>JARTUT010002179.1:0-2400000 GCA_030674115.1 Micraspis discolor
TATCGTATTTATTTCCAATTCTTAAAAATTTCGTGTTAAACTTTTCTCATAAGAAATGACGGTTTTTATGATTTATCATATCATACTCATCAGATTGTATTCATCATCATTTTAGGGTTCGAATTGGTTTTGTCCTTTTTGTTACGCGGTTACTTTGTTTCGGAAATCCAATTGTGAACGATTCATATTTGTAATAATTCTGCAGCTGCATCTGTGTATAGCCGCAAGTATAACACCTTACTCTGAGCTTTGGGTACAGCGAAGATTTGCAATTATATTTTTAGGAGCAGCAAAATTTTCTAGTTACTGTCAAAAAATATGCCCAAATCATAGAGCATTTTTATAAAAAAGTTATTTGATGGACACGATTTTTGGGCTAGAACAAGCTCGTAAAATAAAACTCTTTTATAATTGTGGTGTCTGAGTGGAGTTTATAAAATAAAACATCACTCGCTTTATGCAATTTATTTCCTTTTCTCTATCATTCACCATTCACAGTTGTAACCTTCTAATATCATACTCGAATACAGACTGACTCTCTTTGCACATGTGTATATTTAATAACGCGTACATCATTCTGCGCATGACCATTCGATTGAAACAATATTCAAACATCTCAATTTTTCCCTTTTTGAAATCCGCTACATTACTAAATTACTACCCTTAGAACCTAAAATTTCTTAAATCTAAGTTAACTAATTCTATAACCTTAATCCTTATAATAGTAACATTGAATTATAGTTTTTATTGTATTTACAATATTTACAAAAATAACAGGCAATTTCAAGTTCTACCATTGGTGTTTTGCATTTTCAATCTTTCAGATCTTTTAACGAATTAATCCTTATTTTTACTTTCACAACTCTCAATATCAGAATCATTATATAACTTTACAAATTGATTAATATGCCTTTTAATTATTTATCCATTAGTTTTAAGTTCTATATGAAATGTTACAGGAGTTAATTTTTTTATTATTTTTCCTTCCAACTTTGAATTTTTTTTCTTATTACCTTCTATCTCAGTGATAACTCTATCTCCTACTTCAAAATTACATTTTCTGTGTCTACCCTCCTTTTCAACCAAATTCCACTGTTTTAAACATACTTTTTCAGCTAATTTACTCGTGAATACGTTAAATCTACTCTTAATGGGCCTTTGAAACATTATTTCTGTACTCAACTTACTTTTCAGGGCAAATGGCACACGATATGACTTACATTGCACAGGTTTAAAATTTTCTTTCAATTTAAGTTGAATTTTTCTACCATTGTAATTCCCTTGCTTATTCGAAAATAATAAAGCATATCTTGAACCAAAATATTTTATAAGATTTGCATGTTCGCATTGTAAATTGTTTACTGAATTACTTGACGATAATTGAAAAGGCCATAAACCAAAAATTTTGAACCATTGTCTACCAATCAAAGTTTCATAGAAATCGACACATCAAATTAATTCGCACTCGGTACAGACCTGATATCAAGCATTCCTCTGCTCAACGGCGCCTCGTAAAACTAACACAATCATTCGCGCAACCATCGAAGGCGACGTTGCCATATTAAGAATAGTCTGATGTTTTCATACATTTTAAATATCACAGTGTAGCTAAGAATATATTTAATAATTTTCTATGAAATTTTCCTTAAGCTATGGTATGGTTACTTTGGTTTCGTTCAGCAATTACAAAAAACGATGTTAATATTTGGTTGTTTGCCATTTCAAACAGCGGCCAATGGAAAAAAATTTCAATTTGCAGTTTAAGGACCACTCCTACATATAGCATGATAGCTGGTCTGGTTGAGTTGGTTTCGTCTGAGATAGGTATAAACAGTACACAACCCCTAAATCGAAGATAATAAAAGTGAAAAACATATTAGAAAAAAAAAAAAATTTTTTTGAAAAAAATTTTTTTTGTTATCCATTTTTTCATTTTGCGAGGGATGAATACTTTGGTTAAGTTTAGTAATTAAAAGAGACGATGTCTGAATTCAGTTAGAGCCATTTCCAACAGCGACCAATGGAAAAAATTTCAATTTGCAGTTTAAGGACCACTCCTATATATAGCATGATAGCTGGTCTGGTTGAGTTGGTTTCGTCTGAGATAGGTATAAACAGTACACAACCCCTAAATCGAAGATAAAAATAATATAAATAAGATAAAATGAAAACTGATTAAAAAAAAAATTTTTTTTTAAAATTTTTTGGTCAAAAATTAATAATTGCCATTTTCTTCAAAGGACAATGGAAAAGAAATTAATTATGCAAAAGGATCCGACAGTTATTCTATATTCCTTCTAAAGGGAATTATCTACAATGTAGAACTAATATGCTCTATTACCTTAGCTGCATGAAATTAACTACATTGAACTGTACTATAAATAATAAGTTATTTTCTGTTGGTGATATAATATCAAAATGTATTACCCTTTAATATTCAATCATTTCCACGACGCCAAAAATCATTAAACAATACTTTCACAAATTAAACAATCTCAATATATTTCGTGTATGTTTTAATATTCCATAACTTACCAATCTGATTTCAAATTCAAGCTTCACAGATATTACACTGTCGTCATGCACGACACCGGGTTTTAGATTATACTGAATGGTGGAATGCACTATTGCCAAAACTTATAAGAAACCGCGAAATCATATGACATTATCTATTGAAACAATAGAACAGCCGGCAACCCTTCCAGGGAGGGGATACTGTCGTCTAACTACAATCTTGACCTACGCGAAATTAGTTCGTTACCTTTTGGCGCTTTTTCCCGTAAGAGGACGGTGTCGTGTGCGTTTTATTTAATCTTCAAAAGGTTCAGTTTAAATTAACCAAATAATAATGTGATATTCATGTGATACTGTGCGTGAGTGTTCGATTAAATAATAAGTTTAAATATAATAAGTGGTGATTACTTGAATAAATCGTGAATTTGTCCTATTTAGTTCGATGAAAATGGCTGCCACGGAGGATGTAAACCCCATTGTACAAAGTTGTGGGTACAATATCTGCCAGGAATATATCTTCACGAATATAAAGTTTAACCAAATGATAACGTCTGACGAAATGGCTCGTCGATTTCTCATTGAACATGGAGTATTAGCTTGCCATTCTGTCTGCGAATCATGTGGTTCTAGGCTTTCTGCGAACGAAAGAAACAAATTCAGATGTCGGAAAGCGAGTCATGATGAAGTTATGGGACATATACGTTGCAATATTTCTCGCTCAGTCTACAAAGGCACGTTTTTGGAAGGAATGCATCTTAGCTTGCGACAAATATGTTTCCTGGTCGACCTATTTCTTTCAAGCAGAAGATCCAAAACCATGTTTGAGCTCAAGTTAACTCAACATACAGTCGGACCATACCCTTGTATAAGGTAAATCAATTTTTTTGCATGACTATACATATTGAGTAGCGAATATATAAGTGTTCTTCTTTCCATTGCCTGGCAAAATATATGCTTCCAAGTTATGATAACAATTATCATTGAATTTTACTCTCAAATCTGATATAATACCCATAATGCCTAATTTAGAATGATCGTATGTTGTCAATTTCATACGAGGAGGTCACATCCGTTTGCCTGGAAAACATTTTCGAAATGTAAACTCAGATATAATACTCACATATGAACCAGTGTCAAGTTCCATTTTAACAATTTCGTTTTCAATTTCTACATCGAAATTAAAGGATCTGCAGTAATATTAGAAATAGACGAAATACTCACATTATTTCTTTCAGTTTTGTTCAAATAATAGAAATCATATTCATCATTACTGTCTTCATTATAGACTTCGCAATCTTCATCTTCTACCTTTTCATTACTTCAAGTATTAACAATTTTATTTTTCTTTTTAAAACATGCATTCTTCAAGTGACCTTTTAAACGGCAATAGTTACAAAATTTATATCTATATCTACAATCTCTAGCAAAATGATTTCTTTTTCCACAACAATAACATGTATCATCTTTTGATTACCTGATCATTAGAACTACGTTTACAGTTTGCGCCACTACTACGTCTACGCACACTCCTATCATTCTGCTTTTCTCTTCTGTCTTCATGTTCATGTCTCGCTTCATCCTCGTACCTGCGTGATGTTCCATTTCTTTCTCTCCCAATGTGAGATAGCCGCTGTCCCATCTCTCGCTCACGACTGTTTCTGTCTGACTTGTTATGTTTTTTATAACCCCTTTTTTCAACGAAGTGGATAGTTTCTTCTTTCTTCAAACTCTGGGAATTTTTGACTGCACTCTCTCTCGCCTCTGCGATGGAAACCGCATTTTGAAAAGTCAAGTTTTCTTGACGAAAGAGTTCGATTTTTGTTTCAGGTTGCAAAAGTCCGCAAACAAATTGGTCTCTCAGGGCTGTTTCAATGTCCTTGAAGTTGCAGTTCAAGGAATTTTCCTTTAATCTGGAAACGAACTCTGATATTGACTCGCTCGGATACTGTTTAATACTGTAAAATTTGTTGCGTTCAGAAATCTCGGACGGCGTCGGATTAAGATGAGTTTTCATGAGTTTTACCAGCTCTTCGAATTTGAAGTCTTTGGTTTTCTTGGGTGCAACTAAATTACGGAAAATTATATACGTATCTTGGCACACTCGCGTGATTAGTTCGGCACTACATTTCTTTTCATCAATATCCTGCGTTTCTAAATATAGTTCAAGTCTTTCAATGAATACATCCCAATTGTCTTTATTCAGTGTGAACGAAATCTTATTGTCTGTCATTTTTGCATGCACTGTCAATTTCGAATGAATTCTATATTTGTCTCTCTCTGCATCACTGTCGGAAACATCGTCTGCATGCATATGGCGCCACTTTTTTATTAACTGTCGCCTTAGATTTTCGTAACTTACACTTTCCGAGACGTTTTCACCTAACTTTCGCAATTCGTTTATTAGTTCTTGTTTATTTAACTCGTAAATCTACGAAACTTTGCCCGAAGCCGGATTTGGACTAGGGTCTCTTGAAGTGGAACTGTCGTTTTGCATAGCACGTTACACGTGGAACTAAAATTGTTAAATGATTCAATAGCACAGTTTTCACTCAATTCATTTCTCACTTTTATCCTCGTCGCCATTAATTGTGGTGTCTGAGTGGAGTTTATAAAATAAAACATCACCCGCTTTATACAATCCATTTCCTTTTCTCTATCATTCATCATTCACAGTTGTAACCTTCTAACATCATACTCGAATACAGACTGACTCTCTTTGCACATGTGTATATTTAATAAAGCGTACATCATTCTGCGCATGACCATTCGAATGAAACAATATTCCTAAATCTCAATAATTTTGAGGTTTCACTCTACCATGATCGAAATAAAGAATATGCATTAAGTGGATAACATTCCTAAATGCTAAATTTTTTGTTGAGCTCTGATAATTGTGTTATAAGTAATCGTATATCTTCAAATACAGTTTTCAGAATTTTAACAAAATTATACCACATGTGGATTTTTGAGGAATATTGCAGACTCCGTTCTCCCAAGGATATATAAAGAAAAGGCGAGTTACCAAAGAACTTCAAGTGCTTAGAAATGAATTGGATATACTATTCATCCAATCTAGATGCAAACCCGAATATTTGGATCAGTATAGGAAAGCAAAGAGAGCATATGACAACTTGTTGTGCTCCCAAAGGAGAACATCAAACAACATACTTATTGAGAGAGCCGAAAATAAGACTAAAGCTGTATGGAAAATCATAAAAGATGTCACCAGAAAACCTCTAAACCTGTCCTCAAACTCCCCCAGAAATGTTTACATCATGGTAATTTATCTCAGCTGGCAGAAGACTTCAATCACCATTTCTCCAATATTGCTGCTAACATGAGATTTGCATCCAAACCAAAACACGTGAGTCCTAAAAACCAACCGAAATCCTTTTACATATTCGACGTAGACGAAGTTGAGATATTGTCAACAGTTAATAGAATGAAAAACAAAGTCTCCTCGGGATATGATGGTATTCCTTTCTCTGTAATAAAGCGACATACTTCGAACCTCATTAGACCAATCTGCTTCATTATAAATTCATCTCTTCGAAGTGGAATATTTCCTGACGCATTGAAGACCACACTAGTGAAGCCATGCTACAAGAAGGGCAATCCCAATGATTTCTCCAACTACAGACCGATAAGCTTGATAACATCTTTTGCAAAAATTTTTGAAAAAATCCTTGTAGATCGAATGCTGAATTTCTTCCTAAAATTTAACATCTTATCAAACAGTCAACACGGTTTCACTAGAGGTAGAAGTACTGACACAGCATTATTCGAGTTCACACAGAGAATTTTCTCTTCCCTAGAGGAAGATAAGATACCTGCTGGATTGTTCGTTTTTTTGTCCAAAGCGTTCGACTGTGTTGACCACAGTATACTTCTTCAGAAACTAGAAAGGAACGGGATCAGAGGTATTCCATTAAAATTAATTTCGAGTTACTTGAAGGAAAGAAAACAGAAGATTGTATTGGAGGTTCATGACGAGGTACTCTTTTCATCTGAAGTGAGAGTAACTACAGGAATACCACAGGGAACTATCTTGGGACCAATGCTATTTATTGTCTACGATGATGACCTCCCATATACTTTTGAGCAAATAAGTGACCCGGTTGAGACCATTGATGATTTTGGGATCGACGCCTATTTATATGGCGATGACAAAAATGTTATCGTTTCATCTAAACAAGCTGAGCAAGTTACACTTGGTCTGAAAACTGCCTTCTCAAAGATTGAAACCTGGTGTTTCAATAATGCATTATCACTAAATGCGGATAAAACCAACATTGTATTTTTCTCCAATCCCAGATCAGACACGACCTACCCTGAGAACATCAGAATCAGTGATAGTGTGGTCACAGCAAACTCAAATACTAGACTTCTCGGAATATCTGTTGACAGATATTTGAGTTGGATGCAACATTGTGATACGATAACACCTAAGTTGAGTTCAGCCATATATACGTTGAAAGCTGTCAAAAATCACGTAGATGTAAATATTTTAAAGACCATTTATTTTGCTAACTTTCAATCTGTCTTATCTTATGGAATTGTTTTTTGGGGATCAAGCTCAAGAGCAGAGAGCATCTTTATAACACAGAAATATGCTGTACGAACAATGTTTAATATTAAGTTTAGATCATCCTGTAGGGGCTTCTTCAAAGCAAACAACATTTTAACATTTTTTGGGTTGTACATTTATAAGGTATTATTATTTTTACGCAAATATCCTCACTATTTTGAAAAATATGAAAACAAAAATCTGACTAGAAAAACACATGAATATTTCTATCCAATCCATAAGTACTCAAATACAGAGCGTGGTACTCTCTATATGGCTATTAAATTGTATAATTTACTTCCCAAGGCCATAAGATGCATAACAACATATAATCTATATCGTAAGGCATTATATTCGCTTATATTGAAGTGTGAACCTTATTCACTCACAGAATTTAGAGATTGTTGTTTGGGAAATTGTGTAACTGATAGGTGATAGTTTCGTTTTCTTGGCTGACTTGTTCTCATTTTGTTGTCGATGATGATAATTCTGAAAATAAATATCTATTATTATTATTATTATTATTATTCAGACAATTCTCAAGTTACAAAACGATCAGATAAATATTGTAGGAATTATTGGAGAAATCAGGAGAGAGAAATAGGAAATATACGATCGGCCGACCAGATTCTTCATCAAGATGTCCAATCTAATCGATCGAGACTATTTTTGGCTCGATATTCGAAAATTACAGTCATTGAGGCACAAAGATAGCACGCTGTTCTACTAATTTTCTTAGGTAGAATAAGCGCGAAGAATGTCTGTCATACTTTCAATAAGGTATATTGTTTGTTGCACCTCAATACAATTTGAAAGGTTCAAAGGTCATGCGTTCCCCTTCATCTTCATTCTAGGTTACCTCTGGATATATTTCGAAAATCTAATTAAGGCCAAAGCCGAGCAGGTTGAGGACTGCCGTTTTCTCCTAATGAACTTAAACTTGCAGAAAAGCGTTCCCAATCTTAAACAACAATGTAAGCGAATTGTCTTGGCCTAACCTAATATGTTTCCTTCGTTTACTTACACAATTCTGATACTGAATACTTGTTTTCCGGGTATAAATTGCTCGATTTCCTGCGGATATGCACGAAAAAGATCAAGCGATAATTTTTTTTTGAATCAAAAATTTTCCAAAAATCACAATTTCCATGTAATAATATGCAATTGAAAAATTGTGAATCATACTCATTATAAAGAATGCATTTGTTTGAACCATTCTCAAGCAACAGGAGGTGAATATCACTGAAAGTCATGTTTGATTGAGTAGCTCTTGACCATTAGTAATCGGAATAATAGTATTCAATCTTAAAATTTCGATCAATCAGAGACGTCACAAACTGTTTATGGTGAAATTTACTCAATCATTGTGAATAGGATACAGCTTGACCTATTGGTCCAAATTTCGAATAATTGGTGTGAAATATGAAGAGGTCTAAATAATAGTTAGATTCAATTGATTTTCAATTCATAACTTCCATCATTTGAGGATTTGCACTTTTACATAAATTAAATGTTCAATTCATTTACGAGGAACTGATTTCGAGTTTTCTTGCGATTAGTCTTCCTTCAGGGCTATATTCAAATTTGAAGAATTTGAGGAATTTTAATTTTCATAGTGTAATTAGCCAAAACCTAAGGATTGTAACATGACAAAGTGCCACTTTAAATAATGAGCATGAGACTCTACTCTTAATTCTCTCAGGGTGGGCTCAATTATCCCAGCAACAAAACTCTTCTCGGTTTTTGACAAATATATTAAAGTGTATGAATACAATTCACAAATAAAAATTTTAAGGATTACTTTTCCGACCCAAATATCGACCAATAGAATTGCACCATTCGACGTCACGTGGTACAACCTACATGGTATTATACTGATAATTTTTGAAAATTTTCTCTGGTAGTTGCTATATATAAACAAAACATGATCCAGTCAAATTAAGCACACGTCAAACTGACAGGTTGAATTCAATTGTGAAAATTGCAGATTTTGCATGAAAATGAGTCGATTTGTAGTTTGTTCTCTGTCCACCATCGATAAAAAGTCAAAGGAAATGTTCCCATTGATACGGAGAAGGCAAAAAAACAGTTTGGAACCAATTTACTACTTTTTGTACTGAGAGGGAATACACATTGAGTGCTGAAACGAGTGAAGCGCAATTGGCAAACATTATAAAAGATTACGCTGACAATATGAAGAAAATGGATGGAGAAGACTATAAGGAAGGTACAATAAAAACAATGTGGAATCAGACTGCCAAAATACTTCAAGAAAAGTATTTGAACGATTTCGACATCAAAATCAACCCATTTTCGGATGCTGCATTCAAGACCGCTCGAGGAGCTCGTGATGCCAAGCGTAAGGCTTTACAATCTATTCCGGAAAAACGGGGGCAAGTGCAGCAACGTTGGAGGAAAAGATTGGGATGCAATGACCACTGTTTGGGACGAGGAAACTCCTGATGGCCTCCAGAAAAAATTATTCATGATAATATCAGTGGAATTGGCTTGGAGAGGTGGTGAGGGCACCATGGCGTCAATACATTACTTCAAGGCAGAACAGCGAAATGACGGAAAACAACTGGGAGAATTGAATACAATCCAATTTTCAGCAAGACCACACAAGGTGGTGATAAAAATTATCAGACAGCAAGTGGCTGGTGGAGAATCGGGAAATCCCTGACAAGTGCCGAGTGAGACTGTTCCAGAAATTGAGAGAGAAGAGAGATGTCAATATCAAGAGCGACAGACTATTCCTGACCCAAAATCAATTCTGGAATAAAGTTCCAGGCGCTAGGTGGTACAAGGATTCCCCAGTAGGCCAAAACACGATTTCAAAGTGGATTAAGGAGTCAGCACAAAAAGCTGGGCTTGACCTTGGTAACAAAAAATCACCAATCACTCCAGTCGTGCAACAGCCGTCTCCAATCTAGCGAAATCGGGCCTGGGAGAGCAGCAGATAATCAAAATAACTGGACATGCCAACAGTAACTCCATCAAGCCGTATCTCCAACTCGACCAGGAACACCATGAATTAATTGTCAAGAAACTGCGAAGGAGTGAGCCTACTGCAGAAAATGCCATCAACAGCATAAACCTCATGCCATCTACCTCTTCTGGGACCATTACCGATAACTCTGACTTGAAGAAAACATGCACCAATGTTTACAACAATTGTATTTTTAATTGCACTACCCTGATTCTTAATTAAATGTTGTTTTATTCATTATGAAATTCTTATTTGTTAACTGTACATTTCGTCTCATGGTGCAATTCTATTGGCCGACATTTGGGACAGAAAAATAATCTCCCGAATACCACACGAGCTTCAAAATTATCTGGTATTTCCCGATAGGTTCCCTGCAAACAAATAAAATCGTGATATTTTAACCTGAAAAACTTGACTCCTTCATTTGTTTGCAACGAACCTATCGGGAAATACCCGATAATTTTGAAGCTCTTGTGGTATTATAAGTGAATGTCCAATCTCCCAAGTAAAACAGAACACTAGGGACTTATCTTAAAGTTATCTGAGTCGATAGCTTCCTCCCAGTTCCCAGATACAAAATAAGGTCCCAGAGGGTATGGCCTGCCAGTTGACCAGAAACGGGTTGTAAATTTTCTACACAATGTTCCAGACAGCGACCAGATGATTCCAATTTTCATACTAGTTGAAGAATGTGCTCCATGACAAGGTGGTTATGCCACAAGCTCCAATTATGTACTGCTCGAACCAGGGACTGGATATGATTTAATCTCTCATCGTGGAATGCATCTCCAACTTGAACTAGCATATATCTTTGGCCTCGTAATAGGATATAATTTGGCCCCCAGGGAGGAGCTATATTAGGATGAACGAAAGAACATTAGAAAGTACAAGTGCATGTATAACAAGGCTCCTTCTCGATTTCTCTTAGACAAATATTGAACAAATCATAGTAAAATTACATTATCTAAACAAATTAAACCGAGAAGAAGTCATGTTGTGGGAATCATTGGAAGCAGTCAATGCAAAAACGTGTTCTCATGTTAAAGTGCCAAAAAGAACTAAAATTTGGGTTCCTGGGAGGAAATAAACACTTACCGAGAATAGTTATGCATTTCTCGCAAATCTCTGACCCAAAAAAGTCACTTTTAAATATCGATTTCAATAATTACACAGAGATGACCGGCATCTGATCTCGACAGAGAGAAAAAAATATTACGCTGACAGTTCAAGGTTAGCTTCGCGGTACACAGATAACTGGCATAGAACACATTCATACTCTCTTGCAGGAGAAGTAGTTCAAATTTCAACGATCATTCAGGTGCGCGTACGAAATAACGTCAGTGGCGTGCAAATTGTTGCAGGATGTTATCGAAAAACCCGAGAAATCAGGTTCTAGGTTCTACTCAGTTCAACTATCATTCCAAATAGGAAATTAATCCGATCCGTAGTCCCTAACTACTACTAATAGAAAAGGATCGACGCAGTCAAGGTCACTATCTCAGTCTTTTCCTAAGAAGCACGAAAGAAAGCTTGCGCAGTTTATGGTAGAAGAAATCACATAACTATAGTCAGTGCAAATTCAAAAATTACAGCTGTCACAAGTGTCCTAAAAAAGGGCATCTAACCCTGATGTGTCGTGAAAGTAAACAGGTACCTAATTCAAAAAATGGAAAAGAACATAATTTTATAAGATCAAATTACTCGTTATTCATTTGTGAAAATAATACTGATTGATACTGGAGCCAGTGTTTCAGAATTTCCGAAAAATTTTATGAAGACAATTTTTCTCATTATGAGCTTCATAAAACTAATCAAAAATTTTCTTCTTAAGTGGGAGAATGTTTTCAAGCTGTTGGATTTATGAAAATCAATGTCACTATTATTAATTCCAAAAATATCTGTCCCAAAATAAAAATATTTTATGTTATTAGAAAGGAAGGACCACCATTACAAGGGAGAGACTTTCTCCGGATTTTCAATTTGGTTCTTTCCCCAGTGAGTTATTGAGGAACTTTGGTCTAATAGAGCGACTGAAGGCAAAATTCGAACAGTTATTCGAACCGGGTATTGGTACCTTCAATCAGAGTAAAATGAAATTAATTTTAAAGAGTGAAATATATACTCCCAAATTGTGTAAGGCTAGATCTGTCCCTTACGACTGAAATTGAAGGTTGGAAAGGAGCTGAAATTTCTTGTCAAGTTGAAAATAATTAAACCAGTTGAATATCCGGTGTAGGATACTCCCGTAGTTTCGATTTTGAAAAGGGATAATAGTGCCAGATTATGTGGAGATTTTGAAATTACCCTTAATCCCGTTTTGAAAGTCGATATGTATCCTCTGCCGAAACCTGAAGAGTTATTTTGTAAATTAGGTGGCGGAAAACGGTTTTCTAACTTGATTTGGGTTACGCATATCAACAATCCGTTTGGACGAGATACCCTTAGTAACAATAAATACGCACCCTGCCGTGGAATATTCGGTGGCATTAAAAGATGTTCGAGAAACAATGAAATATGATAAATTCTTGAAGAAAATGATTTCTTTCGTTCAAAATAACACATGGCCTTATATTGTTATGAGTTGGTTAAGTTCAAATCATCTGTTGGAGAACGATTCCAGTTATAAGTCAATCCGTGGTCAAGATTGCACATTGATTTTTGCGGACCTTTCCGAAATTTTTATTTCTTTTTGTTGGTGGACTTCCTAAAATGATAGTTTCAGATCAGGGCCTTCAGTTCGAGTCCCACGAATTTCAAACCTTTTTAAAAGCGAATAATATTGAATGTTACGGGCTCTGCTTAACATCCTCAATCCAATGGCGAGGCGGAAGCAGGAGGAAAAATAATCAATATAGATTGAGGCAGTGCTTAGTTGATAATACAAGTCAAGACATCGGTACATTCCACCTCGGGAGTAACTCCTTCTGAAAACAGTTTTTTCAGTGTTCTCATCAAGTTTATCCAAATAATAAGGAACGCTGGAAACCTTGAACAATATCAGGCAAATGCGGTGAAAAAATATATAATGCATTTACTTCAAATCAAAAGGTTTCATAAATTTTCTTCGCCAGTTACAACTATTGAAGAAGGTACATCTTCGAATGAAGTTCCTCAAGAGTCCACTTCAAATAATAATAGTAAACCGAAACGTAATAGGATTCCTGATAGATTTGGATGAATTAATATTAAATAATTTAATGATTTTGTATGGAATTCAGAAATATTTTGGGTGAAATATTTTATATTATTGAAATGTGAATAAAAATTGTATACATTCGGTTTCAAGAATTTGGGAAAGAGGTGTTACGTTGTATAGTTTTGGAGTACCTGTATATGCATCCTATTTTCGCGTCACATGGACGCGATTGTTTTTTGTATACATATATGTGGATACGTGCATATGAGAATAATGTATTTGAGTTCGATGAGTATTGTGCGATTAGAAGTTGGGAAATAGAGTGTTCCGAAAAATTGTTATTTTTTATTGATATTTCGATTCGTAATAAAGCTATCTCTCTCAAAATCGAGAGACGTATCAACTATAATTACAGGTACTTCTCGGCAGAATTCCCCTTTGAACATATACAGTTTTCCCATCGCAATACGGTATTCTGTATTCCTTTGGCATAGAAGTGATTTGGTTGTTGTCGGAGCTACAAAAGGGCATGGAGTTAATTAGTTGGGGTATAGAAGTACCTTCCAGCATAATTTGTAGGATCGCGCTAACCTCTAACCGAAGCGCTGTGAATTAAGCTATGCGTGGCTATATAGAGTGCCGCCAAGAGATCCCTACACACTCCCTTGCCAGTGACGGAGTGCCGCTATAAATTTTTCCATAAGTTTCGTAGTTCGGCGAGCGGTTTTCTTGATGAAAAATAAGGCTTTTCGTACTCAATTCTAGACGTTTTTTTCGTTCAGCCAGTCCCAATTCTTTATCAATAATTTCACAATAAGAAGCAGCATTCACTGTACGTCTGTCATCCAAATAATGGCAATAGATAGGCTAGCTCATGTCTCAGAATACCGTGAATAGCACTCTATGGGCTGACGGAGGAGAGAATACTTTCGCACAGAGAGAATCCGTAAGTTTCCAAACCATGACCTGCCGTTTTGATTTTAGCTCTTAATGATGAACCCACGTCTCCTCACTAGTTGTAATACGATATAATAAGATCACCTCGCGATGTTCATATGTAATTTGCTCCAATGGAAGTACCACAGATTGAGGTTCACTGAAACGCAATCGACGAGACATTTCGTCAAAAGAACTGACCGAAGTGTACCTTAGACATATATTAACCCAACAATATACTTACTGAGACACTACCTGGAATACTTTCCCTGCGAGCTCACTTTTTTCGTTTATTTATTTAAGGATCCTCGTATATTATTCATTCAAAATGAAGAAATCAAACAAGCTACATACAATAGCATGATTCTATATTTGCTGCTAGCTTCGCTGATGCCTGATTCGTGGCATATGGCTTCCATGTCTTAATGGTTTTGTTAGTAGGATCAAGTTAACTAACTCAAAGCGAAAAAATTAAATGCTACAATATTCTTCGCAACAATTATCTCATGTTTAAATTCCTCTTCCCGAGCACATTTATTTAGCGCACCGGTTTCGATGTCAAGGATTCCCTGTTAAAACTCACAATAGTCCAATATCACGAACATTTCGAAGTATCCATAGAAGGAAGTGTGTACGTATCTTCAGCGAGATATGCCAGGTCTAAAGCCATACGGGCCACTTCAACCCTATTTACGTTGGAGAGGTTTCGCATTAATCGAATATACTGATATGAAGGCGTTGAAACTGTTCAGTAAACCATGTTAGTATTCGAGTCGAGAAAATTACACAGATGTGGAAAGATTGTTATCGAGTTCTCAACGGCATTAAATTTGGAAGTTTATTACAATCGAATACCGTTTCGACTTAAACGGGAATGTGTAAGGGTTGACCCATTCGAACTTCAGCTCAAGGATGTCAGGAAATTCATTAAGGATATTGAAACGGAATGGTGGTTTTCATCAAATTTCTTGAGGCATAGATACAGTTGCTTAGTGCAACAAATGGTCACTTTTACCAGATAGAATGAAGCTTAAATCATATTAATTTCGAATATCGAGACGACAATGGTCTGCTGAGCTTGGATTCGACTGCCGCATGCAGAATCCGTTGTTACAGAGAAGTTCGACCTTTCGAATTCTCTGGAAAAGTGTTTTCTTTAGAGAAATTTCGAGGGTTAAATGAATAAGCTTGCTAATTCTTCATAAACCTACACGTTTCATACTGGGTTCCTCAAAGTTTGTTGATCAAATTAGTCACAGAATACTTCAACATATATGTCAGATTGACCAATGGAATGCCGATCATCGTTTATGAAACCCATCATTAGTAGAGGAGAGGAGGGTATTATGGAATACCATTTACATTTCTGGTCATATTTCTAGAGGTGTTCTAGGTGAAAACTCCAAAATTGTTTTAACTTAAACTATATCTGGTTATGGTAATGAATGCCCATGGGTTAAAAAAAAGCTCACTTCTAGTATTATATTGAGAAAAATTTATTTAAAAAGAAAGTAAAATCGTAGGCTAATATGGAATAGTCGGGAAATATGAAATAAGTGGTGTAAGTCATTTAAAATCAATGATTATTTATAAAAAATTTTTTGATGATTGTTAAAGACTATCGTTTTAAAATGCTTAAGTATGCGGAAGGATCAGAAGTCCATTATTTACAAAAATCAGAACTGTAATCGTCCTTTTTTGCTCCTGTACACTCAAGGTGGGACCACAATAAGCAACTAAGGCACTGTATCCAAATTTCTCCTCGTCGATCATCGGAGAATTTTCCATCGCAGAACATACATTCATTGTCTTTGTTGTCCGACTATTTGGATTTTGGCATAAAGTACCTCTCAGACGATTCAGAAGAATGTATTATGCCACAGGGAATGTACAACGTGTGTTTGCGGTGTCTCCCAATGAATTGTGTTTTTTGATGTTATAATCATTGATCATTTTGATTTCCCAATTGGACAGGACAGTGGCAAGTATTCCATGGTTCCTTTCGATATTAGAAATTGAGGGAAATATGTGTTTAATTGAGTTCGGAGACAATTAAAGTCATTGTTTTGCCGAAATTTAAATACATTTTTCGGTTCTCGCCGTCTTCGAGGACACGTGTGTAACATCCAAATTAATCGTCTTATCTTCAACGGCTGTGACTCGATTGTCTTGTTGTACGGGGTACGGTCATTTTGCTCTTGCGTTAACTGTATTAGATTTGTGACTTTGGGTGATTCTGAGCACTGGTGATACCTTTCCCACCTTTTTAACATTGTATTTGTTCTCCTGCGGCCCTCTTGTTTGTCTGTTAGTCACCGGCTATCGGCCCGGCCGTTGTGAAAAGTGTCCTTTGATTTTTATTTCCTTATTCCCCAGTGCAGTGCAATTGAATATATACAATCGTAAATTGTCTAGGGGGAATGGCAATGAGCTCAGATTTAACGAGGTTCCTAAGAGATGAATTTGCAAACCAGACGTCTACAATCAGGGAAGAACTGGCGAAACTGAGGGAGGAAATCAGGGAGATTGGATCGAACACGACAGGAAGATTACTATATTGTGAAGAGAGGGTCAGTAAGGTTGAGGGTGAGATACACAAAATTAAACAAAACTCTATTAAGAACAATATTATAGTAACCGGATTAGTTCTAGACAGCGCAGACCTGGTAGGTTCCGTGATTGCTCAACTGAATTCTCTTCTGAATATAAACTTGGTTGAGTTTGAAGTAAACAATATATTCAGTCTCAATAAGAAAAAATCAGTGATAAAAATTGAATTCTTATCTTACCTGGCCAAATCAAAAGTGGTTAAAAATAGGTCGAAACTAAGAGGTACCAGAGTCTATATCAACGAAGACCTATGCGAGGAAGATCGCGAAAATTTCAAGTTGCTGAGACAAAAATTGGCCGAGGCAAAAAATAATAAGCATAAAGCATTTATACGATCTAAATGCCTGTACGTCAACGGTGAAGAATACACCATAGAACAGCTTAAACGCATAGAAGACTCAGGTCAGTGTCCAAATATATTTAAGTACACAACAGAGGAATCCAATTCCTCAGATGAAAAAACCCCGGAATCGGTAGCTGTACCTGAGAGTCCAACCCACATATCGTCGCACGAACCAACGTTTTCCAAGCACGAATATTTGCAAGAAGGTGAAAACCTCAGGATAGCCGAGGTGATTTCAACACCAAATCTGGTACCGAACAAAATTAAGGACTTTGAGGAGCTGGGGAAAACGAGATCACGTTTTCCGGAGTATTCGGGGATAGCAGGAAAGACTCGGAGAGCGGGAAACACGGGAACCAGGAGCAAGAAGGGTGGTTAATACAGCACTGAGTTGAAGTTTTTCTAATTTTTTTTTTTTTGTGTTGTCCGTTGCTGCCACCGGGAAAAATCGAAAATTTTCTATTCGATGATATTGTTGATTTGAAATTATTGCGTTGTAGGTTATTTTTTTATTTTACATTTTTTCGATATGGATCAGTTTCTGAGGGATTTCCATGAGATAACGCATAAAACTGAATATTTGAAACACGTTGGGGATTTGAATAATTGTGAAGGTGAAAGAGATAATTTCAAGATATTGCATAATAATATAAGGAGTGTGGAAAAAAATTTGGATGAGTTGAAGCTATTACTTGGGGAATATTCCGGAAGTTTTCAGATGATAGTTTTGACCGAAACTTTCAGAGTTCCTGACTTGGAACTGTTTAAGATAGCTGGGTTCACTTGTGTGTATAGCGATGGAAACTACAATAAGAATGACGGCGTTATTGTTTATGTCAGAGAAGACATTCCATACAATCATAAAATAATACCCGTTGGAGGACAAAATGTTGTGGAATTGGATATTAAACTACCAAGGCGGACACTGAAGGTAACTGCGATGTATCGTTCACCGAAGGTGTGTATTCGGGAATTCAACGAGGGGTTACCCAGATACATTGGAGCGACCAAGTCATGTGATTACCATGTAATTGTCGGTGATATCAACATCAATATATTGGAGAGTGATGACAACATTGATGAATATATGAACATTTTGAGTTCTCATGGATTCAAATCCTATATAAACGATGTTACTAGGCCCTCTAGTGGTAGTTGTTTGGATCACTTCTTCCTGAAATTAGATCATCCTGTGATAGATCAGAATAAGGGATACATTATTCGTACGGATACAACTGATCATTATACAACTTAATTATTGCTTGATGTTAAAGGTACTCGAAAAAAAAGATCCAAAGGATTCAAGACTTACATAAATTATCAAGAATTGAAGAATGATCTGAATCAGGTCAACTGGAACGAGCTTATCAGAGGGAAGGATGTGAATTCTTTTGCAGAAGAATTGGTTGATATAATTAGGCGATGCACGGAAAAACATTCCACGAAAATAAAACTGTCATATAGAAAATCAGGTAGGGAAAAGTGGGTCACTAATGGTCTTCTGAAGGCTATAACCAGGAAAAATGACTTATACAAGAAATTGATGAAGGAACAGTCCAATACAGATTTGAGGCTTCAATACTCAAGATATCGCAATGTTCTGCAGAAGCTGATCATTAAGGCGAAAAAAAATTATATAGAGAACAAAATCATGAATAAAACTACTAAGGCCAATTCGTTATGGGCATGCGTGGATGAACTGTGTGGCAGATCAAGGACTAAGAGAGAAATTGAAGAGATCAGGAACTCATCAGGACAAGTACTGACAGCAAAAAAAGATATAGTGGAGGAATTCGGTGAGTATTTCAGTAAAATTGGAAAAAACCTGGCTGATAAAGTGAAAGAAGTTCATATACAGGAAGAAGGAGAAGTTTATTCTGATAATACATTATTTCTGTTTCCAACTTGTATAAGAGAGATAAAACTAGTGATAAATCAGTTGAAGAACGATGGTGCTCCCGGGGAGGACGGTGTCAAAGGTGAACTGCTGAAGAACATTCAAGATGAAGTATCAGAACCTCTTGTGCTTTTGGTCAACAAGTGTTTTCAGACTGGACAGTTCCCGCAAGTTCTCAAAATAGGTATAATCAAGCCCTTCTTTAAATCAGGAAGTGAAAGCGATCTATCAAACTACCGACCGATTTGTCTTACATCAAATGTAGCAAAAATTATAGAGAAAATATTGAAAAATCGTATTGTTGATTTTCTAGAAAAAAAGAGAATTATATCAGATAGCCAATACGGTTTCAGAGAGGGCAAGTCAGCGGAAGATGCTATTGGAACACTTACGAAAACTATATACAATTGGTTGGATAGTGGCAGGGTAGGTCTTTGTGTTTTTATTGATCTTGCAAAGGCCTTTGATACCGTCTCCCATGAAAGACTTCTCCGTAAACTTCATTTTATTGGTTTTAGAGGGAACGCATATGAACTTATTAGAATTTATTTATTAGACAGAACACAATATGTCAAATTAAATGGCCATAATAGTGAGAAGAGGACGACTCTATACGGAATACCTCAGGGAACGGTATTGGGGCCAATACTGTTTATAATTTATGTCAACAATCGCTGCTAATGAAGAAAAGAGGTGAAGTTATAAGCTTTGCAGACGATACTGCAGTGTTATATGAAGCAGAAAATTGGGAGGAATTGAAGAAAGAGGCCGAAAGGGATCTACTTAAGATAAAAATTGGTTTCAATACAATAAGTTGACCATAAATACGGAAAAGACCAAGTACTTGCCATTCTCTTCTTATCGTTCAGGACTTCCAGATATGGGTAATATTGAAGTCGATCAGGATACTTCAATCCCTGAAGCCGAAAATGTAAAATATTTGGGAGTTACAATAGACCGACAACTCAAATGGGACAAACATATCGAGAACTTGACGAAAAAGCTTAGATACTTACTGCCTAGATTTAGATACCTCAGAAAATATTTGAAGACTATGAACTTGAGGCAGATTTACTTCGCCTTGTGTCAATCCCAAATGAAGTATGGAATAATCGCCTGGGGAGGAGCATATGAGACACATATGAAGAAAATTGAGGTTATCCAGAAGTGGATATTGCGGATCATCTACAGAAAACCACTTCTTTTTCCATCAGATGAATTGTATAATATGTCAAGGATTATGGATCCCCATCAGTTGTTTGCTTTAGAAATACTTCTCCTAATAAGATCAGGGAAACTGTATGTATCAGAAACGCAACATGATTATGAGACGAGAAACAAGTTAAATCAGCTTATAGTTCCCAGAGCGGAAAAACGAATAGGGCAAAGAGCATTTGCGTACCTAGGACCCCGTCTACTATCAAGCACTCCTAAAAAATTAAGAGAAATGAGGAACTATAAGCATAAAAAGGAAGTGAAGAAGTGGATATTTGAAAAGGGAAGAGGCTTCTTTCATAAATTCATTAATCAACAATGAAGCCGCCAGGCAGTGGACACAAAGGAGGAAATTACATTCACCCACCAAAAGCAGATATCTCTGGATGTTTTCATGAATTATCCATGCATTATAAGGACACTATTGTTTAAATTGGTTAAAATCATTTATTCCATGTTATTGTGTGTTGTTCATTTGTTGTTGTTCCATATAGTTATGATGTGTTTATGGTTGAGACATTTATCACGTACAGGCTCACGCCTCTGTGAGGGATGTTTATCCTGTAGAATTTCAGAATAAACTATTATTATTATTATTATTATTATTATATCAGAATGAAACGATTCATCGTTGCTAACACTGGAATCTTCTCTTGTTAGTTTTGGTCTGGAATTAGAGGGGAGGTCTAGTTCGAACTTCTTAACAGGAGATCTTGGCGACTTTGTTTTCTCTTTAGGTTTTGAAGCTTCCGGCTTTTTGGTTCTCTTTTCATTTAATTCACGTTCAACCTCTTGTTTGTAAGGAGAGAACGTTATTACAGCAGAAGATCCAGGTTTCCTGCCTTGATTTGACTTCTGCTTTTTCGACGGAGGCGGTGATATCTCGATGGGCAAAACAAGATTGTCTAAATTACGATTCTCAGTAAGAACTATATCAGGACCTATAGAAGTTCCACGTTTAGGTGACGTTCTGGGTTCAAAGCTTGTTGACGAGTGTGGAAAATTGCCATTTGTAGGTGTCACCGTCTGAGTCCTAGAATCTGTCGGGGTGGCAGCAATAAAGTCTTCACTACTGAAAACGGATAAAAGCCAGTCACCTAAAATCCATTCACTGAAATGTCTTTGCTTTGTACTTTGAGATATGTCCTGCCGAACAGTTCCATCATGTCAAACATGCTACCTTGAGGTATGTCTCAAGAATGACCTAACCTCCTCGCTGTAGTGAGTTTTCAAGGGACCAATGAATGTTTTATCCAAGCGTTGGATCTTATGCGAGCAATGAGGGGGTAAACATACGATTGTAACATGCTAAATTAATTACGTCGATGTTACGCTTGTGGCAGATGTAATTACAATAATGATATCTATCATTAAAAAAAAAGAATGTAAAACATGGTAAGTTTTTGCATATGGTTCATAAGGAATTATTTATTGTTCACTGGAGAGAAAACCGATCGCCGATTAGTTGAAATAAAGAGGTTTCCGATACAAATTAGAACCCAAATTCGCCATCTATTCAGGAACAACCTGTAACTTTTTTCTCTTGCATATTAGGGTAGTAAAATCTGAAACATGGTTTAAGTAACAGTTCCTGAAAGTTTCATCTTTTTGGCGTGAAGGGAAAAGAAATAGCCGAAAATTCAAGACGAAAAACAGTTTTTTGTGAATAACTCAGAAAATATCCACTTTAGGGCAAGGGTGTGATGCATACACTCACATTATTTTTAACGTAGATTCAATATCTGCCATAAAAATGGGGTTCTAATTTGAAAAAATAGATTTTTCACGATTTTGTCATCCCTAACTTTGAAAGCGATTTTTCACCCCTGTATCTTGAATCGCGATTTCGAGTTTTAAAGTGGATACATCAATCTTACATCTTGAAAAATCCCAAAAATGAAAATTTTCCATCCAAAAACCTCGAGGTAATTCTTGTTACAGCGGAGCTCTATTTTCGATTTTTTCAAATTTTCCCGCTCAGAGAGAATTTTCCAACCAAAACTGAAAAATGTTACATCAAAATAACTTGAAATTTTCTAAGGAATCTATTTCTGCAATAAAAAAATGGTGTTGTGATTTGAAAAACGGAAGTAGACGTCATTTCCGGAAAACCCGGAGGTGCTCATGCCTTCAAAATATTTTAGATTTCATCAGCATGGTGAAATACATATAAGTACTGAATTTCATGAAAATACGCTCAGTAGTTTTCCGTATAAATATGGGTGGGGTTCGTCGTGAAAGACCCTGTATGCAACTTGAAGAAGCCTCTGTGTTTATTAATGGACGACCTTTCTTGAAGAAATAAGTACCTTAAATATATTAAAGCTTATTTTCTACACTCAACAATATTAATGCGTGGAGCCAGGGATTTTTTTACTGGGGTTTTTTCCCTAGTCTTTCATGTCATACAACGAATTTTATTGCACCTCATCACCAACCCCAGCTAACATTTTTTTGTAAGCAGAAAGTTCAGAAGAATATAATTATCATACTCATCAGTTCTCATTTGGACATATCATAACCGTAATCAAATAAACTATATTGGCGTAATTATTAACTTCAGTAGTTTATAAGTCTCTGACAAATAAATATTTCGATGATTTAGATCATTTCGGTAATTTCTCCAAGCTTGAATAATAACTAGCAAGTTGTTAATAAGAGCGCCAAAGCTTTCTACCGCCACGTTAGTTCTTTCTGAATGAATTCATTTGATCATAAATCTTAGTTAATAGTTTGGTTATCTTATGAACCCAAATAAAAATAATTAGATTGTTAAATGTGCATTCTGTTATCCTTAAATACTTTCTTCTTCGACAATTTTAGAGATATCTGAAATAAATTTTAGTAAATATGAATATTCTTTTGGAGATGTTTGTGTTTGGTTATGCAGTTTGAAAATCATCAATAGAAGATATAAGACAAATTCGATGTCATCTGCCACTGTCGAATATTACCTCGATGACCTCTCAGATGAGTCAAATCACAACGTGTAGAACACAATAAAGATGTAATTGTCGAATAAATCCATCGTCAGACAGCAACCAGATCAACGAACGCAAAATCTCCTTATCGACTCCCCTAAAAACATCTCCATAAGTTTGTGTCGTTTCCATAAATCGCGCCGCGGTCTCTGAAACGAACGAGCACCATCCGAATGTCCCGATCGTTATCGGAAGATTAATCGCAGAAATAATAAAAGTGGAAATAAACATCATCCTTCGGTGATGAAATTATCATGAACAAGACGCCGGTCGACAGAAACCAATCTTCTGCCGTGGGACAAGGCTCGAAAAGTATGCGAACGGCATCTTTTGCCGTTTCGCTCATGCCAGAACTCATTCTTGCCGTATTATTCCTTAAACGGAAGCAGTCCCCGCACTACGTCGTTGCTATTTTTCGCGATCCTCCGGAGCAATAAGGCCACGATGGTTATTTATGGTCCTTATAGTTCCGGTCGCATCGGCCTCAACATTTTCGAAGGAATCGTATCGGCCGTCCCATCGCAGGCGGATTTGAATATGAAAGAGATCTTTGGATATGGAGGAGGAATGTTATACGTTTTATGAGAAACCACGAAGAATTGTGAAATGGTTCGAGATTTGAACTGCATGCACCGATACTTGATGTGAATAACAGACTGTGCGAATTTTATTTCCATTTATACCAATTAAATCAGGGATGAAATTAGAAGAGGTAGGCAAACCTAACATACAGGAACAAGTTAGGATTGTTGAATAAGAACTGATTAAGAAGGAATCACAGAGCGTAGAATGTGAATACTCTGTGGGAGGAATACTGGACTTTTTTGGTTATCTAACATTTGACATCGTAGTACACATGTCAAAGTAATATATTATCGTTGTTTTTATGAGTAATTTGCTCAACGAAAAGATTTCCCAAACGGATTATTGCATTTATTTATTCGCATTCCCGAGATCATGATTACAGTTGGACATTAACGATGGTGCTTACTCTATTGTGGAGGAACTTATTTCAAAATAGTGAGGGAATTATCACATAAAGGTCATGTGCTCAAACCACAACGTGCAAAATTTTCAGCTGAAAATTCCGATTAGTTTTCCATAAACGTCTCAAAGCCCATCACCTTGATTCACTCACTATGGGTGTCGAAGTCATAATTCTCTAGCGACTTGCCCTCAAAGCTCGAATAATTTTTTCTTACTGCGTAACAAGGACATTGTTGCAAGGAACAATTTTTCGCTCATGATCGTTTATTCAAGTTTGTTGATCAATAAACAACCAAGCACGGAATTCATACAAAATTCGGGATACAGCATTTCTTCTAACCGACTAAGACACGTATTTCTGAAGCCATTTCTCAGTAAATACATCAATTATTTCCTGGCAATCTTCTATTTATTGTTGAATAGACTAATTCTATTCACACATAGAGGTGTAAACGTCTTCTAAAAAAATAATTCGAGATCACTTTGATGTTTTTAATCATCCAAACGTCGATGTTTACATTTCACAGTCTAAAAATCGAGACCAATGAATATATAATGATTTATAACTCATCAACAATCAGTAACGTAACTCAGTTCATACACCCAGTCCAGTGAAATATTCGAAGTAATAAACATTTCATTAACGAGGATACTACGGAAATATACGTTTGCCAAGAAGCTAATTTAGTTCCGTCAGTGCTTTCACTGTAGCAGTCTTTTACCTACACATTTAAAAATTCTAAGCGAATAAACTTCGCGCCAACAATTTATTGCACAATTATAAAACAAATTACTCATTGACACTGAACCACTTCAAAGAATAGTTATCTGGTATTAAGCTCCTCCAGTCGTCCTATTTGCTCTCTATCATGGGGAAAAGATGGCATGGTAACATAATATGAGTATGTGTTATCACAAAGATGTTTCAAAGCTGGTGTTCGCCGAAAATGAGGCAATATGAGATTTGTTTGCAGTTTTCTCCTGAGGAAATATGTCATGTGGGCGATGAAAGGTTTTTGTTGAAAGAATATACATCTTCCCCTAATGCCCTCGATGTAATTCGATATGTACTTCAGAGGAATTGGAAGAACGATCCTAGGCAGTCCTCGTATTTCGTAAGATTTTTGTCGAAAATTGGATCAAGGGGGAATGAATGTATCAACTTCAGAAGAATTAAGTGATTTGTGACGCATTGTACATCCGATTTGCAGCAATGAAACAGACTTACTTGGATTTTTCTTTTTGGCATCTTAATTTATGAGATGTTACAATAAGGGTCCTATAAATAAGTGTAATAGCTAGCGGAGCACTTAGTTCTTCCTTGTCTATGCAGATCAAACAAATTTCTCATTAAGGCAACTCCATATAATCAAGTACACCGCAAAGGTAGCTGTCATCGTTGAAATTCTATGATTGTAGGATATAGCATTTTTGGAGGGAGTCGGGTGCCAGTGCGAACCTGTGTTGAAAATGTGAAATCCGATATTTAGTGCATCTTCATGTATCGACGATCCTAAGATGACAAGCTAGTCTCATTTTATTTATTGGGTCCAAACGCCGGGTAGATTAACCCTTATGACGTTCCCAAATTGAAGGGACATGTTTCGAAACGCCGGTTATGGTTATTAATTAGGGGGCCAAGTGCAACGGTTGACATGCTTCCAAGAGTTGTGACAAATATTGGGAAAAGGACGCTGAGTACAGTGGTGGGAACTATGGTAAACCCCATTCTTTTAAAGTGTACCAATGAGAGTGTTTAGGGATGTACCTTAAAAATTACGAAAGTTCCTGGAGACTGAAAGACACTCGAAAGACACTCTAAGTTTAGACGCTCATAAGAACGGTAACCTTGGAGAAAAGACGTTAGACGAAAGACGAATAGACGTTTCGCGAGTTTAGAATTTTTAGCCGAAATTGAAAACTTAACGATCGTTGTAGAATTTAAACGAAGGAGTCAGTATCGGCCTTTGTATTTGTATATTAGACGATCATTTTCTTTATTTCTTTGTAGTGTAAATATACTTGTAAATACGAGAGCCGTGTTTATTTAGACTTTAGACGTTATTTGTAGGCAAAAATCTATCATAACCTCTGGACAATTGATAAAAAGCCTACAATATCATAAGTTGTAACCATTATTTTAAAGCGATGAACATACAGGCAAAGACACAGGTGTGTCGAAACAGCTACCCTTCATTTGCGAAACTTCCGAATGATATAATGCTAAAGAAAATTTACTAATAAGTACAATGCAGAGAAAAAGAAGAGAAAGAAAACATAAATTACAATATCAAAGAAAATACCATAAAATAGTATACAGAAGGCTTCAAATTTGCCTCAGGAGCTAGCGCTGGAATTAATTGCCGGGTACGCATTTTGCACTATCACTAAGCTCTTATACGAACGTCTTTCAGGGAGAAGAATCAGTAATTCGAAGATTCTAGACAAGAATTTAGGAACACACTAAAGAAGTGAAACGAAATTGAATAACTACATCGTGATTACTGGGATTATTAAGCAGCAATCAAAACATTCAGTTTTTGTGTCATTGGTTTAAAATTTCTTCTGGAGTGCCGAAAGAAACTCAATAAAGTAAGAAAATATTATAAGATTTCTTTGATCTGGTTTCCGATCATATGTATATCATAGGAAATTGAAAAGCCAATAGACCACCTTTCAGAAGGTGCACTCCCAACATCATCCACAGGTCCAGAACTCTGGTGAAGGACAGTTTTGGGAAAAAAATTAAACAACAGAAAGACTTTGGCATAACTTTCCAATAGAGGATCGTTCCGAAAGTTCTTTACGAACTCCAAAACTACAAGATCAGAAGAATATTTCAATCTCAGTTAGAACCACCTACACCTACTCATCCTCTGTCTTACAGGACATTGTCGCCTCACGAAGCACACATTATGAATGAGTTCACTCTAGACTGCATTTGTTCATAGAATGATGAAACGCAAGGTCTGCTTTTCTATATTTGTTAGATAAAGTAATTTCAAATAGCAGGGGCATTAATCGCAACCACAAATCATTTTTCACTAAGTAAAGTAAGTTAACTCTTGGAGAGTTGTGATCCAAATAATTATTGTAAATTACTTTGACACTGCATATTGAAACAATATGAGCCCACACTTCCCTTTACAAGTTTTTTTGAAGGATGGTTCAACACTCGTTATTTTATTTATTTATCATTCGGCGTTTAAAATGAGTGGGACAGATAGTGAGGCTGATTATTTGCAATCCTTTCGTTAATTCGATTACTGAACATTTCTCGATTTAGTGTGACCTTCGTACAACAGAGTTTGGCTTGTGTTAACCTAGATTTGATACTTATCTTTACTTTACGGATATTTGAACGAATAATATTCTTTAGAGTTCTTAGAGTTCTTCGGTCAATTTTATGACTCCCTTGTTCCTCAGATCCTAATCCAGTTGATTTTTTTACCGAGGATGCATATAAGAAAACCTTTCACTAAAACGAATCTGAATTGCGCCAAAATTCGCAATAGCAACAAAAGAAATGAAGTTGAAATATATAGATGATTGATGGGAGGATGTTTTTGGGGAAATAGCATAGGGTAACAATTTTAGTATTTACTTCAGCTTTGAAGAATATTAAAATGTTACGATTATCGTAAAGATCAGTATAATCAAATATTATCGACTAGCTGGCCCGGTGAACTGCGTATCGTCTCACAGTTATCTTTAGTTTCTTTTACGTTTTTAAATGCTTATGCCGCGACTCGCTATACCTGGTTAAGCAAGTGTTCATAAGTACAACTGACCATACTTCCAATTGCAAATTATGTGGTGCTACTCCAATATATTCGAAAATTCTGTTGACTAGTTCATCTTGATTTGTGGCTGTATCAACTTAGATATGAATAAACTACAGTCTTTAGAGAAATTTTCGAATTCTCGCATTAAGATCATCGTCGATTTTGTATTTTGCTGATTTACTCAGCCAATTAAGGTAATTATCCCAATATATTAAAAACAATAAGGAATATTTCTGTGGTAATCGAAGGTTCGATACAGGTAACCACCTAAGGAGATCAAAAAACTTTCGGTTGGCGAGGAGTTTAGAAATGCGATATTTCGAGGTAGAAAGGGGAAGGCGATGTTGCGAGCGAAGCAAGCACCGTGAAGTTCTTGAGACGGCCTTTCGTTAGGTGCATTTCACATGCCTTTACGGCCACGCTAATATTTTCAAAAAAATTTAACCAAAACACCGATTTCCCGGTTTTTCGTGAAAGATGGTCCGGTAAAATTGAAAAACGCTTTTTCCACTGACACGATCAGGAAAAGCCGTTTTCATATGTGTCTTCCCCGAGAATCGGACGTTTGGATAGGGCTATTCATATTTTCCAATCGGAAGTAAAAATATTTTGAATTAATTGCTGAAAATGGCTTACTTCGGCTAAAACACAAATTTCCAGATCAGCTACGTCCGACGTTCACAGAACTTTTTCAGATCATTCCAATTACAATATTAACCCATATCTCGTATAATATTTCGAAATTTCTTCAATTCATAGGATTCGTAAGAGCCCTGGTGAGGTATTCTCTTATAGTTTAACAGTTTACGATATGTATTTATAAAATTCAAAAATTTACCCTGTTTTGCAATCCCTAGCCAATTCATTTCACCCCTGTCGATTTCTACTCTGAAATGACAATTGTCGTTGACATTCTAATCTTATATCGATTCTTATGTCATTTTCTAGACGTAAATCGGACCCACTTAGTTTATACGTGAGCGAATGGAACGAAATTCGAAGTAATCGGCGAGGCACTCTGTTGATGGTAACACCTTTAGACCTTTATCGAATAATATTTATTTTACCTTTGTAAAATTCACCAAGCGTTAATCGATGGAGTTGAAACGATATTCTTCTGGTTTTTTTGTGGAAAACGCACCCACTGCTAATCAATTATATACAGAGTGTCTCAATTGCGTTGCCTTTTCTAACAGCTATCTTCGATCGAGTTATTTCGGCTGTTTCTGCTTACGGCTTCTTAATTCGATTCATATACAGGATGTCACATATGAGTTGCGCATTCCTAGCGCTGACTTTCACCAGAGTTTTTCTCAAGTTTTCGTGTTGTTCCGCGTACAGGAGCTAATTTCAATAAAATGTCATACAGGGTGTACGATTTACAATGAATTTGTGATCGATTGTTATACATGGTGTGCAATTTACAAGTTCTTTCGGGGTTTTTGGGTTCCTTTGGATTTTTGCGTTTTTCGTGTTTTTTCGCGTTCTTTTGTGTTTTTTCGGCTTATTTCGTGTTTTTTCGCGTATCTTCGTATTCCTTCCAGTACTTTCATGTTTTTTTTTCTCTTTCAACTTTCTCTTCTCTTTCCTTTGGGATTTTGCGATCTTTCGTATTTCTTCGCGTTCTTTCGTGTTTTTTCTTGTCCTTTGTGTTTTTCGCGTTCTTCAGTGTTTTTTCGTGCCCTTTGTGTTTTTTCTCGTTCTTTCATGTTTTTTTCGCTCTCAACGGGTTTTTTTGCGTTCCTTCGGGTATTCATGCATTCCTTTGGGCTTTTTGCGTTCTTTCGTGTTTCTTCAGGTCTTTTCATGTTTTCTCGCGTTCTTTCGTGGTTTTTCGTGTTCTTTTGTTTTCTTTCGTGTTTCTTCGCGTTCTTACGAGTTTCTTTGCTTTCAACGAGTTTCTTGCTGTGTTTCGCGTTTCCTTGCGCTTCATTGATCTATGGTCTATATTGATCTATGGTTGATGGTTGATCTATGGTTCTACAGGCCTATAGATCTACGGGTCTATGGATCTACTGGCTTACTATTATATAACAATAAAATGAAAGGTTTAACCCGGTAATATATTAGGAGGGTAAATACACTAAACGTAGACCGAACACATTTCGAATTCTCAGGAATTCATATATATTTGGTTATATGTTATCGGCTGTGTTTGCCATACAACAGTACCATTGTCAAAAACATAATTTCAGAATAATACAAAAAGATTGTGCAGGTGTAAAACAACCTTTTTGTATGTCGTGAGAATTCAAGAATGTGCTCGGTCTACGTTTAGTGTATTTACCCTCCTATGGTAATTAAAGTTTGGTTTAGTCTCAGGAAAACGACTATGCAGACTATTCATTACCAGAAAATATAGTTTTTTCATTTACTTGGAGGCAGGGAGTTACAGAAGTTAGTGTTAATTGGATGTTGTCAGAATTGACTATCCGAAATAGTGCTCTGAAAAAGTATAATGTACCGCTCCTCAGGTGCTGTAGAAGTTTCAGAAAATTCGATTCCAAAAAATTATCATTTTTGTTAATTTCAATATGCAGGGTGTGTTTGAGCACTACATTTGTTTTAACCTTAGATTCTTGAGACCAAAAGAAACATTATTTTTATACCATTTCCTGAAATTCCGCTTCGTTAAGAAAGCATAGAGTGTTGAAATTTTATGAAAGGAGTTTATTGGTTATATCTTAGTAGTGGATGGTCCAAATGAATTAAGGTTTTATAGAAGGTTTCAAACACACATTTCACTTTAAACACACTTGCACTATCTTCTAAAGTCCTCTATTTAATACATCACCAACCATTACAACTTACCATAAAATAGGTAGTTACTAAACATATGCTACCATTTTTTTTATGCTGGAATATTTCAGAAGAATTCATCATTCCACCCTGATCTTCCCAAAATGCTCCGTTTCCAAGCTATTCTATATTGAATGATTCTGAATTTGAAAAAAATCAGGTAATTGCTCTTTATTCTGGATCCAACCCTGATTGGAAAAAACCAGTGAGCCGAAATATTTCCACGTTGCCATAGTGTTTTTTTTAATCATTATCATCATTGAAAATTTTGCCATGTATGTGAAAAATTCCAACTTTTATGTTGATAGATGAAAATTCAATAGACATGCTTAAAGAATTTTTGGTAAATTGTGTATGAAACATAAATATTTCTTCCGTTTTTATTCCGATAGCATAATACTCACTTTAGGTATTTAAATATGATATTGAAAAGGTTCATTTTTGAAATTCGAATTAATCGCGGCATAGGTTAGGTCATAGACCAGTAAACTGTTACTGTGTGTTGGGTGAGGCTACTGTTTCATAATGAAACAAGAGAATTAGGTTATCTGCCAAAGTTTTTGAATCAATTCTCAAAATGAATCAATACTTAATTTTTGCTGTGCTTTTTAATCAGTTAAAACTCTTCGGGATGAAATATTGAATATTTCATCTTATATTTCACCCATTGCAGTGACAATGCATACGCTTTTCTATGACAGAAAATATTTAACATAATACTTGAAGAATTGTTAGTTTTGAAACGAATAGAAAATCGTGATTCAAATTTTCATGCAGCTTCTCCCTTTGATAAGGACAAAAATCACATGAAATAATAATGTATAAGTATGAAAAATCTGATAATTTTGAAGGTAATTTAAAAACAAAAAGTTTGATTCATAATGCTATTTTCACTACCAAAATGTACCTAATGGAATACATCTTCAGAGAGAAAATATAGCCAATATTATTACATTTATCTTATTTTTAAAATGAATATACTACATAGGTATATATTGACGTTTCTAAGAGTTTTGCAGGGTGCTTCAAACAGTTTTGAAAAAATTATTGATGTCGAAGAATGATCTGGATTTCATTATGTATCAGTAGTAGTGTTGAAGTTAATTCTGAAATTGTTGTCAGAATAGGTTTTGTCAATAATGCATTTTTTCATTGATCCGGTTTTCTGATTGGACCTTATCGAGACTTCAAAAATAAGAAACTTCTTGAATATCTTAATTTCGGCATATGTATTCTATGAATTATTATAAAGCATCGGAATTTACAGATTCAAAATGGGACATAGAGGATAACATAGATTGAAATACTCGATAGTCATGGAAAATGAAAAGCATGGCAAAATTGTGGATTTGATGCTCTAAAGAGTTGGAAAGACTAATTGAATACGGATAATTAATATTTGATGTAAATTTCTTCTTATGAAATGTTTAATTGGAATAAATTCCAAAATTTTCACTAACACTCTGCTGGAAAATCAGTAGCCATTGAATTCTCTATGATTTTCACCTGGAATGATGATTTGGATGGAATATTATGAGACATTTTTCGAAGAGCAGAAAAAATGTGTTTTTATCATTAATATTACGGTTTAGAAACTTAAACAGGAACAGAGTATATAAAAAAGTATGTCTCTACAATTTAATGGAATGTCATAAGCCCAAAGCGGAATTTTTGTGTAATCATGAAAAGAAGCCAGTGGTGGCTTAGCCCAAGTCGAAACCTTGAATCGCTTATATCATTACAACTGGGCAAAATTGGAAAAAGTGGCATAGAAATAAAATGTTCCTTTCAGCTTCGAAAATTAGTATTTAAAATTAACTGAGTGGTCAAAAACTCACCCTGTATAAGATGCATGTTAAAGGGCAAGTGCTCACAGGAAGAAACATATTGAATAATGTTTTTGATGGAAAGATATACGAGTACGTAATTTCGGTTGATTTTTGAGATTAGGAAATTTGAGCTTCGAACTAAACTGAAGGAAAACTGATTTAAGTATTTAGGACATATCCGAAATAATCGAAACCTAAACTAACCTAGCTTCCCTGGACTACATATCATGAATGAAAACCGGGGAGGATATGAATCAAATGATTTTTTTTTCTATTCTTAACAGTTTTTTTTCATATCCAACCTTAACCTGACCAGATCGAAAACCATGTAAAATAATAATATGGACCATAACTGCAAATGAACCTTAAATCCATTGCATCCCACAAAATAATTTGAAAACAGATAAATCTTGAAATTATTTGAAACAGTGTACTGAACGAAGAAATATGCCGTCTAACTACAATAATCAACAGGTGCATTTGAACTCTCCAATGTTCAAATCTGTACTATCAGAGTATGACATTACTCTACGGAAAAGGAATGTAGACCAGCTTGTTGTTTTGTTTCATTCTTTTTCCCTGGTTTTGACTATTCCTATACATCTGCTGATGTCTTAATGGAGGAAATCAATTATTATTATTATTACTCGGAGTATGCAACATTGCATGTCAATTGTCAATATTAAATCATGTAGAGATTTGAACACACTATTCAAATTCTATAATCTGTATCAGTCACACCAACTGCGAAAATAAAATATAAAAGGCACTAGGATTATAATCTGAAATTTTCATTGAATTCCAATAAATTTCTCACAATTCTTGACTGAAATAGAGAAAATATCGTCTAATACTCGTTGCAGAAGGTAATTTCATCACTCATGCGTTAATAATTCGAATTTCGCATATAGAATAGGTGCCCATTCTGCAACTTGTTTTAGAATATACTTTTTTTACTCAGTTACTAATGATTTTACTGTAATTTGCTGTTGCGATTAAAAGCACTATTAGACTATTAGAAGAAATATCTGTAAAATTGAGATAACAGTGCTCAAAAATGCGACTGAGGATGTAAAATATTATACTGTATCCAAAATTTTTCATAGTTTTTTCTCTAAGTGACATGCATTTTTTTTCTCAACTTTAGGTCATCATTGAATTTCTGGACATGATTTAGAATATTTATTTATGGAATGAGGATTGAATTTCGAATTATCCAGTTATTCAGAATTCCAGTCCAATATTACATGAATTAAACACACAGTTAAATCTTTGAGTTCAATGGGGATACTTAAACTATCCGATTGCCCTACTAGACTAATAAATCAAAAAAGTGTGCTCCACATAAAATGAAATCGTTCTCCCTGTTCTGAATATAAACAGGAGATGAGAAACGTCGCCGTTCGGGAAATCGCTGGCTTCCTGCTGAATTTCCATGTGGGAACAATTCAGGCCACGTATCTCACACCGATAGGGATCATGCGGTTTCCCATGAGGATTTTCTGCCTAATAGCCAGTAAAATCACGGAGCTAATACAATATACTGCCATAAACAAGACTCCAATTTATTGGCAGACCGTTTGATGTACGGTAAGCCAGCTTCGGACCGGTAACTTGTCTATTTTCATCGATTCTGGAAAAATTGAAGTCCGTACGGATGGCAAGGATGATTTTTATCGTGGGATCTTTTCCGACTATCAGACGGAAAAGGAATAGTAAAGAAGCTGTTGAATGTTGACAATTCAGATGATCGGATCTAATGTTTTCCATGAGTTTTTTTTTGTTTACCGATCGTTAGTATGGTTCTTGAGCCTTTTTACGCGCTTGCTCCTACTAGAAAATTACGCTGTACCGGGTGTCCTAAATTCGTCGTCTAGTGAGGGTATCACAGGTACCCGATGAGCTAGAACAAACTGAGTGGAACTATTTCAGCCTCGATTTTCTAGAGAATTCGTTTGGTGAATTCCGCAACGGAAAAAAATTGAAAAATGGCGTCAAATGGAAAGTTCTCATAACTTGTTTCATTACTGACGTTATAACTTGAAACTAAAACATTACAAAGGCCCTCTTTCTAGTAGATTTCATTGAAGTAGTCAGTTGTTTTCTATTTCAATAATTTTCGAAATAAAAAATGATCTTGAAATGACAATTATAGTCTTACAGTTTTCGATTGAAGTATCAACGATACCTTTATTTAACCTAGAAAATACTAGTTTCTTTGAAGATTAAGAGAGAATTTTTCATTCCTGTCATTACATCAAGTGTAGGACTATATTTTAAATTATTCATTTACACTTTCAAGAATATTCTTGTTCAATTCAATAATTTGTAATATGGGTAGATTTCCATTTCGAGTCAATTCCATTCTTTTATAATAATCTCAAGTCTTCAGATAATCATAGAAGGCAGCTGTAATTTTCAGTGTCGATTTGGTGGAACAAGATAATACTCTATGCTAATATTTGAGGTTAGGTTTTAGAATATCAACCGATTTTAAAGTGGCATGTGAAGTTGTCCATTGCAGCATGTCACACCGTAAATTGTAACCAAGAATTAGTTTATGACGAGATATGGTTGATGATGGAGCTCGTGTTGAATGATTGTTTGGGCTATTACCATCATCTATTGTGGATGTAATGTTTTCCGACGTTTCGATAGACATCTTCTATCTTTATCAAGGAGAAAAGTAAGAAACCTTTTGAAAATTATCAATTTTCAAAAAGTCAATTGACAGAAGTCATGAAAGAAAAATGAACGATGTTATATACTCATCTGTGATATGATGATCTTTTTAAGTTGGATCGAACTATCGGCGTCCAAACTTCTGGCAGATCTATAGATGAAGCACTTATGGAATCAGGTGTTATTTTCATAAATGCTGCTTCTTTGATTTTTCTCACTATCACCAATTTTAGCTGATTTATATATGGAAATTTTCGAACAGAAGGCATTAGAAAAATATGTACTTAAACCCAAACTGTGGAAAAGATATGTAGATGATACTTTCATTATTTGGCAACATGGAAGAGACACTATAGATGGATTCCTTCAATATCTTAACAATCAAGAGGAATCAATTAAATTCACAATTGAAATCGAGAAGAACAGACAACTTCCATTCTTAGATGTACTCGTACATAAACAAAATGGAATCCCAAGAACCACTGTGTATAAAAAGCCAACGAACACAGGACAATATCTACATTTTGATTTAACCACCAACTAAACACTAAATTGGGAGTAGTAAAATGTTTATTTGATAGAGCAATAAATATTTGTTGCACTGAAGAAGACCAAAATGAAGAAATAAATAACATCTCGAAAACTCTTAGAAGCAATGGCTACCCCAAAATGATATTAGAAAAAGCTAAGCGAACAAGAGAAAGTCAACCTGAACCAACAGATATAAATCAGACCATTAAAACCGTAATTCCTTATGTAAAAGGTTTGTCGGAGAAAATGAGAAGAATTGGAAATACAACATAACGACTGCATTCAAAACTCAAGACAATATCAGAGCTAAACTTACAGAAGTTAAGCCTAATAATGAGACACAAAGGACAAAGAACTGCATATATGAATTACCTTGCGAGTGCGGAAGATCTTACATCGGAAAAACTAAACGCCCTCTGAATGTACGAATAAAAGAACATCAGAAGCTTCTACGAGTACTAGACAGCGACAAATCCAGGTTGGTCCAACATGCTGTAGATGAGAATCATCGTATAAAATGGGATGAAGCATCAATAATATCCAAAGAAGAAAAACTTGCAAGAAGAAAAATCAAAGAAGCAGCATTTATGAAAATAACACCTGATTCCATAAGTGCTCCATCTATAGATCTGCCAGAAGTTTGGACGCCGAAAGTTCGATCCAACTTAAAAAGATCATCATATCACAGATGAGTATATAACATCGTTCATTTTTCTTTCATGACTTCTGTCAATTGACTTTTTGAAAATTGATAATTTTCAAAAGGTTTCTTACTCTTCTCCTTGATAAAGATAGAAGATGTCTATCGAAACGTCGGAAAACATTACATCCACAATAGATGATGGTAACAGCCCAAACAATCATTCAACAAGAATTAGTTTATTTTGTATTATTTTTATTTATTCAACAGGGGAACATAGGTACACAGGTAAACAAATATCCAGAAGAATGTTCACAAATAAATTGAGTAATTACAGAGGTACACAAAAATTATTCAAACTAAACTATTGTATATTATATAGTGAGAAAAAAGAAAGAAAAAGAAACCAAACATACTGCATTTTCCACTACATAATTTCACCCCCCAAACCATTTGAAAATCTCAGGTAGTAACATCTTAAATATTTCCTAACTGCTTTCGCATCAAGATGAAAGATATCTATTGAAGTTCTAAAATGGTTGCACCGTTCAAGTACCCTTATAATAGGGGGAATTTTTGGAGCGGTCAAGCCCTCAAGGGCAGGACGAAGGTATCCAACTGTCTTAACCTCCTCAATGGAACATGTAGGCAAAATTGCGAGATAAGCCAAGGCGATTCCAACCGATTACTGAGCAACTTATGAGCAAATAATACATCACTCATCTTTCGGCGATTTTCCAAACTTATCATATTGAAATGTCTCAACCTTATATACTATGTGTACTATGGAATGGTGAAGTCCTAATGTGGCGCCAACACGCCGAGTACTTGTAGTGGGATCTGCTCTAAAAGCGCGAAGTATTGCTGGTGCTCGCCTCCAGTGCTGAGCATTTCGACCATTTCGTAAACCTCGAAACGATCCAGTTTCACCTGAGCGCCTAAAAACTTCTACAAATGCCTTTCTGTTAGGCTGTTGTCTATTGGGGAAACGTAACGCGTACTCCCGCACTGCTGCTCGTGAATTTCCGTTAACAAACCCGTAAATAAACAGCATATTCCGATATTCAATATTTGAGAAAACAGGCATATCCTTTTTTTTTTGTAGATGCGTATAAGTCGAATTAAATCGTTAAAGTAAGTAATTTTTAGTAATTTAGTAATTTTAAGTTAACCTAATGACAGATCTTGTCAAATTTAAGTTAATTTGCATATCCTCGAACCCATGCAAATGTCAAGTTTGCTTAGCAGGAGATTAAATTCCGACATATTGTTCATTTTCATTCGTGGCATTCATTCCGGGCGGCCCCTACGGGGCCTCCAGATACGCACCTACACACCCTCCAACCTGCCTCCTCTTCAAACCTTTGTTTACAACTTTGCTGTTTTTATGTTACTATCAATAATATTTATAACTGTTTTGAACCAACAATGTTTTAAAATGACTTATCATAAAATTTGCGTTTCTGATTTTTATGTTTTTCTGACTTAAAACCGTAATATTGTCGGAAAAACAAAGAGTTAAGTGAAAAGTGGATATACAGTTTAAAAGTCTATTACATGTACTAGTTTTTCCTTAAAAAAAAACAACTACTTATTCACCACTAAGTTTGCACTCTTTTCAATTTTTACATTTACCCTATTACAACACCCGGTATAAAACATTTTTTTACACTAGTAACTATCTATTTTATAGCACGTTTACTGCTCTTTGCGATGATATGGTCAGATTTGATGTAGCTGTAAGAATAACAGAGATATTCTTGTTTTTAAAGAGGAAAGCAAAGACTTCCGAAAAACCAAGAAGTGTTGAATAACTCGATAACTATCAACATTTCGAAAAAGTGTTATAGAACATTTTTTGTTGCAAATGACTTGTACTATCACCTATTGAAGTTTGGCACCTATTATAGTAGACACCCTGTATAGTAAAATGGTAGTGGAACAATCAAAATCTTTGCGAGTTCTAAGAACTAAACCTATTAACTTGTGAGCTCTATTGGTGATAAGCTTGAAGTGGTAATTAAATTTCAAATTTTGTTGAAAAATTATGCCCAAGCCTTTAGTTTCAGTCCTGCGTTCAGTAATTTTCGATTCAATTACATAATTGACATTTATCGGGTTGGATCTTCGAGTGAAGGGGACAACATAAAGCTTCTTTATGCTGAGAAACATTTTATTAACTTTAAATCAATGTTCCACACTGTTCCAGTCCTCCTGTAATAGAGCGCAGTCAAGCAAACTCCAGATCCTCCTAGACATTTTGAAATCGTCCGCGAACAACAGAGCAGCAGAGAACCTCTAACAGGGTCATTCATAAATATTAGAAACAGCAATGGCCCCAGAATGGTACCCTGGAGAACACCTGAACTCTGTTTTATATCTGGTGATAACTTGCCAACTTTCACAACTTGTATTCTTTGATGTAGGTAAATAGGATTATATGAAATCAAAAGCATCTCTCGAAAAGCCATTCGTATCAAGCTTATCAATGAGAAGTCTGTGACTGACTTTATCAAAAGCTTTTTCAATGTCAATATATATATCATATCGAGTTGAAAACCCTTTTCTATTGTTTCTACTGCAAGGTCAGCGAAAGTAAAAAAGTTACTTATTGTTGCTTTTTCTTGTACAAAACCATGTTGACACATGGATAGATAGATAGATAATAATTTATTTTGTTCGAAGTACATGATGAAATGTACGAGAAAAAAACGTCAAACAAAAATACATTAAAGAGAAATCGACCTTTCAGCCTTACAAAAATCAAAGTATTCCTTAATATTATAAGGTTCACACCTCAAAATAAAAGAGTTCAGCTTACACAGCAGTAGTTTCTCTGTATTTACATCGCGAAATTGCCTTGGCAATGCAATAAACATTTTCATGCACATGTACATAGCATTATGCTGTGTCAAAGTGAACTCATGAGCTGGATAGAGATAACAGTCTATATGCCTTGTCTTTTCATTCTTATTTCGATATGGCTCAAAAATAACCCGATGCTGAATTAGAAACTTGAGGGAAGTGTACACGTACAATCCTGTTAAGGTATGAATATTGCCAGCCCGAAAAACACCCCTACATGACTGCCTGTATTTCATGTTCATAATGGATCTTAAAGCATACTTTTGTTTTACGAAAAGGCTGTCCGTGAAGGAATTGTTCCCTTAGCAAACAATACCATATGAGAAATTCGACTGAAAAGCAGCATAATAAAAAATCATTAAATCATTAATGGCATACAACGCTGAATTTAATTTTTTATTTAAGTGATGTATATGTACATCCCATCTCAACTCACGATCTACATGGACCCCAAGGAACCTGGTAGACTCAGAGATCTTCACTTGACTTCCATCTAGAGAAATTTCATCTGGGAATCGAAATTTTAACCTTGAAGAGTGAAAAACAACACATTCTGTCTTTTGTGCATTCAATTTCAGCATGTTTGTTGTGCACCAATTTTTTCATCAACATAGATAATTGCATTCAACCTTTGGTCAATATTGTGAGGTAGGTCGTTTATATATACAATGAACAGTAAAGGACCTAGTATGCTGCCTTGAATTACTCCATTAATGATATCCTTATCCTCAGAAATGAAACTTTTATCGTTGATAGTAATGAGTACTTTTTGTTTTCGTCCTTGTAGGTAGCTTTGTATAAGTTTTAGTTGGTTATCCCTTATACCATATGCTTCAAGTTTACTTAATAATCTACTATGGTCTACAGAATCAAAAGCTTTGGAAATATCTAGAAATAGTCCTACTGGTACTTCACCCTTTTCAATTGCTGTGATAACAGTTTGAGTCAATTAAAAAATGGCTGTACATGTATTCTTGTTGTTAATAAAGCCGTGTTGAGATGAACAAAAGATGCCATATTTAATAAGGCGATCTGAAAGAACTTTTTCAAAGATTTTTGCAAAAGTTGTTATAGTATTAATAGGTCGGTATTAATTAAAATCATCATTACAGCCAGATTCATATAATGGTGTTATCATTGATAGCTTCAAAGCAGATGGAAAAATACCAGTTATAAATGCACAATTCATAATATGCCTCATTGGCTCAACAATAAAGTGGATAGCCTTCTTTATTACAATGCTAGGGATTTCGTCATAGCCTGATGAAAAGGAGTTTTTCAACTGCTTCACTATGTTAAGAATTTCGACCGCTTCAATATCAAAAACAAAGAATGACTTGTCTAGATGTCTCAACCCGCCACCAACATCACCATGTGAAAGAGAAGCTGAACATTTAGAGGCATTCACAAAATGTTCGTTAAAGTTTTGTACTAACATTTGAAGGCAACCATTTGGAAGTATGCTTTGCCTATGCTGAGTTCTACCAGTTAGTGACTTTATTATTCCCCAAGTTGTTTTGGTTTTATTTCCAGATGTTAGGATTCTGTCTCTGATTATCTTCTGTTTCAATTTTGTGATTTCTAAATCATACTGCTTTTTACATAGTTTATATTCTTTCTTGCACTCTGGTCTATGTTGTGAGATCACATATAAAACATAAAGTCTCTTCCTCAGGCAACTATATGAGGATCAGATCTACACATTATTCTGTAATCATTATTTATGGATAATTACTAGATGATTTTACCGTCACAGGAGGAAATGAAGATTGAAACATTAGATTGAAACCATTAAAAAGAAATTCCACATTTCATCTACCTCGGACTGCCTAAATTTATACAGATCTAACCAGTCAAAGGCGGACAACTCCGCAAAAAAATCTTTCAAACTTACATCATTAAACTTCCTGATAACTCTCTTACTTGCATTTCTATGGTAACTACTTTTTATATCAAAAGACATTATCTGTGCAGAATGATCAGATAGATGTGGCTGGACAACCTCAACATTACAGCCATCAACACTAGCAAAAACATTATCAAGGCAGGCAGTTTCTCTTGTCGGTTCATTAACTAACATCTTCAAATTAAAACTTTCAGGTATTGTCAGCATGGTGTTGGTGTTTTTATTATGTGGCTTGAGAAAATCAAAGTTAAAATCACCAGTGAGAACAAGTGTATCATCCTTATCCGCATTAATCAGCATCAAAAGATCATGAAGTTTCTCAAAAAGATGTCAGGATTAGCTAGAGGTGCTGTGTTTGGTCTATCTTTTTAGGTAGCATTCTATCGCACAACATTCAATAATACCCAGAACAGTGAACTTTGCGATGTCTAACCTATCTTTACACTTATATCCTATTCTAGAATAAATTACAACTCCACCATGTTTCCCTTCTTCTCTGCAGTGACTGTCCACAATCTCATAGCCTGCGATACAGAAGTTCTCAAGTTGTTCCCTGCTCTGCCAGTGTTCTGTTATCGCGAGGAAATCCGGTTCATTATCATTGACAAAGTTGAGAAGTCCATTATAAGCTGTATTCAAACATTGAACATTAATATGAATTATTTTAATACCTTTTGATGAAAATACTTTATTCGTTGTCAGATTAAATAGTGTTGGTTCCATTGATTCTTTTCCGAAAAAAGTTTCGAAAATCGAAGTCTCTGATTAAGACTCCATCAGGCCAAAAGCTTTTTTCCATGCCTACCTTATATTGTTTTTCGTTTTCAATACCTACTGTAAATGAGGAATTATTTCCCTTCGTTTCCAACTTCCTTACTTCAATTGTCCTTGAATTTAAGCCTTCTTGTAGATAGTTTTCAATTACAGACACATCAACTTGCTTCCCTGATATTCGACCAACATAAATCCACCTCTTTCGGGTGACTCCGGCAGAGGCAGCCCCATTTGATCTAGCACCATCACAAATGATCCCCCTTGGTCCTTGAAATTTCCTGCTTTTACGTTTTTTGACTTCCATCCATTCAGATGTTTGGGAATTATTTGAATTTAAGTCAGAAGATGTAATTTGTTTATTTTTCTCATGTCCTTTCCCATCGGAATTGTAGGTTAGATCGGGTCTATTTATGACAGCTCCCTCAACCATAGAGCTATATGTCGACGTTGTTGATTTTCCATCACGATCAGAAGCCAGTTTTTTTGTGTGCGATCCTTGTTTTGTTACAAGTGCTTCAGTCTTTTTTCTTGCTTCCCCACAATCTTTCGTTTTTTCTTCCATAACCTTAATTTTTTCGTTCAACAATGCATTATTTTCCATCAGAATTAGATTTTTACTTTGTACCTCAGCCAGAAGTTTTTCCAAAAATTCATTTCTCATTCTCAGGATTACTAGCTCAATATTTGGGTCACTTACTAAAGAAATTCCGTCCATATTTCCCGATGCAACATGTACACAAACCGCAGATTTCTTGTTCGCGGACTGTGTCAGGCACGCAGGGTGAAATTTATTCATACATTTATTGCACTTCGCATAAACAACCACTTTTCTACCGCAGTAGTTACAAATAGTCTCTTCTTTCGCGTAATCTTTGACGATTTTATCTCCTTGTTCCGAAAACTCAACTTCACTTTCCGCTATCTTGATAATGGTAAATATTGAATTTCATATTAAAATTTTTAATTCTATCATAATATATTATTATTTCGAGTAGTTCAAATAGAGCGTTTGAAATGTTGATTGGCCGAAAGTTTTTATTTACTAGTTTTTTGTACTAGAGCAAGAGCGAAAAAATGCCGAATTTCAAGACGAAATAATCTTCAAAGTAAACATTTCTTTCTCATTCCCTGATATCGGTGGTTTGTTTATTACACCAACATATCTAAATCAGTTTTTCGCAATAGATGAAGACATTGAAGATTCAATTCCTTCTGAATTTCCAATGGTGAATATATATGTACATTATTCTTATCCATTAGTATTCAGGCGGAGCCATAAAATAAATCGTTCACTATCAAAGCTCCGAATGTGTTTGATACTTCTAGGCGGAGGTCATATCGTCCTTGTATCCTGTTGAAAAGTCGGTCCTTCGGAAGTTCTCATATCAGTTCAGAATACCAAGTAGGGGACGACCTGAAATGAAACGTTTTCATGCCATCGTGTCAGTAGATTTCAGAGCAAAAAATTCTATAACAATTCTACTAAAATTTTATTATACTCATGTATTCAAATATAATATCAAAATGTCTGGTATCAATAACTTCCATACATACACAAATTTTTGTTTGAATACCTCCGATATCTTATGGGGTGTAAAGTATTGAAACATTTTTCTGTAGGAATTAAAAAAAAAATTTCAGTGTTTCCATTTTTGCTAAATTTGCGAGCCTATCTCAGAGATCTTTCAAGTTACAATTCTTACCAATGGATACAATGGAAATTTTAAAGGAAACCAATATTTGAATGCTCATAACTTCTGAATCATTGGACGGATTTGGCCCAATAACGAAATCGTCCGAGACACTCATCCCTTTGACCTACTCTGAAAATTTCAACTCTCTAGCTCATGCCGTTTGAAAGAAATTGTGCTCACGGACGGACGAACAGAATCGATTCTAACCACGGATTCATCAGTATCCAAAATTATTGATAACACTTTTACTTAAATATTTGAAAAATACAGACATTTGGGCAAATCTTTAAGCACTCGGTTCAGACGAACATGAGTGCCAAGAAATACATTCCTCGCAAACCACTTTTTTTTAAATTATAGGACTAACGTCTACTTAATAATCCGTTCAAAGCCATTCACCCAAATGTTATGGAGGGTGTACTAAAAATTGCGGATTTTTTTCTTTATTTTGACACACCCTATAGCATCTGCAGGCAACTGAAAGGGATTTTGATTGAAACAATGTTGAAGCTGTACTTTCTCTGAAAAATTTGTTTTTGGCGCTCTTGTTCACTGGAACAGAGTGCCTATCATTTTGCCCAAATGTCTGTAATTTTGGAATATCGAGCCGAAAATGGTCTCAATCGATTGGGTTCGACTCCCTGATGAAGAATTCGTGGCGAAAGTTGAGTCTATCCGGCCGGCCGGCCGGACGTATCCTCTCTAGCATCCAAAAGGAATCAGCTAGAGTTTTCATATTTTCAGAATAGGTTAATTGTCCAAATATCTCGGTCAAGTTCGTTATTGAGCCAAATCCGTATGATGGTTCAGTAGTTATGAGCACCTGAAATTTTGTTTCTTCAATAACTACTAGAATATCCATCCGATCAAATTGATACTTGAAATATTGTTGAGGGAGGCTGCAACAAAACAGCTCGCAAAATTTCGCAGAAATCGTCATGCTAAAAAATTTTAAAAAAATTCCCAAAAAAAAATTTTTTAATCCTCACTATCTCATAAGATATTTTTCGGATTTCAATAAATTCGTGAATATATTGAGGTGATCGATATCTTACTTATCCTCAAATTTCATTGTCGTAGCTCTTTTCCATCTAAAGATATGATCATTTTTTTAATTTACTCAAGAGAAAAGAGAAATGACATGACATGACATCAAAGTCTCGGTGATTTTCTATGAACTACGGCCATCACAGATCGATATTCGATTGACAAATGCCGGGCACATTATCAGTGTCAGTTGGCGTAATATTAATCAAAATTTTTCATAACAGGAAATCATAGAGATAGAATTCAATCTCGGGGGCTGAAATAATATACGTTGTCAAAATTCAGAAAAGCACTGACGTAAGTATTTAGGGGAAGGGAATTATAGCTTCGAACAAAACTTGGGGAAAATTATGAGTAGTTATTTTTAATTTGAGATATAGGTTTGTTCATTCATTAGGCATTCATATTTGCATCACATTGTCCCATAGTATGGGAAAAGACTATTGTTCACCTGATCCGAGTGCTTATAGATTTGTTATATTTTGAATATTTACTGGCAAGTAGCTCAACAAGAGCGTCAAAGCAATCTGACTTCACGTCAGTGCTTTCTAAATTTTTTCATTCATTGTTTCTTCTCTACTTTTAAAGAAATCACGACTTTTTAAAGAATTTTGCCTTTGTTGAAGATTTAACAAATCAACCTAACTTGAATTAAACACCTTAACAATTCATAACGATTTATTAAAATTTGAATTCAAACACTATATTCATCGTGGAGATCAAATATATATATAGGAAATGTATATCGGGTGAATCCACAAGTAGCAGAAGGGAATAAATAAAGATGGTACTTGCCGACACGTGTTTCTGCTTATTGGCTTTGTCAGAGCAAGGTCACCTTAGGAATAAGGAGATGTTAAGAAGACAAAATAGATATTACACAAACAGGAGCGAGCGACCAATTTATGTCTTCAACACTAGGACATCTTCATTTATTTCCTTCTGCTACTTGTGGATTCACGCGATATACCTTTCGTACATAAAATTTGAATCTTCTACAGAACAAAATTATTATACTCCACGATGAATATAGTGTTTGAATTCAATTTTTAATAAATCGTTATGAATTGTTAAGGTGTTTAATTCAAGTTAGGTTGATTTGTTCAATCTTCAACAAAGGCAAAATTCTTTAAAAAGTCGTGATTTCTTTGAAAGTAAAGAAGAAACAATGAATGAAAAAATTTAGAAAGCACTGACGTGAAGTCAGATTGCTTTGACGCTCTTGTTGAGCTACTTGCCAGTAAATATTCAAAATATAACAAATCTATAAGCACTCGGATCAGGTGAACAATAGTCTTTTCCCATACTATGGGACAATGTGATGCAAATATGAATGCCTAATGAATGAACAAACCTATATCTCAAATTAAAAATAACTACTCATAATTTTCCCCAAGTTTTGTTCGAAGCTATAATTCCCTTTTCCTAAAAACTTACGTCAGTGCTTTTCTGAATTTTGACAACGTATATTATTTCAGCCACCGATATTGAATCTATATCTATGATTTCCCGTTATGAAAACTTTTGATTAATATTGCGCCAACTGACACTGATTAATGAGCCCGGCATTTGTCATTCGAATATCGATCTGTGATGGCCATAGTTCAAAGAAAATCATCGGGACGTATGTCATTTCTCTTTTCTCTTGAGTAAATGAAAAAAATGATCATATCTTTAGATGGAAATTTGTATAACAAATTTTTTTCACAAGCACCCAAAAAGTTACAATATTGAAATCAACTTACGTTTCCTACTAGCAAAAAGACACTTATCCAGTTATTTATTTGGTTATTTATTTATTTTCGCATTTATGACGATGTACCTATCTCTGAGGTTGTTCGTAACATCATTTTTTGCTGCGAACTGGTTTATTTTGGGCAAAAAACTCATGAGACATTTTTTGTTTAGAATGAATCAGGCTATCGGAAATAAATTTTTAAATGGTGAACAAATATTAAGACAAAAAGTTACATTGGAAATAAACTTTAGGGTTGCGTTTCCCACCCTTACAACCATGGGGTACACCAAATAAATAATTGGCTAAGTGTCTTTTTGCTAGTAGGAAACGTTAGGTTGATTTCAATATTGTAACTTTTTTAGTGCTTGTGAAAAAAATTGTTATACAAATTTTATGTACTTCCTTTGAGGGGCTGTATCTTAACAAGGGATGCTCCAATGAAATTTCTTTATATGAAAGATCCAATCTTTTTTTCGATGAGGAATCACCTCCTTAAATATTTTACACTTATTTAGTTACATCCTGTAGAATTTGAATAGTGCGTTCAAATCTCTACATGGTTTAATATTACAATTGACATGCAATGGACGCTTGTTGACATTCGAAAGGATAGTATGTCTGTGTTGTCAACCACAAAACGAAAAATATACCTGAAAACAATGCTGCAATGAGTTCATTACAGTTCTGTTTTTAGTACTCATTACGACACTGAAATAGAGAAACAGTTATTACCACCTCTATGTCTAATGACTTCTATACCACGAGTGGGCATACTTTTTTCGAATTTTATCCTGATCAATTGTATTTTAAGTTTGGATTATTAACGATTGAACTTCTTCAAGGGACACAGGCTGATGTTGCGTTATTTGCCTACCAAATACAACCCAATTAAATTGGTTTCAATTGGATTTCAATTGGATTGACGTGGCCAATTCATTGTCTGAATGTTTATTGTAGTGAATATTCATTTAGATTTCGTGAAACGTAGGGCCGAGCATTGTCGTGCATGAGCAAAAAGCCATCAACTCCAATATATGGAGAAAATAGAACAGCATGCTCGGATAAAACATCATAATTATATCACTTACTCTTCAGAGTACCATTACTTATTGGAACCAAATCTGTTTTTGCAGTTAGTGAAATATCTGCCCATACCATAATTGAACCTATATTAAATGAAGTCGTTTCGTGATTGGTGCACTGGGCATAACGCTCGTTTGGTCGACAAGTCACTCGAACAAGACTCTCACAATTGAATATGCAAAACTTAGATTCATTAAAACTTCAGCATGATTGCAGATTCACTGTTTCGAATGGTCATCATGTTTTCTGAATAAAGGTATATATTATTAACTACAGAATTATCTCCAAATATCATAATTTGGGGAAAACCAAAAAGTAATTGGGGCAGTGTGACGATGGACTGCCCATGAAATATTTCATTAGGTATATTTGTTTTGTTGTCGCAAACCATATATCGCCTTTCATTCCCAATTTCCTGATTAAATACAGAATTCATTTAGACGGTAAAAAAGAATTTTCAACTTAACTGCTAGATAACTTATAATTACTGCAAAAAAGAACCGAGGATCAAATTACGGAAACAATGAACTTGAATTGAAATAAGGACCAACAAAGACTAAATCAACTGATGAAGCTTGGTTGCATAGGTCGAGAAAATTCCAATGTTAAATTTGAATTATGTCACACACCGTGACCATAGCAACATAATATGATATTGTACCCAAGACCCCTCTCACGTCGCTAGGGTTCATGACGCAAGAGCGTAGCTCCTAGTCCAATGTATGCCTTCAATCTCTGATACTAATTTATATTCTACAACGTGCGCATTCTATTATTTATACTTCTATGGGTTATCCAGAGTAAGTATATGCATACTTTGTGCTCAGCATCGAGTATATTTGTGATCACGTGATCATACTCTCGTCTACTTTCGGGGTAAGTTTATGAACGCACCCCTTAAAACCTAATATATCAAGGTGAGACTGCTTATATGTTATTCGGTCAAATAGGTTAAGTAGTTTCGAATAATTCAGAAAAAACTTTTTCTAGCGTTAAGCCCTTCAAATTGATTTTTTTTCATTATGCAGTTTCATCATATTCGTTAATTCTTATTTGAATATGACTCATACCGGTTTTCAAATCAACCATGTTTACATAAACTGTTAACACAGCTCTGACATAAATTACTTCGGAAATATTCAACAGAGGAGCCAAAACCACCTGACCTTTTGTCAGTTAAATCTAAATTATTTATTTGGTTTTGACATAATCAGATGACGGATACTCTTACTTTTTTTGTAATTGCCTGACCTACATGCTGCTCATTTAGTCTATGGATATAATGTTGGTTACTACTACATTATTTTCCATTCTTTGTCAATACTTTAAGGTTGTGAGTTTCCCGTATGAGGCTTCATGCTCAGCCTTTTCCCTTTTTCATCAATTTTGATTTTCATTATTCTATTTCTTTTCCCTAATCAAATTCTATGTTGAAATTCAGAAACACCAGTGAGATCAATTTTTGATTCATTTGTTTGATTGCATCCTGTTGAACTGCATTCAATGAGTCCAAATCAGTAAATATTTTCCGAGGACGTCAATATCATGAAATAGTGGAGTTTCACAAAACTTCTTTGTAACAGACTCTTATTATACTTACTTGAATGGATGACTTTTCAGATTACATTCCGTCAACTGACTGTTCTTACAGGTATATGATTAATCGACAAGAATCGGGCATTTATAATACATGAGGAAGTTATTATCTATGTAATTCATTTATTTCAGACGAATATCCTATTCTTCCACTTCAGAAATTACCCAGCCGCACTTTAATGAGCGCTTTCATGTTTGAATTTAATATTAAGGTCGGAAATCCTTCAGAAAGTTAGTATGAAAACGGGCGAAATCTGTTGCCACGAAAAGTCAACGAAAAGGTAATAAAACGTCTTATCTAAAACAGAACAGGGAAGCTCCTTCCCTACTTACCCAAATTAATAATGTCGTTGGCCTCCGAGGAAAGGGGAGAAATTTCTTCCAGCGATTTATCCTTTTTCTCAACGAATGAGTTCTTAAAGTTGTAGGTAGTCATTGGGCGATTCAAATCCAATACAGAGTTTCACAAACGAAAAGCACTGCCAGAATGGCCCTATCCAATACAAGACCGGGTCAATTGACAAATAAGATCTGATACCATAACAACCAACGGATCTCATCACACATCAAAGAAATTTTCCTTTAATCTATAGTTCTGATCATGGATAACCTCAGTTATATATACTGCATATATGAAATTCACGAAAAAGTAAAGCACTAGCATTGTTAATATTTCTTTGAGTCAATCAACTATTTTATTAAGACTTCTCGAGTTGAATTTCAAGAGACGGAGAGTGCATCTCAATTCTTAACACAAATAAGCGAAGTTTTGTTTGTCGGCACATAACATATGCATTTTTTGATCTGGTACTTCTCTGAATAGGTCCATTAAACCTTATAATTACAAAGACATAGATTTCATCTATATCGACAAAAGGCGGAAGAGAAAATTAAGGAATCCTCAGCAAGATTGAAACAACTGTTCATTCATTGTGATTTCTCTGATCTCGACGTCTCCTTAAGAGATCAGTTTGTTAGTGGATTGAAAAACCATAATCCAAGAGTTGAATTATTCATGAAAAGAAATTATGACCTCTAAGAATGCATTAATTAGAGCCGAAAATCACGAATTCGCTTTCTCGGAAGCATATGTTACAGAAATCCCTAAGGCTAAGGGAAGGAAAACCCTGACAGAAAAACCAAAAACCAGCAGGGGAGCTGAATGCTTTCGGGGATCGATGACCCCGCGTACCCGAGTCACCCAGCCTCGAGGTTAGCAGCCTTTGAAGCTGAAGATTATGTTGCTCCTGTAACAAGGAGCATGGTACAGGGCGGTAGAGGGCAGCGGGCTGGCCCTCTTCGGAGCCGTCTGGAGGAAGAGCCTGTTGGGGTCAGCTGTGGGGCAAGCGGCGCAGCCCCTCGAGATGGCACCGTAAGCCAAAGGTCTGGTACTAGGAAGATGAGAAGGAGCATCAGTTTGGACGGTATTAGAACCGATCCCGCTGAGGCTCTGCGGAGAGATGGTCGTACACGCTGGAACGAGGAGGAGAACACTCTTTTGCTGCGGGTACATTATATCGCGAAGAAGCTGGAATTAAATAACAGCAAAAACTATCGACAAATGCTCACCAACGTCTGGAATGATATAAACCCCCAAAAACAATCCTACGCTAGTCTACTGGCCAATAGAGTCAGATGGCTTTTAGACCACGAAAAGTTCACCGAAATCGAGCTAGAGAACATAAAACAAAGTTGCTACCCACGAGGCGCCTTATTAGATCCTAGCTACGAGGAAGAAGACGTCTCTTTCTTGGCCCCAGAAACACCAGAACTGCGATCATCTAATACCAGTAAGTTAGAACAAATACTACTGAGGAACTATTTTCTCTATACCGGTGTATCACCCGAAAACAGACCAAGAATACCAGGAATGAAAGGGTCAAAAAACATGTCAGAAGGTACAGGGGACCAACGAAATTCTAAGAAGATTGCTGCCGACCACCTGCAAGCTAGAGGATATTGTGGATTACGTATATGCTGCAGCGGTTACCTTTTGCTCTCTACTTCGGGTACATTTTCATTTGCATCACAAGCAATATTATGAAGGACAGCTGTTGCTACTACGATGACCTGAATTGTGTCCAATGATACCCTCATTCCCATTGAAAGAGCTGGAAATCTACGTTTCCATACTCCAATTTGTCTCTCAACGACATTACGTCTTCGGATTTGTGTCTCGTTGAATAAAGCTTGAGCTGCAGTTATCACCTCATGAAGAGGTGTAATCAAGTAACTCTTTGAGGGGTATGCACTATCTCCTAATAAAACCAAGTCACCATATACACCATCCTCGAACAATTGGTACAATGAGGAATTTCTGAATATATGAGAGTCATGAGATGATCCAGGCCACCTTGCGACAATATTCCTAATTTTCAAATTTGGGTCTGCGACAGTTTGCACATTGATCGAGAAGTATTGCTTTCTGTTCCTAAATATTTCAGCATTATTACCCCCTGGTGAGTGAAGTTTTATGTGGACCGTCAATGGCACCAATACATCTTGGAAATGTTGCTATGTTGTAGAATGCCTGTCTAATTGAAGGTATTTCTGCATCTTGGGGCATTTTTATATAGCGTGGGGCTAGAGATGCTAAAGCCAAGCTAACTCTTCTGACAACTCTGCTAGCAGTTGCTTTGCTTACACCTGACATGTCAGCAGATGTCCTTAAAAATGAGCCATTGGCGTATAAATTTAAAGTCAGCAACAACTGATTACTTGGAGACAGACAATCATTTCTGAAAAAATAACAGTATTTAATAATGAAGCTAAACTTACTGTTATTTCAAGATTTACCTTCCTGTATTATGTTCAATCTGATCACTTATTTCATCTATCACGTTTTGTGCTGTTCTGGGAGTGAGTCGAAAGCGATCGAAGAAATCCCTTTTATCATATTCTTCGAAAAAGTTCGTTCTTAGTCTGTTAACTTTTGGCCTCCGTAGACCTTCCTCCTCATCACTGAAGGCGTTGACTTCATACAAATCCATCATGATATCAAAGCAGAACTCTTATTTTATTAAAGTTTGCCAATATATTCGAGAGTCATGCTACAGTAAACTAACACCAATAATAATACTTTTATTTATCTATGACTAACACTGACAAACAGTAAAAAGTGAGGTTAAGGGATTATAGTCAGCAGGTCAGCTCTTAACCATCGAATTATCCAGTGGTCAAAAATACTACTGGTTAACTATTGGTAAATGTGTAACCGACAACTGTGAAACACTTTTCGGTGGTTTTAGCTTAACCCTTAGGTTAACTTTTGGTAACCAGACATTGTGAAACCGGGCGTAAAACTGCAAACTAGGAATAATATTGTTCAGAAATTAACTGGATCGTCTTGGGGTGCTGATGCTTCCACTCTTCGCACAGCATTTCTAGTCCTAGTTTTTTCTGCAGTATTGTTGCTCTGTTTGGTTTAATAGTGCACGTACACAAAAAATTGATGCACAATTGTATACATCCATGAGAATGATTACTGTCACCATAAGATCTACACCGGTTCATTGGTTACCAGTTTTGTCTAATATTGTCCCTCCCCATATTCGGTCGTATCAATAGCATGCTATTTAGATGGAACTCAGTTCCTAGCGCAAGTTGTGAATGTGGAGAAGCAGAAGAAACAATACCTCATCTCATGAATAGTTGTCCCATATATAAATTTCAAGATGGTTTTAGGGCTATTCATGATGTTTTCGACTCTTTCTTGGAATGGGTGATGAATTTCAAACGAATACGATAGGTATTTTCGTTATTCAGTTCTTTTCTCTGCTTTTGTCTTTTTATTTCCAGATTCAATGTGAGCAACTTGAAGAAGTCTCTGTTTCCATCAATAGTAGACCACTCTTGAAGAAAGAAGTCCCTAATATATATTTCAGATTATTTTTGTATTTTTACTCTTAGACGGGGAGCCAGGGTTTTTTTTACTGGGTTTATTTTCCTAGGCTTTTATGTGATACGCCGAATTGTATGACACCCCGTCACTAACCCCTGATCTGTATGCTTTATTGATTGCTAACTAAATATTGTCAGCCAGAAGTTTAAAAGAATATATATATATATGACAATATATCGGAGTTATAAATTCTAGCGCATATTCTTGGAGGCCCAAGTTCGAACACACGGTTTATGTATGCCTGTTAACATTCTCATTTAGCTAAGAGATGTATGAACATACTCTAGAGTTACGTATGCTGCAGAAATATTCTTACACTCCCTTATTTACTCGATTCGAAACGGTCTGAGAATTTTTTCCAGATTCTCATGAAGAATTGATCACTCCTAAAATGAACGGACATAAAGAAGTACACACGTGTGCAGCAACTAATTCTCCGAGACTTGTAGGTGTTTTTACTCTAACGAGCCGGCTCATTAATGCAAAATTAAGTATGCCGCTCACAATCAGTAAACTAACTGTAAGCGTCACTTTTCCATAATATATCTCAACCGTCTCCCAACAAATCTACTCCACGTCAAGTCGCGGAATAGGGGAATAAGTGAGCTTATTATGCCTTTTAAAGATCTACGAGATCTATCCAATGTTATCCTTTTGAAGCAGAAAATGTATACAAGTGTTCCTCTCGAGATTGTATCTAGAAGCACTTAATATGCCTGTTTCGACGGAGTAATTGATGTATACTTTTTAATTCTTACAGGACGAATAATCGAAAAATCGTTGAAAAGCACTGTGGTGAGGTCAGGAACTATTGCCTGATAGATTGTGTTGGTGAGGAGCTCAGTTTCTAAATTCAATTATAAATGTTGAATCAAATATGTTATTTCTAAAATTTCCACTTAATTTATGTTGATACATAATTAGTTTCGGTTGTCAAACTGTCTACAGATATTGAATATAAACTGATGTATTTTTCTCGTTCTTAAATATGCTAGAGTAGGATCCCAAAGCGATAAGACAGGTTATTTTTAAACAGATGAAATTTTAGGGTCTCAGTATCATCTCATTTGCTTTAAATACCTGTGTGTTTGTGGAGCTAAGCTTAGCGCCCCTAGGAGGTATAAGGTGAGAAAGGTAACTAAAAATAAGAATTACACTACTTAAATTTGTTTGTCTGATTTTCACATATGAAGAGTCCACGGAAGAATGGTGGAATGTCCATCAAGAGTTGTATTGAGAAAATCGAATTTTAAACTTTAAAGCTTTTACTGGCATAGTAAAATGAGGATAATTTTGGATCGTTTTTGCTAACTCATTCTATAAAATGTTTTGTATTATATTTGATGACTATTGATTTAAAAAAAAATTAGAAACCATTGGCGTGAGGTCAGATTGCTTTGGCGCTCTTGCGATTAAATACTGAAACCATAACAAATCTATAAGCACTCTGATCACGTGAACAATAGTCTTTTCCCGTACTATGGGACAATGTGATGCAAATATGGACGCCTAATGAATGAACAAACCTATATCTCAAATTAAAAATAACTACTCATAATTTTCCCCAAGTTTTGTTCGAAGCTATAATTCTTTTTTCCTATAAACTTATGTCATTGCTTTTCTGAATTTTGACAACGTATAATATTTCAGCCACCGAGATTGAATTCTATCGCTATGATTTCCTGTTATGAAAAATTTTGATTAATATTACGCCAACTGACACTGATTAATGAGCCAGGCATTTGTCAATCGAATATCGATCTGTGATGGCCATCGTTCAAAGAAAATCATCGGGACATATGTCATTTCTCTTTTCTCTTGTGTGAATGAAAAAAATGATCATATCTTTAGATGGGAAAGAGCTACGGCAATGGAATTTGAGGAGAAGTAAGATATCGATCACCTCAATATATTCACGAAACGAGATATTGCGGATTAAAATTTTTTTTTTGGGAATTTTTTAAAAATTTTCTAGCGTGACGATTTCTGCGAAAATTTGCGAGCCGTTTTGTTGCAGCCTCCCTCAACAATATTTTAAGTATCAACTTGATCGTATGGATATTCTAGTAGTTATTGAGGAAACAAAATTTCAGATGCTCATAACTACTGGATGGTTCAGTAGTTATGGATTTGGCCCAATAACGAACTTGACCGAGATATTTGGACAATTAACCTATTTTGAAAATATGAAAACTCTAGCTCAGCTCTTTTGGATGCTAAAGAGGATACGGCCGAACAGACTCAACTTTTGCCACGGATTCTTCATCGGGGAGTCGAACCCAATCGATTGAGACCATTTTCGGCTCGATATTCCAAAATTACAGACATTCGGGCAAAATGATAGGCACTCTGTCCGGGTGAACAAGAGCGCCAAAAAATCAGGGTTTTAAAAATTTTCAAGCTTGAGGATTTCCACAGATTTTTGCTAATTCCCTTCTTTCTGCGTTATCCATACATTTTCAAGCTTCAAATAGATCAAATGGATATTCGAAGAGTTATTGAGAATCTGAATCTCAGATCTACTACTACTGAACCGATTCAAAGATTCGATCTTGACCGAGATATTCGGACAGTTCACCTTTTCTGAAAATGCAAAAACTCTAGCACATCTGTTTTGAAAAATATGAAAAATATGGCAGGCCGCCCATAATCAAATCTGAACAAGGATTCTTAATCAGAAAGTCGAACCCAATTTATATAGGCCATATCAGCTCGATATTAAAAAATTACAGAAATTTGGGCAAAACGATAGCATGCTGTTCTTCTAGTTTCCTCAACTAGAGCAAACCTCAAAATGCTAGTCAAGGAACAATAACTTGAAAAGAAAGCAGAAATAAAAACAAAAATAACGGATTTTTTCAACCATATTTGTCATCAGCATCACACTGATCGGTTTTTACAATTGTCCTGCTTAATTCGAGGTTTTCTACCTTTACAAAATTGAGTTGTTGATAAGTTATTCACGAATAAATATTTTTGTTCGGTACCCAGTCTCAATTTCGGAACTATTTCATTAGTAAAGGAGTCCAAACCCTCGAACCAAAATACTCGATTCAATCAATCGCATCATACGTGAGCTAATTAATTCAGTGAAGATTCTAGCGAGCCATCCTTGTTTACATAAATGATCTTCTATTCACCGTTCTAGCGGCAATACGGTCTCCAGTAATTAACATTTGGGGGCTCTAGACTGAGGTAATTGTCCTTCTTTCCCTATGTCACGCTTTGGTGTAGATATGCCTTTGTGACAAAGAGTTGTTGATGGGTATGACAATAGAATAAATAGTTATGTCTTTCTTGGTATTGCGCAACCCTGGATGGAAAAATGTATAAAAGTAATGACTAGAGGTCAGGAGCGTTGGCACGCATATTCTGAAGTCTTTTTTCGTAGTCTGGGACAGTGTGATACTAATATAAACGCCACAATGAATCAACAAACATATACATGGTGTACATTTGAAAACGAAACAGACGAGATTACAGACGAAATAAATTTTTTCGATAGAAATGCTCGGACAGGTCGATTTCTGTTTCGAGGGGTACAACTTAAGATGTAGGTTACGGATGCATAGCGCTTCAACCCTTGCTACTACAACCCTCACCCCCAAATTTTGATTGGGAAGATGAGGTGAGTGATACCTGATTTGAAAGGTATTTTTATACTGATTTCAGCACAGTAATTGTTTTTTTTTGTCGATAAAAATGACAATAATTGGACATAAATACGATAAAACAATCGCTACACTATCGGGCCCAATCTAGAAAAAACTAAACCTGATAATGAAATCGTGAAAGGCGTCACTTCTTTGAACACGTCCGACGCGTGACGTGATGTTGTGAAACTGTTTTTTTCTCCACCCAAAGCCGAAAAAAATTATGTATGCAAATATTTTAAGAATAAAAATTTAGAAAGCACTGACGTGAGGTCAGTTGGCTTAGGCGCTCTTGTAAACCACTTACGAGTAATTATTCAATTGTTTGAAAGTAACATATTCCTAAGTTTTAATTTGTCAAAAACATGCCAAACTAGTATTTTCGTGATATTTGTCGAGACCCCCCCTCTCTTAATGCAAGATTAGATGATTGAATATTGTTGATAAAAAATATATAGACATTAACACCTATTTGAATAAAAATACAAAAATTGAAATCTCTAAGATTAAGTCAAATAATAATCAAAACTTCTTGAGTTCAAACTCCGTACGGAATTGAACCTGTACTCTCCTATTTGGAAAATAATTCTGACGTTTCTCACCGTTACTCAACCGAACGTAGTTACTTTCATGGAGATATAGAGATCCTTCAATGTCGCTGACAATTATTTAAATTTTGAAAAATCTCCAGAACTATTAGCTTGTCGAAGTCGAGAGTGGTATTTTTGTATACGTCTGATAAAACTGCACCATAAAAAAAATTTTATTTGAACAGTGTCATTTGAAAAAAAAATTTTTTTTTGTTACTCCGAACCTATTCGGCCGATTTGACCGAATAACGAACTTAGCCGAGATATTTATACCTCAAACCTATTCTGAAAGTTTCAACTCTCTAACTTCATCCGTTCGAGAGTTATCGTGTTCACGGAACGGACGGACGGACAGACGGATGGCCGGACGGACAGAATCGATTTTGACCACGGATTATTCATCAGTAGATCCAAACAAAACGATTGATACCACTTTTGCCCAAAAATTCGAAAGTCACAGACATTTGGGCAAATTGATAAGCACTCTGTTCAGGTGAACAAGAGCGCCAATAATTTCAGGTATTTGAAAAATTGAATTTAATATCAAACGAAAATTGGAAAAATGAGCGCTGATAGTTATGGAGAATCAGCTCTTCATAGAGACAAGTCTTGAATTTCACAGGTCATAACAGAAAATACATTACATTCTCTATTTTTTATGGAATATTATCCGGGGTTGAATTTTGAACCAGCAGCTATTATCAATTATGAATTCAACAAATGACAATTCAGATTTTGAGAAATAGCGTCATTTAGGAAAATGATAAGGATTAATTTTATCTGTTAAAATCACTAACGATTACAGGAAGTGCAAGATATTATCCTTTGGTTCAATTGATTTTTGTTTTTCATGCAATTTGAGCAATCTGTTGAGTAATCGTAAGAAAACCAAGGGAAATGGTATAAATCAGTTGATGCCAAAATATGCATAACTGTTATCAAAACCCTTTCTCAAGAGACCGTTTCGATCGATAATGAGGTTTTGAAGAATTCAAGAGATAATGCAATTTTTGAATGTTATTTTAACACCCATTACCTTTTGAACAAGGCCAAATTTGGTAAAATGGTTTAGGAAGCAGATATTTGAATTTAACACAGTGATCGAAGATTTACCCTGTATATTGATTCTTTTGAAAATTCAAAATCATATCTCGAATTAATAAACAACCGGTTTCCGCAGGCAAAACTGAATTTGAGAATAGAATTATCACTTAATTCTGATACTTTCGAAATATTTTACACAAGGACCCGCAAAAAAATCTTTGAATCGTTGAAATTTAGGAGAATGAAAACAACCCCTAGTTGTCACCACGTAAGATACACCAAGATAATTGAAAATATCTCAACCTGTAGTTGATACCTGATGAGGTCGAATGATTACGGAATGAATTGATCCATTTATGGCCGGTTTCTGAACTCGACAGATAAAGGTCAGATAGTTGTCCAGCCGTTTACTGTGGTTAATATTTATCGGCTCGATAAACGCCGCACGGGTTTCTGATGTCAAATTTATGCTTCGGTTAGCTATCGATTGGATAACTCGACGGTATCGACAGTATTGTTAGTTCATAAAAGTAATAATAGATTTCACTGTAATCAAACCTGACATATTTTAAAAGATTCAATATAATTTCAAAGAGAGACTAATTTACAACTATAAAATAATCATTCTCTTATAATTCTATATGGAAAAAATTCGTATTTACAAATCATATCGAAAGCAGAACACAGAATCAAGAGATGGATTCAACATTCTGTGACGTTCTTTTGGCGTCAAAGATTGTGAATTCAAATTCAAAAACAAACGAAAAAAACAATTACGCAACAAAATGAGTCGACAAAGGGCTAGAAATTTCACTGAGTGTGAAAAAATTTCATTACTGGATATTGTTAGAGAATTTATAAGTACAATCGATAACAAAAAACAGATGCCAGTAATGTGAACCAGAAAAACCAGGCCTGGCAGAAGATAAAAAATTTAACGCCGTTGGAGAGACTGGTCCGTGGAGCGAAAAACAGCTGCGTGCTTTATATGACAATATAAAGAAAAAAGCAAAAAAAATTTTGCCGACGACAAAGTAGGTATAATCAAATTTCAAAATTTCAAATACATAGGTAAACACAAGCAAGAGGATTCTATTGTTTTCATAATTTCTATCGATTTGCAGTGTGAAAGATACAAAACTGGTGGAGGGACCTTCACACCAAAGGCAACGCAAGTTGATGAGAAAGTAATGGGTTTGTTGCAGCATCACTTCACACCACTAACAAACCCTTACGACTCGTCAGCTGCGTATTATGAACTTAGTGAGTATGATAAGGAATCTGGATTACACTATAAATATTGCGCCTTCAACAAAATATTGCATATAATAAACTATGCAATTTCGAATGAACCTAAAAATAACATATTTCAGATGAGGAAGAGAGAGAATCAGAAGGCTCTGCCATTGTGCTACCTCCTGCAAGCCCTGAGATCTGTATAAACATGCCTTCAACCAACCAGCAGGGTATGGTTTAATATTTGCAGGAAGAATCATCCTGTAGTGCTACTGAGCAAAGTGAGTAATTCTTATATATATGAGATTCGTAACAATTGAGATATTCGAATCAAACAGGTAATCATAATACAAAATATATTTATTCATCTAAAATACATTGCAGATATGGAACTGAATTTCTCTGAGGAGGTAATTCTCTAACAGGAAGAACCTTCTACACATAATAGTCCTCTGGCGATTCCTGAAACTCCTAGAAGGCGACCAGGTGAAAAAAGACCAGCATCTAGTCGATTAGGGTTAACTGCAACAAAAAAAAAGCTCTCATTACAACAACAAACACAATTATGAAAAGAAAAAATGCAAAGCAGGCCAATGAGGACTTATTAACAGCAAAAAAGTGGAGTTAATACAAAAACAGATTGATATCGAAAATCTGAAGGCCAAGAAAGAGGAGCAGTTGTTGGAGGCAGAAGTAACGTTGAAGTTATTAGAAATAGAAGAGGTGAAAATTGCGTTTGGAAGTGATGAAAAAAAAAGTTATAGGAAAAATAAATAACTTAAATTAAAAGTTCTCTCATTTACCCTTGATTAAAAACAGAGGTATGCTCTTATATATTGCAGAGATATAGAAAGTTCTGACGTCTCTCTCATACAAAGTGACGTTATCTGAGTTGCAAAAATAAGCTTTCAGTTAAGATTTGTGAACATTGATATCATCAACCTATAACAATTTGAAAAGTGCCTGTGGCATAGTATCGTAGAGCAATGCACACTTGTTCTAAAACAGATAATGCCACTTTTCTTTGAGATGTTGGGGATAAAACTGGGTTCAGGTGATCACATAAATATCCCACTGTGCTTTTGTTCAGTCGGTATCTTTGCCTAAAAAAATTTGAAAAATCAATATCATATTACGAGAATATTTCTGATAGAAAACATCCAAGATACACTTTCATAAACAAATGTTTAATGTTAGATTTTTGTGAAACTATGCTACTGTGTATTTTTAATAGGCTGAAAGACCTCAGGTGAATTGGCCAATTGCTTGCAATAAAAGACAGTTACTACTACTTACCTAAACTCTTCATCTGAATACATTTCCATCGGAGATCCACGAATCCTTATCTGTCGAAGTATTGCTATATTATTGATAAATTCTAGAATTTCTTCATCTGATGAGGAAGTTGAAAATATTTCTTTTGTCAATTCCATGTTTGAGTTGTATATGAACTTAAATTTTCGAATTTTCGGAGATATAATTTTGAGGTTATCTTGGAACTGTCATGTAAATATTGAATAGTTAACGTCGAGATAACCCGTCATCGGGACGAGTTAAGATAAATGGAGTTTATGTGTAGTTTATCTGTCGGCGCGGTAGTCAGAAACCGAATTCGACAGTTATCTCTCGTTTAACTTTCTCGAATAGATAAACTGAGTTTATTTTGACTTCAGAAACCGGCCATTAATGAATTTTATGAACTAACAATTTATATTACACCTTATTACCTTCCCAGAGTTGTAGTCCAAGTAAGTGAGCCGGTAACAAAGGTTAAATTATAGGGTAGATCTACCCAGACTGCCTGCTCTGAGTTCGTGAATTTTATACATATGTGCCTTGATGATGGGGATCATGTTATGGTGGTTTTCTTCGATCTGTCGCACGCCTTTGATTGTTTACGACATGAATTCATACTTGATAAGCTCTACCAAATCGGATTTAGGGGAATCTTTCTCGACTGGATTCGAAGTTATCTTTCTGATCGCACTATGTTCGTGAGCTGTAATGATTGTTTATCCGAGGGGTATCGGAATGACTTAGGGGTTCCTCAGGGCTCAGTCCTGGGGCCTCTGTTATTTCTGCTATTCATAAATGATCTGCCAGAACACCTTTCCGCAAGTATACTGATTCTATTTGCAGACGATACGTCCATAGCTGTCCGAGCTAAAAGTATTGACCAACTGGTATGTCTCTGTGAAGAGTTTATTCAGAGGTTCAAATCGTGGTGTCGCCAGAACTCACTCATCATGAACCCCGATAAAATCCAGATCATCAGATTTCAAAATTTTGAGATAGGTCAGTCCCCACCACTGGTGTTGAATGTCGCCGGTAGTGTCATCAAGACAGTGAACTGCGTGAAGTTTCTTGGACTCTACTGTGATAGATTTTTGAGATGGAGCTCTCACATCGACTTTCTATGTAAAACTCTCAACAGGGGGTACTATGCCTTACACCGGTTGAAGCAGTCTCTTCCAACTGAGACCCTCCTAAATGTCTATTACTCCCTCATTCACAGCCATCTGAACTTCAACATACTACTGTTGGGGGCGGCATCGGAGAGTAAAAGAGTTTTCATAACGCAGAAAAAAATATTCGCCTTATGTTCGGTTTGAAACCTGCTGATTCGTGTAGGGAGGTTTTTAGGAGTTCCGGTATCCTAACGTTATCCAGTATGCACATATTGAGTTGTCTTCTTTACGTTCGATCTAACCATTTGTCGAAATGTTCAGACTTTCATAGTTATGGAACTAGGCATCATAATACATTATGTATACCGAAGCACTCAACGACTAAGTACAAGTCCTCACCTAGGTTTGCCGGAATTTCCTTCTACAATCACTTACCTGACAGATATAAAACAGGTACCGATAGGCAATTCAAAAAGGAAATTAAGTCACTTTGGCGTTCTAAGGGTTACTATGAGCTAAGAGAGTTCCTCTCTTATAAACTTATTTAAAATTTGTTTGAATTTCTTTTCTCATTATGACTTGTCCTATATATATATATATATATATTCTTTTGAACTTTTGGCTTACAATATTTCGTTAGCAAACAATAAAGCATACAGATCAGGGGTTAGTGACGGGGTGTCATACAATTCGGCGTATCACATAAAAGCCTAGGAAAAAACCCTGTAAAAAAAAAAAAAACCCTGGCTCCCCGCCTAAGTGTGAAAGTACAAAAATAAGCTGAAATATATTTGGGATTTCTTTCTTCAAGAGTGGTCTTCTATTGATGGAAACAGAGACTTCTTCAAGGTGCCCACATCGAATCTGGAAATAAAAAGACAAAAGCAGAAAAAGAACTGAATATCAAAAATACAAAATTTGAAAGAGATAAAGAAAACTTCCTCAAATTAGCCTTTTGGATTAACTCGATATTGTGAATCAAGAATTTTTAACATAACAAGCTAAACCATAAATTTTACTAATTAGATAATCAATTAATACATAACCTTTTATTGTTCCTCTTCAACGAAGATTTTTTTACTATCCGTATGTGTCTCTTGAATAATCTCAGCACCATAATCCTTTGTTATTTTAGAAATGTAGTCACTCTTGTCCTTAGAAATACCTTCTATATTAAAATCTATTGTAATACACAAAATTTGTCGCCAATCTGCAAGGAGGATTCTTCGAATCGGGTCTTGCGGTCCAAGTGATGATTTTTCAGATCTTCTTATGTTTGAAGTCTGCTACGGAACCCATTCAAAGGGAAATCATCATCCATAGTTGAGGAATGTTGTTATATAACACTTATTTAATTGAAAAAATAGCAGAGGAAAAATTATCAACTGACATTCATTATGACTTATGTCATAATAGACTTGAAAATTATCAACTGACATTCATTATGACTTATGTCATAATAGACTTGTCCTATATATCTATGTGATATCTGTAAGGATCAATAAACATTAGTATTATTATTATTATTTTTGCTGACTGCCATCGAAATTACGTTCATATGCAAATGAAACAGATAAATTTTTTTCACAGTTATTGCGAGGTTTAAAAATCACATTTCCACTTTCTCAGCCTACTGTACGTAATTATCTACATTCATTCTATAAAATATCTTCAAAAGCTCGATGACACAAAAGAACGATTCCGAAAACATAACTCATTAATGATTCAACCCGTTATCTGGAACGATTTAATGATATTTCAAGTAATAAAATCCGTAATGTCATGTGGTTGGTGAGTTCTATCCTATAATATTGGTGAAAAAACAACAAAAATGCTAATAAAAAAACGCAATATCATCCGTACCCGAATTAATGAGAAAAATATCGAATGTCCTTGAATGTGAATTGATGTGCCTATGATCGTTTATTCTGTTTTATTTTACGTCCTCACTTTATCGTTCTGTCCATAAAATATTCGACCACCTCTTCACGATGCCGTCACCGACTTGATTCGTTTTCCTCAGCATATTCGAAATATGCATCAGATTGGAATCAGAATAGCAAATGTAGATGTATTTCGTAGAATACCGAGAATAAAACATTGCTTCAACTTAAATCATTGCCTTTTCACATCGTTTCAATAAGAATCGAATAAAATAAAAGCACCTGGTTCTAATATTGTAGAGAATTACCGGGCATACCGTGAGCGTCAAGATACAAATGTCTCGAGAGGGAACTTTTTTTGTGAACGGTTGCTATGACATCTCTGTGAAACATATTTACTATACATCAAGTCATTGAACAGACAACATCATATTTTTTCATCGTTTTAAAACTGTTTTGTACTAGGAAGTGATGATTTGCGGAAAGTATTAATTCTTTGTTTCCATTTGAAGAAAAGTGCTGCAGAGACGCATCCAGGGCCGGATTAACCATGTGGGAGGCCCCTAGGCAGTGCAATTTTCGGGGCCCCTTTTCAACCATCTTCACATTTTATCGAGTTGATTAGTGGATAGGAGTAACATACATACATTATATACAGGGTATCCCACCGGGAGTGCTCATTAGAATTTGCAATTTTTTCAAATGGAAACAGTAGTTTTTTCATTCAAATAAAGATTTGCAAGGAAAAAATAAGTGGAACATTATAAGGATTCTCTATATCTAAAATGCACCATTTTCAAGATATTCAGGAATAACTGTTAGCTACGAGCATAATAAAGCAGTGAATAACTCGAAAACGGTTGAAGATGCCGTTAGGGAATGATACATAACATGAATGTGGAATTCGAAGATATATCCGAAAAAGTCGTAATATACAGGGTGTTCCATTATAAATAAGAAATTTGATACCATTTCCGGTGCAACCGGAAGACACTGAAATTTAAAAATATAGGTAGGTATCATGAATGAAGGTCTAATCGACTCATATCTTCACACAAAATTTGGAAGTATTCGAAGTAATGTTTTATCCATAAATTTCTGATGGGCATTCCCGGTGGGACACCCTGTATACATCAGTATTATCATATCGCCGATTCTCTGATTTCATACTCACATAAATGTTATGTTTCGACTATCAGAAAAGTTTTCAATGGATATTATAAGATAGGATTAAGGTTTTTATTCGTGTAGTGTGTATGATGTAATATGGATACAGACATGCAGTAAAGAAAAAAAAAGACAGAGAATATAGTTTCCACTTTGGCGTTTTCACTTTATTTTTTATGTTATTAAATTTAAAAAAAAATGAATAAGGAGATAGGTAATTGTTTCATTGATTATGATTTATGATCAATTTTGAAATCTCTTCTAACTTTTTAGGATACAAAATCATTCACCACATCTTGAAAACTGATCTTTTCCAATATATCAAATTCGATCGCCATCATCGATAAACAATTCAAACGCCTCTAAGTCATTGATGAACGAATACAATTTTGTATTGATTTTAATTTTGAGAAGTTCCGTTCCCCTGTTGAATTTAATATCATTCTACTCCTATATATTGTATTTGTAATGCTATCATTACTTTAGGGAAAGTTGATTGAACCATATTATCAAAAATTAATTTGTATGATTCTTCGGCAGGCATAATTTTATCGTTTCCCGTACTCCTAGCATCGTTTACTTGCAATACAAAATATTTGAATTACACCATCTCGTTCTTAAGCTCGGGCTCAATGTCATCGGAATAGTATTCCCTGAATTTTTTAGAAGCACTTTTGATTTCGTCGTCGGTTCTTTTCAAGAAATCTGTAAGAAATCCGAACAGAGAATCAATATCTCTATAAGATTCTATTCGACGCATCAATAATTCTGAATAATGCTGCGTTCCCACGAGGCGTTAATCACGACAGTTAACCACGCTAGTCAACTTTCGTTCGTGACACTCACGAAAGTGTGAATTTATAAAACGTTCACACGGTTGGGGGGTTCGTGGCGTTCATGCCTCGCGTTTCGACTTTAGTCACCATCGAAACATCGATCATGAATGATCTAGTTGTTGAAAGTTGTGCTGTTTTAAGTTCATTTTTTGCTACTATCTTAGCAAAAAAGCTGGAGTGCTTACATCTGCTGTTCATCTGATCAAACCAAAATACCTTTGGCTTGTATATGTCACCTGTACCTTTTCCAGACCTTGCACTGTCTGATATTTTTTTTAACTCCTGACAGAAAGAGCTTCTTAAATTTTTGAATTTTGCTACAACTTCTTTTGGTCCAAATCCAGGAATATCTAATTCATGACTTATTCTCTTAGCTGCGGCGGCTCCTAAATCTCTATCACGGTATTCCTCCAAACTTGGATCATATAACACCTTTTCCATCGAATATAACTCCAAAAAACGCGTAGTTTCACTGTCGTTGAACTTAATAATTCCACGTTGCTGTGACGACATCTTGGCTTCACGAACGGTATATCACGACTGAAAATCAAACAGGTTTGATCTATCCACGCTTGAGTCGTGCGCTGTTCCTCACGAAAGCAAGTTTAACGACTATGCGTTCACACAGAAGTGTATTTCACGAAAGCGTGGTTCACTGTCGTGATTAACGCGTCGTGGGAACACAGCAGTAAGTATATCTACTACAGCTAAATATGTTTCCAACTTAAACTTATTTTTTCCACTGTTCCCAAGTTCTTCTACTGATCCTTCATCCTGATGCCTCTTTCTTTCTCGAAAACGCTGATTTTCATCACTATATTCGGTATCGGTGTCATTTACCTTCATCTCATAATCATCAAATAATTCTCTTTATGATTGCAAAAAATCCAAGAGGGATTTTAAGAGACCAATTGCAGTTCGAAGCTCAATGCTAGGTTTTTGTAGAGACATACTGACACCATTGATTCTATCCAATATGGTAGCCCAAAATACTGCCATTACTGCATGTTTCTTTCTATCAGAACACGTTATTAGACATCGAGCCTCGTGAATCGTTTGTGCTGGTTGAGTCTTATCATCAACAATAGATTGCAAAGCTTTCTGAAAATTTTTATAACCTTCTGACAAAGCCTTAGTTGCATCCGCTCTTGCGCACCACCTTGTGTCAGACACTTTCTTCACCACTAGACCCTTTCCAATATGTTTCAGCATAACTGACCAGCGATGAGTTGACACCGAAAAAAAGTTATGTAGTGCCTGTACAAATTCCAAAAATGAAATTGCTCTAATGCAGCTCTCCACAGCACGTACTCCAACCAAATTCAGTGAGTGCGCTGCACATGGAACATAATGAGCGAGATTATTTATTTTTTTAATATGAGCCTGTAGACCATTGTCACAACCAGACATATTACATTGCAATGAATATTTTATTTATTGTTGAAAATGTAATTCCAAAAATCTGTTAGGCCCCTTAACTTATGTGGGACCCCTTGCTGGTGCGGGGCCCCCAGCTGACGCGGGGCCCCTAGGCAGTCGCCTACTCTGCCTTAGGCCAGTCCTACATTGGAAGCGGATTTGGTCTGGCCAGACAACCCGACCCGACCAGACTCGATCTTCCTACATTGCAGACCAGACCGAGCACTGCCTCCAATGTAGGAGTAAAGTACGTTTTCTTTGTGTTTGTTTCCGCCAGACCCGTCCAGACCCGCCAGACTGTCTGGTCTGGAGAAATTCCGCTTCCAATGTAGGACTGGCCTTAAGGTTAATCCGGCACTCGACGCATCGAATGCTTTTCGGGGCATATGGTGATCATGCTCTATCAGAAGCAACGTGCAAAAGATTTCAACAGTCCAGAAATAATGATTTTGATGTGAGAAATGAAGAACCTGCAAGACCACTAAAAAAGTTTGAAGACGCCGAATTGCAAACGATATTAGATGGATATGACACTTTGAATCAAAAGCAAATGGCAGAAATGTTGATTGTTACACAGCGAACAATTTCTGACCGATTAAAAGCTATGGGAAAGATCCAAAAGTGTGGAAATTGGGTGCCAAATTAATTGAATGAAAGTCAGATCGGAAACCGAAAAAACACTTGTGAAATTTTGCTTCAAAGACACGAGAGAAAATTGATTTTGCTATTGGATGGCAAAACAAGCCGATAACATATGGCCATCTATATATGAATTCGAAAGAATCCTTGTAACGTGCTCGGACTACATTCATTGTTTTTTCAGTTGTTGAAATATTATTGTCGTAGCTTTTTATCGCCAGCAGATATGAAAGGTTTTTCATTTACATTAGGTCAGGCAGTCACAAAGGTTCAATTAATTTGCGGTGATCATAATTGTTAAAATCGTGTTCTCAAAAAGTTAAATGTTCCACTCGTTAGGGTCCGGCAAAGGTTTCAGATGATTGGATTCTGAAAAATGATCGCTTTTGTGTAATTTGGATTTGAATATAAAAGGTATATCAAAGTGTAAACTGCAAGAATGATATTTTAAATAGTTTAAGATGCAGTGGATGTATCTACTTTTGGTTGGTTTTCAATTTGAGGTTCGAAAAAACAGTAAAAAACGGTGAGTGATTATTTTTGATTTGAGATATACAGGGTGTTCGGCACATGGACCGTCAAATTTTTTTTGGGCGTCGGTAGAGTCATTTGCTACCTTTTCAGTCTTGGAACCTGGGTCCATAGTATTACAGTTACGGAGGTATGATTTTTTTATTAGGTATTTCTAAATTACCCAAAATGTACCCTTCGAAGCCCCATAACTTTTTTGCGTGGGCTCTTACATGCATTTTTTTATTGTATTAAGTCTACATGAGTGTGTGTTTGAAAAAAAAACGTATTTATTGTTACAGATAACACCAGAAAATTAACACGAGGGCCTTTTATTGAAAAAAAATATGAAAGTATGAAAACATCTGTACTTCTAAAAGAAATAAAAAAAGTTGCAGTTATTGCGAACTTAATTTTATTTCAAAACGTTCTTTGGTTTATCGCGGTTCCAAATGTATGCTATTTACGTTAGTCAATGAATAAAAAATACTACAAATAGTGTTTTAGATAAAATAGCAAAGTAAGGACAGATTTAAGTAAAATACAAATTTTGTATGATTGTTTATTTACAAAGTAAAATAACACGATTCTTTAATGTAAATTCTGTTCGAATTGTTCTCCTCTACTCCGAATGCATGCCCGACACCTTTTGCTGATTTCGACCGTTGTAGTGGCTAGCAACATTTATTCTTACATTACCACGCCGCGTTTATGCGTTCAATCAACACCTCTCTTGTAGGTACCTCTGTGAAATAAACCAAATCTTTGGCTCTACCCCAGACATGATAATCTAAAGGTGTTAGGTCTGGAGATCTTGTGGGCCAAGGGATGGGGCCGGCTCTGCCTATCCATGAATTTGGAAAAGAGTTGTCGAGGTGATCTTGAACTTCTCTCAGGAAATGTGCCGGACAACCGTCATGCTGGAACAGAATCGGCACGTCTTCATCGAAGGCCGGAACATCGGCTAGGAGCTCCGGCAGAGCATTCTGCAAAAAATGCAAATAAGCAGGCCCACTTAGTCGAGCCGGTTAATAGTGTGGCCCGATGAGATGTCTTCCTATCACACCAGCCCAAACGTTAACACTAAATTTTTGTTGAAAACTCATTTGCCTTTTCACGTGGGGATTCTCATCTTTAGGTGCCCAGTGATGTAAATTGTGCACATTTGTTATTCCTTTTCGGTTAAAACAGGATTCGTCTGTCCACAAAGTTCGTTTTAGAAACTAATTGTCATCGACATCTGTGTGCAGCAAAAATCTACAGAATTCCAACTGTCTGGCAGGATCGCCTTCGTGAAGGCCTGTAACAATTTTTTCTCAGTCAAAAAGATAAATTTATCAATAAAAAAGTTTATTTACCTTGTACCGGGGTGTAATGAAAAGCGTGTTGATTTTTATCCCGAAGTACTGACCAAACTTTCCAAATCGTTAAGTTGAGTCTTTGAGCAACGACACGAATGCTTGTAGTTGGATCTTCTTCAAAGGCTTGAAGTATTTGATCGTCAACTGCTACATGGTGTTGCCTCACATTGACCCGAGGCTCTTGAAAATTTAAGTTTCCAGTCTCTCTTAATCGTCGATAAGTCGTCGAGAATGTTTCGTGGTGGGGTAATCTTCGATCAGGAAATTTGGCTTGATAAATCCTTTGAGCTGCACGAGCAACACCATCGGCCTTGCCATATGCCATCACCATATCAGCATACTCAGCGTTGGTGAAATTAGGCATATCAACAGTAGCAAAATGTCGATTAAAGTAACAAAAACAAAAAAGTACAAATTTAAAAAACTGAACAACGCGGCACAGACACTTCCAACAGCAGAGACAGTTAAATCTCGAATGACTAACCCAATCCAACCTAAGGACAGAAATAATAATAATAATTCACACGCGTCTAAAACGGGCAGGTATAATTTCCTTGCTCGCTGTGTTGTGTCGAAATCCGTACTTTTATTTAGGTGCGACTTTCTTCACTCTTCTGACTCAAACCTTATTTATTTATTTTTTTATTGACTTACGTAAATAGCATTTGGTTAGCAACGTTATAAACGAAAGAACATTTTAAAATAAAACTAAGTTTGTAATAGCTGTAACTTTTTTTAAAATTTCAATAGGAGTGGAGATGTTTTCATACTTTCATTTTTTTTTTTTTCAATAAAAGGCCCCGTGTTAATTTTGTGGTGTTATCTGAAACAATAAATACGTTTTTTTTTCAAACACACACTCATGTAGACTTAATACAATAAAAAAAATGCATGTAAAAGCCCACGCCAAAAAAGTTATGGGGCTTCGAAGGGTACATTTTGGGTAATTTAGAAAAACCTAATTAAAAAATCATACCTCCGAAACCGTAATTCTAAGAATGAAAAGGTAGCAAATGACCCTACCAACGCCCCAAAAAAATTTGACGGTCCATGTGCCGAACACCCTGTATATGTTCTCATAGATCGTGGGGGTTGAATCATCATCACTCTGTGCCAGAGTAAGAGAAAAGACTCTTAAAATAAGCGAGCCAAAGCTCCTGATATCATGTCAGTGCTTTTTTACATTTTCAACAAATCATTTGGATATTTTCACAACCTTTATATTCACCTTTTCATGGAATTAAAAACCCCTACCATTTGAATTTCTGGGTATAATGTGCAGGAGTATTTTACCAATTTCCGATTAACGACCTGATATGCGGAAAACCCGCTCAATAATCGCGGATTGACGGTCGGAACTGTGAACGTTTTTCATGTAAAATAAACAGCAATAATCTGAATAATCTGAATGTTCCCTGAATTATGCATGTTGGAACTTGATGCGTTTCATCATGGTCCCTCGATCGGCTGTCGGTACGTGTTAGGACCGGAGATAGGACGTTCTCGATTTCCCCTTTCAGTTTGGATTTCACGAACGATTAAGCTTTTCGTTTATCAGAATGCTATGGATGCCGAGCGGGTCTATCCATTCATCTGGCGTCGTGTGGTTGGCCCATCTGTAAAGCATTGTCTATTGATGAGAAATTCAGAAGGAGGCTTTGACTCGATCGAAAATGTATTTTCTTGTTTGTTCGATTTTGGAAGTATTCGTTATGTCATATTAAGCATCAGTTTAGTCACCTCTTAGTACACTGTCCAGTGGCGTTACCGAGAACAATTCTATTGTAAAACTGGTTTTCAGTCGCGAAGTCGTCCCTGTTTTATTAAATAAAGATAATATTCAGTTCATATGACCTATTAATTTTTCATTTCGCTTGTGAGAATACCTGTGCTTATAAATTCAATTCAATTCAATTTATTTCATGCTAAACAATTATATGTTGATAAGGATGTAAATATACACGTACAAGTCAAATTGCTTATATTGCATATATGAAAGGAGCAAAACTCCTCCACGCTATAAAAGGCATGTCTGACAAGCAATTCCTTTATATACAGCCGAAACCTCATAAGTGGGAGGTCCTGCACATACAAAGGTATTTTATTCAAAAACCGCTCGCCAAGAGATCGAGCGCTGTTCTGCGACTTTGTTAGCCGACAGAAATCATTTCTGAATGCAAGGCTGTTTCTTGTCGAATACGAATGATGCGAACCATTCACCTGATACGAACCCCTATTCTTATATGCATACGTGAGGACCTCCAATATGAACAGGCAGGGAAACTTCAGAATCTTAAGATCAGCAAACTTTTGTCTGCAATCTTCACGGTAACCTATACCCGCGACAATTCTGCAAGCTCTTCTCTGCAGTGCAAATATTCTATGTCTAGCGGCGCAATTTCCCCAGGCCACGATTCCATATCTCAGAACAGACTCAAAGACTCCGAAGTAGGCCACCCTGAGAACCTTCCTCAACACTCTATCGGATAAATTCCTCAATAAAAAACAGCTCCTACAGAGTTTGGTGACGAGCGTATCAGCGTGAGCATCCCAACGTGGGGTAGAATCAAGTGTCACCCCAAAAACTTTGCGTGGCCCGTCAATTCCCCCAATCTATCGTAGCGTAACGAAAAAGCTGCGTGATTGTCTTATTCTCATTAAAGACAAGCCTACTTGACGTAAACCATTCACGAGCCCCCGCAAACGCAGCGTCGCCCCCCTCCAACAGTAGCGAACGAAGACAATCAGACGACAAGGAGATAGTCGTGTCATCTGCAAACAACGATATATCATACATTTTTAAGTATTCAGGAAGATCATTGATGAATATTAAGAATAAGAGAGGACCAAGAACTGACCCCTGAGGAACCCGAAGGTCAATTTCCCTAATTTTGGAACACTCATTCCTGAAGAAGACAGACTGCCTTCTGCCAGTTAAGTAAGACCGGATCAATGCTAGGCTATCAACAGAACAACCGTATGCCTCTAACTTTCGCAGCAAAAGGGGACGATCTACGCAGTCGAAGGCCCTAGACAAGTCCAGGAAGAAGGACAGAGAATACTCACCTCTCTCAAAACACCTCAAAGTTCTGTCAACAAAGGTCATAATTGCATCAGAAGTGCATCTACCCCTCCTGAAACCGAACTGAGCACCAAATAACAAATTGTGTTGTTCGAAATACCCCAGTAATTGTGAGTAGAGAACTTTCTCAAATATTTTGGACAAAACTGACACCAAGGATATAGGCCGATAATTCTTTACTTTACCTATTTCAACGGTCATCATGAAAATATACCGAAGTACCTATGTGAGTGATGGAAAACTTTTTCTCTATTTATTATGGAATATTACTCTGGATTAAATATCAAACAAGGTGCTAGACATCATTAATAAAGAAAACAGCATGTGGCAATTTAGATTTTGTGGTGAATGTAAGACAAAAATTGTTCAGTGGTTAATTTCATCTGTAGTGTTTAGTGGTGGAACCATAGACTGCCGAGATTTCCCCAACCTTTTATAGAAATATTTAATAAGACATATAATATGGCAACATTGAACATATCTGATTATTGAATCAATTCAGCACAAAGTTGGATTTGGGAAAATCAGAAAATTTGGTCAAAATTATATCGATTCAATTCCTTTCAACTTCAAATATCTCAAGAATGGTGCAATTTAGGAGAAAAGATGAAGAATGATTTTATCTGCAAAAAAGACTAATGATTCCACAAGTACAAGATACGGACCTTTAGTTCAAGCGATATTTGTTTTTCATGCAATTTAACCAATCTGTAGAGTAGTAGTGAGAAAACCACAAGAAATGGAATAAATCTATTGATGCCAAAACATGCATGACTGATATCAAAAGCCTTCTACAAGAGATAATTTCAATTGATATTGTCGTTTGAATATTACAGGTGAAAATGCAATTTTTTCATGAAATTTCAACACCCTATATCTTTCGAACGGGGCCAAATTTGGAAAAATGTTATAGGAAGAAAATGTTTCTTTTGGTGTCTAGAACCTATGGTTAAAATTAACGCAGTGGCCAAAGACTCACCCCGTATAACTGAATAAAATAGATTTGATTCCTTGAAGCACCATTCCTGATTGCCCTAAGTAATCGTATTTTGCCCGAAGAAATATTTGAACATTTTATGATTTCTACAGAAAATCTGTTTTTTTTTCGATTGTTTTGAGTGGTAGCAATAGATCGAAATATGTTTCACCCATTTTTCAGTTGAATTAATGAGAACAAAATTATTTCAACATATACTTTTACCAAAATTATGTGATATAGCTCATTCGATTCGGGATTATGTGGGATAACTGTGCGGAAATATTTTATTGGCACATTCAAAACTTCAAAAGTTATAAGAAGATGGTACAAAAATGTGTTAAGTTTCTTCCTTTTTTTTGCATATTGGATAAAAGATCATGACAGATGATGAAATTAACTGGAAAAACTCTTCAATTCAACGTTGAAAGTTGCGGTCCACGCGCCATATTGAGTTTTTTTTAGGGTATATACCTATAGCTTTTAATCATTGTAGATTGAGAAAATATTCAGATAAATACCGTAAAATTATGTTCCTTCGTGAAGTCTTTCTTGTGGACCGATAAAAATAAGGTAGTGTGATGAAAGTCCAAATAAATTCAATACTTTGTTTAAAACTATTGGATTTTTCTGGGAGTTTTTATTATTTGAACAGGGCAGAGGGATAGTAAAACGCGAATAGGTTTCAATAGTCTGATCGAAACCTTTGCTCTACACTCTATACACTCTAATATCATTTATATGCAACATTACTCTTACAGACTCAAGTTCAGAATAATTCAAGATAATATTTTTTCATCATCAGCTGTTGAAAACCACATAAGAGGTTGCTACTACTTCAACTTCTACTCGACTGTTTCGACCAAGATGAAGGTTGACAGATCGTATGGGCGCATTGCGGCAACCAGCAATGCATGACTGAATTTTATTGGTTGCGGCAATATAGAGGTTATCAAATGAAGCTAAACTTTAACAATCACCAATTATTTGAGTAAAATAAAAGAAATTCTCGGAAACGTTTGAATTTTTTTTTCCTTTGTCACTCACCTACCCTCTTCATGATATCAAAATATATTTATTTAGTGTATTTGTTTATAAATTGGATTATTTCAATATTTCTCGAAAAATGTTTTCAACCTCTTGAATAACTGTAATATGTGAGTTTTTGTAGAAAATTTCGCTCAATAATAATATTAATACGTTTCTTTTTATATTTCGATTATTGTAAGTCATAATTGCGAGTTCTCTGCAGAGCTGCGCCAAAGCATTGTGCTTAGTGCTCGTGAAAGCACTCTAAGCACTTTAGTGCTTCCGAGCACTGTGCTCGCGAGCACTTTTCAAAGGCTAGTGCTTAGTGCTTGTTTTTCGGAGCACTCTCGCGAAAATCTTAGTGCTTAGTAATCCGCTAAGCACTAAGCTTTTCCGAATTCTTGAAGTAGGGTCAATATAAGCAGGTACGGTATTTGATTTTTTTATGTGCGCGAAGATAATATGATCGTTTTGAATTAATATTCAGTATTTCTTCAGTCACCTTTGATTTGACTTTATGGTTATGAAGGCCAGGAAATTTTCTGTTTTTGCGCGCTTGTTACTGGTGGAATCGGCGGGCTATCGTTCTGTCCAAATGTCTGTAATTTCCGAATATCGAGCCGAAAATGGTTTCAATCCATTGGGTTCGACTTCTTGATGGGGAATCCTTGGTCAAATTTAAGTAGGTCAGGCTGGCCGGCCCTTAGATCGTATACTCTCTATCTTCCGAAGGAGATGACCTAGAGTTTTCATTTTTCAGAATAGGTTGATCTTTCAAATATCTCGGTCAAGTTCGTTATTGGGTCAAATCCATCGTTAGTTATTGGCATTCAAAATTTTATTTTCGCCTAGAATATTCATCTGATCAATTTATTATTTAGAAGGTGTTTTAATAAAGTTAAATTAAATGGTTTTCCAAATTTCGAGATAATCGCCACTCTAGAAAATTTATTAAAAATTCCCAAAAAAATCTTCTTTTATTAGAACTGATTCTTTATAAGATATTCGTCAGATATCTATGATGTTTCTATGGACGTTGTTGATTTCCTGCATATAATTAAATTTCATCAATCCTGAAAATATATTATAATTTTATGGAACCGAAAGCGAATAGATTGGAAATTTTGAATTCTCATTCCTTGTTACTATAAGCCTTCGTGTCTCATCACAAAAAAGGGATCCAAAATAGGAAAGTTTCTATAAACAATCTGATTATCAGCTACATTTGATTTCATAACGATTTCTGGATGAAATTATATGGTATTCATCAAAATGTGTTTTGTGCATTGTAGGTCAAATGCTTATTTTTCAATAATTTATGTTTCCATTGATGACACTTCATGAGTCTGAAGTTGTTTAAGGGCTAAATTGTGTTCGTATAAATGCATGTTTATATCGTATCACTTATAGAACAAACGCGTTGAAACTGCTTTGCAGCATTTTCAGATTTTTCACTTATATGCTCCATCCAAATATTGACAAGAATAATTGTGTAAAATGTTTGAAGCTCATATTAGTATTTCACAACTACAAGTATTATACAAGGTGATTCATTGGTCAATGAACAAAAGCTAAAGGAAGTTAGAGGACACCGAGCTGAGTCAGATTAGCACTACGAATATCTAATAAGATAATGAGTATTGAAAAAACCGTTTTTGGAAATTAAAAAAAAATTTCTATCTTGAAGATTCCCTGGAAAAAAGACACACTCATTTCTTTTAACGTTATCCAAACATTTCAAGAGTTCGAAATTGATCGAATGGATATTCTAGAAATTATTGGGAAAACCAAATTCTAGATGCTCATAACTGCTGAACTATCCAACGGATTTGGCCCTATTACGAACTTGATCGAGATATTTGAGATATTTTGACAATCAACATATTGTGTAAATATGAAAACTCAAGGTCATCTCCTTCGGAAGATAGAGAGTAAACGGCTGGCCGGCCGGCAGAGTACTCAAGTTAGAGCACGGCTTCTTTAACAGGAAGTCGAACCCAATCCTCAATTGAGACCATTTTCAAAAATTACAATCGTTTTGGCTAAACCATAGCATGCTGGTCCACTTGGAATAAGTGCGCAAAAGAATCATTGTCTCAATACTAAACATGCAAATTTTAACCTGATCCCTTTTCCAAAAACGACTACCAAATAGGCCATCCCCGTGAATCACCCTGTCTATGCTTGATAAGGAAAATATAAATATATACACCTAATTTTTTTAACCTTTTGGCGCGCTTATTCCTAGTGGAACAGCGTGCTATCGTTTTGCCCAAAGGTCTGTAATTTTCGAATATCGAGCCGAAAATGGCCTCAATCGATTGGGTTTGACTTCCTGATGAAGAATTCGAGGTCAAACTTGAGTATGTCCGGCCCGCCGGCCCTCCGGCCGTATACTCTCTATCTTCCGAAGGAAGGGACCTAGAGTTTTCATTTTTTCAGAATAGGTCGAGTGTCCAAATATCTCGGTCAAGTTCGTTATTGGGCCAAATCCATCGAATAGTTTAGCAGTTAATAACATTAATTTCTTGAATATTCATCCTATCAATTCGTAACTTAGAGAATGTCTAGATAGCGTTAAAAGGAAGGAGTGTGCCAAATTTCGAGCAAATCGTCACGAGAGAGAATTTTTAACAATTCCCAAAATGTTTTTTTTTTTTTTTTTAATACACGATATCTCATAAGTTATTCGTCAGATCACAACAATTTAGGGCATTTATGCAGGGTATAGGTACCTCAAAATATTTTAAAATTTCATCATCATGGCGTACAATCTCCAGAAGATATAAGAGTTTTTCTGAAAATGAAGTCACAGATTATATTTCTATCTATGAATTCACATCACATCAACTATAAATCTCTGTGAGGGTGGTTTTAATTTTATGACAAGTTGTCATAATGAGTGAATATTGAGCCGAAAATGAAACTAATTCTGTGGGTTCATTTTTATGACAAACATGTCTAAAATACTAGTGTGTGCAGTTGTCATATTTTGAATGGAAATCTCATTATGAATTTTGCGACAAGAGGACAATTTTTTTCCCAAATGTCTGTAATTTCTGAATATCGAGCTGAAAATGATCGCCATCGGTTGGATTTGACTCGTGATGAAGAAACGGTGGTTCAATTTGAAAATGTTTGGCTGAATATTCTCTATCTTCCGAAAGAGATGAGATAGAGATTCCATATTAATAGAATTAGTTTATTATCCAAATATAAGTCAAGTTAGTTATTGGACCGGACCTGTCCGATAGCTCGGCAATTATGAATCTGAAATTCGGTTATAATTGATGACACTCAACTACAACAACTTATATATGGTATAGAAATGTGGAAAGAATGCCAGATCGAAGAATTTGCTGAACTGTAAGTTCACTCAACTTCCATTTAAGATATATGTTTATTGATTCTTTCACACTCATTGTGCTGGCTGATTTTGAATCGCACTCTTTTCAAGTCTGAGAAAAGACTTTAGAACAAGCGCGTAAAAGCTCCTGATCTCACGTCAGTGCTTCCCACATTTTTTCAGTAATGTGCTCTCGCTTATAAAATAATTGGTCCTCAATTATTATTCAACTTTATGCATTGATTAGGAACAGCCATTCAGATTCAGATCGACGAATAAGATTAACAAGTACCAGAATGTAAATTGAATGCATGCGTTTCCCAAAACAAATAAAATGGCTTTTGAGTTTTTCCCAGTCTCGAAATCATAATTTTATATATGTCGATGAAGCTAAAGAGTTCTCATTTCAATCAAACAACATTACATAAAATAGTTCCCACTAAAGTGCTTAGTGCTTAGTGCTCGAAATATTCAATTACTTTTGCAAAAGTGCTCGGTAATCCGGAGCCTTCTGTCGAAACCGGTGCTTAGAACTCGAAACTCGAAGCCTTTTTTCGAGTGCTTAGGGTTTAGTGCTCGAAGCACTTTTTTTCGGTGCTTAGCACAGCTCTGGTCTCTGCATATTGAAAAACATCAAAAGGATAAGAGGTTTTAAAAATAATTTTCAAAGGAAAATTCATATTTTTTTTGTTATTTTTGTGACTACGAAAAAAAATGAAAAAAAGAAAAGTTAAAAATAAGCTCATAAAAATTGTTACCATAACAAAGAATAAAATTAGTTGAAAAAAAATTTTTTTTATAAATTTGTTTCAAACTCCCAATTACGATGAATAAAATTTCCTTGTTAATAATGCAATCAATAGAAATATATAAAAGACGTTTATGAGCCACTAAAAGCGCAATTTTGTCTCAAAGTCTGGTTTCAACATATTTATTTAACTAAGATGCTCTACAATGTTTTTATGAGTTTTCAAGAGTAGATGGTTTGGATGCGAACAAAACTGAAAGAAAAGGGTATATTTGGTTATTTCAAATTTGAGATCCATATTAGTTGAATATTATTTATTCATTGTTTCTGTATCGCATGTCAAGAAAAAATGCGCAGGAGTTCAGTTCAGTGCTTTTCAAGATTATTTGAAATAAAACTAGAATGGGTGCAATTTATGACCAATCGTTTCCAGGATAATATATTTTAGGAAACAGAATTCACCTTTGATCATATCTTCAATTTATGTAACACTAATTGGTTGATTATTCCTATTGTTCGTGATGAATAATCCACCAGAAAGATTTTCACGAACAGGATAAGGAAGTTTCTACTAAGCCTACCAAAACAACTCCAACGAAAGATCTCTCGCAAATGACATTAATGACGTATCTTACGAGGACGCTATTCCTCCTTCACCGTTGTTCCCCCATTAACTCCAACTGCATTAACTCTCAAGCTCATTTCAATCTCCGGGTAAATTGATGCTCAAGTCCCTATATATCTCCCAGTTGCACTCTCATTACACCCGCCGTAACTCCATTTTGATAACACAAATTCGCCAAATATTCGGAAGTTCCATACATAGTGGTTGCCGCAATGAATCACAGTCTCTAAATGAAAAAATACTGTGGTGGACCTCCAAGAGTAGATGGTTTAATTGAAACTGCCTGAGATGTCTGACAAATTGCTATTCTCGAGAAGACTAGGGGCTATGTATCGCATTTTATTAGATAAGTTTAATAATCCCGTCCCCGATGTTCTGGAGCTGTTGCCTACGTATCTTGTCTTTCTCGGAGCTCTAATGGGGTTTTGAAGTGGACTTTTGCGCTTCTTGCTTGACTAGTGGGATGTTTCTTAGTTTAATCCAACTTGTTGTTCTTTATATTGATTTCGATGCAAGACAGCTGAGTGGTTAAATGATTTCGCTTCCCAAGAATCGTAAATACATAGAAGTAATTATCAGAAATTGGATTTTTTAGTTATTGTCCAACAGTCGAATGATAAAGTACTACAGGAGTATAATAAAATCTTCATATTGTTACGATATGCAATGTCTAATGAATACCTAATGTATGTAACTGCGCATATGACGTCACAGCTTGTAATGTGCGCTAGTCTATGATCTTGTTGTACGAGTCAGTCAATAACGAGAGTCAATAAAGTCATCCACAAAGTCAAGTCGTCTGTCAATTACCATCCAATAATATAATAAATAACACACATCATGTATATAAAATACCTATGCAATACTTATATAAAATTTTGGTATATCAAGTCCCTAGATATTGTATTTGAATACCAAAATGCTGAAGGCATAGGGTTCATTCGCTAAAAACTTTATATAGGTATAATAAATTCAGAGAAGTGCTTACGTGAGGTCAGGAGCTTTTGTGCGCTTGTTCTAGAGTTTCATTCCGTACTCCAGAACAGTGTGATAAAAATTTAGAAAGCACTGACGTGAGGTCAGATTGCTTTGGTGCTCTTATTGAGCTACTTGCGAGTAAATATTCAAACCATAACAAATCTATAAGCACTCTGATCAGGTGAACAATAGTATTTTCCCGTACTATGGGACAATGTGATGCAAATGTGAACGCCTAATGAATGAACAAACTTATATCTCAAATTAAAAATAACTACTCATAATTTTGCCCAAGTTTTTTTCGAAGCTGAATTACTTTCTAAAAACTTACGTCAGTGCTTTTCTAAATTTTGACAACGTATTTTGTTTCAGCCATCGAGATTGAATTCTATCTCTATGATTTCCAGTTATGAACAATTTTGATTAATATTACGCCAACTGACACTGATTAATGAGCCCGGCATTTGTCAATCGAATATCGATCTGTGATGGCCATCGTTCAGAGAAAATCACCAAGACTTCATGTCATTTCTCTTTTCTCCTGAGTAAATGAAATATTTTCCCTCAAGTTTTGTTCGAAGCTATAATTCCCTTTTCCTAAACATTTATGTCAATGCATTTCTGAATTTCGACAAAGTATATTATTTTAGCCACCGAGATTGAATTCTATCTCTATGATTTCCCGTTATGAAAAATCTTGATTAATATTACGCCAACCGACACTGATTAATGAGCCCGGCATTTGTCAATCGAATATCGATCTGTGATGCCCATCGTTCAGAGAAAATCACCAAGACTTCATGTCATTTCTCTTTTCTCTTGAGTAAATGAAATATTTTTCCTCAAGTTTTGTTCGAAGCTATAATTCTCTTTTCCTAAACATTTATGTCAGTGCATTTCTGAATTTCGACAAAGTATATTATTTCAGCCACCGAGATTGAATTCTATCTCTATGATTTCCCGTTATGAAAAATCTTGATTAGTATTACGCCAACCGACACTGATTAATGAGCCCGGCATTTGTCAATCGAATATCGATCTGTGATGGCCATCGTTCAAAGAAAATCATCGGGACGTATATTATTTCATAGCTCTTCAACCCTTACTGCTACAACCCCCACCTCCAATTTTTGAATAGGGGAAATGGGATGAGTGATACCTCATTTGAAAGGTATTTTTATACTGATTTCAGCACAGTTATTGTTTTTTCATTTTATGTATTAGTTCTCGAAATATTCATGCGTTAGTTAATTTTATGCCTTAAATTAATTTTTTGCGAATAATTGACATTTCGTGCTTCCGAAACACCAAAATATCCGTACTTGTATATGAAATTGCGAAACATCTACCATTGGGCAAATGAAGTCATACCGTACGTGTTCATGCTACTAGGGTCAGATGTTCGACTAGCTGTTTTATTCACTGAAATCATTATTCAACTGTACGGTATCAGAACGATTTGAAGTATTGATCTAAGAAATAAGACTTTTCGAAGTAAAGTATATAATGTAGCATTCTTTCGTTGAAAATACCAGAATACTTACAAAAATTTATAGTGCCCTTCGTTTCTCGTTAAGGAGAACACTTGCCCCAGCTAAGTCGGGTTGGGGGTGGATTCTTTTCTTGAGTGGCCAGGTATAATAAAAAAATATAAGCATGAAATATGCAATCAGGCAATGCCTTATATTATCTTACCAGAACAATAATATAATAATTAAAGTGAACAAATCACGATAGAAAGACGTAATGTGTAAAAATGGCCTACGGAGTTCGAACCCAGATGTATTACAATTATAAATTGATTAAACCTTATGAATATGCGACGGTAACTTTATCATAATCATTGCCAATTCAATCATAAATAATAAGAGAAATACAATAGCGCCTTTTCAGTGTTCACAAGAATCAAAGTTCAACAGTTTTTTTGAGATAAACAATAAATGGGTTGATACTCAGCCTGGGGTAGAATGTTGCTGTGATTTGGTCTCAATCTCCTGGCAAGAGTAAAGTTGCTCCAAAGTTGAAAGGAGAATATGGCATGGAAGAGACCAGCAAAGAGAGATGGTTCCCTTGACGGTAAAGCCTATTAAGTTAATATAAAAAAATCAATTAAAATACTGACCTCGGTTGTTGTGTGGCTTTTTTTGTCTGTTAATGATCGATTGCTCTTATCCCGGATTCCGGAAAATTATTATCAATCCAGACAATAAAATTTTAAGCACCTTGCAGGTAAATGTTGTATCCCAAAATTTTGGATTACAATTTGTCGAAACTTCAATATCAAAAAATAACAATAAAATTGCCTTTCTTCTTTCGCCTACGCATTAAGTCGTACTGAAAATATCATATGTCTTTGAATTCCGATATAAACGCCGGTACATATTTCTTAGATGCGCCGTCTGTCGATTCCGTGATTTCCACATCGGGATGATGGAATGAAATCGGGTGTTATCTCTCGCGAATTATATTGTACAGGGCATACATAAAAATTGAACTGCAACAATAATTTATCAAAAACTCACATCAATTAATTTCATATTCAAATTGTTCACCATTAGCTTCCATACAATGAAATAAGTTTTGTTCGAAATGATGGCGCACATTTTGCAGCATTTCTGAAGTGATTTGACCACATTCGTTCACTATACGTCTTCTTAAATCTTCTATGGAATCGGGCTGTGTAGAGTCAATTTTACTCTTCAAGTAGGCCCAAAGAAAGAAATCTAGTGGTGACAGATCTGGCGATCTGGCTGGCCATTCAGTGGGACCCCTTCTTCCAATCCATCGATTTGGAAATCTTTGATCCAGATATTCTCGAACTGGTAAGGCGTAGTGTGGAGGAGCTCCATCCTGCTGAAACACAATCTGATCTTCCACATAATTTCCAACATTGATTTCAATAATTTCCGTAAAAATTGGATCAATGTGTCATGGTTGTTTTTAAGCTCAAAATGTCGATTTTTCCAAAAAAACACTACAAGTGCCATGAAAACACCACTTTAATTTCAAATACTTAGTTAAGAGTTACTGTGCTGAAATCAGTATAAAAATACCTTTCAAATGAGGTTTCACTCACTCCAACTTCCTTATTCAAAATTTGGGGGTGAGGGTTGTATTAACAAGGGTTGAAGCGCTATGCATCCGTAACCGACATCTTAAGTTGTCCCCCTCGAAACAAAAATCGATCTGTCCGAGCATTTCTATCGAAAAAATTATTTCGTCTGTAATCTCGTTTATATCGTTTTCAAATGGCCACCCTGTATATCTCAGTATCTGATGAGACATTATTCTATTCCATAATCCCATATATACCATATATTATGAATATTTTGAGAGATATCAAGTATTAAAAAGAAACTACACATATCACCATTATTGAAACAATTCCAAAGTTACAGATGGATCACGGTGATATTTTGAGAATTAACGAGGAAACCAAATCTGAGATGTTCAAAACCTCAAAATTCAAGGGCAAATAAGGCTTAAAAAACGTTATTAAAATAGGTACAATTAAATTCGAATATCTTTTGCGCTCACATACCATAAAGAGGTTTGTTTTAGTTTTGTTGAGACACATTTTTGTTTAATCGTTTTTCCTATATCTATTGGCCTCATTCAATGTATTAAGTTGAAGAAATTATAGCAAGGTTATGCATAAAACAGTGAAGGGGAGACTAACACTGAAAAAAATTTTTACTTTCATCAAGAATTTTTCAGGTTAAGGAAACATATGGTCGTGCGTGTATATAATCACTTGAATGCATATGGCAATATAATCATGAAAATGTATTTATCATTAACAAGGTTTTCTTTCATCATCATACCTAAATTTCGGACGGGCAGACATTTGTCCTTTGGAAAACCAAATATATTCAATTCCAAATTACATAAATGCGATGATTCTTCGGAATCGAATCTTCTGCAACGTCTAAGTGACTTTTACGATTATTACATGGATAGGGGAGACCGGGTACAAAAGTAACACTTCGTACTTTTACCTTGATTTCTGGCTGGGTGTTACTATTGCCATTCATTTAATATAACTATATAAAAATACAGTTTATGTTCTTTACTCTAGTAACTCGAATTATCACATTATAGTGTGTTTTATATGAATTATAGAAATTAAAAAAAAATCGCCACTTGTTACTTTCGACCACGTGGGCAGGTCGAAAGTAACACGTTGTGGGTCGAAAGTAACAAGCCAAAGGGGTGGGTAATGAGTACAATATTATACATAAATCAACAAATTATTTATTTAAAATCTTTATCATATACTAATAACACAAATAAACTTCTGTATTTTTAATATTCAAAAACTATAAATGTTAAAATAATAAATCAATGAAATTCTTAGTTTACTACCCCATTTTCTTTACAAAAATCTAGAGCTTGGATAGATATATGCGACGCATGGTTGTCGAGGAGTACCAAGCATTTTTGATCAACTGTGGGCTTGACTTGTCTTTTAAAATGTTGCAGAAACATTAAAAATTCAGCTTCCTGCATCCATCCACTAGAATTGCCCGCTCCAGTACATCCAACAGGACCCTCACGGATCATGTGGTCTTGGAATAGTTTCAGTGGGAATACGAAAAAGGGTGGGATGTGTGCGCCTTAAGCATTGATGGCAACAGCAACAGTTACTAATCTTTCTCGTTCTGCCGATGTTACTGCACCTACTTGTTTAATTCCTTTTTGGTCTACAATTTTGCTAGGTTTTTGGACAGTGGTCCATGTTCCAGATATCTTTGGGTTCAAATTAGTACCTATCCATAACATCAGCAAGGTTCTCAAAAAATTTACTTATATTATGTTCGTTGAAACTTGATGCCCGGGACAGACTTGTTGATTGAGGACATCTTAAAAAGAGGCTCGGGTGTCGTTTATGAAAACCAGTCAACCATTCCTTACCCGTCATTTGAGTATCGTGCCACTTTGTAGGAAATGATTTTTCATTTTTAAGCACTAACTCATATGCCAGTTTACGTACTTCAGTTGGAGATAACCCAAAATAAACTGCTGAGCACTCGACTAAGTAGTCGCGTAGATTAATTTCTTCGTCCTTGGTAAAAACACGGTTGACGCAACGGTAGCCCACAACAGCGGTAGCATTTCCTGCTTTTAATTTTTTTTATGAATCTATATAATGTTACATGGCAAACATTATATTTTTTTGCCAGGCCTCTAATGGTTGCAGCGTCTTTAAAATGTTCCTCAGCCGCTTTTTGATACACTCCCGTATCTGTGGTTCCTCGTTCAGTTTTTCTAATGCGTTGACGTGGCATTCTGTTGAAAAAATACAATTAAAAAAAATAATAAATAATTATATCACCACGAGGACAAAAGTAACATGTTACTTTTGTACCCATAGGGCTATGTTACTTTTGTACCCGTTCACATTTTTGTCAAAACGTTACTTTCAACCCGCCGTTACTTTTGTACCCGGTCTCCCCTACTCTTTCAGATCACGGATTTGGCTTGTCAATTTCGACAACATACATTACTCAACCGTAAATGATATATTTTGATTAATTTTTCATCAACTGTAACTGAATTGATAAACCCGACCGATGCCAAATGAATATTGTCTTTGATCACGCCATCATGCATAAACGGTTGGACCGAATTCACTACTTTTTTCTTGTTGTGTTTGTCACGAGGTGATTCTTGATGAATTTTTTTTTAATTGAGAAGAAAATTAAAAATTTCAAGAATACCTATTTGAGAATAACCATATAATATTCCTAATCTGGAATGAAAAAAAAAAACAATCTGGATCTAGCAATCAACGAAACTAAAGTTTCAACATGAAGATCTTTCGTCGATTATCGTATAGTAAAATACCGAAGTCTTATTAAAATTTGAAGAACCCTTATTATATTCGAAAGGTGTATATTAAGTGTTTTCTTTCAAACAACTATTTCGTTTGTTTACAACGTAAATATGATATTTATGTAATGGCAAAATATCTGTTCACTCTGAATACGTTAAATTTCTTATCAAATTTCATCATTTTACTGAAACTAAGATTGAACTCTTCGAGAAGTCACAGTTTTGAAAGGGAAATACAAAGGCTGTCTAGATTTCATGGATTTCTTTGATTCCGAATGACTTAAGGTTCGACTATAATTGGTTGCAATTTCCAGTGCGGCTAGCATTCGCAATGTTGATAAATATATTTAGGCAATTGCTAAGTGTTTGTGGCATCTATCTTGAAAACCCAAGTTTTTCACATGGCCAAGTAAGATGTCGCCTGTTTCCGTGATGGAATACCAACGTAACTATTTATAAAGGCGCAAGAAAAAATATGAATATTTTATGCCATAAAGCATTAGAATATGGAAAATACATTTTTTCTTTATTATTAATTACGAAGTAAACGCAGTCATTTCAAAGGCAGGACAATGTTATTACATTGTCCTGCCTTTAAAATGACTGCGGCATGAAATTTGTTTTCCGGAGGCTTTGGGACGAAAGTCTCTGTATAGTAATCTTCTGCAGTTTCACTCTGGAGATTATGGAGATTAAGACTTATACCTCTCCTTTATCTCTTCTACTTCGAAAACATAGTCCCAAAACTCAAGCCAATTTCCGAATCGCTCTGGACAAAATAAAACGCCACAAACGCTTTCGCCAAGTAACTTCTTCGCAAAACAACCAAGGCAACCACCTAATATAGGAAAACGCCGAATGTTATTTATCGCCCTTCAGATCGCCTCCGAGAGCTGATTCGGAGGGTGAAAACTTTAGGGGCTACTTAGCGCCTGGAAATGGAGCCAACTTTCCTTCTCATCACTAAAGTCGTAAATAAATGAAAAACTGAATGAATGGATGGAAAGTAGGCCCGGGAACTTTCTTATGGGCCGAAGAAGAAGATGGAGAATATGAGAGGATTTATGGAAGGAAATTCGAGTCAATTTAGAAGAAAAAATCCGTAATTTAACACCGACATGAATTAAAGGGACCTTCCGGGTAAAAATGACATATCGAGGGAAAAATGAAATAGATGAAATCGAATGTTTCGTTCACTCCCACGAAGAGATTTTACTGTGTTTTCAAAAAAATGGGGAAATGTTTGATAACATTCACAAAACATGATATTTGGTGCGATTGGTCTGTCAGAAAAGACCTTTTTGACCATGAAGAAACAATTTCTGAAGATAGCACCAAAGTGGGAGTAGCTATATACCTGAGAGAGGACATCCCACCAAATGCAGTCATTCTGTCAACCAACCTACTAGCGGAAGGTATAAACATACATTATCCCCAGAAGAATCCTCTTTGCAGATTGGCGACAAATTTTGTGTATTAGATTTGAATATAGAGGGTATTTCTAAGGACAAGAGTGATTATATTTCTAAACTAGCAAAGGACTATGGTGCTGAGATTATTCTCCTTCAAGAGACACATACGGATACTAAAAAAAATCTTCGTTAAAGAGGAACCATAAAAGGTTATGTATTCATTGACTATCTCCTTAGTATAATTTACGGTTTAGCTTGTTATGTTAAAGAATCCTTGATTCACAATGTTGAGTTGATCCAAAAAGGCGACTAAAGGGTGTTTTCTTTATCTCTTTCAAATTTTGTATTGTTTTGTTATTCAGTTCTTTTTTCTGCTTTTGTCTTTTTATTTCCAGATTCGATGTGGGTAACTTGAACAAGTCCCTGTTTCCATCAATAGAAGATCACTCTTGAAGAAAGAAGTCCCTAAAATATATTTCAGCTTATTTTTGTACTTTCACACTTAGGCGGGGAGCCAGGGTTTTTTTTTACTGGGGTTTTTTCCCTAGGCTTTTATGTGATACACCGAATTGTATGACACCCCGTCACTAATGATCTATATGCTTTATTGTTTGTTAACTAAATATTGTAAGCCAAAAGTTCAAAAGAATATATATATATATATACTCACTAAATTTTTGTTTGTTTGTGTACTTCCGAAATTTATTTGTCTATAAATTTATAGTAACTTTCGTGTGAGTAATATTGAAGTTTGTACAAGGCTAATGCCCAAAGCAGTCGATGCTTTCAACTACAAATAAAAAAAATACGTTCATCAAACGCGTGTATCAACCCTTCAAAACGTTTAATTCGATTTAAATCGTTAACGTAGTTTCGGCGTGACATCAAAATATTAGTGGGGATTGTATTTTATCATCAAAAGTTTCTCGTCAACATTGTAGAGTGAATTGAATTTTCAATAATTAATGTACTAATTGAAATTGTAGAAAACTTTTTTATTTTATGCCTTATATGCCATTGTCACAACTGGACCTAAATGAAATGGGCCAAACGGTAAGAATTTGCTTTCAAATGAAAGAAGACTGATTTCAAATGGTTTTTTCTATTTAGAAATTTCAAGTGAAGCCGAGTTGATAACCTCTTTTTTCGTTTGTTAGTTAAGAATAAAATCGAAGGCATTTACTTGCATCCACCTGAGACTGTCACAAATGTCGAATAAATAATCCCTCAACCCACGCATTTTTTCATTAGATCGAACCAGTCATTCAACCCAATTATTGCGTCGTTTATTTTATGACATTCCGATTAATTAACTCCACCAAATGACAGCGGAGAAAATCCTACAACCGGAGGAACAATTCCAGATCCCAGTTCAATTAAAATTGATAGGCGATGAAGGGATCCTTGTCCTCGATTGAATTGCACGCTATATCAATCTGTTAAAAGATATGGCAATACACATTTATGAGCAACAAACGATAGCACCGCTCATAATAAAATTGAAAATCTTCAATATCGGAATATTGCTTTTAGTTCTGTATCTGTGGTGTATTGGGTGGTCCAACGAAAACTAAACAGCTAGATGGATAAAGGATATAGAAGGTGTCCAGAAAGGGTGACAGGTATTTGTTTTCGCGCCATATTCGGAACGGCGCGTCTAAAAGGAGTGGGGAGGGGTTCGAGGCGTCAGTCATTTTGTGGAGTTCTAGAGTGCGTTCAGAATCAACGTCGGGTAAAGAATGTACGTCAGCGTTGCCAGGTGTAACATAATTATCAGATTGTAACATAATTTTTCGGGAAAATAGAGTTGACCAATAAAGTGTAACATAATCGATAATTGTAACATAATTTCGGGAAATGTAACATAATTGATAATTATGGTAACATAATACCTTATTCACCCATTTCAGCCAGAAAACATACGGAATCCTCGATTTGGTTGAATATTCTACAAAATCATTATTATAGAAATATTTCAAGATGGTATTCCTCTCATTATTGCGTTACCCCACAGCTAGTAGATAGTTGGTCTTTTTCGCAGTTTTGCGGAAGTGACTGTCATAAAAGCCATCTGGGTACCAATTTACGCTTTGCTACATCAGTCGAGCGGTACTTTTTCTATTGCGTGTCTGTAAATATGTTATTTTTTCTCTTTTTATTATGGGAATAGGGTTGAAATTCGAAAAACACAGCTTCGGTACATTTGCTTCTGGGTTTTTTCCCATGGTCATTCCTAGATTTTCTAGATCTAGAGCTCATTTTTTCGCCTGCCTTCAGCATCGACAGTTATTCTTCATTCAAACCTTTTTTCATTTAGTAGTGTGTTCAGTAAATATCAAGTAAAAATAATTTTTTGCAATTAGTCATTATAAATCATAGTTATTGGTGGCAGTGCGATATTTATTAAATATGGCAAGTAGCTCAAGATCGATTCGATTTCGCAATCAAGTGATTCTGAAGAAAAGGACATGAGAAGGAAGCGCTTTAAAAATATGCAAAGACGCGAACAAAGGCCTCAACGCTATAGAAACGAATGGGAAAATACTTTTGAGGGTTGGCTTAAACCTGTTGCCATAATTATTGTAACATAATTTTCAGGAAAATCTGATAATTTTGGCAAGCCCGTACCATAATTTCATTTCATTCATCTGGCAACGCTGATGTACGTCCGGCGTAGAACGCACTTGCTTGTCAAAATCTTGTCGAACGTTTTAGAACGATTTGGGGCGACATCTCTCCTCTCTTTCTATGTTAGTCTCTGTCTATTTGAAGTGTGCACGTGCAGTTCATTTATTTCTTTGATATCTGAGGTTAAGTTGCGTTTGTGGAATAATTTCATTATTTGATTTCTTCGAACATAATATTACGGTTTTCTGAATTAGAATTTTGAACATACAAAAAATGGATAGTGTATTAAATTGCGATGAATTGAATATTAATATTCTGTCTAATATGTTGAATGTCGTTATTCACTGTATAAATGAAATTTTTGATGAGTATCCGAGTAGCGAGGATGAAGAAAATACAATAGTAGAAGTAATACAAAATTCCCGAGAAACCCCACTACGAGTGCAGAATTATTTTAAAAATATCATTCCTAATATAAGTGATGAACAATTCAGGGAACATTTCAGATTGAAATGAAATTCATGACTTCTATTCGAAATGGAAAGTGTAGCCATTTTCATTAAATATAATATACGAGCACTATAACGATCAATAAGTTTACTTATACAAAAATGCAACAGAAAGAAGCTTCATCCCCAACTTTTAAACTACTTTCGTAATTGGGAATTCCCTTAGACTAGAGAAGGGACTTTCTATTATAGTCTTTCTATTATAGACTTTCTATTATATTCTAAGAATTTGAATTTGAAATTTTCGTCACTGCGCCGGACGAGCATATCTTTCCGATGTATTTTGCAAGATGCAAAGTTTAACACCCGGGTAAACGTTCCGATTCATTACGAACGGGGGTATTTTATATCCGACGTCGATTCCGAACGGCCAGGGTGCACTCCCAGCGACGTCGGACGTTGATTCTGAACGCACTCCTAGTCATAGACTACCTATAGATAGACAACACTGGCATGAATTTTGGTCCCGATTTCGAGAGCTCAACTTACAGCGCCATCTTTAGTTATTCCCTAGTTGATTACAGCTTCCATTCGCACAACGTTCCATCTCGTGGCGCCCTTTAGTGCATTTTATATGAGTTATCATAGGATTCCACGCAAGCGCAGGTTGAATCCCATATTTTTATTGGATTTTAAAACAACTACATTTGTAATGGCCATTATTTTAATCTGCTGAAAATTGTCACAATTTCAATAAAATGATATCATTTGATCAGAAAATTGCGACAATTAAAAGAATTATGGTCATTTCAAATATATATGCCCTTCAAATCGAAGAACACACTAATCTTTAGAGGATGAAAGGAAATAAACAAAAAATAAACTTTGGAAATATATATATAATGCAGTAAATAATCAATTTACAAAAATTTCAATATCGAGGGAAAGAATAAACCAACCATCAATAATTATGCAACAATTACTCATCAAATTATGAAAAATACATTGAAAGAATAAATTAGAATATTAGTGACAAATGTATCAATTTAAGCATGAAATGCATTAGATTCATGCTTTTATGACAGAAACAATTTCTTAAAGTCTATTTTTCTTTCAGATACTTTTTCGGATGCCATCTTCATTATTGGATCATAATATCTTATTGTTTTTTTTTTTCGATAAAATTTTATTAATAGTTCTGTCATAAAAGCACAGAATTAATTTCATTGCAAAATCAATAAACTTATTAACTGAAATTCCATGAATTTGGCGTTTCAACGGTAAATCTCACATATCCGTTGAAGTATTCTAGGAATCTTCTGATAAACGATTTTTATGAAACCCACTATTAGTGGAATACCCAAAACTATAATCAATGACCATGAGCAGTTCACTTATATATAAATACCTTGTTGCCTCAAAGTTTCTTCTGGAGTTCTGGCAGGTAGAAAAAATATGTCATCATTATGAGGGCGGCTTACATAATCCCAAAGATTATTGAAGTTACAAAATGATAATCATAGGGAGTAGCTTTCCATGTGGGTCTATACAATCCATATAAAAATGCTTTATGCAAATAACGCTTTTGGATGAATGAAGACATGGATTTCCGATTCTTTCCAACCAAACATTTCTAACACCCTCAACTTGTGTAATGAAAAACCTAGAAAAAAATTAAGAAAGCAATGACGTGAGGTAAGATTGCTTTGGCGCTCTTGTTGAGCTACTTGCGAGTAAATATTCAAACCATAACAAATCTATAAGTACTCTGATCAGGTGGACAATAGTCTTTTCCCGTACTATGGGACAATGTGATGCAAATATGAACGCCTAATGAATAAACAAACCTATATCTCAAATTAAAAATAACTATTCATAATTTTCCCCAAGTTTTGTTCGAGGCTATAATTCCCTTTTCCTAAAAACTTACGTCAGTGCTTTCCTGAATTTTGACAACGTATATTATTTCAGCCATCAAGATTGATTTCTATCTCATGATTTTCCGTTATGAAAAATTTTGATTAATATTACGCCAACTGACACTGATTAATGAGCCCGGAATTTGTCAATCGAATATCGATCTGTGATGGCCATCGTTCAAAGGAAATCATTGGGACGTATGTCATTTCTCTTCTCTTGAGTAAATGAAAAAAATGATCATATCTGTAGATGGAAAAAAGCTGCGATAATGAAATTTGAGGATAAATAAGATATCGATCACCTCAATATATTCACGAATTTTCATTGAAATCCGAAAAATATCTTATGAGATAGAGCTGATTAAAAAATTTTCTAGCGTGACGATTTTTGCGAAATTTTGCGAGCCGTTTTGATGCAACCTCCCTCAACAATATTTCAAGTATCAACTTGATCGGATGGATATTCTAGTAGTTATTGAGGAAACAATATTTCAGATGCTCATAGCTACTCAACCATCCGACGGATTTGGCACAATAACGAACTTTATCGAGATATTTGGACCTATTCTGAAAATATGAAAACTCTAGCTCATCTCTTTTGGATGCTAGAGAGGATACGGCCGGACGGCCGGACAGACTCAACTTTCGCCACGGATTCTTCATCGGGGAGTCGAACCCAATCGATTGAGACCATTTTCGGCTCGATATTCCAAAATTACAGACATTCGGGCAAAATGATAGGCACTCTGTTCGGGTGAACAAGAGCGCCAAAAACAGTGGTAGAAACTGAAAAAAATTTTTACTAATCAGATATTACTACACGAATATGAAATTGCTACAGAAAATATTAATTCACAGTACATTTTTAGTGAGTTATAAGTTAATCCAAAACCACTACTTATATGAATGCAACACATACCTTTTGACATTACTATCACTGTAGCAATTGGGAACACAGCAAGAATAAACCATTTCAATTAAATCAAATTGAATAAGTTGAAAATGAATACCGCTCTAGCTGAATAACACTACTTTTTGAATAAAAAATAAGTAGTCTATGTATGGAATAAACCTAGAACACGACATGGGAGAAAAAATGGCGTTGGCATAGATAACATGAAAGTTCATGCTCGTCAAAGAATAGTTTCTTATTCGTCATAAAGTCCATCAAGACCGAGATCCGATAAAATCCGTTTTTACCGATCACAGGTACTGAGAATTCTTAATTTACCGATCGGAGCTTTGGGAATAACTAAAGATGTCTCTGCTGTTCGTTGAAAAAAAACGTGACCACCTTTGTAGTAGGCCAGCTCCCACCTCCTGTTAGTCACGATAGATCAGTACTCGGGGATGCATCACGCATACGAGTATTATCGTAATAGTGACTCGATAGTGACTGCTCAACGTGTCTATCGTGCGGAATATCATACACGCCACGCGCCAAGTGACGATAGCATTAGGAAATGGAGAAGGATGTTCAAGAATACGGGTGTGGCAGTTACAATTCAAAATTCTGGTCGTTCTCGTTCAGTTCGAAGACCCTGATTCATTTCCTAATGCTAGCGTTAGTTGGCGTGTGGTGGGTACGATATTCCGCACGATAGAGACGTTGAGCAGTCACTCCTGAATCACCATTACGATAATATGCTTGCACGCAAAATGCGCGTTGTGTCTGTGTACTGTTCCATCGTAACTAAAACTCCACAAAATGGCGGGCGCCACGAGCCCTTCCCCGCTTCTTTTAAATGCCCCGTTCCGAATAAGGCGCGAAAACAAGTAGCCAATGTTGAATGATTGTTTGGGCTATTACTATCATCTATTGTGGATGTAATGTTTTCCGACGTTTCGATAGACATCTTCTATCTTTATCAGGAGGAAAAGTAAAAAACCTTTTGAAAATTATCAATTTTCAAAAAGTCAATTGACAGAAGTCATGAAAGAAAATGAACGATGTTATATACTCATCTGTGTTATGATGATCTTTTTAAGTTGGATCGAACTATCGGCGTCCAAACTTCTGGCAGATCTATAGATGGAGCACTTATGGAATCAGGTATTATTTTCATAAATGCTGCTTCTTTGATCTTTCTTCTTGCAAGTTTTCTTCTTTTTTTATTATGGATATTATTGATGCTTCATCCACTTTATACGATGATGATTCTCATCTACAGCATGTTGGACCAACCTGGATTTGTCGCTGTCTAGTACTCGTAGAAGCTTCTGATGTTCTTTTATTCGTACATTCAGAGGGCGCTTTCTGTCTTTCTCGATTTCCATTGTGAATTTAATTGATTCCTCTTGATAAAGATAGAACTTGTCTATCGAAACGTCGGAAAACATTACATCCACAATAGATGATGGTAATAGCCCAAACAACCATTCAGCACGAGCTCCATCATCAACAATATCTCGTCATCAACAAGTACCCGATATTCTTTCTGGACACCTTGTATTTCCATTAGAGTGGAAAAGACTGGTTCGCACAATTATGTTGTTCCAAATTGCAATTTTGAAATCCTTCATAGTTTTTGATATCCAAAAAGACGTCAGATTTGGTTTACTCTCAAATTAAATGTGCTTCAGTATTAGATCGAAGTTAAAGAATTGATTCTGTCAAACCTCAAGGATTTTCTGGTATGATAGCAATTTCAAATTTAAAATGATCTACAATCCAACTGATAATAAGTCTATCAATATGTGAAAACCACTTTCTGAGTGTGATAAGATTTCTTACAATCGTATCCTTAATGTCAGCATAAGTCTTATTCTCGCATTCTTCCAAAAACAAAGCTCATCTTGAAAAAAACCTGTCTTGTTCTTTTTTACTTTCTTTCTACATATTGTAGCTTTCATCTAAACGCTGACACAATTTCTCCCGCTGAAATGATGTTAACATTAGTTCCTTGCAATTCTTTGTTTAATATATGTGTCTGAGAAGGGAGTGAGATAGCGTGGCCTGCAAATTTCGCTGAATTTTCAAGTTGAAAAAAATACTAACGGGTTTATAAAAGCGCAAATTGAAAATAAATGCTTTTCACCTGCTAAAGTTTCATTTTTACCGCAAAAATTCAATTTTTATCCATTTGGGGTAATTTACCCCAAATCCCTTATCGCTGGCTTATATGCTTCATACATAAATCAATGTAATGAGCTTATAATTTGAGGATTCCTTAATTACAGAATGAATTAACTCAAAGAAATTAACTTTATTCCCGATTAAAGATATTTGCGATATAATTCGCCCAATGAAATATCTTTCAGGGAAATTTATCGTGACATTTCTTCTCATTTATACAACTAGAATAGCTGCAATTCACTCAGCGTAAACATAAGATATTTTTATCTTCCGATTTTCAAACAACAAAGAAGACTGATTTCTATCGATTTTTCTTTGCATAAACATGTCAGAGAGTACCCTGTCGCCATATATCCCGTATTCCAGCATTGCATCACAAGTTTCGAAGTTTCACTGTTGGACATAGACATTTCAGGTGAAATGTCATATTAGTTACGTTTCTCAGACACCATCTCGGATTCCTGGAAGATTTCAACTTGGGCAATCTCTCGGTGATGTGACATTTCTTTTATTAACCGCTGTAATTACGCTTGCTTGGGGCCATATAAATAACTCTTTCTCACAATCAGGAATAGAATAAACAGGTCGACTTCTGTCATCGTTCTCAATGTTATTAGTCGTTTATTGTCTGTTCGGGATGATTTGTCTCATGTTCGACATTGTTTCAACACCAATATTGATGCTTCGCAGCTGATTTGCTGTCTGTTGTTGGAATGCCATGAGTTATTATATTGGACTGTCGACTTTAGAAATGAACGCCATAATGTAATCGGCAACTTCCAAGGCTATAGCCTATTCCAAGCGAAAGACCGGTCTTCCTAGCGGTCAATTTAAGAAATTGGATATAAAAATGTCTGCACCAGTGTCAAGGTTGTGTAGTCAAAAACATAATATGGAATAATATATCTAAAGAATAAAATTGTATCGACATGATTGCTCCAAGAAACTTGAATGGTTCAAAAATATCCGGCCATGGCACCTGATAACCAAGAGCAGACTACATATAATAAAATGTCACACTCTATTTTGTTTTCCATTTGTTAAGTTTGACAATGTTTTGGGGGTGAGAGTCTTTATTTGAAGATAATCAGAGTTACGTTATACAACATAATTTATCACTTTATCAAAAGAAATGTGTGGATACAAGATAAAAAATTATCGATGAAAAATTGAGAGCAAAAAAAAAAGCATTTCATTCTTTTTAATGCAATTTTCATCTTCCGACTCAATTTTTTTCTCTACGGGTACCCGGTATTATTGGAGAGCTAGAAAGATGAATTAGTAATAAAAATCACATTGACAAGAGACCCACTTATAAAAATATCTAGTTCAGAGACAACCGAGACGGTCAACTCCGAACTAAATTCGTGTCCGATTTAATTTTCTATCTCTCTCCGAAAAATGGGGCTGTTGTCAGATGGCGCTGACATCAGTGCCGGTGAAAGAATGGCGGGAAATTTGAATCGATAGCAGAGGATCACTGAATTTTAAAAATGAATTTTGCGAAAATAATGAGTAAACTTTGATCCTCGATATGCAATGTATGATTTAGGCAAACATTTGCAATATCAAAGATGAAAATTTTTTCATTATGTTCTATGCAAAATACATTTTTAAAATTACATATCGATATTTTCATCTTGAAAATTAATTAAAAATATTTATAACACACTATTGATTACAGCTCTTTTTATTGAACAATATGAACATTTTCACTTATTCTATACATCTTGGTATTCTTTTATCTCGAATTGATGACAACTATTGTACAGAAAATAAACATAAAATGATGCAAAAAATAACAAGGGTGCTTGAGATAAGAAATAATGAAGAATGTGGATGTTGGGGAAAAACTAGCAATACAATTTTCGGGGATGATTTTTTCTAAATATCCCTATGAGCTCTCAGAATCCTCTGTTTTACAGACAAGTTGGGAGTCACTGTTCCTGTGGATATTTTCACCGCATTCTTCGCCTCCGCGTTATCCTCTACAGTTTCCCACTCCGTACCATCATCCAACCGATTCTCCTCCTGAGGCAGTTCTCTCTAATCTTCAGAGGTCGAATGTGTTGAAAGCGCACTATGAGTCTTCTTCTTCTGGAGGGAACACAATAGATCGTTTGCAGTGTATTCCTTTGTGCCAATTATAAGCCGGTTTCCTAGTATATAGGATCTAACCGATGAATCCGTTCTCGCCTGGAGAACACCCCTTCTGAGTGCACTAAGTTCTGTGCGCTGATTTTCTGTCAGGTCATTCGCCAATCTTATTGTCGTTCGCTTCAAACGTTGGACCCTAGAAAAGATGGCCCTCTTCTTTAGATTCGAAGTCAGTTCTATCTTCATGGGGGAGTTTTCTGTTTTACCTAACCTATAGCAATCGCTTAAATCTGGGTGAGTCAGTTCAACCTCCAACAATCGGTTAATTTCCTCGCAAATCAATCCGGGTGTAATATTATTCACTGGTTTACTTAATCCATAAATTATTATATTATTCCTTCTATTAGTCCGGTCAGCGTTTTCAAGTTTTTCCTGCAAGGCGATATTCTCATTCTCCAACTGATCTATCCTGCCTTTCAAGGAATGAATTTCTAACACGAGTCTTGTTTCGGCAGCCTCTATTGAGCTTTTCACCTCTCTCTTGCTCTTGATGATTTCCTCGTACAATTAATCCTGAGTATAATCATATGTATCTTTGTTTAGCATCATCATGTATGCAGCAACGCGTATGTTACACTTCAGGAGTTCACCGCTCCAGAAATTCGTTATCAGAATTCGCAATGAGAGATTTCTTGGATAATGCGTGAAATTGATTCACTGTATATTATATTTATATTAATTAATACTATAAATAAGCAAAAAGTAACTCCCGGTGCCATAAAACTAGTGGATGTGAAAGAAATCTGTGAAGATAAAATCAATCACAAATAACCAGTTATATTGTTGGTGAAATATTGATTCAAAATTGAGAAAAAAAGCGGCAAATATACTCAGGGTAGGGATGAACAAAAAGACTCTTCACTTTCCCTGGGTCGATAGGGAAGACTTGAGACCGAAAAATCCGGGTAGACCACGGAAAAGAAGGAATAGGGAATTATGACAAAAAGAAAGGATTCAGCGATCAGTTGATTCGAATATAATTCGAATTTAATTATTGTTGAAAAATGAATGGAAACTCAATATTTTATTATCTTCTCCACGGCACGTGAGAGATAAGATATAAGCTCCATTCATGGAACATACGGGGCAGTTGCATTGCCCAGTAAATACGATATCCGTGTAATGGAAAACCAAATAATTCATTCATTCACCTAGACATAAATTTTGAATGAAATTTGCTTAGTCCCTTACAGTGGCGGCTTGTCCTATGAGGCAGGTGAGGCAGTGCCTCATCAAAAAATTCTGAACCGTATATTTCTTCATTCCCTTTCATCATCATTTATTTCCTCAATATTTTTCCCAATCTCACGTTCCTTGTATATTCATAACAAATCAAATCCTCTTTGACTAAACGGTTGGAGGCATGCCTAACGCAGGCTTCTTTGACTGAATTAGCGTGTTATCTACTTCGATGACCTACGAGAACGTAATGGAAAGCCGTTCTAGGATTAATCCGAGGCTGGCCTCTGCGCGATCTTAGCCGATCTGAGATCGTTTCGTTTCTGCGATGTCCAGAGTGTTATCTGCGTCGAAGCGGTGAGAACATATCTACGGCTTTGAAGGCGGCTTCTCGAGGAATTAGAGGCTGGCCTCAGGTTTTTATTCGAGTTAATCGGGAAGCGGGAAATAGAGAAAAAGGGTTAGTTCACTTTGTCGTTATTTAGTGGTATCGCGTTTGCTGTGTATAGCGTATGATTATAATCTTTTTCAGGTGAATTTTTTCTGAAATATAAATCTTTTTATCGAAAGTGACTAACAGATCGCAAAATGGATTCGGCGGGACCTAGTGATAGTAAATCTTTTGAAATTCCTAAGGAACATATTCGGTGTACTTGTGATATTGTTAATTTTTAATAAATAAGCAACATTTTCGACTCATTCGTATGATGATAAATTGTATTTAATTAAGGAAGCTAAGCGACCTGTTCCAAATTTGAGTAAATCTCTATTGTCTAGTGTGGGGTCGGTAAATCAAATCGGGGATTCCAAAATACGTGGTATGACAAGTACGACTGGCTTACTGGAAGTATTACTTTGAAAAAAATATTTTGTTGGCCGTGCATTTTATTCTCAGCAACTAATGGAAATTCTGACAGAGTTTGGTCGAAAAGTGGTTTTAGTGATTTGAAAAATTTATCTCGGGGTCTATCGCTACACAATTAAAGTGCTCAGCATATTTCATCTAATTGCAAGCTTACCGTTATGAGAAAGCAAAAACAAAATATCGCCATAGCAATAGACAATGCGCGTCAAATAGAAATTGAAAATTTCAATGCTAGATTCAAAGAAAATCGACAAATTCAAGTTTAATAGATATTACGATGCACCTCTGTATGCAAGAGTTACCTTTAGGGGCACGATGAATCGAATGAGTCTTTAAATCGCGGATTTCAAAGAATTGGTAGTTCTTGTTAGTAAATTTGACACGAATTTAAAAACCTTTTTAGAAAATGACACCAACAGTAAATCGGTAATTTCTGGTACATCTAAAACCATTCAAAATGAATTAATTGATTCGGTTGCTTTTGTTGTGAATAAACAAATCGAGGACGAAATATATATTACATTATTAAATTTTTTTCATATGTGCCTCACCATACTATATTGTCACGAGCCGCCACTGGTCCCTTAAGACTACAATTATTTGCTGTACTATACCTTATGCTCACAATAACATTACTCAAATCACGCACTGTTTCAGAAATTAATTGCGGATTTCTCGGAGAGAAACAAAATTTGTGTGCAGACAACGGAACGCTATACGCAAACCTACCAGCTGGACTCAAACTATTTTTTCCAGACACTATACAACACTGGCAGTAATAGAGTATGTCTCATTAATGAGAATTACAAAGGCGGATAACCATTTGGAAGCCGAAGGCAAAGATAGCCTGGAAGAGAATTCAAAAATTTTAAATTCGTTCAGTTGACGAGACATTTTTTGAAAACGTTGGTTCTTGAAACTCCATATGCAATAATAAAATGTGATGTTGAAGTGAAGAAGCCTTTAGTATAGGAATCACGTCCTCCGAGGCTTATGACAGTGTATGTAGTCCCGATTTTTGGCCTGAGGGAATTGTAGTGAAAAAATTTTCCTTCCGTAATTTTTTTCACCAGAAGGGGTCACCTTCCCGCAAAAGATAAATAAAACTTTTTGTCTTCTAACGCAAAATGTTCAGTCTTTGAATACATTACTGAGTGGGTTCTCGTTGTCCGTGCAGGAGCATAATGCTGATGTGGTTGCTATCACGGAGCACTAGAGATCGGATGACGAGCTCCCCAAATATGTGTTAGATGGCTACATCCTACATGGTGGCAGTGCAATGTATTCTAAAATATCTTTAAGTGTGTTGAAAGGTCAGATATAAAATCCTTAAGTATTGTTAATGTAATTGAATGCTCAGCTATTGATATTTATTTTCAGGGTAAGAGATTATTGGTTATTAGTATTTATAGGCCAAATACTCCTCCTCTTAGCAGTGTGTCTCTCTTTTTGAATAGACTCAGACGTATTACTGAAATTTGCTGCCATAAAAAAGTTAATCTGATTGTGAGTGGGGATTTTAATATAAATCTTCGTAGAGTGAATGGGGACTCTCGAGCTTTCGTATTTCTCTTGGAACAATTCAACATGGTGATTACAAATAGGGAACCTACTCGTCCCATCTCAGGTGCTTGCGTTGATAATGTCTTTACAAATTGTGGGGGAAGTACTCAGGTCATTGAGAATCATTTATCTGATCACTCGGCCTTAAAATTCATTTCAGGTGATTTATTTGCGGTGCCTTCAAATAATATTTTTGTATTCAAGAGGATAATCAACCAAAAAAACACGACTAGATTTCTTTCGAGACTCTCGGAAGTTGATTGGTCTAACATTTACTGCCTACAAGCTGATGTAAACAGGCTGTGGAGCTGTTTTTTCACGCATTTTAAAAATATTTTCGATTAGTGTTATCCTGAAATACAAGTTAAATGTAACCCAGCTGTTAAACCTTTCTCTAGAACTCCCCTTATATCATCGTTAAAGAAGTCTCTTTATATCCTGTTTATTCTTTCTTCGGTAAATTCTATCTTTAAGGAGGCATATAAATTTTATAAAAAGAGTTACGATGCACAAATCTCCAACGAAAAGAAGAAATATTTCAATAATTATATTATGTCGTCATCAAACAGGTCAAAAGCAGTGTGGCAGGTCATAAATTCCTTGACAGGCAAATACAGAAAGAAAAGTTCAATGAAATCAGGTGATCCTGAAAACTTAGCAAATGAGTTCAATAATTTTTTTGTGAACATCGCTACTGGTTCCAGTACCAGCTCTTCTCAACCACCTCTTAACCCTCCATCGGAACCTACCAGGGTACTGAAATCATTTTTTGTTTTTGAGATCTCTGGAAGGGAGGTGATATCCGTTGTGAACTCTCTGAAAAATAAGAACTCATGTGGATATGATGAAATACCCATGTGTGTCATCAAGAAATCGATTGGTCAGATTGCAGATCCGTTAGCCTTTATAATTTATAGATCATTTACAGAAGGTGTGTTTCCGGATCTTTTAAAGATTGCTACAGTTAGACCACTGCATAAAAAGGGTAGTGTTGAGGACACCAACAACTACAGACCTATAAGTCTTTTAACATCTTTTTCGAAGATTTTTGAGAGGATCCTCTTGAATAGGCTGTTGTCTTTCTTCAGGAAATGCGGTGTCATTACTGGCTCCCAGCACGGCTTCACTAAGAATAAGTGTACAGATACGGTAATTTACGAGATGATTGCTTCAATAATCTCTGCTCTTGAAAGTGGCGAACTCCCCGTTGCTTTGTTTTTCGATTTATCTAAGACCTTTGACATGGTTGATCATGGGCTTTTGATTCATCGTTTAGAGGCTAATGGAATAAGAGACAATCAGTTGAAGCTGATTCCCAGTATCCAGGGTATTGCTAACAGTAGATGGCAGGTCACATTTTTCTCGGGATGAAACACATGAAATGGGTGTGCCTCAGGGAAGTATATTGGGCCCACTTCTCTTTATAATCTTCATAAATTCTCTTCCAGAGGCTGTGTGTGAGAGTTGTAAGGCAATTATGTACGCTGATGACACCAAGTTTTTGATGAGAACACCGAACATCTCTGGTGCTCTCACTGTCTCAGAATCAGTTGTTGATAGGGTTGTGAATTGGTGTAGTGGGAGTGGACTTAAGATCAATTTTCAGAAAACGGAATCTATGTTTTTCTACTCTAATAGCATTGAGTGTCCTGAATTTTTGGGGGTCCCCAGGACAGGATAACTGTGCGACGTTAGGTAAAGTTCTTGGGCGTTATCATTGATAGGCACTTGAGATGGGACATGCACATTGAACAACTAAAAAAGAAGTTAAATTCTGTTTCATATACCCTGTTCATGTTAAGGGATAATGTTGACTTTATATTTCTCATAAACCAGTCTATTTAGTCTTATGGTGTTATTTTTTGGGGAAACTCTATTCACTCTAACCAAGTTTTTGTGTGTCAAAAATGGACACTTAGAACGATCCTTCGTCTTAGCTATAGGCAATCATGTCATGGCCTTTTTAGAGAGAATAATATTCTGACTCTGTATGGTCTTTTCATATATAAATTACTTATATTTGTCCATAAGAATAAGCATTACTTTGAAAAAGAAGAATTGTAAGAACACTCACAATACACGGCAAATATGTTCGTACTTCTATCGTGTTCATTCATTCACCTTATGTGAAAAGGAACAGAATACATGGCACTTAAGCTCTATAATACGCTTCCAAAGTTTATTCGGTTGATTTCTGGTCGTGAGTCATTCAGGAGAGAGATTCACAAATTGATTATGCAATGTGAACCCTATTGCGTCGAGGAGTTTGAAATTTTTTGTAATGGAAGGAAATGATATTTTTTTCTTTATTATTGACCTATTTCAGCTTCATTTATACAAATCTTTGTATTTTGTATGAGTAATTTTTGAAATGAATAAATATTATTATTAATAATCATCTTACTAATAGATGGAGCAAAGAATTCCGCGGGTTCTTTCTTTTATATATGAACGGATGAGTTGTTTCTCTAATACAACTAAATCATTACCAGGATAACTATTCGGAAAATATGTTCCATTAGGGAACGAAATAATCGATATAACACACTGAAGTTTTGTTATGTGGACATTATTTCTACGAAATTCATTCACTACATATTGCTGTTTCCATAACAATAAGAAAACAGCTAGATCTAGACTCAATTAGTAGTATGCAATATAGTCTAATGCCAACTTACAGTATATAGTAATGCCTCTCTCAAGGCCGCATTTTAATTGCTCACTATTCCAAACAACTCCATTACCGTTCCTTTCCTAGATTATACTCTAAATGTCTGTAATAAGGCTTTATTATCCATGGAAAATTTCAGGCTCAGAATCATTGCATGAGAATTATATTGATTTCTAACGAAATTAGAGTAAGTCACTGTTTCCAACTAGAAGCAACGGAGAGAAAATCTTTTTGTGTTGACGAAAAACATTCAATGATGGAACTACAAATTATTATTCCATTGAAAAGATTCCATCGTAATATTAAGACCAAAAGTTGGGTTACACCTGAAGTCAGAGCCGCTAGTACTAATCTGAAGGGAAAAAACTGGCTATACAAGAACTCTCTTGAAGCTCAGGAGGACTACAGACTAAATAAAATACATTATAGGCCCCTGTTGGAAAAAACGAAATTAGAACATAATGGTTAATTATTGTATGCATTCACTAACACCAATAAAACTGTCTGGAATCTTGTAAATTACGCTACTGGTCGAAAATCTGACCGAATGAAAAGAAAAACTCTGAACATTGATGGTGTAGAGGTCTCGGAGTCCTTCAAATTGGCTCCTGCTTTTGGTGACTACTTCTCCAAAATTAGTGAGAGAAGTATTCACAAATATTATGGTAAAATTTATATCAAAAAGTTGTTCATTATCCATTATGGAATATAGCACATTTTTCTTCCTACCTGTAAGTAGTCATGAAGTTCTCATTAAAATTAAATCATTGAAAAATAAGAAGTGTTCAGGTCTTGACTTTGTATCAGCTAAGATTTTGAAGGCAATGGCTAAAGTGATATCCGAGCATTTTGCTCACATTTTCAACATCTCGGTCTCTTGTGGTGAGTTCCCCTCTTTGCTTAAGGTGGCAACTGTTATCCCGGTACTCAAAAAAAGTGATCCAACGTGCATCAGCAATTATAGACCGATCTCAATGCTGAGCGTCTTCTCGAAGGTATTCGAAAAATATTGTTCAATCGTATGATCGACTTCTTGAATAAATTTCACCTACTAACCGATTGTCAACATGGATTTAGATCTGGTCGTTCGACGCAAACTGCCGCACTCTCCTTCGTAGAGTACATCCATGAGTGTTTGGATGGTGGTCTTTGTGTAGCCGGTTCATTTTTCGACCTTTCGAGAGCGTTTGATTGCCTTATTTTTGAGTTTGTTCTTAGTAAACTCTACAACATTGGTATTCGATGAATTGTACTGGAATGGTTCCGTTTTTTCATCACTAATCGTACAATGGTGGTCAAGGTCGAGGAGAGTTGGTCAAATGAGTTTGATGTCAAATTGGGTGTCCCCCAGGGATCTGTGCTTGGGCCGTTGCTTTTCCTGATTTTTATCAATGATTTACCTGAATATATTGTTGCGAGTATAATTATAATCTTTGCGGATGATACTCATTCGCAATATCTGCGAACACACTTGAAGAGTTGTCACAGAAATGTGCTATATTGATGTTCTGTTTCACTGAATGGTGCCGCAAAAATAGTCTCATTCTGAATATTGAAAAACCTGAGTGAATTTTTTTCAAAACAAGAGCTGCAGGTGGTGACACTGAGTTTTGAATGTGGAGGAGTCACTGTAAAATCCAAGGATAGAATTAAACTCCTTGGCATTCATATTGATAATGAGTTGAAATGGTGCAAACATGTTGAATTCTTATGCGATAAGCTGAATCAAGTATGTTACGCCATTATTAGGATTAGAGACTCGTTACTTATTCATGCTATTATGAATATATACCATGGGTTATTTTATAGTATTGTTGTTTACAATATTGTACTACGGGGACATTCAATTGATCTCAAAAGAGTTCTCTTGACACAAAAACGAGTCCTGCGGTTGATATTCAACCTCTAACCAAGGGACTCTTGTAAACCACTGATTAAAGAGAGATGTTTATGACTGTTCCTTGTCTAAATAATAAAGCAGTAAGAAACGAACCAGAGAATATTAATTCGAAACACGTCGGGGGTACCGGGAAAACGAGGCTTCCGGGGAGGCCCGAAGGGCCGACCCAGAGGCAATCTTAATACAGATCGAAAGGGCGTATCCTCTTCTAGGAGAAGCGACCGCGTAATTTATTTCGATGTTCGAGACCGGGTTCGGCCTGGAAGAGCAAAATGTGTGGCCGCTTCTTGATTGAAAATCAAGTTCATGCAGTTCTCATGAACGGATGGAACCGTTGATGATTATACGTTTAGACCTATATCCAATAATTTTTATTTTACCTTTGTAAAATTCACCGATCGCAAACTGATCGAGTAGAAACGACATTCCTCTGGTTTTTTTTTTATGGAAAAATCACCCACTGCGAATCAATTATATACAGGTAGTCCCATATGCGTTGCCTATCATTAACAAATACTTTCCATGGAGTTATTTCGGCTGTTTCTGCTTACGGCTTGGTAATTCGATAAAGTATTTTTTCGTGTTTCTTCCAGTTCTTTCATGTTTTTTCGCTTCCAACGGATTTTTTTTGCGTTCTTTCGGGTTTGTTTGGGTTCTTTTGGACTTTGGAATTGGCGTTCTTTCGTGTTTCTTCGCTCTCTTTCGTGGTTTTTCGCGTTCTTTCAAGTTTCTTTGCTTTCAACGAGTTTCTTTTCCGTGTTTCTGTGCGCTTCATTGATTTATGGGCTTCATTGATCTATGGTCCATATTGATCTACGGGCTTATTGAACTACTGACTTATGGATCTACTGGCCTATATTGATCTACGGGCTTATTGATCTATGGGCTTATGGATCTACACGCTTACTAGTATTTATATATACTAGTAAGCCAGTACATCCATAGGGCCGTAGATCTATAGGCCAGTAGATCCATAAGCCAGTAGTTCAATAAGCCCATAGATCAATATAGATCATGGATCAATATAGACTATAGATCAATGAAGCGCATAGAAACACGAAACACAGTAAAGAAACCCGTTGAACGCAAAGAAACTCAAAAGAACGTGAAGAAACACGGAAGAAAGCGAAGAAACACGAAAGAACGCAAAAAGCCCAAAGAAATCCGAAAAAACTCGAAGGAACCCAAAAAAACCATTGAGAGCAAAAAAACATGAAAGAACTGAAAGATACTCGAAAAAACACGAAAGAACCCGAAGAAACACGAAAGAACGCGAAAAAACACAAAAGAACGCGAAAAAACACGAAAGGACCCGAAGAAACACGAAAGAACGCGAAGATACACGATAAATCGCAAAGAGTCCAAAGGAACCCGAAAAAACCCGAAGGACCGCAAAAAACCCCCTCGAAAGCGAAAAAAACATGAAAGAACTGGAACAAACACGAAAGAATCCGATGAAACACGAAAAAACACGAATGAACCCGAAGTAACACGAAAGAACGCAAAAAATTCAAAGGAACCCAAAAAACCCCGAAGGAGCACAAAAAAACGAAAGCGCGCTAAAAAACTCGAAGGAAAACCCCGAAGGAGCACAAAAAAACCGAAAGTGCGCAAAAAATCCCGAAAGAACTTGTAAATTGCACACCCTGTATATCAATGGATAGCGAATTCATTGTAAATTGCACACCCTGTATGGCATTTTATTGAAATTAGTTCTCTCACGCGGAAAAACACGAAAACTTCTGAAAACTCTGGTGAAAGTCAGCGCTAGTAATGCGCAACTCAGATGTGACACCCTGTGTATGAATCGAAAATATTTCATCGAATTGAAAAGCCGTAAGCAGAAACAGCCGAAATAACTCGGTGGAAGGTAGCTGTTAGAAATAGGCAACGCATATGAGACACCCTGTATATAATTGATTCGCAGTGGGTGCTTTTTCCACCAAAACAAAATCAAAAGAATATCGTTTTAACTCCATCGATTAGCGCTTGGTTAATTTTACAAAGGTAAAATAAAAATTATTCGAGGAAGGTCTAAAGGTGTATCCATGAACAGAGTGCCTCGCCGATTACGTTCCATTCGTACACGCATAAACTAAGTTTTACGTCTAGAATATGACATATGAATCTACATAAGATTAGAATGTCAACGACAATTGTCATTTAGAGTAGGAATCGACAGGGGTGAAATGAATTGGCTAGGGATTGCAAAACTGATTCTACGCTGGGTAAATTTTTGAATTTCTTAAATACACATCGTAGACTGTTAAACTATAAGAGAATACCTTACCAGGGTTCTTACGAATTGTATGAATTGAAGAATTTTCAGAATATTATACGTATGGATCAAAATTGTAATTGAAAATATATGACAATGTTCTGTGAACGTCGGACGTGACTGATGATCTGGAAATTTGTGTTTGAGCCGAAGTAAGCTATTTTCAGCAATTAATTTAAAATATTTTTACTTGCGATTGGAAGATATAAATAGCCCTATCCAAAGGTCCGATTCTCGGGGAAGACACATATGAAAACGGCTTTTCCTGATCGCGTCAGTGGAAAAAGCCTTTTTCAATTTTACCGGACCATCTTTCGCGGGAAACCGGAAAATAAGTGTTTTAAATAATTTTTTTGAAAATGTTAGCGTGGTCGTAAAGGCATGTGAAATGCACCTAACGAAAGTACGTCTTATGAACTTTACGGTGCTCGCTTCGCTCATGAGATCGCCTTCCCCTTTCTACCTCGAAATATCGCATTTCTAAACCCCTCGCCGACCCAAAGTTTTTTGATCTCCTTCGGTGGTTACCTGTATCGAACCATCGATTACCACAGAAATATTCCTTATTGTTTTTAATATATTGGGATAAGTGTTTATTGTATATAAGAGAAAACAAACACAAATTAATTAAACTATCTGAATATCAACTGGGGGTCTTCCTGATCGCGTCAGTGAAAAAGCCTTTTTCAATTTTACCGGACCATCTTTCGCGGGAAACCGGAAAATAAGTGTTTTAAATAATTTTTTGAAAATGTTAGCGTGGTCGTAAAGGCATGTGAAATGCACCTAACGAAAGTACGTCTTATGAACTTTACGGTGCTCGCTTCGCTCGCGAGATCGCCTTCCCCTTTCTACCTCGAAATATCGCATTTCTAAACCCCTCGCCGACCCAAAGTTTTTGATCTCCTTCGGTGGTTACCTGTATCGAACCATCGATTACCACAAGAAATATTATGATACCAGAAGTGGCGAAATTTTATGCATACCAAAAAACAGATTGTCAAAGTATGAATCTTCTCCGTCGTATCAGGGCATAAAGTTTTTCAACCATCTGCCAGAAAAAATAAGATCACTTGATAAAAATTTGTTTAAAAAATATGTTAAAAATCTATTAATACAAGAAGCATTTTATAGTGTTAGTGAGTACTTCAACACTAAGATAAAGGGTTCTTAAATGGATAAGGAAAAGGATAAGGTCATTGTGTATCAAATAAAATTTGATTTTTTCTTCAAACCTCAACAATGTATGTGTATATATTGCTTTTTCATTCATAGAATTCATATATCTTTTCAAAATTAGTTAATATTTGAGGAATTTTGACTTGTCCATCACAATGTATTTTTTCTTACTGGATGAATAAAGGATATTATTATTATTATTTTATTATTTGGGCTTTATACTCCATCTATTATATTTCTTGCTACCAACGTTTTGATAAACATCCTTCGCAAGGTAAATTGCCTTTTTGAAAGCATTTTGAATTTACGTTAATTGTCAAAGAAGGTTCGCTTAAGAATTATATTTTCTGGCTGAATACTCTCTATTTTCTGAAGGAGATCAACTGATATTTTCATATTTTAAGACCATCTTGATTTTCCAGATAACTGGGTCAATTTCGTTTTTGGACCAAAACCATCAATAGCTCAGCGATAATGAGAATCTGAAATTTAGTTTCCCCAATAACTTCTTGAATATCCATTTGATCGATTTAAATATTGAAAATCAATTGTGCGAACCCATTGGGTTCAAGACTAATAACTCCCAAAAGTCGTTATCTAATGGAAATGATAATAATAATAATAATATCCTTTATTTAGTAGAAATTACTAGTAATAACAATAAACAACAAAATCAACAACAATATTTCAAAAATAGTGCTCCTTAATAAACAATATATCAATTAATTAATTAATTTGAAAACGAAACAGACGAGATTACAGGCGAAATAAATTTTTTCGATAGATTTGCTCGAATAGGTCGATTTCTGTTTCGAGGGGGACAACTTAAGATGTAGGTTACGGATGCATAGCGCTTCAACCCTTTCTACTACAACCCTCACCCTCAAATTTTGAATAGGGAAGATGGGGTGAGTGATAGCTCAATTCAAAGCTATTTTTATACTGATTTCAGCACAGTTATTGTTTTTTCATGACATATGTTTGTCAAATCCAAAAGTTTGTTTTATTGGCTTATATATAAATTAGATTTTAAGTTTACTATATCTAAGTTGCCATACAATAAATAAGTAAAACCCCTACTTTTCGTTCCAATAGATTGTAAATCTTAATAATTAGGATTTTTCTATTGAGTTTGGTCAAAGCTCTGAAATGTAATAAATACTAGCATGTCAAATTCGAGCTCATTTAGTTATCAGATTTATGTACATCCAGGAAAGCATTTTTTGATGGCGCAATAGCTCATATGAAATACTATAATACTATATATTTATATTGATGGGTACATGATCGTTGTCCAACCGTTTTTCATTAGGCATGAAGAAGAATATCCAGTTTTCATTTTTCTCTATTATTTATGGTTTGATTATTATGAGTTCTTCAACTTTGTCAATTGACTTCGAAGTATCAACGATTAATATTTATGATTGTTTCACTAATTGAACTGAAAAATGATCCCTCCAAAATCTTTGGTTGGAATACATACATTCGTGACATGGTGGATATAATTTCAAACGCATTACAGGAATATGTAAACATTCAAATCTTCTATTGATTATTTACATGATATGGTCGGGAAAGTTATGATTTATTTTTACGGTTCAAGCTCAGATCATTTCAGTTATCATAAATAAAGCATCGACTTCACATTCAAGGCTTGCTTTGATCACATTACCTGATCGCACTATAATTGATGAAACCATGGTTTCAATGATGGAGATCCTATAAGATAATTGTTTGTTAATTTCTACATACATGTAATACTGATGTACTGAGTTCAAATTTGCATTTATATAATTTCAAAATTATTTGTTCCAACAATGAACCGCAGAGATACTTTCCGCTTACGTTTTGTAACCAAAAATAAAGCTTCCAGTACACTTTCAAAGGTTACTTCGAGGTTAATCATGGTAGTGATTTGCGAAAGACTGACTTCATGCTCTATAAAATGTATAATCATCTTGAACTATGTTCTCATAATGAAATAAATTTATCGGTTCAAATAAAATAAATCGAGTGGAAACAGTAATTCCTGATCGAATTGGCCCATATTTCAAACTGCAAGTTGGTCAATACGTTCAACGATTCACTACAAAGTAGGGAATTATTAATCCAACTCTGAATAACTCAAACCTATTCTGAGTTGGAGTAATAAACGATGAACATGATTTGTTGCTTCTAGATAATCATTGTTTCAGTTCTTTTTGTCTGAAGTCTAAATGTTGAAACGTTGTTCGAAATTTGATTTATTTATGAATCGAATATCCCATCGTCTCCGGGTTTCATAAAGCGTAACAGGGATATTCAAATATTTGATGGGTTAGTTCCACAAATTTATACTTTCGAGTTGACATTGTTTGTATCATTTGAATTGTGTTTTCCTCCTTACATTGTTTAGGGGTTATTTTGGCTTTCTATGCATTACTTTTCATCGCTTATGGATCATTGCAAGAAAATTTTATTTATATACATATAAACGAGGGGTCTTCAATAGGTAAACGTGAAAGTGAGCTGAACGGGGAAGTATTTCAGAAAACAGAATGAAAACGGTACTGTTGGATTAGTATAGAGGATGGCCATTTGAAAACGAAACAGACGAGATTACAGACGAAATAAGTTTTTTCGATAGAAATGCTCGGACAGGTCGATTTTTGTTTCGAGGGGGACAACTTAAGATGTAGGTTACGGACACATTGCGCTTCAACCCTTGCTGCTACAACCCCACCCCCAATTTTTGAATAGGGAAGATGGGGTGAGTGATACCTCAATTCAAAGGTATTTTTATACTGATTTCAGACCAGTAATTGTTTTTTCATTTTATGCTTTAGTCCTCGAAATATTCTTGCTTTAGTTAATTTTATCACTTAAATTATTTTTTTGCGAATAATTGACATTTCGTGCTTCCGAAACACCAAAATTTTCGTACTTGTATTTGAAATTGCAAAACATCTACCACTGAGCAAATGAAGTCATACCGTACGTGTTAATGCTACTAGGGTCAGATGTTCGACTAGCTGTTTTATTCACTGAAATCATTTTCCAACTGTACGGTAAAGTAAATATGATAATTTATCAAGAACTCACATCAATCAATTAAATATTCAAATTGTTCACCATTAGCTTCCATACAATGAAATAAGTTTTGTTCGAAACGATGGAGCACATTTTGCAGCATTTCTGGAGTGATTTGACGACAATCGTTCACTATACGTCTTCTTAAATCTTCTATGGAATCGGGCTGTGTAGAGTAAATTTTACTTTTCAAGTGGCCCCAAAGAAAGAAATCTAGTGGTGACAGATCTGGCGATCTGGCTGGCCATTCAGTGGAACCGCTTCTTCCAATCCACCGATTTGGAAATCTTTGATCCAGATATTCTCGAACTGGTAAGGCGTAGTGTGGAGGAGCTCCATCCTGCTGAAACAAAATCTGATCTTCCACATAATTTCCAGCATTGTTTTCAATAATTTCTGTCAAAATTGGATCAATGTGATTTTCCACTAAGTCCAAATACATATCTCCAGTAAGATTACCAGGTAGAAAGAACGTGCCGACAATGTTGTCACCAAATATTCCAGCCCAAACATTGAGTTTTTCAGGTTGTTGAGTATAAATTTCGTGGAGCAAGCTTGGATTAGCATCGGCCCAATAACGACAATTGTGTCGATTTACTGTGCCGTTTCGAAAGAACGAACACTCATCGGAGAAACAAAGATTGTACAGATAATTGGGATTAGCAGTTACTCGTTCATTCATTGTATCACAAAATTCAAGACGACGGTCAAAATCATCTTCGTTTAGTGCGTGTGAAAGATGGATTTTGTAAGGATGGAATTTATGATGCTTCAAAATATTTGCAATTCGAGTTCGTGTAAAACCAGATTCATGTGCTAGCTGCCTCGTACTCGTCATTGGATTCAGAGCAATCTGTCCAAGAACAGCTACTTCAGCTGCTTCATTTCTTTCCATGTTTCGTTTTTTATTAGCCACGGACCCGGTTTCTTGAAACTTTGACACTAATTCCAAAACATACTTCCTATTAACATGTTTATCTAAATGTCGTTGATTGAAGAATTCTGCGGTTCTATTCGCACATTGATTGTTTGCAAAAAAATGAAATTATTTCCACCCGCTCTGCAATTGAATAAACCATGTCGAACAATGAATTAGAACATATACAAGTCTCGATTCAAAACTAAGAATAATTCACATGTCAAAGAACCAGTAAGCCAACTTAATGATCTGTTCATAATAAATAAAAAATTATCGATTCTCATTTTTTGAAAAAGCTATGAATTCAATAATCAACAAAATGAAAACATGTTGAAGCCAACTGAGAAAACACTTCATAATTAAGTCGGAAATCGTTTCACGAATTGGGACTGGCATATTTCTGTGGCATCATTAATGATTTGATTTTCTTACCTGGTAATCTGATTAAATATATGTACGTATTTGGACTTTTTGGATATTTCTATCGATCAAGTGTTACCGCATGTTATTGGAAATACTGCAAATTATATCGAAGATAATTAAGATTGAGTTTCAGCAAGATTCAGCTCCTCCGCTATACGCTTTATTTGCTCGACATCTTGATTAAAGATTTCTATGTCAGTGGATTGGAGGAAGGAAGCCACAGTCATGGTTGTTTTGAAGCTCAAAATGTCGATTTTTCACAAAAAAACAATACAAGTGCCATGAAAACACCACTTCATTTTCAAATACTTAGTTAAGAATATTTCGAGAACTAATGCAAAAATGAAAAAACAATTACTGTGCTGAAATCAGTATGAAAATACCTTTCAAATGAGGTATCACTCACCCCATATTCCCTATTCAAAATTTGGGGGAGAGGGTTGTAGTAGCAAGGGTTGAATCCCTATGCGTCCGTAACCTGTATCTTAAGTTGTCCCCCTCGAAACATAAATCCACCTGTCCGAGTTTTGCTATCGAAAAAATTTATTTCGTCTGTAATCTCGTCTGTTTCGTTTTCAAATGGCCACCCTTTATATCATAATTACATATCGGTGCGCTTGTTTCTTCGAAATGTCTCCTCAGTTACGTTTCAGTGAACGTAAACCTGTAGTCACCTAGTAATTAAAAGTACATATCATGAACAGCACGGCATAATTAGTTTTATACTCGCAGAAAATGCTTAACCGTGTGAAATATACCGGACGATGACTGTGCAGTGTTAGGCTAGTTACACACATCGATTTTGGACGTACGATAAAAATTCGTACGACCAAATTCCAATAGTGGCGCAAAGAAATGATTGTGTCTTTACACACACATCGATTCTCAAAAGTTATCGAACGGACGCCGTGTTGCGGTCGTCCATTGTCTCGACTACACACGACCGCCGTCTAGTGGTCGTGAAAACAGTGGCGCATGTGATCAAAACGGCGTCTTCACACACATCGAATTTCGTTCGTACGACCGAAGTTCGCTTGGCTTTACTAGTTGCGATTTAACCGCCATCAGAGAAGGAAGTAATGCAGTGTGTTTGGTGAAATTATTTAGTTTTTTCTCATACAATTCATCAAAGCTTGACATTCTAAAATAATTTAAAACTTTTCTTCGTCACTTTGAAATTGTCCATAAAGCGTGTGAAAAATCTCTGCATCTAGTCTTCTCTGATTAATAGGATGAACCCACTGACTCCTGGTTTTACGCCTTCGCCTACGCCGACGGTACAACAACCACATAGCAAGAACACGAGTCTTGAAAGGGTTCATGCTGACAAGCAACTTAAGCGAATCATCAAAAATGTACGTCCACGATACAAAATCGACAGAGAAATGTTCGTACGAACTTTTATCGAACGTCCAAAATTGGTGTGTGTGTAACTAGCCTTAAACTTCCTGTATGAATCTGTCAAGTTTCTATTCGTGGGTAGGTCAGTTCAAAAACAGTGCAATGGGCGACCGACCTTAATTTCAACTCTAACGTAAAGAAGTGTATAAAAGCACTGTCGTGGGATCGGAAGCTTTAGTGCGCTTGTTCTTAAGTCTTTTTCTTGACTCTGGAACAGCCGCCATAAAGAAATTGAAAAAACCAAAAAACCTATATCAAATTAAAAATAAGCTCTCACATTTCCTCATGTATTATTAACTCAACTATTTGCTTGAGCAGACATCTTATTTAGGGAATCCAATTACGGACGTATTTCAACGGCGAATTATTTTGTTTAGCCAAAACGCTTAATCTTTGAAATATTTCTCCAGCTGCATGTCAGTATAGCCTAATGTATTATACTTCACTTTCAGCTGTGGTTATAGAAAAGATTTTTAGATAACATAAAAGGTTTACTGGGTTGACGAAAGTTGTCATTTTTGAGCTAAAACTTACCAATATGAACATCATAATTCAACCAACTGCTGTCAATTACTACTCGACCTAGGAAAACAATCTTTTCACATTCTACGAAACTAGTATTGAATAAATCTATTTCAAATTAATTATCATTTCCTTGCATATAGACATTATAACTGGCAGTCTTGAAATGATAAATTATTCACAACTTTGAAAATGAAGAGACCTGCATTGCACTCGTGTCTAGCAATTAAAGTGCGCATATCGAAATCTTTAAACATGGAAATATATAATTTCATAAAAGGATACTCATTATATTTTTTCAGGTGTAGAAAGCGAAGAAATCTTTCATGAACTCTTTCGATTCCGTTACTATGACACGTGGTAAATAACATCCAAAATACTGAAGCATATTCAAGATGGGGTGATTTATATAGTAAAATGGTAGTGAAACAATGAAAATCTTTGCTAGTTCTAAGAACTAAACCTATTAACTTGTGAGCTCTATTGGTGATACGCTCTGAAGTGGCATTTAATTTCAAATTTTGTTGAAAAATTATGCCCAAGCCTTTAGTTTCAGTCCTGCGTCCAGTAATTTCCGATTCAATAACATAATTGATATTTATCGGGTTGGATCTTCGAGTGAAGGTGACAACATAACGCTTCTTTAAGCTGAGAAACATTTTATTAACTTTAAATCAATGTTCTTCACTGTTCCAGTCCTCCTGTAATAGAGCGCAGTCAAGCAAACTCCAGATCCTCCTAGACATTTTGAAATCATCCGCGAACAACAGAGCAGCGGAGAACCTCTAACTGGATGTGTGGGAAGTTGACCCCGCACTCTATGATTTCCGAAAAAATTTTTGTTGTGCTGAATTGTGCTAGGTTTGTGCTGCTTTGTGCTGTTTGAATTTTCTCGTTATTTCATGTAGTTTTCGAGATATTTCACTAAATGCATAAAATGGGCCAGCCTCGCACTTTTTGAAAATTTGAGTTTTAACCACTGAAATGAATTGTGCTAGACGTATAGTTACCTACTGAGTTGTGCCGTTCGAATTTTTGAGATGGATCTCTTAATTTCCCAGAAAATGGAAAATCAACAAAAAGTTAGCCCGGCACTTTTGTTTTTTCTTATCGGAAATGAGTGTAAAAAGTTGTGCTAGGTTTGTGCTGAGTTGTGCCGTAAAAATTTTCATGGAAATACCTCACATTTTCCGGAAAATTCCGAAAATCCATTACAGGCTAGCCCCGCACTTTCGTTTTTTTTCAATCGGAATATGTGGAAAAAATTGTGCTAGGCGTGTATGAAGTTGCGCCGTTAAAATTTTTGAAAATTGAGTTTTTTCCGAAAAACTAAAAATTCGAAAAATATAGCCCCGCACTTTTTTCTTTTTTTCCATAAAAATCATCTCATAGAGTTGTGCTACATTTGTGCTGACTTGTGCTGACTTGTGCTGATAATTTTTTAGAAAACACTTCAATTTGTCTTTTAAACGGTGAAAAGTCAAAATATCAGTAGATTGAATGATGAATTGTGTGAATGGCAACACTGTTGTGAAGTTAGCCCCGCACTTTTTGATTTTTGATAAAATGTTTGTGGTGCTGAATTGTGCAAGGTTTGTGCTGCTTTGTGCCGTAAAGTTTTTTTGTCAAATGGTACGATTAATAAGATATTTCACTGAGTGAGTAAAAGCGAATAATGTAAATTTTCATTCTTTCTTTCCGTTTAACGAACATTTAATAACTGACTCTCATTCAACAGTGAATACACTGATTTGTGTTTTTCGAACTTCCTCGAAAAAAACTCTGATATACCGGAAAATCGAGTTTGAAAAATTTTCGATATTCTTTTTGTGCTCTTTCTTCCGAATCGAAATCACCAAAACTTGTGCTACTTTCGTACAAACTCGTTCAAATTTTCAAAATTCACATGAAATTTTTCTCAAACGGTGGAAAATTTGGAGAAATCAGTAAATTCCTGAGAAATCTTGATTGAAGGCAACGTAGTAACAGTTCATGGAATTAGATGCTACCCTGTGGGGCGACAACAAAATCGTTAGGTTAGGTTACGGACGCATAGCGCTTCAACCCTTGCTACCACAACCCTCACCCCCAAATTTTGAATAGGGAAGATGGGGTGAGTGATACCTCATTTGAAAGGTATTTTTATACTGATTTCAGCACAGTGATTGTTTTTCCATTTTATGCAGCAGTTCCCGAAATATTCTTAACTAAGTATTCGAAAATGAATTGGTGTTTTCATGGCACTTGTGTTTTTTTGTGAAAAATCGACATTTTGAGCTTCAAAACAACCATGACTGTGGCTTCCTTCCTCCAATCCAAGATGATTTTGACCGTCGTGTTGAATTTTGTGATACAATGAGTGAACGAGTAACTGCCAATCCCAATTATCTGTACAATGTTTGTTTCTCCGATGAGTGGTCGTTCTTTCTAAATGGCACAGTAAATCGACACAAGTGTCGTTATTGGGCCGATGCTAATCCGAGATTGTTCCAATAAGTTTATACTCAACAACCAAAAAAACTCAATGTTTGGGCTGAAATATTTGGTGTCAACCTTGTCGGCCCGTTCGTTTTACCTGGTAATCTTACTGGAGATATGTATTTGGACTTATTGGAAAATCAGATTGATCCAATTTTGACGGAAATTATTGAAAACAATGCTGGAAATTATGTGGAAGATAAGATTGTGTTTCAGCAGGATGTAGTTCCTCTAACTACGACTTACTAGTTCGAGAATATCTGGATCAAAGATTTCCATATCGGTGGATTGGAAGATGGGGTTCCACTGAATGACCAGCCAGATCACCAGATCTGTCACCACTAGGTTTCTTTCTTTGGGGTCACTTGAAGAGTAAAATTTACTCTACACAGCCCGATTCCATAGAATATTTAAAAATACGTTTAGTGAACGAATGTCGTCAAATCACTCCAGAAATACTGGAAATGTGCGCCATCGTTTCGAACAGAACTTATTTCATTATATGGAAGCTAATGGTGAACAATTTGAATATTTAATCAATTGATGTGAGTTCTAGATAAATTATTTACTTTACTTTGAAAAGTATTATTTCTTAGATCCATACTTCAAATCGTTCAGTTGAAGAATGATTTCAGTGAATAAAACAGCTAGTCGAACATCTGACCCTATTAGCATTAACACGTACGGTATGACTTCATTTGCCCAGTGGTAGATGTTTTGCAATTTCAAATACAAGTACGGAAATTTTGGTGTTTCGAAGCACGAAATGTCAATTATTCGCAAAAATTGATTTAAGTGATAAAATTAACTATCGCATGAATATTTCGAGAACTAATGCATACAATGAAAAAACAATTACCGTGCTGAAATCAGTATAGAAATACCTTTCAAATGAGGTATCACTCACTCCATCTTCCCTATTCATAATTTGGGGTGAGAGTTGTAGTAGCAAGGATTGAAGCGCTATGCGTCCGTAACCTATTTCTTAAGTTGTCCCCTTCGAAACAGAAATCGATCTGTCCGAGCATTCCTATCGAAAAAACTTATTTTGTCTGTAATCTCGTCTATTTCGTTTTCAAATTGCCACTCTGTATACTACACTATCATGCGGATAATGCATTACCAATTCTTCAAATTTTGTGTCGTAGTCCGGCGACATCATGGGAAAAATGCAATTTTGACAATTTTTCGATTTGTCTCGATAGCGACCGACATAAAGTTCTTTCCTCTGGATAGACTGGTTCCTGTATGCATTACACCAAAAGACGCGGTTTCTGAAATAGATCTATTTCATTTTTCTTACATCGTCAAAAATTAGTTATGCAATTGGTGTTCTCACTCTTACGAAATTTTCATATATAAAATAATAGAAAGACAGGAAAAATACTGGATATTCCCTAAGCAGAACGCCGACCGTTTCATCAACGAAAAAGGAAGCGGACATCTCAACTCTCTAGTCTTATGGGAATTGGAAATTTGCAATAATTGGCAATAATTGCGAGGTCAAATTACATCAACAAGAGTAAGAGAAATGAATTTTATTGATCATAATTTGAATCATAATCGAAGTGCAATCGTCTTCCGGCCAATTACATCAACAATGAAACAAAATATGCGAATTGAATAATACGGAACGCCAAGTTTTCTGCATTTCTTCTAAATCAACAAAACAACATAAGAGTCATATCCTATGGATTTCAAATTGGAATTCAACTGAATCAGCATCATAAACAAATTGCATGAATTATTTCTATGAAAAAATCAGATGAACGTTCTAAAATACATGAATTATTTCCATAAAGTAATCAATGTACAGGCTACAGAGTGCGGCAAAAGTCAGTTTACACTATCTGATATTCACGTATCGTACCTAGGGCGGAAGGAGGCAGCTGAATTGTAGCGAGTTGAGTTGTCCGCATGTAGTAGTGTTGTTGTGTACGTTTACAGTGCGTTCATTGCCATGGCTGCTCGTGTAAAGAACACGAAAGAAAAATGTCTTCGTTTGATCAGTTCTAACCTAAAACTTAACTGAGATCAGGCTGAGATTTTCGAAGAATTTCTTCAGCGCTTTCCAAAAAGCAAGTTCCCACCAGATAAATTGGTGCAAAATCTGTATCGTAAATTCGTAAGTACTGGCTCCGTACTCGACGCGCCGCGTTCAGGTCACCCTGCTACCGTTATGACGGAGGAAAACATGAACATCGTGGTTCAATCTTTTGTCGAACATCCAAATCAATCTGCACGTCGCACAGCCACAGCTTGGAGATTTCTGACCGAAGTTTGCGTCGCATATCAAAGAAGATGAAATTTCGTTGTTATCGGCTTCGACTTTAGTATGCGCTGAACGAGTAAGACCCTGGTAGAAGATTGGAATTTTGTGAGTGGTATCTAGGCCTCGCAGATGATGACGAATTTTTCTACCATTCAATTCCTTTCAGTGATAAAGCTCAGTTATATATATATTCTTTTGAACTTTTGGCTGACAATATTTAGTTAGCAAACAATAAAGCATATAGATCAGGGGTTAGTGACGGGGTGTCATAAAATTCGGCGTATGGCATAAAAACCTAGGGAAAAATCACCAGTAAAAAAAACCCTGGCTCCCCGTCTAAGTGTGAAAGTGTGAAGTCCCTGAAATATATTTCAGGGACTTCTTCCTTCAAGAGTGGTCTTCTATTGATGGAGACAGAGACTTCTTCAAGTTACCCACATCCAATCTGGATATAAAAAGACAAAAGCAAAAAAAAGAACTGAATAACAAATATTCGTATCATATTCGTTTGAAATTTATAACCCATTCAAACAACAGTTTAAGTTGAGTGGACGTATTAATCGACACAACTGCGTTTACTGATCCAGCGAAAACCACAATGTAACGATCGAAGGGGAGTTTAATATTCCTGGTTTGACAGTATGGGCAGGTGTTCATGCAGGTGGCCTAACTTTTTTGAAGGTACTGTGGATGCACAAAACTACCTCGAGTTAATGGAAGATTTAAGGGGCCAATTAGATAACAACCCAGACCTTGCGAGAATTGAACATTTTCAGCAGGACGGAGCTTTTCCGCATTTTGGAGTTGAAGTTATGCGATTTTTGGATGGACAATTCGACGATTGCATAAGAAGACGAGGAAAAGTTGAATGGCCAGCACGTTTGCCCGACATGACGCGGCTTGATTTTGCGTTTTCGAGCGTCCTTAAGAAAAAATTTTCAGCGTGCGAATCGAAGAAGAATGAGTGAAAATTCGTTCAAATACCGAATTTTTCGTAAACTTTGTTTCACCGTGACTAAATGATGTCGCATGTGTGTTGAAGAGAGGGGGAAACAATTATTCGAACATAAAATGTGAGGCCACAAGTAATTATTGATGTTATATTTTTCTCGAAAATAAATTTATATGCAATTATTTCTGCTTTTTTTTCATATGTATAACGGTAAACTGACTTTTACCGCACCCTGTATTTTTGGTAATAATAAATTACTCAAGTCCTTTAAAATAACGTCAATATGAGTACGTAACAATATCAATTTGCGGGCCCACGTACAGTGAAAAATGATTCACAATAAACTGCAACTTTGTTCATAACTTAAGTTTGACGTGTCTCCCAAGATTTCACTATTAGGAAAATGGGGGAGTGATAGTTTTTCCGGTGATCGCAAGGAAATATGTCAATTTGACGTAACATTTATTTTAATGATCAGCTTTTTTTTAATTTAAGAGAAAGATATCTTATAAAACTAATGAAAGAGTTGGATTTTCGTTTCCATGTTTGGTGATTACTAGCAATCTGATTTCAATTTTTTTCCTCAATAATTGATTTGTACAATATAATAATTAACTTGCCCCCAGAAACAGGGCCAGATTTAGGGGGGGGCAACAGGGGCAACTGCCCGGGGGCCTCCACAAAATAGGGCCCCCACTAAAATGGGCCACCACTCAAGAAAATTCGGAAAAATTTTAAATTTCAACTAGGAAACGCTAGTAAAAAATTTTCCTTCAATATTTTTTATAATGTAATTAAATCATGATGAAAAAAAGACGAAAGTCTTCTACTGGACAATAATTTCTGTTGTGGTATTCGATGAGTGAACGTAAACGAATTAAACGTGCCGCGCAAGCGCTCACGCTCAGGCAGGCGTATGGCGGCCCACTGTTCAATTTTACGTAAGGGAAGCGTTAGGCATAATACGCGTGTCCGAGCTACATTCCCAAACATCGAAATCGCGTTGAGAATGTATTTGGTTCTTATGGTATCCAATTGCACTGGAGAGCGATCATTTTCGAAAATGAAAATCATCAAAAATAGACTCAGAACGACTATGGGACAAAATCGTCTCTCAAAGCTTACTCTCCTAAGCATTGAGAGCGATTTACTCCGTGAACTGGATTTTACTGAAATAATTGACGATTTTTCAGCCATAAAAGCTAGGAAGGTTCCGTTCATTTAATGCCACCCAATTATTGTTTTTTCATACTATTTTTGTTAAATAATAAAAGAATCTTGGTTTCTCGATAAATTATGTATTGATCCATCCATCCGTTTTATTTTGAAAATAATTCGAGGCTGGGGGGCCCCCACTTATTTGTTGCCCCGGGGCCCCCACACCTCTAAATCCGGCCCTGCCCAGAAAAATTTGAATATTTGCTTCATAATTGATAAAAATCACTATTTTAATAGTATGATCACGCCAACAAAACATTGAGAACTAATTTTGCTTATATTAAGTTTCAGGGTCTTAAAAAATATCTAACATATCATTTCCGCTGAAAAGTTTTCCGTTGACTACGATCCTTGTGTCAGAAAAATTTGGTGAAATATAGAAAAGCTGGAAAATGGATAAAAGCTTGATATTCCTCAGAAATCGAGATTTCAAAAACTCTATTATTTTTGTACCTCAATTTGACAGAAAATATCTTTCCTTTATGTAATTCATAAGTAATAAAACCGAAAATTTTATATCTCGCAAATTTTATGTTGTTCGGACAAGCAAAATAAAACTGATATTTTATAGGAAACTCAAGTTTTCCAATTAATATTTTCTTTTTATTTTTTCAATAATGACGCTTTGTTCCGACAGCCGATTGTCACCAAACAAAATGATGTACATTCCACATCTTCTGAGTGGTAATACCAAACTTTCCAAGAACAATCGGTTGGCTGGGAGTCATCAAATACAACGTCACCAAATCGGAATATTTAAAGTGGTGGACAACTTAAAAGTACCAGAATTTCTTGTTGGACGAATTTTGCCGGCGGTTGAAAAAACAAATGTTTTTCAATTAAAGTTAAAAGAATTGCTGCTCATAAAGATTTACGCCAAATTGACATATTTTTTTCGAAGAAAAAGTTACGACTCTCGCATTTTCGAAATAATGAAATATTAGAAGATTTGTAAAACTTAAGCTAAGTTGCAGCTTGCAGCTTACTGGTAATCATTTTTTTTTTGTACTTGGGTCCACTGACCAAATAAGAAGAGAGATGAAGACAATAATTGAAATCATAGCTCGCAGTAGATGAATTTGTTTTTCATATCTTATTGAACCACGGAAAATCCTACGTGAAATATTTACCATGGAGTGAATAAGAACAAGAATTGGAAAATGATTTTATTGATAAAAAAGGTAGAATTCCAAGTCGTAATTACCAGCGGAGAAATGCAGCGCACTGACGAAAATTTGGAAGCATAAATTCAATTCTAATTACGAAGCCTCTGCCGTAAATCTATCAAGAATAGTAATTCGCTGGGTATGAACATTTATCCAGTCAGAATCTCGTGTTGCTCTTTCAAATTCCCATGAAAAATGGTGACAGTGCACGTTATGGCGCGTAGATCAATCGTATGTTTTTTAGGTTGCTGAACCGATGCATCAAGCTTTTTGTTCCATGATTTCTGTTTTTCCTTAATTTTCAGTAGGTAGTATCGTTGAGATTGAGTCTACCTACTTGAGCTTATTTGATGCAAAATATTTTCGAAGTATCATATCTGGTTTATAGATGGCTCAGTTGTATTTGGAAGAAAATGTATTCTCTCTCTGTATAGCATCTAACGGAGCTTTACTGAAGTATAAGTCGAATGCCAGGACCGGCTTTGAAAAATATGTTGTTTTTCACGTAGGTTCATGTTATTTCATTTTTGTTCTTTCAAGCGAAGATTCACGGGAGGCCAAGATAGAAGCATTCTTATAAATTGAATATCTTTATCATGATTTATACAAATTTCTTTCAAGTAATTAGACCTTGTCAGTTATGATTTTATGATTCACAGAGTTTCTAGTCCGACTCTAACTTGAACATTTTGTTTTGGGGATGGGTATGGTAGCAGGTCGGCTGGTATTTCAACTTGAAAATAAAAAGCGTCATAGTTCATTCCCAGTGAACCTAAACGTAACCGTAAAAATATCTTCACGTTGATAAAGTTTCATACATTTTACTGTAATTATGTAACATAATAGATTATCGTTCCTTTCAGTAATTTATTTAGCCGTGTATATAATAGATAATAGATTGTCAAATGATCGCTTCAATTGCGCTGTGTGTTATATTGAAAGAATAGCGCGAAATATGTGAACTTGAATACAGGGTGAGTCTTTGACCACTGAGTTAATTTTAACCATAGGTTCTTGAGATCAAGAGAAACACTTTTTCCATTACGGTTTCTCCATATTCGTGCAATAAAAAGTTATAAGCATTTTAAGTTTTCACATTGGGCAAATATCCCTCTGTAGTCCAGTTTAATTTGAATGAAAAATACCTTCCACAGCATCCACTAATGAATCTGAATTGTTTAAAAACATTATTTTCCCTCTAAAAAATGATTCACTCACTGATGTTTCATCAGAAGAGGTCCATATTCTGAAGGAAGATACATAATACTAATTTTCTGGTAAAAAAAATTCAACACCATAAACATAAATTTCTGTTGTTCTACTATAATTTCTTTCTAGTTTAAGATTATAAACCATCCCTTTCTAGTGAGAAATTCCAAAGAAAAACCTCAGAATTATTGGATGTTATCATCATACATTTGTAATTTTCTTCTCAAAACTTCCAAATCATGAAAACCATCATTTCTATGAAAACTTCCAAGACAAGAGGTTGTCAGTGTGCTTTTTTCCACTCAAAGTCAGAAAAAATTAGCTATGATTTTCCAAACACTGATATTTTTGAAGTTTCTTTTCCTTGACAGAGACCAGTGAACAGGTCTATGAGGTCTCTTGATATCATACTGTTAAAAATATGAAAATTTTTTTCGAAACCTTCAACAACAATGAATGATGTCACTACGAATAATTATTTTAATGTGATGTTACTTTGCTTGATGATTATTTTCTGTACTGAATCCCAATAACAATTTACTTGGAAAGATTACAAGTATTCCCAGATTTAGGTGTGCAATTATACTTCCTGTAAGAAATTGAGTTTGATCACCTAAAATTGATTCTGAAAAATCAACTTCAATAAAAAATTTTTGTTGAATCATTAATATGAATCTATTCTGTTCAGACCATAATTAATTTTTGAACATGCTTAAATTTTTGGTTTTTATAATCAGAGTATCTGTCTGTTATAATTATGTAAACAAAAACATAAATATTGAATAATGGTTATTCATAGATTATGTCAAATTTTAATACCTTACCATAGAATATTAATTTATTACCGAACCCTAGGAGAGAAACAATTATGAATTGCAAAGTTTTTTTAAATGAAAGATAATATCTGTAAGCATTATTGATCTTTAGTTATAATTTTCCTCAGAATAACAACGTCTCTGTGGTGGGTAGTTCCCAATAAAATAGTGTTCTGTGGTTCCTTGTTGTTTTGATTCTGTTTGAAACTGTCAACAGTTATTTGTAGCTTTCTTTAAAAAAATGTGAAAAATATTGTTGTAAGGATAATTTCGATAGTTTGAAATTATTTAATTCAGTATGAAATGATTATGGTCAGAAAATGCATTATATTCTAATCTTTCTTGTTTCTGAGCTTATAGCTTCCAGTTTCAATATTGATTGAATTTTAATTAACCATGCAACATAACAAACATTCAGAAATATGAAAACTAAGTCAAATTCTATTATCTCCTAAATTTGTGAACCAGGTTGAGTCGGTGTATGAAATAAAAATGTGAAAAAACTTCTATGAAGGTACAAAACAAATCTAGGAGACTGGGTTCGAAGTTTTTAAAACTACTATGAGCTTAATTTGAAGCATTCCTATGTTAAAATAGATATAATTTGATGAACCCTGAAAGTCTGTAACTATAAAGAACCAGCTCTTCATAAAGACAGGTCTTCAATTCAACAGGTCCTGACGAAAAACATTACCTATTTCAACGCTTATTACGACAATATACCGAAGTACCTATGTGAGTGATGGAAAACTTTTTCTCTATTTATTATGGAATATTACTCTGGATTAAATATCAAACAAGGTGATAGACATCATTAATAATGAATACAGCAAATGTCAATTTAGATTTTGTAGTGAATGTAAGACAAAAATTGTTCAGTGGTTAATTTCATCCATAGTGTTTAGTGGTGGAACCAGAGACTGGAGAGATTTCCTCAACCTTCTGTAGAAATATTTAATAAAGACATAAAATATGGCAACATTGAACAAATCTGATTATTGAATCATTTCTGCACAGAGTTGGATTTGAGATAATCAGAAGATTTGGACAAAATTATATCGATTCAATTCCTTTCAACTTCAAATATCTCAAGAATGGTGCAATTTAGGAGAAAAAATGAGGAATGATTTTATCTGCAAAAAAATTAGAAAGCACTGACGTGAGGTCAGTTGGCTTAGGCGCTCTTGTAAACCACTTACAATTATTTAAATTTTGAAAAATCATATCTCCAGAACTATTAGCTTGTCGAAGTCGAGAGTGGTATTTTTGTATACGTCTGATAAAACTGCACCATAATGTTTTATTTGAACAGTGTCATTAGAAAAAATTTTTTTTTTGTTTCTCCGAACCTATTCGGCCGATTTGACCGAATAACGAACTTAGCCGAGATATTTATACCTCAAACCTATTCTGAAAGTTTCAACTCTCTAACTTCATCCGTTCGAGAGTTATCGTGTTCACGGAACGGACGGACGGACGGACAGAATCGATTTTGACCACGGATTATTCATCAGTAGGTCCAAAAAAACGATTGATACCACTTTTGCCCAAAAATTCGAAAGTCACAGACATTTGGGCAAATTGATAAGCACTCTGTTCAGGTGAACAAGAGCGCCAAAAAGACTAATTCCAGGAAGTACAAGATACGGACCTTAAGTTCAAGGATATTTGTTTTTCATGCAATTTAACCGATCTGTAGAGTAGTAGTGAGAAACCCACAAGAAATGGAATGAATCAAACGATGCCAAAATATGCACTAGTGTTATCAAAAACCTTCTACAAGAGATCATTTCAATTGATATTGTCGTTTGAATATTACAGGTGAAAATGCAATTTTTTTTATGAAATTTCAACACCCTATATCTTTTGAACGGGGCCAAATTTGGAAAAATGTTATAGGAAGAAAATGTTTCTTTTGACGTCAAGAATCATTGGTTAAAATTAACGCAGTGGTCAAAGACTCACCCTTTATCTATAATATAAAAATGAATCGCAAAATGTGTTGGTAAGCGCATAACTCAACAACGCCTGGACCAATTTGGCCAAATCTTTTTTTAAAATGTTCGTTGAAGTTCAAGGATGGTTTTTACGGCGAGAAAAATTTGAATTTTTGCTGGAAAAACCCTAAAAATAGCCCTTTTCTTTTTCCCATACAAATGATTTGTAACTAAAACGTAGTCAATTTGAGCTTTATTGCTATGGTATAAAGTTCATATTAAATTACAAGCGCTCACTGTTGTCTAAGCAATGTAGGTGTATGCATGACGCTTTTAACCAAGAGTTGCATCGAGAAAAACTGTATGATCTCAACGCTTTGAAAGAATTAATTCAATCAAATCTTCCACTGATAAATGAACAACAGAAGTATGTATTTGAAACTCTTATGAAAGTAACAAATTATGAAACTGGAGGGATTTACTTCTTAGATGCACCTGGTGGTACAGGAAAACCTTTTTGATTTATTTAATATTAGCAACAATTCGCTCACAAAATCAAATTGCACTTGCACTCGCTTCGTCGGGAATCGCAGCAACTTTGCTTGAAGGTGGTCGGACAGCACTGAAATTGCCATTAAATATGCAAAGCAATGAAACTCCAACCTGCAACGTTTCGAAGAACTCTGCAATGGCAAAGATTTTGCAGCAATATAAATTGATTGTTTGAGATGAATGCACGATGGCACATAAAAAATCTTTGGAGGCTTTAGACAGAACCTTAAATGATCTACGGAGCAATAATAACCGATTTGGTGGTGCAATGACTTTATTAGCAGGAGATTTTCATCAAACATTGCCAGTGATTCCACGATCAACGCCAGCTGATAAACTCAATGTATGTCTAAAGTCCTCCAGTTTGTGGAAACATGTCAAAGTACTTCATTTAAGCAAGAATATGCGTGTCGAGTTGCAAAATGACCAACCTGGAAACATATTCTCTAAACAACTTATTGACATTGGTAATGGCAAATTTCCTATAGACATGTTGACTGGCTGCATTAACTTTCCTCAAAGTTTTTGTCAGTTAACTCGATCAAAAGATGAACTTATTCAGAAGGTGTTTCCAGATGTTTTCTAAAATTACAGAAACCATGATTGGTGGAGCGAACGAGCTATACTGGCTGCAAAAACATAGATGTAAATGAATTAAATTTCGAAATTCAAGAACAAATTACAGGCGAATTGAGGATATATAAATCAGTTGATTCGGCTACTAATCAAGCTGATGTAGTCAACTATCCACCGGAATTTTCAAACTCGCTGGATTAGCCAGGATTGCCACCTCACAATCTTCAATTAAAGGTTGGATCGTTGGTTATAATTTGAAAGATAGGAAAAAGACAATCAAAAATTAAAAATTACAAATTGTCTTTCCGTAGTGCGAGCTAATCACATTTGAAAAAAAAAAGACAATTTGTAATTTTTAATTTTTGATTGTCTTTTTCCTATCTTTCAAGTTTGAATGTTGCGTGCCCGCATATAGGCATTAAAACCTTTACAGTTGGTTATAATGTTGCGAAATATCAACCAACCGCATCTTTGCAACGGTAAACGGTTAGCGATAAAAGATTACTGAACAATGTGATAGAAGCAACTATACACAAAGGAAAGTATAAAGGAGAAGATGTTCTCATACCGCCCATCCCAATGATTTCGACTGATGTGCCATTTGAGTTTAAACGACTACATTTTCCAGTGCGGCTTGCTTTTGCTATGACTATACACAAGTCCCAGGGGCAATCATTAAGTGTTTGTGGTATTAATCTAGAAAATCCATGTTTCTCACGTGGTCAATTGTATGTTGTCTGTTCCCGTGTTGGAAAACCATCAGATTTGTTTATCTAGGCGCCAGGTAATCAAACAAAAAACATCGTATACCACAAAGCACTACAATGATAATAATAATTATTATGATTCACATGATTAACAATAAAGCGATTACTTACTTTTAAATCATTATATATGTTTTATTCAATTATTTTTTATTCACAATGACCTATCACCAGGGTGACAGTTCTGTTCAGGAGAATTTTTTAAAATACGTAGGCACAAAAACTGCCACATTACAAATCTTTTTGACAGGACGAAGTCTGTCGGGTCAGCTAGTGTAATATAAAATACTACTTCAGAATTTCTGCTGCCATTATATATAACCGAATACGATGTTAACAGGAATTTGTACTAATATTGAAGTTTCAATCTTATGTACATATTTTTCATTTTATTTCTTAGATATCTTCCGAAGTATGCACTTACTTAACTGAACTAAAAAATTGCCAAAAACCACAATATCAAAACCATTGCATATATTTGATTTCTTATCACATCTTGTATATTCGAAAACAGCATATCGTTACGTTAAAAAGGTGTCGTGAACATGGAACCATTTGTATATCTTTCTGGGTATCCACTCATGATCGAATACAATCCAAATCTAAAATAGCAAGCAAAAGGATTTGGATCATAACCCCTTCGTTTTCTGATCTTCCAAAAAAAATTCCATTGAATCCTGATTTAGGTGACTTGTTGTTATTAAGAAAGAATTAGATTCCTTATTCTTGGCCCACATTTGTAGTATACCATCGATAGTTTGCACCAAACCATCCAAACAGAATGGTACATTCTTATCAACAGACCAAGACTCAATGAACCTGTTGATTCCATTAAAGATTGTTTTGCTGAAGTATCCTTGTCGGATAACGGCCGTTGTAAATAGTAATTATCAGTGTCCATGGGAGTTCAGACAATCGAAAATGTCATTCATTATCAATACAAAATTAGCAGTTGCAGAGGCACTTGAAGAATCTATCTCACCACACGAGATCACTGTCATCATGGTACGATAAAATATCCTACTAAAAATTTGCGTTGCTAATTTCACTTAATTAATATGACTTTCTATTATTTTCAGAAGGGTACGAGATAGCAAAATTGTCGAGTCGATGTCGTGTGTTCTTTTTATTTCTGCCCATGAAACAATCTTTCCACAAACTAAGATATTCCTTTTCAATATTGAATTCCTCACATTAATAATCAGGTGTGTAGGGTCGTTAAGTGCGAAAATTTTATGCCTGTTGACTTGTCCTATACATGTATTCACATCTCAAAAAGGATCAATAAACTGTCATCATTATTATTAAATAGGGCTGACTTTTTGACACCTCGAGCAGTTTATAAAGAGATCCATTGTTTTATCCTTGATCACAAACCAAAACATTTATTATTAAACCAATTTCCAATTTTCCATTAAAAATTTTACAAAAAATGACTTAAAATAATTTGAGAGGCTTAATCTCTTCTCAGAGAAGAACCGTGGATTGCTATGTTTATACGTTATCTGCATACAGACATGTGTCTTCACACTTGGGAACACCTTTTTAAAACAATTATTCAACGCTGCAGCCTCATTCAGGCTGGACAATTTGTCTCGCATTCTACGATTTTTTGTTTGTACATGCGACATTTGCTGTTTTCTTTTTTACAGGAATCCGGAGTCTTTCATTTTCTATCTGCAGATTTTTCAATATTTTCTTCAATTTTCTTTCATTACTATTCCTCAATAGAGGCCTTTCATCTGGTGGAAAAGCTCAAGTCATTTTCACTTCGAGTGGACTTAACTCATCATTGGAACGGGTAGAGGATAATTGGCGTTACAATACACTCTTCTTCCTGAAGGATATATTAGGAGATGTTCTTGACGACGTACCTGTAAGATTTTCATGGTTTTATCAAGTTTCTTTGGAATTCAGCTTTGCAGAATTTTTTAGTTGATTCAAAATACGTTAACTCATTTGCACCCACCGCAAAATTCCCTTGTTTTTTCAAAATGTACTAGGATTGCAGTTTTCAGCAATCTTTTTTGATAATTTTTGTCAACGAATGCACTGTCATCGAAATGATTTTCACATACTTTTTGAAAGCCAATTTCTTTCTCTATATCTGAAAACTCATGTGAATAAAATATTCATAGACTTGAATGTTTCCCTAAAAGTGCTGTTTTTGCACATTGTAATATTCATATCTGATAACCACTCTCTTCTTTAACTGGAAACTTGAAGAAAGTTATGGATCCATTTTAAAAAAATTTTCAACATCCTACTTAACTACATCTGGAAAGTATAGAAAAGTAACTCAACTCCCTTGATAAACCGCTTAAATTCAGACGTTATCACTGGGTGAACTGGGTTTGAACTTTTGGGATAGCAGATATTTCTGTCATTTTTATTTTACTTCATATACCTTCATCCTGCTATACCATTATCGGTTAACGTTCAAGTAGCTCAAAGAGGATTTCAATACGAGAAATATTAAATATCTTTATTTTCCTTCCTTGCTGTTATTGATTTTCACGTTTGGAACAAAACTCTAAGTACTTAAGTTAAGTTACTTAATCAAGTAATAATTGATGCTTAATATTCTCATATTATTAATATTCCTATATTATTATTCCAACATTATCACAATATATTCCAAGGAACACTATACTATTTGGCGGCCTGTCAGAGCTCAGATCTACACAATGTCCCAAAAACTTATTTTTGGGATTTTATATCGTTTTGTATTGGCCCTGCCTATCCAAAAAAACATTTACCTACCTGCAAATTTCATTATATTTGGAAAGTTTGAGTATTTGTGTCTTATTTCGCACACTTCATATTTGCTTTGTATGAAAGTACGTAACAAACTGGCTCCTAATGTTCTTTGATTTTTTTATACATGACAATGTCTTGGATTGATTTTTGAAATATTAAATTAATAAAATTATTTTTATTAAATAAATTAATTTGATGTTCCAATTTATTTTTTCCATTATTTCACTTCATACTTAACGCAGTAGGTACTGGACCGCTGGTGCAGTTTACAAAGCCATACCGCCCGAATGTGGCAAAACCGAAATGTCAGAAACAATATCATTGATAGTTGAAATAAGAATTATTAACATTATATGAGTAACCCATTTATAAGAATGCCATAGTTACAGATGATTCAAATTCTATGTGGAATAAAAAAGAATTTTTCCACATTCTAATTCTAATAGTGAAAGAAGCCTCATATCAATTATTCTTTACAGGCAAGGCTGTTCCATTCGTTGAGCTCACCGTGGCCCATGCTTCAGTACTGACAATTTTAGCTATAAGTTTCGAGAGATACTACGCTATTTGCAAGCCACTAAAAGCAAGTTATATTTGTACGAAGGCAAGAGCGTCTTTGATATGTCTTCTTGCTTGGATCATTGCAGCAGTTTTTACCAGGTAAGTTTCTTACCTCAAATATGCATGTTGAAGTTATTTGAGATGAGTATATATCTCAATAAACATAAGTGATCCTCTTTCATTGAACCAATGGTCTTTTTCATCTGAAAACTATGAAGTCGTTATGAACAGGGTTGTTCTTTAGAGGTGGTGACCAGCAGATTCTCGGAAACTGTGTTGAAAACTATATTATAATGCAATCGGTCTTGAGATATGACTGAAAATAATGAACTAAATAATAAAAAGATAAAAAAAGTTATTATTTTGGCCCATGATTTGGAAAAGAACTTAATTTTGATTTTTCATAACCCCCCTTGATGACAATACCTAATTCTTACACATACTGTGCTTTAGAAGTTGGGAGAAATCAGTTTAAAAAGAAATGAATTAGTAGAATTTGACACACCTGTATCCAGGCATGAAGAAAGCTTCAGTTAAATTTTAACAAATTAGAGCTAGTTGTTGATAAGAAACTATTGATTGCTATCAACTTTTCGATAGACGTCTTTTGTCATTTACAAATCAAATTAGATTTTGAAAAAGTTGGAATTATTTAGGATTTTATCATTATCAAGATCGACAGAATTCTGAAACTGGATCAAATTTGTACTCATCTGAGGTTTGAGGACTTCTTTCGGTTACTTTGAACAATCGGCTCCCAAACTTACAGCAATTCAATTGATGGAGCACTTATGGGAGGAACAGCAATTTCCACAAATGACGTTCCATTGTTATTTTTTCTTTTAAGATATTAGAGATGCATCACTTCATAATATCTGAAGATTCTCTTTCAAAGCATATTTGACCAACTTATAGTTATCGGTGTCTAACACTTAAGAAAGCTTCTGATGATGTTGTATTCTAACGCTCTGCTTCCTCGATATATGTACTACAGCATTCTTATGTTTTACTCTATCAATTTAATATGGAGAATCTATTATCTCGACCATCAGGTACCAAAAACCCAAATTATGGAAGAAATATGTGGATGATACTTTCATCATTTGGCAACATAATATAATGGGCATATAATGATTTCTTATCTCATCTTAAAAATCAAGAAGAATCTACACTGCTCAACAATTGATAGGGATCACTTACTTTTTCTAAATTTATTTCTGAAATATTCGCTCCAAGATTATAAATTTAGTCAGATATCAGAGTATTTTCAGTTGATAATATGGTTCACTTGAGAAAAGAATGAAAGAATGGAAAGTTGGAGAGCAAAAAAGACTTTATTAGGAACACTCAAAATTCTGTATTTGAATAACATAAAAATATTATGATGAAACCACAAGAAGGCTAAAGTTTCGGTTAAGCTAGTACCTAGGTGATCCCCAACGAGCTGTTCTCAAGCATTCTACCCTACGAGGCATACTTTCAATCAAACGACTTATTAAATTTTGGGGCAAATTCGTCCAAATATACCGTAAAGCATTAAAAAGGTCCTCCAGGTTATTGATCGGTTGTTCTAAGGTTGACAATTGTCTAGACATCTCAGACCAGACATGTTCGATGCAATTCATGTCTGGAGAGCGAGCTGGCCAGTCCATCCTATCAATGGCATGAGTTTCTAGCGCTTCATTAACCAGACGACTACGGTGTGAACGGGCATTATCGTCAATCAAAATGAAATTCTCGCCTAAGGCAGCCGCAAACCGAACAATTATGGGTTCAATAATCATATCGTGATATCTCTGGCTGGTCATTGTGGTGTTCTGCAGAACAACCAACTCTGTGCGTTGGTTCAAACAAATGCCTCCCCATACACATATAGAACCTCCGCCAAAAGCTGTTGTGGGTACCATAAACTGTTCTGCATACCTTCGACCTCTTTCCCTCCAAGCAAGAATACGTCCATCGGAGTTGACCAAACGAAATCTAGACGCATCCGTAAATAAACATCGGCTCCAATCTTCAACTGTCCAATTGCGGTGCTCCTCAGCTCATTGCCGTCGATGAACCCGGTGTTCCCTATTCAAACGGGGATGTTGTACCCTCCTACATGCTCTCAAACCACGAACATGTAGTCGTCGTCTTACAGTCTGGTTCGAAATTAGAACTCCTGTTGCAACTCTCAGTGGCCGCGACGCCAGGTAAGTGGGATTTCTCCTAGCATTGAGGATCAAAAGACGATCTTGGGCAGCTGTTGTTCTGCGCTGCCGACCTTCCCCATGAAGATAAGCTACTGAGTCGTTTTGCATGAACCTTTTTTTTATTCGCCTTCATAGGTAGGGGAAACTCTTCATGCCTTCCCCGGCAGCCACTTGGGATTAGTGACTGACAGGTTCGTGTGGGACTTGCACCCACTAAAAACCCCTCCTAAGTCCTACCACAACCCTCTCCAGTAGAGTCCCAAGGACACCGACTCGTACTGGCGGGTTGCAATTAGGGGCGTAACACCACTGCGCGAGCAGTATACGTGCCACCCTCGCACTCACTCAAACACTCACTTGGAATTTGGAGATGTGAGGAAGAGCTTGTGTTGCGATCTGGAACGGTTCCATTGTCTCACGAAGAACTCGTGTCAACTAACTCTGTTTCGAATGTTCCGTGATTCACCGGCTCTGGTTACGGAATTCGAAGCCCGGGTATAGATCCTCAGAAGGTCCTGACCCCCATACACCCTTTGGTCATACAATGCTCCAAGTGTATAGCTGTGGCCCTGTTGATACTCGAGGACTTGGCTCCGAGGTTGTGATAGCGCTACGACTGTAGTCCCCAGAACTATGCCAGGCCCGTTAAGAACTAGGGGGGAGAGACGGGGCTCATCCTCTCGTACATCCTAGTAATCGGATTAAGCCAGCAGCCATATCGTACCACTTCCTCTAGCTAGTCGTTCGACAACTTTGCTTGTTGGCTCTGTCTCCAGTGTCTCTAGATGGCGAACCTAGGATGGTGGCAAAGGTATTCACGACCTAAGCCTCACCTAGACGAGAGCTCTGTATGGGAAGGGATTAAGGGGTATGGTCATTCTTGGTTCGTCGCTTATTACAGCTACTTAAGCCCGTACACCACGACAAGGTGATGACCACGTACGGGTTTTGGATGAACCTATTCCAAGCCCGACTCACGACACTTTGCGAAACATTCAACCACCGGGACACTTCTCGTTGGGACAAACCTTCCTGTATCCACCGTATGATTTGGTCCAGTTGCACAGGAGCCAAACGTCTTCTCGGCATGACTGATAAGCTGATATTGTTCTCATTTCTTCAATTATTGTCACCTTATGTGTTTGAACGAGAAAAAAAAACAGATTTAATAACAAATACCATATTGCTTTTCACTCCACCTGTAACAGCCTACAGATAATAATCGATTTTGTGAACAAGAGCCGATGAAGTGAGGAAAAATTTGATATAAGCAACTTAAAACATCTTTATTTTTCCTTAGAGAGCATACAATGTACAGATATTCACGAGATAACTTGAAATAAATACAAATGAAGAGAAGTTGATAATTGATCCATAGCAATTGTTGATCAGTGTATTTAATTCAGAATAAAAGTCGAGAAAGTTAGACAACTCCAATTTTTGAATGTATTCGTTCATTAACGGAGTAACAGCAGATATTGGAAATAGCGAATCAAACGAGACCAAATCAACTTGAACCCTATAGTATTACATGCAAATATGGAACGAACATAAATAGCTTCATTCCTTGTGTGAAAGGATTATCAAGAGGAATCAAAAGGAAATGAATACGATATAACAGCCGCATTCTAGTCACAAGATGCTATCAGGTCCAATTTAACAAAAGGTACACCTGATAATGTAAACCAAACAAGAAGAATTGCATATATGAAATATCATGCAAATGCAAAGATGATCTTGTTGAATCGGAAATACAAATCGCCCCTTGAAAGTTGGAATGAAAGAGTGTCAAATGTTTTCTCGTGTTTTAAAATCCGATGAATCGAAATTGGTCTAACTACTAAAAGTGAGAATCATCTGATGAAATGGAGTGATTCATCTATAATACCCACAGAACAGAAATCTTCAATAAAAAATTCAAGGAATTAGCATTCATGAAAATCGTTCGAATAATTTTGAAATGGGGTTTGTTGAGAAAGGGACTGAACCGATTAATATTAGAAAATTATGTTTGGAATAATGAACAGTCTGTATTTATTGATGGACTGACCTCTTTCATCTATACGAAATAAAATGATATGAAATGTGTTTGTGGATAGAAATTGATAGACATTTTCTGAACGGGTAAGAGCATCTACAAACTAGTAACTGTATAACTTCTATCACAAATTTTTATATTTCATACTGTGAAGAATTTGTATTCTTCCCAGGAAGACAAAATGGAGCAACAATTAATATGTAACAAAAAAATTAAAAAGTATTTCTGTAGTTTAAATAAGTTTTGGTATTTCACTTTCGTCTCTGGAATGCTTTTGTCGTTTTTCATTTCAGATTGGGGTTCTCAAATCCATCAGTATACGACACTATCCATATTATTCGACAGTTTTTTAATCCTACTTAGTAGGAGTGCAAAATTATTTCGTAAATGATGGAATCGCTTTATCCATTAACTTAGAAATATTTTCTGTTATTTCTTGAGACCGATTAGATCTTGGCGAATTAATTTTGCGATTTAATAAAACAGCAATTTTCTAAATATAGAAATCCGCCACCAACAATGAATTACCCTGTTCATTTCAAATGTTCTAATAATAATTAGGTATTATTTTAAGTTTTGATCATTGGATTCCAATAAAATATAAATGAAATCCTCTATCATCCGATTGCCTTAGGTTTCATGAAGGAGTTAGTGAGTTTTTTGTTGTTGAAATATATACTCCGTATCAAAAAAGGTGTTCAAATGGCGCATATAAAGTGATCACCATCATTAGCGGCGCAAAATGATATGGTTCGTTCGATAATCGCAATACAAAGCGAAAGGGCAATTTTACTCTGTTTATACGCAACCTCCTCACAATATCAATATTAGTTTATCTAAGGTACATTTCTGAACAACTTTTGAATTTCCAGTGTTCTCAGATGTATGGAAATCTGGCAACAGCTTCGTTATTTTGGAAGGTGCACCCAGTTTTTCTATTTTTTTTCATAGTTCTCCGTAAAAAATTGAATAAACCCACTTCAATCCCCAAATAAACCTACTTCAATCTCTACATCCAGCTGTAACTGTTTTCGAGTTATGAATTATTTTAAAAAATTCTAAACCATATTTGAGAGTCACGAAACTGATTAAATTTCGCTCAATATTCAAAATTTCTGTCGGAAATTTGGCAGGAACTTAGATATAAGTTTGATTTGCGCCACTGTTTTCGAATCTCAATTGTCAGTGGTTGAAGAAAAAGAAGTAATTTGATATTCACATACTCATCCGATGTGCTCTTGGTTAAAAATCATGATTCTCATCAAATAATTCATCAAATTTGGGATGTAGTTCAATAGAATCTTGAATACCCTCATAATTTCTGAGAGCTGTATAAGAAGATTCGAAATATTTGATTCTGATTGTATATTTTGATCAACCGAAATAATTACTCAAGTGATTTTATTCTTGAATGAGGTGCCTAAGTTTTGATTTAAAATTATTGAACGATAAGAATTGCATTCTAAAAAATGAAAGGAATGAAAGGATATAAAACCGTAAAATGTACAACCTGGGGAATAGAATGATAAGTAGTTGGAGATACAAAGATATTATAAGTAAAAGAAAATTCCCTAGACCCTTGAGAATGCTCGAGATAATCTTATAACAATAGATAGCTCTTTCATTGTTGCCAAGTAACAATCTGATATTTATGAGGATATTTTAGTTTCCAATATTTATTCGGTAGGAAATTCAAAAAAACTTCTGTACAGTATAAACATGATATCAAATGTTACAAACTTACGGCAAATTTACGCGCTGAGAATAGACAAGGTGAGTCTTCGACTACTATAATAGTTTTAGGATTAAATTCTTGAAACCAAAAACTCTTTTTTTATAACATTTATTGATCGGTTCCGTTCGAAAGGAACATGGTGTAAAAATCTCATTTAAAAAATTGTTCTGAGCTTATATCGACGTAATGCAGAATTCAAAGAAATTCAAATTTTGTAGGAAGTTTTGAATAAATGGGGCGAGTAAACCAGATTAAACACACTTGCTATATCATCATTTATTTCATCACAAACTCTTAAAACCGTCAAAACTTACTATAGAATAGGCAATCACCAAACACATTTTAGTTTTTCCTGTATACTCGAACATTTCAGAATAATCCTTTAGTATTCCGCATCTTCCTTAAATGCAGCGTTTTGAAAATATCGTTACTTAAAATCAACGTAGTGATCAAAGACTCACACTGTATATTTGAGTGCATAAAAATAAAATTCCTAGAATAACAGGGAAACATCGTCATTTTTCGGGGAGTAGAATCCAAGAAAATAGACAAACGAACCTTGACATACCCAGCTGTCCTCTCAGCAAATATTTCTTATAAGAAATAGACTTGCAGAACTAAATGATCAAACTTTATTTTCGACAAAATATCTGAAACAATAAAATATCGATGTGTTGAACAGCTGAGTCCTAAAGGTTGTTGGTAGACGCGGTGAAAAACAATTCACCCTTCTCCAAGCGGTCTCGTATTATGTGTAGGATCGTGCAATAAGACCGTAATTGTTTATCCAACCTTTTGTAATCACATAGACTCCTCCGAATTTCCTGTGGGAGTCTTCGAACAAAAATGTCTATGCAAATATTCTAGTCGGACATTCAACTTCAAGGCTGCTCGAACCACATTGTATCCACGTTGTGGTGGATTATTAAGAAATGCGGAAGATTTTGCTTCAAATCTTGAAAGGAATGATGGTGGTCACTTAAGTGCCTGTTTATAATTTGAAAAATGTAATTTTGGCTGTAAAACTGCTTCAGTGCATGTGTTTGATATTGAACTGATTCTTCTATGGCTTTGAATGATTTGTTTCCTCTTCATTTCACACCACACTTTTTTTTCCATTATTTATCACCATTTTTTGAGTTTGGTCACCTTTTTATTGATTATAGTCGCGTTTTTATTTACACTAGTGAATCATTTTCCATATATATGTAGGGTAATTTTTGTCGGCGTGAATGTTTTTACGCATGTTAACGATCATCTTTTTCTTAGGACCAATTCAAAAGGCTGCAGAAGCCATCATAATATGAATAGAGATTTTTTTCTTTATCAAAGTGCTAAAAAATTGTATATGAATGAATTAAACTGGATCACGATCGAATGAAACGGTAGTATACAGGGTGGCCATTTGGAAACGAAACAGACGAGATTACAGACGAAATAAGTATTTTCGATAGAAATGCTCGAATAGATCGATTTCTGTTTCGAGGGGGACAACTTAAGATGTAGGTTACGGACTCATAGAACCCTCACCCCCAAATTTTGAATAAGGAAGATGGGGTGAGTGGTAACTCGTTTGAAAGGTATTTTTATACTGATTTCAGCACAGTAATTGTTATTTCATTTTATGCATTAGTTCTCGAAATATTCTCAACTAAGTATTTGAAAATGAAGAGGTGTTTTCATGGCACTTTTTTTTGGTGAAAAATCGGCATTTTGAGCTTCAATACAACCATGACTGTGGCTTCCTTCCTCCAATCCACTGACATAGAAATCTTTAATCAAGATGTCGAACAAACAAAGCGTATTGCGAAGGAGCTCAATCTTGCTGAAACTCAATCTAAATTATCCTCGATATAATTTGCAGTATTTCCAATAATAATAATAATAAGATTTCCAAATCGGTGGATTGGAAGAAGAGGTCCCACTGAATGGCAGATCTGTCACCACTAGATTTCTTTCTTTGGAGCCACTTGAAGAGTAAAATTTACTCTACACAGCCTGATTCCATAGAAGATTTAAGAAGACGTACAGTGAACGAATGTCGTCAAATCACTCCAGAAATGCTGTAAAATGTGCGCCATCGTTTCGAACAAAACTTATTTCATTGTATGGAAGCTAATGGTGAACAATTTGAATATTTAATTAATTGATGTGAGTTTTTGATAAATTATTTACTTTACTTCGAAAAGTCTTATTTCATAGATCAATACTTCAAATCGTTCTGATACCGTACAGTTGGAGAATGATTTCAGTGAATAAAACAGCTAGTCGAACATCTGACCCTAGTAGCATTTACACGTACGGTATGACTTCATTTGCTCAGTGGTAGATGTTTCGCAATTTCAAATACTAGTATGGAAATTTTGGTCTTTCGGAATGTCAATTATTCGCAAAAAATTAATTTAAGTGATAAAATTAACTAACGCATAAATATTTCGAGAACTAATGCATAAAATGAAAAAACAATTACTATGCTGAAATTAATATAAAAATACCTTTGAATTGAAATATCACTCACCCCATCTTCCCTATTCAAAAATTGGGGGTGGGGGTTGTAGTAGCAAGGGTTGAAGCACTATACGTCCGTAACCTACATCTTAAGATGTTCCCCTCGAAACAGAAATCGACCTGTCCGAGCATTTCTATCGATAAAACTTATTTCGTCTGTAATCTCGTCTGTTTCGTTTTCAAATGGCCACCCTGTATTATGAAACCAGCAGCAGAGCTTACTTTCATGTCAACACGAACACAAAACTCGAAAACGATCGACGAAGTGTGCGAGTTTTCGAATGCGTTCGATCTTGAATTCGGATTTTCAATCTTGTGACATTTTCATTGTATTTTGGCAGTTGGTACGGTTGAAACAAATATTGAATATTATGGATGCACTCCGTAAATCAAATAATAAAAATTTACGAATACCGGAACACGATCTGTATTTGTAAACGGTTTTTCATTTGGGCGTGGATAGATTTTGAAATGAGATTAGACAAACAATCTGTGTGTGAGGTATTGAAAAATATTTTTTCATTTGAAAGGCCCATATTTGTCATGAACCTTAGAAAATGGCATCATTCAAATGCCTTCCTAGTCTCCTATCAGTGCCACGGATCCTAGTGGTCCTACTTTTTATGACTTTTCGATATAGATCAGGCTGAATTGGAGCGATTGTCTGTTATATTCGTCTTTAGGCATCGGTGCATTCTGCAATTTCAAAAAATCCCCTAAGAAAAGTCTAGTGGGGTGAAATTGCATAACCATGGTAACCAATTCGAATAACCCCTGCGAGAAATGACCTTAGTCTCAAACCGCTCATGCAGAATATCAATCGTAGCGTTCACTTGACACGTTGCGTCATTGTATCACATATCGTCTTGGTACATATGGTTCAGATTGTTCCACAAAAAATTTCTTATCATCATTCTTTATCGCTCACAGTTGACAGTGACCGCCTCACCATCTTCGTTTTCGAAAAATGACGCCGCCAGCCCAAAATCCATACCTAACGCTACCTTTTTGAGAATGCATTATCATTCATTTCAGTGTATTTCATGTAAAATCATTCTATTTCATTCGATATGAAATCATATAAGATAGGAGTTATGAATTAGAATAATTCTCTGGGTCATCCTGGAAATCTTCAATTCACTTTCATTTCACTCTTTCTAGTTTGTAATCTAGGCAAACCACAATTTTCCAATTTCTCCTTGAACTCGTCAAAATCTTTACCCGCTAGAACTGCCAAGTCCTGCAACTCATAAAACATCCTGTAGTTGATTCTTCGTGTTCTGAATTTGTTGAAACAAATCCTGGTGAACCTCGTGTGGATTTGTGTCATCTCGTATAAGGCCATTTTGTTTGTTGACTAAGCCATTAATACAAAAATGCACCTTGTCGTTAAAGATAATATTTTGTTCAATATTAATAATAATAGTAATAAAGGCCTTTATTTCCAATAAATAGAAATCCCAAAGGGAAGTTCACCCAGAGGTGTTCTACCACTTATCCCTTGTTACAGTTAAACAATTTGGGCATTCACCATTTATAAAGATAAAATAAAAAACAAAAATGAAATAATACATTTCAGAGCATACTCAATAGATCTACATCTTATCCTCGGAGACTGATTTTTAAAAACAAATTAGAGACGGCCAAGGAAGTAATCTTTTATATCAGTCCTAAATCGATTTTTGCTGAGCTGTTTCAGGTGTTCAGGAATATTGTTGTACAGTCTATAAATATTATATCTAAAACTCCTTTGAAAGTTAGATGTTCTGAGATGGGGACATGACAGTAAATTCCTATATCTTATATTGACGTTATGAACATCAGCTCTATACCTTAACTTACTAAAGAGATAGGGTGGACATCTCTTGACTACTATTTTGTGATAGGTACAGACAGCATAACATTCGAATCTAAACTTCATCGGCAGCCAACCCAACTCCTTCAGCTTGTGAGATACGTGATCAAACTTTCTGATACCAAAGATGAACCTCACGCAACTGTTCTGAACACGTTGAATTCTGCTAAGAGACTCCTGGTCCAGGCAAAAGCATAGACAGTAGAACAGTAGTTAAATTTTGACAGAACCAAAGACTCACAAAGCAGTTTTTTTGTATCGATCGGTAAGTAGGATCTATGAGGGAACATCATTCTAAGAGCCCCATAAGCACCACAAATTAATTTCTCAATATATTCCCGGAACCGCAGTGACTCGTCCAAAATCAAACCTAAGTCACGCGCACTTTCAACGAAATCGATAACACAACCAGAAACAGAAGGTTTGAGCTTATTCTTGACAAGTTACTTATCGTTTCTGGAGCCAAAAGCAAGTGCATATGATTTCCGCGCATTCAAAATCAAACCATGCTTCTTCGCCACGTCACATAAGCTACCCTAATCCTCATTGAGCATAATTTCCGCAGCAGTCAACTCATCGATGTAAAAATCCAAGAAGAGTTGGAAGTCATCGGCATACAAGTGAACCTTGCAGTGATGAATGATTTTTATGAATCGGCATGTATAAACTATGAATAGCAAAGGCCCAAGAATTGAACCTTGACGGACTCCACTGGCCACGAGCCTGGACCCAGACAGTCTACCACCCAGCTTCACGAATTGTGAGCGCCTACCGAGATAAGACTCGAAAATAGCCAGAGCCGGCCCAACCACTCCACAAGACTCCAAAAAGGACAGGAGTATATCATGCCTCACAGTATCAAAGGCTCTACTAAAATCAAGCAAAATTAAAACAGCACATTTGGAGTCACCGAGAGCCTGCAGAATGTCATCGGTAACATCAAGGAGAGGGCCGGTTGTGTCATAGCCTGGTCGAAAGCCGGACTGAACATCCGGAATTATATTATTAGTTTCAAGATAATCCTGAAACTGAACTGACATTATCTTCTCCATTGATTTGGACAGAATACTAATTGGCCTAAGATCAGACAATTCCATAGGTTTTCGGTTTTTTGGAATAGGTGTAACAAGAGCACACTTCCAAGCGGTGAGGAATTTGGAGTTCAACAGGATGCTGTTGAAAATGTTGACAATGTATGGGAGAATATATAGACAACAAATCTTAATAAATGAGAATGAAATGTTATCACAACATTTTTACCATTTTTAGATCTTTTAGATAATTAAATACTGTTTCTTCATCCACCAGCCGAAAGTTGAACCACCCTGTACATATAGGATTATTTTTATAATCATCAATAACCGAAGGGTCACCAATGCCCGCGGAGAAATTCAGGAAGTGATCATTTACTACAGCCGGATCAGTAAACTTGCCTTCAATATCAACATGCCAATTATCCGATATCCCCAATGACCTAAGTTCCCTCCACTGATTTTTCCTCGAAGTATTCACTGCAACATGCCGAAAATATTCACGCTTCTTTTCAGTTATTGTTTTGTTCACCGCATTCCTCAAATGTTTATACGCATTCCACGACTCTTCCGTCCTGACTCTCCTATAGGTCCCCATGCCTTATCCCTACTCCTCATCATCCCTCCAATCTCGTCAGTCAACCACAGCGCGCGCCTTTTCGAAATTCGAATCGTTCTCGAAGGAAAATGTTCATCAAACAATTTTGACAACGTCTTCGAAAGAAGATCAACCTTCGCATCTACATCGTCAGTATAAAGTATTCTCCATAGATCAGAATTAATCAAATCATCAAACAATAATTGTTCATTAAAATATCGAACATCTCTTACCTGGAAAATACGTGGCTCAACTCTAAGCTTCACAACCCCCAACCTACAACCGATGCACGAATGAAAAGAAAAATCTGAAGGACAAGTAAAAGTAGAATCAATAGCAGCCCCATCACTGCACAAAATGACATCAATAAGAGTTTTAGAGGAATCTGTTATATGAGTGGGCTCACGAATTAGTTGTTTGATACCGATGGAAGAAAGCATAGCGCTGAAATACTTCACAGAAGGTGAATTTTTCTCAGGGAAATTAATGTTCACATCACCAACACAGATTACAATTGGACAAAATAATAAACAGTAATTTAAACTACTCTCAAGGGCATCAATAAAAAATTTGTATGGTACTTGTGGCGGATTGTATACAACACCGACAATAAAATATTTTCCCTTATGCTTAATTTTTATGAATAGTTGTTCAATATTAGAAGTATTGGGCACATCAATAATTTCGAACTGAAGTTTATTATTTACATACATCAAAACCCCACCACCCCTAGCCCCTGTATTTCTGTCTCGTCTAACAACATCATTATTGGATAACATTAAATTGCGAGAATCAACAGAACCATTCAACCATGTTTCCGAAAGGCACAAAACATCAAATTTATTCTGCTCGTTAAAAAACTTTAATTCGCCCAATTTAGGCAGTAAAGACTGCACATTCACATGACCCAAAGTAAACATAATCCCACAAATTCGCTAAAAAGCAATAAGTGCTCTAAGATACGGCCCGCGAAACAAACTATAAAGAAACAAAATACAGAAACAAAATTAAACACCAGGAATAAGTTTTTCAATATTTGATCCAGACCTGATGAAAACTGCGCCACTGGAGGTCCACACATTGTTGAAACCATATCTTTCCGAAGATTCCCGGACTAATTTCGATCTTAAATGGGTTAAGTCTTCTTTCATTACAATTCGTGTTCCCTTCAAAAGTTTCTTTCTTCCATAAACGATATTTTTGAAATTAACGCCCCTTAAAGTAACGACAATATGTCGAGATTTTTCTTTATCCTTTTTTCCAATTCTGTAAGCACTGGAAATCTCCTCAACAATCGAAATCTTCAATTTATCAGTGAAAATGTTCTTGACCTGGGTCAACACATCTTCATGTTGTGTTTCCTTAACACCGATAAGACGTATGTTGTTATTTTTCAACTTCTGTTCAAGAACGTCGACTTTTTTTTCCATTCCCTCACGGAATGTATCATCACAAATATTATTCGCCTTTTCAGCACTGGTTTTCGGTAGTTCGATTTCAGCCTCCAAAGTTATTTTTTTGGTCTCTAAAGCATTGAATTTTTCTGCGAAACATCTTGATATCGAGTTAATTATGGCATTAGATATCTCCTTCACTACATTGTCAGACTTCAGAGCCTCAATCAGCGATTTCTCGAATTCGGTTTTTTGCCTGGTCGACATCACGTGAATTATTTCAACTATTTATGATTATTATTCAACACTATAAATGATTTTATTATTACGGTGCTATCACAAAAGAATTGATGTCCCAAGACGTATCAGTCAGAGCACATTCAAGCGCGTCACCAGCGATCATGTGTGGAATATTGAGATCCTCTTCCAAACAAGACGAAGCCCAGATAGCTACAAACGGTTTTGTCTATGGTCATGAGCTTCGTACCTACTCCTGATTTAGTAAAATCTTGTACTACTGTAACCATAAGTCCTGACGCAAAATTCGGCAAGTTGAAGTTTTCGAAAAGCCAAGTGCTTGTACATTGCTGTAGGTACACTTTGATGGACCGCAGCGATGTTTTCGGCTGATCTTGAGTTTCTTGAACGAAAAAGTTTGTGCTGATTCTGTACCTAACCGGCCGTTTAAAATTGTTGGAAATTCACAAGTAAAGGCCGCTATCTCTACCGTAAAACGGTTTTGACCAAATGCCTTTTATATTCGACTATTGCGTCGAAAATGGTCTCAATCGATTGGGTCTGACTTCTTGACTAAGAACACAGGGTCAAACTTCAGTATGTTCATCCGGCCGCCAGCTTGTGTACTCTCTATCTTTCGAAAGAGATGAGCTAAAGTTTTCATCTTTTCATTATAGGTAAACTGCCCAAATATATCGGTAAAGTTTTTTATTAGGTCAAATCAGTCTAATGGTTCGGGAGTTGCAAACATCTGAAATTTCATTTCCTCTCTTTATTTTTCAATACTTTATACCTCATAAGATATCCGAATATTCTTTCATTGCCTAGGTTTCTGTCACCAGACGATAGTTTTTTTATTCACTTCAGGGCAAGCAATCACAGAAGTTGAAATTGATAGTATTCAATTACATTGTTATTTACAATCCGTGTCGACTCTTGGCTCATTGAAAACTGAAGTATAGGAAATTTTCCATTGCCTGACACCTTACATTCTCCTCGTACGTATCGACAAAGCCTCAAACCATTCGTCCGCAAATTAGATATTTTATTAAAATCGGAAAAGAGAAATGTCAAAAAGTGCGTCAGAAATTACAATGCTCGATGCTTCACAGATATGTATTCCATTGACATTGGTCGGACTTATAAATTTCAGTTTCAGTCAGAGGAAAATTCATCGAAATGGTTCATTAACGGTGAAATATTGTATGTTGTCAAAATTTATATACATATACATACAGGGTGAGTCTTTGATCAGCTCGTTAATTTCAACCATAGATTCTTGACCTCAAAAGAAACATTTTCTTCCTATAACATTCTGTGTTATAGGGGTATTTGCCCAATGTGAAAGCTTATAATGATTATAACTTTTTAACGCAGCTGAATATGGAAAAGCGGTATGGGAAAAATGTGTTTCTTTTGATTTCAAGAACCTATGGTTAAAATTAACGCAGTGATCAAAGACTCACCCTGTATATTTCGGGATAAAGTTACAGTGGTAAGCAAACCTATAATCAAATACACTCAATTGCTGTCTGCTCGTCACCCTTCCCCACACTTCTCTATCCATTGCATCTTCCCGTACCAAATGGCGTGCCTCCGTCGCCTCTTTCATTGTGTTCCATGATCCCTCGGCCTTCCCCGTTCCTTTCTACCAACACAGTTACTACTACTACTACTTCATGGCTCTACAACCCGGGGTGGGTCTTGGCCGACTGTACTATCCTCCTCCATTGCTGTCGATCTTCCATCAACGCTGGGTCGTATTGCATCCCGATGGTCTCTAGGTCTGCTTTGATGTTGTCACGCCACCTCATTCGAGGGCGCCCCAAAGGTCTTCGTCCTATTGGTGCTCCTTCCCAAGCCAATTTCACCATCCGCGTGTCAGGCTGTCGTTGCACATGACCCGCCCATTGTAGTCTTCTTGCTTTTATCTCCTTCACAATATCTGGATCTTTGTATAATTCTGATATTTCCTGATTGGTCCTTACTCGGTACTGTTGTGTTAATGGGTTTCGCTGTGGTCCGAAAATCTTGCGCAGAACCTTTCTCTCAAAAACTCTCAATTTTCGTTCGTTTTCCTTGGTAAGGGTCCAGGTTTCGCTAGCATACATAACCGTCGGTCGTATAATGGTTTTATATATAGTCATTTTTGTTCTTCGTGAGATGTTTTTCGATGCTAACACTGACTTTAATGCATAGAGACATTTATTTCCACTTTGAATTCGGACCTTGATTTCTTCTGTCAGATTATTATCTTGAGAGATTGTGGCTCCTAAATACGAAATACGAAAAAACGTTGCAACTCTCTCGAAATTGTAATCACCCATAGTGACATTTTGACCCACTCTATCTCTGCGTCCTGTTCTACTGGTGTGCATATACTTGGTTTTATCCTCGTTTATTCTGAGTCCTATTTGCTCCGCTTGTGTTTCTACTCTCGAAAAGAGTCTTTCACAGTCAGCAACGAGCCACCCACCACGTCAATATCATCGGCAAAAGCCAGCAATAACCTCGGGCCATCCCGTCCAAAAAGTTCAACGCCTATTCCAGCAGTTTTTATCACTTTCTCCAGGGCGATGTTGAATAAAATTGGCGATATCGCGTCTCCCTGTTTAAGCCCGTTATTTATCTCAAAATCGTCAGAAAGCATATCTCCTATTCGTATTCCACTTCGGGAACCGTTTACACACATCCTGGTTATATTTATTAATTTCTTGGGAATTCCCATTTCCGTCATTGCATCCCAAAGTTTAACTCGCAATATACTGTCGTATGCCTGTCTGAAGTCCACAAAGAGATGGTGGACATCCCGGTTGAACTCCCAGAATTTTTCCAGCAATTGTCTTATGGTGAAAATTTGGTCAACAGTTGATCTGTTTCTTCGAAAGCCACACTGATAGTCTCCGACACTTTCTTCTGTGATGGGTTTTAGGCGTTCTAGGACTATGTTGGCTAGAATCTTATATGAAGTGCTAATGAGGGAGATTCCTCTGTAATTGCTACATATTTTTTTATCTCCTTTTTTGTGTATAGGCACGATTATACTCTCCTTCCATTCGTTTGGCATCGTTTCATCCCCCCATATCAACAAGATGAGTCTGTGTAGGTGTCTGTACAATGTCTCTCCTCCATTTTTGATACATTCAGAAGGAATCATATCGTTTCCGGGGGCTTTATTGTTCTTGAGCTTATTTATAGCTTGTATCACTTCCTCGTATGAAGGATCATCTATGAGCGGTTCTGCCGAGTGGTATATCGAAGGACTATGACCATTGTCGTTGTTAATGTTTAGAAGCACGTCAAAATACTGTTTCCATTCTCTGAGCAATTCATCTTTGTCGCTTGTTAAGTTCCCGTCTTCCTTCTTGATCATTGTTTCGCCTCTAGGCTGGAATCCTTTTTTAATGTTCGACAATTCCTGATAGAATTTTCTTGGCCGGTTATTTAAGCGGTCTTGTTCTAGTTCATGAAATTTTTGTAGCTCATGATTCTTCTTTTTCCTTCTCAATATTCTTTTTGCTTCCGTTCTTTGATCTTTATACCGTTCTCTATTGTTTTCTGTCTGGTCTTGCAGCATTATTTTTCTTGCTTCATTACGAAGCTCCAGTACTCTTCTGCACTCATCATCAAACCATTCTCTCCGTTTAACCTTTGGTTTTGTTCCTAGTGTGACATTTGCTGCACTCTTCACAGCATCTTTGATACATGTCCAGGAATGCTCCACTTCTTCTCGTTGCTCCATTGTTTCCAGTCGATTGTTTATATGGTCCTGGTATGATTGTTTATGGATAGGTTCTCGTAGTTTTTCAATGTCCCATTTTGGTGTTGAAGTAGTCTTTTCCTTTCTTGTACTGGATATTCGTTCCATAACTTTAGCACGCACCAAAAAATGGTCTGTATCTCCATCTATCCCTCTAAGGCTTCTTACGTCCATGATATTATTCCCATGTCTAGCATTGATCAAAATGTGGTCAATTTGGTTCCTTGTAATCCCGTCATTTGACAACCATGTTTGTTTATGTATATTCTTATGGTCAAACATAGTAGACTTCACCATCATATTATTAGCTGCTGCTAGACCGCCTAGTCTCAAACCATTATCATTTGATACGTCATGAAGACTGTAATTGCCAACATGTGGTTTCTGGAAATCCTCCTTACCGATCTTAGCATTGAAGTCCCCACATAGTACTAGTCGGTCTTGTTTTGGGACGTTTGTAATTACTCTTTCGAGTTCATCATAAAAAGCATCCTTGGCGTCTTCATCATGTTCTTCGGTTGGTGCATAGGCTGATATGCACGAATGATTGTACCAATTACCCTTAAAACGGATGTAGCATAAGCGTTCGCTTATTGGTTGAAATGATATGAGAGAGTCTACGAGACGATCCGCGACTACAAACCCTGTACCGAACTCATGCCCGTTTTGTTGGCTGCCACTGAAGTAGACCATGGACCTACTAATTCTTACGCTTCCAGATTCGGGCCACCTTACTTCCTGTATAGCTGTAATGTCCATTCTGTTCTTTTCCAATTGTTCTATAGCGTGAAGGGCTGCTCCAGGTCTATACCAGCTTAATACATTCCATGTTCCCTTATTCATAGTCCGTTTTCGTTGCTTGGGTCGTTTAGGTATATGTTCCGTCCTATTCCGAGGCTGTCTTCCAGTTTTCTTAACAATGGGTTTTTCACGAGGAGGGGTTGTTGGCCCCTCGCTCAACCCTCCTCCTTTATCCGGGCTTGGGACCGGCAGTGGTGTTTCCTGAGTTACTTAGTTCACCCATTCTCCTCCACTGGCGGAGTTACCAACACAGTTCCATTGAAAAATTTTCTTCGGCAGCCTATCTTCTAACATTCGCATTACATGGTCAAAAAATTAGAGGCCTCTCTTTTCCAGTCGATCTAGTATTGTGTTTCCTGCTTTCAATAATAATAATAATAATAATAATAATATCCGTTTATTACCAGAATCATCATTATACAGTATATATAATAATAATAATAATAATAATAATATCCGTTTATTACCAGAATCATCATTATACAGTACAACAATGAAATGGAAACAAGTCACATACAATTAATAAATAAAGAAACAAAATTTCGCCCTTATTATGTCTTACAAAAATCCTTAAATTCACTGAGAGAATATGGTTCACAATTCAATACAAATGTAAATAATGCCCTTTGAAATAAATTATACTTGAATATCTTTTCACACTTAGTGGGAGCAGACTATACAATTTTATCCCCATATATAGCGTGCTCTGTTCAGTGATTGAATACTTATGTACCGGAAAAAAATATTCGTGGGTTCTTCTAGTAGCGTTATTATTTTTATACTCCTCAAAATAATATGGGTGTTTGCGTACAAAAAGTATAATTCTATAAATATATATACCTGGTACAGTTAAGATGTTACCGGACTTGAAGCAACCCCTGCAGGATGATCTGAAACCCATATTCAACATTGCTCTTATAGCTTGCTTTTGAATTACAAATATATGGTTAGCCCGAGAACTAGAGCCCCAGAAAATAATGCCATATGATAAAATAGATTGGAAGCTTGCAAAATAGATGGTCCTTAGTGTGCTAATATCAACTACATTCCTGATGGCCCTCATTGTGTAGATCACTGTATTTAGTTTAGATGTTAGAGTTTCACAATGCTGGTCCCAACACAGATGACTATCCACTGATACACCGAGGAGCTCTGTATTTGAGCAAGTTAATATATCATTTTCTCCGTACTCTTATACTTTGTGGGTGCGTTCTATTTGATCTTATGTTGGAGAAATATACTACCTTGGTCTTGTCTGCATTAAGCATTAAAGCATTTGATCTACACCATTCCTCTATCCTGGACACGGCCAATCTCAGGCCTTCACAAACATATTCCGGATTATTGGAGGATATAACAACGTTGGTGTCATCCGCGTATAACTTTGCATCAACGCCAAGTTCACTAGTGGTTTCAACTGGGAGATGCTCCACCACATCTGGGAGGTCATCAACGTAAACTATAAACAATATTGGTCCCAAAATAGTTCCTGGGGTACTCCAACCAGCAAGGTTTCCTCTGATGACAGGAATCTTTCACCATTCATATCCAAAACTACCATTTGCTTTCTATTAGATAGATAATTCTCTACTAGCTTAAGTGGTATACCTCTTATTTCCTTCTTCTCTAGTTTCTGCAAGAGTAGTTTGTGATCAACACAATCAAAAGCCTTAGAAAAATCGACGAACAATCCCGCAGGTATCATATCCTCCTCCAGAGATGAATGTATCCTCTGCGTGAACTCAAATACTGCAGTTTCCGTGCTTTTACCTTTTGTGAATCCATGTTGGTTGTTGGATAAAATCTTGAATTTACGTAAGAAGTTCATCAGGCGATTTGCAAGAATTTTTTCAAATATTTTAGCAAATGATGTAATTAAGCTAATAGGTCTGTAGTTGGCAAAATCATCAAGGTCTCCTCTTTTATGACATGGCTTGACTAATGTTATTTTCAGAGCAGTAGGAAAAATTCCTGTTTTGAAGGAGCAATTCAAGATATAGCAAAGAGGCTTAATAAAATCGTTTATATGGTGTTTTAAAACGCTAAGAGGAATATCGTCATAACCAGCTGATAATTTGTTCTTCATTTTCTTTACAATGTAGAGTACTTCACTCGCATCTACTTCAAACAAATAACAAGATTTTGGAACATTTTTATGAACATTGTCTGCTTTTGAAACCGGGGTGAGCCTTGGGGCGACATTAGTGAAGTGATTGTTGAATTCATTTGCCAATTTATAGACTTCGTTTATGTTGCTTTGGCTAGTAAATTTTGATGGGTATTTAGAGGTTTTTCTACTACAATTAGTTACTTCTCTTACAATATTCCAGGTAGCCCTATTTTTATTATCTGCTTTTTCTATAGTACTATTATAATAATTTTTCTTTTGGGAACTCAATGCTAAATCATAGGATCGCTTTAATCTCTTGTAGTTTTCAGTATAGTCATCACTGAATCTTGAGAGAACAAAAAATAGATCCAGTTCAGCTTTCAGTGATTTAATTTCATTGGACATATCAAATATTCGCTGTTTTTTAACATTTACTATCTTGAATGGAAATGCATTATCAAATTCCCCTTTAAAACGATAAAAAATAAATCACACATTTCATTTACATTATTTTCTGGTAGTAAATATAAATCCGACCAGTCAATACTCAGTAAGGACTCCTTGAAAACTAAATGATTTCTCTCTTTATACTGTCTTGTTCTCCTCTTAATTTGAGTCAATTTCTGAGAAAGAGAAGTTACCATAAAATTGAACTTCTGACCTGAGTGGTCCGATAAGTGTTCCTCTATGATTTGGGTCTTTCCGTCAATATTTGTGATGATATTATCCAGGCATGATGAGCTTGTCGTTGTTCTTCTGGTAGGTTCTTTCGTTGTAATCTTCAAGTTATATGAATCCAAAATTCCAAGAAATGTCCTGCAATCATTCGATGGGATGAGAATATCTATATTAAAATCACCAGCTATGATTAGATTAACATTTTCTAGAAGACATTTATTGAGCAGTGTGTTAAACCTTTAAAAAATATATCTATAGGTATTAGGCAAACTATTAGGTCTATAAACACATAGAATCAGGAATCTGGCCCCATCAATTACTAATTGGGAAGCACAGCATTCAAAACAGCGAGGTTCGCTTAAAACTCTATAATCTAGTCTCTCAGAATAAACTATACCTTCTTCAATGTAAATTGCACAACCACCATGTCGACCTTTTTCCCTGCAGTAAGAGGAAGCCAGAATAAAACCCCCGGGTACATAATGCTTAAGTTCTTCATCAGATTTCCAGTGTTCCGTTATACACAATATATTCACCTGGTGACCCTGCAGTACACGTTCTAAATTCAGGAAAGATGTTCCAATGGCCTGTATGTTCTGATTTAGGAGACAAATACTTTTATCTATCCTTCTTTTCGTTCCTGTGGTTTCCGGAAAAAATTTCTGAAATTAAATTCTCTGAGAATAACGCCAGTTGGCCAAAAATCAGGGCTATTTAGTTTTTCAAACGTATCATCATCCGGTACACCAACGCTGAAAGCTGAATTTCCACCTTTTGTAGGTAGTTTCTTAACCTCGACCTCTATATTAACCTGTAAATCCTTAATATATTCTCTTATGTCCGCCTCATCGATATTCGGTCCTGCAATTCGACCCACATATATCCATTTCTTACGTATAGCACCTTTGACTGTTGTGTTTTTATGAAGTGTTCCAGTGCACGTTACCATTTTCCTCGTTGTGTTCTTGATATTGACGGATGGGTATTGTTTCTCAACAGGTAAACTGGGTTTAGGTCGATCTTTACTCTTCTTGTTCACTACCGTGGTCCAAGCTGGTTCATTTTTCGATTCATTTGTACTGTTGTTGATTGGGTTCTTGTTTGTGTTTACATTCGTTGACGTTGACGCAGATACAGAAATTAATGGCGATGTGACATGTGTATTGTCTGAATCTATTTCAGGGATGTGCAGCGATAATTTTGGTTTGGTTGTCGAATCTTGTTTATGTTTTTTTGGAGCCGTGTTATCTCTTTCAAGGAATTTTATCTTTTCAGTTAGAAGTTCATTATTTTTCATTAATATAAGGTTTTTACTTTTTACCTCAACTAATAATTCATTTAGGAGCTTTACCTGCATTCTAAGAAATTCATTTTCGAATTCATTCTCAGCGATTGGCGTTGTGACTGATTTACTCGAAGATTCTTCCATACTTGATACATGCATACATTCTACTGTTGACGATTTCTTGGATTTATTCCAGCATGATTTATGCAGCATTGCATTACACTTGATGCAGTTCATCGAGTCGACCACTTTTTTGTTGCAAAAATTGCACAAATTGAGTTTGACTTCATCATTATTTAACTTATTCGCAGAGCGCTCACATTCGTCGTCTTCACCTGCCGACATCTTTCGCGTTATTTATTTTCCTAATCTCGTTGTTCGTCCTTTTCTCCATTCGTGATATACCAGCACTTCTTCTGAGGTAATCTAGCGTCAGTACCAAGTGTTCAAAGTTCTGATCCGTAATATAGCTAGATAAGTGATCGACCCAATCTCTTTTTAGTTTTCACGGAGATGTTTCGGTCCCACCAATGGCCATTCAGACATCATCCTCGTTCTCATCTCTTCTTCACCCATACCGTTTTCAGTTAATGTGACTCCTGAGTACTTGAATGTATGTACCTGCTGGATAATTAGATGATCGTTCATAAATACTTCAAAGCGAGCGTCAGAGCCGACCACCAAATACTCCGTCTTGTTCAAGCTTACTTGGAGTCTCCAGATCATAAGAGTCTTTACTAGCACAACCTGGTGAAGAGCAAAACTCAGTGAGAAGAGAGTTTCATTTCCAATTTGAGTTCCCCTACCCCCATAATGTCTTTTCCAACCCCTAACCACAACTTCAATGTACGCATTGAAGAGGAGGGGGGACAAGTTACAGCCCTATCTCAGCCCTCTTGTGGTGTTGATGGGGTGTAACAGTCTTTGTCCGATTTTGACATATGACCGATTATCTCTGTGTAGCTCTTTGATAAGATTCATAAGGGATCTGTGCACTTCCAGGACAGGGCTCCCAGACCTTGGTGTGAGGAAGAGAGCCGTAGGCTTTCTCGCGATCGATAAACGCCATATGTGCTTCATGACCAATCATCATCTTTTTTTTTCGTCATCTGCTGAAAAGTGAAGAGTTTGTCTACGTAAAATTTTTCAGGAGTGAAGCCGCTCTAATCTTCTGAGTTTTTATGGCCAATATTTTTTCGAAGCTTGTTCTGGATAATTTTTTCATCAGACGAGAAACGCAAATATTAATACTTGGGCCGCTATAGCATCCTGGATCATTACGATTCCTTTTTTTTGAATATGGACAATCTGTGGGCTACTTTCCACTCGTCTGGGATTTTGTTTTGCTTACAGCACTGATCAAAGAGGTATGTCAACCTGTTTCATAAGTTCTGGGTCCTGTATTTCAGAAGTTCAACTGGAATATTAACAGGACTTGGAGACCTTCCGTTTTCAAATATCTTCCATCAATAGTTACCATGTTGGCATTGATGTCATCATCTTCTTCCGTTATGAACTCCGACCTATTCTCTACTAGTAGGCCTGCGTCGTGATTTCGCCACGTCTCAATATCGATTTTATTGTTGAACTTTCCTGTTTGATTAGTTTTTAATTGTCTTATCGTTCTCCAGATCTTTGTAACTTTGAGCATCACCAATGAGACTTTCTACTTGTTGACACTTCCTCTCCCACATCTTATTTTTTTCTCCCCTGACTAACTCTGTTCTTCTGTTTATATTGCTCCCAATTTGTGAGTGTTTATTCTGATAACCATTGTTGGTAGTATTTTTGTATTTCACAGTGTCCGTCAGCCAAAGTGGTCTTTCCCCTCTTTTAGGTTTAATGTCCTCTTCCAAAACCTCAGAAGGTACTTTCTTAACAAGAGATTTAATATTTCCATATTGAATTTCAACATCGGTAGCCTTATTAACTCCAGCCAGTACCATGTACAGCCTCCTCAGGTACAACCACCTGATACTGTCATCCTGTAACAGACTGAGCTTGTATTTCGTTCGATTTCATTGATATTTCTTGTAAAAGAAATCTGAAAACATTTTCCCATGTTCAGAAAAGCAAATTTTTTCTACAGTAGTCACAGAATCTATTTAAAACCTGCAGCAACAAACAACAATTATCGAAGCTCTTCACTCACAAAAAATATTAAAATCATTCGCAAACATCAAAAATCTAGCATAATGAAAATATGACGCTATATCATTCCTATAGATTATGAAAAAGAAAGGTCAGAGCGGGGCCTCTGCGGTACTCCAGATGTACCGAGGAATGTTCTGTACGCTTGTCCATGAACACATACAAATTGTGATTGTTTTGTTGATTGTCTTTGAGCCGCTTTACACTTTAAGCTTCGCTCTCAGGAATACAGCAGACTTCGATCATCGTCTGGATCCTCTGCAAGGCTGATCGGCTGATCTACTTGCTTCAGTAATCCGATTCCTGACATTTTCCAATGCAGTTTAACGAAAAAATAGAGTTGAAAATAATGTACAATTCCATACGCTTGAGGTCACTACTGTCACACAATACACTATCGCAGTATTTGCGATGATTTCCATTATTTTATGGAGTATTGTTCACTGACAACAACACAGTTTTTGTATCACTTCCACTAAACATTTGAGGTATAAAAGTGGTATTTTCTAACTAGGTTCAAAATGCTGTTCCACATTTCATCAATATAGCGATTAATCGTTCACTTAGATATCATTATCATTGCCCTTATGACGGGTTGCCATTGAATTCTTTAAAATTTTCTCATTGTCTTCTATAATATGTATTGAGTTATTCAGTATAGGTGACCAAAATTATTTCAGTTAAATACTCATTATTTCCATTCAGCTATGACATCGTTTCGGCAATTGTTTTTATCCATTTTCAAGTTCAAAATAATAAATAATTAAACTATTTCACTTCAGTTTTCTCATATATTACAATAAATACTAAAAAATGTTATGTACTTTTTTAAAAACAATTAATAACATACTTTGTTACATCATCACAATACAACAACACACAAGATATAGATCTAGAGAGTTCTCTCACTATTTTAAAATACCTAAGTTCTTCCACAACAGCCTTCTTATACATGTGTACCTTTTCCACATCAAAAATGTCATGTTTTCGGTAAAATTGAGTTCAATGCGCCCTATTGAAGTTAACGCATTATTGCTTGGAGTGAACTCTTTAGCGCCCTAACACCAACCTTAAAATATATATTCCAATAAGATGAGATCGTTTGAGACTCATACTCGTGAATTACAGATTTCCCGGCAAATCGAGACCTCGCTGTTCTACTAGGGACAAGCACCCAGAAAATAATGCTCTGATGAATTGGTTACAGCTCCAATTTTAATGCAGTAATTAATTACGATACTGAAATTTGGAAAGAAACTAATGCACGATAGAAGGACATACAATCAAAGTGAATCATTCAATCAAGTTAATGTTTGATAACATTAGAAAAGGTAAATGTTAGTTCTGAATATTAAAATTGGGCAAGTCATTCATGAAAAATGCCAATAAAATAATTAGCAAAAAATCAGAAAAGTTCTGACGTGAGGTCAGGAGCTTTTGCACTCTTGTTTTGAAACCTTTTTCAGATGCTGGAACAGTGTTATAATGAATAAACAAACCTATTTCTATAAATGAAAATAACTTTCTGCGGAGCTGCCCGCGAATACTTTCTTGATTATATTTTAATATCCGCATTGATTAACTTCTAGGTACATTTATATTCTTTCATTGCGAATAATCCGCTATCACTGCCATGTATATACATATTCAAGTGTTGATTTTATGCTGAATTAAATGAAGGAAGATGGATCAGTTTGTCAAATAACCATGAATATGGAACTAGAAATCAAGATATTTTACTTATACCCAAACACAGAACTCATAAATTTGAAAAATTCCAAAATTTCTTGAATCTCTCAACATCTTTACATTTAAGAAAAACATCAAACTTATATTGTTACACAATTGTTATTATTCTGTAACCGAATTTATTAAGGAGTATCAACAACTTGTTGATAAGATTTAAATGTATGCATATTTGACTTGTCCTATACACATTAATGTGTCTGAGAGGATCAATAAATATATTATTGTTATAATTATTCAATTGGGTTAGGATCGTAGCACACAGATTCCTTATACCTCCTTTGGGGCGATATTTTGGTGATGTTTCAGAAGCGAAAATTCTAGGGTTAAAGCAATAAATTAAAGCCAATAAGCAGAAACATGTGGCGGCAGGTACATACCAACAATTCCTATTTCTGCTTCTGTAACTTTCTGCTGAACAGTCCACTTTCTTGATCATATTCAGATATTCGCATTGATCAACTTCTACAATTTAAAATAACCACTCACAGCTTTCCTACAGTTTTATTCGAAGCTCGAATTTAGTTCTCTCAAAAACCAACCAAAAGTAGTGATATCAACTTCATCAAAAACCATTTGGGAAGTGATATGTTTCTTCCACTAAGCTCTTGTCCTTTGACCTTGACTTCAATATTCAAGTTTGAATGCAAAAAGCTAAGATTTTTTGGAATCAAATATTCTGGAACATCTACAGTAACCTGAGCAAGATGAATCAACTCTTATAGACATAGTATAACATGAAACTTATCCAGAACTTGGTTTTTGGTCAAACTTGACAGAAAATGATAACCTTCAATACATTCAAAAATATCCATCGATTCTTCTGTGACTCCTGAAGTAAATGAAGCAAACTAACAAAAACCCCCATATCTTTCCGAAGCTTTGATCAACGATGCTGAAATTTGATAATGTGTAAGATAACAATAACCTTCATACATGCAAGAATTTCTATTTGAATCCTACGCATATCTTATCTGCTATGAAGTATTGAAAAATTTATTTTTTCTGGAATAATTGAAAAATGAAATCAGAAATGCCGTTTCTGATAACCAAAATGAAATATTTTCGATTTTCATCAGAATTTCAAATAATCACAGACACTATAGAAACGAAATATTCAAAAAATATAAAGCAATATAGTATAAGAATGAGGAATAGACATATTTTTTGAATTGATTCAATTATTGCATGAAGTAAAAAAATATTCACAAGAATTTCTACAGAATGGTCATTAAATTCATGCCATGTGATTTTGGTGAAATAAACGGAATAGTTCGCTGTTCATCTAGATGCAAGGCGTAAAAAATTGCTCTAGTTATTCTATATTCTTACTAGATAATAGCTTTTGTCCATATCTACAACTAAATGGAACAAATATAGTCGGAAGTGGCCTGGATACAAGCAGAAACATCTCACTTATTCTACTGAGCTCTTCAGCATCTAGGTAGAGTACAATAATCGTAAAAAACACAGTCACAAAATGGCCCTTCTTCCATTCGACCTTGATATCCTTCGTCCTATTAGTAGACACATAGACTCTCACGAACGATTTACCCGAGCATATTCATACCACCTTCTCTTTCATTAAGGAAAAAGGAACAGAAGAAATTGACAAGGTGCTACACCCGACAAATATCCCCAGCAATGAGTTCTTGGCACCCTATAAGCGACTACTGAGGGGTCGACAGCCCCGTTTCCTTTCCAGGTCCTTGAAAAGAGGTGCTTCCATCCGAATTAACTATCCTGGAAAAGACGCTTCTCACTGAATCGGTTTGTTAATTGAAAGAGGCAAATCCGGAATCATACTAGAGTTTCCTCCGATATGACTCGACCCAGAGATCGTGAAATTGATCAAGACTCCTTTGAATAATTCTGTTGATCAATGAAAATGAATAATCGAGGAATTGATTTGATTTCAATTTCGACGATGTCTGAGTGAGTGAGAAAGATAAGTTCAGGGTTCTGATTTAATTGAAATTGATACCCTGAAAGTGTATTCCGTCTTGTTCGAAAGCGTCAAAAAGGATTTCACCGGAAGGAAAAGATTCTTTTTTTTGGCGATTTTACAATCTTATGAATTGATTTCACTATGACCTGCTATATTCAGAAGATAACAAAAGACAGTTACTGAAAAACAGTATAGATAGGGATTAAATGCACATGCAGTGTAAGAACTGATAAATCACATAATTACTCATCCATTAATTAAATACATGACAAAACATATAAACAAATACAAATCACTCAAATAAATGACACAACATACAGGGTGAGTCTTTGACCACTACGTTAATTTTAACCATAGATTCTTCGTCAAAAGAAATATTTTCTTCCTATAAAATTTTTCCAAATTTGGCCCCGTTCGAAAGATGTTGGAATTTCATTAAAAAAAATTGTATTTTCACCTGTAATATTCAAACGACAATATCAATTGAAATAATCTCTTGTAGAAGGTTTTTGATAACAGTCATGCATGTTTTAGCATCATTAGATTTATTCCATTTCTTGTGGTTTTATCACTACTACTCTACACATTGGTTAAATTGCATGAAAAACAAATATCGCTTGAACTAAAGATCCGTATCTTTTACTTCCTGGAACCATTAGTCTTTTTTGCAGATAAAATCTTTCATCATCTTTTCTCCTAAATTGTTATGCCAATGTTGCCATATTTTATGTCTTTATTAAATATTTCTACAAAAGGTTGGGGAAATCTCTATCCAGTCTATGGTTCCACCACTATACACTATAGATGAAATTAACCACTGAACAATTTTTGTCTTACATTCACAACAGAATCTAAATTGCCATTTTCTGTATTCATTATTAATGATGTCTAGCACCTTGTTTGATATTTAATCCAGGGTAATACCCCATAATAATTAATGAAAAAGTTTTCCATCACTCACATAGGTACTTCGGCATATTGTCGTAATAAGCGTTGAAATAGGTAATGTATTTTCTGTCAGGACCTGTTAAATTGTAGACTTGTCTTTATGAAGAGCTGGTTCTTTATAGCTTCAGACTTTCAGGGTTTATCAAATTTTATCTATTCTAACATAGGAATGCTTTAAATTAAGCTCATATGAGTTTTAAAAACTTCAAACCCAGTCTCTTAGATTTGTTTTGTACCTTTATAGAAGTTTTTTCACATCTTTATTTCATACACCGATTCAACCTGGTTCACAAACTTAGGAGATAATAGAATTTGACTGACTGAATATTTGTTATGATGCATGGTTAATTAATATTCTATCAATATTGAAACTAGAAGCTAAAGGCTAATAAACAGGAAAGATTAGAATAGAATACATTTTCTGACCAGAATCATTTCATACTGAATTGAATAATTTCAAACTATCGAAATTATCCTTACAATAATATTTTTCACATTTTTTTGAAAGAAAGGTACAAATAACTGTTGACAGTTTTAAACAGAATAAAAACAACAAGGAACCACAGAACATTATTTTATTGGTAACTAGCCACCACAGAGACGTTATAATATTTTAATGTGATAATAATTCACTCTAGTTATTCTGAGGAAAATTATAACTAAGGATCAATAATGGTTACAGATATTATCTTTCATTTAAAAAAACTTTGCAATTATTAATTTTTCTTGTCCTGGGGTTCGGTAATAAATTAATATTCTATGGTAAGGTATTAAAATTTGACATAATCTATGAATGACCATTATTCAATATTTATGTTTTTGTTTACGTAATCAAAACAGATACTTTGATTATAAAAACCAAAAATTTACTCATGTTCAGTAATTAATAATAGTCTAAAAAGAATAGATTCATGTTAATGATCTAAAAAATTTTTTTATTAAAGAACACCTACTTGGTTTTTCAGAATCAAATTTAAGTGATCAAACTCCTTTCTTCAAGCAAGTATAATGGCACACCTGAATCTGGGAATACTTGTGATCTATCCAAGTAAATTGTTATTGGGATTCAGTACAGAAAATAATCATCAAGAAAAGTAACATCACTTTGAAATAATTATTGGTATTGACATCATTCATTGTTGTTAAAGATTCTCATTTTTTTAACAGTATATCAAGAGACCTCATAGACCCGTTCACTGGTTTCTGTCAAGGAGAAGAAACTTCAGAAATATCAGTGTTTGGAAAATCATAGATGATTTTTTCTGGTTTTGAGTGAAAAAAAAAGTAATGTGTCAACCTCATGGCTTGGAAGTTTTCATAGAAATGATAGTTTTCATGATTTGGAAATTTACAAATGTATGATGATAACATCCAATAATTCTGAGGTGTTTTAGAATCTCTCACTGTAAAGGGATGGTTTATAATCTCAAAATAGAAAGAAATTATAGTAGAACAACAAAACTATATGTTTATGGTGTGAATTTTTTTTACCAGAAAATTAGTATTTTGTATCTTCCTTCTGGATATGGACCTCATCGGATGAAACATGAGTGAGTGAATCAATTTTTAGAACAAAAATAATGTTTTCAGACAATTCAGATTCAATAGTGGAAGCTGTGGAAGGTGGTTTCACTCAAACTAAACTGGACTACAGAGGAATATTTGCCCAATATGAAAACTTAAAATGCTTATAACTTTTTAATGGAGCTGAATATGGAAAAACCGTAATGGAAAAAGTGTTTCTCTTGATCTCAAGGACCTATGGTTAAAATTAACGCAATGGTTAAAGACTCACCCTGCATATAATAAAATAATAGATAAAATATGTGTACTTACAAAATATTGAATTAAGTGAAGATAAAAAACTTCACAATATTCATAGCTTATTAAAACGTGAAATGTGACATCGTCATATTGTATACACGGTACAAACTTAAGTTCAAACAGTATAATAAAAAAAAATCAGAAACGGAGTAATTATTTCAGAAAGTCGTGAACTCTTTTATTGAATAAAATACATTCCTATCTAGTATGTCCTTAATTTGTTTCTGGGCACTTGTCTAGTATAAAATAATCTCAATCGATCTGGTTTGACTAACTGATGAAGAGTGCAGGGTCAAGCTGAAGTATTTCCGTCCGACCGTATACTTTCTATCTTACGGATGAGATGTGCTAGAGTTTTCATATTTTCAGAATATATTAACTGTCCAAATATCTCGGCTAATTTCATTATTGGGACAAATCCCTCGAATGGTTCAGCAGTTATGAGCATCATAAATTCAGTTTTCAATAAATCTTACAATATTCGTCCGATCGATTCGAAACTTGAACATCGTATAAATAACGTTGGGAAAAACCAGAAATTCGAAAATGTTCGTTGAAATCCACTGGCTGGATGAATTCGTTTTTGGCAATATTCGATTACTCTTTGTCATGTTCAAGTAGTGAACCAATAAAATGATATATGAGTTTCTTTTATCGCGCCTGTTCCATTGCCGTAAACTACTCGAACAGTATGCTATTTTATGGCCAGTGATTTTTTTAACAATTTTCACTCCTAAATATATCTTGCAGCTTAAGAATGGTTGCATTAATTATCTTAATTTGTAAATTCCCGCTTTAACTACAGCTGGAAGTGAGGTGTAATACTTTCAGCTTCACTGTAGCTGCATAAATATTACAAAAGTATCATTTGTCAGAATGAAATCCTCACGTCCTCAATTGGATTTCCGAAACAAGATATCCTCTCGAGCAAATAATCGTAATAATACATACAAAACAGTGAGTGCTTATTTTCAGTGTAAGATATAGGTTTGCTGCATCTTTCATTTGGGGTACCGGTGTAACGACGATTTATGAGGTGATGTTAAATGAAACTCTCAATTCTGCGCAGAGCTTTCGAGCATTTATTCAGCTCTTCTTCGGGGCTTCTGAAATACAATAATATAATAAATTAATTCAAACATAAGATTTTTGTTTTGTTTTGTTTTGTTTCTCTACTCACTTAATATGAGGTTATACATAAAAATTAATTAGCGCAGCTGCAGACATTTCGTCCAAGAATTAAAATCGTTTCATCTCTGTGATCTCTTCTTCTTTCTCGATGTTTTTTCGTCAATGGTCTCAGTATTGTATCATTCGTCTATGGGTCCATCATAAAAGTTGTTGTTTAAACTGTCAAGCTACAATATACAGGGTCTTTCACGAGGAACCTCTCCCATATTTATAAGGGCAACTACTGAACGTATTCTCATGAAATTCAGCACTAAGTATTTCACGATGCTGATGAAATCTTAAATATTTTCAAGGCATGAGCACCTCCGGTTTTTCCGGAAATGACGTCAACTTTCGTTTTTCAAATTAGAACACCATTTTTTTATTGCAAAAATAGATTCCTTAGAAAATTTCAAGTCATTTTGATGTAACATTTTTCAGTTTTGTTTGGAAAATTCTCTCTGAGCGGGAAAATTAAAAAAAAAACATCGAAAATAGAGCTCCGCTGAAACAAGAATAACTTTGAGGTTTTTGGATGAAAAATTTTCATTTTTGGGATTTTTCAAGATGTACGATTGATGTATTCACTTTAAGAATAGAAATCGCGATTCATGATACAGGGGTGAAAAAATCGCTTTCAAAGTTAGGGATGACAAAATCGTGAAAATCAATTTTTTCAAATTAGAACCCCATTTTTTATGCAGATATTGAATCTACGTTAAAAATAATGTGAGTGTATGCATCACACCCTTGCCCTTAAGCTGATATTTTCTGAGTTATTCATAAAAACTGTTTTTCGTTTTGAATTTTCAGCCTATTTTTTTTCCCTTCACGCCAAAAGATGAAATTTTCAGGAACTGTTACTTAAACCATGTTTTAGATTTTACTACCCTAATATGCAAGAGAAAAAAAGTTACAGGTTATTCCTAAACAGATGGCGAATTTGGATTCGAATTTGTATCGGAAACCTCTTCATTTCAACTAATCGTCCATCGGTTTTCTCTCCAGTGATAAATAAATAATTCCTTATGAACCATATGCAAAAACTTACCATGTTTCACTTTTTTTTTTTTTAATGATAGATATCATTAATTACATCTGCCAAATTCCTCTTTATTCAGTAGCATTTTGTGTTTACTATTAATTTGGTGATAATTCGTATTAAGTTATAAAATCGATCACTATGCCTAATTTTACTAATAAAGATTATTTAAATCTCATTCTACTTCATGAAGAATGTAAAAATGTTGTAGATAGAACGATTCGACTGTTCATTGAGAGGTTTCCTGACCGACCCAGGCCAACGAGAGATACCATTAACATAACCATGACAAACTTGAGAAATGTCGGATCTTTCGTAAAGAATTGTTTTCTAGTGTACTAGAAGATGAGAACAACGAAATTACAGTTCTTGCATATTTTCGTGTGAATCCTCAAAGTTCTCTCAAAGATGCCGAGATTGCTCTGGGATTATCTCAATCGAGTATTTGGAGAATATTAAAAAAACATAAAATGCGCCCATATAAATTCAATAAGGTACAGCATTTGAAGGAAACTGATTTCGTCAGGAGAACAGAGTTTTGCGAAGCTATGATGATTCGATTTCAAGAGAATGAAAACTTTTTGGACTGTATAATTTGGACAGATGAATCTAAATTCACAAAGAATGGTTCTTTCAATAGGCTTAACAGTCATTATTGGGATGAAGAGAACAACCACCACTTCAGACAATGGAACTTTCAAGAGACCAGGAGTTTCAATGTTTTTTGCGCCATCAAAAATAATGCAATTCTAGATGTTCACATTTATAATGGGACTTTAACTGGTAAGATATATGTTTGCGTTATTTAGAGAATATTCTCCCTTAGGAGATAGATATTCTAACATATTGACTCAAATAATTGAGCCGCTAGTACAGAACCATAATGACTTATGGTATCAACAAGATGGCGCGCCTCCTCACAATTCACTCAATGTGTCAAATACCCTATATGGGCTATTTGAAGATAGATGGTTGGTGAACAATGGTCCACATCTTTGACCACCGCGTTCTCCCGATTTAACTCCTTTAGACTATTATGTTTGGGGTAGGATAAAAAATATTGTCTACTCAACTCCCCTGACTGATAAAGAGGACTGCATAGAACGAGTCAGAAATGCGTTCAGGTTTGTTTAGATTTTTAGATTCATAGTTTTGAATCTCAATTTGGTTCTTAAACACTTTTGCAGATCTTTTCATCCCGATGAAATAAGAAAAGCAAAGCACGAAGCATTCCTGAGACGTATAAATAAATGTCTACAAATTAACGGTCAAAAAATTGAGCATCTTCTCTAGTTATAACCACGAGAGTTTGCCATGGTTCTCCTAATAGTAACTTGAAGTCGGTTTCAAGAAGGGGTGAAAAATCTACAGCATGGTTCAAATAACAGTTCCTGAAAATTTCATCTTTTTGGCGTGAAGGGAAAAGAAATAGCTGGAAATTCAAGACGAAAAACAGTTTTTGTGAATAACTCAGAAAATATCCACTTTAGGGCAAGGGTGTGATGCATACACTCACATTATTTTTTAACGTAGATTCAATATCTGCCATAAAAAAAATGAGGTTCTAATTTGAAAAAATTGATTTTTCACGATTTTGTCATCCCTAACTTTGAAAGCGATTTTTTCACCCCCTGTATCATGAATCGCGATTTCTATTTTCAAAGTGGATACATCAATCTTACATCTTGAAAAATCCCAAAAATGAAAATTTTTCATCCAAAAACCTCGAAGTTATTCTTGTTTCAGCGGAGCTCTATTTTCGATTTGTTTTTCGAATTTTCCCGCTCAGAGAGAATTTTCCAACCAAAACTGAAAAATGTTACATCAAAATAACTTGAAATTTTCTAAGGAATCTATTTCTGCAATAAAAAAATGGTGTTCTAATTTGAAAAACGGAAGTTGACGTCATTTCCGGAAAAACCGGAGGTGCTCATGCCTTGAAAATATTTTAGATTTCATCAACATCATGAAATACTTATAAGTGCTGAATTTCATGAAAATACGTTCAGTAGTTTCCCGTATAAATATGGGTGCGGTTCCTCGTGAAAGACCCTGTATAATTATTAATATTACTCAATTTACTTATATCTGTTTTTTTATTGATTGGATGTTCTTGTTTAGTAATATGTACCATTTCCAATACCAGTCTCTTTGTTTCATTTCCCTCACTGTCCAATATTCTAGCATTCCGGATGTAAATTTCATGTCCGTATTTGTTTGCGTGAATTGCTAGAGCACTTCTGTCTTTATATTTTTGGATATCACCTTTATGTATAGCTATTCGGCATTTCAAGCTTTGTGAAGTCTGACCTACGTATAAACCCTCTCAATTTTTGCAGTCCACCTGGTATATTATGTCACATTGTAGCGAAGTTGGAAGTTATCTTTAATGTGATTGTATAAATTTTTTACTTTTCCAAATTGTAGGTAGCTAGAGTAACATTTTCTTCGTTGAATATATTTTTTATTTCAGGTTCGCTATCTTGATTCATTTGATTGATAAAGATCTATCAAAAGTAGATCCGTCTCGAAGGACCATATATGTTGCGTACCACAGTTAGTTTACTGGGGCTGTTCTTGGTGAACCAATCTTCGATTAACTCAGTTGGCATGTATATCTTAAGGGTTCGAAGACAACGTCGATACCAAAACGGTGTATCGAAATTTCACTTGATTCTGCTGGGTTAACTCAAAGTAAAACACTATTTAACTACAACAGTAAAGTGACTTTATTGTTTCGTCAGTGTACGACTGAGCTTGATGTTTACAGTACGGAGGTTTGCGTGGTTCTTTCTTGTGAAATACATCTGTTTTTAGTTTTTATATTCTCATCCTTCCATTCGAGAACATTCTAATGGAATTCCAAGAACTCTCTTGGAAGATCGCATTCTCAAGTACATAATGGGATTACATGTTCCCCGTTCAAAGTATTACATTCCTTACAAATAAAATGGTTAAAAAAGGTTCCTTCAATATATTATTCAACCCTGAAATTGAGCCTTATGCTTTATATGACCTTAGCGGCCAAATGTCCTGATGGTCTACAGATGTATCTGTCTGTTCATGAGTAAAAAGAGATCGGACACGACTCTATTGATACATTTCAACCCTAAATTTCCTCAAATGACCCGACCACTCAGGCAATTCTCTTCTCGGGAAAGATTTTTTCATGGTTAACAAATATATCTGTTCGATGAATTATACAAGGGATCGAACAGAACTGAACTTCGCCCTTTATAAGTGTTGAAATATGTGTTCATAATTTTTTACGGAATAAAAGTCGCTTATTATTATTATTATTATTGTAACATTTGCCACTTTTTCTTTCGAAAGGAATGACAAATATGATTTTTAAAACTAACTACGATACTGGAGTCTGAATGATTCCAGATACAAAGACTTGGCCATTTAATGTGATCGTCTAGCAAGGGTAGGACTCTAACCCTGTGAACCTGGCAGACCGTTTCCAGCAGACCGCTTGTCGAAAACACCCGAGCGCGGGGCCCAGTGGCGTGCGGTCAGATACTGAAATTCATCCTTTAAAAAGGCAGATTGGCACGAATGAAGTTCATAAGGAGCTCGAAATCTATCAAATTTCTATTTAACAATGAAATAGAGTATCAGGCTTGATTATCGGAATGATATGGATAGTTATCACTCTGAAAAATCAATGATTCCTTACTTCGGGAACCGTCCGTCGGATCATTCTCGAACTCTGTAAGGAAAAATTTTATCTTGATTGGTACACGGCATTTGGCTTTATTTCATCAATAAGAATAATCGCTGATCATTTTCGACCAATTGCAAAGGGGGGCCGTAGGGTTATTTTGCCCCCTATTTTTCAAAATTTTATATCTCCGAAAATACGCAACGGCGCACAATGGCACTCGGTATATAGTTTCATTATATTTAAATGAATATTCACTAAAAATTTTGATCCACTTGCAAAGGTCCAGGGCAGTTATTTCCACCCCTATTCTTCAAAATTTTATATCTCCGGAAATACGCAACGGTGCACAATGGCACTCGGTTGAAGTTTCATTATATCGAAATGAATATCCACTAAAACTTTGGTCCACTTGCAAAGGCCAGGGGGTTATTTCAACTCCAATTCTTCAAAATTTTATATCTCCGGAAATACGCAACGGTGCACAATGGCACTCGGTATATGGTTTCATTACATCGAAATGAATATCCTGTAAAATTTTGGTCCACTTGCAAAGGGGCCAGAGGGTTATTTTTACCTCCTATTCTTCAAAATTTTATATCTCCGAAAATACGCATGCACAATGGCACTCGGTATATAGTTTCATTATATCAAGAAATGAATATCCACTAAAATTTTGGTCCACTTGCAAAAGGGCCAGGGGGTTATTTCAACTCCAATTCTTCAAAATTTTATATCTCCGAAATACGCAACAATGGCACTCGGTAGGTTTCATTACATCGAAATGAATATCCAGTAAAATTTTGAGTCCACTTGCAAAGGGGGCCAGGAGTTATTTCCAACTCCAATTCTTCAAAATTTTATATCTTCATCGAAATGAATATCCAGTAAAATTTTGGTCCACTTGCAAAGGGCCTGGGGGTTATTTCCACCCCCAATTCTTCAAAATTTTATATCTCCGGAAATACGCAACGGCGCACAATGGCACTCGGTATATAGTTTCATTATATCCAAATGAATATTCACTAAAATTTTGGTCCACTTGCAAAGGGGCCAGGGGGTTATTTCCAACCCAATTCTACAAAATTTTATATCTCCGGAAATACGCAACAGCACACAATGGCACTCAGTATATGGTTTCATTACATCGAAATGAATATCCAGTAAAATTTTGGTCCACTTGCAAAGGGGCCTGGGGGTTATTTCACCCCAATTCTTCAAAATTTTATATCTCCGGAAATACGCAACGGCGCACAATGGCACTCGGTATATAGTTTCATTATATCAGAAATGAATATCCACTGAAATTTTGGTCCACTTGCAAAGAGGGGCCAGGGGGTTATTTCCAACTCCAATTTTCAAAATTTTATATCTCCGGAAATACGCAACGGTGCACAATGGCACACTCGGTATATGGTTTCATTACATCAAAATGAATATCCAGTAAAATTTTGGTCCACTTGCAAAGGGGCCAGGGTTATTTTCACCTCCTATTCTTCAAAATTTTATATCTCGAAAATACGCAACGGCGCACAATGGCACTCGGTATATAGTTTCATTATATCCAAATGAATATTCACTAAAATTTTGATTCACTTGCAAAGGGGCCAGAAGTTATTTCCACCCCCAATTCTTCAAAATTTTATATCTCCGGAAATACGCAACGGCGCACAATGGCACTCAGTATATGGTTTCATTACATCGAAATGAATATCCACTAAAATTTTGGTCCACTTGCAAAGGGGCCTGGGGGTTATTTCCACCCCCAATTCTTCAAAATTTTATATCTCCGGAAATACGCAACGGTGCACAATGGCACTCGGTATATGGTTTCATTACATCGAAATGAATATCCAGTAAAATTTTGGTCCACTTGCAAAGGGAGCCAGGGAGTTATTTTCACCTCCTATTCTTCAAAATTTTATATCTTCCGAAAATACGCAACGGCGCACAATGGCACTCGTTATATAGTTTCATTATATCCAATGAATATTCACTAAAATTTTGGTCCACTTATGAAGGGGGCCAGGGGGTTATTTCAACTCCATTCTACAAAATTTTATATCTCCGGAAATACGCAACGGTGCACAATGGCACTGGTATATAGTTTCATTATATCCAAATGAATATTCACGCTTCCATCCCCTAATCTTCAAAGTTTTATATCTCCGGAAATACGCAACGGCGCACAATGGCACTCGGTATATGGTTTCATTACATCGAAATGAATATCAGTAAAATTTTAGTCCACTTGCAAAGAGGCCAGGGAAGTTATTTTCACCTCCTATTCTTCAAAATTTTATATCTCCGAAAATACGCAACAGGCACAATGGCACTCGGTATATAGTTTCATTATATCCAAATGAATATTCACTAAAATTTTGGTCCACTTGCAAAGGGGGCCAGGAAGGTTATTTCAACTCAATTCTTCAAAATTTTATATCTCGGAAATACGCAACAGCGCACAATGGCACTCGGTATATAGTTTCATTATATCCAAATGAATATTAACTAAAATTTTGATCCATTTGCAAAGGGGGCCAGGGGGTTATTTCCATCCCTATTCTTCAAGCTTTATATCTCCGAAATACGCAACGGCGCACAATGGCACTCAGTTTATAGTTTCATTACATCGAAATGCATATCCACTAAAATTTTGGTTCACTTGCAAAGGGCCAGGCCAGGGTTATTTTCACCTCCTATTCTTCAAAATTTTATATCTCCGAAAATACGCATCGGCGCCAGGGGACAATTTGCCAAATATTCAATTTTTTTCAAAACATGCAGCTAACCATAATGAAAGATGATCCTGAATTTGTTATATTTATTAATATAAACAATTCAGCATTCATTCCGCACCACCAATGAGGTAGAATGCATGGCGCGTTTTTTTACATGGTTTCCCTATAGGCATATTCCATGAGATGATACTTATCTAGTGGGTGTATTTTATTTCACATTCAGTAATTTCTGCACAAGTCGCTTATGCTGTTCATAAATTCATTTCGCTTATTCGTGAGACAGTTAATATGCAATTTTCTTTTACAACTTTGGCATGTATAAAATCAAATTCGGTAAGTTTCGAACAATACAAACATCTATTATGCATTGATGAAGATTTTCGAGAAAGTAACTTTTAACGGTGTTTCTGAGGCGTTAATGTCAACTACTTCATTCAAGGGTTTTCTGAAATGTACTGCTGAAAATAATAAATTATATACATTCCGCAGTTAAATTATCTTCCTGGTAAATAATGGGTGGATCAAAATAGTTCCAAACCTCATTGTCCCTGTCTGTTTGGGTTATTAATTCCGAAAATCTGCGAAAATATTTCTTTTTCCTAAGTCTTGATAAATTGCTTGTTCTTCTTAAAGGATCGAGAAACAGAAAATTTTGTTTTTCACGTTCAAAATAATTAAAATAAAATGGATGTTGCATTCGTTTATCCAGCAGTGCCACATAATCCTTCTCAAGAGTCAGAGTTTTATTTTCTTCAAAATGATCGGGAAAAGACTACCTCGCTATTTGAACTGGCAATTTTTGGAAAATATTCGCCGTGTCTATAAGACAAAAATAATTATCAATTACGAAACTAGTTAAATATTGGCCAAAGTCCAAACTCAAGTAATCACTTATTTCTATTTCGCGAACTGGGCAAGACAATTCTTCAAATAAAGTTACAATATAATTCCGTTCTGATGGTTTCCTAACACTTGTTCTATCTGCCGAAGGTCGGGGATGTTTTGTAGTAACCAATGTCCTTTACTAAGCCATTAGGAGAAAATCTAAATCTTTCAGGGTTCTCCACTTCCCTGTCAATTGGGTTGGTTAACTTTGTTCCTTTTCATTCATTATTATGAACGGTAGGAAATCGAAATAATAAAATGATTTCAATGTCGGAAGCATATTCTCTTTCCAAAATTCCACATTCCTTTCAACTCTTATTATTCTAATCCTTCAAATGTAAATATCACCAAATCACACCATTTTCGCTCGCAAATATTCAATGATCCCTGTATTTGATAAAAATATTCAGACGATGTTTTGAGTTTGTTTGATCCAGCAAGAAATTTCAAATCAGCTCTATTTGGATCATGATTTCTCAATTTGTATGGGCATTTGATTTCTATCATTCCATCAGGTTGAACCAAACCATCGGGAGAACAAGCCAGAAATGGATTTTTTCTGTCGACAATCAATCCGCTCGATTCACATTCGACGTTTCGAATGATTGCATACTGATCTCGAGCTAAATTTTCATTATCAATTCCATGATTGACTGCTTCACAATTCAAATTAGTAGGATTTCTAATTTGTTTGCAAATATTCTCCCTGGTGGAAATTTTGCATCTACATATTCTGAAGAAGAAAAGAAGCTGTTATTCTCTTTCTTCTTTCTTCTCTCCATAATTCAGACATTCTCTGAGAAACCGTCTCTCTTTTCAATCGTTCTTGTTGTTCTGACGTCAATGTGATAGCGTTGATCTCTTCCGCACATTTTCGGCCAGGCATGAATTTGGAAAATCAGGCGACCATGGTTCATTTGATTCTGTCTCATCCATGCTTGGAATATCATCTGAATTTTTTTGTGACTAATTAATATTTCTTTCGCACTTGTAAGTTTATTTCCAACTTCAGGTTTGCTTCATAAAACTACCGCTAAAGTGAGAGGTAGTTCTTTGGGCTTCTCGCTTGGGATTCTCGTGAACTTTTTTTCGTTATCCTCCATTCTCTTCGCCTCTCAATATTTAGATTTGATTTCCCTATATTCATATTGACCTCACCTCGAAATCGCCCTGATGTCATTTTGATATGCTCTAATAAATCTAGAACATTTCATATTTTTTTTTGACCTTCTAGTATACCGCATTTTCAGATAACCAAAATAATTTTCTATGATAGCGTTACTCAGTCTCTTTCGTTTGAGAATACAGGTCCATAATGGAGCAAAGGGAATGTATTTTCTTTTAATCATATTCAAGAATTCTTTATTGTAGTAAATATTTTCCTTTTCTCACATATGGTTTGTGAAGATTCAATCTGCTTTATTTTTTCGTAATAAAGGTTTTATATCTTTTATAGAAAGGACTGGAACGAAATAGAGAGGATTCTTGGGATTCCTGAAACCCTAAACTTATATTTTCCCACTTTAAATTTGGTTAGATATAAAATTTTGAAGAATAGGAGGTGGAAAAATAACCCCTGGCCCCCTTGCAAGTGGATTCATTTCAAAATTTTAGTGGATATTCATTTCAATCATAATGAAACTATATACCGAGCCGTTGCGTATTTCCATTTTGAAGAATGTGAAATAACCCCCAGGCCCCCTTTGCAAGTGGTGGATATTCATTTCGATGTAATGACTATGCCAACGCCGTTGCGTACGGAGATATAAAATTTTGAAGAATTGGGGATGGAAATAACCCCCTGGCCCCTTTGGCAAGTGGATGCAAAATTTTAGTGGATATTCATTTCAATATAATGAAACTACTGTGTGCGCATTGTGCGCGTTGCGTATTTTCGGAGATATAAAATTAACCCCCTGGCCCCCTTTGCAAGTGGAGCAAAATTTTAATATTCATTTCAATATAATGAAACTATATAATTGTGTGCCATTGGGGTGCAGGCCCCCTTTGCAAGTGGTAGTGGATATTCATTTCGATGTAATGAAACCATATACTAGTGCCATTGTGCGCCGTTGCGTATTTCGGAGATATAAAATTTTGAAGAATTGGGGTTGGAAATAACCCTGGCCCCCTTTGCAAGTGGATCAAAATTTTAGTGGATATTCATTTGGATATAATGAAACTATATACCGAGTGCCATTGTGCGCCGTTGCGTATTTTCGGAGATATAAAATTTTGAATTGGAAAATCTCAAGTGGACAAAATTTTTTCATGGTTAACATAATGCCATATCTGTTCGATAGGGAAATGATACGGCTCCTTTGCAAGGGATCGATTATTCTTATTGATGAAATAAAGCCAAATGCCGTGTACCAATCAAGAAAATTTTTCCTTACAGAGTTCGAGAATGATCCGACGGACGGTTCCCGAAGTAAGGAATCATTGATTTTTCAGAGTGATAACTATCCCTTATCATTCCGATAATCAAGCCTGATACTCTATTTCATTGTTAAATAGAAATTTGATAGATTTCGAGCTCCTTATGAACTTCATTCGTGCCAATCTGCCTTTTTAAAGGATAAATTTCAGTATCTGACCGCACGCCACTGGGCCCCGCGCTCGGGTGTTTTCGACAAGCGGTCTGCTGAAACGGTCTGCCAGGTTCACAGGGTAGGACTCTACGTTATGTTTACGTAATAAATCAAGTTCGTGATAGTGAAAATAATTGGGAAACAAAGATGGTAAATAAAACAAAATGGTTAGACCCAAACAATCAGCTATTTATTAAGGGTCTACAAAAATATAGGCGAAAGCCTCAGGCAGAAAAACCCCTCATGTTAGATGATGTTAGGGTACTTGTTTAAAACTAAATTAACAATCATTAACAACTAGCAAAGGCAAGTATAACAGTTCTGAGAAAACTATAACAATACTAAACAGATAGTTATCATAATAATCAGAGCAACTTCCATAATACAAAGAGAATAATAAACATGGTAAATATGGCAACTCCAATGGTACAACAAGAATTAATAATCATGGCAAATATGTAAACTTCAATAACACAACAAGGATAATAATCATGGCAAATGTATACTTCAATAATGCAACAAGATAATAATCATGGCAAATAAGTAAACGACTAATTATGACCATCGTCATGGTCACGGTCCCAGGGTATGTGAGCCATAACTATAATATTGTATGAGCTAAGGAATTGGGAACACGGTGAAGGTCATGGAGTTCCAGCGGCGGCTCTGAAAAAATGACAGAAAGTTTCGCGGTTGATAAAAAAGGTATATTCTCTCATGCCTTATAGCACATGTTAGTATCGGTTCTTGCCTTAAGGCCTTGGAACCGCCCCTTCAAGGTCTTCGATCCAGGTACCTAAGAAATCTCATACAACAGTATAGGAATGGTCTACAATCTCGAGACCCCTAAATGAAATATCATGTAATACGAGCATATAGATAAATGTTTACAGAAGCTAATTAAAGCTTGTGCGAGTTAGGTTAACCAGTGTGTGTTCTGTGTAGGCTTTGTTACTGTGTCCTTACGCCACCTTAGGCACAGCACTGTTAATTTTAGACCCAACAGTGAATGATGGCCGCATACCGAAAGCTATAAAATTTCTTTCCTAGTCCCGGGCTTGAACCTACGACACGACGGGTTTCCACGTCATAGGTCAAGGCTTTATTCCACTAAGCTATGCGACACGCATAATAGCATAGATAGCAGTACGAGATCATAGCATAAATAAACAACAAATCTTGATAGAATATCCATCACGAGTAAATAATAAGAACCAGAATGCACTATGGACATGAATAACAGAAACAGATATAGGTAAACGATAATAAGCAATATAAAAGGTGAAAGCAGAGAATCTACATAATCAACCGAAGGAAATATACATAACGACAACAAGAGAATACATCATGACAGTAAGAAGAATAAGTTGACACAGTACGAAATATGCACAACAATAACCATGAATAGTAAGGCAAGTACATTACACATTAAAATGACCAACTATAACATATACGAAATATACATAATGATTACATGGGGGTAACTAAACAACGTTAACCTTCGATATAACACCATGGTGCTACGTACACTGGTTACATCCATTTTTCCATATCGACCATGCTAGTACTACCACTAGTGGAGGTCTCCATATGTTCCTGCTTAATCACAGGTTCAGACCCCCAGAGCGATTGACAATTCCTATTGTACCATAGGGTACAGTAAATAAAGTTGATCGGTTACACTCTAGTAACACATTGTAGAAAACTGAAAATACGGCATTCAGTGTTATGGTAGACACCTAAACTTCAAGGGCAATAATATCGAAAATGATGGAATCACATGCTATAAGGAGTTATATGAATCAAACAAAGGATTAAGTGCACAAAGGAAATAGAGTTATATGAATCAAACAAAGCATTATGTGAACAAAGGAAATAGAGTTATATGAATCAAACAAAGCATTATATGAACAAAGGAAATAGAGTTATATGAAATTAGACAAAGCATTATGTGAACAAAGGAAATAGTTATATGAAATAAGACAAAGCATTATGAACAAAAAATTACATTCACAAGACAACATCATTAATGATAAAGGCCCAAACACTACCTAATACAGAATTGAATTTAACAATAATTAAGAAACACTCTATAATAATGGCATTGATACGAAAACAATAAATTGCTTGAACAATGAGATTTCCAATGTTGTTTACCAACAAAGGGTTAGTAAACTCGATGGATCTTTCATAATAATTAAATTAATCTAAGTTCTACCTGAAAAATAGATTTCAGCGGTACTCAATGAAGTAATGGCTTCGGTTTAGCACTCCTACAAGCACTCACTAAAAACTTTCGAATAAGCACTTCATTCTCTCACAACTCAACTGATAATAACCACACCATCTTGGATTCCTTCCTTCATCTTCTTTCCCCACGCATCGCTCAGGTCGATACTTCACAGTGCGGTATCATTCTAACCATAGAATTTATTTTGACCATGAACTCTCCTGAAAGAAAACCTAGGATGTTACATTATTATTCTTACTTCAAAATAATGGTATCTTCATTCGCCGTTGCGGTTGTATTAGAATCACCATGTTGCAGAGTACGTCCAAAGACTCTCGAACCAGCGCGCAAAGCTTCTTACCTCACATCGGTGCTTTCAAAAAATTTTCATATGAATCCAAATAAATCGTATACTTTTGAGTTTGGTCTTAAACTATGGCAAGTTTCTGTAATTGTTGAGCATAATCTACCTAAGTATGGTTTTATTTACTGGGTGTACCATTTGGAATAAGGAAGTAGTATTCAATTTTTGAAAACTGAAGAGAGCTTAACATATTTCGAAAGATTTCTTTTGACTATTGGATTACAAACAAATGTTAGCTTGGGTTGGTGACGGGGTGCCATACAATTGGATATATGACATAAAAGCCTAGGGAAATAACTCCAGTTAATAGAAACCCTGGCTCCCCGCATAAGTATTGTTGTGTAAACAGAAATAAGCTTGAATATATTTGAGGGACTTCTTCATTCAAAAGTGGTCTTCAAGTAATAATTATAGAGGCTTCTTCAAGCACATATCGTGTCCGAAAATAAAAAGACAAAAGCAGAAAAAAGAACTGAATACAGAATATAATTATTATATTTGTTTGAAATTTATAACCCATTACAAGAAAGAATATGGAACATCGTGACTAGCCCTCAAACCATCTTGAAATTTATATATGGGACACTCATTGATGAGATGAGGTATTGTTTTTTCTGTTGGTTATGCAACAAGAAATGCCAATTCTGAATAGTTTTAAGAATGTTCAAATGTATAAGGGTAAAAAGCAAGGCATTCTTGCGAATAGTAAGTTAAGTTGAGAGAACGGCAAGTTTGCATGTGTTACGTTTTACGCTGTACAAGTCTGAATAAAGTGTATACAAACAAAAAACGTTTTCACTAGAACCTCTGAAACTAACATTTTCTGCATATCCACATTCACAACTTGCGATTGGAACTGAGTTCTATCTGAATAGCATGTTATTGATACGGTCATTTTTCTTGGAAGATCAAAAGCGGAATTTTTTCAGAAGGATCAGAAATGAGATTTTTATTGAACATTTCATAAGAGTTCCACTCAATCTTCCATAATTCTTTATCGCTTATGTTCATATTGAAGAATGTATTATACCATAAAGGTTTACGTGACTTCAATCTTGGAAATTCATTTTGTGGAATATATGAAATAATTGGAAATAAATTGGGAAGAGAATGATATTTGCTCCAAGAATTTAGAGCTGCAGTCTGTCTGCGAATATGGGGAGGGACAATGTTCGACAAAACTGGTTACCAATGAACCGGTGTAGATCTTATGGTGCTAGTAATTATTGTCATGGATGTATTCAATTGTGCATCGACTTTTTATGCATGTGCACTATTAAACCAAATAGAGCAACAATACTCAGGACTTAGGCTAGAGATGCTGTGCGAAGAGTGGAAGCATCAGCACCCCAAGATGATCCAGCTAATTTTTGAAGAATATTATTCGTAGTTTTTAGTTTTAGGCTCAGATCATCTAATTTAACTCCTGAATTTTTTGGATAGAAATTATGTTCGATAGGAGAATCATACAAAGTTATAGCTAATCCTATATATTTCATGATTATTCATATGAAAACAAGATACCTCTGTTTTGTTAGGATTGGGACATAATCGCCACTCAAGAAGCTTGAACTGATCCTTGAGGAAGACAATGTTTTGAATTTGCTACTTTTATTCTCAATAAAAACACGAAACCTTCTACCAGATAACATATTTTCTTCTATCTTTCCACACAGTGGATATGCCGAAGATAAATAATGAAAGCAGCTCCTGTTTTCAACCTATTATGAAGCCTGATTCTATGAAAGTTGTAAGGCTGAGAACCTGATCTGAACAATTTCAATTCTTTCTAAAGCCTCCCTGGAAATTTTGTAGAGTTAGATGATCGTCTCGGAATTCTACGTCGGATATTTGAGCTTGAACTTGTGATCAGTTTTCCATGAACATGGCTGGCATCGTTAATCTTCCGCAGTGAGCCTCTCGACGAGAAAAGCACAAAACATAAAAGCGAATCCTACAACTATAGTATACAAAACTATATTAATTCAAACTTGCAACTCTTCAATCAGATTATTTATGTTTGGGAAATCGATTCCGAAACATATCCTGACGGGACTTCAGGAAACCATATTCATTCTATGCTATACAAAACATCTCAATGGATGCGGTTCATAGGAAATACGAAGCTGTGATTCTCGTAATGGCTGTTGAATCCGTAGCGTTTAGCATGAATACCTCTAAGGGTACACTAACAGACATTCCTTTTCAATCGAAATATCAGCCGATTCAACGGCTTCATAATGTAACCTTTGAATAACCCTCGGTTTCAATCAGTCTTTGTTAAAATCGAATCTGAGATTTCAAATCCTACAACCCTAGAATTGAGATATAACAAATTCGGGAAAACATCCTTCATCCTTCAGCAACTTTGTCGAATAGAATTTTCTTAGTGCCAGTTTTTCTTTCGAAGGAAAAATTTTATTTTGAGCCTTATAAGAAATATCTTATATCTCAGGGATATATTTAACGTTTGTTGATATTTCTATGGAAAATCTCACACATTTCATTTCAATCTAATGATTTTCTCAAAAATAAAATGCATGGAAATGTGTTTGTATTTCATTGGTGTGCGGGTACAAAATTAGGATTAATAACAATCACCCGCTTAATGAGAGAGAGGCGCACTTCCTGAGTCGCTGGTTATACTATAACAGCAGATTCAAAAATTATCTTTGGTAGAAAAGATGTTTGCAAGATGAATAAAAACAAATTTGTAGTTATAACAGGATTATGTATTCACAGATAAGAATAGTTACAATATGTTCGGCACTTGAGTTTACACTCACAGAAAGAGTTTTTAGGTGTCTATTATAACCAAGGATTTGAACTTCTTTGCTCAATCTTGGACACTTCTGGTAGTACTAAACAATAAAGAGATCTGACCTTATTTGTTGCTATGGAAATCACCACAGCTCTGCTCTAATCATCGAGGTAGACTTTGTAAAGTAAGATGCAGTCATTTTGGATAAAGTTTTTCAAACTTCCACTGATAAATTGTGCTTTGGCGATATGTAATTGCCTCACAGGTTCACAATTCACAACCTTTCTCTTTTACGTAGAGAATTTCAACTGAGTAATTCACATACACAATAAACTAGGGTAGCTAACTGACCCGAAAACAGATTATTTTGAGAGATTTTAAGAGGAAGTAGTTCTGAGTGCCGTTATAGACAGGTGAAAGTAAACTGCTAAAAAGGAACTTACTGGTAGAACTGTATACCTTGGTAGTTAAACGAGAAGTGTACAGAGAGAATGTTCTTGATTAATTGAGAAACGTCGGACGTGTCGAAAGGTAGTACAGGTAGCTAAGCTTAGGGATTCCCAAAATTCCGTCCGATAGAAAGGCATTCTTGGAAGTAACGGCCGCTGCCCCAAATTCCAAGAACTGTCCTTTGTTGCGAGAATAACTGAAATAATTATGAATATGCTTATATAGGGTGATTCATTTAGGGTTATTTCTTTCAACAAAAAAATTATTGAGAACAATTTCATCTTATAATGTTTATAATAACATAAAAGAACGATCCTTTACAATTGTTCTTTAAAGAAAATTTTTTTCAAAACTAACTAGTCAAAAAATTTAGAAAGCACTGACGTGAAGTCAGATTGCTTTGGCGCTCTTGTTGAGCTACTCGAGAGTAAATATTCAAACCATTACAAATTAGGGCCTTGCACGGCTTCATCGGATGCGACTTGCTAGATCTTTTCGCTCTCAACACCGGCAATTTGCGAGGCCATTCGTTGAAGTTGTACCATGAGAAATATGGAACTTCGCAGAGACAGCATTTCCTCTGCAACAGGATCTTTGACGTGTGGAATTCCCTTCCGGGACGCATCGTTGGTGCACCGAGTGTGAATGCTTTCAAGAACCGGTTGGATGAACTGAAGTGTTAATTGTGATTTGTGATAGTTGTTTTACAATTTTTTTTCTCCTTTTCTTGTATCACATGTAACGCATGACTTTTTTTCTTGAGGGATTATAGGCCTAGCCTCCCCTCTTATTTATGGTTTAATAATAATAATAATAATAATAATAATAAATCTATAAGCACTCTGATCACGTGAACAATAGTCTTTTCCCGTACTATGGGACAATGTGATGCAAATATGAACGCCTAATGAATGAACAAACCTATATCTCAAATTGAAAATAACTACTCACAATTTTCCCCAAGTTTTGTTCGAAGCTATAATTCCCTTTTCCTAAAAACTTACGTCAGTGCTTTTCTGAATTTTGGCAACGTATATTATTTCAGCCACCGATATTGAATTTTTTCTCTATGATTTCCCGTTATGAAATATTTTGATTAATATTACGCCAACTCACACTGATTAATAATCCTGGCATTTGTCATTAGAATATCGATCTGTGATGGCCATCGTTCAAAGAAAATCATCGGGACGTATGTCATTTCTCCTTTCTCTTGAGTAAATGAAAAAAATGATCATATCATTAGATGGAAAAGAGCTACGACAATGAAATTTGAGGATAAGTAAGATATCGATCACCTCAATATATTCACGAATTTTTATTCAAATCCGAAAAATATCTTATGAGATAGTGAGGATTAAAAATTTTTTTTCGGGAATTTTTAAAAATTTTCTAGCATGACGATTTGCGAGCTGTTTTGCTGCAGCCTTCCTCAACAATATTTCAAGTATCAACTTGATCGGATGGATATTCTAGTAGTTATTGAGGAAAGAAAATTTCAGATGCTCATAACTACTGAACCATCCGATGGATTTGGTCCAATAACGAACTTGACCGATATATTTGGACAATTAACCTATTCTGAAAATATGAAAACTCTAGCTGATTCCTACTGGATGCTAGGGCTGATACGGCCGGCCGGATAGACTCAACTTTCGCCACGGATTCTTCATCGGGGAGTCGAACCCAATCGATTGAGACCATTTTCGGCTCGATATTCCAAAATTACAGATATTCGGGCAAAATGATAGGCATGATTGGCATTCGCCAAATTCAACTCAAATTCAATATTACTCGAGTAATATTGGCCTCAAATACCTCAATCATAGCCGGCTTATTCGCGTAGACTTGGAGCTTTACATAGCCCCAAAGGAAAAAGTCAAGAAGTGTGATGTCACATGATCTATCCCACCAATTCACTGATCCAAAGCGCTAACATTTGCTAGGCCTGAAAGCCTAATATGACCCAATCGTATTGTATCTGTATCTTATGGCAGAAACAGTATTGTCGAGTATGTAGTAAAAAATTTCATGTAGATCCTTCCAAACATGCCATTACAAAGGAGCTCGTTGTAAAAGTTTGCAACCAAAGTAGGTGAAACTGCTTATATGTATTTCAATCCACTATTCAACATCCAACACTACGACGTAACATAAAGACAAACAACCATGACATCTCTATGTTCTCCTCCCGTACGAACCATCAACATGCAATTTGCAGTTTCGCGAATAAACGTAAAGGCAGCCAATGAAGCACAGTTCTGAGTTCGTTCACCTGCTTCAAATTCGCGGTACGGAATAGTTAACTTTGTTGCGAACGTTGTCGATTTGGCATGGTTTCAAGCAATCATCGAGGATCGGATGCAGACGTTGCTAAGACCTTTAAGAGGCTTGACCTATCCCGGAGACAGATGTTGAATTGGAAGGATGGCTTTAAACAGTCCGGAAAGTTCGCATGAGAGGATGCGTGACATCCATAAATATAAGACGGGTCTGCAAGACGATGAGATGAAAGAACGTTGCGTGAAGTTTGATGATAATGATTGGAATAAAGGTTGACATTTTATGTGTAATATACAGAGTGAGTCTTTGACCACTGCGTTAATTTTAACCATAGATTCTTGACGTCAAAAGAAACATTTTCTTCCTACAATATTTTTCCAAATTTGGCCCCGTTCAAAAGATAAAGGCTGTTGAAATTTCATAAAAAAATTACATTTTCACCTGTAATACTCAAACGACAATATCAATTGAAATGATCTCTTGTAGAAGGTTTTTGATAACAGTCATGCATATTTTGGCATCAATAGATTTATTCCATTTCTTGTGGGTTTCTCAAAACTACTCTACAGATAGGTTAAATTGCATGAAAAACAAATATCGCTTGAACTATAGGTCCATATCTCGTACCTCCTGGAATCATTAGTCTTTTTTGCAGATAAAATCATGCCTCATCTTTTCTCCTAAATTGCACCATTCTTGAGATATTTGAAGTTGAAAGGAATTGAATCGATATAATTTTGTCCAAATTTTCTGATTTTCCCAAATCCAACTCTGTGCTTAAATGTTTCAATAATCAGATTTGTTCCATGTTGCCATATTTTATATCTTTATTAAATATTTCTACAAAAGGTTGGGAAAATCTCTCCAGTCTATGGTTCCACCACTAAACACTACCACTGAACAATTTTTGTCTTACATTCACCACAAAATCTAAATTGCCATTTGCTGAAGTCATTGTTAATGATGTCTAGCACCCTGTTTAATATTTAATCCAGAGTAATATTCCATAATAAATAGAGAAAAAGTTTTCCATCACTCACATAGGTACTTCGGTATATTGTCGTAATAAGCGTTGAAATAGGTAATGTATTTTCTGCCAGGACCTGTTAAATTGAAGACTTGTCTTTATGAAGAGCTGGTTCTTTATAGCTTCAGACTTTCAGGGTTCATCAAATTATATCTATTCTAACATAGGAATGCTTCAAATTAAGCTCATATGAGTTTTAAAAACATACAACCCAGTCTCCTAGATTTGTTTTGTATCTTTATTATCTTTAATTCATACACCGATTCAACCTGGTTCACAAACTTAGGAGATAATAGAATTTGACTTAGTTTTAATATTTCTGTATGTTTGTTATGATGCATGGTTAATTAAAATTCAATCAATATTGAAACTGGAAGCTATAAGCTCATAAACAAGAAAGATTAGAATAGAATGCATTTTCTGACCATAATCATTTCATACTGAATTAAATAATTTCAAACAATCGATATTATCTTTCAAATAGTTTCCACACTTTTTTGAAAGAAAGCTACAAATAACTGTTGACAATTTCAAACAGAATCAAAACAACAAGGAATCACAGAACACCTTTTTATTGGAAACTACCCACCACAGAGACGTTATAATATTTTATTTGATAATTCACTCTAGTTATTCTGAATTATAACTAAAGATCAATAATGGTTATGGATATTATCTTTCATTTAAAAAAACATTGCAATTATTAATTTTTTCTCTCCTGGGGTTCGGTAATAAATTAATATTCTATGGTAAGGTATTAAAATTTGACATAATCTATGAATAACCATTATTCAATATTTATGTTCTTGTTTACGTAATTAAAACAGATACTCTGATTATAAAAACCAATAATTTACGCATGTTCAGTAATCAGTAATTATAGTGTAAACAGAATAGATTCATACTAATGATTTAACAAAATTTTTTTTATTAAAGAACACCTTGTTGATTTTTCAAAATCAAATTTAGGTGATCAAACACAAGCAAGTATAATTGCACACTTAAATCTGGAAATACTTGTAATCTATCCAGGTAAATTGTTATTGGGTCAGTACAGAAAATAATCATCAAGCAAAGTAACATCACTTTAAAATAATTATTCGTAGTGACATCATTCATTGTTGTTGAAGATTTCGAAAAAGATTTTCATATTTTTAACAGTATGATATCAAGAGACCTCATAGACCTGTTCACTGGTCTCTGTCAAGGAGAAGAAACTTCAGAAATATCAGTGTTTGGAAAATCATAGATGATTTTTTCTGGCTTTAAGTGAAAAAAAAACACAGTGACAACCTCTTGCCTTGGAAGTTTTCATAGAAATGATGGTTTTGATGATTTGGAAATTTCAAGAAGAAAATTACAAATGTATGATGATAACATCCAATAATTCTGAGGTTTTTTTGTAATTTCTCACTAGAAAGGGATGGTTTATAATTTTGAAGTGGAAAGAAATTATAGTAGAACAACAAAAATCTATGTTTATGGTGTTGAATTTTTTTTACCAGAAAATTAGTATTTTGTATCTTCCTTCTGGATATGGACCTCATCGGATGAAACATGAGTGAGTGAATCATTTTGTAGAAGGAAAATAATGTTTTAAACAATTCAGATTCAATAGTGGATGCTGTGGAAGGTATTTTCCATTCAAACTAAACTGGACTACAGAGGAGTATTTGCCCAATGTGAAAACTCAAAATGCTTATAACTTTTTAACGCAGCTGAATATGGAAAAACCGTAATGGAAAAAGTGTTTCTTTTGATCTCAAGAACCTATGGTTAAAATTAACGCAGTGGTCAAAGACTCACCCTGTATATCTGGCTATTCAATCGATGTTTTGATTCATACTGTGCGGGTACAAAATTAGGAGTAATAATAATCACCCGCTTAATGGAGAGCAGCGCACTTCCTGAGTCGATGGTTATACTATAAGAGTAGATCCAAAAATTGTCTTTGGTAGAAACAATGTTTGCAATGTGAATAAAACAAATTTGTAGTAGTAACAAAATTATATTCACAGAGAAGAAGAATAAACAATGTTCGGCACTTGAGAGTTTATATTCACAGAGAAGGGTTTTTAAATGTCTACAAAATCCAAGGATGTGAACTTCTTTGCTAAATCTTGGGCACTTCTACTTAATACTAAATAATAAAGAGATCTGACCTTATTTTTCTAATTTGAAGTTCACCACAGCTCTGCTTCAATCGTCGAGGGTAGAATTCTCAGAATAAGGTGCAGGTACTTCGGATGAGATTTTCACTAACAAATTGTGGCTTGTCGATATGCAATTGCTTCACAGATTCACAAATCACAACTTTGTTGTTTCACTTGAGAGAATTGCAGCTGAATAACTCAGATTCACAATAAACTAGTGTGACTAACTGACCCAACTGGAAAAAACATATGTGAGAGAGATTATGTTAATCGACGAGGAACTTTCAGAGATTAGAAAGATGTATTACAGGTGAAAAATAAACTGGTAAAGTAGAACTGACCACGTTGGTGGTCAAACTAAAACTGTACAGAGAGAGGATTCTTGAATAATTGAGAAAGGTCGTACTTATCGAAAGTACCTTTACTTTAAATAGCTTTAGGGATTCCCAAAATTCCGTCCGATAGAAAGCATTCTTGGAAGTAACGGCCGCTGCCCTAAATTCCAGGAACTGTACTTTGTTGCAAGAATATCGCAACACATACTGAAGTGTCACTTGCTCGAAAATTTTATATGTCTAGATCATTTCTTTAGGACGTAATGATGGACATACGGACATAATGAGTTTTGGCCAAAAAAACTCTTTAGTGAGTTTAAAGAAAACAATGCATCTATATTTCATGATTCTCTCTAGAAAACTTCAATCAATTAATTTCACTCAATATTCATTCGCTCAATATTCGAGATTCCAGTTCGAAATCTGGCATGATCTTTGACAATAGTTTAATCTAAGCCACTGTATTCAAATCTCAGTTGTCAGAAAATATATAGTGGTAAAAAAAAATTTAATTTGTCAACTTACGAAATTGTGAAACACTCTGTTCTGTTCTTTTAACCAAGAATTGTTTAATTTATTGTTAATCGAATATGAATGCGTGAAGAGACAAGAGTGTTATACACAAATGTCGAAATACATCTGTCGTATTCTATTTCATTTTTTTTGATTATTTTTTCTGTACTTTTTTGAATTGTTGGATATTATGATAGGAATGAAAAAATTTGCTCTTATTCATCAAAGAAATCGGTGTTTTCTAGAATAAATAAAGGTATCAGTGATACTTTCAAGAAGTGGGAGAATATAATGGTCAAATTTAGATATATTTTTACCAATATTCAAGTTTACATGACAAACAAGAACTATTCCAAGTGTTTTACAGAAGTTTTTGTATAAATAGCCTGTGATTCAATAAACGCAGATAACTCAGAATCTAAATATGATAGGTACCTATAATATAATAATAATAATAATAACTTGATTGAATCCTTTAAGACATGGTTCATGTATAGGAGAAGTCAATACAAATATCAAGAAATTTACCACAAAAGAAAATTCAATTACACAAAAACAATAAATCAGTAACTCATACAATAACTGAACTCAAAAATTCATTCTTAATGTAGAAACATGTTTCCAGCAAGTATTCTTTAATTTCCCTCTTGAATCTAAAATAATCTAAATTTTTCAGTCTATTTGGTAATTTGTTATAAAATTTAATACCACTATACACAGGTGAAGTCTCAAATTTGGATGTTCTGTGGACAGGGATTGAAATTGCATTCTTATGCCTGGTATCATATTCATGATATTCAGAGCATTTCTTGAAAGACTGCACATTTTTATTAATAAATAATAAAGATTTTGATAAATAAATACAAGGAAAACTCATAATTCCTTGTTCTAAAAAGGTTGGCCTACAGATCTCCTGGGGTCTCAGACCAAAGATCAATCGAATTATTTTTTTCTGAGCAACAAAGACTGCGTTACTTCCTGTTGATGCTCCCCACAGAATGACATGTGAAAATGCCATTGAGTAATAAATGTTAACCAACACCTCTGGGGGCAATATATGCTTCAGTCGTTTTAGTGCATAGAAGGCACTGCTCAGTTTTTTGCACACAGACTCTATATGAATCTGCCAATTCAAATTTTTATCAATAATCAATCTTAACATTTTGCACATTCAGAAGATACCAATCTTCCAAGAGGAAGATCAAGGGCGAACTCTTCGGTGGACTCACGTAACTGAAAGTGTACTAAAACAGTTTTATCGACGTTCAGTATCAGGGAATTTTTTTGACACCACTCAGAAAAATACCTTACAAGGATCTCGCATCTAGCTTTCAGTTCACTCAAGCTCGATGCCGTTATCACAAAGGACCTATCCTCTGCAAACAACACGATAACCATCGTGGCGAAATAAGTTCTGATGGAATCCGGCGAATCGTTCACAAACAAAATAAACAGTAGCGGACCCAACACAGATCCCTGCGGTACACCCATATGAATCGGATAAACTCCAGAATTTCTTTGATTGATGAAAACATACATTTTTCTTTCTGTGAGGTAACTGTTTACCCACTCGAGAAAATTTCCTCTGAATCCTAAATGGTATAACTTATACGTGATGAAATTGAACTCCAGACAATCAAAGGCACGGGATTCATCGAAAAATAAACCTGCCACAGAAAGTCCACCATCCAAGTCCACAAGTTGACATGCCGCAGTCTCAGTTGATCGACCAATCCGAAATCCATACTGGCTGCTTGTGATCGCTGAAAATTTATTGAGGAAATTCATCATCCTTTCATATACCAGCCTCTGCATAACTTTAGCCAAGGAACTCAGTATAGATATCGGACGATAATTAGCCAGGTCGTAAATTGCACCTTTGTTCTTATATACGGGGATAACCTTTGCCGTCTTAAGGACAGAAGGAAACCTACCCGTAGTCACTGAGGAATTGACGAGGTTGGCAAAATATTCAGAGATCTGAGGTGCTATCGCCTTCAAGATCTTTATGGAAATCATATCACCTATGCAGCTGGCCTTGACCTTCATGTATCCGATAACGCTCACAACATCCCCGGCCAACACCGGCAAGAAGAAAAAGGTATCGCCCAATAACCTCTGTGTCGTACAGGATGTGGACCTGTTTAAGCCATAATGCGAGTTGAGACTGATAACACTGATACCAGAAAAATACTCAGCGAAGCATTCAGCCTCCTCAGACGGTTCAGATATGACCACACCATTTCTGCTCAAAACAGTTTTGCGCGACGAGATATCAGCCCCCATCTCCCCTCGTACCAAATTCCAAACGGTCCTATTTTTGTTGGACGAGCGAGCCAGAATACCCTCATAATGATTTGACTTGGTAGATTTTAAAAGACTTATGTATTGCTTTTTGGCTCTTAGATATTGCTGTTTGGACTCTACAGTTTTTAGGTTTTGGTACAACCAATGGAGATTCTTTAGGTCCCCACTCGCTTGCCTGACCTCGGCCGTAATCCAGTCAGGCCGCCCTCTCGAGGCGTGACGAGTTCATTTTACCGGACAAGTAGAGTCGATTAAATATGTTAAAATGCTACAAAAATGCTCGAATATGCTGTCAATATCTTGAGACTCGAAGATTGTATCAAAATCAGTACAAGAAACCATCAGAGAGAGATCGACAAGTTTTTTTTTGAGAAAACACACGATAAGGCAGCGGAGTATTTTCAAATGATGAGGAACGAATTTAACGTCAGACAGATCGCTCTATGGTCACCAATGTTTATATCGATGACCTTTGTGGAGACCAGGTCATTGCTTACATTTGTGAGGATGTAATCAACCTTGCTAGAGCTTGTGATTCCGTGCTTGTTGGTAAACACTCTAGTAGGTTCAGTTGAAGTCACCTTGAGATCAAAGCTGATCTGCATATTCTCTAAGTGGGTGTGAGGTTCAAAGTAATTTACGTTGAAATCTCCACACACAAAAATTTTCTTGGATCCCGTGAGACAATAATCTAAGACATATGTGAAGATCTCCGTGAACAATTCCAAATTTCCACCAGGAGGCCTATAGCAACTAACAATGCAAATATTCAATGAATCATTTTTTAAACCTATGGCACAAAATTCACAATGTAACTCCATTGAAAATTCCTAAATATGCTTTATTTGAATTGTCTGAAATGAGGATTTAACATAAATAAGTGATCCACCATGTTGACGTGTCGGTCTACAATATGACGCGGCTATAACATAACCCTCGAGCGACATGGAGGATTTTTCGTGGGGATCACACCAGTGCTCAACAACACTCACAACATCAGGATTCTCCAGCATAGGAAATGTATAGAAAAATTTTGAAGTGGATTGGTGTCATATGACATATTTAATCAATTTGAAATTCAATAAACCCAGATAACTCAGAATCCAAACCAGATAGGTATAGAAAAATTTAAGAGTGGATTGTTCTAATTCGGAAAAGGAAAACACATACTGGGTATCTAATTTGAAAAAACAGTTTTGTACAATTTTGTGCCACTCTGTGTAACTCACAAAGGTGGCGTAGATCGAACTATATTCTAAGATCGTGCCAAATTTCGAATTGAAATCTCGAATTTCATTTCTGACCAGTTAATTGAATTTTTTCTGGAAACTAAATTAAAAAATATAAATATAATATAAAATAAGAAACCTGTTGCCAAATTTCCTTCCATACATCTGGCAAACTGGAAATTTGAAAGTATTTCCTAAATGTACCTTGGATAACCTTACTTTGATCTACAAAATTTGATTAATTTGCTTTCCATTTTGAGATCCCTGATATAATTATATATAAATTCTTGAACAATGTTTTGATAATCAAAATAAACATAGGTTGCATACACAGTATGCATGAATATGTCTGTAAATTTTATAGTCTTGAAGTGTATATTGAAAAAGTAATTATTCAAAGATTCAGACATTCATTTATAAATTTGAGTTGCTCCATTCTTTTTCTTTAGAACTCTTCGAACTGCCCTCGAACAAATCTGAATTATTAAGGCAAATTTAATCATCAATATACACTTCTAGACAGTAGATAAACGTTCACCTTCAACACAAGGGCAATAGAATTAATCCTAGCGGTAATATCTGTAGTATCTGAAGAATTGTTAGTTGCACCTATATAAGCACTGCTTTGCGTTCTCCTTGTTGATAAACAATAGGTACCGTGAATAATTTTAGTCATTTTATAAGAGCATAAATAAAGCTGCGGAAATACTCAAACTACAGATTTACGTTTCCCACAATTCGCTTAAGGCAATAATATTATCAATCTGTGATCATTTGAAAACTATCTATTATCTTTATCTTAAGAAGCAGCAACTGAGGATTTTCAATACAAACACCTTGTATTCCACAACTTTAAATGTTCCTGGATCGACTGTTGCCAACATAGTGTCAATTTTTCATAGGCCCCGTTGATAACAATATACAGGTGCGGCAAAACAAACTGCGCAGTTTTGATGTGATGTTAAAAAAATGGCACAACCTACCGAACGGCGTTTATTCAGCTTGAGTCAGTGATACACTCCATTTGTTCACTAAAGTTTCCAGAAGCTACGCACTGATGTAGGCGATTACTGAAATTTACAACTGCATTTTGGAACTCATAGAACGGAATGGCGGCGATTTCCTCTCTAATACGGATCTTTGATTGAGGAATGGTGAGGACGATGCTAGAAAACCATTTCCTTGAGGTAACCCTATACGAAAATTTCGCAAATGCTCATTTCCACTGATCTCGCAGGCCACCACAGGTCACCCCCGAGGAAGACGACTGGCGCAGGAAACATTTGCCGCAATTTGGTCATTGAGATCCTGGCAGAGTGGGCCATAGCCCACCCTGTTGGAACCAAATATCCCCGCGGTCTTGTTCAGCCAATTGTGTGACTTCTGGCTGAATAAAATTTTCGAGCATGGAAGCATAACGCCGAGCGCTGACGGTTGTTGCCCTTTTTAAAGAAGGACGGTTCAAGTTGGTAATAGCACAACACCATACAGTGACTTTCAGGCAATGGAGGGGTCTCTCGTGAACTTGCCGTGGGTTATTGTCTAACCAATAAAGGGAATTTTGTTTGGTTACGGCTCCAGACAAATGGAACTGGGCTTCATCACTACTAAATAACGTTGAACTAGCTGGGAAACCGTCCAACATTTCTTAGGAGCGATTCACACGGCTTTGAATATCTGGAGGCATAAACTTCTAAACTATCATAATCTTATATGAACGGAAGAATAAATATTTTGGAATATAATCCTTACCGAGCGATCGGACATGTTTAATGCTGTTGCATGTTTTCAGACAGAGCTTGTTGATGATTATACAGCAGCTTTTCTCACTATAAAAACATTTTCGAAATTTCTCAATATTTTAAATCATTCCATAGACTTAGGCCTTTTTGTTGAACCACATTCTTCCAATGCACGAACTTGCGATAATATTGCGGTGCACTTTGTGATAAGTAATGAACGGCCGTTCAATCACCTCTCGAGAACCTACTAGAGTTTTCACCAATGTAAATAATGTAACATCTTCATCTAAAATAGACTACATTCTTATACTAATGCAAGTTTGGAATGTAAAACTAAGGTATTTGAGGGTCACTTTGGTGATCACAAAGTTTTTGTTTTGGAATATCCATTGAAGAAAAATATTAATATTGAATTTAATTATCATCAGGCGTCAACCAGAAGTGTAACGCCCCAATCACTGACTAATTTGTTTAATTATATATCAAATGTATCTTTTGATCGTATGTATTCGTATAAGAATATTTATGATTGTTTTACAGAATTTTTCAATATTGTAAATTACTGTTTAGAGAAAACATGCCCTATGAGGCAATCTAATTTTAAGGTTAGGAACAATAATCATTAGATTAATGGGGAGGTTATTGAAGCCAGCAAAAAGTTAAAAAAATTAGGATGGTTGAAAATAAATTTGAACAACCAAAATTCTTGTGAAATTTATAGGAAGGCTAAAATTGATTTCAGGAACTTACTCGAAGAAACTAAGGTCAATTATTATCGGGATATGTTGAATAGTTCATCTAATAAGAACAAAACTGTATGGTATATTGTGAATAGGGAGACAGGACGGAAAAAAATTTCTCGACAGAGCATCACGCTTAAACATGATGGAAAACTATATTCCGATCCATCCGAGATTGTTGATATGTTTGCTCATTATTTTTGCTCTATTGCACAAGAAAGTTTGAAAAATCATTTTGGTAGTGCACCTTCACTTGCATGTACTACATCTCTATTATCATCGAATACCTTTTTTTTCTTTCCAGTAGTTGAGAGAGGAGGTCATTGACACGGTCATATCTTTAAATAACAAAAAGTCCTGGTGTAGATAACATTTCTGTTGAGGTATTGAAAGCCATTGTGAATTTCGTTGCTGATCATTTCGCACATATTATAAATTTATCCATGAACACTGGTAAATTTCCTTCATTTCTTAAATTGGCTTCAGTTATTCCTCTATTAAAAAAAAAAAACGATCCTTGCAATATTGCAAACTATCGTCCCATTTCGATTCTTAGCGTGTTCTCTAAAATTTTCGAGAAAATCGTATACCATAGAATGATGTCATTTCTGAGCCGGTTCAAAATCATAACAAGCTGCCAACACGGCTTTCGTCAGGGTAGGTCCACTGAAACAGCGGCTTTTTCATTTGTTGACTTCGTTTATAAGAAATTAGATGAAGGTCATTATGTTGCAGGACTCTTTTTCGACCTTACACGTGCATTTGATGTACTGTCGCCGGAATTCTTGGAGAGTAAGCTCTACAACCTGTGTTTTCGTGGGGTTTTTTGGAATGGATCAGGAGTTTCATTGTTGATCGTACTCTAAATGTAAAATTGGAAATTTTTCATCTTATAAGGCTAAAGTGTTTCTGGGGGTTCCACAAGGCTCTGTTTTGGGACCGCTATTGTTTCTTCTCTTCATAAATGATCTACCAGAGCATATCATTCCCAGTTTGCTAGTGAATTTGATTATATTCGCTGATGACACATCTATCGCTGTCTCAGCACAGAGTCCTGTGAGGCTCATGGCGTTGTGTAATGAGCTAATTAGTAGGTTTGAGAATTGGTGTCGCTCTAATGGTCTGATACTCAATTTAGATAAAACGGAATATTTATACTTCCGTGTAAGAAACTCAACTGGGGATCAACTTACAGTTGAATGTTAGGGAAACCAGATAAAATCTAGTGAGTCTGTTAAATTTCTGGGAGTTCACTTGGATTGCTCACTTAGATGGGTTCGGCAGGTTGATGGAGTCTGCAAGAGGTTGGGTAGCTCATTTTATGCAATTGGCAGGGTGAAGGATTCGCTTCCTTTCAATTCTTTGATGAGTATTTATTATAGTCTGGTGTACAGTACTTTATGTTATAATGTTTTGCTTTGGGGTAATTCTGTAGAGTCCAATAGAGTATTTGTTGTCCAAAAAAGAATAATTCGTTTAATTTTCAACTTGAATTCTCTTGATTCATGTAGGCCTATTTTTAGAAAACATCAAATTTTTACCCTGAGTGGTTTATTTATTTATAAATGTTTACTTTTTGTGAAAGAGAATGAACACTTAATGATTAAATTATCTGACTTTCATGGTTATTCAACAAGAAATTCGGATTCACTGTGTATTCCTTCTCATGCAACTGCTAAATTCGAAACATTACCATTACCGGGCAATTATCCTGTATAATCATCTACCAGCAGTTGTGAAATCCTTGGGAAAAAAGGAATTCAAAAAATTGGTTAAGGGTGAATTGATGTTGAAATGTTACTATAGTGTCAAAGAATATTTGGCTGATGATAGTTTCTTGGTTAGATAGTAAATTTCTGTATCAATAGGTTTAATTTTCTATCAATAGGTTTATTTTTTGTATTCTAGACTTGTCTCACACATATTCTGTTATGTCTTATGGGAGCAATAAATTATTATTATTATTATCATTAATGAACTCAATAATTCAGGATTCCTAGATGAATTTCCTGAAACAAGATATAAATAATATGTCCAAAGAAAATCTAGAAATATTTTACCACTTCATTTCAATTGAGAACCATTAATCTTCTGCCTTCTATTTTTTTATTATCTATTTTCCTCTTCTTGTCTTTCTTGGCTTCTTATGCAGTCCACTAGCCATTTTTTCAATATTTTCTTTCTTCCAGATCCAGCATTCAGAATTTTTCAATTGATTCATCCTCAGATGCTATGAAGCAACACAAAAATATTAGACAAATAACCAAACTCAAGTAAAAACATATTACATCTTCTTGATGTTGAAATAATCAATTAGCACGCCAATTCCAATAAAAATATTCTACATCTTCCTGCCCAAGCAACATACACTCGTCAAAGTCACATAAAGTATTGAGATCTAAAAACATCTTAGTCTAATAAAAACATACAGAATATGTCATTTCCCAGACATGATTTAGATTGATATCCATTCTATGTTTTTTCAAGAGTGTTTTATGAGAGGTAAATTAAGAGTTAATATTTTTGTGCCTATTCGACGTTGAAAAGGCAACTTTTTCAATGTCGAAAAATGATCATGAAATAAACAACTTGCTACAGAATTTTGAATGAGTTCAGAAAAAATTCTAAAATATGAATTGAAACTAATCATTTTTCCATGAAGCTCAAGTCGTGATAACATTCGGAATGCCGAACACGAAACTTCAAGGAATTGAATTCAATCCATCCATTCACAATCGTGTTAAGGTGGAGCAATGCATTGGTGGGCATCACACTAACAATTTCATGGAAAACTTTTACGTTCTTTTCAGCAAGATTCATTTTCAATCTCCGGCGAGTCCGCTATGTTTATATTAGACTTATAATGGCCTAGGGAGTCTATATTCATTCATTGTATCATCTTGTTTCCATGTCTTCAGATCTTCACATGGTTAAATTTAAAACAATCCTAATTATGATATCGATTATCTTCGGCGTTGATCGATATTATATGCAGCTGCTGATAGCGCTTGCGCCTTCTTCTTCACTGGAAGCGGGAAAGTGTGAAGTCGTGTCACGTCAGGAAGTCATTTCGTCATTATTCGGCTTTCCATTTCAATAGGCAAAGGGTGAAAACAAAAGATCAAGTGACTATACTTTCGTGATCCGCCATCTTGCTGAAGTTAAATTTCATCAATCAAGTGAATTAAGTGAAAGTTCAAACCTATAACAATACATCAAGTGAAAAATTTTCGTAATGTACTGTTTTGACCATTTTAAATTCTAATAATTTTTTTGAAGCTTTTTCCATTATAATTCAAAGTGAATGAAATAGTCTAATATTGTCTAAAAAGTCTCTTCGATTGACGAGATGTTGAAAATGCATCAGCATGCTTCTACACAAAAAAACAAAAGGGGTATTTGGGTAGCAACTTGATAGCTAATAGTTTTCAAACAATTTGCACCTATTTTTTTCTATTCATATTTTCTGATATTGATTATGTTACTTGACTTTTCCCGTAACGTTGATTTTAACGCCAATTCTAGGATAATTGAAACTTTCATGCTCATAAATGAATATTCTTTTCAACTTAATTTTTCAATAAAAATATTACATCGCAATATGTAGATACATTAGTCAGTACTAAAAAAAAATAAGAATATGTAATTCAAAGTTAATTGGCCACGTCTATTAGTATCTAATTAACATTTAACTAGATGGATATTTTCGTATCGAAATTATTTGTAATAGGTACCTATAATTCAGAATTTCTGAATCGATACCAATGAATAGATTGGCGACCTTATTTAGAATTCATTTGCATTTGCCAAATCCCAATTCTTTTTCATGTAATTCTTCTAAATGTTTACGATTCATCCTATTTCTGTTCATAAAAATACATCGGTACGTAATCTTCTAAGATTTTGACATTTTTTTCAATATTCCAATGACGTAACTTTTTTATGGATTTTTCTACATCATTCAACCCCTTGAAATTCAGAAAATATGTTTTTCTGTTACATATATTACCCCAATTCACCCTAAATTCGTTGAAAAACCTGCCTAAACGATCTTTCAATTCAATGAAAATGACTGTAAATGGTTCTCCCTACAATACCAACATAATCAAATATTGAACTTGACTTTTTTAAAGGTCCTCCAGGTACTGAAGAAAGAAAGCAGTTGTTGCTAAATGCCAATAATTTGAAAAATCTAACATTCATTAAGTTATGAAACAAATAAAAATTTATATTTTGTGTTATTATTATTGTACTTTTATAGAAGCCCTGAGAATGCATTAAATAAAAATGCGAAAGCTTGGCGTTACAATAAATAGTATTCATTCATTTATATTTATATAATTAATATACCTGGAATTTTTAATATACTGCAAATATATATATATAGTAGAAGTAAAAGTACCATATAATGATCATACAAAATTTTTCAGATGCTTTATTTCTTCATTTTTCAAATGAAAATGTTACGGAGGTCACCATAATCAAGGCGATCCAAGATTGGCTGAGATTAGCTAACCAGAGGTATCTTTACTCGAAAAATAAAACTAAAGATTTGATTTTTATTGTTGAATGTAAAATTCATTTTAATAAATAGAATATGAGACTTCTTTTATCTCGTAAATCCTCACCAAATTGACACTACTACTTCATTGATTTTTTTGGAAAGTCTTTGAGATGACATGATAAATACAAAATTTATTGAAAATAAAAATTTATTTGTCTTTATGAACTCATTTCATTGACTGGAAAAAAAGGCTATCAACGTAAGAAAATATTCAATAAAGATTTACGTCAAATGTTGATATCTAGTTGAAACAAGGATACTGAGAATATAACCTTAATTTGACATGTATAGAAAATGTTTAAAATTAATTTGATCATGATATAAATTGAATTTCAAAGAATTGTATTTCATACATACATTATGACAATGAATATATCCACTCGTTTAGAAAGATCTATAGAGACAGATTAAAAAACGTTTCTTCATTACATAAACTAGAGTGTTTATAAAACGCATTTTCGACATACATTTTATCTAGGAATATTCTCTCTATTAGATATCTATAAAAGCTGATGAAAAAACGTTTCACCATTACATAAATAAGAGTATTAAAAACACGTATATCAGACATTCATTATATCAATGATTTAACATTTATCAAACATAAATATTCGTCATAATTTTAGATTCCCTCTATCAAATGACCTCTGTCTAGCATCTGAAAATATTATGAGAAATACATGAATTAGATGGACATTTAGGTATCGTTTTGATAAAACGAATCTTTTGAAATATGACTGTCATTAGATGATCTGTGAACATCTATTATACATCTCAATCATCATCAACCAGCCCTTTGTATCCACTGCTGGATTTAGACCTCCCTCATTTTCGTCCACTGTCCTCTATTCTGAGCGCTTTTCACCCAGTTTGTGGTCATCCTCTTGATGTCGTCAGTCCATCACAAGAAAGCATTATTCTTCTTTTCAGCTCGCATGTTTGATTGTCTCTCGAGATTCCTATGTGATGACCCAGATATACAGGGTGAGTCTTTGACCACTGCGTTAAATTTAACCAGAGATTCTTGACGTCAAAAGAAACATTTTTTTCCTATAACATTTTTCCAAATTTGGCCCCGTTCAAAAGATATAGGGTGTTGAAATTTCATAAAAAAATTGCATTTTCACCTGTAATATTCAAACGATAATCTCAATTGAATTGATCTCTTGTAGAAGGTTTTTGATAACAGTCATGCATGTTTTGGCATCAATAGATTTATTCCATTTCTTGTGGGTTTCTCACTACTACCGTGCAGATTGGTTAAATTGCATGAAAAACAAATATCGCTTGAACTAAAGGTCCTTATCTTGTAATTCCTGGAATCATTAGTCATTTTTGCAGATAAAATCATTCTTCATGTTTCCTCCTAAATTGCACCATTCTCGAGATATTTGAAGTTGAAAGGAATTAAATCAATATAATTTTGTCCAAATTTTCTGATTTTGCCAAATCCAACTCTGTGCTGAAATGATTCAATAATCAGATTTGTTCAATGTTGCCATATTTTATGTCTTTATTAAATATTTCTACAAAAAGTTGGGGAAATCTCTCCAGTCTATGGTTCCACCACTAAACACTATAGATGAAATTAACCACTGAACAATTTTTATCTAACATTCACCACAAAATCTAAATTGCAATTTGCTGTATTCATTATTGATGATCTCTTGCACTTTCTTTAATATTTTACCTAGAGTAATACTCCATAATAAATAGAAAAAAAGATTTTCATCACTCACATAGGTACTTCGGTATGTTTTCATGATCCCGTTGAATTAGGTAATGTATTTTCTGTCAGGACCTATTGAATTGAAGACTTTTTTTTTATGAAGAGCTGGTTCTTCATAGCTCCTGACTTTCCGGGTTCATCAAATTATATCTATTCTAACATAGGAATGCTTCAAATTAAGCTTATATGAGTTTTGAAAACTTCGAACCCAGTCTCCTAGAATTGTTTTTTAAATTTATAGAAGATTTTTCACATCTTTATTTCATACACTGATTCAACCTGGTTCACAAACTTAGGAGATAACAGAATTTGAGTTTGTTATAATATTTCTGAATGTTTGTTATGATGCATGTGTAATTAAAATTCCTCAATATTGAAACTGAAAGCTATAAGCTCATAAACAAGAAAGATTAGAATGCTATTTCTGAACATAATCATTTCATATTGAATTGAATAATTTCTGAATTTTCGAAATTATCCTCGCAATATTTGCCACATTTTTTTTAAAAGGCTACAAATAACTGCTGAAAGTTTTAAGACGTGAAATTCAAGTAGAATCAAAACAACAAGAAACCACAGAACACTATTTTTTTTGGAACTACTCACCACAGAGACGTTATAATAACATTTTAATGTGGTAATAATTCACTCTGGTTTTTCTGAGAACAATCATCATAACTGAATATCAATAATGGTTAGAGATATTATCTTTCATGAAAAAAAGTTTGCAATTATTAATTTTTTCTCTCCTGGGGTTCAGTAATAAATTAATATTCTATGGTACGGTATTAAAATTTGACATAATCTATGAATAACCATTATTCAATATTTACGTTTTTGTTTACATAATTAAAACTGCTCTGATTATAAAAACCAAAATTTACGCACGTTCAGTAATTAATTATAAGCTAAACAGAACAGCTTCATATTAATGATCTAACTTTATTTTTTCATTAAGGGACACCTAGTTGGTGTTTCAGATGCAAATTTAGGTGATCAAACTTAATTTATTCATGCAACTATAATTGCACACCTAAATCTGGGAGTACTTGTAATATCCCTAAGTAAATTGTTATTGGGATTCAGTACAGAAAATAATAATCCAGCAAAGTAATATCACTTTAAAAAAATTAACTTTATATTTCATATTCTTGTTTCAAACTGCTCGTTTACTACATAAAGAGCAGTATCAGTGTGGATATTATGATGACTGTCCATTATCAATAAATATTTTCTGTGATTATGTGAATAATTAAAAACAAAATTAGCATAAACAGTATAATTTATTTATAAAACGGAGAATTTCAAGTTTTCAGATATTTATGAGTTGACATGATGTGAGAAAACTTATTTGCTAATAGTAATTACAGAAGTAGAGCATATAACATGCGGATATAATGCCAAAAGCAATAGTGCTCTACTATGAATGATATCCAAACAGGAGCCTTCCGAACAAGAGGACTTTCATTCAAAATTTGCAGAGAATATTGGTGTATGGTTCACTATCTCTGAATTGGATGAATATTGGACAGGTGAGAACCAGAAGAATGGATAATACTGTTGGTGATGCATTGGAAGAAATTAGAGAATATCCTGAGAGTAGTACTAGATGGTTAGAATTGCGATATAATATTTCGCAATCTACAGTATATCCCAGCTTGAAAGATCAAGGACTATATCCTTATCATCAAGGGAAGTATAAACATTTAATGCTAACAGATTGTCTTCTGCATGTTTAGTTAATAACCATTGACAGAATGCAATTCTTTTCGCAGGATCTGTTGGTAACAGAGCCTGTACTTTCTGTACATGATAAGGATGTAGTCCTTGATCTTTCAAGCTTCGATATACTGTAGACTGCGAAATATTATATCGCAATGCTAAGCGTCTAGTACTACTTTCAGGATGTTCTCTAATTTCTTCCAATACATCATCGACAGTATTATCCATTCTTCTGGTTCTCACCTGTCCATTATCCACCCAATTGAGAGATGGTAAACCGTAATCCAACATCCTCTGTAAATTTTGAACGAAAGTCCTCTCGTTTGGAAGCCTCCTATTTGGATATCGTTCATGGTAGAGCACTCTTGCTCTTCTGGCATTATCTCCGCATATAAAATATGCTCTCAACATATCCACCCTTTCTAAATTTGAAAACATAATTGAAATGTTCAAATACAATTGAATTCAAATTTTGAATTTCAATTGTTAATTTCTTCTTCTATGTTCCAGTTATGCCAATAGATCCATCGATATGGATAAATATATAATTTCACACAATCTATTTTATTCATTGCAATTTCTTCAATCTCATCAATAATCTTCATTATTTCCTATTTGAATTGAATCGTTATTGTAGTTTATTATTATCATCATTAAGGTAGGAAACTCAATTTTTTTCATAGCATTGTGTATCTCTATGGACATAACAAAAAGGTTATAATAGTCTATGGTATGAAATAGTTTAACCTGTTTTATTTCTAGTTCAAATAATTAACCAATAACAGAAAAATTTGCAGAATATGGTGTTTTTTCATCTGTGAGATGTTTATCAGATGAATATTTGGAAAAAAAAACTTTTGTTAAATCAGAGATGTTGGATGTCAATAGAAATTATGCGAATGAAATTAAAAATACATATTATATCTGTAAATAGAATAATGCATCAAGTTTTGTGAAAATCTGTGGAAAAGAATTTCATATTGTTATGCTAACACTTGCTTGAACAACCATAAATGGACATCATTCATTGTTTTTGAGGATTTCGAAAAAGATTTTGATATTTTTAACAGTATGATATCAAGAAAGTCTGTCAAGTAGAAGAAAGTTCAGAAATATCAGTGTTTGGAAAATCATAGATGATTTTTTCTGGCTTTGAGTGAAAAAAAGCAATGTGACAACATCATGCCTTCGAAGTTTTCATAGAAATGATGGTTTTCATGATTTGGAAATCTTAAGAAGAAAATTACAAATGTATAATGATAACATCCAATAATTCTGAGGTTTTTTTGGAATTTCTCACTAGAAAGGGATGGTTTATAATCTTGAAGTAGAAAGAAATTATAGTAGAACAGCAAAAATATGTTTATGGTGTTGAATTTTTTTTAACAGAAAATTAGTATTTTGTATCTTCCTTCTGGATATGGACCTAATCCGATGAAACATGAGTGAGTGAATCATTTCTTAGAGGGAGAATAATGTTTTTAAACAATTCAGATTCAATAGTGGATGCTGTGGAAGGTATTTTTCATTCAAATTAAACTAGACTACAGAGGGGTATTTGCCCAATGTGAAAACTAAAAATGCTTATAACTTTTGAACGCAGCTGAATTTGGAAAAACCGTAATGGAAAAAGTGTTTCTTTTGATCTCAAGAACCTATGGTTAAAATTAACGCAGTGGTCAAAGACTCACCCTGTATGTATCTATCCACCAACTCTACGGTCATGGTCACCAACGGCAATATTTGCATTTGGTACCAGATTCGTCATGAATCTTGTCTTGGATATGTTGATATTCAACCCGACCCTAGCACATACTTCCTGAAGATCTTCGCACATTTTCCTTGTAAGTTGTCAGCGAACAGAGCTATATCATCCGCGAAGCGCAGATGTGTTAAGTCCAAGCCATCTATATTCAAACCCTTTCCGCTCCATTCGAGCAGCCTGAAGGCGGTCTCCAAAACAGCGATAAACAACTTGGGTGACATAGCATCCCCCTGTCGTACTCCTCTACCGATTCTTATAGGGTTGGTGTTCTCATGCAATCTAACCGTCATGGTAGCATTTTTATATATATTGTATATTAGTTTTGTATAACGATAGTCTACCCTGCACCTCTGTAAATAATCCACGACCGCACTCAACTCAACAGTATCAAAGGCCTTGTGGAAGTCCACAAAAGCAATGACAAGCGGCCTATTATATTCAATGGATTTGTCGATCACAGTTTTGATGCTTTGAAGATGGTCACTGGTTCCAAAACCTCTGCGGAACTCAGCCTGTTCTATGGGTTGACAAAAATCTAATTTGTTCTTTAAGCGTGCAGTAATTATTCTCGTGAAGAGTTTATAAAGATGGCTGAGTAAGCTTATTGGTCGATAATTTTCCAGTTCCGCTCAATCTCCCTTCTTGTGAATCAAGATCACGATGGCTTTGTACCACTTCTTTATTATGGTGCTATTAAAGGGGCAGAGATTAAAAAGCTTCGATATTATCTTGAGTAAACAATGACCACCTATCTTAACTGCTTCGGCAACCACACAGTCTTCTCCAGGGGCTTTGTTGTTTTCCTCAGAGCCAACTTAGTAATATCCGGCAATTCTTCTGACCCTCGATTGACAATGCCTCCTTCACTCGTCAGTATTTCAAGTTCTGTTTCTGAGTTTATTTCATTCTGGCTTTTATATAGTAGGTGGTAAAAGTCCTCAACTATCCTCAAAATATCCTCTCTGTTAGTTTTAATATATTTGTGTTTGTCCTTTACCTTCGTCATCTGCTTTCTTCCAAATTCCAATCCTCTACGTAAGACCTTCATGCTTTTGATGCCATCTATGGTTTTTTCGATCTTATCTTGGTTGTACGCTCTAATGTCGTGTCTGATGGCTTTTGATACGTCTCTGTAAACCTGTTTTATTTCTTCAGCAGTAGTCATCTCGTTACTTTTCATGTCTCTTCTTTGTTTCATTTTCCGCAAAGTGGCTTCGCTTAATTTCGATTCTTTCTTGGTTCTTGGGCAGTATATATTTTGACTCTCTATCAGGGCAGTAGTGATGGTCTCGTTCAGGACATTGATATCTTCTTCTGGTTCGGTGTCCTTCAGCTTATCTGAGATGTATTGCTAGAAGCAGAGCATGTCCGATGGCCCCCTCCATGGTCCGCTGATGCCAATCTTCTTGATCATCCTATGCCGTTCTTTACCGATGTCAATCTTTAGTTTCGCTCTTACAATCCTGTGGTCACTTCCGGTGGATACCCTGTTCTCTACTGACACGTCTTTAACTATGTGACTTTTGTCGATGATTATGGAATCCATTTCATTTTTTGTTCGTTCATCCGGACTTCTCCATGTCCATTTCCTATTTCGTCTCTTAGGAAAGAAGCTATTCATTTGGAACAAGTTGTTTTGCAGCAGGAAACCAAGCAGTGCTTCACCTCTATCGTTTCTTCCCTCCAGATCATAGTTTCCCAGTGAGAACTCAGCAACATCCGACCTCGCTCCCAACTTGGCATTGAAATCACCACATAGAATATTATAATGTGCCTGCTGATCGCCAAGAGCATCTCTGATGTCGTCATAAAACAAATTTACTTCTTCGTCAGTATTATCCGAGGTAGGCGCGTAAACTTGTACAATTTTGATATTATATCTTGTGTTAAGTTTAAGGACAAGGCATATTACTCTTGTGGAGATTTTCTTCAGAGACACAATTCTTGTACTGTGACCAGTTCCTCCCACTGAGCTATTGTCATCTCCTACGTAATAGAAACTGTGGCCAGATTTCAAAGTAGTATATTGTTCTCCTCTCCTTCTAACGTCGCTAAGATCCACGACATCCCACCTGATATTCTCTAGTTCCCTCTCAAGTTCAGATAATCGTTCTTCCGACAGCAATGACAGCACATTGTACGTTGCCACGTACAAAATTTTACCCCCTTTACCTCTCTTAGGTTTCTTCGCCAGATGATTGTCCCCCCAGAATCCATTGGACAGACTGATTTAACATCAGTGCGAGATTCTGAAGATAGTCTTCTACTCGCCTGGGGTACTTGAGTGTTTTTACCTGGCATTTTCATAAGGGGTGTTTAGCCATAGAACACCACGTTGGCTAGACGTCTTGGTGCCTGTATTTCAGCCGCCCAGTCTGGGTCGGACGCCGCAGTGCTAGTTTTGGTCTGCCCCGGCTATTTGATTTCGTCGGTACAACCCATATCTGGGAAGCTTTCCCCTATCCGCCACCTGGGGAGGCGCCCGATGGAGGACTCACTAGCAACTCTTCACGGGATTATGTAATATAACATTACATATAACATTTTTCAATCCATTGTTTCGCTTGCACGGTGTTTTACCCATTAAATAACAATGTCTTATCAGAACACGAAACTCGGTTTTTTCATTTTTTAAACAAACTACATTACGACTTCACTCCAACCTCGATAACTCAACTGTTTCTGGTCCGATCGACTTAAAATTTTGACATATTTCGAGCAAAAGTTAGTACTTTAATAAGACGTGGTTACTGGTGTCCTACGAGCGCCGTCTATGGGTTAGTCTCGGGACTTATTGATCCGTGTAGTATCTGTGAAAGCATCGAGAATTTAAATTTCTGACGGACTTTTTTATATTTCTTTTTTCGGATTTCACGAAAAATTGTATTTTCAGACGAATAAATTGGGGCTTTAGCAATCAGTTTGTGGCGAGAGGTGCCAGAAGTTGAGAAATTTCCTGTAGTTTCGCTTTCGACTCAAAGTTCCAATTAGCCAAATGTCGACACGGAACGAAAATGTCAACGTGATTGATTGACATTAAGTTTAACTTCTGTGATTGCTAGCCCTCAGATAAAAAACAAACAATTATTTCTGGTAGAAAAACGATGGGTGAACACGTACGTTTTTGGCGCTCCATTTTTTGTGTTTTTGTGGCTGAAAACCTGCGATTTCAATTTTAATTTGCATATCAGGGCCTCTCTCTAATTGGGAATTATTTGTTTCTTGGAAAATATTAGAAAAATTTTCATTCTGTTCACGTATAGTTCATAACTAAATATGCTGGAATTTCGATTATCCTTGATCTTGATAACGGTAACAGGTGTTCCTCAAATAGTGGGAATTCTTATTCATTATGTGGCCATACACAGGCGTTATTTCGCGCGGTTTATCGTGGCGTCTTAAAAAACATTTGAAAAATAATGTGCGTGTGTGGCTATCGGCGGGCAATGACAATGTGGAAATTGATTTAAGACGTTCTTTCTTGTAGAGTAGCGTGACTACTAGAGGTGGGCGATTATGAATGATGGGCATATCGGCTTATTTTTTATTACTAATGTTGATATTCGATTATGGAATAAGTAACTAATATATATATATGTATATATAATTAGATATTTGGAGAAGAAAAGTACTTTTTCAAAAACACTTTATTTGGAAATATGACTATGCGTCTACAAGCAAGCTAAGTGAGTGGTGTTACCTAATTTTCCTTTCACCAACTAATAGGAAAATATCTCAAGATGATATACAAATAATAGTAACATATATTAAAGATACTGAGCTCATGGCTATGCTCTAGTGGAGAAGGGTGGATTCTAATTATGAATGAAACTACTTTATAAAATGAATGGGCGCCAGATAGTTTTAATTAATTAAATATTTCAGGGTTACCTTTCTAAAATTTCACCAAAACTACCAAAATAATATTATTAGATAGAAACAGAAAAGTAATCTAAAGGGTTTTGATGATTTAATTCAAATACTTGATCTATATAAATTATTTACACGAAGTTGATGGAAATATATCATGAATGTTTGAGTAGTCATACAAATTATCGTTTCTCAGGGATGAAGGCCGGCTTTCATTCACAAACATATGAATACAATTAATATATAAATTTCCTGAAGGTCTTAACTACAACGGTAACAATGCTATATAAGTTCTATATATATGGTCCAACTCAACAATGCCATACATTTACTGGCATATCTTAAAATATAGGTGATATAATTGATGCAAAATAGCACGGTTAATTAAAATTCCAAAGACAGAAAAAATATGAAAAGATTGTACTCATCCAAAACGATGTCCGGTGGTGTCAACTAAGGGTGGCCTCCAAAAGACAGGTCACAATTCAACCTTCTCCGGCTGTCAAGGGCCTACAGCAGGGATGATAGGAGGGTTGTTCTATCCTGATGTGAAGGTGGATCTATTCCAGTGGAATTCCAGGTGTGTAGAATAATCAAACCTCAGATGATAGGTTGAAGAACTATGTGACTCACGAAAATGTCCAGAAAATATCGTCGTTATGGATGTAAACACAAGCCCAAGATGGTGGTTGGCGTATTCCAGAATATTCTACCAGAATGCAGAAGTTTATCCCGTACAAGACGGAAATTTCACTGAGTTTCAACAAACTCCAAAAAATGACAAAATACACAGCGAAATTCAATTAGTTGACTTTCTCCAATATATCCGACACAATGGTCGATAGAAAAATATTCTAAGTATGGACGAAGGTCGTGACAGCTACACTCGAGAATTAATAATAATAATTTCTCTTCTTTTCCATATGACAAGAAACGGTTTTTCCGGAAGCGTGAAATGTTGGTTGCCTAATTGATCGGAAAACGGAGGCGATATTAAATAAACTGCGCGCCAAAATTAAGATTCGCCAGAAATAAATCGAACAAAATATCAACCCTTTCGCGACATCACTGATAACGCTCCAAATATCTCTCAACCCTGAGATACAACCTTGTAAAAATAAATAACGTAACAACTCCCCCCCTAGTAAAACAAAGAGTTAAGAATTTAACTCTTCACTATATCCTTCCTTAAGATCATTAACGTGCCAATTTCCACAAGAATTACCAGAGTCATCTTCCAATTCATATGTCCACTGACCGAGTTTACACTTTATTCTATATGGTCCGACATATCTAGGACTTAACTTTGCCGAAAAAAATCTGGACTTATTAGACAATGCATGATTTCTCCGCCAGACAACATCGCCAACTTTAAATGCAACTACCCGCCTTCGAAGATTATACTTGCTTCTAGAACTTTGATATGCCTTATATAATCTCTCTTTCACCCTATCGTACAAATGCTGAAAATCACCATACTTCCTGATGTCAATTGTACTCCTAACTATATTAATATTTCTATTAGGAAATTCAATATCATGAAGATCCCCGCGAATAATATGTTCTCGTCCAAAATTGATAAAGTACGGAGTGTAACCAGTAACTTCATGAACCAACGTGCGAATAGCGCAACTTACAGAGGGAAGATACAAATCCCACTTCCTATGATTATCCTGTATGTAACACGATAATGCAGTCTTCACCACTCTATTAACTCTTTCCACTGGATTATTCTGTGGGTGGTAAAGTGCATTAAACATCATCTTCACTTTATACTTGGTCCAAAGATTTGTGAAATGTTTTCCCCTAAATTGACTACCATTGTCAGCAATTATGTACTTTGGAACACCAAATAAAAGAAAAACATCATTCTCCAGATATTCACAGATTTTCAATGCATTAGCGGACCTCAAAGGAACAGTCAACACAAACTTGGAGAAATAGTCACTTATGACAAATATAAAAGAATAACCCTTTGTAGATCGAGGTAAAGGTCCCATTAAATCGATGCTGAGCATTTGGAAAGGTTTAGTCAATATCGGTCGACCTCCAAGTAAGCCTGCCGGACCCTTTTGAACGGGTTTATGTCCAATGCATGTTTTACATTTCCTCACGAAATCAGCTACATCATATCGCATCTTGGGCCAAAAATATTTCTCACAAATCTTTTTATATGTCTTAAAGACACCGGGATGACCACTAGTTGGATCAGAATGCACCGAGTGCACAACAGAAGATCTCTTATCTTTCGGAACTACCAATTTCCAACTTGAACCCTCATCTAACATCTCAGGAAAATGACACTTCACGTATTTAAACATTTTGTCGTTTTCAACTCTCCACTGAGGAAAATTTAAGGGTTTCTCAAGAATCTTACGTTTCAATGACAAATACCATTTGTCTTTAATTTCATCTGTACAAAAATCTACATACCCTTCAATTGGCTCAACACTATCAAGCACAGGAACGGATCGAGACAGAAGGTCAGGAACCACGTGATTTTTTCCTTTACGGTGTACTATGTTAAAATCAAATTGTTGCAAACGCACGGCCCATCGACTAAGACGTCCATTTGGATCTTTCAAATTATGAAGCCAGATAAGAGAATGATGATCGGTTACCACCGTGAATGATGTACCCTCCAAGTAAGGCCTAAGCTTCTCCAGTGCCCAAACCACGCACAAAAGCTCCTTCTCAGTTGTGGAATAAACGCGTTCATGTTTGTTAAGAGATCGGCTGAGATAACATATGACCTGTTCACCCTGATCAGACTCTTGAGACAGAACAGCTCCCAACCCATAGTTACTTGCATCTGTTTGTACGATAAATGGCAAAGTAAAATCAGGACATCGCAGAAAAGGGGCGCTAACAAGACGTTCCTTGGTATAATTGAATGCAGATTCACACTCAGAAGTCCAACTCCACTTATGATTCTTCCTCAAAAGTTGACACATAGGACTTATAGATGCTGAAAAACCAGGAATAAACCTTCTGTACCAGGAGGCCATACCAACAAATGCACGAACATCCTTAACACAGGTAGGTCTTGGAATTTTCAGAATGGCGTCTACCTTACTAGGATCCACTCTTAGACCAAATTTATCCACAATATAGCCCAAATAACGGAGCTCTGACCTACAGAATCTACACTTATCTTTATTTACTGTAAGTCCAGCAGCAAACAACCTTGAAAATATCTTCTCGAGTATGTCCAAATGTTTTTCGAAAGTATCAGCTATTATGATTATATCATCGAGGTAAACGAAGGCATATGGTTCCAAGTCTGGACCAATCACACGATCCATCAATCTCTGCCAGGTTGCTGGGGCGTTCATTAAGCCAAACGGTAGGCGTTTAAACTGGTATAAACCTCTATTGGGAATGGTGAATGCCGTAAATTCCCTAGAAGATTCCTTTATAGGTATCTGCCAATAAGCGGACTTGATATCAATCGACGATAAGTATTTGGCTCCCTTTAGATTATCTAAAATTCTGGAGACATAATGTAAAGGATAAGCATCCCTTTTTGTGACCTTATTCAATTTGCGATAGTCCACGCAAAAACGATATCCACCTTCTTTCTTACGAACCAATAAAATCGGTGACGACCACGGACTTCGCGATTCCTCAATGATTCCCAATTCTAGCATTTTTTTAAGCTCAGCATCGATGTGTTGTTGAACTACATGAGAGACAGGGTAATACCGTTGTTTAATTGGAGCTGAGTTAGTTTCTATTTCGAACTCAACTAAATTTGTACATCCTAAACGATCTCCTTGTAGTTCGAACTTCTCCCTAATAAACCTGTTCAAGATGTCCTGTTGTTCTTGACTAAGATCAAAGACGCCCGAATCTTCTGATTTTCCTTTTACCTCGAGTTCACTGCAAGCAAATTCCCAATTATCCTTACTAAGATTCGGAATGATATCCATCGACTTCCAAAAATCCAAACCCAATATCAATGAATGTTTCACAGATGGTACAACCAAAACATTCATAACCTTTATTCTCCCCATTAGTTCTATTGGAATACAGGCAGATCCAAGACTTTCGCAAACACTTCCATTAGCAACAGTACAGCTTGGTGAATCATCTGTATTCAGAATCACTCCGAGAGACCTGAGCAGTTCCCAACTACTTTTCCCCAAAATTGTCCTCGTAGCACCGGAGTCCAATAGTCCAAGAAAATCTTTACCAAAAATTTTTACTTTCAGATAAGGCCTTTGATCACAACCCGAGTGTGAAATAATATAGTCCAAAATTACCTTTTGATCTGAATAAGAAGCGCAATTGTCATTATTTTTATGAATACGATTGGTAGAACTTAAAATACCAATGGGACTCGACCGTCTACCCTCGGAAGATTCCCCTACTAGTTTTTTGACGACGAAGCCTTGCGTGAACAATTTCTACAATCACGAAGAGTAACATCCGGCGTACCACACTTGAAGCAATATCTGGTCTTAGCAGCTTTACAATCTCGAGACCTATGACCGACTTTCCTACAATTCCAACAGGTCACCGATGATATTCCCTGGCTTGACTCTCCAGAAAACGTAGATGACTCAAGGTATGCCAAGTCTGGTTCAAGATCAGTTTTTCGTCTTATGGGTTTCGAGTAATTTTCTACAGAATACTTCTTCATCTCTAACTTCGAACAAAGCTCAATCAGATGGTCGATAGAACTCACTTCTATTAATCCGAGGTGTAATTGGAAAAATGGATGAATATTTTTCAAAATTAATTTTAGTTGAACCGATTCAGGTACTTTACAAGATAAGCGTGAAAACAAGGTGGTCATACATGCCACATATATACCAATATTTTCGTTTTCTCCCTGGGTGCGTTTCTTTATCTCATCGAAAAGGCGGTCATCATAATCATGAGGCAAGAACTGTTTCTTTAAAGCTATGCAAACATCATCCCATGATTTAAACCTCCTCTTATTCGCTCTAAACCAAGTTAACGCAGAACCACGAAAAAGATCGATGGCCGACTCAAAAAGTTCAACTTTCCCTACATGTCTCGAAATGGACAACTCCTCTATTCTCTCGAGAAAAGCAGACACAGACATATCCTTACAATCTCCAGAAAATTGAATATTCCATTTAATAACCGGAATTGACTTCACATGGGCAGAGCCTAAATCAGTATGAGGTGCTGCAGTGTTTCTCGGTGTTGAATTAAGAACTCCATCATCTTCCATATCTCCGCCGGACGAAACCTCATCGTCATCATCCAAGGAAACATTTAACAAACTAGCATGAAGAACACTAGCCTCTAGATTTTGTAGTGTCTTAATACGATGCTTCAATTTTGGCATTAAGATCAACGCTTGAGAGAGAAGAATGCTCCTAATCTTAACCTGATCTGACTCCGATGGATTTGTTCTATCTATTCTCTTCACTATATGAGCAATCTTCGTAGTGATTTTCTTATATGGGCCACTCTGTATATCTCCCTCAAAATTTTCAATCAAAGAAAATATTTCCTTTATTTTACTATCCACAATCTTAAATTCATCGTCACATTTCAAAGAATAAGGAGGATAAGTTAACGATTGACCGGAACGCTCCAACTTAAGAACATTTCGAAGCAAACTGCGCATACTCTCCACCGTACCCGCAGATTCAAAACCTCTAATAATTAACTCGTACTCAAGTTCATCCCTCGATAATCTATTACAATCCCACTGTAAATCCATTTTGATTTATATTTCCCGAAAAAAATGAGAACGAAAGGCAAAAAAAATACTCCCAAATGAAAAGAAAAAAAATTTAACCTGTTAACAAAATGTTCCAGAATAGATAATTAATCTATCTGAAGAATCTGCAGAAAATATTCGATAAACCCAGAATGAAACAAAATTTCAAAAATCAATAAGACCAACAGAAGTGGCGGTCAGTGTATGTAGACCAATATTTCTCGTAAAATGAAAGAACGAATAAATACAGATAATACGATACAAATTATCTTACAGCTGCTTGCCACATAAAAAAATAATTGACAACACCTGGACCAACCGTTTATCTCTAACGCGAGTTCGGAAATGCAAAATAATGCAATATCAAATTCAACAAGTAAAATCAGAAATTCAAAACCTCTTTCAATTCAGAAATTATGTAAGTTGGTTAACAATAAAGTATGGACCATATATTTACAAAAGCCCCACGTTGGGCGCCAATTTAAATATGTTACCTAATTTTCCTTTCACCAACTAATAGGAAAATATCTCAAGATGATATACAAATAATAGTAACATATATTAAAGATACTGAGCTCGCGGCTATGCTCTAGTGGAGAAGGGGTGGATTCTAATTATGAATGAAACTACTTTATAAAATGAATGGGCGCCAGATAGTTTTAATTAATTAAATATTTCAGGGTTACCTTTCTAAAATTTCACCAAAACTACCAAAATAATATTATTAGATAGAAACAGAAAAGTAATCTAAAGGGTTTTGATGATTTAATTCAAATACTTGATCTATATAAATTATTTACACGAAGTTGATGGAAATATATCATGAATGTTTGAGTAGTCATACAAATTATCGTTTCTCAGGGATGAAGGCCGGCTTTCATTCACAAACATATGAATACAATTAATATATAAATTTCCTGAAGGTCTTAACTACAACGGTAACAATGCTATATAAGTTCTATATATATGGTCCAACTCAACAATGCCATACATTTACTGGCATATCTTAAAATATAGGTGATATAATTGATGCAAAATAGCACGGTTAATTAAAATTCCAAAGACAGAAAAAATATGAAAAGATGGTACTCATCCAAAACGATGTCCGGTGGTGTCAACTAAGGGTGGCCTCCAAAAGACAGGTCACAATTCAACCTTCTCCGGCTGTCAAGGGCCTACAGCAGGGATGATAGGAGGGTTGTTCTATCCTGATGTGAAGGTGGATCTATTCCAGTGGAATTCCAGGTGTGTAGAATAATCAAACCTCAGATGATAGGTTGAAGAACTATGTGACTCACGAAAATGTCCAGAAAATATCGTCGTTATGGATGTAAACACAAGCCCAAGATGGTGGTTGGCGTATTCCAGAATATTCTACCAGAATGCAGAAGTTTATCCCGTACAAGACGGAAATTTCACTGAGTTTCAACAAACTCCAAAAAATGACAAAATACACAGCGAAATTCAATTAGTTGACTTTCTCAATATATCCGACACAATGGTCGATAGAAAAATATTCTAAGTATGGACGAAGGTCGTGACAGCTACACTCGAGAATTAATAATAATAATTTCTCTTCTTTTCCATATGACAAGAAACGGTTTTTCCGGAAGCGTGAAATGTTGGTTGCCTAATTGATCGGAAAACGGAGGCGATATTAAATAAACTGCGCGCCAAAATTAAGATTCGCCAGAAATAAATCGAACAAAATATCAACCCTTTCGCGACATCACTGATAACGCTCCAAATATCTCTCAACCCTGAGATACAACCTTGTAAAAATAAATAACGTAACAGTGGCAGAAACTAAATTCATGGAGGTCTGGGCGTTCCCCCTATTTATAACAATATTAATCAATAAACAATAAACAATAAACAATAAACAATAAACAATGAACAATGCGTTCTTTGTGGAAATCGTCGCAGCTCCCAAGTAATGCCAGACGCTTAATAAACAGAATTTAACATGGTCATATCTTAATAGCAATGAGTATGTTACAATGTATCCAATCTACTATACAGGGTTTATATTATCTAATGATATATATATATATATATATTTTTAACTTTAGGCTGACAATATTTAGTTAGCAAACAATAAAGCATGTAGATCAGGGGTTAGTGACGGGGTGTCATACGATTCGGCGTATGACATAAAAGCCTAGGGAAAAAACCCCAGTAAAAAAAAAACCCCGCCTGAGTGTGAAAGTACAAAAATAAGCTGAAATATATTTTAGAGACTTCTTTCTTCAAGAGTGGTCTTCTATAGATGGAGACAGAGACTTCTTCAAGTTGCCCACATCCAATCGGGAAATAAAAAGACAAAAGCAGAAAAAAGAACTGAATAAAAAAACTACGTATCATATTCGTTTGAAATTTATAACCCATTCCAAGAAAGAGTCGGAAACATCATGAATAGCCCTAAAACCATCTTGAAATTTATATATGGGACAACTATTGATGAGATGAGTTATTGTTTCTTCTGCTTCTCCACATTCACAATTTGCGCTAGGAACTGAGTTCCACCTAAATAGCATGCTATTGTACGACCATGACCTGTTCTCGAACGATTAAGAACTGTCCAAATTTTTCTTGGAAGATCAAAACCAGGAACTTTTTCAGAAAGATCAGAAACGAGATACTTATTGTATATTTCGTAAGAGTTCCACTCAGTCTTCCATAATTCTTTATAACTTATGTTCATATGGAAGAACGTATTATGCCATAATGGTTTACGTGACTTCAATCTGGGAATTCTATTTTGTGGAAAATATGAAATAATTGGGAATAAATTGGGAAAAGAATGATATTTGTTCCAAGAATTCAGAGCTACAGTCTGTCTGCGAATATGGGAAGGGACAATATTATACAAAACTGGTAATCAATGAACCGGTGTAGATCTTATGGTGCCAGTAATTATTCTCATGGATGTATTCAATTGTAATCAATTTTTTGTGTATGTGCACTATTCAACCCAACAGAGCAACAATACTCAGCTGCAGAAAAAACTAGCCTAGAGATGCTGTGCGAAGAGTGGAAGCATCAGCACCCCAAGACGATCCAGCTAATTTCTGAACAATATTATTCCAAGTTTTCAGTTTTAGGTTCAGATCATTCAAATGAGCCTTGTAATTGAAAGATGAATCTAATTTAACTCCTAAGTATTTTGGATATAAATTATGTTCGATAGGAGAATCATTGAAAGTTACAGCTAATTTCCTATATTTTTCATGATTATTCAGATGGAACAAGATACCTCTGTTTTGTTGTGATTTGGACATAATCGCCACTCAATGAAATAATTCTTTAAAATTTCCAAATCAGATGACAGTATGTTTTCCAGAGTATGGAAATCCGAATGTTGGTAAGCAATAGCAATGTCGTCAGCATAAACAAATTTCTGAGATGATGTCCGTGAGTAAATCACTTAGATATAAATTGAAAAGTAAAGGAGCTCAAACTGATCCTTGAAGAAGACCGTTTTTCAATGTTTTGAAATTGCTACTCTTATTGCCAATAAAAACACGAAACCTTTTATCAGATAACATATTTTCCCACACTTCAGATGGGTATAGAGTTTGAAAATTAATCAATCTTTCCACACAGTGTCATATGCCGAAGATAAATCAATGAAAGCAGCTCCTGTTTTCAACCTATCATTAAAGCCTTATTCTATGAAAGTTGTAAAGCTGAGAACCTGATCTGAACAATTTCTAGTTTTCCTAAAGCCTCCCTGGAAATTTTGTAGAGCATGTTCTATAGAAGATTCAATTCTAAAAAGAATTAGCCTTTCTAATATCTTGAAAGGCACACTCAATAAACTGATGGGTCGATAACTACTAGGATCACAAGGATTTTTTCCTCGTTTCAAAATACCTATTATTTTAGCCTTACGAAATTCGGAAGGAAAGTTTCCCGAATTCAGAATATTGTTATAGAAAGACAATAACCAAGACAAGGCTTTTTTTCCTAAATGTTTGATGAATTCTGGATGAATTCCGTCAAAATCTGCTGCCTTTCGAGATTTGGTAGATTTGATTGCAGCTCTCAATTCATCTATATTGAATGGATGTGACACATGTTCTTAAGTAGGAGCTGATCTCCTGAATATTTGTAATTTTTTCTTCATATTCCTCATTTTAGATTGTAACTAATATGTTTTCATGATCGAATGATGTTACTAATTAAAAATACTAACCGTGTTATATGAAGTCGAAAATTGATTCATCACTTCTTTAATAGCAGGAGGTGTAGTAGTCATTGATTTAGTTTGTTTGATTACGATGGTGTGAGACATGACTTTGTCTGCATTAATTCAACGAGTGCCACTTTACGCTCGCTTCCTTGCTTTTATTCCTTCCTGAAATAACTTCGAAATTTTCATTTTTTTACTGTAATATATGTAATATGTTATGATCCTGGGATGCTGAACAGTAAAACAACAACCAAATGAGTTGCTCTAAAAAAGAGAATTTTATTTTATTACGACAATATCAACTTAACACTCAAACATTCAAACTTCATTATTTTCAAGCTCACCTAAAAAGAGAAACAACAGTGAAAGCTATTGGTTCACCAGTTATTACCATTATTATTTATTCTACCATTCTAACCTTCGAGAGAGCATGTCTATTGCTACGTTTGTTTATATAGCAAAGACAGTGACTGTTCCATACAAACGAATAATGTCACAGATAAATTATTCTTCAAAGTAAGTGAGCTACGCAGCACATTCAAAATATTTAAGCAAAGTTTAAATCACTTTGTTTACACATAAATTAATTGACTGTTAATGGTTTGTTTATATCTAAACAAATATTGAAAAAAAACTGAATGAATCATTTTATTCTATCAAAGGCCTATGCTTAGTCGTTGACCGAGTTGTTTTTGTCCCCTCTGGACGCAACTGCCCTATGAAGAATAATAATAGGTTGCCAAATATCTCATTTCCGCCTGTTTGTCTTTTGAATTTCGCAGCTATGTACAAAACACTACAGAGCTCGTAACTGGTAATACTATACATAATCCGAAAGGTCTTGACATAACCTACAAAACGACGCTATGCATGATTAGTTTGGATATTGTGTTCAACAGTTATAGACATGTAAACATGGAGTTCACTTACGCTGAAATTCGTGCCATTTAAAAGTTTTCCTTCGTTAAAGGCAAATCAGCTAGAGAAACGTTACTTGAGAATTATGATGTTTTGGGGGATGCTAACAGTTCGGACCGCGGAGGTTTCGACGATTCAGAGACGGTGAAGATGACGCCATGGATAAGCCAGCCGGCGGAAGATACCAATCGAATCATGGAATACATCGAGTTAGACCGGCATGTGGCATCTCGTGACATCGCCCAAGAGATGGGAGTTAGTCACCAAACCATTTTAAACCATCTATAGAAGGCTGGATACAAAAAAAGCTTGATGTTTGGGTGCCGCATGATTTGACGCAAAAAAAAACCTTCTGGACCAAATCAACGCCTGGGATATGCTGCTGAAACTGAACGAACTCGACCCATTCTTGAAGCGGATGAAAAATGGATCACATACGACTATTGTCGTATTATTATTGTCAAGTGAAAACAGTCGTGGTGGAAGGCAGGAGAATCGTCCCAAACAGTGGCCAATCCAGAATTGACGGCCAGGAAGGTTTTGCTGTGTATTTGGTGAGATTGGAAGGGAATCATCCACTATGAGCTACTCCCATATGGCCAGACGGTTAATTCTTACATCTACTTCGAACAACTGGACCGCTTGAAGCAGGCGATCGACCAGAAGCGTCCAGAATTGGCCAACAGTAAGGGTTTAGTGTTCCACCATGACAAAACTAGACCACACACTTCGTTGATGACTCGTCAGAAGCTACGAGAGCTCGGATTGAAGGTTTTATGGCATCCACCATATAGCCCGGACATAGCGCCAAGTGATTACCACCTTTTTTTTGCCGTTCTAGGCAGGGGGAACTCCTCATGCCTTCCCTGGCAGCCACTGGGATTTAGTGCTGTCAGGTTCGTGTGGGACTTTCACCCACTAAAACCCCTCCTATTCCTACCGCAACACCCTCCAGTTAGAGTCCCTGGGAACCGACTCATAGAACTGGCAGTTGCAACGGGCGGTACACCACTGCGCGAGCAGTATACGTGCCACCCACGCACTCACTCATACACTCACTGGGAATTTGGGGATGTGAGGAGGAGCTTGTATTGCGCTCCCGAACGGTTCCGTTGTCTCCACGAAAAACTCGTGAGAGGTCAACTAACTCTGTTCACTGGCAACTGGCTCTGGTTACGGAACTCGGAACCCTAGGTATAGATCCTCCGAAGGTCTTGACCCCGTACAGCTATCGACCATGCGACATTCAGGCTTGACGGTTTTTATGGCCCTGTTGATATTCGAGGACTTGGCTCCGAGGTTGTGATAGCGCTACGACTGTTATCCCCAGATCTATGCCGAGCCCGTTAAGAACTAGGGGGGAGAGACGGGGCTCATCCTCTCATATCGCACCACTTCCTCTAGCTAGTCGTTCGACAACTTTGCTTGATGGCTCTGTCTCCAACGTCTATAGGTGGCCTGGCCTAGGTGTGTTCGCAAAGGTGTCTCGACCTATGCGCACGCTTAGACAGAGCCCTGGATTGGAAGGAATTAAGGGGTTTGGTCATTCTTGGTTCGTCGCTTATTACAGCTACTTAAGCCCGTACACCACGACAAGGTGATGACCACGTACGGGAAGTGATTACCACCTCGTTCGTGTCCATGGTGAACGCCCTTGGTGGTGTAATGTTGAACTCAAAAGAGGCTTGTGAAGAGTGGCTGTCCGAGTTCTTTGCAAATAAGGAGGGGGGCTTCTACGAGGGAGATATTATGAAGTTGCCGTCTAGATCGAAACAGATTAACGAAACATATTTGAACTAAATCCGATCACTGTTACACTTTTTATAAAGCCTTGAATAAAGAACAAAAAAGCATAAGGGAGATATTTGACAACCTATTATTAGTAACTACTAACTGCTTCAATCGAAATATCTCGCGACATTTTCATAATCGTATGATTTCGTCAGTATCTTATATATAAAAAAATGAAACCCGTTTTTCGTTGTCATGGCATAACATGAAAACGGCTTGACCGATTTGGCTGTTTTTTTTTTAGTTTTCTAATACGCTGTACATGGTTCTTACGGAAAAAAATATTAAGTCTCTCGGAAAAATAGAAAAATATACATGTTAGAAACCAAAAGGTTAAGTCCAATGAATAAGCTCAGATTGTAATTATATTCTGTGATTGTAGACTCTACGGTCTAGAAAAGGTCTGGACCAAAGTTATGAGATCAGTGTTTACTTCAAAATGCCAAGTTGTTCAATAGCGATTTGTAAAAATATAAGTGAAATTATTGAACCGTATGAAATAAACGCTATTATGAAAATATATATTTCGTTTTTATTTAATAAAATTAGTAAAGTCCTTCTCAGGTAAGGCGAGACCAGGGAAATGGGAATTCATTTTTATATGGAGCATATTATAGATTCCAGTTCAAATTGCATAGGTAGGTACACATACATAAGATAGGTCAGCTATACAAAATAAAGAGTGCTTCAAAGCAACGATGAGGTCGTACGAAGTTCGCCGGGTCGGCTAGTATCTCATAATCGCCCACCTCTAGTGACTACCGTCTGCGTTCTTAGTCATTTGTTTCCATGACAGAACTACAATCTCAACTTGTAGATGCCGATGGTCGAGAAGATAACAAAGTATTCAAACTTGATCGAGATGTGCAGCAATGCATACCGCTTCCTCATTAACAGCTATTTATCGTTGCTTCTGCAGGAAAGACTGTGAGGATCTGGGCAGGCACCATCGTCTGGTCAGATATCTTTTCATACATTTCAAGATACATGATTTATTACAGTTTCTTCTCGTTAATGAGCATTCGGCTGGAATTTGCATTCTGAAGAATTGAGGTTTTTTATTTCTTGGCTCGGGCAGATGTCCGAATATAAAGGTATTGTTATTTATATGGTAGAAGTTGAATGAATATGAAAAAAATTTCTAAAGTGATTCATTCTTTTTTATTTTTGCTTATAATATTTATGATTCATTGGAGACATATTTCTTCCAATACGATAAGGAGTTATACCAACAAATCAATAGAGTGCTTTTGTTTTTGCCCAATTAATAACATCACGAGGGGCATATAATCCAATAGAATAAGCATTTTAAAATCAATCAAAATAATAGAGTGCTATTGTCCAATTTACAACGGGATGCCATGAGGAACATATCATGCTTTTGAATTCCACATATGATATAACAACATAGAAAATTTGCGAATGTACTGACGTGAGGTAATACGGCTTTGGATACTAGTCAGTAATTATTCAGACTTTTATAAATCGAAATATTTGAAAGCGCCCAAACAGTAACTTTCTTGAAATATTCGCCCTCAATAATTAATTCTCTCAAAAGAGTCATCATATACAGGGTGAGTCATTGACCAATTCATTGATTTAAACTATAGATTCTGGAAGCGATAAGGCACAACCAAATTTTCCAAACCTGCCCTGTTGCCAAGTAATAAGCGATTTAAGATTTAGAATTGAGCTACTGGATACCTTTTGAGATTGCACAAAAAATAAAAATATTATATAATATTGTATAGACATACTTCTTATACACCCTGTATCTATTTAAGGCTCCAAAGTGTATTATTCTTGATAAAAGCAAACTTACATTTATTGCTATCCAGAGCATATTTATGGAATATAATTTTGCATCCAAATGATTATTTCGTCTGAAGCATGTTGAATTTATTGGTGAGTGATTTTCCATCCGAATAGTGGTGAAAATATTGAGATTTTCTAATTTTATTAAGAAATTAATTGACTATTCATAAACAAATACTCATATTTAACATCAACTTTCCCAACACTATTGCCTGGTTTTTATTCTCCATGAATACCAAAGAGGCAAATGCGGCAAAAGTCAGTTCACCGTTTTTCATATGAGTGAAAGAGAAGCAAAAATCATTGCAAATCAATTTATTTTCGAGAGAAATATACTATCAATAATTACTTGTGGCCTCACATTTTATGTTCGAACTGTTTATCCCCCTCTTCAATAGACATGCGGCATCGTTTAGTCACGGTGAAACAAAAAAAGACTTGAAAGCGGCGCGTCGACTACAGAGCCAGTAGTTACGAATTTACGATACAGTTTATGTACACTTTGTCTGGTGGGAACTTGCTTATTAAGAAAGTGCTGGCAAAATTCTTCGAAAATTGCAGCATATCTCCATTCTAGGTAAGAGGTGAACAAACAAACACGTTCTTCTTTCATGTACTCAACTCGCGCAGCCATAGCAACGAACGCACTGTAAACGTACACATCAACACTACACTACTCAACTCGATACGTTTCAGCTCCCTCCTTCCACTCTAGGTACGATACTAACCTAGAATACCCGCATGCGTGAATACCAGACAGTGTAAACTGACTTTTGCCGCACTCTGCATATCTTCTATGTCCTATTTTGAGCTTGTTAATTCAAAGGTGTTTTGTTTGATCATTGATTACAGATGTGAAAGTTAGATTAAATTCAATAAAGATTCTTTATTTTTGAAATCTAAATAAGTTACCAACAGTGGAATCAGTGGGATGAAAAGCAGTATCACGTTATTTTCAAAACCTGCTCATCATTTTTTTACAAGATGATTGATTTTTCTACAGGCTTTTGAAAGCCTCCCAAAATACATGAATAAATTATATGGAATTTATTCAAAAGTGATTATATTAAAATTTAGAAAGCACTGACGTGAGGTCAGATTGCTTTGGCGCTCTTGTTAAGCTACTTGGGAGTAAATATTCAAACCATAACAAATCTATAAGCACTCTGATCACGTGAACAATAGTCTTTTCCCGTAATATGGGACAATGTGATGCAAATATGAACGCCTAATGAATGAACAAACCTATATCTCAAATTAAAAATAACTACTCATAATTTTCCCCAAGTTCTGTTCGAAGCTATAATTTCCATTTCCTAAAAACTTATGTCAGTGCTCTTTTGAATTTTGACAACGTATATTATTTCAGCCACCGAGATTGAATTCTATCTCTATGATTTCCCTTTATGAAAAATTTTGATTAATATTACGCCAACTGACACTGATTAATGAGCCCAGCATTTGTCAATCGAATATCGATCTGTGGTGGCCATCGTTCAAAGAAAATCATCGGGACGTATGTCATTTCTCTTTTCTCTAGAGTATATTGAAAAAATTATCATATCTTTAGATGGAAAAGAGCTACGACAATGAATAAGTAAGATATCGATCACCTCAATATATTCACGAATTCATTTATTGAAATCCGAAAAATATCTTATGAGATAGTGAGGATTAAAAAATTTTTTTTTTGAGAATATTTTAAAAATTTTCTAGCCTGACGATTCCTGCGAAATTTTGCGAGCTGTTTTGTTGCAGCCTCCCCCAACAATATTTTAAGTATCAATATGATCGGATTGATATTCTAGTATTTATTGAGGAAACAAAATTTCAGATGCTCATAACTACTGAACCATCCGACGGATTTGGCCCAATAACGAACTTGACCGAGATATCTGGACAATTAACCTATTCTGAAAATATGAAAACTCTAGCTGATTCCTTTCGGATGCTAGAGAGGATACGGCCGGACATACTCAACTTTCATCACGAATTCTTCATCAGGGAGTCGAACTCAATCGATTGAGATTTTGAGAGCGCCAAAAATATGTTTAATTAAATCTCCACATATTAATGGTATTCCAAAAATATTGTAACACTACATATTACGACAATTGTTTCGCCAAATTCTTGGCTTCTTCAGGCGAGTCTTAAGTAAACTACTCTAAAAAACATCAGGTCTTCATTATATATTCCACAAGATGAAAGTGGGGACAACCAAACTCTAAACGCTGCTGGGATTTTTCATGGTATGTTTATCAGTTTAACAAAACATTATAGGAAGATTTATGTGGATTAAAAAAGTCTTCTGCAATATTCAAGCATACAAAAAGTGCTAAGATGTGTTTCGTAATTGCCTATTTACTATCATATTTTGAAGTGTGTTTGATCTGAGTAGTTTTTACCATTTGTCTGAAAGTTTCTGCAAAAATTGAATTCATTCGGATAATCCATTACGGACATATAAGCAGAAAACTATTTTTAAAGAAATTACAATCTCCTATATCTTTTGAACGGAGCCGAATTTCAGAAATAGTATGGGAAAAAAGTGTTCCTTTGTTCTCGAAATCTTTGGTTGAAATCAATTTTGTAGTCCTGTATATTTCGGTCCTTTAAACAATGAACAAATAAATTCTTATTGAATACTTTTTGCAAAATCACTAAAATATTCGAGATGGCTCAATAGAGCCGAAAAAGTGACTTTTGGCGAAAACGATTCGTCAAAATCACGCTCTTCATAGAGAGATGCAAAGAGCACTTTCAAATGGAGTAACACCCCCTCATTTAAATCCAATACTTTTAAGTGCCCTTTCATCCAGAAAGTGTATCGAGTATTTATTTTCGCACCATATTTGGAACGGGGCGTCTAAAAAGAGCCGGGAGGGGTTCGTGGCGCCTGCCATTTTGTGGAGTATATGAGAAAAGGTTAATGTCATAAGACCAAGATAATTGAACATTTTAAAGCGGGCTAATTGAAACAATGTCAAGAGAATTGGTTGGAGAACGTGTCGTCATCGATCACAAGTAGCAGTCAGACTATAGTTTCGGAATTATTGTTCCTCATCAGTGTCGCTTAACTTGATTGATGATGACGGCCAAAAATGAACCCACAGAACTCAAACCGGAAGGCACATTGGAACCATATACACCATAATGTGCCATCTAGCGGTCAAGCGTCTGCGATTCTTTCCAAACCAGTTCCTCAAGACATCATTCAACGTTCTATTCTTTTCTCCAGAAATTATAACACTTGCCTTGGTTGAATTTCACCCAATAAGCAAATAATCGCATTTAACTATAGTCTGCCTGCTACTTGTGATCGATGACGACACGTTCTCCAGCCAATTCTCTTGACATTGTTTCAATTAGCCCGCTTTGAAATTTTGTGGAGTTTTAGTCACGATGAAACGGTAGTCGGGGATGCATCGCGCAATCAGCGTAATGGTTTTTCAATAGTGACTGCTCAACGTCTCTATCGTGCGGAATGTCGTACACGCCATACGCCAGGTAACGATAGCATTAGGAAATTGATCAGGATATTTGAGAATACAGGTGCGACAATTAAAATTCATAACCCTGGTCGTCCTCGTTCAGTTCGCGATGAAGAAATAATTGAAGATGTTGAGGCGTCGGTTCGTTAAAATCTGTACTTATCCATATTTAACATCACAAAATCGTCTTCAAATTCCATTTTAAAAAAAGACTTACATCCAAAAGCCTATAAAATTCAATTGATTTAAGGATGCGGACTATGCTAATGGGCTGAATGTTGTGAACGAAATGCTGCAGCGATTTATCAACTTTAACAACATACTGTTTAGTGACGAAGCAAATTTTCACCTGAATGGCATGTTAATATGCTGAATTGTCGGTACTGAGTAGTGGAGAATCCGAGACGAAAGCATGAACGACCCTTGCATAGCCCAAAGGTCGTGGTTTGGGCCACTATGTCTGTTTAGGGCAAAATTAGTCCTTATTTTCATTAATATCAACGAGGCCGAGCAATTAATATAAATACTGGCCGTTATTGCGATATATTGAGAATTTTTTGGTCCTAGTGTTGCAGGAACTTGCAGGTTTCAACTCAAGAACGTGGTTTCAGCAAGATGGGGCCACTTTCCATTCCTCAAATGATTAAATGAAAGTTTTTAACGAATTATTCCCTAATAAAGTCATTTCGCGAAGGGGTAACATCAACTGGCCTCCCAGAAGCCGCGACCTCAGCCCGCTTGACTATTTTGCACCTTTAAAGTGAGGTTTATCAAAATAATACGACAAATCTAACCCAGCTGATCAGCAAAACATCAGGTCAGAAATGGCAGCAATATCAATAGCTATGTGTCAACGTGTTATCGCGGCCAATCTTCGTTTCCGTTTGAAGAGTGCCAGCAACGCAACGGTCATCATTTGGATAACATCATCTTTTCCAAATAATTCTCCAGTTCATCTGTTAATAACAAACAATAAACTTTTATATTGTTCACAAATATTTTTTGTTTTTTCGAACTTACAAATACATGATACCCTTTCTGGCCACCTTGTACCTAGTAGTTTATTTATTTTATTAATTATTTATTTATTAATCAACTAATTCGACTTGAAGATAAACCTATAAACTCGAGTGTACAAAATTAAATCGACATATTACATACGTGGTAACCAGCGTGGCTGAATTAAGTCCCAGAACATAACTTGAATTTTCGAACACGCGCACAATCCACACAATAGACTTTCCTCACCGAGAGTATATCCACTTATCGTAGCTGTTGTTGAAGGTGTTGGTGGTCGATGACTGGACAACTTTCCTGGGCAATTGGTTCCAGTTATGAAAAATACGGTTGGAGAGGAAATGTTGACGTTGGAATATTTAAAGTTTTCTCGCCACACCTTGTAGATGTGCCCTCGCAGGTTATTCCTGGGAACATACCACGAATCCTCTCATCGAAGTGGCCCATCAAGGCCCGAAATGTGAAAACCAAATCTCCACGTACTCGCCCATCCCCAAAAAGTGTCAAACCCATACCACTTAGTCGCCGCTCGTATGACGGCCGGTTCGGGCCATAGTGAATACGGGTGGCTCACCGCTGCGTTCGCTCAAGGACATCGGAAGCGGCCCTCGTGGAACACCATCAGACCGGACCAGCATATTAAATCGCTGGACGGATGTATGTCCTATATATTATACCAAACGCTCGATCGTCGAAGCCTCGAAAGGTTTTATTTATTATATAGGCAAGTTGTTTCGCTTTGGCTGCGATACTTTCTATGTGGGAGGACCAGCTGAGATCTTCCGAAACTGTCACGCCAAGCTCTTTAGTCTGAGAGATCGGGGTCAAGTCAACTCCATCGATGGTGTTTTTCTTACGAGGGTTGCTTTTTCCAATGTGGAGGACAACGCACTAACTAATGTTGAGGGGGAGCAACCACTTCTCGTACCACCACCTCTACAAAGTATTCAGGAAAGTCTGAAGAGCATCGTGTTCCGTGATAGGGTTATTGTACAGTTTTATGTCATCGGCGAACTGTGACAAGGTGGATCCGATCTGTCGAAGTAGCTCGGAGGTGTAGAGAAGAAAGAGAAGGGGCCCCAAAACAGAACCCTGCGGAACGCCGGAAAGTAATGGCCAAGAGGAAGAAGAGAATGTATTACCCACACGCACGTGGTAAGTTCGGCGAGATAAGAAAGCTCTGATCCAGCCGAGCAGCCCTCCCCGGATTTCAACGTGTTCCAGCTTTGCCAATAAACGTTTATGCGCACCTTGTCAAATGCCTTGGAGAAATCAAGATATATGACATCTGTGCGCTGACCAGCGTCGAGTGCCCCCGTCCAATCAGATATGCAGGACAGAAGATTTGTAGTGGTCGACCTACCGGGGACAAAACCATGCTGTTCCTCAGGAACCAGCCCTCTCGAAAGAGAAAACTCTAGAAGTTGTTCGTTTATTATTCTCTCTAGCACCTTTGAAACGGACGACAGTAGGCTGGGGCGATAGTTGTCAGGGGAAAGCTTATCTCCACTCTTGTAGATTGGAGTAACAGCCGCGAAAAGCCCGTCAGAAGGTAGTGATCTGTCAAATATATTAACATGCTTTCATACTTCATCCCAAGCAAAATTAACCTTCATAAACCCGAGATCCAAAACTTACATGGCTACCGTGTAGCATGCAAATGTAGCTCAAACATTTTTTATAGAGAACAATAATTTTTTCAATATTTTAATGAACTAAGATTGAAAAAGATTGAAAATTAAACATTGTTAGCTTATTCAAAAAATTTAATTCCAGTTGAAAAAATAAGTAAGCATAAATAACTAAGCAAACACTTCCTGGAAAAAATGTGAAATTATTCGCTGTGTAGAAGCTCAAATGAAAATTTGAGAAAAAACGAGAATATGAGTACAATTCAAAGGATCTAAGTCATACTCAGTACATACTGCTATATTTTCATGTTGTGCACATACAAAGTGATTGCACCGAATACATTTTCGTAACTTCATATCTTCACTTCTGTCGCATAAGAAGCCTCCCAAAAACGGATACAGGTTGTTCGTTTTCTTCTTTTAGTTCTAGAAAAATGGTTATTATGGTTATTGTTCTATAATGGAATATAGCGACTTGTCGTTTTGGTATCAGCGATATACGGGGTTATGATAGAGTAATGCACAAAATTCATAAAATGTGCAACGATCACTTTTGAAAAAAATGCAAAAACACGTCAAACGGTGTTTTATATTCCGCATCATTTGACATAAGTTACAAAAATAACAGGTCAAATCTGTCAAAGTTATGACGTCATCAACATATTTTTTTAATGGGAAACTAAGATTTTTATTACATTATGTGATAAAGCTTGTTTTTTTTCACACTAGGGAAAATTAGTTGCAGTAGGTCTAGCATAAAAAACAAACGAGAAAATGAATAAAAAACGAAATAACAAAACCAATTATAAAAAGAGGTCAAACTTAAACTTATCTGGTAAGAACATCTGTTCTTATCAATTTTTTCGATTGATTTACTGAAACAACGGTGTGTCAGTGTCAGTCGTACAATTAGTGTGCCACCAGTTTTATTATTATGGCTCGTTTAAACGAAAGAGAAAGGATAGAAATTCTAATGATGGTAGGTTACGGGGATCGCCTTCGAAGTCATGAAGAAGCATGTGCTTTATTTAATGCAACACATTTGGAAAGACCTCCAATTGCTGGAAGCACAGTAAGCAGAATTGTTGCAAAATTCAATGCAACGGGAAGCGTGAGGGATGTTCCAAAATCTAGACGACCAGGAATAAGCGACGATGTGAAGTTAGATATTTTGCTGTCAGTAGAAGATAACCGTCACGCAACTACATCTTACAATTACCTTACAAGAAAATGTTAGTCAGTTGTTTGTAGTAAATATGTTAAAAAAAACACTACACCAATACAAAGTTCAACTTGTTCGCGAACTCTCAGAAGATGAACCGGACAGACGTTGGGAATTTTGCGGAATCTTCATGCGGCATTGCGACGAAAATCCAAATTTTCTTAATAGTGTAGTATTTTTCGATGAGACAACGTTTTGTTTAAGTGATTCTGTAAATCGACAAAATTGTCGCTACTGGGCTCGGGAAAATCCCCACTGGATCCAGGCAAAACACACCCAGCTCCCCCAAATAATTAATGTTTGGGTAGGAATCGTCAGGGGAAGATTTATTGGTCCTTATTACTTTCGCGGGAATTTATCAGCTGAACGATATTTGGTACATCTTCGTATGGCAGTGCTTCCGGACCTACTTGCGGCATTTTCGGATCCAAATAATGGGGAAACTTGGATCCCAGTATCTGGTTCCAACAAGATGGCGCACCACCACATTATGGTCTTACTGTTCGAAGGTTTCTGGATAACCAGTTTGAAGGACGGTGGATTGGAAGACGTGGACCAATAGAGTGGCTATCTAGGTCCCCTGATCTTACCCCCCTTGATTTTTTTCTGTGGGGACATTTGAAAAGTCGGGTCTACATTAACCGGCCAGACAATTTAGAAGACTTAATGGAATGAATAAGACGCGAAATGACTCTTATAACTCCGCAGATGATCGAAAACTGCGGTCTACCGTCGTCTTGGCCTATGTCAGTTAGTAAACGGGACACAGTTTGAACAATTCCTATAAGAAATAGTTTTGGTTCAATGGACTGTTCAGTTAATTGAAAAGTTATTATGAAACTTACGTTTATTTCGTTTTTTATTCATTTTCTCGTTTTTTTCTTATGTTAGCTCTATTGCATATATTTTTCCCTAGTGTAAAAAAAACAAGCTTCTTCACATAATGTAATGAAAAACTCAGCTTCCCATCAAAAAAATATGTCAATGACGTCATAACTTTGACGAATTTGACTTGTTATTTTTTTATCTTAAGTCAAGAGATGCGGAATATAAAACATCGTTTGACATGTTTTTGCATTTTTTTTGTAAGTGATCGTTGTACGTTTTATGAATTTTGTGCATCACTTTATCATAACCCTGTATATAGTAATTGTTGGCGTAACTCCAACAAAAGCATCCTTCTCCTATTCAAACGGTTTTTTTCAAGCTGGATTTTTCAACATCCAAAGTTTATAGCCGTTAATGCCATCAATATCCAGCCGGTGGAAAAATATTGCTTTCGGCCACCGATTACCTTAGCTTTGGGCTGTGAATTATTTAGCCAATTTCTCTGTAGTATCCACACGCCTTTCGTTTTATTGTTAAGTATGATGATGTCTGATTTGTGATCAGTTTTATCTTCACTTGTTGTTTCCACTATAATTCATCTCCACATGTTATTGAACTCAAGAACGTTGAATACATATTTCCCTCGGCGAAGTCATATTGTAGAAAAACCTTCAATTCCATGGAGTTTTGTCCACTCTGTATATTCCATCAAACCCATTAGGCTCGATCAATTCCATTGGAATACTCCCTAATCGAATAGAGATTCGTAAAAAGGTTTTCCACATAAAACAAGGCCTCCAACAGATATCTACTCTCGTTCTGCGTTGTTGGTAGTGCCGATCTATTCGGCTTTATTTCCTCATTTTATTACGCATTCAGGGTGGCCAGCTGTGGGAAGTTTCAGTTTTCTGATTTACAATAATTCATGCTGGGCAGAGGCAAGGCTTTCGATTGTATTATGTGGGATAATTCAAGGCCAAACATTCGGATTCGGGGATTTCCATGAGGGTTTTCATATCAAAAATTATAAATGCTAGCAAGTTGCAGAGATAATAACCAAAATTATGTTTACCTCCTGAAATGTTATAAGTTCATTATATACATAGGCGCTCTTTGTAGTTGAGCAATATTTCATTTGTTGATGTAAGAGTAGGTGATGCAGCTTCGGCCTAAGTTGGTAAAGCGGCATACCATAAATGCAAATCATTCAGGAGCTTTAAAAAACTTGGTTTCTTCTGGATATAAAAAGTATGTTGATGTGTGAGACATTTTTCACCAATTGGCATATTTGGCTTCTACCCTATTTCCTTCTATTCTTGAATAATAAAATTGAAAAGAGTCCTTCTTAATAAGTGCAAATTACTTAATAATACCTTTTCAAGAAATATTTTTTGATACCTTCATTTTTTCTTACAGTATCACTGTTTCATAAAACAATAAAGCATACAGATCAGGGGTTAGTGACGGGGTGTCATTCACTTCGGCGTATCACATCGCCTTGGGAAAAAACCCCAGTAAAAAAAACCCTGGCTCCCCGCCTAAGTGTGAAAGTACAAAAATAAGCTGAAATATATTTTAGGGACTTCTTTCTTCAAGAGTGATCTTCTATTGATGGAAACAGAGACTTCTTCAAGTTGCCAACATCGAATTTGGAAATAAGAAGACAAAAGCAGAAAAAAGAACTGAATAACAAAAATACAAAATTTGAAAGACATAAAGAAAACACCCTTAAATTCCCCTTTTTGGATTAACTCGATATTGTGAATCAAGGATTTTTTAACATAACAAGCTAAACCGTAAATTTTACTAAGGACATAATTAATGGATACATAACCTTTTATGGTTCCTCTTTCACGAAGATTTTTTTAGTATCCGTATGTGTCTCTTGAAGGAGAATAATGTCAGCACCATAGTCCTTTGTTAGTTTAGAAATATAATCACTCTTGTCCTCAGAAATACCCTCTATATTCAAATCTTACACACAAAATTTGTCGCCAATGTGCAAGGAGGATTCTTCGAATCGGGTCATGCGGTTTAAGTCATGATTTTTCATATCTTTTGATGTTTGAAGTTTGCTATGGAACCCATTCAAAGGGAAATCATCATCCATCGTTGGGAAGGTTGTGATATAACATTTATTTCATTGAAAAAATAGCAGAGGAAAAATTATCGACGGACATTTATTATAACAAGTGGAATACTTTGAATTGATCTGATTGATATCCTGAAAGTAATTCAGAAAACCTATAACTGCTGAACTTTCCGATAGATTTGACCCAATAACGAACTTGATCGAGATATTTGGACAATCAATCTAGTCGGAAATTACAATGCCTATGGTAATAATAATAATGATAATATTTATTGCATCCTTCTTGACAAATATAGATTTGTATAGGACTAGTCAAAAAAAGAAGTAACTGTAAACCAAGATAATGCACTCAAGTGAAACTGTAACAAAAATATTCTTCTTTGCTGTAAAAGCATTGTTCTATTAAGAGTTCCTTAATAGTTCTCTTGAAGGCATTATATTCTTGCATTTTAATTCATTCAGGTAAGTGATTGAATAGTTTGATTCCGGCATACAAAGGTGAACGTTCAAATTTGGCTGTTCTGTGAACTGGATAGCAGATTGTATCCTTATGCCTAGTGTTGTATTCATGAAGTTTTGAGCATCTCTGTAAGCCGTTCAAATTTTTGTGGGTGTAAAGTAACGAATTAAATATACAGGGTGACTCTTTGACCACTGCGTTAATTTTAACCATAGATTCTTAACGTCAAAAGAAACACTTTCTTCCTATAACATTTTCCAAATTTGGCCCCGTTCAAAAGATATAGGGTGTTGAAATTTCATAAAAATTGCATTTTCACCTGTAATATTCAAACGACAATATCAATTGAAATGATCTCTTGTAGAAGGTTTTTCATAACACTCGTGCATATTTTGGCATCGTTAGAATGATTCCATTTCTTGTGGGTTTCTCACTACTACTCTACAGATTGGTTAAATTGCATGAAAAACAAATATCGTTGAACTAAAGGTCCGTATCTTGTACTTCCTGGAATTATTAGTCTTTTTTGCAGATAAAATCATTCTCCATCTTTCCTCCTAAATTGCACCATTCTTGAGATATTTGAAGTTGAAAGGAATTAAATCGATATAATTTTGTCCAAATTTTCTGATTTTCCCAAATCCAACTCTGTGCTGAAATTATTCAATAACAAGATTTGTTCAATGTTGCCATATTTTATGTCTTTATTAAATATTTCTTCAAAAGGTTGGGGAAATCTCTCCAGTCTATGGTTCCACTACTAAAAACCAATAGATGAAATTAACCACTGAACACTTTTTGTCTTACATTCACTACAAAATCTGAATTGCCATTTGCTGTATTCATTATTAATGATGTCTAGCACCTTGTTTAATATTTAATCCAGAGTAATATTCCATAAGAAATAGAGAAAAAGATTTCCTTCACTAACATAGGTACTTCGGTATATTCTCATGTCCGTTGAAATAGGTAATGTATTTTCTGTCAGGACCTGTTGAATTGAATACTTGTCTTTATGAAGAGCTGGTTCTTTATAGCTTCAGACTTTCAGGGTCCATCAAATTATATCTATTCTAACATAGGAATGCTTCAAATTAAGATCATATGAGTTTTAAAATCTTCGAATCCAGTCTCCTTGATTTATTTTGTAGGTTTATAGTTTTTTCACATATTTATTTCATACACCGATTCAACCTGGTACCTACACGAACTTAGGAGATAATAGAATTTGACTTAGTTTTAGTATTTCTGAATGTTTGTTATGATGTATGGTTAATTAAAATTCAATCAATATTGAAACTGGAAGCTATAGGTTCATAAACAAGAAAGATTAGAATAGAAATGTATTTTCTGACCATAATCATTTCATACTGAATTGAATAATTTCAAACTTTCGAATTTATTATTATTATTTTATTATAATATTTTCCACATTTTTCAAATAACTGTTGACAGTTTCAAACAGAATCAAAACAACAAGGAACCACAGAACACTATTTTATTGGGAACAACCCACCACAGAGACGTTATTATAACATTTCAATGTGGTAATAATTCACTCTAGTTATTCTGAGAAAAATTATAACTGAAGATCGATAATGATTACAGATATTATCTTTCATTTAAAAAAAACTTGCAATTATTAATTTTTTTCTCTCCTGGGGTTCGGTACTAAATTAATATTCTATGGTAAGTTATTAAAATTTGACATAATCTATGAATAACCATTATTCAATATTTCTGTTTTTGTGTACATAATTAAAACAGATATTCTGATCATAAAAACCAAAAATTTGTTCAGTAATTAATTATAGTCTAAACAGAATAGATTCTTACTAACGAAAAAACACGTAGTTGGTTTTTCAGAATCAAATCTTTCCACTTCAAGATTATAAACCATCCCTTTCTAGTGAGAAATTTCAAAAAAACCTCAGAATTATTGGATGTTATCATCATACATTTGTAATTTTCTTCTTAAAATTACCAAATCATGAAAAACATCATTTCTATGAAAACTTCCAAGGCAAGAGGTTGTCACTTTCCTTTTTTTTTCACTCAAAGCCAGAAAAAATCATCTATGATTTTCCAAACACTGATATTACTGAAGTTTCTTCTCCTTGACAGAGACCAGTGAACAGGTCTATGAAGTCTCTTGATATCATACTGTTAAAAATATGAAAATCTTTTTCGAAATCTTCAACAACAATGAATGATGTCACTACGAATAATTATTTTGAAGTGATGTTACTTTGGTTGATGATTGTTTTCTGTACTGAATCCCAGTAACAATTTACTTGGATAGATTACCAGTATTCCCAGATTTAGATGTGCAATTATACTTGCTTGAAAAAATGTTTGTTAGATCATTAATATCAATCTATTCTGTTTAGAAAATAATTAATTACTGAACATGCGTAAATTTTTGGATTTTATAATCAGAGTATCTGTTTTAATCATGTAAACATAAACATAAATATTGAATAATGGTTATTCATATATTATGTCAAATTTTAATACCTTACCATAGAATATCAATTTATTACCGAAACCCAGGAGAGAAAAAAATTAATAATTGCAATTTTTTTTTAAATGGAAGATAATATCTGTAACCATAATTGATCTTTAGTTTTAATTTTTTTCAGTATAACGAGAGTGCATTATTATCACATTGAAATGTTATAACGTCTCTGTGGTGGGTAGTTTCCAATAAAATAGTGTTCTGTGGTTCCCTTTTATTTTTATTCTGTTTGAAACTGTCAACAGTTATTCGTATCTTCAAGAAAAAAGTGGAAAATATTCTAGGGATAATTTCGATAGTTTGAAGTAATTCAATTCAGTACGAAATGATTACGGTCAGAAAATGCATTATATTTCAATCTTTCTTGTTTATGAGCCTATCCTCCAGTTTCAATATTGATAGAATTTTAATCAACCAAGCATCATAACAAACATTCAGAAATATTAAATTCAAGTCAAATTCTATTATCTCCTAAGTTTGTGAACCAGGTTGAATCGATGTATGAAATAAAGATGTGAAAAAAAGATCTTTAAAGCCATAAAACAAATCTGTTAGACTGGGTTGGAAGTTTTTAAAACTCATATGAGCTTAATTTGAAGCATTCCTATGTTAAAATAGATATAATTTGATGAACCGTGATAGTCTGAAGCTATAAAGAACCAGCTCTCCATAAAGACAAGTCTTCAATTTAACAGGTCCTGACAGAAAATATGTTATCTATTTCAACGGTCATCATGAAAATATACCGAAGTACCTATGTGAGTGATGGAAATCTTTTTCTCTGTTTATTATAGAATATTACTCTGGATTCAATATTTAACAAGGTGCTAGACATCATTAATAATGAATACAGCAAATGGCAATTTAGATTTTGTAGTGAATGTAAGACAAAAAGTGTTCAGTGGTTAATTTCATCTATAGTGTTTAGTGGTGGAACCATAGACTGGAGACATTTCCTCAACCTTGTAGAAATATTCAATAAAGACATAAAATATGGCAACATTGAACAAATCTGATAATTGAATCATTTCAGCACAGAGTTGGATTTGGGAAAATCAGAAAATTTGGACAAAATTATATCGATTCAATTCCTTCAAATATCTCAACGGTGCACTTTAGGACAAAAGATGAAGAATGATTTTATCTGCAAAAAAGACTAATGATTCCAGGAAGTACAAGATACAGACCTTTAGTTCAGGTGATATTTGTTTTTCATGCAATTCAACCAATCTGTAGAGTAGTAGTGAGAAGTCCACAAGAAATGGAATAAATCTGATGATGCCAAAATATGCACGTGTGTTATCAAAAACCTTCTACAAGAGATCATTTCAATTGATATTGTCGTTTGAATATTACAGGTGAAAATACAATTTTTTTATGAAATTTCAACACCCTATATCTTTTGAACGGGGCCAAATTTGGAAAGATGTTATAGGAAGAAAATGTTTCTTTTGACGTCAAGAATCTATGGTTAAAATTAACGCAGTGGTCAAAGACTCACCCTGTATATTACAAAGGGTTGTTCATCGGAAAGTCAAACCCATTCGATTGAGACCATTTTCGACAAGAAATTTAAAAATTTAAAACAATTAGGAAAACGATAGCACGCTGCTCTACTAGTTTGATAAGCCAAAACAAACCAACGAAAACAGAAAATTATTGATTGATTTCATTTCATTCATCTACGAATATCTAGGAAAATAAATGAGCAATCATATTTCATTATATTAGATTTCATTATTTGAGATATATTCAATGTATCTTTCCAATGCAGCGAAATTTCTTTTCGAGATAGGAATCAAAAGACAGCAGGCAATAACTAACTCAACCTTTATAGGTTTACATACTTTCAAACAATTCGATGGCCACATCCATGCTATATTTTTATCTTCTCTAAATGAATGGACCATCTTTTATCTTCGTTCCATATTCAAAATGACGTAGATGTTCGAAATTCTTCATGGCAATTATGATCCAGGCTAATTTTACGACACCACGTCAGACTTTAACTGCTTTTCCTTGTCATAAAACAAAAAGGGGTAAGATTTTCAAGAAGAAAATGATGGTATTAGTGGACCAGCTATTCGTTGGAAACTTGGAAAATATATCTTGTTACGCCATTCAGTAAATGTTAATGATATGTAAAACTTCATATTCAGAGGAATAGTACTCGGTTGGCCTAATTAGAAGGATGGTGTCACGTTCATATCTGGTCTTCTCATAAAACATTCTACACGTGTCCGAATTACAAGAGTTAAATCAGGCTATGCTTAATGGCGAATGCGACGTATTATACTATGACAACGAAACTTCAACACCCAGAAGGAGCTGAGTACCATTTCTTTAAAAAAACATAGATATTAAAATTTGATGAAAAAAATTAGAAAAGCACTGACGTGAGGTCAGGAGTTTTTGCGCGTTTCTTTCAGTCTTTTGCCATACACTGGAGCAGTGTGTTACTAATACAACCACCAAGATGAATGAACACAGATATATCTCAAATTAAAAATAAATACTCACAGTTTTCCTTGATTTTCGTTGAAAGCACCGGTTCCCCTCTACTGAAAATTTATCAGAAGTTCTCATACCAAATTCATCTGAAACTATTTAGCTCGTGTTTTCAAAATACCCCATATATTCATGCCAAAATAACAAATACCTTCAACTAAAAATAATAAACTAACAGATTTCCTTTACTTTCAGTTAAACCATAATCGTGTTAAAAACACCTGTCCTTTCAAATACGATATAGGCAGTTTGCATATTTGTATGTGGCGACCTCGGTGGCGGAATTCGACATTTTTGTTGTGAAAGAATTCAAATTCGCTGTCATTTCCCTATGTTTTACATATTGATTTGGGGCATAATTTCTGATTCTTTTGTGGTGGAAGCGTACTTAAGAGTTTATGCAATTGTTAATTTACAAACCTCAATATCGAAAATGAATGCTGAAGGCCTAGGAGTACAATCTTCTACGAAATTCACGTATTCAGTGTTGTGTAGTTGGTTACAACAATGCTTATTATAACACAGACAATTCTATTAAATTTTATTCTTTTCCTAATAAATGGTTTGAGAAAGAACGGAAGCAGATGGATTAATAAAGTTAGAAGAGTTTGGTAAGGATATCTGATTGATTGGAGATGTTATCATAATTTCATTCATTCAAAACTTTAATAATCATGGTACTTCCAAGCAATGGCAACCGACAAAATTCCAGAAGATATGTAGTGCTCATTTGGTAGGATATGCCAAAAGTAATATACCTGACTGCCCGTCTTATAACCCAACGATTTTTCCAAAGGTTAGTTCAGTTTCAGTTATCTATGTCCGATCTCATTTTACTTATTTCAGATGTAGGTATAAAAAAGTGGATAATTCCACTATGGGAATGGAGAGATTTGAAAGAAAAACAGCAAGATCAAGAAGAAAGGATGAGTCAAAGGAAGGATCTATTGTTGAATCTTCAATTGAAATAGTTAATAATAATCATTCAGTGCAAGTGGAAAGAGGCCAGAAGGAATTTTCATGTCAAACTGATCCATAAGATTCAGATGATGATATATTTTTATTTGAGAGTAATTTCATGGAAAATAGTGCGGAGGAAATGTCTGCCGTAGCAATTCAATGTAAGATAAGACCAAATTATTTGTTAGTAAAAACAACAAATGTGTTGGCATCGATGAACCTATCAAATATATGGGCTTCCATGATATTAAATCTTTAAAATGTGATGAAGAGTTTAAGTGTATTGCTGGTATTGTCTTCGATAGATTCAATTTTAGCTTACAGCGGCCATGGAAATTGTAAACTCAATGTTGAAAATAGATTTTTACTTCTTTTGATGAAAATTAAACTTGGCTTATCATTTGTGTCACTAGAAGTTTTATTTCAACTATATTCAACGAGTTGCCGAACAATTTTTTTCTTCTATTTTGGAAGAACAAGTACAAAAAACAAAAATTTTCATATTTTGGCATAGTCGAGAAGTGGGCTTACGGTTATTTCAACATTGTAAGGTAGCAAATTTATCGAAGTTTGTCTCGTTACTTTGGAAGTAATGAAACCAGTCCGCTCTATAATGTTGTAAACATGACCAGCTTTTTTCAAAGCTAGTCCTTTTTGTGCATTTCCTTTGGAGAAATGACCAAAATTTATTTTCGAAGATCTAAATGATCTCTCAATATCCATCCTTCTTCTGGGTAAACTCACAAAAATACTTTCCAAAACAACTGAAAAGTTCTAGAAAATCTAATGTTATTACTAATCTATTGACAATTCTTTCACAACAAATATGCCGAAAGTCACCACCAGATGTCTCTTTTCAGATTTACGCAAACCGCCTATATATTGAAATCTGAATTCCAACATAGCGATGATTTTTCGGAATTGAATTTCTGAAGCCTCTAATTGATATTTTCAGAACATGAATTGAAAATATACATTATTCCACCATAAATGAACCATTCCAATTAATTTTCCGCCTACTAGAACTGAATTTTAGTAAGTCCAACCGTCTAACCGTAAGTCTTAACATTCCTGTTTCACAATTTTACGAAAGCTACGTATTATCAGATGAATAATTTGAGGCTTTCTTTATAAATTTGTGGGGATTGGGGCGTGCCAGCTGTAGCTTCGTTTTCGCCAGCCGCCCCAAAGTTACAATGAGCCAAGAGTCCACTCAGAACGTAAATGGCAACTTATTGATCAACATCAACTTCAACTTCTGTGATTGTTTGCCCTTAAGTAAATGAACAAATAATTATATCTTCTGGTGGAAGAACGCTACGATAATAAAATTTGAGAATATGCAAGATATCAATTACATCCATATATGCATCAATTTTCAATAAGTCGAATAACCTATGAGGTATAAGGATTGAAAAAATGTTTCTTCTGAAATTTTCGAGCTTGTAAAATTCTGCGGAATTTCTTAAACCCATTTGTTTCAACCTAATTAAAATATGTTCCAAGTTACAACTTGGAACGTTCTATATACGCATAATTCCTGAAGCACGGATACGGCCCAATACCGAACTTGACCGAAATATTTGCATAGTTAACCTATTCTTCAAATATAAAAACTCTAGCTATTCTCTTTCGGAAGATAGAGAGAATACGGCCTGCCAAACGGGCATAATCAAGATTAACCCTATGTACTTCATCAGGAAGTCAAACCCAATCTATCGAGACCATTTTCGGCTCGATGTTCGAAAATAACAAACATTTGGGCAAAACGATAGCACGCAAAAATGGAAATGTAGCTCAAAGAAACCAGAGCCAATATGCTCAAACTATCAAAAGTTTCGTGAGTTATTGACATAACGGCAATCGAAAGCACTTTTATATAGAGGGTTGCAAAACCACTGTTAAGGCTGTACACCACCTTGCGGCGAAACTCGAATTCCGCTAGATGGCACCAAGCGAAAATTTCAAGAAACTGAAAACAGGCACGCCCATTGTACGAAATAGGACGGTCTGTACGGTATTTATGACCCCTAATAAACTTTCTAGGTACTGTCGCCGGTGGGTAGGATCGAAACGGAACGTAAATTTGTGTTTATGGATTTTTCGTGGGTTTCGAAGAGAATGGTAAATACAGAGTTCATTCTATTTAGACCGGTCAATTGAGACCAAATAACAAGGGTGAAGTTACATAAATTCCCTACAAGCTGAGAGTCGGTGAAATTGTTCAAAACATAATTATGAATAAAATATTAGTTTCCCTGCATGGAAAAATTTTATTCAAGGTTAAAGGACAAAAAATGCGGTTTTCACAGACAGACAAATATTGTAGAACATATAATTATCTATAAAATGTGTATCAATATTTTGTTCCAAAGAGTCACCGTTTTTTAGATATAACGGTTCAAAAAATTATGAAAGTTGTAATTGTCATAATATACATGATTTGGCCACGTATACAGGGTGAGTCAAAATTGTGTATCGAGCTATCTGGGGGTACATTGAATGCATATTATGACGATTACAACTTTTATAACTTTTTGAAACGTTTTACTCAAAAACGGTGGCTCTTAGGAAAAAAAGTTGATACATATTTTATAGATAATATATGTTCTACAATTTTTTCTGGAGTAATTTTGTGATAAAACTTGCCTTTTTGCTGAAAATCGCGAAAAACGCATTCTTGACCTTTGACCTTAACTTGAATATTTCCGTATATATATATATATATATATTCTTTTGAACTTTTTTTATTTCCTTAAAGCGGAATAATGAAAAACTTTCAAATTTTATTCATAATAGGTTCTGAACAATTGCACCAAACTTTCAGCTTGTTGGGAATTAATGTAACCCTGAATGTCTAAATTGACCCTATAATTATTTATGTGAATGTGAGTGATGCAAATTAATTAAAACAATCTCTTGAATTTGTACATGGAGCGCTATACTACAAAAAAAAATTTATTCGGACAAATCTAATCAGTTGAAGAAGCATATAAAATTTCCATGTCTCCAAAACATTTTTCCTGGGCATATCAAACATGGGAAATAAAAATTTTTGTTTTTTAAAATATATTATTTGGATTGAGGAGCTGATATAATGCAATACATATTGAAACAAAATGTCCCTAGCTGAGGTTGGTGCACGGGGTACCATACAATTCTGCGTATGATACAATAGTCAGGAAAAACCTCAGCAGAAAGAACCCTGCCCCCGTGTCAAAAAAATATAACTTTCTACAGGTGTTCGACCCTGCATCTGAAAAAATTCGATATAATTTTTTCCGCTGAGAGTAGAATGTAGGCTTCGTTCGTGAGAAACACTTACCCACTTCCATAATAATTTCAATTTATCTCGCGGACACTCATTCCTCTTGGTATTCTGCCATCTATTATTTCTGGAAGAATGCACTTCTTGTAAAAGTCCTCTAATTCTGGAAGCATCGTATATCTCCAGAAATTCTGATCCCTTATTATGGTTTGCACATGGAAATCATTATCGCAATAATGATATTTAATTGTCCCTGAATTTGGTAAAAATAGTACCATACCTGGGGTCATAAATGATCATAAATGAAGGATAAGATTCTATTGGCCCATCTGCCGTAAAGAGGTGTCAACCATTGGGAGGCGGGCCAAATATGTTTTTTATATGAATATAGACTAAACAATGGTCCATACACTCTAAATATCAATGTGAAAACTTATTACTAGCTTAAATCAAAATATTTAAATTTTCAGATAACGCAAATAACCTTTTCTAATCAATTTTTAAATTCGCGGTCGATAAGATTAGATGCGCAGGGAAGAATGCGCGAGTTCCCTTTGGTGTAAGCGATTTGGGTTCAAAATCCACGGAGTGCGACTACTGCTTGATCCCTATACTGTGCTAGTATTATCTTTAACACATGTGTCCAGCGAACACGTTGTTATCGTGTTCTCGTTATTTTGATTGATTAGTTTCTTTTTTAAATTTCATTTCCAAGAATATACACTGAATTCAATATAGAAATTCGCTACGAAAATGCAACACATGTGCATTGCTGCAACGAGCATGTGCCAATCCGCTTTTAACTTATGATAAACTCTTTCTTTGACACCTATAGACAATCTCACGTTTTGGAGATTAGAGTTCAAAAAGAAAACATCATGGTAGTCGTTCTACTTCTATTAAGTCATTACTAGCAATACTTGCATAAATATACTACAAAGGAAGTTATCTACTTGGAAATGCAATGTCATCAATAGCATCAATTGGTATTTACGAGTAATACAATTAGGAATTACATAATGCCTTGGGTTAAAACAATTCATTGACCTATTTAATTATATTATTGCGAAGAGAGGTAAATTGAATTTATTATTTGATTTATATGAATATTTATGAGTCCCTTACAAACTCCTCATATATTAAAATTCTTCCCCTTTACAAAATACTTTCTTCTACATAAATTAATACAGCATAATTATAAATATGAAACATTCATCGTCAATGCTAAAACTTACATTGAATTTTTTCATTTACATTCCTTTCACGACGTCTAATAATTGTGTCCTCCTGTGACTCCTTTGATGAATGTAAGTGTCCATTCGATCCCCTACATCAATTTTAATATCCGAATCTTTGCTATTTACAGATAATTTCGAATCTATAATTTCATTTATGTGTCCACGTCAGATTCCTCGAGCATAGGTATGATAACAAAGGATGATTTAAAACCAGTTTTTTGCTTTATTATGCCTTTGATTCAACGTGGCTTATTTTGAAGCCGATAATCTCTTACAGCCTCAGATACACCTGATTGAAACGTTCTTACTTTCCCTCCCCCCTGATGAGCCATCTACTCGAACTATTTTTCAGTTCAGGTTCAGAGATGCAGTAGGAACACGAGAGGCCCTATATAGCATACAACTTTTGTTTCAGAGATGCAGAGACATGAACTGTAGCGTGTTTCGTTGTCTACTAAAAGGCTGTTGATACAGTAAAACATCGGAAAATAGAAGGGATTTTGAAAAAGATAGGTTTGTATGGAAGAGACATCAATATAATAGTTGACCTATACTGGAATCAATCAGCTTTTGTCAGAGTCGGAAATGAGGCAACAGAGAAAAGAAAGATGCTTAGAGGTGTAAGACAAGGCCCCATTATTGTTCAATATTTATTCCGAATTCATAATTAGAGAAGCCCTAGAATAAATAGATTTATGAATTTCCCTGAATAGATAAAGACTGAACAATATTCGTTATGCAGACGATACGGTCGTTTTTGCCGACAGCATAGAGGAGTTACAAAATCTTATGGACAATATAATACAGTGCAGTCAACTATATGGTCTGCACATTAATATAAAGAAAAACTAATGATTATAAGCAAAAACAACATCAATAACTGTCAGCTTGTAATCAACCAAAGACCAATAAAACGAATGAGCAGTCTTACTTATTACGGAACTTTGGTGAACGAACGATGGGATAATTCATAGGAACTAAGGAGTAGATTTGAAAAGGCCAGAGCTGCATTCAGCCCGATGAAACATTTGTTCACATGATATCGCCCAACTTTGCACACCAAGATAAGACTCCTGCGCTGCTACGTGTTCTCTGTTCTGTTTTATGCGGTGGATGCATGGTCGCTCATTGAGGCTACAACGAAGAATTTAGAAGCTATCAGGTTGTGGTTATACCGTAGAATTTTGAAAATACCATGGACGGACCACATAATTAATGACGAAGTTCTCAGTAGGATGGACAAGGAAAAAGAAGTGATTGATACTGTGAAGGCACGAAAGCTCCAGTACTTGAGACATGTAATTAGAAATAAAAATAGATTTAACTCACGCAGTGTGGGTAAAAAACGAATCTCATGGTTGAGAAATCTTGGAACTTGATTTGGTATGAGTACCACTGAGTTATTCCGAACTGCAATAAACAAGGTAGACATAGCATGTATAATAGACAATATCCGAAACGAATAGACACTATGACAAGAAGAAGAAGAACTTTGGTGTTAAGCTTGGTGATCAGGATAAAACCTGGGCACCACATATTGTCTGTAAAACTTGTACAGACCATTTACGACAGTGGACTACCGGGAAAAGGAAAAGTCTGAAATTCGTAGTACCAATGGTTTGGAGAGAACCAAAAAATCACTTCGATGACTGTTATTTCTGCCTAGTAAATATTAGTGAAATCAATGGAAATAACCGTAACAAGTGGACTTATGCAGATTTAGTCTCTGCAAGACACCCTATCCCTCACGCAGAAGAAGTGCCAATTCCAACTTTTCAGCAGCTACCAGAACTCTGTGAGGACACATGTCTCTCTGTCAGAATTCTGACACTACTGAAGGTGACAGTGATTTTGAAACGATGTCATCTATTCCCCAATGTTTCAACCAAGATGAGTTAAATGATCTCACTAGAGATCTTGACCTGTCGAAAGAAGCTTCTGAATTACTAGCTTCCAGGTTGAAGGAAATTTACTTGAACCAGGAACGAAAATTACATTTTATCGCACAAGGGAGAAAGATCTGTTACCTTTTTTCTCTTTAGAACAAAATCTTGTATTTCGCCATGCTATTAGAGAACTCCTGGTAAAAATGGGTCTTCCTGAATATTTTCCGGATGATTGGCGCCTATTTATTGACAGCTCAAAACGAAGTTTGAAATGTGTTCTTCTACATAATGGAAAGAAATATGGCTCAATACCAATTGCTCACTCAACGAAAATGAAAGAGCAATATGACAACATAGCTTTGGTTTTGGAAAAAAAAAAGTATCATATGAACACCAATGGGTGATTTGTTTAGACTTAAAAATGGTAAACTTTCTCCTTGAACAGCAAAGTGGCCACATCAAGTATCCTTGTTTCTTGTTCCTCTGGGATAGCAGAGACAAAACGCAACACTGGGTTAGAAAAAATAATAAAAATACCTTTATTAATTTGTTTCTTTTAACCATGGTTTTTCTTTTAAAATAATGTAATGTATAATTCACAAAAATGTTGATATCTTAAAAATTCGAGCTGACAGGCAAAAACTAAAAACATATTTGAATTCAGGTATCAAATCCATATGAAAAATCAGTAAATGGTTTCATGTACTAAATTCTCAAAAGTGCAGCACTTCATTTCTAATTTTTCTGTTCTAAGCAAACCTTTCAGAATGTGTATTTCCTCCAATATCAATACATCATGAACCTTATGCTTTGCGAACGTCGTCAACCTAGTGCTTTATATTTGTCCTGCACTTATCCCATCCAGAATTCCAGCCCCGTGACTTGCATGGTAAGACGATCGCAAAACGGGATTCAATTTCCAGTCTAGCCTAGAAGATATGCAAGGGTTCTTTCAGATCCCCCCATCCTATTGAGTTGTTATATTTTCCCAGAGCGGGTAAATATTTGGGGAAATGTGGATTTATTATTTTGCTTCGAAAGTCTGCGAGAAATTGAAAAGGTCTGTCTGGAAGGGAAATAAACGACGCATCATGACAATGATACATTCGCAATAATATTCAGGAATTCGCTCAAAAAATATTGTGCAGGGTAAATTTCATTCTTCGTTCAGTGATTTATATGAGCTTCCCATAAAACGTTGCGATTGATAGATTTCAAGTCAGTGGAATCCTTGAATTTAAACGGGAGGGGCTCAGTACTCGGTGCTGTTTATCAAAAAGGAGTATTAGCATGTGATTTTTCCCTATATACAAGTATATGTTCTTATGAACTTTTGGCTAGCAATGCTTTGTTTAGCAAACAATATACATTATCATGTAGTGTTTGCTGGGGTTGTAAAAAACCCTAGCTACCCGCACAAGTGTTCTTGTATGAACAAACATAAGGTGAGGGACTTCTTTCTTCAAAAATGGTCTTCTATTAACAGACATAGAGGTTTCTTCAAGTTGCCCGCATCGAATCTGAAACTGAAAAGAAAAAACCAGAAAAAATAACTGAATGAAAAAAATAGGTATCAAGTTTGCTTGAAATTTATAACCAATTCCTAGAAAATATCGGAAACATCATGAATAACCTTCAAACCATCTTGAAACATATATATGGGACAATTATTGTTGAAATGACGTATTATTTCTACTGCATATCCACATTCACAACTTGAGTTAGGAACCGAGTTACATCTAAATAGCATGCTATTGGTACGACCATGACCTGTTCTCAAACGATTAAGAACTGTCCAAATTTTTTTTGGAACATCAAAACCAAGAATTTTTTCTGAAGGATCAGAAATGAGATTTTTATTGGACATATCATAAGAGTTTCACTCAACCTCACAGTGTTTTCACTTTTAGAAATTTGTTTTTATCAAATGCCTAATTTGCATAGGAATATTAATACGTCCGGATAGCTTTGGCCGTTGGTGGAAGTAGCGGTCGTCATGGTTACGATAAACAAGTAGTTGTTAGCGATAACTTCAACAGCACATTTGGCAGTTCTGTCAGTTTATTTTCGTATCTTACCATAAAGTAGATAAAAATGAAACGTTTTGGGAATTGTAATATAACTTCAATTGAGGAAAGTGTGAAGAAAAGTGTGCCGCTTAATACAGTGAAGTCAAGATCCGCATTTGAAAACAATTTGCAGAATTCTATGGTGCCGGGGAATACTTTGTAAATGAAAAAACAAATTTGTCAGAGCTCAATAATATTATGCTAGACTGGGCTTTCAATATGAAGAAAAGAGATGGATCAGACTACAAGGAAAGTGTCGTAAAAACCTTGTAGAATAATACTGCTAAACAGCTGCAGGAAAAATTCTATTCCGAATGGGGCGTTAGGTTCGATCCATTCACAGACGTGGCTTTTAAAACGGCGCGGGATGCACGAAATTCCAAGAGGCGTATTTTGCAAGTGGACCCTGAGAAAAGAAAAGTTAGTGCCAGGTCTTTGAAGCAACACAAAAAAATAGTCAACTTATGTAAAGAAGATAATCAAGACGGTTTGAACAGAAAATTTTATTTTATTGCTTCATTGGAGCTTGCTTGGCGCGGAGGAGAGTGTTCATCATGCCTAATTTCGCATTTCCAATTCGAAATTGAAAACGATGGTAATCCCACAGGCCGAATTGCCTACAATCCGATATTTTCTAAAACAAGACAAGGTGATGCCCAAAAATGTGCGGAAACGAAATGGCTGACTCCCAATATTGAACAAGATATTTTCACAGTGAGGTTATCTAAGCTACTTGTATCCAAATGAACTGCAAACATAACCACTGAAAAACTATTCCTTAGTCCACATAAGAATTGGAAATATGGTTCATGGTTCAAAAACTCCCCAGTCCGTCCCAATACAATAGCTAAATGGACAAAAGAATCGGTAGAACTCATTGGCATCAACACACCCAAATCGAAGATAACCAACCAATCGCATCGAGCTACTGCTGTCAGCCAATTAGCCAAAGCAGGGATTGGCGAGGAACAGCTGATAAAGATAACAGGCCATTCTTCTGCAGCGTCAGTGAAACCGTATCTCCAACTGGACCAACAACATCACAAAAAAACAATCACAGCCATAAGGAATGAAAAAAATGTCCTTCAAGAAACCACATCAGTATCTACTTCATCATTCGAAAATAATGCTCGTAATGTATCAATAATTATTATTTTGAGAATAAATATGAAAAATTTGTTGTTATGCTTCTATCTGGTTATTTTTGAATAAAAAACTATTTTTTATTTATTTATATTGTTGAATGATCTTTCCAAATACCACACGAGATTCGAAATTTTTTTAGAACAGTCGGTCGTTTTTTGAAAATTATACAAATTTCACTCAACAAAGTGATCCCGAAATTTTAAGGATAATTTAGTTTCGTGAAATTTAAACGCATAATTCCCAAAACACAAGAGTGTTCTCAATAAATTCTTACCTCTAGTGGTATTACTCTTGAAAAAAAGATACCTCTCTTTTGTTGGGATTGGGAAATAATCGTCACTCAATAAAATAATTCTTTATAATCTACAAATCAGATCAGTAAGTTTTCCAGAGTATGAAAATCTGAATAGTGTTGAACAATAGCTATGTCATCAGCACAAACGAATTTCAGAGATGATGTCTTGGGTAAATCACTGAGATATAAATTGAAAATTAAAGGGCCCAGAACTGACCCTTTTGGAAAAACGTTTTTCAATATTCGAAATTGTTACTCTTATTGTCAGGAAAAACATGAAACATTCTATCAGATAACATATTCTCTAATAATCTTACCATTATTCCGCTCTTCAGATGGCTATAGACTTGAAAATCAATGAAAGCAGGTTTTCAACTTATCATTGAATCCTGCTTCTGTAAAAGTTGTAAGGCTGAGAACCTGATCTGAAAAATTTCTATTATCCTAAAGCCTCCCTGGAAATGTTGTGAAGCATTTTCTATATATGATTCAATTCTTTATCTTCTTTCTTATATCTTGAAAGGAACACTCAATAAACACATTGGTCGATAACTCTTAGGATCACACGAATTTTTTTCTCGTTTTAACATACCTATTACTTTAGCCTTCGGAATTCGGAAGGGAAATTTCCTGAATTTTGAATAATGGTCTAGAAAGACAATAACCAAGACAAAGAATTTTTTCTCAAGCGTTTTATGAATTCAGGATAAATTTAGTCGAAACCTTCTTCTTTCCGAGATTTGGTAGACTTAATTGCAGCCCTCAATTCATCTTCATTGAAAGGATGCGACATGTTCTCCTGCATATTTTTGATGCTTAGAATTCAGCCTCACTAAAAATAAATGTACTTAGTTCAATTTTCGATTCAGAATCTGAATTTTTCAAAATGCATCAAATAAAAAACGTTACAAACAAGAATGTTTACAGGCTATGACGCAAGCTCAGGAGCTTTTGCAAGCATGTTCAGAAGTCAAATTTTGAAATTTAAGCATATTATGTATATAAATTATACAGGGTGTCCCGTAACTCAACGTCACGCGGTTATTAGGCGATACGCTAGGTTATACCCGTTCTAGCAAAAATTAAAAAAATTCTATGTCACTTGGTTGAGTGATGATAAGATTATTTTTCTAGTTTGTAGTTTCCCAATTTTGCAGTGATTTTTTTTTAAACGTAATCCTAAATAAACATGCTATTGATTACAGTCACGAATCTATTGTTATGTACAATTGTTTTATTTTTATTTTTTTTTAAATAACCATGCTATTGATTACAGTCACAAATACGTTGTTAGGTACGATTGTTTTATTTTCATTATTTTTTTTTATTTTTTGTTTTTGCTAGAACTGGTATACCCTATCATATCGCCCAGTAACCGCTTGACGTTGAGTTACGGGACACTCTGTTAACATGGTCAGTGTACGACTTCCTCATTTATTTCAACCTTAGATTCTTAAGATCAAAACAAACATTTTTTCCTATGCCATTCAGTGAAATTCGGTTTCGTTAAAAAGATACAGGGTGATAAAATACTTGTTTTAGGCTCTGCCTGTTTGTATTCCTTGTAAAGCATTAAATAAATGAATAAATAAATAAATAGGACACATATTTCATATTAAACATACTTGCACTCTTGTCCTCTGAGGTCTTCAAGTTAAGACATCAACTTTTAATACCACCAAAACTTACTTAAAATTAGGCAGTCACTGACACATCCTAGCATTTACTGTATGCTTGAACACTTCAGGATAATTTATCATTCCACATTTATCTTCCTCAAATGCACCGTCTCCATGCTATTTAATGTTGAATGCTTTGAAATTCGAAAATAAAATGTGAAAATTGATGTTTTTTTGAGTTCGACCCTTACTGGAGAAATCACTGAGTCGAAATGATTCCACGTTACCACAGTTTTTCTGTGAGTGCGCTACTAAAATATTTCTCCATAGCTTTCAAATATCCATCGTGACCACGTAAAACAACACAGGGTTTTTATTTAATAGCACACTACACATCATACTCGAACCTACCCTGATGAGGAACATCTACAGATACATGGGCGTTAATGTTTCGCCAAAAATGTTCATTGTGTCTGTTGAATATCCCAGCGCTACTATGTAAACTCCGTCCGACCATATAAACTTCTCAAAAAATGACTTTTTTTTTTCTTCTAGCTTTTCCAAATACTAATGGCAAAATTCTAATCAGGAGGCAGGATTTCTAGGTCGCAGAGTGAACAGGTTATTTCTATAGGTATAGGGTCGGAATTCTTTTTTTTTTTTTCAATATTTTCAGAGCTCGCCTTCTAGATATATCTGTTCATTTTTCTATTTGATGACTCGAAAGATTGGGATTTGTGGATTACTGTATCCAATGATAATCAATATTGTGTTTTTTTATCATGTATAAGATTCGTATTGATCTTTTGAATCTTCCATGTTCAATAAAATTGATTTTGGATCGTATAAATTCGACTTTTCCTTCTAGAAAACTATTCAATCATGAGATGCTTCATTTTCATTATATTTGTACCTATTGAAACATGTCGAACTTTTAATTACTTTCATAATTTATTTCAAAATGAAGAAATTCATTATATACAGAGTGGGCTAAATTTGTTATATCGAGATCCTTTTAGTAGACACAAACAAATTTTGCCCACTCTGTATATAATAAATTTTTTCATTTTGAAATAAATTATAAAAGTAATTGAAAGTTCGACATTATCGAATGTTACAATAGGTACAATTATAATGAGAATGTAGCATCACAAGACTAAATACTTTTCCAGAAGGAATTCAGCAGCAAAAGTCAAATTTATACGACCCAAAATCAATTTGATTGAGATTGATTTCAAATAACTTTCAAGTTACAACTTGATCCGATGGACATATTCTTGGAGTTATAGAGGTAACTAATTTCCAGATGCTTATTACTCCTGAACCATTTGACGAATTTGGCCCAACAGCGAACTCGACCGAGATATTTGGAGAGTTAACCTATTCTGAAGATATGAAAACTCCTCTCTTTCGGAAGATACGGCCTGTCGGACGGACATTCTCAAATTTGTCCATGTATTCTCCATCAGGAAGTGAAACCATTCGATTGAGACCATGTGCGGCTCGATTTTTTAAAATTACAGGCATATGAACAAAACGATAGCATGCTGTTTCACTAGGACATGCGTGCTAAAATGTAGAAACATTGTTATGAAAATTATAACCGTTACAAAATGGTGAACACGACGGGTTTGATGGGTCGTAAAACCTCTATTGTAATTATTATCGGCGTAAAGTTTATAAGCTGATGAAAATGGAAAAATTGCAAGAAAATTTTGATTTGATTTGATATGATGCATGGTTGGCTAAGATCACATTGCAAAAATTAGGTAGCTGGATCGTTGGCGTCATCTGTAATAGCTACAACTTTTTTAGAAGGCAAACGAATTGCATATATCGGGTATCCCAAGGTGAGTGGCCCATTGAATTATCATGGAATATATTTCAAATTTTGTTGATCAGTATAAGGTTATCTAAGGTACATTTCGGAATTACTTTCAAATTTCTAGTATTGTACAGATATTCGGCAACACCTTTGTTATTTTGAATGGTTACCACATCTTTCAATTTTTTTCATGATTCCCCATCATGAATTGAATAAATTTACCATTCCTACATCTTTTTTTAACGCATTTCGAATTAAAAATTATTTCAAAAAAATGTAAGTCTAAATTGCAAGTCATGAAAATGGCTATATTTCTCTCAGAATTCGAGATTTCAGTTCGTAATTTCACTTGACCTTGAATAATAGTTCAATCTGCTATGCTGAATGTCAGTTATCAGTTACACAGATCGTTCAAAAATAAATTGCTACTTGTCAACTCACAAACTGTGAGTTGACCACCAGTATGTTTGTTCATTTTCAGAATGAAAGCATTTCACTCTACAATTTTTCTTTGCATTATCCTGTACATGCTTCTTATTTTGATTCCATGTCATCTTCGTTTATTGAATTTCAGATTGGATTAATATGACTTCATTTCTTTCTATACATTTTTTTTAACTATAGATACCATTCCAAGTGTTTTGCAAAAGTTTTTCTATAAATAATCTCAAATTTAATAAACGCAGATTTTTCAGAACCTATTAATAGGGGAATTTATAGAAACATTGTAGAATTCTAATTCTAAAATAAAAAATAACATACCTACTGGATGGATGATTTGAAATGGCTGAGACCATTACAATTTTGTGAGTAGACAAATGGTAATTTTTTTTGCCACTTATAACGAATAACTAAGTTTTGAAAACTGATGCCTTAGTAAAAACCTATAATTTAAGATCATGCCTAATTACCAAGTGAATTCTCGAATATTGGGCGAAATATAATGATTTCGTGACTCTCAAATTGGATTGAATATTTCTTAACTCTGAAACTGTTAAAATTGATGTAGGAAAGTAAAATGGATCAATTTAATTTTTGATTGAAAATCATGAAAATAAATATGGGGTAACCCATTTAATATAATGAAGATGTTGCCAAATTTCCATGAGTCTGGCAACATTGGAAATTTGACAATCTCATAATTACCTTAGATAACTCTATATGGATCTACAAAATTTTAAATATTTTACACGAAAGGTTTCCATAATAATTTAATAGGCCATCCACATTGGGGTACCCAATATAGCTCTGAAATTGCTAATTAACATGGAAATCAACGGAATAGATTGCAATAGCAGAAATAGAAGTATTTCGAAGATTTTTCAAATAAACAAATTGGTATTTAGAACGAATGGACAATTGCTGAGCGCACTGGAGACTTCCTCGGGAGAAACTGTAAACTGTTACGAAATAAAAAAAACATGACATAACAATAATCTTCAACATCACACTTAGAAGATGTACAGAAACAATGATCAATCAAACAGCAAACGACTTAAAAAATAGCAATTCTTTAGAAATCAACGGAAATAAATCTTTAGCTTTAATCTCTCGCTCACTAGGTATCAAAATGGTTCCAAGTTCTGCATTCGTGGTGTTCTTCCAGAATAACTGCACGCCATCTATGGGTCTACGGACAAACTGTCATAACATATCTAGTATATATTATTATAGATTGCGCTCAACTGATCAGTATCCGATATAAAGTATTTAAAGTATTGGGTACGAAATTTGCCTGGCCAGCTAGTTTTTAATAATTTACGCTATATTGTGATTGATTATTACCTCGCAAAGACAGATTGATAAATCTATTGTCACAAAATTTCAAGGATGTGGGCTACATTCAACTAATGCTAATGTTTCGTAGATATATTTCCAGTTCTTCAGGGCAAGGTTCAACTTATGTTTTACACACAAAAGATCTGGACATGAGCAAATTTGAATAGAAAATATACAGAAAATTAAGACTGTGTATATATTCGAAGCAATTTCCAATTTGCTCATGTTAGGACCTTTTTTGTGTAAAACATATGCTCAATCTTGCTCTCAATTGGTGAAAATATATTTACGAAACGTTGGCAATAGTAAGATAGTTCACATTCCATAACGTAATAACACATACTGTATTGATCTCTGAAAAGTTCAGTGAAAATATATGATAAAAGAGTTGCTTCCACAGTTTTATATACTTTTTAGGATCTTTTCTTCTTTTGAACTTTTGTGTCCATCAATTCAATATTCAAATGAAACAATTGTTAATTATTCTCAATTAATGTTGATATTCAAAAAAATACTCGTCATTTCTCATTTTTATTGATTCAAAAAAAAAAATATATATGAGAATGAATTTTGAACAAATCAAAACCGCTATGCTGCAGTCGAAGCTACTTTTATATAGACGGCAACACATCCAGTGTGGACCAGTGCGATACATGCAATTATTCAGCTCATTTTGTATTTTAAATTTAACTGACACGAAGAATTCCAAGAGAATACAGACATGCCCACTTTAGTTATCCCTCAGAACTGTATATATTCCTCTGTTTATAAAACTTATCCTAAAATTTCCATTTGTTTGTGGTGTTCCATTTAACCTGTATATGTGATTGTCTTGTGTTTATTGAGCCTTATTGCCTAAAGAATTTACTCCCTCTATCCTTCTCTGCCTTTGTTTATATGACTATTTCTATATGCTCTGTACGAAAAAATATCAAATATCTTTACTAAGCCTTCAGCGCGGTAATATTGTGAACTAGCAGTACAAACTTTTTCTTGCAGAGCAGGCAAAATCCTCGGGTTGGTTACGGTGAGGATTCTTTTTCGCCTACGGCCATATGCTTTGGTCTTTCAAAATGCATAAAAACGTGGAATTTTTATTTGCAGCCCAATAATCATCATCGCTGAGTTCAAGGAGCAAGAATATCGAGGAGGAACAGTCCCAGTTTGCCACACCATGGCCAATTCGGTTTGGTCCACCGCTTACTTCTTATTGATCATAGCGTCATTCTTTCTCATACCATTGTTCATCTTAGTTGCATTATATTGTATTATCGCGAAAAATTTGATGACGAATGCTGTAGCTTTGACCACGAATAAGCACATCGATAACTATTCCATCCGAGCCAGAAAACAAGTAATATTGATGCTTGGTTCCGTCGTTGCAAGCTTCTTCATTTGTTTGATTCCCTTTAGAATATTCACATTATGGATAATACTTGTACCACCAGAAAATATGCTGCACTTTGGTATGAACAACTACTACAATCTCCTATATTTCTGCAGAATTCTCGTTTACCTCAACTCCGCTATGAATCCTGTGTTGTACAATTTGATGTCCTCTAAGTTCAGAAATGGGTTCTTAATCTGCTCAAGGACTAAAAGAAAATTCAGAAGGACTAGGAATGGAACTTTCAGCACCACTATAAACTCATGCAGAAGTAGTACTTTGAGAAGTAGTAATGATTACAGAGTGTCGTACAGATCATCCAGAAACAATTCGTTACTGTTGAAAAACAACAGTGAATCTCCTGAATCCGTGAAAAATGAATCACCAAATAATTATAGAGACACTTTATTTAGAAATGACAGACTCAAAATCCACAATGAGTGTATAGATGAGGAATGCGAAACAGACAACTCTGATTGTGCATTTAGAAAAGACAGTTTGAACTTGGATGTTTTCACCGAGGAAGTTCTTGTATGTGAAGATGATCCAAAGATGAGAATTCTTCAACAGTTTGCAAATAAGACACGACACGAAATCCAAAGTATTTAGTCATCGAATCTTAAATATATTCACTGTATAACTATTTTTTTGATTCGGCTAGTTCTGTGTGCGAGAATGTGATAATTGTCATGCAATAGTGCGCTATAGGTGAGGTAGGTTTTCATTTTGTGTTGTGGCAAGAATTAAGTAAAATTCAGCTTGGAAATCGACCTAGCATCTTGCAAATTTCACGTTTATTTGCTGACTATAAATTGTTGAAGATGGAACTCATATATATGTAACGGGTCATCTAAAAAACGCGCCTACATGTTTCTTTGAAATGAAACACAAACTATTTGCAATTTTTTCAAGCTGTTTTTTTATTAAAAGCATAATCCATTACAATTATAAGTGGAATAGAATATCATTCAAATGTCCACCACGACTGCGTCTGCAGGCATCAATCCGAATATCGAAATTTTCATTGAATTTCCGACATATTGCTGGTGTTATTTCGCGAATTGCAACTTGAATGTTTTTCTTCAGATTATTAATAGTTTGTGGCTTGTTAGCATACACTCTTTTTTTCAAAAACCCCACAAAAAATCTTATTGTGTTAGATCACATGGAGGCCAATTGAAATCTTCATTTCGTGAAATTACACGTTGAGGTGATTTTGATCGCAAAAACGAAATGTTTTCTCGAGTTGCTTGACATGAAGCACCGTCTTGCTGGAAATAGACGTCAGACACATCAATATGTATCAACTGTGTCCATAAAAACTCTCTCAACATTGATTGGTATCGCTCAGCTTTCACAGTAGCAGCATTTCCAATATCATCTTCGAAGAAAAATGGCCCAATGAATCAATTTGTCCAAAATGCACACCAAACAGTAACTTTTTGTGGGTGTAGAGATTTTTCATGAATAACATGAGGATTTTCATCACCCCAGATACGACAATTTTGCTTATTGACGAATCCATTCATTGTGAAATGAGCTTCTTCACTAAACAATATTTTGCTTGAAAACAACTGATCTGTCGTTCGTTATTCAATAATCCAACTAGCGAAATTACGACAATGTAAATGGTCTCTTTCTTTCAATTCCTGGGTTAATTGAATTTTTAAGCGTGTAAATGCAAATCTTTATGCAAAATCCTCCATAAGAAGTCATAAGATATGCCCAATTCTTGCGAACGACGCGAAATTGATGTTGTCGGTTCATTTTCAACACTTTCACTAACAGCAGCAATATTTTATTTGTGAGTACAGTTTTTGGTCTTCCACTTTTAGGTTTATCAGGAACATAACCAGTTTCTTCGTATTTTTTCACTAATCTATTAATTGAAGATTGATTTGGCCATTATTTACACCAAAAATATCACGAATTTTGTGATGGGCATTTTTCAAAGAACGCCCATGTTCATAATAACTTTGAATGATTTAACGCGTTGTTGCAATGTGTACCTATCCATGGTTAAAACTGTACTACCTTCTAATGAAACAAAATGGCTTATATCATTTGAAATGATGTGATGTGTAAAAATTATATAGTGCTGACATCTAGGCATCACATTTGGATGACTCTTTATATATACTTCCACGTATATGTACAAAAAAAAGCCTAAATGAGAAGGATAGCGAGAATCTCTTGTTTTCTTATATAATACACATAGTTCAAGAAAGAAAATTATAGTCCAAAATCTTTGAGTTTCCAGTCCATTTCAAGGGTGAAGGTATCGAATTACTCGAGCTTTTACTACCAATCGTCAAATAATAAAGACTTATGATTGAAATGAAAGGTAGATTCACTGTGCTATATTGAAAACATTCAATGCTTTGTCCAACAGGGACAGGTATAAGTTGATCGATTTCGAAATTTGACCATGCTTTGCTAGGACGAACATTGCTCCACTGTTACTGAAATCAAATGAACCATCTATTCGGAGGCTTATGAACATCTCTTCTTCATGCAATGTCCCATCATATTTTAGTACCATCTTTTTTCTAATGTAGATATTTTATTTCTTGCGTGTTGATGCATTTTCTGTTTATTGTAAAAATGGTTATTCGTTAAAGGAAGGGTGGCATTTTAACCCCCATTTTTATTCATTTAGTTGTTGGCTCAACTGATGAGAATACATATCTCATCTAGTGCTATCCGAAATATTCAACATCGTCATGGGCTTCTTTTTCAGAATTTTCCTTACAGCACAGTTGTGAAAAATGATACCTCTCTGACTATCACAACATTTCAAGAAAAAGTTTTGGTTATTTCATCCGATATAAGATTTTCTCCTTGTTGGATATTCTGAAAAATTCTTCATTTAAGATGTCGTGTGCCCATGAAACATTCAGAATGAATGAATAACAATATTCCTTTTTTTTTGAGCCTCCATGAATTATTTCATATTGATCTCTATAATATCTGAGTTGAATATAATTGTTCTCTGGTTTCGAAGACTCACTTCGGCCTTCCTCTATTCGACACTTCACATGAATGTATCTAATATTTTTCTCAATCACTTTTATTTTATTGTTCTCATATGTAACTCGACATAAAAGCTCTATTATGTTCATTATTTCTCATCAGAATGTCGTTATCACTGTTCTCAATAGCTGCCTTCAAGAAGTGTTCTGAATTTAAATGAAGGTTCAGCTGCACAATGAATATTTAACCAGATTCTTCTTTTTCTTTCTCAGCAGATGAGGCTTGAGTTCGATGGAAATTGGCACCATATTCTTCTGCTGCCGTTGCGATCTGGGTGATCTCAATATGATCATTGTACTGCAGTGAAATAAATAAACAGGAGTTCAATAAAAAAGGCATATAAATCATGGCTTACATCTTTGTGACTTTCACTTTAAGATACTGTGTTCCTTAGGTGATAACTGGCTAAAGCATTACAGAATGAGCGTTTTCTTTTCAATCATCATAACCTCTAATAGTGTGGAAGGAAGTTTGAGAAGAGTAATAAACTAGTTATTGCATCGAAACGCAACATTCAAGTAATTCCTCCATACTTCATTGTTTGCCTTGGAAAAAAATTTCCTGTCGTTTGTCGAACAAACCGCAAAATCAATTCAAAAACTCCTTGCCAAACCATACAATTGTAGATCACTAGTTAATTAAAAGAAAATGCATTCAACACATATGTGAGGAACTGAAGAAGTTAAAATATTATATTCCTGCAAAATCTTACATGGAACAACAACAATATGAAGGTTATATCCATTACTGAATAATAATATAACTCAAGCTTCAATTGATTACAAAACAAAACGTTGTAATTCATTGTTCGATTGTATGAAAAATCCGCCTCATATAGAATCAATAATGCAATAATATATGTTGTTCAATATTTTGTTCGAATGAACTGATATATAGAGCATGTTCATTCGTAAATTCATTCTGCTCTAATAAAATTCTGAGGCAGTTTGATTAACACTGTGCTTTTCAAGTATAATTGTTGTATTTATTTTCATCTAGTACCAAAGATTTAAATGTTAGTTGTAATAAAATTATAATGAATTATCGAAATTGTGTCATTAATATCCCTCAACCAAGCTTAGGATAACGAAATAATTTAACGCCGAGCTGGATCCCATATCAATGTCTATGTGGATTATATTTTTCGCTAATGAGGCACTGTCTAGCAATATCAGACCAACACAAATATCAATATCTGACACCCTCGAGTATTTCTAAACCACTGTGTTTTTTCAATATAGTGATATAGATGATTCTGCATGAAAACATAATGACATTGTGCTATATAACTTTCGTCCGAAAATGCTTCGTTTTCCGAAGTTTCACTCAAAAACTGACTGAGGTCATTTCCAACATTTGTTGTAGCTATGCACCTATTTAATTATTATTGAACTTTATTGAACTTTTTTTGTCATTGTTCTGCTTTAATGGTTCTTCAACGAATAGTTCTAAATGTAATGTAAACAAAATAAACTGTTTAAATGCTTCATTTTTGAGCATAAGAAAGTAGCCCAATACGAAGAAAGGCAAGTGAAATTTCATTTCATTAACTGAAAATAAATTTGAAGAACACTGGCGTGAGGTCAGGAGCTTTTGCGCACTTGTTCTAATGTGTTTTCCCGTACTCTGGAACAGTGTGATATTTAAGCAACCGCCACAATGAATAAACAAACCTATTCTACAAATTTAAAATAACTTTCTACTAAACTGCCCACGAATACTTTCTTTATTATATTCAAATACCCGCATTGATTAACTTCTAAATTCATATTCACTTGGGTTAAGGTCACATCGCACAATATGCTTTTATATCCTCTGTGGCCTTACTTTGGTATTCCTTCTGACCGGAGATCCTACGGTTCAATCCATTAAATTAGCATCGTCATTAGTCGTTAGCATCTGCTGTGGTCCCCTCTTGTATTGCTTTCTCTCTTGCCTTGGTTTCAAGGTTGCCTTGCCCTAAAGAAGTCAATAATCATAAATGTAATGAACACCTCTTTCCAACGTCCCAGTAGAAGAGCGGCTTTCCACCGACGAAGAGGTGTTCAAAAAAAAAAATTGAAAATTTAAAAATATATTGTTTATTTAGAGTTTCTCCTGACGGGAGAAATCTTCAGGGTTCGACTCGCCGCTAGAAAGTACTAGTCTTCAGTTCTGATTCAGATTAGGGAACTCAATTAAATTCCTGAATAACAAAAACTAATTTATTTGAAGCACACAAAAAACAAAATGACAATTTTAGCAAGCACAGAAAATAATTAAAACAATTTCTGACAAAATATTATTGGAGGTTTCGGACTATGGACTTCTGAGTGATTATAAAGTTTTTTCCTTGGACTTCTAACACGGAACTTCACTAGCGAAAGTTTAGAACTCACTCAATTACAACAACACAATAAATATTTTCCTAGAATTTTACAGACTGATTTCTTCTATACTTTTAAGTGTTTTCCTTGTTACCGATCACGTTGAACTGCCTTTCCATCCCCTAATTTTTCCTTATATCCCTTTTTCCGTGGGCGTTATCGAACATAATCTGAAATTCCCTAATTTCTCCTAATTCGTGCCCTTCTTTTCGATAGTTCGAAATTTACCCCAACTACTTCGAAATCCAAGTTTCATTGGCTTTAGTCAATAGAGTCTCTCGATAAAAACCTCTGATTGGTCCACTGATTTAATTTTAATTTTTACTAAAGATCCACATTTTTCCCATCGTTAAATTAGGAACCATAAGCTCTTGAAGTCGAGAGGGTCACGTAAATATATCATATGTTGAACTCCCCTAGCTAATTCTCAAATTTTATTACGTCGTACATACATCAAGATTTCCATGTAGGGGATCAATAAATTTTATTTTAAATCGTAGGTTTTATGATTATTGGTGTGATATTTTTGAGAGGTTTATTACTGTCTGGAATGTCTGGGAATTTCGATTAGATATGGTCTTTTGCTTATCAAGACCCATTATCCAGCATCGCTAGACATATAATATTACACAAACACGTGACGCCAAGTACATACCAACAATTCCTATTTCTGCTTCTATAACATTCTGCGGAACAGTCCACGAATATTCTTTTGGTTATATCTAAATATCCGCATTAATCAACTTCTACAGTGAAAAATAACCTCTCACAGATTTCCTTCCGTTTTTTCTCAAAAGTAGGTTCTTTTAAAACCATTTTGAAAGGGATCTATTTATTCCTCTAAGCTCTCGTACTTTGGACTTCCTTATTGTATTTTGAAGTCCAAATTGCAAAAAGCGATGAGTTTTCGGAATTGAATATTCTGGAACCTATTTAGGATAAATCGTCGCCTATGGACAAAGCGGAACATGAAACTTTCCCAGTACTTGATTTTTGCTCAGACTTCACAGAACGTGACAACCTCCAATAGACTGAAAATTATCCATCGACTCTTTTGTGACTCCTGAAGTGAATGAAATAAGCGCGCAAAACCCCCTCGTATTTGCTCTTGGCTTTGAACGATGATGGTGAAATTTGAGAATATGTAAGATATCAACAACCTCCATACATGCACACATTTTTTTTCGAATCCTACGGATATGTTTATGAGCTGAGTATTGAAATATGTTAAGTTAGAGATATTTGGGCGAAATGATAACAAGAGAAAAATATTTTGAACGATTCTGTCGAAATCGTCGTGAAAATCCAAATTATAATGGGAAGGCCACTTTGTAAGCTGTGGTGAATGAATGCAGTGTTAGTTTTTATGGAAATTTTCCTGATCTGTATCGATGATTCATAAAGATTCGATAAACTCGTATAATCAACAAAATAAATGTATTACAACAAGAAACGTAAAATAAAAAAAAAAATCATAACAAGAAAACTAAGTAACCGCAAAGGACTGAACTATAGCAAATGTTGAAAATGTCCTCCCTCAACTCTTATTCAAGCTTCTGTTCTTCGTCTCATAGACGATCGAACTCTTTCAAACACTCCCGGAGTATTCCTAACTGTATCAAATGCGCCTATTATACGATTTCTCAGTTCTTCTACGGTGTTTACGGGTGTCGAGTATACTAGAGATATCAGGTGAAAAATGGTAGAGCCTGTGGACCTGGGGGTATACACGCTGAGTTTCTGAAATATGGAACTGAAAAACTGTACAATGTGATCACTTACCTATTCAACTTGTGCGTGAATGGATATCCTGTTCCCGAGGAATGGAAATCTGCCTATATAATATCAGTTTATAAAAAAAGGTGAAAGGAAACAATGTAATAACTACAGAGGACTATCGATAACAAGCACATTCAGTAGACTGTATGGAAGAGTACTGAGAGATCTTATAGAGGAGGAAATTAAGGATCAGGAGGAGGAAGAGCAGAGCGGTTTCGTGCTGGTAGAACATGCAGCGACAATGTATTCTACCTCAAACAGATTATTGAGAAAAAGACGGCAATTAACCGGGAAGTCCATATCACATTTGTAGACTTGCACAAAGCTTACGATACGGTTCCGATAGTGAAACTCTGGGGAGTATTAGAGAGCACGAACATCAACCACACCCTCATAGAAGCTATAAAAGGCCTATACACGGGGACAAAATCAAGAATCAGAATGGGAAAATATATAACTGATGAATTCCTTGTTAATAAGGGTCTGAGACAGGGGTGCTGTTTGTCTCCAACATTGTTTAAATTATACGTGGCTGCAGCCTTAAAGCTATGGAAAAAGAAAGTTCATGGCATGGGCATAGAACTTGATAACATGACCCTCTATACTTTGCAGTTTGCCGATGACCAGGCGGTTGTATCCGGTGATAAAGATGATATGGAATATATGATGCGCAAGCTGATCGAGGAATACGAGAAGTGGGGTTTAAATGTCAACTTAGAGAAAACCAAATATCTTTGTGTTGGTGGAGAACCGGGTGATCTAATATTGGATGGTGACAGTGATGAGATAATAACCCACTGCCTGGACTATAACTATCTCGGAGTGATTTTTGACTCAACTGGAACGGACAATAGGGAAATAGAGAGAAGAATAACAACGGCAAAAAAGGCAATATCCTGTCTCAATGGCATACTATGGAACAAGAATATCACAAAGAAAAGAAAGTTCAATATATATGAGACATTGGTAAAGTCCAGTCTGTTATATGGTTCTGAGAATTGGAGATTAACCGAGAAATACAAGAGGAGATTGCAAGCAGTTGAAATGGATGCAATACGGAGGTCATTGATGATTTCAAGGAGGGACAGAATTAGGAATGATATTGTTAGGGATATGATGGGTATTAAAGGAACCATAATGGATGATATCGAAGGGAGGCAGTTAACCTGGTATGGCCACATACAACGTATGTCAGAAACAAGACTCCCGAAGCAGGTAATGAACTGGCAGCCAGCAGAACGTAGGAAAAGAGGAAGGCCGAAAACTAACTGGAAGCAGGGTGTAGTTAAGGCCATGAGTACTAGAGACCTGCAAGAATTTGATTGGGAGAATAGGCAAAGATGGAGGCAAGGCGTCGGACAACGTCGGAAGACGTTCTGAACCCGACATATATATATATATCAGGTGGTCCCATAAAAACAATCAAATCGTTTTCTAAAAAATGTCTGTATGATTGACCTGTTAATTGACCTGGCAAGAAGAAAGGACCAATCAAATCATCACCAATATTACCACCCCACACATTTGGTGAAAATTGCTCTTGAAATGGGTTTCTACATATCCAAGCGGATTCTCCTCAGCCCATACGTGTTCATTATGAAAATTGATTATTGAAGTCCTTGAGAAGCAGGCTTCATCAGTGAATAGAATTTGGCAATCAAAATAAGGATTCATCACTAGGCTACTGAGGTACCGCTGACAAAAACTGACCCTCGGATGTAAATCTCGAGGTAGAAGAGCTTGAACCCTCTGAATGTGATAAGGATATAGCAGAGAATTCCGCAAGATCCGCCAAACACCTTGATGACTTGCATTTAAAAGTACACTAATTTTTCTTGTACTGGTTCTTGGATGTTGTTCTATTTCGTTCGTAACTGCCTCTTCGAGTTGTGGTATTCTCACACTGCGTGGTCTCCCAGCATCAATACTTTTCGTGGAAAAAGATTCAGCTTCTGAAAGACGCCTATGAATATCAGAGAACATTCAATGATTTGGTATTAATCTGTTGGGATAGCGTTCCATGTAAAGACGCCTTTCCATTTGCAAGACCATACATGAAATGCATATCAGTCATTTCGGAATTCGTGACATTTGGCATGTTTTGATATTGAAATTTTTGGAGGTTCTGATTTCTGATCACATTATTGTTGTGACAGTCATAAAAATCGGAATGAAAATAGTAGTCTACATTCAAAAAATAAATAGCCACAAATACAACGACCTTCACTTTTTGAAAAAACAAACGTTCAATAATTTGATGTGTCAAAACTGGCACTGAATTCATTCACCACAGCTTACAAAGTAGCCTTCCATCATAATTTGGATTTTCACGAGGATTTCGAGAGAATCGTTTAAAATATTTTTTCTCGAAATCGCTGGTAGATACGACAAAACTACATGAAACCGAAAAGTTAAGTATAAGAACAAAGCTTCTTTTACATTTTTTCAAATTAACAGTTGCTCACCAAAGAAAAGTTCTGCAGAAGAACATGTGGCAGTGTTCCAGAAAAAATATCACCCTGTAGATCTATCGAAACTGCCATGTCACGTGGTGAGAACTCTCAAATGTAATGTCTATGCCAAATTTCAGTTGAATATCTTGTGAAGTGTAGATACTATGGGAAAAAAACTTGAAAAAACTTCAACCTTCATCACTCCGTATCTCGAAACGTTTGGGTCCCCACTTTTTTTTCTTAAACTCACTTAAGGAATCTCCCCTTTCCGTTTGTACGATCAATTTAGGAACACCCTGTATAGTTACAGTGGTCCTTTGAAATGAAAAATAAATAGACTTTTCCGCAAATCGCCAGGAAATTTTGACATTCCTGTCAAAATTTCTTGAAGAAAAAGTCAGGACTTCCTTACTGTAAAGAAATGTCATTTCCTTACTGTAAGGAAATGATATTTCCGTACAGTTGTTAGTGTTCTACATAAATGATAGAAAATACATTGCTTATAAGGAATTAATTTATATTTTGAAAACATCAAGTCATTGCTGAATACATTTTTAAGATCAATTTGTTATATTTATAGTAATTTGACAGTTGGTACAATTATTGAACATTGGAGGAACACTCTTAGAACTATGAGAAACATTTTGGACAACAGGGTGGAAGGGTCATTTTGTTGAATATTTTGTACTGTGAAAATTTTATTTGCCACCTCAACCTTATTGTTAAGCGATTTTTCGATATATCCTTCAGCAACGTATTGTTGCGGAAGACCGACGAAAGCAGTGACCAGTATATTCTGTCGGATTTACCAAGTTCAAATAAGTAGCAACTATTTTTGGCATTTTTCTAAATTGATGAATTCCTACCACTTGTCTACAACCCTTTCCGCTTTGATATTTAAAGAAAAATCGGTCACTGAGAAGATATCGAACATAAAGCGAAAAAAATATATACATATATACATCAACATATGTCATAACTATTGAAGAGGTAATGGACATAATTTAACCACTGATCTCTGCAGTACACCTTGAGTAGTCCGAACAGTAGCTACTCTAGCTATTTTATCAGCGCCAGGATGCAATTTTCTCAATGCGTCCAAGTCGCCAGCGCAATGGAGGAGTTGATCATCTTTTATCAAGACGAGTGCACCTATTGAATAAGGAGGCGAGTTACTATTGAACCACTTTTTCGTTGTTGCAGTGTGTTCAGGTATTCCAAATTCCATCTTTTCCAAAATCCTGATGGATACGAGGTTAAAAGCTGACAACGCGATAATCGACCGATAGATAGGTGCGATAAATCTGGTTCAGGGAATAGCAGTTAATGGAGCCAGAGTAAGAAAATGTCCTGGTGTCAGTGCAGATATGTCATTCGGACCATTACCAAGCGGACATAGAGGGCGAGAATTGAGCACAGATTCAATCTGCAAGTGGACTGTATAAAACTCCTGTATGACCTGTTGAGTCTGGGCACCTGGATGCAGATATATCTTGTGGAAATGCTGAATAAGGAGCTCAGTAAGACGATGAAATGAAGGAAGCAAAGCTGGGTGTTTGTGATCAAGAGCCAGACCAGAAAAAGACAGACGACCGCCCACCCTGAGAACACCATCTTCTCCAATAAATGGATTCAATTTTCGAAGTAATTTAGATATGGGATTTCCCGAGATGAGATTATCGATCTGTTCCTTGAACACAACCCGTTGAACCTGTTTTATAATGAAGAAAAGTGCATCTTTGAGATGATCTGCGGAAAATCTATATATCCTAGGAGCTTTAGAGTTTTTATGAAGTTAACGAATCTGAAAATGTAAGCTACCACCCTTTGAACCTTGGACAGGGATGAATACCTGGAGAGCAAATCATCAACAAACGATAGAGAAATGAAAGTTGACAAAGAGAGGTGACGCGCCTCCGTTTGTACAAGATGAAGAATTCTCCACTTCATCATTTGCAGAAGGTGAGATGTTTGGAACGGCTTGATCAGTCAGGGCCTGTCCACCACAAAGAGCAGTTCAACAGTTCGGTTAGCGTTAAGCCGCGTGAAGCACAATCAGCTGGATTGTCTTTCGATTGAACATGATACCAATTTTCTGTTGAAACTAAGTCCTGAATTTGAGTAGTACGATTGCTTACAAATGTCTTCCATTGATGAGGAGAAGACTTAATCCATGTTAGAGCTACCATTGAATCAGACCAAGCAAAAATGTCATCTATTGTAAAGGCTGATTGGTAAACAGAGGAAACCACATTAATGAGTTTTGATAATAAGAGACAAGCACACAATTCCAGTCGTGGAAGTGAAATTCTCTTCAATGGGGAGACCTTTGATTTACCACCTACGAAAGAGATGTCAATGGAGCCGTCATAATTGAAAAACCTGAAATATACCGCGGCTGCGTAACCTCGCTCACTATAAGGTCACATCGCACAATATGCTTTTATATCCTCTGTGGCCTTACTTTGGTATTCCTTCTGACCGGAGATCCTACGGTTCATTCCAATAAATGGTCGTTAGCATCTGCTGTGGTCCCCTCTTGTATTGCTTTTCTCTTGCCTTGGTTTCAAGGTTGCCTTGCCCTAAAGAAGTCAATAATCATAAATGTAATGAACACCTCTTTCCAACGTCCCAGTAGAAGAGCGTCTTTCCACCGACGAAGAGGTGTTCAAAAAAAAAAATTGAAAATTTAAAAATATATTGTTTATTTAGAGTTTCTCCTGACGGGAGAAATCTTCATGGTTCGACTCGCCGCTAGAAAGTACTAGTCTTCAGTTCTGATTCAGATTAGGGAACTCAATTAAATTCCAGAATAACAAAAACTAATTTATTCGAAGCACACAAAAAACAAAATGACAATTTTAGCAAACACAGAAAATAATTAAAACAATTTCAGACAAAATATTATTGGAGGTTTCGGACTATGGAGTTCTGAGTGATTATAAAGTTTATATCTGACCTTTTTCCTTGGACTTCTAACACGGAACTTCACTAGCGAAAGTTTAGAACTCATTCAATTACAACACAATAAATATTTTCCTAGAATTTTACAGACTGATTTCTTCTATACTTTTAAGTGTTTTCCTTATTACCGATCACGTTGAACTGCCTTTCCATTCCCTAATTTTTCCTAATATCCCTTTTTCCGTGGGCGTTATCGAACATAATCTGGAATTCCCTAATTTCTCCTAATTCGTGCCCTTCTTTTCGATAGTTCGAAATTTACCCAAACTACTTCGAAATCCAAGTTTCATTGGCTTTAGTCAATTGAGTCTCTCGATACAAACCTCTGATTGGTCCACTGATTTAATTTTAATTTTTACTAAAGATCCACCTTTTTCCCATCGTTAAATTAGGAACCATAAGCTCTTGAAGTCGAGAGGGTCACGTAAATATATCATATGTTGAACTCCCCTAGCTAATTCTCAAATTTTATTACGTCGTACATACATCAAGATTTCCATGTAGGGGATCAATAAATTTTGTTTTAAATCTTAGGTTTTATGATTATTGGTGTGATATTTTTGAGAGGTTTATTACTGTCTGGAATGTCTGGGAATTTCGATTAGATATGGTCTTTTGCTTATCAAGACCCATTATCCAGCATCGCTAGACATATAATATTACACAAACACGTGACGCCAAGTACATACCAACAATTCCTATTTCTGCTTCTATAACATTCTGCGGAACTGTCCACGAATATTCTTTTGGTTATATCTAAATATCCGCATTAATCAACTTTTACAGTAAAAAATAACCACTCCAGATTTCCTTCCATTTTTTCCCAAAAGTAGCTTCTTTTAAAACCATTTAGAAAGGGATCTATTTATTCCTTTAAGCTCTCGTACTTTGGACTTCCTCATTGTATTTTGAAGTCCAAATTGCAAAAAAGCGATGAGTTTTCGGAATTGAATATTCTGGAACCTAATTAGGATAAATCGTCGCCTATGGACAAAGCGGAACATGAAACTTTCTCAGAACTTGATTTTTGCTCAGACTTCACAGAACGTGACAACCTCCAATAGACTGAAAAATATCCATCGACTCTTTTGTGACTCCTGAAGTGAATGAAATAAGCGCGCAAAACCCCCTCGTATTTGCTCGTGGCTTTGAACGATGATGGTGAAATTTGAGAATATGTAAGATATCAACAACCTCCATACATGCACACATTTTTTTTTTCGAATCCTACGGATATGTTTATGAGCTGAGTATTGAAATATGTTGAATTAGAGATATTTGGGCGAAATGATAACACGAGAAAAAATATTTTGAACGATTCTCTCGAAATCGTCGTGAAAATCCAAATTATAATTGGAAGGCCACTTTGTAAGCTGTGGTGAATGAATGCAGTGTCAGTTTTTATGGAAATTTTCCTGATCTGTATCGATGATTCATAAAGATTCGAAAAACTCGTATAATCAACAAAATAAATGTATTACAACAAGAAACGTAAAATAAAAAAAATTTTACAAGAAAACTAAGTAACCGCAAAGGACTGAACTACAGCAAATGTTGAAAATGTCCTCCCTCAACTCTTATTCAAGCTTCTGTTCTTCGTCTCATAGACGATCGAACTCTTTCAAACACTCCCGGAGTATTTCTAACTGTATCAAATGCGCCTATTATACGATTTCTCAGTTCTTCTACGGTGTTTACGGGTGTCGAGTATACTAGAGATATCAGGTGGCCCCATAAAAACAATCAAATCGTTTTCTAAAAAATGTCTGTATGATTGACCTGTTAATTGACCTGGCAAGAAGAAAGGACCAATCAAATCATCACCAATATTACCACCCCACACATTTGGTGAAAATTGCTCTTGAAAATGGGTTTCTACATATCCAAGCGGATTCTCCTCAGCCCATACGTGTTCATTATGAAAATTGATAATTGAAGTCCTTGAGAAGCAGGCTTCATCAGTGAATAGAATTTGGCAATCAAAATAAGGATTCATCACTAGGCTACTGAGGTACCGCTGACAAAAACTGACCCTCGGATGTAAATCTCGAGGTAGAAGAGCTTGCACCCTCTGAATGTGATAAGGATATAGCAGAGAATTCCGCAAGATCCGCCAAACACCTTGATGACTTGCATTTAAAAGTACACTAATTTTTCTTGTACTGGTTCTTGGATGTTGTTCTATTTCGTTCATAACTGCCTCTTCGAGTTGTGGTATTCTCACACTGCGTGGTCTCCCAGCATCAATACTTTTCGTGGAAAAAGATTCAGCTTCTGAAAGACGCCTATGAATATCAGAGAACATTCGATGATTTGGTATTAATCTGTTGGGATAGCGTTCCATGTAAAGACGCCTTCTCTTGCATTTCCATTTGCAAGACCATACATGAAATGCATATCAGTCATTTCGGAATTCGTGACATTTGGCATGTTTTGATATTGAAATTTTTGGAGGTTCTGATTTCTGATCAAATTATTGTTGTGACAGTCATAAAAATCGGAATGAAAATAGTAGTCTATATTCAAAAAAATAAATAGCCACAAATACAACGACCTTCACTTTTTGAAAAAACAAACGCTCAATAATTTGATGTGTCAAAACTGGCACTGAATTCATTCACCACAGCTTACAAAGTAGCCTTCCCATCATAATTTGGATTTTCACGAGGATTTCGAGAGAATCGTTCAAAATATTTTTTCTCGGAATCGTTGGTAGATACGACAAAACTACATGAAACCGAAAAGTTAAGTATAAGAACAAAGCTTCTTTTTACATTTTTTCAAATTAACAGTTGCTCACCAAAAAAAAGTTCTGCAGAAGAACATGTGGCAGTAGTGTTCCAGAAAAAAATATCACCCTGTAGATCTTCTATCGAAACTGCCATGTCCCGTGGTGAGAACTCTCAAATGTAATGTCTATGCCAAATTTCAGTTGAATATCTTGTGAAGTGTAGATACTATGAGAAAAAAACTTGAAAAAACTTCATCACTCTGTATCTCGAAACGTTTGGGTCCCCATGTTTATGGGACTTTTTTTTCTTAAACTCACTTAAGGAATCTCCCCTTTCCGTTTGTACGATCAATTTAGGAACACCCTGTATAGTTACAGTGGTCCTTTGAAATGAAAAATAAATAGACTTTTCCGCAAATCGCCAGGAAATTTTGACATTCTTGTCAAAATTTCTTGAAGAAAAAGTCAGGACTTCCTTACTGTAAAGAAATGTCATTTCCTTACTGTAAGGAAATGATATTTCCGTACAGTTGTTAGTGTTCTACATAAATGATAGAAAACACATTGCTTATAAGGAATTAATTTATATTTTGAAAACATCAAGTCATTGCTGAATACATTTTTAAGATCAATTTGTTATATTTATAGTAATTTGACAGTTGGTACAATTATTGAACATTGGAGGAACACTCTTAGAACTATGAGAAACATTTTGGACAACAGGGTGGAAGGGTCATTTTGTTGAATATTTTGTACTGTGAAAATTTTATTTGCCACCTCAACCTTATTGTTAAGCGATTTTTCGATATATCCTTCAGCAACGTATTGTTGCAGAAGACCGACGAAAGCAGTGACCAGTATATTCTGTCGGATTTACCAAGTTCAAATAAGTAGCAACTATTTTTGGCATTTTTCTAAATTGATGAATTCCTACCACTTGTCTACAACCCTTTCCGCTTTGATATTTAAAGAAAAATCGGTCACTGTTTGGCACGACACGGCCTTTGAAATTAAATGAAAGCAAAAGAGAAATTAATAATGAAATTCCGGTGAGAAAAAATGACTCGAAAAGAAAATACGAAATGTTGGAGTATCGACTTTTGCGTACCTGTTGGTTTTACAGCACGGCTGAACGTGTCACTCACGAGCCAGAACAGTCACTTTTTCACCAGAGTTCTAATTGGTAGAAATTAACGAGAAAAATTGCGAAGAAACGAGGAAAAGTCTTGCACTGCATCGAACGAGCGTCGACGTGTGTATTCGAATTACTACTACTTCGTACTTCCTTCGTCTCGCACTGTCATATATCTCCAACATATGTCACGCGTCCATAGACAAAGAAATGAACATACGTGGGCCGCATGAAACGAACAAGCATTTTGGAACAGAAAATAAATGAACTTAACTAACAATAACGAGTTGCAGTAACATAACCGCCCACCTAAAATAGAATATTTTATGAAACAAAGCAAATAAAAAATTGAGAAGATATCGAACATAAAGCGAAAAAAAAATATATACATATATACATCAACATATGTCATAACTATTGAAGAGGTAATGGACATAATTTAACCACTGATCTCTGCAGTACACCTTGAGTAGTCCGAACAGTAGCTACTCTAGCTATTTTATCAGCGCCAGGATGCAATTTCTCAATGCGTCCAAGTCGCCAGCGCAATGGAGGGAGTTGATCATCTTTTATCAAGACGAGTGCACCTATTGAATAAGGAGGCGAGTTACTATTGAACCACTTTTTTCGTTGTTGCAGTGTGTTCAGGTATTCCAAATTCCATCTTTTCCAAAAATCCTGATGGATACGAGTTAAAAGCTGACAACGCGATAATCGACCGATAGATAGGTGCGATAAATCTGGTTCAGGAATAGCAGTTAATGGAGCCAGAGTAAGAAAATGTCCTGGTGTCAGTGCAGATATGTCATTCGGACCATTACCAAGCGGACATAGAGGGCGAGAATTGAGCACAGATTCAATCTGCAAGTGGACTGTATAAAACTCCTGTATGACCTGTTGAGTCTGGGCACCTGGATGCAGATATATCTTGTGGAAATGCTGAATAAGGAGCTCAGTAAGACGATGAAATGAAGGAAGCAAAGCTGGGTGTTTGTGATCAAGAGCCAGACCAGAAAAAGACAGACGACCGCCCACCTGAGAACACCATCTTCTCCAATAAATGGATTCAATTTTCGAAGTAATTTAGATATGGGATTTCCCGAGATGAGATTATCGATCTGTTCCTTGAACACAACCCGTTGAACCTGTTTTATAATGAAGAAAAGTGCATCTTTGAGATGATCTGCGGAAAATCTATATATCCTAGGAGCTTTAGAGTTTTTTATGAAGTTAACGAATCTGAAAATGTAAGCTACCACCCTTTGAACCTTGGACAGGGATGAATACCTGGAGAGCAAATCATCAACAAACGATAGAGAAATGAAAGTTGACAAAGAGAGGTGACGCGCCTCCGTTTGTACAAGATGAAGAGAATTCTCCACTTCATCATTTGCGAAGGTGAGATGTTTGGAACGAAGCCAGTCAGGGCCTGTCCACCACAAAGAGCAGTTCAACAGTTCGGTTAGCGTTAAGCCGCGTGAAGCACAATCAGCTGGATTGTCTTTCGATTGAACATGATACCAATTTTCTGTTGAAACTAAGTCCTGAATTTGAGTAGTACGATTGCTTACAAATGTCTTCCATTGATGAGGAGAAGACTTAATCCATGTTAGAGCTACCATTGAATCAGACCAAGCAAAAATGTCATCTATTGTAAAGGCTGATTGGTAAACAGAGGAAACCACATTAATGAGTTTTGATAATAAGAGACAAGCACACAATTCCAGTCGTGGAAGTGAAATTCTCTTCAATGGGGAGACCTTTGATTTACCACCTACGAAAGAGATGTCAATGGAGCCGTCATAATTGAAAAACCTGAAATATACCGCGGCTGCGTAACCTCGCTCACTACTATCTCCGAAACCGTGAAGTTCGCAACGATAAAATGGTTTCGATGCAAGTTTCCGAGGTATCTTTAATTTACCCAATTCGGTTAATTCGGATTTACACTGATTCCAGCGACGGCTGACATCGTCTGGAAGTGTATCATCCCACTGCAAACCTAATGTCCAAAGATGCTGGATCAAATGTTTAGCAAAGAAAAGCAAATGGAGAAAGGAACCCCAAAGGGTCGAAAATTCGAGAAAGTTCTGAAAGTATGGTACGTTTGGTACATACCTGCACAGTAGTTTCCGCAAAATAAGAAAATTCGTCCGACGAAGGAAACCACCTCAAACCGAGAATTTTGACTAATATTTGACGATACAGTTGTTTGATATCAACTGTGAAAACGAACCGATGAACACGAAAGTTCATCAAAATGGCAATAATATCCTTTTGTAATTTAGGACCTATCAATAGAGCATCATTTAAAGATAAATGACCGGGTACATGAGCTGATGCATCGAAAACAACCCTCAACTTTGTGGATGGACTGTTTGGTTTGATTATACAATGGTGAGGGATATAAAAAGTATTTTCATAATCCGAACTCGTAGAAATTAATGACATATGATCTTTTTCTAAATATTCCTGCATGAAAGTAGAGTATTCCCGGTATATATTCTGGTTTTTAATAAGTTTACGTTCAAGGGATAAAAAACGACGTAGTGCGAGAGAATATGTGTCACCGAAAGAAAGTGTTGACTGATCAGGTTTAAATGGTAATGCCACAGTGTACCGTCCAGATGTATTTCTAGAATAGTTCTGAGTGTATAAGTTCTCACAAAATTGATCTTCTGGTGATACAATGACATTCTCTGAAACTTCTTCAAGTTCCCAAAATCTTTTCAACGAGGAGTTTAAACCTGATTCAGACAATGACAAATGAAAATTGTTAACTGATATGTTAGGTGATTGAATCTTTCCCATGAAAACCCAACCAAACACTGTCTCAAGTGCTGTTGGTTCTAAACCGTTACCCTCGATACGACCCGGTCGAATTATTAAAGAGAATATATCCGCTCCGAGGAGAAGGTCTATTGATTTCGGAATGGAAAAGTTCGGATCTGCTAACTTCTTGTTATGGACACAATTCCAAAACGAATAATTTATGAAAGAACTCGGCATTTTCGCACAAATCTTCGGAATCACGACGGCATCGAATGTAAAAGATGGATTTATTTGACCTGATGGACGAATAGTGCATTCAGTGCTGCAATTAGCAGAAGATGAGCTTTCACAAATTCCATTTATCGAAAATGAAGCATCACAAATTTTCAAGCCTAATCTATTTACACACGATTGAGTTATAATATTTATTTGAGAGCCTCCATCCAACAGAACTCGGACCTTCTGATATCTACCCCAAGCATCACGAATTTCGACCTCAGCGGTTGCTAAGAGAACGGTAGAATTTGAAGTAACATTGGTTAAAACCTGAGCTGAGCCTGAATCCGATGAATTTACAGCATTGAAATGAAACGTCTCTGTTGAAGAATTATTATCCGCATTATTGCGCATGTGCAACAGGGTATGATGCTTTCCGTGGCAAAGTACGACAATTTGACCTTGAAGAACAATTGTTAATCTTATGTCCAGAATGGAGGCAATTGATACACCAATTTTTGTTCTTCACAGTCTTGAACCGATCTTGAACAGTCTGTTCCAAAAATGATGGACATTTGTAAATACTATGAGCTAACTTGCAATAATTACAGGTTAAACGTTTCTTGAATGATTCAGTTTCCGTTTGAACGAGAAGAGTCGAATTTCTTTTATTCGTTGAGAGAGAACTAGATTTCAAAACTTGAGAATTCGAAACTGAATGAGTTTTCGACGGAAGAGAAAGAGCTACTGCCTCCAAGGCTATACACTGATTTGTCAGGAAATTTCGCAAATTGACAAACGACGGAATATCTGTTGAACATTCTTGTAATTCAAAACGTTTGATCGTTGCTGAATCTAATTTCTGAATGAGAATGTGAAATAAAACAAAGTCCCACTGGTCAACGAGTAAACCTAAATTCCTTAATACCGATAAGTTTTCCGCAAAAACTTCTAGAATTCGCCTAAGGTCTTTAGCTGAATCACCCTGTAGCTTTGGAACATTACAGATTTCCTTCCAACACGTATTAGCGAGAAGTCTTTTATTTTGATATCTTTTCCGCCAATGTCTGAAAAGCGCTTTCATAATTTTCAGCAGTCAATGGAAATCCTTTAACTAAATTTAAAGCATGAGAAGAAAGTGAACTAAGGAGGTATTGAAACTTTTCTATTTGACTCAAGTTAGAATTTTCATGTACCAAACTTTGGAACATATCGAAAAAAGTAGGCCACTCTTTATAATTCCCATTGAAAATGGGCAATACTATCTTTGGAAGTTTAACATTTGGCGAACTAATAGAGCAACTGTCTTGGTTTTACTGAAAACTGTTCATATTTTCTGGTCTTAACGAAACATACTTTCGATAAACATTCAAGTAGATCTGATTAATTACAAATGATCTTGGTTTGTTGGTTTTCGAATCATGGTATGCTGATTAAAAGCTTAGATTCTAAGTCTTCTATATCGTGTACAGTCATTCGGACTAACTCATCCATTCTACAGGCCCCAGAAATACCAAATATTACAGCCACCTAAAAAATAAATAAAGCTATAATCTAAATAGCAATTAAAAACTTGTAAATTACCTTAATCATTAAATTTTCTTTATCTGGAGCTTCCTGGATAAATTTTTCAATTTCTTCCTTCGTTAAAATTTTAGATTTCTTTGCCCTATAACCTTGAGCTTGCCGTTTCAATAAAGAACGAAGTTTTGAGTATGTAGATATATCTACATTGTGTTTAAGTGCAAGGGTTGACTTCAGCATTGAATAATTGGCCCATAATGTTGAAGATTTAATCTTTAAACAAAGGTCTAGGAAGTATGCCATTACAACATTTTCTGAGAAAGAACTCATATTTTTACTCATGCGATAATCCATATATATATATATATATATATTCTTTTGAACTTTTGGCTGACAATATTTAGTTAGCAAACAATAAAGCATATAGATATAGATCAGGGGTTAGTGACGGGGTGTCATACAATTCGGCGTATGACATAAAAGCCTAGGGAAAAAACCCCAGTAAAAAAAAACCCTGGCTCCCCGTCTAAGTGTGAAAATACAAAAATAAGCTGAAATATATTTCAGGGACTTCTTTCTTCAAGAGTGATCTTCTATTGATGGAGAAAGAGACTTCTTCAAGGTGCTCACATCGAATCTGGAAATAAAAAGCAGAAAAAAGAACTGAATAACAAAAATACGTATCATATTCGTTTGAAATTTATAACCCATTCCAAGAAAGAGTTGGAAACATCATGAATAGCCCTAAAACCATCTTGAAATTTATATATGGGACAACTGTTGATGAGATGAGGTATTGTTTCTTCTGCTTCTCCACATTCACAACTTGCGCTAGGAACTGAGTTCCATTTAAATAGCATGCCATTAGTACGACCATGACCTCCTCTCAAACGATTAAGAACTGTCCAAATTTTTCTTGGAAGATCAAAACCAGGAACTTTTTCAGAAGGATCAGAAACGAGATACTTATTGAACATTTCGTAAGAGTTCCACTCTGTCTTCCATAATTCTTTATCACTTATGTTCATATTGAAGAACGTATTATGCCATAATGGTTTACGTGACTTCAATCTGGAATTCTATTTTGTGGAAATTATGAAATAATTGGGAATAAATTGGGAAAAGAATGATATTTATCCCAAGAATTCAGAGCTGCAGTCTGTCTGCGAATATGGGGAGGGACAATATTAGACAATACTGGTAACCAATGAACCGGTGTTGATCTTATGGTGCCAGTAATTATTCTCATGGATGTATTCAATTGTGCATCAATTTTTTGTGTATGTGCACTATTAAACCAAACAGAGCAACAATACTCAGCTGCAGAAAAGACTAGGGCTAGAGATGCTGTGCGAAGAGTGGAAGCATCAGCACCCCAAGACGATCCAGCTAATTTCTGAACAATATTATTCCTTGTTTTCAGTTTTAGTCTCAAATCATTTAAATGAACCTTGTAATTGAGAGATGAATCTAATTTAACTCCTAAGTATTTTGGATAGAAATTGTGTTTGATAGGAGAATCATTGAAAGTTACTGCTAATTTTCTATATTTTTCATGATTGTTCAGATGGAAACAAGATACCTCTGTTTTGTTGTGATTTGGACATAATCGCCACTCGATAAAATAATTCTTTAAAATTTCCAAATCAGATGACAGTATGTTTTCCAGAGTATGGAAATCCGAATGTTGGTAAGCAATAGCAATGTCATCAGCATAAACAAATTTTTGAGATGATGTGGTGGGCAAATCACTTAGATATAAATTGAAAAGTAAAGGAGCTAAAACTGATCCTCGAGGAAGACCGTTTTTCAATGTTTTGAAGTTGCTACTTTTATTGTCAATAAAAACACGAAACCTTCTATCAGATAACATATTTTCTAATAATCGTACCATTTTCCCACATTTCAGATGGGTATAGAGTTTGAACATTAATCCATCTTTCCACACAGTGTCATATGCCGAAGATAAATCGATGAAAGCAGCTCCTGTTTTCAACCTATCATTGAAGCCTGATTCTATGAAAGTTGTAAGATAATCCATAAAACGTCTGTATGCATTTTCGTACTTTTCTCTTGATTTCTTTGGCAATAATTCTAATGAAGCAGTATTCACTGCCTCAACCAGCTCTGGAGGAGTCCCAGGAATGGAAATTTCATCATCACTTATCATTTTACTTTCGAGAACACCAGCAATTAAATTAATAAGCGTCAAGTTTGACAATTCAACCTCAATACGTTTCCACAGTACCCCAAGTAATTTCATTAGGAATTTCAAAGCACCATTTATTTGGGAATAAAATTATCGCATTTTTTTTTAAATCAATCAATATCTGTCGAATTTTAAACGCTTTGCGGAAAAATAGTATGTTTACCTCGTAGGAAAAGCCACATTCCTGGACTCTGTGTTGCTAAGTCTCGGCTTGCGCTTCGACTTAGCAATCTTCACAGTCGTCCAGGAATGTTAAGCTTTTCCTACCCGGTAAACAATGTACTATTTCCTCACGTTCGTGACAGATTTTCATGTAAATGATCATTCTCTGTGTTGTTCACGGATTGAATCGTCAATCAGGAGGGGTTTTCCTAATCTGATAAATCGAAAGTGGTAGATGATTAAATACAGCCGTATACCCGACCCATTCATAGTTACCCACGTCATATATCAGTCACAGTTACTCCTGCCATCAACATACCTGATTAATACCCATTTCCGCATATTACGTGTCTGAGTCATTATTAGTCACTCAACTCAGTCGTTAACTCCTCCATTTGCCCATCAGAATCACAGTTTTCCACGCCTTCCACCAGCCGTGATCCCGATTGTAACTCACGCCATTCATGGTCTAAGTCAAAGTTACTCCAGCCATATATTTACCTAGTTCATATTTATTACCGCCGTGTACCCTCAGTCATTATCACTTACGTCATTTACTCGTAAAAGACACTTTATCCCACTTTAGTGTGAAGCAAGTTAACATACTCTTGAGCTATCGGTAATAAGAAAGAGCAGCTCATCCTACATGACAATGTGCAAGCCTCAATGTAACCACCCGCTGAAATATTCCTAAGGTCTTGTGAATTTCGAATATTATTATGAATAAATGTATGAAAACCCCAAAACTGTACTTTGAATTTAAATAGTGCATTACTTAGCTCAATAATCGTGAACAAACTCTTTATTACCATGAACATAAGATTTAAACTCTTTATTACCATGAACATAAGATTTCTATTAGGTACTGACATCACTGACTGTAACTTAGAATGTACTTTCTACCATTTCCACGTCAGTTGCTATCGCCAAGTGATGGTGAAGCTTTCCTGGAATATTCCGTTGCGCCCCTACTAGAGGCCTCAGAGAACGCACTTCTATTTGTTTCCATTTCTTTACAACCCGGACCAATCTGTGAAATCTACATAGAACGTCCATATTCTTATTGTGTATGACATCCATCATAGTAGTTAGTTTTTCGAGTAGAATCAAAGCAGTAGATTTCTGTGTTGCACAGATTTTAGTGACCATGCACTGGAAGCACCCAAAAAGCATGTCTGAAATGTTAATTGCAGTATTCTAACTTCTTTTTATTTTGCAGCCCAGTATTATCCATCACTAAATATGGAAGGGAACCATATTTCGACGGAACACCGGTATTCGTGTGCTTCAGCTCCGCTGAGGAATTATGGCCTTGCATCTTTTTCGGAAGCTGTATCGTGATCTTTTTCCTAGTCCCTTTAGCTATACTTATCTGTGTATACGTTATGATAGCAAAAACCCTTATAACCCATCCTACCTCAATCGCTTCCTTGAAGATGTCATCTACCTCGAACCAAAACGTTTTGAAATACAGAAAGCAGGTTATCCTTATGCTAGGTACAGTTGTTTTATCATTTTTCATATGTTTGATGCCTTTCAGAGCTTTGACCTTCTGGATTATAATCGGTCCCAAAGGGTCAACATATAGGTTGGGCCTTGAAAACTACTATAATATCCTATATTTCTCTAGGATTATGTTTCATCTTAATTCGGCCATTAATCCCATTCTGTATAACATAATGAGCTCCAAATTCCGTGGAGGTTTCTTCAAAATATGTGGACTGAAACATTTCAGGAAGAAGTTCAAGAGGAAACCAGAAATACTTAGGAAGAGCACCACAAGTTCCTCTGCCCATACATCCTCACAACAAACATCGGAGAGCTTTTTGAGCAACAGTGGCAGACGCAAACGCAAATTTTCGAGCAGTCTGAAGGACGTCAAGGAAGCTGATGATAGTGTTGATCCAAACACTGTTAAAGACCATCTGAAGGTCACAAATAGTTGTAAAGAATGTTATATTCGTGCACCTTTAAACGAATTGAATGGTGAGAAAATGCCAAGCAATGAGATTTTTGTCTGAGCTATTTTGAGCATGAGCGTATCCAAATGGAAGAGACCAACGGAAAAAAGATTATGAAACTTTAGTAGGAATAAAAGAGAATTGACGAGTATTAGTTTCAATTTTGAATATTGAGATAGAGAAGAGAAATATTGTTTTAATTCATTATGTATCGGAGTAATCTGGCGCGTTGCGCTCAAATTTTGAGTTGTCTGGAGGGCCAATGTGAAATTTATTGAAATTTTAAATTTTTTTTTTTTTTCATATTTTTCATTGGCATTTGATTAGTATTCACAAATGAAATATAAACTTGTTTTCTTCGTTTAAATAACTGAAATTGATTTCAGTCTTTCACGATGTTCCTTCATTGAAATAGTAGTCAATTCGTGACCTAGGTACCCTTTATATATTCTTTTGAACTAGGTATCTTAGTCCAACGTGATGTTTTTCTGTTATTTTGAATATTGGTATACCTTTTAATCAATAGATCCTCGTTTTTAATCCTTATCATCGAACTATTAAGACATATGAAATCAGCCGTCTCCACTTAATAACGAAAATCCCTCGCCGGCAACTTGGGAAAGAGAGATTTTGGGGGAAACGGCATGAGTATGAAGAAGTGATTTAGAGTTTACTGAAGATTTGCGAAATCTTAGTAGTGAAAATTGTCCATTCTATAAAGTAGGAACAGGAATTCATTATTACAATGATATTTTGGTAAAGACTGATGTTTCTGAAAAAATCTCTGAGTAGAGCAATATTACTTCCCTATCTCATTCTGCGATTATGCCTGTTTTGTGATTATGCCTGTTCCATATACAGGGTGATTTCGGAGGAGACCGTCTGATTTTAGGTGAAGTATACACTAGTCAAGGCAGTTTCGAAACAATGTTTGGTTTATGGTTGGGGGCCTTTAATGAGAGTCTATAGGGTGATTTGTCCGATTCGACCGATTTTTCTTTTATTCATAACTTTGGTATGGCTTGATCAATCTCGATGAAATTTTCAGTGTAGAACAATGTGATTATCTTCTTTCAATAATTCCATTACTTTCTCAAAAATACAGGGTGGGAATTATGATAGGTTCAGATTAAGTTTGCAGGTTAAAAAACACCCTGTACATTCCGTTTTCAAAAATTTTCTACATGCTTCAGATTCTATTATGAGTTTAAATTACTGGAGCGTTTTTATTTTTTTTGGCACACATCCAGTTTTCCTAGAAAAATTCTTCAAGGATGAACAATATCGTTATTTCGGTCCAAGGCAGTGAGGATATTCTGAACTAGAATGTAAATCGATGTCGTCTAATGATACAAAGCTCTTCCTGAGTCCTAAAGTAGTTCTTCCAAATTCGAAATTCATATTTAATCACTCATATTCTGATGTATAAAATCATTCAATCCAGAAAATATCTCTATACCTATCTACTTAAACCAAAAAATCTACAACTTATACAGAATAAGCATTCGAAATATATCATGAACGGCAAAACTAAGGATTAACACAAAATTTACATAGAATGTTTAGAATGATTTCCCCTCTTTTGAATACATATTCGAGACCTTTTTATTAAATTTCCAATTGACCTTCTAATGAGGGATTGATTTTGCTTCAAGATATTACTTTCCTCGAAAATCCTTCCAATCAGGTGTTCTTCTCTACTTCTAATTTCAACCTTATAAAGTCTTGTTTTCAGATATCCCCACACAAAATCGTCTAAAGGTTCAAATCAGGCGATCTTTGTGGCCAAGCAAGAGGGCCTCCACTACTCATCCATCTGTTCGGATAATTTACATCCAGGTGATTTCTCACATTCAATGCAAAGTGAGGTGGTGCCCCGTCATGCTGAAAGTACATAGAGCGGATATGTTCATTTTCCAATAGATTTGGTAAAATATTTTCCAAAAAATCTAGGTGAATTTCACCATTTAATCTTTCCGCAAAAATGTGAGGGCCAACTAAATTTCCATCTATTGTTCCAAGCCAAATATTGGCAGAAAATCTGTGTTGTGTATTATGACCCTTCTTCAAATGCGGATTGTCTCTTGCCCATTCGTGGGTATTGTGGATATTAAAAATTCCATTCTTAGTGAACATAGCCACGTCACTGAATAGAATACGAAAAATAGTTCGTTGGTGACTAATAACCCAGCGACAAAATTGTAATCGTTGGGGCAGATCTTGTGGCAACAGTTCTTGCACCTTTTGGTAGTGGTATGGGTGGAATTGTTCTTTCTTCAAAGTCTTGCTCACTTTGCTCTGCGAAATTCCTAATTCGGTACTAATTTGGCGAGTACTAATAGACGGTTCCTCCTCCACCCGTTCAACAATTTGAATCGAAATTTCATTTTGAGTAGGGCTATCAATGTGCTCTGCCTTACTAGGATATTGCCTATGTTCTTTAAAATAATAGAATACTCGTCCGAAAGTACATTTATTTGGTTGACGTCGGTTGGGAAATCGTCTATGGTATTCCATTTTGGCTTCATTTCCATTTCCGTTACAAAAACCATAAACAAAAATCATATCCGCATGAGTAAATAATTGAGGCATGTTGAAATACACTTCTTGTGACAGATTATTTATTAAATATTCTCATTCTGTAGTTCACTGTGATGGTAACCAAGGATCTTAAAGAACTTGATTTAAATAGAGATTTAATTTTCATAGAGAATTTTCAATTTCATTAAAACTATTTATCATACATTCGCGATTCAATATTTTACATACCTACCATAAGGCCATAAGTGAGTACATTTTTGAACGAAACTACTATGTTTTAGAAATATTCGCTTCATAGAAAACCGGAAGTGTGCCAAAAATCACCTGAATAATGACTCAAATTTATGTTAATCCATAATTTTGCCTTTCATATGTTTCGAATGTTTATTCTGTATTTGTAGTAGTAGTATGTAGAGTTTTTTGGTTCACGTACGTATAAAGCAATTTTTTGGATTAAATGATTTATACATCTGAATATGAGCGATCAAAAATGAATTTCGAATTTGGAAAATTTATTTTAGGACTCAGGAAGAGCTTTGTATTATTGGACGAAACAGCTTTATCATCTAGTTCAGAATATTCTCAATGCCTTGGAGCAAAAAAACGATATTGTTCATATTTGAAAAATTTTTCTAGGAAAAATGGACTTGTGCCAAGAAAAATAAAAACGCTCCAGTAATGTAAACTTATGGTAGAATCTGAAGCAAGTAGAAAATTTCTGAAAACGGAATGTACAGGGTGTTTTTTCAACCTGCATACTCAATCTGAACTTATCATAATTCTGTATTTTTGAAAAAATATTCAAATTATTGAAAGAAGATAATCATATTGTTCTACACTGAAAATTTCATCAAGATTGATTGAGCCATACCAAAGTTATGAATAAAAGAAAAATCGGTCGAATCGGACAAATCACCCTATAGACTCTCAATGAAGGCCCCGAACCATAAACCAAACATTGTTCCGAAACTATATTGACTACTGTATACTTCACCTAAAATCTGACGGTCTCCTCCGGAATCACCCTGTATATTGTTAGTTCATCGATTTGTACACAGATTCTCATATGGAAATTAAACTAAAGGTACGCTCATGTATATGGATATTCTCAAGAATGTGTTAATTTTCTGGATTCCGGGTAAAATGTACCAACATAAGTATGACTGAATAACAACCGAACGTATAAAAGTAAAAGTGTATAGAGTCAATTCTTTTATGTTTATATTATTTTTCGATGTTATATAATTATATGAATGTGTTCAATAATAGGAAATCTTAGATGAATTATCACTGTTGGATGAAGAAGCTGTAACCAGATATTTCTTAGGTAAAAATGGGCTTGTAGATGAATGTTGTATATGTGATAATACTGTATTCAGAAGATTCAAAGCAGCACGAGAGCTACGAAAAGATATTGTCAATCCTTCTCGAGATGTAAGACACCTATAACCACCTAAAGATTCAGAAAGTCCTTCAATATCATAAAGTTCCGTGATCGTCCGCTTCCTCTGAAACTGTGAATTCAGAAGAGGCATCGAGTTTCTAATATATCAGTACTATATGTACCTATATTATAAACTCAATGGTAGAGATAGCCTCCCAAACTTGTATGGATGTCCTGTTTGTTCGGGTTGTCTTTTCCTTATCTTGGATACTTTCTCCTTGTTTCTCTTATTTCAAAACTACTATTACATTCTTATTTTCCAGTTGTACGGTCGTTCTAATTGCTTCACAATTTACACCGTGGTTTATTCTTCGGTCAATTGAAACATAAATATGATGCGATTTTCTGTGATTCAGGCTTAACTGTGGAAAATGTATAAAACTATTCTTCCCCAAAATTATTATGAATATTTTTTCTTATGTTTCATAACTATGAGATTATTTTTTGAACCACAATTTTCAGAATTTGGTTGAATACATGGAACATACATATATTCATTGTTCTATACGAGATTATCTATTCAAATTAACCATTAGCCTCATATTGTGCTCACAGTTATTATAATTATTTAACTCTTTATTGCTGCTTATGTTTTACAATTGAATTTATACACTGATGGGATCGTATTTTGTCAAATTGTAAACGAACTTGATACCAGCATTCAGCAGAAGGTCAAGTCTGCTCAACCTGCCCGCTGTGAGACCCATAAAAACAACATCCGTATAATCTAGAATCTGGAGCAACAGTGCAAAGAACAGGATCTCCTCGTCTCGAATGGTAGAAAGTTCTTCAAAAGAAGGCATTGGTAGAACTTCTTACTCATGATGATTCCTTGAGGGTTCCAGGACAGCGACTAATCGATTATTAACCCCAGACTCCTCACATCCGAACAGTAAGGAATCTCTTCACCGCAGAGAACTACCCGATGAGCGTATCTGTTCACAATGTTCAAGTATCTCCTCGCACCAATGATGATTGCTTGCGTTTTCGCAGAATCCATAACAAGACCCATGCACAAAGCTGCGTCGGCAACTGCCGATAGATCTCTGTTCAAAAGTTGGACAGCCTGCGCAAACTCCCCAACCCAGGTCTGAACTTAGATCTGTAAATCATCCACATAAAGATGAAAACTACAATGGACCAGCCAACGAAGATCTGTAATGTGAGAACAGAAGCGAGCCTAGAACGCTTGCCTGGGGAACTCCAGCAACCGTCTCCACCCATTCAGAGGAGCTGTCACCCAACCTCACCGATATGTGAACTCCATGTCTGCATGTTCTGCGATGTTTAGAGTCCATAGTGTCTCGAATTGTCTAGTAGAATCCCATGTTAGGTTTATTATCTTTGAAATCAGAGTCTAGCTATTATAAGAATCTGTTTAAGGGTATTTCATGTTTTTATTCTAGCAACCCTGATGAAGCTGTAAACAATTGCGAAAGCTTGGTTTCAGAAAAATAGAGTTTTTCTTCGCTTCTTTTTGAGTCGATCGCATTTCCATCGAAATGTTTTCTTCTTCCTCCAGTCATCGTCCTCGATGGCTCTTCTTCTCACGTTCTATGGTATGTACCGAAATGCAATTTTCGACCATCTCATCTCTTTTATTCTCATTATATGCACGTGTCATTATAGCGGCCTAGATTCTATCCTCTTTGCCTTATTTTTCTTCTGATATTCTGCAGTTTGGATATACCCTTGCTCCCATTAATGAATCCACTTCCTCCGTATCTATCTATCACCTTTTTACTATTCTCTAAGAGTTGCCAGAATTCACATCTATAATGCAAAATTGGTTCCACAAATTCTACAATTGATGCGTGGATTGCTATTTTTGTTTGGAGTTTCACTTTGGTTGACCAAAGTTAAGAGTTTGACAATTGGATTGCTTTTTTCTCTGTTTTATATTTTCTTTATCTTTTTTGATGTTTCGTCTTTGGAAATAATGATTTTGAGTATTTGAATTGGCCATTTTTTTTAGATCATGATTTTCTTGAGCAGGATACTTTTAAATATTTAGATTTGTTAATGTTTATGGTTTGACCACATATTTCGAATTCCTCTTTCAATTTTCTGAGCATAAAGTCAGCTAGTCACTAGTTACAATAATTTGATAGTCAACAAATAGCAATGTTGATAGACATTTCTAATTCACATATTTCCATTCCTCCTGTATTTCTTCACCAATTATAAATAGTCTCTTGGATATATATTTTTCACAATGTAAGTGATAAGCATCATCTCTGCTCAAGACTCTTTGTTGTGTATCATTCTTGCTTCTGATTGGGTACTCCCTCTTTTTCTCAAGCTCTCAGCGTCTTTGTACATGTTCTATATGGTGCGGATATTAGATCTACTCAGGTCAACCCTCGTCAATAAATAAAAGTTGGATAGATAGATACCACGAGATTCTTTTTCCTAATATTTGTATATTGCCAACTCATGATCGTCCAACACGAAACCCTGATTGTTCTTCTATATCTATTTCGATACTTTGTTTTATTATTCGGTCGTTTAACCTTCTCAATGCCCTTGTCACCCCTCTATAATTCTGACAGATCCTTTCGACGTCTTCTTCATGAATAGAGCTAATGTATGCTATATTCCTTTCTTCGGGAATGTTCTCACCATCTAGTATTGAACAAATTTGCTAAATTTTCAAAGGGTTTTTTCTGTTCAAACTTGACCAACTCAATGTGGATATTTCCGGGTCCAGCAGCCATTGCGTTCTAAGACTTCTTTAATATCTTCTTTATTTCTACTACCGTCAATTCCTTTATTTCTTGGTTTTGAGGCGTTTCTTTGTCACAGTTGATATTTTTAATTCTTTTTTATTTTCTGTAAGTAATGCCTTATAATGATTTACCCATTCGTTTATACTTCTGATGATTTTCATTCACAGTATGTTGAACCACTATTGGTGTCTAACACTTCAGAAAAATAATAAAAAGAAAAAGGCTTCAAATATTGTCAGCTTTTTCAAAATCTAATTTTCCGCCTTGAAAATTATTGAAGATGTCTATCGAAACATTGGTAGCAAGAACAAAAAGAGATGGTGGTAATAGTCCAAATAATAATTCTACACGAATTCCACCATAAAAAATTGGTTGCCTGTAAAGTCGGTATACGGGCGAAAGTTTTACGTGACAACGACTTTGAGTGATAAAATAATTTTAATGAGAATATTCATTCGTACGCGTTTACCTTTGCTCTCTCTCTCTCGCTCTGTCGCTCTTAGGCGGGCTAACTGTGCTCGAGTGGAAGGGACGCGTGCCTTTCACTTTTTATGTCTGTCTCTCTAGCTCTTAGGCGGGCTAACCATGCTCGAGTGGAAGGGACGCGTGCCTCTCACTCGCTCTCATTGTGAGCGCATAACGTGAGCGGAGCGTAACGCAGTATCTTGAAGTGTCACCCGGCAAACCAATTTATAAGACGTTGTCACGTCAAAATAATATTGAAAGTTTCGGGAATCATTTTCACTATTCCAAAAAATCATGATTCAACTCGAAACGTTTTATATATAATTTTTTTCCGCAGAAATGATCACTAATATATATTTTTTTTTGTTAAAAATTAATTGGGTGTATAGCACTTACTTTACTAATAAAGGGTATTTATTATTAAAAATTATTAGTAAAATAAGTGCTATACACCCAAGAAATTTTAAACAAAAAAATTTATATCAAAGCACATGAATTTCTACCAAAAAAATATATTTTTTTTTGTTAGTATTTCTTGTGCTTTGATATAAATATTCCTGTTTAAAATTTCTTGGGTATATTGCACTTATTTTACTAATAAAGGGTAATTGTTAAATTATTATTTTATTTTTTTTCCAACATATGTTTCGGCGTATCTACGCCTTTTTCAAGTAATATAATACAGTCGATAATTTCCTGTAAATTACACAATAATAAATAAACAAATATATCAACAAACAACCCAAAGCTTTTACGTACTTCATTCAAATCGTCCGTCAAGATATTATTTTCTCCTATAAATCAGAATATTGAAAATTTGTATTTCCTTATTTATGTTATAAGATTAAAGTAAATTTGGGCCAAGTTTTTGATGTCTGTTTTATCGTTCATAGCTTCTTTTTCTTTTTTTAATGTGGGTCATTTCTAGTATATTTCTAGTTTTGTTGTTTTTTTCTTTTTCCAGGATAGAAAAGTTCTCAAAATCCATTTTATGTTTTTCTGTTTGTTCATGCTTTTTAAATGCGGTCAAATTTTTGCAAAATTTATGCCCATGTATTCATTCCTTTATATATTGTAGAAGTAAAGACAATTTGGTAGGTACACAAAACCAACCTGGAGTGGACGATATTTGACCTTTGAAGCCGCAGTTCCAATGGTTCATAAAAAATGTGTCGTGTCAGGAATTGCTGATAAAGCTCTAAATCTCACTAGTCCAGAGTTCTGAAAACAAACAATAAAAAAAGCAAAAGATATACTAGCCATTAATAACTATCCTCTGAAACTAATAGACAAGATCTTCAAAAACAAAATTTTAGCCTTTATAACACAGAACAACGAAAAACTAGAAGAACCGAAATCGAAACCCACAAATATGTATCCTTACCATATATACAGGGCTCATCAGAAACACAAATGCATCAATGAAGCATTATGGAATAAATGTAGCACATAAAAACACAAATAATTTGAAATTCATAAACACAAAATTAAAATCAAAAATCAAAAATAATAAAATTTCGAATTGTGTCTACCAAATAAATTGTATGGATTGCCCTAAAGTATATATAGGACAGACAACACAATATGTAAAGGAACGAATGAATGGGCACAAATTTTGCAGAAATATGACCGCACTTACAAAGCATGAGCTAACAAGAAAACATAAAATGGATTTTGAGAACTTTTCTATCCTGAAAAAAGAAAAAACAACAGAACTTGAAATATACTAGAAATGATCCACATTAGATAAGAAAAAGAAGCTATGAACGATAACACAGACATCAAAAACTTGGCCCAAATTTACTTTAATCTTATAACATAAATAAGGAAATACAAATTTTCAATCTTCTACTACTAACTCCATCTAGATTGAAAAGAACCCATTCTAACCCAGATTTGGGATTGTCACTTGTTGATTAATTCGTACAGGTGTCGCAGCATTAAATTGGAATAAGAAGTTGAAAAAACAAAATCGTAACAGCGCATCATCGTCAAATTATTTCATTCATGGCTGACGAAAATATTTAATATTTGAAGATTTTTTAAAGTTTGATTCATAGGAGAAAGTAATATCTTGACGGACGATTTGAATGAAGTACGTAAAAGCTTTGTGTTTGTTGATATATTTGTGTATTTATTATTGTGTAATTTACAGGAAATTGTCCACTGTATTATATTCCTTGAAAAAGGATTAGATACGCCGAAGCATATGTTGGGAAAAAAAATAAAATAATAATTTAACAATTACCCTTCATTAGTGAAATAAGTGCTATAAAATCAAGAAATTTTAAACAGAAAAATATATATATTAATATATATGTTATGTTGGAGGTTTTCACGGATGGATATATTACGATGATACATTTCTCTCATAATATATATTAATACAGTCAGAACAACGTTACTTACAAATATTCGTGAAATGATATTTTGAAATTAAATGAAAATGTCTTATTGAAATGAATATAATTCAATACAAAATTTCACGTATTGAAAATCAACAGTTTAAGCGAAAAAGGAGAATGTTATTACAACATAACAGATAACACAGCAGAAAATAAGTGATGAAACCAGTATCTAGAGATATAATGAAGTTACATATAACCATCTCATTATCCTGGATGATGCCATGTAAATTATTTTCTGAATTTAACAGTAGGTAGCTACACTGTCTTTATCCTTTGATCAATTTATTTCATTGGTATATCACTGCTGCACTTTCTAAAGCAGAGAAAATATCCGAAACTAATTTAATAGGAAATCAAGCCAAAAGTTTCATTTTCACTCACTTTCCAAGAAAATGAGAGGAAACAATATACCTTACTTCTAAATTAGTTACAACGTCTACCGCGAGCCAATCAGCATTTCAAATTATATGAAAACTTTGTCCGTGTCTGTTTTCCGTTCTGTTAGCTCTGCTTCATTTAGCATGCTGTGATTCATTAACATTAAGTCTAGAAAAATATGCCTTTTGTACAGGATCATCCAATAAGGGTCATTATTTTGATATTAAATGAAAAATGGCATTTTCCGGGAGAAATGACCGGATGTGATATAAAGGAATAATGCCAATAACAATATCAGGCAAATGGCCGCCACGTCGACTTTGTGAAATATCCTTTTGAATAAAATTTTCAATTCTCAATCTCTGAATTGCGGTAGACAAGGTGTGCTTCAAAACGACTAAAAATGTTTTAGTTTTACGAACTGTCTCTGCCGAATTTTCACTATTTTTATAATGAATTTCAATGGGTTGTTGAAGCGCGTATAGTTCCATTTATATTTATGCATATTTTTTTTCTTTTAAAATGTCCTATTTATACACCTTCAAAAGTGACTGTTACCAAAGTAGCAGCCTTTTCAAAATAACACATCTTACTGAAAATCCTTCATCTATGATAGATAATCCTTGAAGAGACCGTTACATTTTCGTCTGATATATATTATTTTTGATATGCAATATGTATAAATATACTTCCGTTTTGTTTGAAAAATAGTCATAGATTCATAATATTCCACCGCTTTTGCTAACCAAAAAGATACGCGATCTGTATTATAACATGATTCTTCTAATTTTCATTCCAATGTAAATATTGAGAATGGTGATATCGTTCGAGGCAACAATAAAATTTCAGATCTCTATGGCGACGTTTCGGTGTTTATTTTTCACCTTCCTCAGGCTACAAATTGTAAAAACCTTCAAACAAAACAACAACATTATAATGATACACAAAAACAAACAAAAATTTGACCACCATGCGTTGGTAAATCAAATTTGCAACGAAAGCACCCAAACTGAAGGGGTGTGACTCGCCCGAGAGATCAAAGTTTCATCCCAAAAAGGGGGTACGTGCATTCTTAATTTCGTTATTGAGATGAATGGATAATGAGGGTTATCTTCAATGTCGACAATAATCAACGTTATATTCTCTGCTAAAGGTATTAGATGTGCATTCATATAGACGAAGTCATAAACTGGATCGTCCTTGGCGATCATATTCGTTTTAATTTTGGTAACTCCACCATTCAATATGCGCGGTGTTTATAATGAATTTCCTATTATCATTTGCATTTTCTTATTAATATAATATATATGTTCTTCAGGGAAATTGTATCGGTAATTGAATTAATATGTTTTTGGTGTTTCTTATCAAAATCAATTCATTAGTCAACCTTTTTTCCAAATTATTCTATCTGTTAAGGATTGTTGGATTATTAATATTGAAATTTAGTCCAGTATTTTTTAAATGATCTGATAGACCAGTGGTAGAAAAACCTTTCTTAAAGTTATTTTCATGCTCTCGACTACTTTTTTTGAATAGTTGTTTTGTTTGGCCTACATAACGTGCTAGACAATCATTACAACCCATTCTATATACAATGGATTGTTTTGAAATGGAATTGCGTCTTTCATCTTCGAGAAATAATTTTTGATCGTTTCCATGTAATATTCTACGATTCTGACATTAGTATTAGTCAATATTCTAAAGATTTGTTGGGCCAGTGTGGGTACGAATGGAAGTTTGAACACTTGTGATGGTTCAGAAACATTTTGAGACATTATCGATGTTTCGCTGAATTGATCCAAATTTGTATTCTGTGATGAATAGAATATATTATTGATAAGTGTTAGGAGATATCCATTATTATATAGATATTGCGAGAAAAATAAAAATTCATTATCGCGATCATATGTTTGAAGGCATGACAGTATTTGTAATTTAAAATCCTTCCTGATGATGTTGGTTTTTGGTATAAATAATAACATATTTTCTTTTCTCATAATTAATAAGTCCAAGTAGGGTATAGAGAAATTATTTTCCAGTTCGTAGGTGAACTTAAGTCAATTCAATTGCTCCAACATATATTGAATCTTTTCTACAGATATACATAATGATGTCATCAACATAGATATATAAGAAGGATATCAAAAAATTACACCTTTCCACTATATATGACAACAGTGAGTTCAGAACAATTTCCGCAAAAATGGGGATGCTGGATTTTCCATAGCGGATTCTTTGATTTATTTGGAGAATTGATTCATGCATTGACAATAACTGGTATTAAAAATAAGATGTATTGCTGCAGTGAAACGTTATTCGGATATATCAGTGAATGCCTCGATTTCATCCCAATGTTCGTGTATTATATTTATAAGTTTACTCCTCCTGTATTATGACACGATATTTCTGTAATGTATTTTGTCTATATTCAAAGCGATGTTTTATTCAAATATTTGTGGTAGGTTCCTGAAACATCGAAAAGTTCCATAATGTTACGATAAACGTTTGCTGCTTTAAGAAAGCAGAACCGTACTCACAGCTCAGATTCTTTAAATAAGAACGTACATTATTCCCTATGAAAACCGACTCAGCCTTGAATGACCAAGAGACTAAACTTCAAGCTCAGATAATTAATCTCTCTGACTTCTTCATAGATATTCAGAAAAATCCATGTGAACTAGTTTCCATCCAAACTTTATCCAATAATATATCATCTAATTTCATCATATTTCAGAGACCTGAAAATGTATTAGGCTAGGGAAAAAAATCCGTTGTTCTTACTTTAATTTTGGTGCTTTACTTATCGTACTTACAATCATTCGTTAGTACTCAGATTAACGTGAATTTTTTCAGTTACTTGTTGCCATTTAGAAGGTAATTTTATTATGCCTCGTACCCAAAACGTCTCGTCCCTGTTATCAAAAAAATTAGATAACAATTTTTCACTTCTCTTGGGACAATCTTACACCACCAAGAGCATCAGACATGGACAAAAATAAATGATAATTGCTTGATGTCAGATCTGGACTATAAGGCGAATGCATAAGAACCTGCCAACCAGGGTCCCGAAGGATTTGGCGAGTCATCAAAGACATGTGAGGCATGGCGTTTTCCTGATGAAATACGACATCTCTCATATCTGCAAATTCTGGTCTCTTCTGATCAATTGCTGATTTCAATCGGTCTAATTGCTGGCAGTAAAGATCCGAATTAAGCGTCTGGCCATTGGGCAGTAGCTCAAAATCCCAACAAATACACAGCAAAACTTTCCGGGCCATCAATTCTCATTTGGCCATCATTTAAGCTACTTCACTTGCCTTCGACCATGAACTTATTCGCTTAGCATTGTCGTATTTGACTCATTTTTCGTCACCAGTAATCTGCCTATTCAGAAATGGCTCGATTTTTTTACCGACAACTTATGCGGCACTCAAACATCAAGCTTCTCCTTGAAGCCAGTCTTATGCAAATGGTTTAGAACTGTTTTATGGCCCATCCTTAGCTCCTGAGCGATGCTGCGGCAGCTCTCATTATTTTATCCACATTCTTGACGACAGACCTTCCACTGCGTGGTGCATCTTCAACACAAAATTACCGGAACGGGATCGGCGGAACGAAAACTGCCCGTCATTGGCTGTTACAGTAATGGGGCCATAAAAAATATTTACATTGCTGCCGCCTGACTTGCATTCTCCTCTTTATTAAAGCAAAATTGTAAAATGTACCGAATTTTTTCCATGTTCCCCTTAATCTTTGATGCTCTAACACACAATTAAATCTTCAGTCACAATAGTGACAAAATATGTTTGGCTAGAACATGAATTATTCTTTTCAAAGAAAATAGTTTGACGACAAATACAGAGATAAAGGTCAGTAAAGCCATGTGTCGACAAAATAATGGATTTTTCTTTCCCAAATGAGGTAGGTCTAATTTGACTAATTTTCAACCCGAAAGAAATAATACAACAGAAATTGACAAGTTTGGTTGGTTACCATTGCCGAAGTGACATCTTTCAATGGCAGAACTTCAAAATACAATTCTCTGGAGTTGTTTTGCAGTTATCATCTGAGAAGGAATCGATTGTACAAATCTATTGATGGCTCTCGAAAATCATATTTTTTTTTCTCTTCACAAATTAACTAGTTACTTCAGGGACAATAAATAACATTTAATATCTGCCGTATCAAATATATCATGTTGAATGAAAATTTGAAATGAATATTAATAGTATATCTTATATTTTATAATTTTAATTAGATTAATTAAACTGGTTGAAGATGACTGAATAGCAATATTTTCGGAGAAGCGGCCAAAAGACGAATTTTTCAGCTTTTTATTATCATATAATTGTAATATTCAGAGGAATTGTGATAATCAAATATAAAACTATGATCAAAGTCAGTATCAAATGTTATTCATAATACATAATATACATTTTTAAGCGAATAACAATAATATTACTGAAAGTCTAGTCATGAATATGTACCTTTTTATACTTCATTTATGTATATCCATTTCGATCAATGTTTAATAAAAAATTTTGACAACTGTATATGGCTTATTCCCTTACCCTCATCCTAACGTTTATTCAGTGTTGAATTTCTTTCAAAAGTGTTGAAAATCCCAAGTCGAAATCAAAAACCATGGTATTCTTGAATATACAGGGTGGCAATTTGAAAACGAAACAGACAAGATTACAGACGAAATGAATTTTTTCGATAGAAATGCTCGGACAGGTCGATTTCTGTTTCGAGGGGGACAACTTAAGATGTAGGTTACGGACGCATAGCGCTTCAACCCTTGCTACTATAACCCTCACCCCAATTGTTTGCTAATTAAATATTGTCAGCCAAAAGTTCAAAAGAATATATATATATATACCCCAATTTTGAATAGGGAAGATGGGGTTAGTGATACCTCATTTGAAAGGTATTTTTAACTGATTTCAGCAAAGTAATTGTTTTTTCATTTTAGGCATTAGTTCTCGAAATATTCTTAACTAAGTATTTGAAAATGAAGTGGTGTTTTCATGGCACTTGTAGTGTTTTTTTGTGAAAAATCGACATTTTGAGCTTCAAAACAACCATGAATGTGGCTTCCTTCCTCCAATCCACTGACATAGAAATTTTTAATCAAGATGTCGAACAAACAAAGCGTATTGCGAAGGAGCTCAATCTTGCTGAAACTCAATCTAAATTATCTTCGATATAATTTGCAGTATTTCCAATAACATGCGGTAACACTTGATCGATAGAAATCTCCAAAAAGTCCAAATACGTACATATCTCTAATCAGATTACCAGGTAAGAAAATCAAATCATTAATGATGCCACAGAAATATTCCAGTCCCAATTCGTGAAACGATTTCCGTCTTAATTATGAAGTGTTTTCTCAGTTGGCTTCAATATGTTTTCATTTTGTTGATTATTGAATTCATATCTTTTTCAAAAAAATTAGAATCGATAATTTTTTATATATTACGAACAGATCATTAAGTTGGCTTAATGGTTCTTTGACACGTGAATTATTCTTAGTTTTGAATCGAGACTTGTATGTGTTCTAATTCATTGTTCGACATGGTTTATTCAATTGCAGAGCGGGTGAAAATAATTTCACTTTTTTTGCAAACAATCAATGTGCGAATAGAATCGCAGAATTCTTCAATCAACGACATTTAGATAAACGTGTTGATAGCAAGTATGTTTTGGAATTAGTGTCAAAGTTTCAAGAAACCGGGTCCGTGGCTAATAAAAAACGAAACATGGAAAGAAATGAAGCAGCTGAAGTAGCTGTTCTTGGACAGATTGCTCTGAATCCAATGACGAGTACAAGGCAGCTAGCACATGGATCTGGTTTTACGCGAACTCGAATTGCAAATATTTTGAAGCATCATAAATTCCATCCTTACAAAATCGCACTAAACGAAAATGATTTTGACCGTCGTGTTGAATTTTGCCATACAATGAGTGAACTAGTAATTGCTAATCCCAATTATCTGTACAATGTGTGTTTCTTCGATGAGTGTTCGTTCTTTCGAAACGACACAGTAAATCGACACAATAGTCGTTATTGGGCCGATGCTAATCCGAGATTGTTCCACGAAGTTTATACTCAACAACCAGAAAAACTCAATGTTTGGGCTGGAATATTTGGTGACAACATTGTCGTCCCGTTCTTTTTATGTGGTAATCTTACTGGAGATATGTATTTGGACTTAATGGAAAATCACATTGATCCAATTTTGTCGGAAATTATTGAAAACAATGCTGGAAATTATGTGGAAGATCAGATTGTGTTTCAGCAACATGGAGCTCCTCCACACTACGCCTTACCAGTTCGAGAATATCTGGATCAAAGATTTCCAAATCGGTGGATTGGAAGAAGGGGTCCCACTGAATGGCCAGCCAGATCGCCAGATCTGTTACCACTAGATTTCTTTATTTCGGGCCACTTGAAGAGTAAAATTTACTCTACACAGCCCGAGTCCATAGAAGATTTAAGAAGACGTATAGTGAACGAATGTCGTCAAATCACTCCAGAAATGTTGCAAAATGTGCGCCATCGTTTCGAACAAAACTTATTTCATTGTATGGAAGCTAATGGTGAACAATTTGAATATTTAATTAGTTGATGTGAGTTTTTGATAAATTATTTACTTTACTTCAAAAAGTTTTATTTCTTAGATCAATACTTCAAATCGTTCTGATACCGTACAGTTGGAGAATGATTTCAGTGAATAAAACAGCTAGTCGAACATCTGACCCTAGTAGCATTAACACGTACGGTATGACTTTATTTGCCCAGTAGTAGATGTTTTGCAATTTCAAATATAAGTACGGAAATTTTGGTGTTTCGGAAGAACGAAATGTCAATTATTCGCAAAAAATTAATTAAAGTGATAAAATTAACTAACGCATGAATATTTCGAGAACTAATGCATAAAATGAAAAAACAATTACTATAATAATAATAATAATAATGTTTATTGATCCTTACAGATATCACATAGATATATAGGACAAGTCATAATGAGAAAAGAAATTCAAAAAAATTTTAAATCAGTTTATCAGAGAGGAACTCTCTTGGCTCATAGTAACCATTAGAACGCAAAAGTGACTTAATTTCCTTTTTGAATTGCCTATCGGTACCTGTTTTATATCTGTCAGGTAAGTGATTGTAGAGGGAAATTCCGACAAACCTAGGTGAGGACTTGTACTTAGTCGTTGAGTGCTTCGGTATACATAATGTATTATGATGCCTAGTTCCATAACTATGAAAGTCTGAACATTTGGACAAATTTGGCAGGTTAGATCGAACGTAAAGAAGACAACTCAAGATGTACATACTGGATAACGTTAGGATACCGGAACTCCTAAAAACGTCCCTACATGAATCAGTAGGTTTCAAACCGAACATAAGGCGAATTATTTTTTTCTGCGTTATGAAAACTCTTTTACTCTCCGATGCCGCCCCCCACAGTAGTATGTTGAAGTTTAGATGGATGTGAATGAGGGAATAATAGACATTTAGGAGTGTCTCAGTTGGAAGAGACTGCTTCAACCGGTGTAAGGCATAGTACCCCCTGTTGAGAGTTTTACATAGAAAGTCGATGTGAGAGCTCCATCTCAAAAATCTATCACAGTAGAGTCCAAGAAACTTCACGCAGTTCACTGTCTTGATGACACTACCGGCGACATTCAACACCAGTGGTGGGGACTGACCTATCTCACAATTTTGAAATCTGATGATCTGGATCTTATCGGGGTTCATGATGAGTGAGTTCTGGCGACACCACGATTTGAACCTCTGAATAAACTCTTCACAGAGACATACCAGTTGGTCAATACTTTTAGCTCGGACAGCTATGGACGTATCGTCTGCAAATAGGATCAATATACTTGCGGAAAGGTGTTCTGGCAGATCATTTATGAATAGCAGAAATAACAGAGGCCCCAGGACTGAGCCCTGAGGAACCCCTAAGTCATTCCGATACCCCTCGGATAAACAACCATTACAGCTCACGAACATAGTGCGATCAGAAAGATAACTTCGAATCCAGTCGAGAAAGATTCCCTAAATCCGATTTGGTAGAGCTTATCAAGTATGAATTCATGTCGTAAACAATCAAAGGCGCTCGACAGATCGAAGAAAACCCCATAACATGATCCCCATCATCTAGGCACATATGTATAAAATTCACGAAATCAGAGCAGGCAGTCTGGGTAGATCTACCCTCCTGAATCCATGTTGTTGGCTTGACAAAACGGAAAACTTCTTCAGATACTCATACATCCTCTGATAAACTATTTTCTCAAATATTTTGGATAGGAGCTCAAAATTGAAATCGGCCGGTAGTTGACTATATCGTCCTCACGCCCTTTTTATGTACTGGAATAACTTTGGCAAGTTTGAAAACAGATGGAAAACACCCAGATTCAATTGAGAGGTTAAACAGGAAAGTTAAATGCTTGGCGATTAGCGGAGCCAATGATTTCAATATTTTTGTCGAAATGCCGTCGTGACCTGAACTATTTCCATTTTTAAGTTTTTAATTACAGACAAAACGTCTTCTGTGACGACTGGAAAAAAAAAGAAATTATTATTCATCAGTTTATGTCTCGTACAATTGACCGATAGGGCAGACCCGTAGAACTCACGTAGAGATCGCTCACTGATCTTCGAAAAATACTCGCCAAAAATTTCACAGATCCTCTCAGGGCTGGACAATACTTTACCATCGACCTGAAGGGATGTGATCTCATTTTTCACAGACTTGCGGTTCAATTCGTCATTTACACATTTCCACACGGTTTTATTTACATTCGCAGATTTGGCAAAGAGATTTCGGTGATATTCAAGTTTTGCAAATTTCAGCTGCAGATTATATTGATATTTTGCCCTTTTGTATTTCTCATTGGTCGTTACTGTGTTACAGTTGCGCACAAGCCAATGCAGATTACGTAATACTTCCCTAGATCTTATAAGATCTAGGATTATAAGATATGCGAATTTATCCATCTTGGACGTTGCCCATGAGAACTTTTGTAGATCCTAATGGGACAGGCAGTTTCAACAGACGACCTAAGAATATCCACAAAACAACGAAACCCATCCTCAACCGACAGGCCATAGCAGGCACTCTCAAAGTCAACCTCTCGGACGAGGGAAAAAAGATAGTCTAAGTTGCCCGGAGAAACCGATCGAGACAACTGAATCCCGGACGAGCACTCTAGGCACGAAGTACCTAGAGAACAATCAAGGATGACCGCCTTGTGGTCACTGATGAACGGTTCCTCAACAGAAACTAGAAATCTGTCAGAGGTTAAATTGGTAGCAATATAGTCCACCTTACTATTTGAAGTGATTCCACGCTTGTTAGTGAACGTTCTAGTAGGTTGACATGAGCCAAGATTTAGATTAAAACTTTGTAACAATTCTTGTAATAATTTTTTCTGATTATCATTAGAGAGAAGGTTGACGTTTAGATCACCACATAAAAATAATATATTCGAAATTTTAGCACAGTAGTGCAATACATATTCAAGAGTACGTATAAAAATCATCAAATCACCAGATGGACGTCGATAAACACTAATTATGCAACAGATTATATCACCAATCTTCACTTTCAGTCCACACAATTCACAGTGCATTTCCACCGAGAACTTATCAATGTTCAAAGAATGAGTTACATACCCAGATCGAGCATATAAAGCACATCCTCCACATTCCCGTTCCAAGCGGCAATACTGAGCAGCCAATCGATAACCAGCCAGTCTCATAAATGGTATCCTATCCGGACTGCACCAGTGCTCAGCAACGCTGATGAAATCAGGGCCAGCCAGCGTGAGGAAGACATCAATTCGATTTATTTTGTTTATTAAACTTTGGACATTTAGCTGCAAAATTCTCAACTTGGCTTCGGAAGCGACAGAATTTACCATGGTCCTGTTATCACTTTCCATGGTTTTTGGTGCCCCAATCTCGGGATCGCAGAAAAAACTTATTTACCATAATTCCTTCTGGCCAAAAGGACGGCTCCATGACAAGGGACTCATACTCACTTGGAAAAGATAGCCGGAACGAGTAATATATATCCGGTTTCTTAGAATTCAACTTCTCAATCAGCAAATCAGAAATACTATCGCCAATAAAACTTTTAAGATCACCCACAGTCGAGGTAGGACTAAGCCTCGATACGTGAACATGAGACAATCTTTTTTTAGGCACAACTGACAGAGCTGTCGAATTCGATGAACCAAAAATTGGTTTGCGCTGAGGTTTTGCATTGGCTGGTTCAGTATTTCCATTCTTAGATGTGTCCTTAGATCTTAATTTTCTTTTATTTTTCACAATCTTCCACTCATCAGTTCGATCCACAGTTGTAAAGGATGCATTTCCTGCGACAATATTCACATGCGAAAGTAGTTCACACTTATCCGGGACAGCTGTAGATAATTCACCTGTCGGAATCGAAACATCCTGAGGTGAGCATATTAATGGTTCGCCCGGTCTTTGACCACCATCATCTGGAGAATCCCGCTGAGTTGATAAGATAAGCGTGTCACTGTTTTTGTCATGTCTCAACATCTGAATTTCTTCGATAAGCGAAGACATTTGTTTGTTTTGAATTGAAATAATATTTTTCAATTCAAAAATTTGAGAATGCAATGGTGTAATTAATTCATTCACAATTTTGTGGAGTGTAGTGAAAAGTAAATCCTCACCCACTGTTTGAGTGCACTGAGGTATAGTTGCTCCAAAAGTAGAATTGGGACCATCACAATTGCCACAAGCCCACTTTGTAATAAGTTCATTTTCACGCATTTCATTGAAACTCTCGATTGATATATCACGACATTTTATGTGGAAATTATTTTCGCACTTATAGCATTTAATAGAATCATCATATCGACTTATTTTGGAAGAACACTGAAAGCAAGCCAGTCCACGCAAGAGCGACATGTTGAATACTGTGCTGAAATCCTTTGAATTGAGGTATCACTCATCCCATCTTCCCTACTCAAAAATTGGGGGTGAAGGTTGTAGCAGCAAGAGTTACAGCGCAATGAGTCCGTAACCTACATCTTAAGTTGTCCCCCTCGAAACAGAAATCGACCTGTCCGAGCATTTCTCGTCTTTAATCTCGTCTGTTTCGTTTTCAAATGGCCACCCTGTATATTCTTTGGAACTTTTGGCTCACAAAACAAATGTTAGCTGGGGTTGGTGATGGCATGCGATACAATTCGTTGTATGACATGAAAGCCTAGGGAAAAAACCCCAAAAAAAAAAACCCTGGCATAAATATTGTTGTGTGCACAAAATAAGCTTAAATGTATTTGTGGGACTTCTTTCCTCGCGAGTGGTCTTCTATTAATAAACACAGAGGCTTCTTCAAGTTGTACATATCGAATCTGAAAATAAAAAGACAAAAGCAGAAAAAAGAACTGAATACAAAAAATACGTATCAAATTTATTTGAAATTTATAACCCATTCCAAGAAAGAATCGAAAACATCGTGAATAGCCCTAAAACCATTTTGAAATTTATATATGGGATAATTATTGATGAGATGAGGTATTGTTTCGTCTGCATATCCACATTCACAACTTGCGCTTGGAACTAAGCTCTATCTGAATAGCATGCTATTAGTACCTTGTCCTATTCTCAAACGATTAAGAACTGTCCAAATTTTTCTTGGAAGATCAAAACCCGGAATTTTTTCAGAAGGATCAGATGTGAGATTTTTATTGAACATTTCATAAGAGTTCCACTCAATCTTCCATAATTCTTTATCGCTAATGTTCATAACGTATTATTCCAGTTCCATGGTTTAGTTTAGGTGACTTCTCAAAATCTTAGAATTCTATTTTGTGGAATGTATGAAATGATTGGAAATAAGTGAGGAAAAGATGTATTCAATTGTGCATCGATTTTTTGTATATGTGCACTATCAAACCAAACAGAGCAACAATACTCAGCTGTAGAATAGACTAAGGATAGAGATGCTGTGCGAATAGTTGATGCATCAGCACCCCAAGTTGGTGCAGCTAATTTCTGAAGAATATTATTCGTAGCTTTCATTTTTAGGCTCAGATCATTTAAATGACCCTTGTAATTGAGAGATGAATCTAATTTAACTCCTAAGTATTTCGGATAGAAATTATGTTCGATAGGAGAATCATTGAAAGTTACAGCTAATTTCCTATATTTTTCATGATTATTGAGATGGAAACAAGATACCTCTGTTTTGTTGGGATTAGGATATAATCGTCATTCAATAAAATAATTCTTTAAAATTTCCAAATCAGATGACAGTATGTTTTCCTGAGTGGAAATCCGAGTGATAGTAAGCAGTAGCAATGTCATCATGCACCCTTACCAAAATAGCAGGTATCTGTGAAGTTGACGTGAAGCAGGAAGCACCACTAAATCTGAAACTATGTCATGTGTTAAGGGCCTTGTTAGTGTCTATAAGTGTTGACACAATAATTTTTCATAACTTTTCATAAATAGTATGGATGAGACACTCACTGAACAACAAGATTAAGCGCCAGCTATCTTTCGAATTCAATGAACTAGAACAATCTAGCGAAAATCTACAGGGTGATTCCGGAGGAGACTATAAAATTTTAGAATATGTTTGCTCGTATCAAAGCAGTAATTATCTACTCTCAATAATTCTAACACTTTCCTTAAAATACAGGGTGGGAGTTTTGATAACTTCAGATCAAATTTACAGATTGAAAAATACCTTGTACTTTCTGTTTTCAGAAATTTGATAACTGCTTCAGATTTTACCGTGAGTTTACATTACTGGAGCGTTATTTTTGTTGACACACATCCACTTTCCTAGAAAAATTCTTAAAGTTAATATCGTAATATCGCACCAAGGCAGTGAGGATATGATTTTTGTTTATGGTTTTTGTAGTGAAAATGGAAATTAAGCCAAAATAGAATACCAAAAACGATTTCCCAACCGACGTCAACCAGATAAAGGTACTTTTGGAGTATTCCATTATTTTAAAGAACATGGGCAATATCCTAGTAAGGCTGAGCTCATCGATAGGCCTACTAGAAATGAAATTTTTGATCAAATTGTTGAAGGATAGGAAAGAACCGTTTATCAGTACTCGTCACATCAGTACCGAATTAGGAATTTCGGGGGACAAAGTGTCCAACACTTTCAAGAAAGAAAAATTCCACCCATACCACTGTAACGGTAGAAAAATTTAATTTGATTTATTTTGAAAAATGTTCCGGCTAGCTAGAGCACAAAACCATCTCATATTCACTTTCAGAGACTTAAAACAAATGCCCCCACCCCAGTCAATGATAGTAAATACTCGAACAATTGAAATTTATTCCACTTTTTCACAAATACTAGATATTTACAGTATAAACAAATGTTAAATTGTCCAAATAAAGAGTTGCAAGTGGAACTGATCAATTTCTGACTTTAAGAATCAACAGGTGACGTCTACAATTATTGTTGGAACTTATGTTGTCTGTTTTGAGTCCCAATTCATGTGATAACAGGACCATACAACTATCCTGGGTGATCGAGATCAGTTTGGTGTAGGAAATGGGTCTTTAGTCTTCCACCCTGTTGACAAAATTTCCAACAAAAGTTATTTCCTCTCTCAGTTCACTAGTCCCTCAAGGAAACATCTGTTAGTACGTCGTAAAATTCAACTTCGGCAAATTTGTTCAGCCTCGGCAAGGTATGTCAAATTCGGTAATATTATAACTCCAGCAGAATTGGTTGAGTTCTGCTGTAAATTTCCAAAATCCAGCAAAACTGGTTCAGTTTTTAATTAAATTTTCAGCTCCGGCAAATTTGGCTCTGAAAATCAACCATAAGTACTCGAGCCGATAATGTTCCATAGTTTCCAGCGATCCCTGAGTGTACAGACTAACAAAACGATAATAATTGAAGACAAGTAAAAATATCCATGTGTTCAGAAAAAAAGAACACAGTGGTACAGATAATTCGATAAAAAAATCATGAGGGAAATCTAGAAATTGATAAACGAAAAAAACGTATCATTGAGCAACAAAGTATAGCGCGAATATTGTAACAATAAGGAAGATGAGATGATTCATCAGATATCTCTCTGAAAAATAACTGGAGAACTAAACAATTGAATACGACATTTAAAATTTAATAAACCTTGTCTGATCAAAAACATGACTTACTGAACGTTATAAAACTGTTCGCCACGACAAATACTATTTGAAGGTCAATCGAAGTCAAGCTCCCACTTCTCCATCATGCGCGTCACATGGAAACACAGAGATCACTCTATGCAGGCTGCGATTCCATTTTTAGCGGAGATTTCCGAACTAACCGCCATCGGGAAATTCTCCCGTTACTCCACTTTCAAACGATTCAAGAACTGCTGCCACATGATCTGCCCCAACGATTACAATTAGGTCACAGGGTTATCCACAAACGAACTATTTTTCGTGTTCTATTCACCAACAAAGGTTATCTTTACTTCTTCTTCGGGTACCTATTCGTTTCGAATAATGGCGATCCTGGATATAACTTTGTTCACGGCCGCTCTGAATAGCTCGCTAGTAGTTTTCGAGAACCAAGTCCTTGAGTTTTTAACCCATGATTCGTCTTCTTCTTCCTGGACCTCTCTTATTATAGACTTTCCTTTGTTCATTCGTTCCAGTACTGATTTGTTGATCTTTTTATCTATCCATTTGATTCTCAATATTTGCTTATAGAGCCACATTTTGAAAGTTTCGAGTCTTTTTTCTGTTGCTTCCATTAGAGTCCATGATTTCATTCCTTAAAATAGGATTAAGAAAATGTAGCATCGGAGTAGTATGATTTTAATCCCTATGTTTAGACTATGACTTTTACATACTTTAGCCATTTGATTGAAGGCGACCCTGGCTTTCTCTATTCCAATTCTAACCTCCTGTGCATGATCCCAATCCTCATTGATCATGGTTCCCAGGTAGGAGAACTGTTATACCCTCTCTATAGGTTTATTATTATCAGGTTGTACCTTCCACTGGTTTTGTCACTAAATATCATGAATTTACTTATGTTGATATTAAATATTTAAATATGATATTAAGTATTTAAAAATTTTAAACCATATCGACTGATTATGTCATTTATTCGGTTCATTAGCTCCTGAAAGCCATTCATGTTGTCAGTAAATATCACAGTATCGTCTGAATAGTGAATGTTGTTTCAATCGTTCCCCGTTCCCCTATGTCGGTATTCTAATGGCTTCTCTGAAAATTTCTTTCGAGTAGATATTGAATATGAGCGGTAAAAGGATGCCTTTCCTAACGCGTCGATGAATATTGATTTCGTTGGATTGTTCCTCTACATTGATCTTTATCGTAGCAGTCTGGTTCTGGTAAAGATTCCTCATAGATCTGAGATCTTTATCATTCATGCCTGTATTTCTTATAGTTTCTCAAATCTTCTCATGATGTATTCTGTCGAACGTTTTCTCATAATCGATAAGCGAATATATTACAACTAATATCTCTTAACCGTCGGAACAATACTTGTAGACAAAATAGTGCATCCCTTGTGCCGACACCCTTCATAAATCGAAATTGATCTTTTGTTGCCCTTTTTTTCACCTAACCTAATCTTAACTTCAGCATATGATTCATGAGGCTAATAGTTCTATTGTCACCACACGCTTTGGAACTCTGTGTTTTTGGTAAAACTAGGAATTCAGACATGAGCCATTCTTTTGGGATGTTACCTGTATTGTAGATGGTATTAAAAATGCTTATTAAGGATTTCACGGACTCATCGTCAAGGATTTTAAAGAATTCTCAATTCACCCCTTCTGGTCCAGTAACCTTCCCGTTTTTGACAGTGTTAATAGAGGCTTGGACTTCATCTGCCTTAATAGTAGGTCCAGATTCAGTAGCCAATTCAGTAGAAAAATAATTATTTTATATACTTCTTCCTACTATCCTCGCTGTCCTCTCTACCTACAATCATCTACAAGTTTCCCAACTGTTTTGGTTTTGAACTTTCCTGTAACCTTACTTTCCTGTGAACATTCAACTCAAGAAACCTGATTCGTAAATCTTCAATTTCGTGACATTTTTCATCTAATTCTTTCTGTTTGGCTTCACGAATTTTTCTCTGTATGTTTATATATGATGTAGGATTGCTTTTAAGATTTTTTCGTTCTTTCATCAGTATGTTTACTAGGAAGGGAATTTTTAATCCCCAAATTCCCACGAATGGGCAAGAAATAAGCCGCTTTTGAAGACAAGTCATAAACAACGCAGATTTCTCGCCAATATTTGGCTTGGCCTAATAAACGGATATTTAGTTGTCCTTCACATTTGTGTCGATATATTGAATGGTGAAATATGGCTGAAATTTTAGAAAAATATTTAACCAAATCTATTGCAAAATGTATCTACCAATTCGATGTACTGCACATCAGCATGACGGAGCACTACCTCACTTCATAAATTTGAAATTTGAAATTTCTTCTTAGAAGTAGATAAAGAATGAATATGTGTACTTATCAATTTTCTGAAAGATCTATTGTCAACCGAATCTCTCATCGCATTAGGTACCTCATGGAAACAGATTAGACCCCCACCAAATTGCGTCACCAAACTTGTATGGTAAGTTTCCACAAAAAAATTGTCTTTCGATCTTGTATCATGCAGATGAATATCTGAAACATGTGTAATAGTCCAAGATCCCGATGCCCCCAGACGCTACTTATTTTCTCATAAGAAATATAAATGGGATAAAGTAGTGTTAGTACGTACTTTGAGTGTGTGCATACCTGCTACCTTGGGTCGACGGCCAATTCATAGGTACCAGGTGCTAAAGGTAGATAAATACAGTACTGATTTTTCTTAAATTCTCAGTGCTGAATTTTACATATGTTTTAGATATTGTTGTTAAAAATTAATAATCATTATTGCCAGACACTTTCCATCGGCGCTTACCCTCACCAGACGCTTTAAAGCTTCAAAAAAAATAACATATTCTTACTTATAATCTCATTCTTGATTTTTATGTATAATACTTGGGGAACTATTTGAACACCCCTGGTCAGCAGCCAGACCAATTGGAGGGGTCAAACATCCCCCCAGACACACATAAAGTGTCGCTAAAATTCTGTTCTGTTCGATATAATCAAGAGAGATTAAAGATTCGTTACATACAAAATCGAATCTGAAGATTACAAGGTATTTTAATATGATCTGGGTTGAGAAAATTTTATAAATAATAAATATAAGTTTCTTTAACCTATCATCAAACCTATCCACAAACCTATCAAAATTATCAAAAGCAATCCCAGTACAGAGATGTGGTGATTTTACAATTGCTTCAGGACATATACTTGATTGCTGTATTGAAGTATATGTTGCTTCGGTTTCCAGCTCTTCTACAGCTGGATAACTAATGCAATGACCGTATCTATGAATTACATCAATAATTTTGCGACTACTTGTTAAACTTTTCAAGGACATTCCGAGCACAATATGTTTCGACGTTTTGACTTGTCCGTTATAAACACCATACACGACATCTTCACAGTAAGATTTGACTTGACGAATACATTTTGGATTTTTTTTGCGCTTTTGATTGCTACCGGCTATCAGAGTGTAATAAAAGTCTAATAAATCTTGTGGTATCGATATTTCACCTTCTTTAAGGTTTTGTGCGGTTATAAGTTGTGGCAATTTTTTTTTTTTCAGTTTGCAAAATAGATTTTCGCAATAATAAAGCAGCTTTGTGTAAAATATCTTCATCCTTCAAATACTCAAATGATTGGTCATCAATAGAAATTAAATTTTTCGGAGCTACTAATTTTTTATTCTGAATGATAAAGAATTTAATTTGCTTATCAAATGCTTTTATTATCTTGATTTCTAAATTGTGCGGAGTGAAACTTCCTTTATTTTTTGTAGAATTCCCTTCTTCACTTTCATTTAATATTTCCATGTAATATCTATGAAGATAAGTCAAAAAATAGCATCGTCCTTTTTTTATTATATTTTCATTAATTAAAGCAGATATTTCCTCAAAAGCAGTTTGATGATGCTGACGAAGATCATGCCAATCACTTTTGGGTGTTTCTTTTTTTACTGATGTTTTATAAGAAAACTCTAATTTGCAAGGATGATGATAATAAATTTTTGAAAGCGAATAATTTTCAAATTTATTAATGAACTCCTTATGATTTTCATTTTCTTCATCTAGTTTAGAAAGGAAATCTTTTTTATCACACGAATGTAGAGGTAATCTTTTCGATCGGTGCTTTTTAGTCTTCTGGTCACAAAACATACAGATAATATTGCTTTGACCAATACCTACGTAACTTTCAATTGATGTATTAGTTTCACAAGATGGATCAATGTTTTCTAGCTGTAAATTATTTTCAGGTAAATTGGATGGAACTGGTTCGACTAACTCAGGTATAGTAGCTGGCTCAGGTATTATAATAGTGTCACGTACCGAAGAAGTTGATACACTCGAAATTTGTGGAATAGATGATTGTACCTCAATACATTGTGTATCTAATTCAGATGTCGATGAACATGCTGCTGATGAATTTTCTGCAATATTTATTGATTTTTCTTTTGGAGTAGATTTTTCTGTACTTGTAGCATTTGAAGAATAATATTTTTTCATCAAACCTGTGAACGATTTGTAACATTGTCTATGATAACCACTTTCATATAAATCAACTGGCAAAACAATATTTTTGAATTTTAGGTTATGTTCCTTTCTATGTTTTAATATTGTTTGACACTTTTTTAACGTTTCTTCCGTAAACAATATTAAATTCACATCGGAATTCTCACAAAACACACACTTTAATAATTCTGCCATTATATTTTTTAGAATACTATAAATATTTTTTTTTTATTTCAACACGTTGTAAATAAAATGACAGATGCACTGAATCAAGTAGCACTGAATAGAGTAGCCTGCCACTCAAACGTCCGGGCTGTATTACTCTTAAAATAATTAAAACATTTATTACTGTAAAAACAAGATCGACAACATTGACAGTACTGAGAAACCTTATTTTTTTTTTTTAAATTATACAAAGTTTTGGCGACATGAGCCTTATATCAAAAGATGCGTAAAGCGTACAAATAATGACCTCGCGCTTATACACATAGCGACACTTTATGTGTGTCTGGGGGATGTTTGACCCTCCAATTGGTCTGGCTGCTGACCAGGGGTGTTCAAATAGTTCCCAAGTATTATACATAAAAATCAAGAATGAGATTATAAGTAAGAATATGTTATTTTTTGAAGCTTTAAAGCGTCTGGTAAGGGTAAGCGCCGATGGAAAGTGTCTGGCAATAATGATTATTAATTTTTAACAACAATATCTAAAACATAAGTAAAATTCAGCACTGAGAATTTAAGAAAAATCAGTACTGTATTTATCTACCTTTAGCACCTGGTACCTATGAATTGGCCGTCGACCCAAGGTAGCAGGTATGCACACACTCAAAGTACGTACTAACACTACTTTATCCCATTTATATTTCTTATGAGAAAATAAGTAACGTCTGGGGGCACCGGGATCTTACTCTATAATATTCTGTGTAAAATAACTTGGTTGCTTGTGAAGGGCCTTCCAACAAGAACTTTGTTTTTTAATTGTTACCACATGACAGCATTGACAGTTGACAGTTAGTTTTTTGACATATTCGTAGTAGATGCTCAGGCAATTGTTACAATGAATTCAATTTCGCTGGAAAATCACATTAAAATAACTGAAAACCACTATGAAAATGGCAAAAGAATTTGGCTTTGAAGTCTTACAATATTCAACTAGTGCAGGAATTGAAGCCGACGGACCATTCATATCGCCGTAGATTCGCTCAATTAATTCTGGTTTTTCTGAAAAAATTATTTTTCAGACGAAGCCCATCTTCTCTTGTCAGGGTACGTCAACAAGCAAAATTGACGCATTTCGGATTCTGAAATTCCTAGATCGATTATTGAGAAGCCTTTGCATGCTCAACGTGTCACTGTATGGTGCACTATGTGGTCTAGAGGCGTGATTGGGCAGTTTCATTTTTGAAGATGAGGCTGAAAATGCGTGGATGGTTAATGGATCACGATATCGCGAGATGTTAACAACTCAATTTTGTCCTATCATTAACGACATGGATATCACTGACATCTGGTTTCAACAAGACGGTGCCACTCGCCACACTGTCAATGAGATGATCATTTTATCGCAAACCAAATTTGCCAATCACATGATTTCACGAAATTCAGTTATTAAATGGCCAGCCAGATCGTGTAATTTAACATCACTGGATCATTTTTTGTGGAGCAATCTTAAGGACACCCTGTCCTTAAGAGCCAAACAAATCGATTGCAACCTTAAAACTCAAAATCTGTGATGTGATAGCCGAAATAGACCCAACATTTTGCCAAAAAGTGATTAAAAATTTCGATGGAAGACTTTACTTCTGTCAGCGTGATCGTGGTGGACATTTTTCATTCATGATTGCCGAACTTTTCTTTTTATAATACAATAAAAATTGATAACATCGTCATCAACATGTATTCTTTCATTTTGTTTTAAAGAACGAAGTTCTTGTTGAAAGAAATTTTTTTTTAGAAAACCTAGAATTGTGAAAAAAAAAACGCTTCAGTATTTTAGCTTAGGTATGATACAATATGAATCAAAATTAAGGAACTGATGAATATAAAGCAGGTTGCGAATTTTTGAAAGGTGAATGTAAAGGATGTTTTGTCAACCTTCAAATTCAATCTGAACTTATCGTAATTCCCACCCTGTATTTCTGAAAAAAATTTGTAATTAGTAGACAATCGAATTAACGGAAAATTTCATTAACATTGATCAAGCCATATCAAAGTTAAGGATAAAAATATCGATCGAATCGGGCAAACCACCCTGTAGATTCTCAATAAAAGCCTACAGCTATCAACCAAACGTTGTTTTGAATATTCCTTGACTAGTGTCAACTTCTACAATCTGACGGTCTTCTCTGGAATCACTGTGTATATAAAGAATTCTATGGACGTCGAAGAACTTAGCGAAGAAATCTTGTACTTGTTAATAATATATAGATATCTATAATATAAAAATGAATCGCAAAATGTGTTGGTAAGCTTTGGCCAAATCTTTTTTTAAAACGTTCGTTGAAGTTCAAGGATGGTTTTTACGGCGAGAAAAATTAGAATTATTGCTGGAAAACCCCTAAAAATAGCCCTTTTCTTTTTTCCATACAAATGATTTGTAACTAAAACGTAGTCAATTTGAGCTTTATTGCTATGGTATAAAGTTCATATTAAATTACAAGCACTCACTGTTGTCTAAGCAATGTAGGTGTGTTTTAGAAAATGGACAAAGAGTGTATTTTACAGCACAGAAAGCAGTACAAAAAGCTGCTCAGCCACCATCTACTACATTAACCAGTTTTTTTGAGACATGCCAAAATGATTATTTCGCACAAACATTGCTATATTCTGAAATGCCACAATATTATACCTGGAATCAATCCTCAAGGAGATTTATACGACGGAAACAAGGAAAACCAGTTCCAGAATATACAGATGTATATTCCACCGATGCGATTGGCCGGATTTATTCAGTACATCCAAGCAATGATGAATGTTTTTATTTGCGACTGCTATTAGTCAATGTACGTGGCCCAACATCATTCCAACAGTTACGAACTGTTGATGGTGAATTATGTGGATCCTACAGAGAAGCCTGTCAACGTTTGCAATTGCTTGAAAATGACGCTCATTGGGATCAAACTCTCAATGATGCTGTAATATCATCACACGCTCATCAAATACGAACATTGTTTTCTATAATCATATCTACATGCTTCCCATCAAACCCAATTGATTTGTGGATCAAATACAAAGATTATATGTGTGATGATATTTTGTATCAAATACGGAGTAGAATGGGAAATCCAAATATACAAATCAGTGAAGAAATTTACAATGAAGCATTGATTTCAATTGAGGACATGTGCTTGATAATGTCAAACAAACTATTAATTCAATTAGGCCTGACCGCGCCCAATCGTCCAATGCATGACGCTTTTAACCAAGAGTTGCATCGAGAAAAACTGTATGATCTCAACGCTTTGAAAAAATTAATTCAAACAAATCTTCCACTGTTAAATAAACAACAGAAGTATGTATTTGAAACTCTTATGAAAGTAACAAATTATGAAACTGGAGGGATTTACTTCTTAGATGCACATGGTGGTACAGGAAAAACTTTTTTGATTTCATTAATATTAGCAACAATTCGCTCACAAAATAAAATTGCACTTGTACTCGCTTCGTCGGGAATCGCAGCAACTTTGCTTGAAGGTGGTCGAACAGCCCATTCAGCACTAAAATTGCCATTAAATATGCAAAGCAATGAAACTCCAACCTGCAACGTTTCGAAGAACTCTGCAATGGCAAAGGTTTTGCAGCAATGTAAATTGATTGTTTGGGACGAATGCACGATGGCACATAAAAATTCTTTGGAGGCTTTAGACAGAACCTTAAAAGATCTACGGAGCAATAATAACCGATTTGGTGGTGCAATGATTTTATTAGCAGGAGATTTTCGTCAAACATTGCCAGTGATTCCACGATCAACGCCAGCTGATGAACTCAATGCATCTCTAAAGTCCTCCAATTTGTGGAAACATGTCAAAGTACTTCATTTAAGCAAGAATATGCGTGTCGAGTTGCAAAATGACCAATCTGGAAACATATTCTCTAAACAACTCATTGTCATTGGTAATGGCAAATTTCCTATAGACATGTTGACTGGCTGCATTAACTTTCCTCAAAGTTTTTGTCAGTTAACTCGATCAAAAGATGAACTTATTCAGAAGGTGTTTCCAGATGTCTCTCAAAATTACAGAAACCATGATTGGTTGAGCGAACGAGCTATACTGGCTGCAAAAAACATAGATGTCAATGAATTAAATTTCAAAATTCAAGAACAAATTACAGGCGAATTGAGGATATATAAATCAGTTATTCGGCTACTAATCAAGATGATGTATGGCCGGTTTCTGAACTCGACAGATAAACGTCAGATAGTTATCCAGCCGTTAACTGTGGTTAATATTTATTTCCCTAAGTTAATTCAGGGTATTATTTTATTACTTTGATTAATGATAATTGGAAAATTCACCGGTATTTCTCACTTTCTCTTAGCTTAACAATTTCTATTACGCGTATTCGAACATATGAACGATAGACAATCTTCACGTCACAGATCTCAACAGCACTGCCACAGAACCATATTCTTCTTACTCGTCGATGGGCCCATCATAAAATTCTTTCTTATTTGGATATGTTAGTAGATATGTGTACACATTGCTTAGATTTCTTATATCTGCTTTTCTATTCATTGAGTTTTCTTCCTTTCTGATATTTATCATCTCAAGTATTAATCTTTTATTATATGATCTTTGTGTACATATCACTTCTTCTATTGCATGTGATGCTAATACACATCTTTTATTATTGTTTCTATATCGCTTTTGTGCATTGTCAGTCTATTTTTTAACATTTGGAATGTTTGTCCAACATAAGTTTTCTCGCATTGAGTACAATTCACCCTATATACTACATTTGACTTTTTTAATTTTTGTGTTGGATCTTTTAATTTCGTGAAGAGTGATCCTATTGTTTTAACATTGTATGTTGCAATCTTAACAATTTCATCTTGGAAACATTTTTTTATTTTTCCTGTATGATCTCTTATATTTGATAAACTGGCATATTTTGTTTGATCTACTGGGTGTTCTAGGTTTTCATTTACCTGTGCTAGTCTCATCCTTTGTGGTATTTCTTCAAGGTTGTCATTACCCGTCTGATACAATAGTTTAACTTAACATTTGTTTTGGATATCCGTTGTCTCGGAATATATTATGGGCGCATCCACCAAATGTGGATGACAAATTTTTAAGATTCTATTTTTCATTTGCTTTATATTGTTTAATTTTATTTGAATTGAATGTTCAGAGCTGTAATGCACAACCCTTCCAGATGCTGTGTTTTTTTGATACCAATCAAGTTCAATAACAGCATCTACTCTACACACTCTGGTATCCAAAAATGGTACTGTTTTATTTTCATCCTCTCTCTCTACAGTGAACTGAATGTATTGATCAAATTGGTTGAATATATTTAACACTTCATTTAACTTATCTGGTGGAATTATAAGTAAGAGATCATCAACAAATTTTTCTATAAAAAATATTGAAAATGATAGTTAGAAAAGACGTGCAACATACTTTTAGATCTCAAATGCTTGGTTTAAGTGAAATATTAAATGTCGACTTAACATTAAATAACAAAAAAAATATAGGGATAACTGGTGTTTATCGTTGCCATGATCACCCTGTCAGGGAGTTTATATCCTGCATGCATGAATATATAAATAATAACGTTTGCGATGAGCACATCATAATAGGTGATTTCAACATCGACATCACTAAAGAGTCTATTGATTCGGTGACTTTTCTTGTAAATTTCCTGGAAAAAAGGTATTTACCATTTTATAATGGACCTACTAGAATAAGTCCTGTAGAAGGCAAGTCTTGTGTGGACAATGCCTTTGTTAAAACATCTCTTGAGGTTACATCCTATAAACTTGAATTTCAAATCACTGATCATCTGCCGTTGTGTCTTAAATTGGATCAATTTATTATCGATAATAAAAAATCTGATATGGAGCATATTGATCATGGTCTACTGAGTGTACTCGGCGCTGAGTTTAGTTGGGGGGAAATTTGTTTGTGTGACGAAATTGATTTAGCTTGTGATAGATTAATCTTAATGATACAGGAACTAGTTAAAAAATCAACATATGTTGTAAAAAAAGAAAATTGACAAAAAATAGTAAAAACTGGATAACACCAGGATTGCTGGTATCGATAAAAAAAAAAGAAAAATTATATATGTTGCACAGGAAAAAACCTGAAAATCTACTTCTCAAAAACCAGTATAAAACATATAACAATAAGTTGAGCGCGATACTTAAAAAAGCAAAAATGAATTTTGAGCAATTACATGTACAGGGATGTAAAAATGACACTAAGAAAATTTGGAAATTTGTAAACAATAAGATGGGTAGAGGAAAAAGAAAATCTAATGTTATTGACTATATTAATGAAGTGAGCGGGATGAAAATTGAAAACAATTTAGATATGGCTAACTATTTTAATGAATTTTTCACACAAATTGCAGGAGAATTGACAAAAGATAAAAAAATAAAAGAGAGAAAAAGTGTGAAAATAGTTAACACTGATTCAATTTTTTTGGTACCAACTAACCCGATCGAAATGGTAGATATACTGGATAGTTTGGAATCGAAGGCAGGTGGGTTTGATGGTATACATGCATCTGTACTTAAAACTCTTTCAAAGTTTATTGCTGGGCCTATGGTCCATATTGTAAATCTGATGCTTACTCAAGGAATTTTTCCTACTGCTTTTAAAAAGGCTGAGGTGGTACCGATATTTAAATCTGGAAATAACCATGAGCCTACCAATTATAGGCCTATATCGCTAATTTCTAATTTGGCGAAGATATGTGAAAGGGTTTGGCAAATAAGGCTCTTGAAATTTGTTGATAAATATGAAATAATTTCTAAACAACAATATGGTTTTTGTAAGGGGAAAGGAACTAATGAAGCTCTAGCCCATTTAACTAGTCATATCTACCAGAAATTGGATGAGGGCATTCCAATTGCTGCTGTATTCCTTGATTTGGCTAAAGCGTTCGATACGGTAAATCACCATTTGTTGTTGGAAAAACTTAACAGTATTGGAATAAGAGGTCTGCCTAATTTATTAATCAGGAAATATCTTTGTAATAGAAAACAAGTGGTTAAAATAAACGGTGTAGTTAGTGAAGAAAAAATCGTAACGACAAGAGTTCCACAAGGAACTATCTTTGGCCCTCTGTTATTCATAGTATACATTAACGATATTTTTACAGTACAAAATAATGAAAAAATTTTAATCCTATCTTACGGAGATGATACTGTTTTGTTATACTATGACGATGATTGGCTAATTTTGCAAAATAGACTCAACATTATCTTGGGGGAAATAAATTTATGGTTAGGTAATAACTTTTTAGTACTTAACAGTAGGAAAACTGTATGTATGACATTTGCCAACTATGCTGATACTTTGCCTGTGGATTTCAATATTACCATGAACGATGATATTATCCAGAGGGTGGAAGAAACTAAATATTTAGGTATTACAGTTGATCAGCATTTAAGATGGGAAAAACAAGTGCGGCAATTACAAGGAATAGATCTATAACATTGCCTAAACCTAGATTGTCGGTGGGTAGAAAGGTACTAAAATTTGTAGCTACAAAAATATTCAATTCTCTCCCGAATGAATACAAAATATTGAGTAAAAAGCAATTAAAAATAAAGTTCAGAATTTACATAAATGAAAAGAAAAATGGATTAGTTAGGTTTACAGGAGGGGATAACTGATGAGAGGGTATATATATGTATAATAAATGAAAGGAAGGGAAAAAAGAAAACAGGCAGGTAAAATGTGATCAGAGGGGTGAAAGCGGGGAATGTGGGAGAATGTGGCCAACTTTTGGTACAATAGATATATTTTTGTTTTTAGGATTTATAATAGGTTTAAGATTGTGCTGCGTATAGATGTTGTACATCTCTGCAGATACAAAAAATATTTTTGTATTGTTGCACTGCATGATATTGTAATGCAGGCAACGCGATCAATTAAATAAACTCCTGATTGATAGTTTTTTAATCGATTTATTTAATAAATGGGTAGGATCACTCTTCACGAAATTAAAAAATCCAACACAAACATTAAAAAAGTCAAATGTAGTATACAGTGTGAATTGTACTCAATGCGAGAAAACTTATGTTGGACAAACATCCCAAATGTTAAAAAATAGACTGACAATGCCCAAAAGCGATATTATAAACAATAATAAAAGATGTGCATTAGCATCACATGCAATAGAAGAAGATCATCAGATAGATTTAGATAATTTTTTGTTAGAATTTCTAAAAAATTCTAACAAAAAAATAATATACTTCCGGGTGAAAATGGAAGACAACAACATCATCAATACTGGCGACAATCACACAACATCTAAAGATATCAAGAAGCTGGGAAAATTGAAAACTAAATTAGCCAAACAGAAGAATCGACGAATCTTTTTATTACAGTGCAAAAACTCAGACCTCACTCCAACTTTTCTTAAGCTAGACGTCAAACATATTAAAATAGCCGACCAACAAACTGAATGTGAATTCACCGAAATATTCAAGACAAGAAATAAGTGCTATACACCCAAGAATTTTTAAACAAAAAATTTATATATATATACATTATTTTGAACTTTTGGCTTACAATATTTAGTTAGGAAACAATAAAGCATATAGATCAGGGGTTAGTGACAGGGTGTCATACAATTCGGCGTATGACATAAAAGCCTAGGGAAAAAAACCCAGTAAAAAAAACCCTGGCTCCCCGCCCAAGTGTGAAAGTACAAAAATAATATATAGTATTCAGTGTTCCAACTATTCGTGTTAGCACCGTATCATTTTAAAGAACGAGAAAGCAATAGTTCCCAACATCATGTCAGTGTTTTCTACATTGCATTTCCCCAAAAATTATAAAAAATATATTCTCCTTATCAGAATTTTTGCCGACTCTTCGAGCAGATAATGTTGGAATTAGATAAAGCAGACGTATTAATAACCCGTTTGAGGAGCATAATTAACGCAGGCAAAGTAGAATGCGATGGTATGGATTGTGTCGCTTTTAAAATTTGTTGTCGGGCGAAGTTGGTTGGAAACACTTATGAGATAATGTCACGGGATGTTTTCACTCGGTGAGGTATGTTTGTTCATAAATAAGTGATAAGTTGGTGAAATATTCCAGTTGGGAAACAATTTTATTTCTGAGATTATTGCGGAGTGTTGCAGTGATGAGTACTACAGCCGAAAAATTGAAAATAGTCGGAGTTGACGTCCAGGATGTACGGTTTCCAACCTCTTTATATGCCCATGGATCTGATGCTATGGTAAGAAATCATAAAGAAGAAATAAATTTTTGAATATAGTACGTTCGAGATATACTGTCATCAAGGGGGGCTATGAAAATCGAAATTATGTTGGCAACTGTTGATCTATTTACATTTAAAGTATTTAAAGTTGTAGAATTTATAGTGATCCCACTGAAAATCACCAGCTGCTGCTGAACTGTCATTCAGTTCTTGACTTAACAAAAATCAATAATTTTTACATGCTTACATATTGTTAATATACAGGATGTCTGCAGATAAACGCGAATAACTTTTGGAAATGAATCCTTAGTGAAAATTAATTCTCTGAAATTTTTTCGAAATCGCCATCCTTTTAAAGTTACACCTCTTAGAAAGGTAGATCAATTTGCAGTTTGAAATTGTTTTTAACGGTTATAAGAATCGAATAGTAATGAAATTTCACCTGCGTGAATCTGTACGGAAAAGTTATCCTGTGAAATAGCCCAGTTCACCCGAAGGTTCATTGGCGTAGGTAGTTTTTCACAAACGATGCCGCGTACGAAAATGTAGATGAACTCCACGTTAATTATTGTCTCCGAGATGTTGATTATGTATATGGAAGTTAACACCTATAATTTTTTCATATTAAGAAGCAAAGTTACTATTTTAAGTGATCAAGAAGGAGAAATAGGATTAGTTTAGAATGAAAATAATGTTGGTTAATATTTACAAATTGGTATCCCATGCGACTGAAAAGCCTCGTCATATGGGAAAAATTATAACAGGAAGTTTTGATTAATTTATCTATGAAGGACTTCTTGTATCAAATTCGGAATTTCGGCAAAATCTCTGCTTTTTCATAAGCTTTCATTTGATACTACTCTGATTTCCTTACGGAGGGGATGAGAGGGTTAAACTCACCCCTAAACCTGTTTTTCGTGTATTTTTTCATGAAGGACTTCTTGTACCAAATTCGGAATTTCGGAAAAATTTCTGCTTTTTCATAATCTTTCGTTTGACACTACTCTGATTTCCTTAGGGAGGGGATGAGAGGATTAAATTGACCCCTGAACCTGTTTTTCGTGTATTTTGCAATGAAGAACTTCTTGTATCAAATTCGGATTTTCGACAAAATCTCTGCTTTCTTATAGGCTCTCATTTGATACTACTGTGATTTCCTTAGGGAGGGGATGGAAGGGTTAAACTCACCCCTTAATCTGTTTATTGTGTATTTTGCTATGAAGGACTTCTTGTATCAAATTCGGATTTTAAACAAAAACTCTGCTTTTTTATAAGCTTTCATTTGATACTACTGTGATTTCATTAGGGAGGGGATGAGAGGGTTAAATTCACCCCTAAACCGGTGTTACTGCAACTCGTTATTGTTAGTTAAGTTCATTTTTTTTCTGTTCCAAAATGCTTGTTCGTTTCGTGCGGCCCACGTATGTTCATTTCTTTCTCTATGAACGTATATTTACGTGTGGACATATGTTGGAGATATATGACAGTGCGAGACGAAAGGAGTCGTAATTCGAATACACACGTCGACGCTCGTTCGATGCAGTGCAAGACTTTTTCTTCGTTTCTGTCGAATTTTCTCGTTAATTTCTACAAGTTCGAACACCAGTGAAAAGGTGACTATTTCTCGCTCGTGAGTGACACATTGATGTGCTGTAAAACCAACAGGTACGCAATCGTCGATACTCCAACATTCGCCTTTCTTTCGAGTCATTTTTTCATATTTTTTCAGAATTTCATTATTAATTTCTTTTGCTTTCATTTAATTTCAAAGGCCGTGTCGTGCCATTTTGGTCCTTCGAGCCGGATATTTTCGAACCGCGTTTTCAAAATTATTGCGATCAAGCATTTTGGAATTTTTTCATTTCGTTTTTTTTTCATTTGCATTTATTTCATTCGGTCAATGTTCATCTAACCTCAAAAACTTGATAAGATATCGAACACATTCATAAGTTCTTTAATTGCTGATATTTCTGCGCATGTTAAAAGAATTTAGCTTTCATTATCTTTCATTTGTTTTTCTCATCTATGCTCATAACCTTGATTCGAAACATAAACAAAGATTGACATTCTTGTTTTTGTTTATTTACATTTCATTATTTTCATTTGTTTATTTTCAACTCGATTTTCAATTTAATAGATTCAATCTTAATTATTTGCTTTATTAATTAATTTAGTTCTTTTCAATCGGTTAGTCTATTTACTCTTTTTTCGAAATTACTCAAAACAAAATTCATATTGTTTTCTGCAATATACCTTGAATAATAATAATGGCGACAAAATTGAAACAACTCAAAGCTCGTCGTCAAATTGTTATTGATGATCTCGAGGAAATTCTCAATTTAGCACAATTCGCTGTCACTGATGAGAGTTTACATGTTAGATTCAAATTAAGATGTGAAATACTTGACGATATTCTCGTGGACTTTCAAAATTTACATACGTCTATTGTCTCTATGATAGTATCTTCCGAAGAACCCTGAATTGGACACTGAGAAGGTTATTCGAACAGCCTTCATGGATAATTATTACACCATCAGAACAACTTATGTTAATTTATTTCCTGTAGTAAACATTCCAGTAAAAACCAAGACAGTTGCTCTATTAGTTCGCCAAATGTTAAACTTCCAAAGATAGTATTGCCAATTTTCAATGGGAATTATAAAGAGTGGCCTACTTTTTTCGATATGTTCCAAAGTTTGGTACATGAAAATTCTAACTTGAGTCAAATAGAAAAGTTTCAATACCTCCTTAGTTCACTTTCTTCTCATGCTTTAAATTTAGTTAAAGGATTTCCATTGACTGCTGAAAATTATGAAAGCGCTTTTCAGACATTGGCGGAAAGATATCAAAATAAAAGACTTCTCGCTAATACGTGTTGGAAGGAAATCTGTAATGTTCCAAAGCTACAGGGTGATTCAGCTAAAGACCTTAGGCGAATTCTAGAAGTTTTTGCGGGAAAACTTATCGGTATTAAGGAATTTAGGTTTACTCGTTGACCAGTGGGACTTTGTTTTATTTCACATTCTCATTCAGAAATTAGATTCAGCAACGATCAAACGTTTTGAATTACAAGAATGTTCAACAGATATTCCGTCGTTTGTCAATTTGCGAAATTTCCTGACAAATCAGTGTATAGCCTTGGAGGCAGTAGCTCTTTCTCTTCCGTCGAAAACTCATTCAGTTTCGAATTCTCAAGTTTTGAAATCTAGTTCTCTCAACGAATAAAAGAAATTCGACTCTTCTCGTTCAAACGGAAACTGAATCATTCAAGAAACGTTTAACCTGTAATTATTGCAAGTTAGCTCATAATATTTACAAATGTCCATCATTTTTGGAACAAACTGTTCAAGATCGGTTCAAGATTGTAAAGAACAAAATTGGTGTATCAATTGCCTCCATTCTGGACATAAGATTAACAATTGTTCTTCAAGGTCAAATTGTCGTACTTGCCACGGAAAGCATCATACCCTGTTGCACATGCGCAATAATGCGGAGAATGATTCTTCATCAGAGACGTTTCATTTCAATGCTGTAAATTCATCGGATTCAGGCTCAGCTCAGGTTTTAACCAATGTTACTTCAAATTCTACCGTTCTCTTAGCAACCGCTGAGGTTGAAATTCGTGATGCTTGGGGTAGATATCAGAAGGTCCGAGTTCTGTTAGATGGAGGCTCTCAAATAAATATTATAACTCAATCGTGTGTAAATAGATTAGGCTTGAAAATTTGTGATGCTTCATTTTCGATAAATGGAATTTGTGAAAGCTCATCTTCTGCTAATTGCAGCACTGAATGTACTATTCGTCCATCAGGTCAAATAAATCCATCATTTACATTCGATGCCGTCGTGATTCCGAAGATTTGTGCGGAAATGCCGAGTTCTTTCGTAAATTATTCGTTTTGGAATTGTGTCCATAACAAGAAGTTAGCAGATCCGAACTTTTCCATTCCGAAATCAATAGATCTTCTTCTGGGAGCGGATATATTCTCTTTAATAATTCGACCGGGTCGTATCGAGGGTAACGGTTCAGAACCAACAGTACTTGAGACAGTATTTGGTTGGGTTTTCATGGGAAAGATTCAATCACCTAACATATCAGTTAACAATTTTCATTTGTCATTGTCTGAATCAGGTTTAAACTCCTCGTTGAAAAGATTTTGGGAACTTGAAGAAGTTTCAGAGAATGTCATTGTATCACCAGAAGATCAATTTTGTGAGAACTTATACACTCAGAACTATTCTAGAAATACATCTGGACGGTACACTGTGGCATTACCATTTAAACCTGATCAGTCAACTCTTTCATTCGGTGACACATATTCTCTCGCACTACGTCGTTTTTTATCCCTTGAACGTAAACTTATTAAAAATCAGAATATATACAGGGAATACTCTACTTTCATGCAGGAATATTTAGAAAAAGATCATATGTCATTGATTTCTACGAGTTCGGATTATGAAAATACTTTGTATATCCCTCACCATTGTATAATCAAACCAAACAGTCCATCCACAAAGTTGAGGTTGTTTTCGATGCATCAGCTCATGTACCTGGTCATTTATCTTTAAATGATGCTCTATTGATAGGTCCTAAATTACAAAAGGATATTATTGCCATTTTGATGAACTTTCGTGTTCATCGGTTCGTTTCACAGTTGATATCAAACAACTGTATCGTCAAATATTAGTCAAAATTCTCGGTTTGAGGTGGTTTCCTTCGTCGGACGAATTTTCTTATTTTGTGGAAACTACTGTTCAGGTATGTACCAAACGTACCATACTTTCAGAACTTTCTCGAATTTTCGACCCTTTGGGGTTCCTTTCTCCATTTACTTTTCTTGCTAAACATTTGATCCAGCATCTTTGGACATTAGGTTTGCAGTGGGATGATACACTTCCAGACGATGTCAGCCGTCGCTGGAATCAGTGTAAATCCGAATTAACCGAATTGGGTAAATTAAAGATACCTCGGAAACTTGCATCGAAACCATTTTATCGTTGCGAACTTCATGGTTTCGGAGATAGTAGTGAGCGTGGTTGCGCAGCCGCGGTATATTTCAGGTTTTTCAATTTTGACGGCTCCATTGACATCTCTTTCGTAGGTGGTAAATCAGAGGTCTCCCCATTGAAGAGAATTTCACTTCCAAGACTGGAATTGTGTCCTTGTCTCTTATTATCAAAACTCATTAATGTGGTTTCCTCTGTTTACCAATCAGCCTTTACAATAGATGACATTTTTGCTTGGTCTGATTCAATGGTAGCTCTAACATGGATTAAGTCTTCTCTCATCGATGGAAGACATTTGTAAGCAATCGTACTACGCAAATTCAGGACTTAGTTTCAACAGAAAATTGGTATCCTGTTCAATCGAAAGACAATCCAGCTGATTGTGCTTCACGCGGCTTAACGCCAACTGAACTGTTGAACTGCTCTTTGTGGTGGACAGGCCCTGACTGGCTTCGTTCCAAACATCTCACCTTCGCAAATGATGAAATAGAGAATTCTCTTCATCTTGTACAAACAGAAGAGCGTCACCTCTCTTTGTCAACTTTCATTTCTCTATCGTTTGTTGATGATTTGCTCTCCAGGTATTCATCTCTGTCCAAGGTTCAAAGGGTGGTAGCTTACATTTTCAGATTTGTTAACTTCATAAAAAACTCTAAAGCTCCTAGGATATATAGATTTTCCGCAGTTCATCTCAAAGATGCACTTTTCTTCATTATAAAACAGGTTCAACGGGTTGTGTTCAAGGAACAGATCGATAATCTCATCTCGGGAAATCCCATATCTAAATCACTTGAAAATTGAATCCATTTATTGGAGAAGACGGTGTTCTCAGGGTGGGCGGTCGTCTGTCTTTTTCTGGTCTGGCCTATGATCACAAACACCCAGCTTTGCTTCCTTCATCTCATCGACTTACTGAGCTCCTTATTCAGCATTTCCATAAAATATATCTGCATCCAGGTGCCCAGACTTTACAGTTCCTTCTGTCTCAACAGGTCATACAGGAGTTTTATACAGTCCACTTAGAGATTGAGTCTGTGCTCAATTCTCGCCCTTTATGTCCGCTTAGTAATGACCCGAATGACATATCTGCACTGACACCAGGACATTTTCTTACTTTGGCTCCATTAACTGCTATTCCTGAACCAGATTTATCACACCTATCTATCGGTCGATTATCGCGTTGGCAGCTTTTAATTCGTATCCATCAGGATTTTTGGAAAAGATGGAATTTAGAATACCTGAACACACTGCAACAACGAAAAAAGTGGTTCAATAGTAACTCGCCTCCTTATTCAATAGGTGCACTCGTCTTGATAAAAGATGATCAACTCCCTCCATTGCGCTGGCAACTTGGACGCATTGAGAAATTGCATCCTGGCGCTGATAAAATAGCTAGAGTAGCTACTGTTCGGACTACTCAAGGTGTACTGCAGAGATCAGTGGTTAAATTATGTCCATTACCTCTTCAATAGTTATGACATATGTTGATGTATATATATATATATATTTTTTTCTTTTCGCTTTATGTTCGATATCTTCTCAATTTTTTATTTGCTTTGTTTCATAAAATATTCTATTTTAGGTGGGCGGTTATGTTACTGCAACTCGTTATTGTTAGTTAAGTTCATTTTTTTTCTGTTCCAAAATGCTTGTTCGTTTCGTGCGGCCCACGTATGTTCATTTCTTTCTCTATGAACGTATATTTACGTGTGGACATATGTTGGAGATATATGACAGTGCGAGACGAAAGGAGTCGTAATTCGAATACACACGTCGACGCTCGTTCGATGCAGTGCAATTTTTTCGTTCAATCATTTATGAAGGATTTGTACGTAAGATCAGATGATATTTGACCTCCTCCCTCCTTCTTGAACATCCCTCGTATTTTATTGTATGCCCCAAAGTTCATTGTTAGGATCGTATGACTTAGAGTACATGCGCGCAGGAGCTCCTGATATTTTGTCAGTGCTTTTCAACATTCTCAGAAATATTTTATTCAATAACAGGAGCCCCCATTTGTAATTGAAACCTAAGCTTACTGAAACCAAAGCTCATCGAACACTTTCATTTTGAAATCGTTTTCCGCTACGTAAGCATTAATCGAACTCATTTCATAAATGTCATTTTCATCCACCCGACTCTAAGTGCGGAAGATATCACTTGAATTGCGTCAATTAATACGAGATTTCCGAATTTGATACAAGAAGTCCTTCATTGCAAAATACACGAAAAACTGCTTTAGGGGTGAATTTAACCCTCTCATCCCCTCCCTAAGGATATCGGACTAGTATCAAATGAGAGCTTATGAAAAAGCAGAGATTTTGTCGAAAATCCGAATTTGATACAAGAAGTCCTTCATGGCAAAATACACGAAAAATAGGTTAAGGGGTGAGTTTAACTCTTTCATCCCCTCCCTAAGTGAATCAGAGTAGTATCAAATGAAAGCTTATGAAATAGCAGAGATTTTGTCGAAAATTCGAATTTGATACAAGAAGTCCTTCATTGCAAAATACATGAAAAACATGTTAAGGAGTGAATTTAACCCTCTCATCTCCTCCCTAAGGAAATCGGAGTAGTGTCAAATGAAAGCTTATGAAAAAGCAGAAATTTTGCCGCAATTCCGAATTTGATACAAGAAGTCCTTCATAAAAAAATACACGAAAAACAGGTTTAGGGGTGAATTTAACCCTCTCATCCCCTTCCTAAGTGAATCAGAGTAGTATCAAATGAAAGCATATGAAAAAGCAAATATTTTGTCGAAAATCCGAATTTGATACAAGAAGTTCTTCATGGCAAAATACACGAAAAACTGGTTTAGGGGTGAATTCAACCCTCTCATTCCCTCCCTAAGGATATCGGAGTAGTATCAAATGAGAGCTTATGAAAAAGCAGAGATTTTGTCGAAAATCCGAATTTGATACAAGAAGGCCTTCATGGCAAAATACACGAAAAACAGGTTAAGGGGTGAGTTTAACCCTCTCATCCCCTCCCTAAGGAAATCAGAGTAGTATCAAATGAAAGCTTATGAAAAACCAGAGATTTTGCCGAAATTCCTAATTTGATACAAGAAGTCCTTCATAGATAAATTAATCAAAACTTCCTGTTATAATTTTTCCCATATGACGAGGCTCTTCAGTCGCATGGGATACCAATTTGTAAATATTAACCAACATTATTTTCATTCTAAACTAATCCTATTTCTCCTTCTTGATCACTTAAAATAGTAACTTTGCTTCTTAATATGAAAAAATTATAGGTGTTAACTTCCATAAACATAATCAATATCTCGGAGACAATTAACGTGGAGTTCATCTCCATTTTCGTACGCGGCATCGTTTGTGAAAAACTACCTACGCCAATGAACCTTCGGGTGAACTCGGCTATTTCACAGGATAACTTTTCCGTACAGATCCACGCAGGTTGAAATTTCACGCATTCGATTAACTGTATAACTGTTTTTCCTTCATGGATGTTTTCAACCACCTACTTTTATTATTAGGGGTTGAAAATAGCCACCCCTATTACTATTTCTGTTTTAGTGATAACGAGGTTCTGGAATTTTTTTATCCCATTTTTTACTCAATTTAAAAAAAAAATTTCTCATGGAAAATTTAGATTCCCGAAATAAATTAAAATGTAAAGTAAGTTTTTATCCTAATTACATTCAAGTTCAACAAATTTGAATTCAAAGCGATGTTGGAAGTTAATTATTTGTCCTATTAACCGCCGTATTCTGCCGAATATCTCTGGCGTATTTCGGATATGATTACATGATGTCACAATTCGATTTCCTCAATCAATAAAAACGATGATTGGAGTCGTGCACACCAAAGATTTAAGATATCCCCATAAAACAAAATCCAATGGATTGAGATCAGGAGCCCGAGGAGACCAAGCGATCTTGATATGTGGTGTTCAAGTATTCCCTCATGTTAACAGCAAAGTGGGCTGGTGCTCCATCATGCAAGAAATATGCTTGTGGCCTTAGCTATAGAGGCACATCTTCTAAAATTGAAAGTAGTTCATCTTCAATTAAGTGTCTATAACTTTGAGCATTGAATGGAGTCTGTAAAAAAATAGACCAATCAAACAATTTCCCAACATGCCTAGCCATACGTTGTGGGAAAATTGTTGCTGCTGTTTACCTTATTAGCATTTTTAGGAAAATCAGATTTTGATTCTCCCATTGAATATTTTCCACATTGCTAAGGTCCTGACGTACGCCTATGGGTGTTCAGGAGTAGTCGGAAAGTTTACCGGCTAACTTTACCTTTTACACAGGTACCTCTTCAAACACTTTCGTAGGTTCATTGAGATGTGGAATGCTTCCACGGTACAACTGCACCTATGGATTTCTTGTCCCAAATTAATCGTTTCTTTCGATTGAACCTAGTCTCGTTCTCTTACTCAGAGGATAACAGGGCAAAACCGCCCTTATGTGGTTATTCGACTCTCAAGGGTTTTTATCGCATTTTCTTCAAAAATTCCAAGTTTTCAACAAATTTGCGTAGACGAAACCTTTTGATTGAAACTATTCTCGTTTTTTACACAGGGGGTAACAGGGCTAAAATCACCCTTGTTGGGTGGTTTTTTGACTCTCAAGGGTTGTTATCGCATTTTCTTCAAAGAGAGATATTTTTTTTCAAAATTCAGCAAGTATTGAATAAAAGAGAATTTTCAAAACCTGGTAATCACAAAAACAGATTAAATAAAAAAGAAATAGGGGTGGCTATTTTCAACACATAATAATTAAAATATGGTGGTTGAAAAAATCCATGAAAAAACCAACTGTGCAGTTGATCAAATGTATGTGATTTCATTACTATTCTATTCACAGAACTGGCTACTTCTGATGGCTCTAAATGATTTTGAAAAATTTTTCCCAAAGTTTTTCGCATTCATTTACAGACCCCTGTATAGGAGCTACTATTGTGAATTCTTCAGAATGCAGATATGACTGCCAGCCATAGATTAAAAAGAATGAAGATGGAATAGCGTAAGCTAAACTCCGCCTCTGAATTGTATTTTATAGAATACATAATAAAGGCCCTTTATTATTATTATTATTATTATAAACTGTCTTGCATAGCCAGTACTAAAAAGCGACTACATTTTAGCAGTAGTTGTTATTTTTGAGACAGTCGTAGATGGCGCTGAAACTGCATATGTAATACGACGAGAAATCTATAATAGAAGGTGGGAATTTCAAATCTACCCATAGCTAAAAATGCTTCACATTGCAATGCTACAATTAATGGTTCCAATAATGGAACCTTCAAATAGTAGGAAAAATCAAATCAAATCATCTCTTTATTTCCATCGATCATATACATGATATCGGAATGGTCAATATAAATACAACAATAAAAAAAAAGAAAACACCACAAATGTGAGAAACAACACCAAGATGTGAAGACTCTAAGCAAAACACTATGTACATACTACACTATCTGATCACAGAGATACTCATCTATGTGATAATAGGCCTTGTCTAATATAAAATTATTTAGTTCTCTTTTAAATCATTTGATACTATTCAAAGACTTTATATGTTTGGGAAGTTTATTAAATACTCTGATTCTCATTCTACAAAAGGATTTATCAGTTAATGAGAGCCTGCATGGAGGCAATCTCAGCTCAGATCGGCCTCTCGTATTGACACCATGAAAAGATCCATTCGTATCAAAAATGCCCTTATTTTTGAAAACATACAGACACAATTCCACAATATACAAGCCACCTGAAATGATCCCTACACGAATCCCTGTAATTTAAGGATAACATGATTCGAATTATCTTCTTTTGTGCTCTAGAAACGCCACCAGCACCAGTCGATCCGCCCCAAAAACAAATAGCATACCTGAGCCTTGACGCAACCAGCGCTTGATAAACATTAACCAACTGTGACTGAAGTAAGACAGTTCTAAGATTTCGGAACAGATAGCCAACAGAACTCAATCTAGAGATTAAACGATCGCAATGCCCCCTCCACGACAGATGTTCAGACGTCTGCTATCACCGTGGTTATCCATAGCAACTCGGACAACAACTTTCGATAGCCACTGCTACCCGTTTTTGGTATTCTCTAACAAACCGTTAACAACTATTGTTATCATAAGAACTTTTGGTGAAGGTCATGGCAACACCGCAAAATAGTTCAAATGTCCGTTTTCTCGATTCAACCATAGACAAATGACATAGTTTTGTCTGTGGAATATGCAAATCATAATCGTCTCTACTCGCAAGAAATGGCCGTTGTAGAAAGTAGTGAAAAAATTCCATTATTATCGGTGAAGCACATTGTTACTGCAACTTATTATTTTCATTAAATTTGTTAGTTTCATTCATTTTGTTCCAAGTTGCTTGCTCGTTTCGTGCGGCCCACGTATGTTCATTTATTTCCCGATTGACGCGTAACATATGTTGGAGCATATGACCTATGCCAGAATGGTACGAAATCGTCGTTCATCCACACATCGTAGTGCAACACTTTCTTCGCAATGGATGAATTTTCTCGTTAATTTCTACAAATTAGAACTCTGGTGAAAAAAATGACTATTATCGCTCGCGAGTGCATGGACAGGGAATTCAGCCGTACTGTGAAACCAGGTAGGCAGTGCTCCAGCATTCGATCTTCTTTCGAGTCATTTTTTCTTATCAGAATTTCATTGTTAATTTTCTATTTCGTTTTCATTTAATTTTCAAAGGCCCTTGTCGTGCCACACATATAAGAGAGAAGTTTCAGCTTTTTATATTCGTTAAAGCTGTACTATCCCTAAATGAAATTTTTTTGTATATCCCACCAATTGAGATTGATTTTTAACAGAAAGAAAAAGGCTGGTTCACTGGCGCATTTACCCTACAATCCTCTATATTAATACCTTTGTATTTCCTGATTCATTAAAAAGTTCATTTGTACTAAAAATGCCATTCTTATTCGATTCAAACTTCTAATTGTTCACATGAATGAAAAAAAGAAAAAAAAACATAAATAAGCAATAGCCGACAAGAGTGGTTATCGATAGCAACACTTATGAAGCAGTTGCCAGTAAACTACTAGTGATAGCCACTAGTTGTTATGCATAGCAACTACCGATTTCGCGCTTAGCAACTGACCTTAAAGATAACCAAGATTTTCGGTGGCTATTTATAGCAACTTAAGTTAGCTGATTGAGTTATATTTTTCCAGCATACTGACCCTGACTATTCAGTAGTGTACGTAACCATCAAACTAAGAAACGGGATGGAGGGAAACGGAATGACCTTCACCTTAGGTCGCGGTAATGAGATTGTTGCAGCAGCTGTTGAATCACTGAAAGACGTTTTATTAGGACATGTAGTAACTGATATCTATAAAGATTTCGGTGGCTTTTGGAGAGCACTTACCAGCGACAGTCAGTTGAGATGGGTAAGTACGGTCTGATATAATATCCTCTATTTTTAAGTGCCTTGTTCTCTTCGGACTTTGGTAATCCTCAACGTTATCTGAACTCTGCCTAAATCTCAATTCAAACCACTGTCTCAAATTATTAAGCCAGAATAACCTCCTCCATCCTGGGCCCCTTCGTCTTACCACTTTTTTCTCCGCGTTGTCAGCTTTAAAAGGCCATACTCCTCATCTCTTATGCAGGGCATACATGTGTCGTAGTTTTTCAAGCCTGCACAGGTCGCCGGAGCAAATTTGAGATTCGACTCGATCTAGTGGTACCGTACGGTCGCTGCTAACGAACACACGACCCGTCCGGTTTACCGAAACGTCCTCACACACAAGGCAGACCCGCGCAGGTATACCTGTACAGTTTTTGTCTCCGGTCAACCGTAGCGTGTATGCCCTGCATTAGGATATGGCAGCAGTATTTCAGCTTGCGCTTTTTCATGGTGAATAGCCCTTCTGTTGTTTTATTAATACGACTATGTTCCTTGGTTTCACGAACTTTCTCTGTCCGTTCCCTTGTGTAAATTATCGAGCAGATATATTTGTCAATCAGCAAGAAACTTTCCAAAAAATACATTTGGCCACTCAGGTCATTCGAAGCATGTAGAATCATTATTTAGGCAGTAACCATCTTCTATTATTGTTCTTCCTCCCACCGTTACGGCAGAAATCTTTTGTCGTTTACAACGCAAAAATTAACTTTCAAAAAAGTTTTTAAAAATGCGGAAGATCTTGTATCAAAAAACGCTCCTTGAAAGTACGAAAAAAAGAACATCAGAAGCTCTCTCAAGTTTTGGATACCGATAGATTCAAGTTAGTCAAACAAGCTGTGGATGAAAATTAGATGATAAAATGGAACGAAATTTCTATCATATTCAAGGAAGAGAGGCCTACAAGGAGAAGAATCAAAGAAGCAGCATTCATGAATATCGCTCTCAATTCCATAAGTGAAGCTGATGAAAGCGTGTTGAAAAGGAATTTCTTTCCAAACACAGTACATATCAATCCATCCTAGTATTTAGAGCATGAAGCAGTCACTTCGCATTTAGCACAGGAAAATTTCATGAAGAGCGTAGCCATTTGGTTGATACTGAATCAAATATCCGACCAGGTATTATTTCAAACAGATATTTGAGTAAATTCGGGAGCACTCTGCACAAGTGAACATGGGACCCAAAATTTTTTTCGATCAACTTATTATAGAATGACCAGAAGTGGTCGGGATTCGCGAATATTTTAGGTGTGTCGCTTACTTTTTGGTCTACGAAAATTTGATAGAATTAAAATTAAACTTCAATGGTTGAAGCTTTGGTTACGTGTGAAAAGTTGATGTTCCGAGGTGTCGTGTATCAGAAAGACATAGGGATAGGCTTATGCTGCCAAGATGGTTTATTGAGTTTTTAATTGGCAGCGATAATTGATATGCAATATATGTTGTGTAACACCCTTTTTACCTATTATATATTATTAGTAGGATTTTGATAACATCTAACCGATAATTTGAGCAATTCATATTCGTGTGAAAATTCCCTCAGTATGTTGTTGATGCTATATTTCAACAAAATAATAGATTTCAGCGAGGTGTCGGTATATAATTATCAGAAAGACATAGATTTAAACTGGATGAAAGGTGCTTATACTGCCAAGATTTAAGTCGCTCTTTGAGTGTGAAATATAAATCAATTCAGCTTTCATAAAAAATTCAGTTATACTTTTAATAGACATTATCGGATAAAAATGAATTAATTCTAAATCAAAAGTCTGAGGAAATTTTTGAGAGCCCTGTACAGACGGATTAACTGCCCATGACGATAATTGATATGCAATAAAGGGGTTTATGTTGTTTACTCACTTTTTCTTTCTTTCGTTCAGGACACTGACGTCCGCCAAAACCACACTCTTTGCACTGATGAGATAAACTAAAATCGCTACTATTGAATAATAAAATAAAATAAACTCCTGTAAAATATCTTAAAATCTATATCTAACTCGGAACTATAATCACTAAATCTTAATCTGAATTATCTGAATCTGCTAATCTGACTGAATCTAATCTGAATAATCTAATTGCAACACATAATTCCCGGTGGGGAGAGAGGAAACGGACACACACAGATGTGGCATTTGTCGCCTAAAATCATCTTCGATTTCGGTTTAACACGTAAAAACAGATTTATCTGATTCTAGCGAAGAGAAATTTATGTTTTCAGGCCTTTTTTTCTCACCGTAAAACTCTGAAACAACGACTTCGAATCTTAAGGTGTATACAGGGCAACGGAAAATATATATAAAATAATCGGAATACTTAAAATGAAGAATGATTTTCCTATACAATCAAGTTTCATTACAGTTGCTTTAAAATGGGATCTCAAATTCTTGTCATAATTTGTTGATTTCTAAGTTGCTATTCATGTTACATATACAGGCTTATGATAAAGTAATGCACAAAATTCATAAACGATGACTTTTGAAAAAGTCAAATTTGTCAAAGTTATAAAGCTTAATGAATGAACAAACCTTTATCTCAAATTAAAAATAACTACAGTATACTATAATTCCCTTTTCCTAAAAACTTATGTCAGTGCTTTTCTGAATTTTGACAACGTATATTATTTCAGCCACCGAGATTGAATTCTATCTCTATGATTTCCCGTTATGAAAAATTTTGATTAATATTAGGCCAACTGACATTGATTAATGAGCCTGGCATTTGTCAATCGAATATCGATCTGTGATGGCCATCGTTCAAAGAAAATCATCGTGACATATGTCATTTCTCTTTTCTCTTGAGTAAATTAAAAAAATTATCATATCTTTAGATGGAAAAGAGCTACGACAATGAAATTTGAGGATAAGTAAGATATCGATCATCTCAATATATTCACGAATTTTTATTGAAATCCGAAAAATATCTTATGAGATAGTGAGGATTAAAAAAATTTTTTTTTGGGAATTTTTTAAATTTTCTAGCGTGACGATTTCTACGAAATTTTGCAAGCTATTTTGTTGCAGCCTCCCTCAACATTATTTCAAGTATCAATTTGATCGGATGGATATTCTAGTAGTTATTGAGGAAACAAAATTTCAGATGCTCATAACTACTGAACCATCCGAAGGATTTGGCCCAATAACGAACTTGACCGAGATATTTGGACAATTAACCTATTCTGAAAATATGAAAACTCTAGCTCATCTCGTTTGGATGCTAGAGAGGATACGGCCGGCCGGCCGGACAGACTCAACTTTCGCCACGAATTCTTCATCAGGGACTCGAACCCAATCGATTGAGACCATTTTCGGCTCAATATTCCAAAATTACAGACATTCGGGCAAAATGATAGGCACTCTGTTCGGGTGAACAAGAGCGCCAAAAACGAAATAAACGTAAGTTTCAAAATAACTTTTCAATTAACTAAACAGTCCATTAAACCAAAACTATTTCTTATAGGAATTGTTCAAACTGTGTCCCGTTTACTAACTGACATAAGCCAAGACGATGGTAGACCGCATTTACAGAGTTTTCGATCATCTGCGGAGTTATAAAAGCAATTTCGTGTCTAATTCGTTCCATTAAGTCTTCTAAATTGTCTGGCCGGTTAATGTAGACCCGACTTTTCAAATGTCCCCACAGAAAAAAATCAAGGAGGGTAAGATCAGGTGACCTAGGTGGCCACTCCATTGGTCCACGTCTTCCAATCCACCGTCCTTCAAACTGGTTATCCAGAAACCTTCGAACAGTAAGACCATAATGTGGCGGTGCGCCATCTTGTTGGAACCAAATACTAGGATCTAAGTTGTCTTATTATTTGGATCCGAGTAGGTCCGGAAGTACTGCCATACGAAGATGTTCCAAATATCGTTCAGTTGTTAAATTACCGCGAAAGTAATAAGGACCAATAAATCTTCCCCTGACGATTTCTACCAAAACATTAATTTTTTGCGGGCGCTGGGTGTGTTTTGTCTGCATCCAGTAGAGATTTTCCCGAGCCGAGTAGCGACAATTGTGTCGATTTACAGAACCACTTAGACAAAACGTTGCCTCATCGGAAAATACTACACTATTAAAAAAATTTGGATTTTCGTCTGTTCGGATCATCTTCTGACAGTTCGTGAACAAGTTGAACTTTGTATGGGTGTAGTTTTTCTTTTTTTAACATCTTTACTAAAAACGACTGACTAACATTTTCTTGTAAGGCAATTTCTGTTGTAGTTGTGTGAGGGTTGTCTTCTACTGACAGCAAAATATCTAACTTCATATCGTCGCTTATTCCTGGTCGTCCAGATTTTGGAGCATCCCTCACGCTTCCCGTTGCATTAAATTTTGCAACAATTCTGCTTACTGTGCTTCTAGCAATTGAAGGTCTTTCCAAATGTGTTGAGTTAAATAACACACATAGAATTTCTATCCTTTCTCTTTCGTTTAAACGAGCCATAATAATAAAACTGGTGTCACACTAATTGTACGACCGACACTGACACACCGTTGTTTTAGTAAATCAATCGAAAAAATTGATTAGAACATATGTTCTTACTGGATAAGTTTAAGTTTGACCTCTTTTTATAATTGTTTTTGTTATTTCGTTTTTTATTCATTTTCTCGTTTTTTTTCTTATGTTAGCCCTACTGCAACTATTTTTCCCTAGTGTAAAAAAAATTTTAGAAAGTACTGAGGTCAGATTGCTTTGGCGCTCTTGTTGAGCTACTTGCGAGTAAATATTCAAACCATAACATGTCTATAAGCACTCTGATCACGTGTATAATAGTCTTTTCCCGTACTATGGGACAATGTGATGCAATATGAACGCCTAATGAATGAACAAACCTATATCTCAAATTAAAAATCACTACTCATAATTTTCCCCAAGTTTTGTTCGAAGCTATAATTCCCTTTTCCTAAAAACTGACGTCAGTGCTTTTCTGAATTTTGACAACGTATATTATTTCAGCCACCGAGATTGAAATCTGTCTCTATGCTTTCCCGTTATGAAAAATTTTGATTAATATTACGCCAACTGACACTGATTAATGAGCCCGGCATTTGTCAATCGAATATCGATCTGTGATGGCCATCATTCAAAGAAAATCATCGGAACGGCAATGAAATTTGAGGATAAGTAAGATATCGATCACTTCAATATATTCACGAATTTTTATTGAAATCCGAAAAATATCTTATGAGATAGATAGATAGAAAAATTTTCTTTGGGAATTTTTTTAAAATTTTCTAGCGTGACGATTTCTGCGAAATTTTACTAGCCGTTTTGTTGCAGCCTCCCTCAACCATATTTCAAGTATCAATTTGATCGGATGGGAAACAAAATTTCAGATGCTCATAACTACTGAACCATCCGACGGATTTGGCCCAATAACGAACTTGACCGAGATATTTGAACAATTAACCTATTCTGAAAATATGAAAACTCTAGCTGATTCCTTTTGGATACTAGAAAGGATACGGCCGACCGGCCGGCCGGACAGACTCAACTTTCGTCTCGAATTCTTCATCAGGGAGCCGAACCCAATCGATTCCTCTCGGCTCGATATTCCAAAATTACAGACATTCGGGCAAAATGATAGGCACTCTGTTCGGGGTGAATAAGAGCGCCAAAAACAAGCTTTATTACATAATGTAATAAAAATCTTAGCTTCCCATTAAAAAAATATGTTGATGACGTCATAATTTTGATAAATTTGACTTGTTTTTGCATTTTTTTCAAAAGTGATCGTTGTACGTTTTATGAATTTTGTGCATTACTTTATCATAACCCTGTATATTATTCGTATTATCCGTTGAGAAAATCGAGGTTGAGTGAAATAACATAAGTTAAACTCATATAAAAATGAATAATGGAAGACCCTTCATTATTATTGTATTTTATGTATAAATTTCTCGAGTCGCGATATTTGTATTCAAACTCCTCCAAAATGGCTTCACCGATTCTCATAAGTTGGGTGCATATTGGATAGGTTTGAGAATCGGACAACATTTAATATTCCCCCTAAATATTAAGGATAGTCCACCTCTATTTTTTGTTACTTTGGAATTTTTTTTTATGATACAGCATACAAAATATATAAAACCCTGAATTTTCACCCTCTATATTAATGTTTCTTCATATATTAAATTCTGTTAAACTTCTAAACGGCTGGACCGAATTCAATGACTTTTTTGTGTGTTCAAGTGAAGAATGATAGATTCAAGTGGCTGATAGCGCTGCAGTCGGTATTCAGGTTGTTACCGTTTTCGTAAAGTTGCTCAATTCGTAGTTGCCAATGTTGACGAGGGGCTTTTTAGAAGGTGATAAATGCGGAAAAATCGAAATATAAATTGGGAGATAAACAATTGAATGAATGTCAAATTAATATCGAATAGTTGTAATGGGTGTTTGGCATCACAAAACAAGAAAGCTCAAGAGTTGACTTCATCTGTAATATCTGCCATTTTGTTAGAAGACGGACTAACTGCACTTTCGGGCGTAAAATTACTACTGAACATGAAAAGCAACATCAGCTGATGCTTCATCCATTAGATTACGTTGACTTCCTGAAAACTATAAGACTAGAAGCGACAGATTCTAGCGAATATTTATTAAAACTTGGAGGTCATATCTCTGGCGCTAATATAATAGTTTTTCGAAAATAAAATGACCTCATTGTATTTGTATGATACAACTGCATCATAAAAAAAATTATTCGAGAAGTGTAGTTTGATAAAAAATTCTCATTTCTCCGAAACTACTAGGCCGACCTAACAGAATAACGAATAAGTCCCTCAAACCCACCCTGAAAATTTCATTGTTCTTGGCCATTTTCGTTCGTGTCAACGCACGGACGTATACAGGGTGGCCGTTTGAAAACGAAACAGACGAGATTACAGACGAAATAAGTTTTTTCGATAGAAATGCTCGGACAGGTCGATTTCTGTTTCGAGGGAGACAACTTAAGATGTAGGTTACGGACCCATAGCGCTTCAACCCTTGCTGCTACAACCCCCACCCCCAATTTTTGAATAGGGAAGATGGGGTTAGTGATATCTCAATTCAAAGTTATTTTTTTTAGGATTTCAGCACAATAATTGTTTTTTCATTTGATGCATTAGTTCTCGAAATATTCATGCGTCAGTTAATTTTATCACTTAAATTAATTTTTTGCGAATAATTGACACTTCCGAAACACCAAAATTTCCGTACTTGTATTTGAAATTGCAAAACATCTACTACTGGGCAAATGAAGTCATACCGTCCGTGCTAATGCTACTAGGGTCAGATGTTCGACTAGCTGTTTTATTCACTGAAATCATTCTCCCACTGTACGGTATCAGAACGATTTGAAGTATTGATCTAAGAAATAAGACTTTTCAAAGTAAAGTAAATAATTTATCAAAAACTCACATCAATTAATTAAATATTCAAATTGTTCACCATTAGCTTCCATACAATGAAATAAGTTTTGTTCGAAACGATGGCGCACATTTCGCAGCATTTCTGGTGTGATTTGACGATATTCGTTCACTATACGTCTTCTTAAATCTATGAAATCGGGCTGTGTAGAGTAAATTTCACTCTTCAAGTGGCCCCAAAGAAAGAAATCTAGTGGTGACACTAATCCACCGATTTTGAAATCTTTGATCCAGATATTCTCGAACTGGTAAGGCGTAGTGTGGAGGAGCTCCATCCTGTTGAAACACAATCTGATCTTCCACATAATTTCCACAATAATCAACAAAATGAAAACATATTTCTGTGGCATCATTAATGATTTGATTTTTCTTACCTGGTAATCTGATTAGAGATATGTACGTTTTTGGACTTTTTGGATATTTCTATCGATCAAGTGTTACCGCATGTTATTGGAAATACTGCAAATTATATCAAAGATAATTTAGATTGAGTTTCAGCAAGATTGAGCTCCTTCGCAATACGCTTTGTTTGTTCGACATCTTGATTAAAGATTTCTGTCAGTGGTTTGGAGGAAGGAAGCCACAGTCATGGTTGTTTTGAAGCTCAAAATGTCGATTTTTCACAAAAAAAACACTACAAGTGCCATGAAAACACCACTTCATTTTCAAATACTTTACGTACGATATGACTTTATTTGTCCAGTAGTAGATGTTTTGCAATTTCAAATACAAGTACGGAAATTTTGGTGTTTCGGAAGCACGAAGTGTCAATTATTCGCAAAAAATTAATTTAAGTGATAAAATTAACTAACGCATGAATATTTCGAGAACTAATGCATGAAATGAAAAAACAGTTACTGTGCTGAAATCAGTATAAAAATACCTTTCAAATGAGGTATCACTCACCTCATCATCCCTATTCAAAATTTGGGGGTGAGGGTTGTAGTAGCAAGGGTTGAAGCGCTATGCGTCCGTAACCTACATCTTAAGTTGTCCCCCTCGAAACAGAAATCGACCTGTCCGAGCATTTCTATCGAAAAAATTTTTTCATCTGTAATCTCGTCTGTTTCGTTTTCAAATGGCCACCCTGTATAACTGATTCTGACCACGTGTTTATCAATGAATCCAGACAAAAAGATTGATACCTCTTTTACCCAAACATTCCAAAAAATATAGATATTAGGGCAAATCTATAAACACTGTGTTCGGAGAACAAGGGCACCCAAAATATAATTCTTCTTTTTACAGGGCGAGTCTTTGACCACTGCGTTAATTTTAACCATAGGTTCTTGAGATCAAAAGAATCACTTTTTTCCCATACCGTTTTTCCATATTCAGCTGCGTTGAAAAGTTATAAGCATTTTATGTTTTCACATTGGGCAAATACCGCTCTGTAGTCTAGTTTGAAAGAAAATTACCTTCCACAGCTTTCACTATTGAATCTGAATTGTTTAAAAACATTATTTTCCCTTTAAGAAATGATTCTCTCACTCATGTTTCATCAGATGATTATATCGATTCAATTCCTTTCAACTTATTCAAATATTTCAAAAACGGTGCAATTTAGGAAAAAAGATGACGAATGATTTTATATGCAAAAAAGACTAATGATTCTAGGAAGTACAAGATATGGACCTTTAGTTCAAGTTATATTTGTTTCTCATGCAATTTAACCAATCTGTACAGTAGTAGTGGAAAACCTACAAGAAATAGAATAAATCGATTGATGACAAAATATGCATGACTGTTATCAAAAACCTTCTACAAGAGATCATTTCAATTGATATTGTCGTTTGAATATTACAGGTGAAAATGCAATTTTTTTATGAAATTTCAACACCCTATATATATATATATATATATATAAATTTTTTGTTTAAAATTTCTTGGGTGTATAGCACTTATTCTACTAATAAATGGTAATTGTTAAATTATTATTTTATTTATTTCATTTTTTCAACATATGTTTCGGCGTGTCTACGCCTTTTTCAAGGAATATAATATAGTCGACAATTTCCTGTAATTTTCAAAGGCTTAATTGGTGGTAGCAGGATCAATGAAACGGGAAAATGAAAACTATGTCAGTTTTCCGACGTTTCGGAAATATATTTTTCCATCTTCAGGGCTCTACAAAAGAATATGGAGCATATAATGAAAAATTCCAAAAATAACACACATGTAAATATATAAAACGAGTCGAATAGAGCACTCAGTTTTCTGGACATGAAGATTGAACGTGGGAGTGATGATGTTTTGTATGTGGATTGGTATCAGAAACCTACTTTTTCTGGAAGATATATGAGCTTTTTTAGCCATCATGCCATGATTCACAAAATTAATATAATAAAAAATTTGAAACTCAGAGCTTTGAGACTGTCTGACATCATATATCATGAAAAAAACTTTAGATATATCAAATCGGTTTTAGTGAGCAATAATTACCCAACTCATTTGATTGACAGAATGTTGGGAGAACCAATCAAGCCTCCTCAACCTCACATCCCTTCGTCTGGAGGGTCCACGCAACCAACTGTAAAATATGACACCCTCTTATATGTCAGAGGACTTTCAGAGAAACTCTCCAAAATCATTAAAAAAGAAAATCTTAAAGTGTCATTTAGAAGCTCCAACACAATTGGAAAACGATTTTTCAGTGCCATCAAGAATCCAACACCGATTACTATGCTTTCTGATATAGTGTACAGGATAGGATGTTCAGATTGTTCCAGTGTCTATGTAGGACAAACTGGGCGATATTTGAAATTAAGAGTCCAGGAACACATGAGATCTGTCCGCTTGCCCATCTCCAACCCAAAAACAGCCTTAGCTGAACACTGCGTCAGCACGGGACATAGTTTCAACTTTGAAAACGTTAAAATTCTAAATAGGGAACCATACTTAGGGAATCGACTAATGTATGAGATGTTACAGATAGCAGTTAATAACTCAGTTAATTCAAGATCGGATATCCAACATCTAAGCCGAATATATTTTTTCCTTATTAAGAATGAATAAACACCCTGTAAAGTTTTCATCGCCTCCCGTTAACATATGAACGCTTGTTCGGGTATTTCCATCTGAGAAATCGAGAGCTCTTATATTGGTTCCACCTCCGTGTGTCGACGTATGTCACAAATTTACCACTTTGTTTATTTTCGTTGCGGTCAGATAATTTCTTCCATGAAAAATACATACTTGAGATCTGTAAACTGTATTATTTATATAGAGGATAATGGGAGGAAACAATTGTTTAGTCTGTAAGTACATCTTGGTTTTATTTATTTTTTCACGAAAACCTTCAACATTATTGCTGATTGTTTATGTTGTTTTCACTTTTTGAGCTGTATCCATGTTTAATTATTTGATGTTATACATTTTAGACTGTAATTATGAGGTGTTGTCTTGGTTGTCTTTCCTGCTGTTTTTATATATTTACATGTGTGTTATTTTTGGAATTTTTCATTATATGCTCCATATTCTTTTGTAGAGCCCTGAAGATGGAAAAATATATTTCCGAAACGTCGGCGAACTGACATAGTTTTCATTTTCCCGTTTCATTGATCCTGCTACCACCAATTAAGCCTTTGAAAATATAATTTTGGATCACTAATTTGAATTTAAGAATTTCCTGTAAATTACATAATAATAAATACACAAATGTATCAACAAACAACACAAAGCTTTTACGTACTTCATTCAAATCGTCCGTCAAGATATTATTTTCTCTTATAATCAAACTTTAAAAGATCTTCAAATATTAAATATTTTCGTCAGCCATGAGTAAAATAATGTGACGATGATGTACTGTCACGATTTTGATTTTCCAACTGCTTATTCCAATTTAATGCTGCGACACCTGTACGAATTAACAAGTGATAATCCCAAATCTGGGCTTGAATTGGTTCTTTTTAATCTAGATGGAGTCGGTAGTGGAAGATTGAAAATTTGTATTTCCTTATTTATGTTATCAGATTGAAATAAATTTGGGCCAAGTTTTTGATGTCCGTTTTATCGTTCATAGCTTCTTTTTCTTTTTTTATGTGGATCATTTCTAGTATGTTTCTAGTTTTGTTGTTTCTTTCTTTTTCCAGGATAGAAAAGTTCTCAAAATCCATTTTATGTTTTTCTGTTTGTCATGCTTTTTAGTGCGGTCATATTTTTGCAAAATTTGTGCCCATTTATTCTTTCCTTTATATATTGTGTTGTCTGTCCTATATATACTTTTGGGCAATCCATACAATTTATTCGGTAGACACAATTCGAGATTTTATTATTTTGGATTTTTGATTTTAATTTTGTGTTTATAAATTTCAAATTATTTGTGTTTTTATGTGCTACGTTTATTCCATAATGCTTCATTGATGCATTTAGTGTTTCTGTTAAGCCCTGTATATATGGTAAGGATACATATTTTTGGGTTTCGATTTCGGTTCTTCTAGTTTTTCGTTCTGTATTATAAAGGCTAAAGATTTTGTCTTTGAAGATCTTGTCAATTAGTTGTAGAGGATAGTTATTAATTGCTAGTATTTCTTTTGCTTTTTTTTTTGTTTGTTGTCTAAACTCTGGACTAGTGAGTTTAGAGCACTTTTTTTATGAACCATTGGAACTGCGGCTTCCAAGTTCAAATATCGTCCACTCCAGGTTGGTTTTGTGTACCAAATTGTCTTTACTCCTGTGTTTGTTCGTATGAGTGTCAGATCTAAGAAATTGATTTTATTTCTAACTTGTTTTTCTAACTCACAGGTGAACTTCAAATTAGGATGGTAGTTATTGAATTCATTTATAATATCCTCTATTTCATTTTCTGGTGCTGCTGTAAGACAGTCATCAACAAATCGTTTGGTATTTTGTACTTTAATTTTTTTATAACCGTTTCTTCTAGATCCTCCATTACGAGTTGAGCTATTACTGCAGAAATTGGAACCCCATACCACATCCATTAATTTGACAATAAAATTCATTTTTGAATGGGAAATATGAACTAGAAAAACATAGATCGACCGCTTTCAGAAATTCATCTCGTGGTAGGTCAGTATATTCCTTTATTTCGTTCCATTTTTTAATTATGATGTCCTTTGCTATATTCAACGGTAAATTTGTGTACAGACTGATGACATCCAGTGAGAAAAGCTTTTCATCTGCTTTTAGTGATATTGCGCCTATAAAATCCTTAAAATTCCATGAATCTTTTACGTAATATTTATTTTTTCCAAGAATTGGTGTTAAACAATTTGCGATGTACTTTGATAACTTATAAATTGGACTTTGCACACAGCTGATGATTGGTATATCCTGTTTATGTAATTTTGGAAGTCCGTAAATTTGGGGTGGATTTGCATTATGGATTTTTAAGTCATTACATAATTTTTTTAGGTAGAAGAAGTTTTCTTTCCCATGATTTTATTAGATCATTATTTTTATTCTGAATTATGTTTGTTGGGTCTTGTTTGAGTTTTTTGTATGTTGTTTCATCATTAAGGAGATCATAAATTTTTTTATTATAGTCATCCGTTTTATTAGATTTATCTGGCTTAAGGACTGTTATTTGAGGGTTCTGTCTAAGTTTGTCTGTTCGTTTTTCTAATTTTCTTATTTAGTTGTAATTGTTTTTATCAAGTTTTGTAGACCTTTTTTTGAAATTGGTAATATTATTCACTACTTTATTTCGTATTTCTGCTTGAGTATCTTTATCAAACCTATCGATCACCGTTTCTATATTTGCAATGATATGGTGTATGGGAAGCTTCTGTTTTTCTAACAGTATTTTGGTCCCAAATTAAGAATTTCTTCAACTTCTTCAGGAATGTTTACGTCAGAGATGTTTAGTTTTTGGCGCTCTTGTTCACCGAACAGAGTGCCTATCATTTTGCCCGAATGTCTGTAATTTTGGAATATCGAGCCGAAAATGGTCTCAATCGATTGACTCTGATGAAGAATTCGTGGCGAAAGTGGAGTCTGTCCGGCCGTTCGTATCCTCTCTAGCATCCAAAAGGAATCAGCTAGAGTTTTCATATTTTCAGAATAGGTTAATTGTCCAAATATCTCGGTCAAGTTCGTTATTGGGCCAAATCCGTCGGATGGTTCAGTAGTTATGAGCATCTGAAATTTTGTTTCCTCAATAACTACTAGAATATCCATCCGATCAAGTTGTACTTGGAATGTTATTGAGGGAGGCTGAAACGAAACGGCTTGCAAAATTTCGCAGAAATCGTCACGCTAGAAAATTTTTAAAAATTCCAAAAAAAAAAAAATTTTCTATACTCAATATCTCCTAAGACTTCATTTAGATTTAAATAAAAATCTGTTACCTCAAATTTCATTGTCGTAGCTTTCCCCCTTCTGAAGATATGATCATTTTTTCATTTACTCAAGAGAAAATAGAAATGTCATGAAGTCCGAGTTTTGTCATTGAAAGATTTGCCATCACAGATCGATATTCGTTTGACAACTTGCGGACCTAGATATCAGTGTCAGTTGGCGTAATATCAATCAAAATTTTCAGATTCATAGAGGTAGAATTCGATGTCGATGACGTTGTCAAAATTCAGAAACGCACAGACGTAATATTAATCAAAAATTTTTTATCATAAAGAAAAAATTTGATGGCTTTGTCAAAACTCAGAAAAGCAATGACGTAAATTTTTAGGAGAAGCATAGAACAAAATTTGGTGAAAATTATGAGAGTTATTTTCAAATTGAGATAAAGGTTTGTTTATTCAATAGGCTTTCATATTTGCATCACATTGTCCCATAGTACGGAAAAAGACTATTGTTGATCAGAGAGCTTATAGATTTGTTAAGGTTTGAATATTTACTCGCATGTAGCTCAACAAGAGCGCCAAAGCAATCTGACCTCACGTCAGTGCTTTTCTAAATTTTTTCTGTTTGTTTGATTATAATTGCGTTATTCAGCCTTAGGTTAAACAAAAAAATTTATATCAAAGCACAAGAAACTCTAACAAAAAAAAAAAAAAATATATATATATATATATATATATTCTTTTGAACTTTTGGCTGACAATATTTAGTTAGCAAACAATTAAGTATATGTCATACAATTCGGCGTATGGCATAAAAGCCTAGGGAAAAAAACCCAGTAAAAAAAACCCTGGCTCCCTGTCTAAGTGTGAAAACACAAAAATAAGCTGAAATATATTTTAGGGACTTCTTTCTTCAAGAGTGGTTTTCTATTGATGGAGACAGAGACTTCTTCAAGTTGCTCAACACCCAAATTCTTCTGAACGGAGTCAAATTTGGAAAAATGTTATAGGAAGAAAATATTTCTTTTGACGTCAAGAATCTATGGTTAAAATTAACGCAGTGGTCAAAGACTCACCCTGTATAATAAAATGGAATCTCTTATTGGGGAGTTTTATTATTGCAAAATTTTATGGCAATTAAAAATCTTTCAGGTCGGCCCTGAAAAAGGTGTAATTCATTTGGCAAGTGCAGCTATAATTAATGGTCTCTGGGATCTTTGGGCTAAGTTACTCAAGAAACCACTGTGGAGATTGTTAATAGATTTGGAACCGGAACAGTTGGTTTCTTGTATAGATTTCAGGTATCTATCGAATGTTCTGACTAAAAATGAAGCTATTGAAATACTGAAGAGAGGGAGAGAAGGTATGGAATCCCGGCTTGAGGAATTAGAAGCAAAGGGATATCCTGCCTATACGACTCAAGCAGGTAAATAATAAAGATTCTTATTGGTAAGCTGGACAGAAGATGAGAACATTTCTGAGAAAGGAGGCGAGAAACGGATTACAACGCTGTTCGTTTAAAAAAATAGACAAAATATCCAACCAAGAATTTGGTTAAAGTATATTGAGAGTTGTTATGAATTGAAGCGCTCAAGGAAGTAGTAACTTTTAATTCATTATTTTGATATTGATTGCGCAATGATGCATGACCGCTAGAAAGACCAAAATAATGACCGATCTTCCACTTGAAACTGATTTGTGCCCTGTACAAACTGTCGTTTTGACGAAATTTTTATGAAGATCTTCAATTCGAATAGCGTCGCTTTATACAGGGTGATTCCGGAGGAGACCGTCAGATTTTAGGTGAAGTATACACTAGTCAAGGCAGTTTCGAAACAATGTTTGGTTTATGGTTGGGGGCCTTTAATGAGAGTCTATAGGGTGATTTGTCCGATTCGACCGATTTTTCTTCTATTCATAACTTTGGTATGGCTTGATCAATCTTGATGAAATTTTCAGTGTAGAACAATTTGATTATCTTCTTTCAATAATTCCAACACTTTCTCAAAAATACAGGGTGGGAATTATGATAAGTTCGGATTAAGTTTGCAGGTTGAAAAAACACCCTGTACATTCCGTTTTCAAAAATTTTCTACATATTCAGATTCTATCAGTTTACATTACTGGAGCGTTTTTATTTTTTTTGGCACACATCCAGTTTTCCTAGAAAAATTTTTCAAGGATGAACAATATCGTTATTTCGCTCCAAGGCAGTGAGGATATTCTGAACTAGAATGTAAACCGGTGTCGTCCAATAATACAAAGCTCTTCCTGAGTCCTAAAGTAGATCTTCCAAATTCGAAATTCATATTTGATCACTCATATTCTGATGTATAAAAATTTAATCCAGAAAATATCTTTATACCTACCTACTTAAACCAAAAAATCTACAACTCATACAGAATAAACATTCGAAACATATCATGGACGGCTAAACTAAGGATTAACACAAAATTTTCATAGAATGTTCGAAATGATTTCCCCTTTTTTGAATACATATTCGAGACCTTTTGATTAAATTGCCAATTGACTTTCTAATGAGGGATTGATTTTGCTTCAAGATATTACATTCCTCTAATATCCATTCAACTAGGTGTTCTCTACTTCTAATTTCAACCTTATAAACTCTTTTTTTCAGATATCCCCACACAAAATAGTCTAAAGGGTTCAAATCAGGCATTCTTTGTGGCCAAGCATGACCAATCCATCTGTTCGGATAATTTACATCCAGGTGATTTCACACATTCAATGCAAAGTGAGGTGGTGCTCCGTCATGCTGAAAGTACATAGAGCGGATATGTACATTTTCCAATAGATTTGGTAAAATATTTTCCAAAAAATCTAGGTAAATTTCACCATTTAATCTTTCCGCAAAAATGTGAGGGCCAACTAAATTTCCGTCTATTGTTCCAAGCCAAATATTGGCAGAAAATCTGTGTTGTGTATTATGACTCTTCTTCTAATGCGGGTTGTCTCTTGCCCATTCGTGGGAATTGTGGATATTAAAAATTCCATTCTTAGTGAACATAGCCTCGTCGCTGAATAGAATACGAAAAATAGTTCGTTGGTGACTAATAACCCAGCGACAAAATTGTAATCGTTGGGGCAGATCTTGTGGCAACAGTTCTTGCACCTTTTGGTAGTGGTATGGGTGGAATTGTTCTTTCTTCAAGGTCTTGCTCACTTTGCTCTGCGAAATTCCTAATTGGGTATTAATTTGACGAGTACTAATAGACGGTTCCTCCTCCACCCGTTCAACAATTTGAATCGAAATTTCATTTTGAGTAGGCCTATCAATGTGCTCTGCCTTACTAGGATATTGCCCATGTTCTTTAGAATAATGGAATACTCTTCCGAAAGTACATTTATTTGGTTGACGTCGGTTGGGAAATCGTCTATGGTATTCCATTTTGGCTTCATTTCCATTTCCGTTACAAAAACCATAAACAAAAATCATATCCGCATGAGTAAATAATTGAGGCATGTTGAAATACACTTCTTGTGACAGATTATTTATTAAATATTCTCATTTTGTGGTTCACTGTGATGGTAACCATGGATCTTGAAGAACTTGATTTAAATAGAGATTTAATTTTCATGGAGAATTTTCAATTTCATTAAAACTATTTATCATACATTCGTGATTCAATATTTTACATAACATAAGGCCATAAGTGAGTACATTTTTGAACGAAACTACTATGTTTTAGGATTATTCGCTTCATAGAAAGTGTGCCGAAAATCACCTGAATAATGACTCAATTTTATGTTAATCCATAATTTTGCCTTTCATATGTTTCAAATGTTTATTCTGTATTTGTAGTAGTAGTATGTAGATTTTTTTGGTTCACGTACGTATCAAGAAATTTTTGAATTAAATGATTCTATACATCTGAATTTGAGCGATCAAAAATGAATTTCGAATTTGGAAAATTTCTTTTAGGACTCAGAAAGAGCTTTGTATTATTGGACGATACAGCTTTACCATCTAGTTCAGAATATTCTCAATGCCTTGGAGCGAAAAAACGATATTGTTCATCTTTGAAAAATTTTTCTAGGAAAAATGGAGGTGTGCTAAAAAAAAATTAAAAACGCTACAGTAATGTAAACTTATGGTAGAATCTGAAGCAAGTAGAAAATTTCTGAAAACGGAATGTACAGGGTGTTTTTTCAACCTGCATACTTAATCTGAACTTATCATAATTCCCATTCTGTATTTTTGAAAAAATGTTGGAATTATTGAAAGAAGATAATCATATTGTTCTACACTGAAAATTTCATCAAGATTGATCAAGCCATACCAAAGTTATGAATAAAAGAAAAATCGGCCGAATCGGACAAATCACCCTGTAGACTCCCAATGAAGGCCCCGAACCATAAACCCAACATTGTTCCGAAACTATATTGACTACTGTATACTTCACCTAAAATCTGACGGTCTCCTCCGGAATCAACCTGTATTATCGCATATTATGTAAGAGAGTATAATATCGATTCGAAAATTAAAGATACCTAAATGATTTTTTGGTAAAGTAGTTTTTGAATTATTCAGCATTCAAATTCCAACAAATGGTTTCGAAAAATTGAATTTGACGATCAAAGAACGATTAAAAACGAAACAAAAAATATCGTTATAATATCACAAAACGTAGTGAGGCGGGTACTTAATCAAAAGCGAGCCATGAAAAGTCTCTCTCTCCTTCTATTCCCTGCAATTCATAATGATCTTTTGCTTTTTTTAGGTTGGATAGGTTTTACTGACCAACAAATGAATGACGCAGCACACAAATATCTGGATTTGGGGTTCACGGCATTTAAGGTTAAAGTAGGAAAAAACCTATACGAGGATGTTAAACGTCTTGAGAAAATACGCGCCCTTATTGGCTGGGATAAAACACTGGTGAATAAACACATTTCCAAAAATCAAAAAAGACGAATAAATCTTCTTTGTAGATGGTAGATGCTAATCAAATTTGGGAGGTACAAGAAGCTATTGATTGGATGACACAACTTGCTGTCTACAAGCCATTGTGGATAGAGGAGCCAACTTCTCCTGATGACGTAGTTGGCCATGCAACGATCGCTGCTGCATTGAAACCCCTAGGAATAGCTGTCGCCACTGGAGAAATGTGTTGTAACAGAGTTTTATTCAAGCAGTTCTTGCAGATGGGAGCCATGGAGTATTGCCAGATAGATTCAGCCAGAATAGGAGGTGTTAATGAAATTTTATCCGTGTATCTTATGGCTTGTAAGATGAAGGGTAGGATAATTATTTGTCATCAATCTCGATAGGAAATCGAGGAATCGTATTTTTTCAGTAAAAGTGTGTCCACACGCAGGCGGTGTAGGCCTTTGTGAAATGGTACAGCACCTACAGATGTGGGATTATGTTGCACTTTCTGGAAGTAGTGAAGGAAAAATGATAGAGTATGTGGATGAGCATCACGAGCATTTTGAAAATCCCCTGGTCATAAGAGACGCATGTTACATGCCACCAAAAGTAAGAAAAAATTTTGAATTTTTAATAATTAAAAACGAGTTCAATTCATAAAAAACCAATCTGGAGTGCTATGAGCATATAACAATTTATTCAGTCTTCTCTCTACGTGCGCGTTCAAAATGGTCTTAATTGGTTGAATTCAACTGCCTGATGAAGAATCCAGGGTCAAACTTGAGTAGTATATCCTACTATATACTCTCTACCCGAAAGAGATGAGATAGAATTGTCATATTTTCGGAATAAGTTGACTGTCCAAAAATCCGGGCCAAGTTCATTATTGAGCCAAATCCGTCCAATGATTCACGAGTTATGAGCACCTGGAATCTAATAACAAATGACTCTTAGAAAATCCATCGGACCAAGTTTTCGCTTGAAAGATATTTGAAAGAGGTTGCAACAAATAGGCATACGAGATATTGTAGAAATCGAGATGCTAGAAAAATTTTCAAAAATTCCCAAAAAATGTTTTTCAATACTTCTTACCTCTCAAGCTGTCCGTCGTGTTTAAACAAAAATTTGTGCATGTAAGAACGTTATTGTTATCTTACATATTCTCAGCCAGAAGATTTTTTTTTCATTTACCTAAGGACAAGCAATCACAGGAGTTGAAGTTAATCAATGGTGTTAGAATTGTCAAGCCAAAATTGTGCTCTGACAGTTTGATATAATGCTCGTTAAAATCATCTAGAGGTTTCAGAAATTTCGATTTAGAAGAATAATTTAGTGTAATTTGGATAAATGTTTGCCCATTTAGAATTCTGGTATGATGATGAAAGAAGACCTTGTTTACCGATTGATCAATTTTCCTGATTATGTTGTCATATGCATTCAAGTGATTATTTTAGGAAGTAGTGCACAATCAAATGAAAAAAGTTGCTCGCTTGTTCTTGAGTCTTTTTTTCTTACTTTGGAATATTGTTAGACTAATACAACCGCTACAATAAAAAATTGAAAAAACTACTCACAGTTTTCATTCAGTTTTTTCCAAAGCTCAATTTCTCTTCTAAAACCAATCAAAAGTAGATAGATATATCAACTCCATCGAAAACCATTAAGAATATCTTTTTATCAATAAGCTGTTATCCTTTGAAGTTGCTCATATATTCAAGTCAAAAATACAAATATCTTGAATTGAAAATAACCAAACTTGCATTTTTCCTTTAGTTTCATTTCAGCCACAATCCTCTTCCACTTTGATCTTTACTATTTCAAATTATAATCACTTCAATTCACATGGCAACATAACCAGATAAGTTGATCTATGGGTATACAAGATATTCTTTCATCATCATCATATTTCGGACGGACAAACACTTATCCTTGAAATACCTTTCATATTAAAATCTTAATCACACAAATGCGGCGATTCTTCAGTAACCTCATTTTTTAGAAGAATGAATTGGGGCTTTTTCTGAAAGTTCGAGGGGAATGGAGATATGTACCAAGAATTGGCAAATTTTCTGTAGGTTCATTTTCGACAGCCGTCCCAAAATTTCAATAAACCTAGAGCTGACACGGTACGTAAATGTCAACGATATTAATTAACGATAACCTGTGTAATTGCTCGCTCTTAATTAAATTAAAAAAATTGGTTGCCTGTAAAGTCGGTATACGGGCGAAAGTTTTACGTGACAACGCAAGACATGAACCGGTGTGTATGCCTATCTCTCTCACTCTCTCTCGCTCTGTCTCTCTCGCTCTTAGGCGGGCTAACTGTGCTCGAGTGGAAGGGACGCGTGCCTTTCACTTTTTATGTCTGTCTCTCTCGCTCTTAGGCGGGCTAACCATGCCCGAGTGGAAGGGACGCGTGCCTCTCACTCGCTCTCATTGTGAGCGCATAACGTGAACGGAGCGTAACGCAGTTTCTTGAAGTGTCACCCGGCAAACCAATTTATAAGACGTTGTCACGTCAAAAAATAATTATATCTTTTGGTAGAAAAAAAGTACAACAATGAAATTTAGGAATATGTAAGATTTTAATAAAGTCCATACATGCACAAATTTTTGTTTAGAGCCTGTCCTGAAAGGATGTTTTAAGCGCGTTTTCATATGCTCGTTATGATTTGATTTGTGTCCAGATACGGTGTTATTCGCCTTCTTTCACGCGCATGCGAAGAGAAAGATTGAGGTAGATTTGATCAGTTAATAAATGTGAACTCTGATACAGCGGTTGTGTTGTTGCTTACGTACCGTCAATGGAGACGTCGTAAAAGATGAGAAATTCGACGATTTAACGTGCATTCCATTCTACATGACAGAATGTTGCAGAGCATGTTTATAACTTTATACCCAAAACTCAGAGAATACAGTGAAAAGATTTTCAGCTATTTTCGGATGTCATTAGCATCGTTCGATGACTTACTAGAAATTATCAAAGAAGATTTGACTCCATGTCAAAATTATGGGCTAGGGGATACTGTTTCTCTCGAAGAAAAAATCGTAATTACTTTAAGGTAATATTTTTTTTTATATTTATTTCGTAATAATGAACTCTTTCCTGATCATCAAAAATAAAGAATTCGAACAAACTCAACAAAAAATAGGAATAATTCTCATAAAATATGGGTAGGAACATAAGATTTAGTTTAATTATGATATAGTTCCATTAATTCAGATTCATTGGAATCTTGAGTGGTGATAGGTTTTCGTAGCTAGACGTTAGTGGTGCAGTGCAATAACCTCGATTGTAATTCGAAAAGGTTGCAGGCGAAAACGGAGATGTCTGTTGCGGTATATGATCTATGTCCATGTTGTGTCATTCCTGTTTGGTAGTCAGAGCGAGTCGCTGCAGGTTTACAACGCATAGCTTGTTGAACTTGAAGTACTTTCATTAATTCAATTTTCATTTGAAGTCTGCTTTACTCTGGTACTTTAAGAAAATCTTTGTGTAAGGACAAACAAAATAGTTTGTAATCATCTGACTATTGGGTTTGACGACTGTGGCTGATTACCAGAAGCCAACTTTGTTTATATGACGGAGAGAAATTTTTCATCGGTCGCACTTAATTTTTTCTTGCCTCAGTACGTGGAGGTCTCAATACATCCTCCCCATCGCTTGAAAACTCCCCTCCTCCAGCTGCTAAAGATGATGTTGCTCTGAGTTATTTTCTTTTTCTTAATTCCTCTCACAAATCCATCACGCAACACTTTCCACTTCTTCTGCAATAAAGTACCTGGAATAACAAAACGATTGGAATAAAATACTAATTCCCCTGCAACTTTTTCTTCAGATATTTGGTTACAGGGTGTTATTTTGCTGACCTGCATTATGCCTACAGATAAGGAAAGTCTACAGTTATCGAAATGGTACAGCAAACCTGTAGAGTCATATGGAACAAACTGCAAAATACAGTAATGAGAGAACCTACGAAAGCTGAACGGATAGAAAGCTCGATACAATTTCAAAAATACACAAATTTTCCAAATTGCATCGTCGCCATTGACGCAAACATATCCGTATCGTAAAACCTAACAATTCTGGATCTCTTTGTTATAACTATAAGAATTATTTTTCAACTAATTTGTTGGCCGTGTACGATGCAAATTATTGTTTATTGCAGTGCACATAGGCACATATGGAAAATCTAATGACTCCACAATTTTTGAAGACTGTTCTATATAAAAAACTTGTTGAGAAAACTTTAGACATCCTAGACCCAAAGCTAATAAGCAAACATATATAACCCCTTACCTCATGTTATAGTAGGAGACGAAGCATTGAGTCAGTGAGACCTAATAAAAGATCATTGAATATAAGAGATAGATTTGCTGATTATTTTGTTAACGAAGGCAAACTCCCTTGGCAAGATAAAGTGATATAGTGCAATATAGTTAATGTGCAATCTATGCAAGGAATTACATTAAATAATAAAGTATCATTCACCTACCTAAAGTTTTTCATTATCTTCTGAATTACCAGCATCACTGAAAATCTCTACTATTTCGTGCCATTTTCTAGGTTTAATAATTTTATTGTTATAATCGGCTGATTCCATATGATATCCCTTTTCTCAGTTTCGTCTATAAAGACTTCGGTATCAAAATTATCGCGTTCCATTTCGAACTTAGTACGTCCGTTCTCTACGAAAACGCGGGTAGTACTGGTTGGTGCTGGACGCACCATTTGCTAATTGCAAGCGATTTACGCGCGTATGACGCAACGCGCTGGAGGTTCTGGTCGGGATGTACGTAGCTCTAGTATCTCGAGTACGCGCGATTTCTTGTAACTCGCGTAAAACGCTGGGCAGGCTCTTAAATACGACGGACATTTCATGAGGTATGAAGTATTGAAAACATTTTTTTGGGGAATTTATTGAAAGTTTTCTAGCGTATCGATTTACACGAAATTTTGCAAGCCTGTTTGTTTAAATCTAATTCAAAGATCTTTCAAGTTTCAACTTGATCCAATAGGATATTCTAGGAGTTATAGAGGAATCCAAATTTCAGATCCTCATAGCTCCTGAACCATTGGCGGTATAATGAACTTGACCGAGATATTTGGATAGTCAAGCTATTCTGAAAATCGACTGAGACCATTTTCGGCTCCATATTCGATGATTAAAGACATTTGGACAAAAAAATAGCACGTTGTTCTACTAAAACAAGCGCACAAAAATCTTATATGAATATACAACTAAAGATTCATATAATTATCAGTACACGAATCTGGATAAATTGATAAGTGCATTATCATTGTACGCATATTACCTATTTCTTCATTTCAGGCCCCAGGTTACAGCACAACGTTGAAACAGGAAGCTGTTCTTAAGTATAGTTATCCCAATGGTTCTGAATGGCTAGAGATGTTTCAAAAAGGATTATTCCCAAAAGCGAAAAAATAATAGTTAAAAAGATTTGGAAAAAATAGTACGATATATTTACAGACCAAGATGGCACTAACAATAATGTAAATCAATTACATAAAAAAATGTGCATTTCTCATAGTGCTAATTGAAATAAATAATTTTGCTTCATTGTCGTTGTTTACCAAACATAAAACGATCCAATTTCCTTTGTTTTCCTTTTTGAGTCTCAGTCTCAGAATCTGGTTGCTTCCTCTTTTCTGCAACCTGAAAAAACCAAACCAGATTTTCAAATGAGATATCAATTCATCATATAAATAAATCTTTATTTGACTTTGCGGATACGAGAGTATTAGTAGGGGAGCCCAAGCGGGGATTTCGGGATTTACTAAAGCGCGGCAGATTAATATACAGGGGATACCTTGTACCCGGTTAAGTACCCCCACAAAACATGAGGCCTATATATAAGGCCGCCCGTTAAGGATACAGGATCAGATTAGTAAAAAAATTGACCATCAGAAATTCTCGAGCGCGTCAGATTAAGGTAAGGTGAGTTAATTACATCCTAAAAAGTGTATATTCCACTAATCTGACAATTTGAGAGTGACGTAAAAAGGGGAGGGCAGCAAAGTTGTAAAAACGTTATCTCGACATTCTCGAGCGTAGCTAAATTTTTTTATTTTGAAGGAAATAATTCAAGAATAATGAAAATATATAATCTGACGATTTCCGCAAGCCGAAATAACAAAAATTCGTCGATCAAGTTAAATGCGTGCAGCTGCGTGATACCTACATTTCCTTCTCCGCGTTTCTATTCCTCTCTCACTCTTTCTCTATCTATTACTCTCTCACCCGTCCCCACTCTGGTTTCTGTTGCCATGACGCCATCACAGCTGATCATAAAGACTCGTTCGTGGCATACTGTTTACAACGTGTTTCCAACGTTTTGGCTTTTTTTGCTATTTTAATATTATTTGTGCGAGTTAAAGTTTATAAATATTTAATATGAGTGATATTAATTTGAAATGTGTATTTTGTGGTGAAAGTACCTTACAAAAACAATTAAATTAACGGTAGAAACATTAAAAAATGTGTTAATATTTTGGAATATCGTCGGAGCAAGCCGGTTATCCGAAATTTAAAATGAACTGGTTTGCAGGTGACCAATTGCCGAATGCCAATGAAGATGTAGTCATTACACCTGATATTCTTGAAGATACTCCAGAATCAGGTATTTCTTTTCTTCAATAATTAAAAAAACACGTTGTTCATAAAAAAAATATTGTTAAATATTTTATCAACTTTTTGTTACAGATACGCAATCTGAAGATGAAATTGAGCCAGAAGAGGAAGATGATTCTTCAGATGAAGATGATGACTAATTAATCTATTAATTATAAAACATTCAATTGTTTTAAGCTTTTTTTTAAGTAATTTTTTTATAAATACATGTAATTTACTAAAAAAGCATACGCTTATTTATTTGCATGCTATTTCCTGAGCTTTTTAATTAATTAAGTTCAATGATTTAAAATAATAATTTTTTTGAATGTGGTTTTTTTGGAATAACTTTTAACCGGCTTTATCGATTAACTTCAAAAACTAATCCGCCTTTGAACTTGAAAAACCACGTCGATCGCCACCAAGCTGATCAAAATCGGTTGATTCGTTCGAGAGATATCGTGAACGAAAGAAAACCGAAAAAAGTGTTTTTTTCGGGATTACTCCGAAATTTGTGGTTCGAACAATTAAAATTGCAAAATTACTTACGAGGATGATAAAACTGCGTCGAATGGTGCCAACCGCGTGAAAATTGGTTGATCCATTCAAAAGTTATTGCGGTTTGGAAATTCCAAAAATAGTGTTCTATGAAACTTTTATCAGACTTTCGAGCTGAGAGAGCTCAAATGCATAGAAATATTATTTCTTTGAACTCAGCGAACTCAAAATATCACATGAATTATATTTTGAGCTCAAAATGTCATAAGTACAATTTCAAGCGCCCAGGAATGGAGTTAGCGTGGAGTTGCAGGGATGTCCTTTAAAGTGAACCGTTTTTTTTTTTTTTTTGTCAGATTAGGCGAATCCTCTAGATAATCGTCAGATTATTAGACAGTACGTTTAGAACATAAAGCTGAACCATATATATCTTAATCTGACGCGCTTGAGTATTTCAAAATGGCGGTTTTTTTTTTTTTTTGCACATTATGAAAATGGCCGCGAGTTTGCGTCCCATCGAAATTGTCAGAATAGTGAATGAGAGCTTTTTTTGGTGTACTTAACATTCCCTTAGAAAATCTGACGCGCTCGATAAAATTTTTTTTTTCATTTTCAACCCTTAAATACAACCACCCGCATCATGCAAACGATCAGATTAACATACATACATTATTAAAAATACGTAGGGCATTGATGCTATCAATATCTGATGCGCTCGAGGATGTCTATGCAACAGTTTTTTTACATATTTAAAAATCTATAGCCGCTTCCCCACCGATGTAAAGGTATATATCACATAACATTTTTTTTCTTCTTATCATCTAAGCTTTGCATCCCAATAGGTCTCTACGACGCTCGAGTAAATCCCCATTTAGCCTCGTGGGCTCCCCTACTATATATGCTGCATATTTTATATTCAAGTTATTTGTATAGGGCAGTTTGCAGGGTGGGCCATAGAGGACAATTAAGTAGAATGAAAAACAGAAATTCATTGAAAATTAAAACAATATTTGCTATAGGAACTGTTGATTCAATGATCAACAATATTTTCAGTGCTGCCCAGAATATTTTTGCATTTTTCAATGATATTCACGTGATTATTTCAGTTGTATATCACCTTTTTCATTTGATGACGAGATATTGTTGATGATGGAGCTCGTGTTGAATGATTGTTTGGGCTATTACCATCAACTATTGTGGATGTAATGTTTTCCGACGTTTCGATAGACATCTTCTATCTTTATCAAGGAGAAAAGTAAGAAACCTTTTGAAAATTATCAATTTTCAAAAAGTCAATTGACAGAAGTCAATGAAGTGATTGAAAGCAGTTTATCTCATCATAATACACAAATGGTGAGACTAGACATAGTCGCCGACACTTCGAAACGTTCGATGTCGAGACGGGGAAAAAGAATTTTCTCGTTATCAAAAATGGAGGGATTTAGAATTGAACTAGCAAAATAACTTGGACAGGAGTACGAGTAATATGGCCATATGGCATCACCATATCAGCATCTCAGAGTTGGTGAAATTAGGCATATCAACAACCAAAATTAAAACAACAGTATCAAAAAGTCGATAAAAGTAACAAAAACAAAAAAATACAAATTTAAAAAACTGAACAACGCGGCACAGACACTTCCAACAGCAGAGACAGTTAAATCTCGAATGACGGTAGGGCAAGTCAGCGGCGACTAACCCAATCCAGCCTAAGGACAGAAATAGTAATAATAATTCACACGCGTCTAAAATTGGCAGGTAAAATTTCCTTGCTCGCTGTGTTGAGTCGAAAACCGTACGTTTATTTAGGTGCGACTTTCTTCACTCTTCTGACTAAAACCTTATTTGCAGTATTATTTTTTTTATTGACTTACGTAAATAGCATATGGTTAGCAACGTTATAAACCAAAGAACATTTTAAAATAAAACTAAGTTTGTAATAGCTGTAACTTTTTTTAAATTTCAATAGGAGTGGAGATGTTTTCATACTTTCATATTTTTTTTTTTTTTTAATAAAAGGCCCACGTGTTAATTTTGTGGTGTTATCTGTAAAATAAATACGTTTTTTTTTTAAAACACACTCATGTAGACTTAATACAAAAAAAAAAATGCATGTATAAGCATACGCAAAAAAAGTTATGGGGTTTCGAAGGGTACTGTTACTGCAACTTATTAGTTAAATTAAATTTTGTTGAATTCATTCATTTCTATTCCGAGTTGCTTGCTCGATTCAATAATGATACACTCTGTATATGTTCATTTTATTTTCCGCGTAACATATGTTGGAGCATATGACCTATGTCGAACAGAGAGTACTGACCCGGCGTTCATCCGATAAAGTACAAGAACACTTTTCTTGGAAATAAATAACTTTCTCGTTAAATCTACAAATTCGAACTCTAGTGAAAAAGTGACTATTCTCGCCCGTGAGTGCCTGGACAAGTTAATTCAGCCGTACTGTGAAACCAGGTAGGCAGAAGTCGATACTCCAGCATTCGCATTTCTTTCGAGTCATTTTTTCATATTATTTCAGAATTTCATTGATAATTTTCTATCGTTTTCCTTTACTTTTCAAAGGCCCTTGTCGTGCCAGGTACATTTTGGGTTATTTAGAAAAACCTAATAAAAAATCATACCTCCGTAACCGTAATACTAAGGACCCAGGTTCCAAGACTGAAAAGGTAGCAAATGACCCTACCAACGCTCCAAAAAAATTTGACGGTCCATGTGCCGAACACCCTATATATGTTGGGACATGAGGCTAACGACATCTCGTGTGATACGATTCCTGGGGGTGAACATAGATCATCGTCTGGACTGGTCATCTCATATTGGCGTCCTTTCAGGAAAACTGGCCCAGTTCTGCTATGCTCTGAGAAATCTGTCCCATATCGTCAGTAAGGAGGCAGCTTTTACAGCCTATCGTGCCTATATTGATAGTAGAATTCGATATGGGATCATATGGGGGAATTCGTTAGACATTGAGAGAATCCTGCTACTCCAAAAAAGATGCATTCGAACCATCTTGGATCTCAGTGTACAGACCAGCTGTAGAGAGTATTTCGTAAGAGAATCTGTCCTCACAGTTATCTCACTGTACATTTATGAGGCCGTTCTTTTCGTGTCCGAGTGGCCTGAGTTTCTCCATAGGACCGAGAAAAAACATGATTCTGACACAAGATCAAACGGAAAGTTGAATATTCCTCTAATGGGACTGACTTATCTACAGAATCTACAGAAAATTGTATTTACATGCTTGTAAAGGTTTATAGCAAGATTCCTAACTGAATAAAACGATCACCACCACATCATCTTAGGAGGAATCTCCTTCAATATTTAATCAGCAGACCCTACTACCGATTGGACGAGTTCTTGTCAGAGTAGCTGCCTCTCATTGGCCCTGTGTGGCTGAGCCTTTGCCTGGGAGCGGTCGTTTCCTTCCTCGACTTGCTTTTAGTCTATTGGCTGTCGGGATCGTGTTGATGTATTTACCTCATTTTGTTTACTTCTTGTTGTTTCGTTTTTGATTTATTCTTTCTGATTAATATTTTGGGTATAATTTTCGACAGGCTCAACGCCCTTGTCGGTCTATCATAATAGCTGTATATGTAATGTATGATAAAAAGAGCAAATAAATATGTTGATTGATTGAAATACTTCTTTAATGACAATGGTAGATCATTTATATATATTATGTATACTATAAAAATGATTTTTTTTAACCTTTATTGCTTTTTAACAATCATTTACTATAGAACGCAATGTTTTTGACTTGAATCTTTGTATAATATTGATTCTTGATGATTTCGCACAACCTCAAAGTTGTAAGCCACATGTCCGGATCGGTTCCAGCATAGATTTGTAGATTAACACCTTGATTTTAACGGACATTTCTGATTTTTTTTTCCCAATAGCAAGGATATTTGTCCAAATTTGATGTCTAGTTGTTTTCATTTCATATGAATGTGCTTCTCTCAGTAGATTACATTCTTTTAAATTGGTAAAGATTATCCATCTATTAAGACTGAGGGACAACAATTTATTCGAGTTGTAAACGTCACTTGAACTGATTTAGAGTTCTTAATTTTGAGTGAACATTTTTTTTACCAGGAGATCAATTGATTCGGATGATTCTGTATGTTTGTTAATGAGGTGATAAGGTTTTCGTATACGGAGAGTACAACGACATTATCCGCAAAGGCGGATATGGTAAAGGAAGTACTGACATGTAGATCATGAGTGATCATGAGTGTTCAAGAGGAATAGTAATGGAACTCCGTATCTTATAGGGTAATGATATCTTATATTTCAGTCCTGTGTGCCACACTCTGTCAAAGGTTTGTATTGTTTATCAGTATAGCTCATCATAGAGTTTTAGCAATAGGGTTGAAGCCAAACTGGTAGTTGGGGAGAATGTTTGCAAGATTGTGCTCTTCTTTTGAGTAGTAGTCTCTCGAATATTTCGATGGGTCTGTAAGATTTTGCCTCTTCGGGGTGTTCACCATTGTGTATCATTATGATGGCGAATCGCCTAATGATAGGGAAATATCACAATTGCAGAGTGTGATTATGAATCGTAGTGAGGAAAACGATTGTTTCCCTAGTCAGTTTTTTTGAGGATTTCAGATGTGATAAGCTCTTACCCAGGGTATTGTCTGTCTAAGTTTTCTTACTTTCCAAGTCCTACTGGGTTTATGTTTTGGATTGGTGGTGGCATTTAACAACGTGTTTCAAGTAGTACTTCTATATTAGTGTAGTCACAGGTTACCACTGGTTCTTTGATCACGGTGCAGAGGTGCTTTGCGAATGTATCTGCTTTATCTTGATTTCTATGGAATGATCGTTATTTTTGACCATTGAAGGTGTATGGCCTTCCAGTGTAGACTCTATCTTCAGAAGAAAGTCAGCTAATGGTTGACATGGCGAATTTCTTGCACTCCCAATAGGTTTCAATGCAATACTTTTGTGAATTTTTTGGAGACCCTATGGATGTGGGAGTTTTTGGTAAGGAGCTGTGAGTTTTGTCCATGTTGAATTGTCTGGAAACACATATTCATATTTCACCAGGATTTTATAATTTTATTCCAACTGTAGTAATAGGATCTGTCAGATTTTTTCAATTGTATATTTTCACATCAATAATTGCTTTTGCATTTTCCTTGTCTGCTTGAATTATCTTTATGGACTAATCAGATTGGAGATTTTTCAAAACTTTTTGTTCTGCTCTGATAATATTTTGTTCTGGTTTCTTGGTGGATGAATCCATTATTGTTCTTATTTTCCAATGATATTCTACGGCTATTTCTGTAGTTTCCATTTTGAACCAATTTATTTCTGTTGCCAACATAATCTCCATTTTAGGAATGGTCCCTTGAAATTATTAGGAATATTAATCCTTTGTTGATGACGATTTGTACCTCACTAAGTGTTTTGCTAGATTAACAAATGGTTTATATTTTTTCAAGCATTTCAGTAGTTTTTCCATTTTTTTCTTTCATGTTAATTTAACTTGTTGATTACCTAGTACTCCTTCGTATAGTATTCAAGGCAGTTTCATAGTCCATTGTGCTTGTTTTCTCTTGTATACTCGTTCTGATATTTATACATTATTGGTTTAATGTGGATTTTACGAAATGCTGAGTCTTTCTTAAACGAGTGCAAAACTTACCCATTAAACATTTTCTCAGTTCTTTTTCTACTTTAGGGAGTTTGACTATAACACCTTTGGGAATCAGGTTGTGATCTCTGCTAAGGCCAAGAAAAATCGAAATGTTAAAATAATTCGCGACCTACCGAATTTTTAATTGAGAATCTGATATTCTGATAATGGAAAATTATTAGGGATACATTCCTTTCCCAACATCAATCTGTCTACATTTGAGTTTCAAAATATTTGTCAATGGTTGTAACTTGAAACAATGGAGAACTTTCTCCGCTTTATTAACAACAATTTCACAATTAGGAATACTTAATTCTCCTCATAGCGAAGCTTGCTTTTATTACAAAAAAACTGATAATTTAGAGATAGGTATGTAATATATCTTTTGAAAGGAAATATAATCCCTTTCAATGAGAATAATGTAATTTTCAATTGAGATAACGTTCACCTACTATTCCCTTTCTAGAATTCAGAAGTGATAATCCTGACACTCAGGGTTGAAGATATCGACATTATGACCCCATGTGAATAAAAATTGACCCGTTCCTGCATTTTAATTCAAATATCGCGACATAATCGGCCTGACAAGCTTTTAAAATGCCACCCGGTATATTTAATCATATATCAACGATATAGTAATTCACATGTTGATAACCTAATAGGAACTCACCTCTTCTTTTTTACCATTCAATTTTTCTGGGTTGAAATTCACTCCTGCTTCATTGTCCAACAAACTTAAAGGGTTCGAATTTGTTGGTTTAATTTTCTTCAAACTTTTCGAAAATGGGTTTCTGGGCGCATCTTTCAAGAGTGTTTGCTCTTGTGAATCCATTAATAAAGATGAGTTTATGGAATCATTCATGGACATTGAATTCTGAAATTGTTGCAAATTATAATATAGAATTTTTAGTCAAGATAATTAATATAATAAATCAATAAATAAAATAGAAGAAATCAGTAAGCCCACAGATTCGCCTATATACCATACCAGATACCATAGACAACCTAGGTTGTCTATGCCAGATCCGCCTATGCGCTCAACTCTGCCTGCGCGCATTTACAAACGTAGCGCATAGATTTGCCTATGCTCAGTTACAAAGGTAGCGCACACATTTTTCTGTGAGCCCTTAGAAACGTAGCGCACAGATTCACGTATGCGCTCGGACGAACTTAGTGCCCTTATCCTCTTATACGCTAAAATCATCCTTTCAATATCGATGGGTTCAGCGCAATAATGAGACATAATGATGAAGAAGCACATGTTAAATGAAATACCTTGTACAACAACGATTAACATTTCACGTTCATGAGTCATACTGTATCTACAAACAGACCAGTTTTTCAGACCAGGGTTCATCGGTCACAAGAAACATCAATTTTCTACACTCTATTCAGCAGCAAAGTTTCGTGACATTCTAGTCTCTTCTACAGGCTTATAAATATTAGATAGATATTTTATTCATGATTCAATGGAAGTTGTTAACGAATAATGCCCTAATAAAGTCATTTCGCAAAGGGGTAACATCAACTGGCCTACCAGAAGCCCCGACCTCAGCCCGCTTTTAACCTTACCTTAAAAATAAGGTTTATCTGGTTCAGGTGAGAGAAGTTAACTCATGTATTCAAATTAATGATCATATGAAGAATCTCATCGAGGTAATCCTGCAGAATAGTCAAGACTCAAACACTATATTCATCGTGGAGATCACATAAATGTAGGAAGGGTATATCGGGTGAATCCACAAGTAGCTACTACAGGATAGGGCTTTCCAACCTGCTGTCACGATCAGCTGTTTAATGGCCGCTGTAGGAAAAACAAAGCCTTTGTTTACAAGTAAATAGTTGTGTTATTTGTAAAAATTAGTGAAATACTCTATTGTTTTTTATACAAAATGCCTAATTTTGTTTTATTGTTGGCTGTGGAAGTGTAGGGACCCGTGACAGTGTTAGATTTTTCCGAATTCCTGCTATTTTGAACTTTAAGTATAAGATTGAAATGAACAAACTGTCGGTTTTAAGACGAGATCGTTGGATAAATGCTATACATCGAAGTGATCTAACACTCACAAAGCTCAAATACTCATTAGTATGCTCAAAGCATTTTATTTCAAGTAAAAACTTGATTGTTTGACTGTTTTATATGCACTGAAAACATAATTTATTTAAGGAGCTCCAGCAGATCTAATGGACATGTTAAACCCAGACTGGGTTCCCTCACTGAATTTGGAATATGAAAAACATGGTAGTACATGTTCAGAAGATGCTGAAAAAGCTTAATCGTTTTAAGCGAAGAAAGACCAGAGATATGTTAAAAGATGAGGTAAGGCATTGAATCATTGCATGAATCGAGTAGTGCTAAGGTAAGATAATATGGTTGAAATAAAAGTGTTACCATTGTATATTATAGTATATTACTATAATAATTCTAATCATTTAATCTCTTGTCTTCTGTCCGTAATCAAATTTTCAGAGGTAATTGGGCAGTGTTTATGTATTAATCAATTTGTATTGATAGTTTTTGAATGAATAGGTACATTGTGCTAGCAATAACCAACCTTCAACATCTTGTGAAGAAGATACTTTGAAAGCATTGCCTGATGAAGATTTGAATTCGAGAGCTGTTCAGACAGATATCGATAGTGAAGAGATGATAGGATTGCAACTCTTGAGAAGTCGGCAGCATTATTTGGAAACGAGGTTCATTAAAACATCCTTCACGATGGAAAGTTTCAAAATTGATGATACTCGTACAAAGTATTATACGGGACTGTTGTCCCGATGTCTCTTTTGAGCACACAAGATGAGCAACCGATTTTGAATGAAATTGTTCATGTTTCATGTGCTTTGAATAATTTATGCCCATCAGTTGTTCCTTTATAAATAAAAACATTTCAATAAATTATGTAGTTTCTCTATGAGATATATCTTCATCAAAATAGTCACAATTAATTAGCATTCAGGTCTTATATTAAAGAACAATGATAAAGAATTACTACTTACTATAAAAAAAAAATATTTATTTTGCACTCATTCCAAGATAAATATAATTAGAATTCTTATAACAGCATTATTGAAGAAATTATAAGGATAAATGATCTGGGGTTGTATTCTCTAAATAATTTGCTGCAACATCAGGATACTCTGGCTGAAGTTTATGGAAATATTCACTCATTATAACGTATAACAACAGAAATTATATACGTTAGAAATTAGAGTATTAAGCACTCTATTTCAAATAATTCGCTTTATAAATTATCTATTCAACAATCGTCCATTATTCTTTAACAATCATTTCACCGAAAGAACAAACTTCGAAAGGAATATGCGATCGTTTTATCTTAAATCTTTCATTACAAAAATGATAAAACAACACAGCGTTCAATGCAAACAAACGTTTGTTTTTCCTACAGCGGCCATTTTAACACATTTGAGGTTAGAACGTTGGAAAGCCCTATAGTCAAGTAACCTAAAACGCATATTTTAATGCAAGCTGTGTTCTTTGTTGCCAGATTGTGCACAGAATCCTTAAAATTTTGAATTATATGTCGGTTTTAAGTAAAATCGTTTCTTCAAAAACCTGGGAATTCTTTATGAATGTTTTTCATAGAAAATCGTGAGGTATATTATTACATATGTTAGTTAAATAAATGGTTTTGCTTATTTAGTGTGATTAATCTACTTTACCGTATAAATAGGTAAACGAAACTCGTAAACAAAATAACAAGTCATAAAGAAATGTGAAATTCTCCGTTACGATACAATGAATGGCTAATCCTTTTCCTATAGGTATTCTAATTCCGTATGATAATTGCACACCATTTTACACAAAAAAATAACAGAATTTTATTTAGTTAAATACCTCTTTCCCAGTTTTTTTAATGATGTTTGGTACAGATATTTTGATAAGTATAATTTTGTTGTAGAAAAACTATTTCAGAAGTAATTTTTTACTTTTTGAACAATCAAAAAACAACAAATGTCGAAATCGCAAACAAGATTAACTTCGTATGATAAAGACAACTTCATTGACATTCTTCGAATAAAAATGTTTCATTGCGGCAACGTTGCGACCAATTTGATGAAACGTCTGAAAACTCTCAAGAATATTGTCTATTGTGCAGGATTACCGCGATAAATTTATAAGGGACACCCAGTTGAATATCGCTGAAATGCTAAGAATGACCCTGTGAAATTGCATCTGAAGCATCAATGTTAGGTTTAAATGCAGTCTTTATGAATTATAGATTATTGTATGTTGTGAAAAGGTGATATCAATTGTCAAAGTAAAGCTGTCTTTCTACTACAAGTTTACGTACGGTAAAATTATGAAAAATATTAAATTTAATGATCGATACCGTCGGTATCATCTGTCGAAAACTGAAATTTTTTACAATTCTGAATGATCCTGAAACCTGGAAAAATGCAAAAATGCTATGCTTGAAATGAAGGAATATATAATTTTAATTATATATAAATGAAGGATCTGAGTAAGATGTCTAAAATACTGGTGTATGCACTTCGCATAATTTGGATGGAATTCCAATTCTTGGGACATGGGGATTATTCCTATGACTTTTACGTGAGGGCGCAACCATCTAAATCATTCATAAATATTTAGCAGATCTTCGATTTCATTCATTCATTTTAACGTCGTCAAGAAATCATTGACATTTTGTATTACAGATTTCTTCATTTCAAAACTTGCAGGATATTTCTTGTAATTTTTGTTCACTTTGACCAAATTTCCTTGTGGAACTGTTGTTTAGGTCATTTCCATCAGGACTCTGTATTTCAGATATATTGAATTCTGAAAACCAAAACCATATGCCATTTAGGTGCAGAGGTTCTCGAGGAAGCTTTTAATATCTCTTGTGCGGAGCCGATTTATCAAACACTTCGCAGTAGTGCGACCAGTTTTTGGGGAATCGCAATTTCGCAGGTTCTAGTATGGCGATAAAGGCGACCGTTTCCAATTTTCACTACACACCTATTGCGCTCCAACGACATCGCTCGAAAACTTTATACGATTCGGTAATTGCTGTCTTATAATTTTTTTCATAACAAATAGATAAATTTCATTTGAGATACTCACTGTCAATAGGGAATTTTGTCTATCATTATTTGAAGATCCCTGAAAAAATAATTACTTAAAATGGATGAAATAGAATATTATTTTGCTTACTTCTTCTCTAGCATTAGGAACCCATTTATTAGAGGTTCTTTTCTTATCTAAAGTCAGTCTTTCAACAGGTCTTATGGTTTCTGCTGATTCAATATCCTGAAATTTTCAACATTAGAAAAGGTTTTTGAATTATTACACAGCTCTACAGAATAAAAAAAGTTTCATTTTGTTGCCCTGGATATTATATTTTGAACAATTATCGATTTGTTAAAAATAGAATTTAATTTTCCAGTCATTATTAGGCTTTTGCGCCACTTTATCGAGCATACAAACATCATGTGATCCCCACTCTCAGACCCCTTCATTAACAGAACAGCTGAGATCTCAGTTATTTGACAATATTGAAGTATGTACACTTGAGTCTGGACTTTAGGAACAAATATGAGTATTAAATTACAGTATCTCCGCAATCTTTTAGATAAATTTCCGGATAATTCAAGAAATTATAGTGAAGAACAGGAAGAGCGGTTTCATAAGATCAGAAAGTGATGGAGGAAAGATATCAGGGTATATGGGATTGTGATATTATGGTAAATTACTGCCGGTCTTTGAAAAGAGATTGTCCCTCAAAAATTTACAAAGGAAAAGCCCATAAAAGGCCTTTTATCGAAATATAAAATATATTTTTGACATTTACTCTGTATTGATTTCGATGTATCCTCATTTCCCAAAATATTGCTGACATAAATATATCTGTTATTTTATTTCTCGAATTTTGTAATGTAGAATGAAAATAAAGATAAAAATCAAAGCAAACCTAACAAAATCATAGATAATTTAATGAATTATTGTCTGCATGAATGGATCCAAAATCATTAACATATCTAGAGCAACAAAACCTCTGTAGACCAGTGTTATAGATAAATACATACTTTTATAGGGCTTTTCTCGCTGTTTTCATCAACTAGTCTGGCTGCGAGATCAGTTAATTTTTCTACCAGACGTTTCTTATCCAATCTTGAAGCATATTTTATTCCCAAATTGAGAATTGTTGGATTAGCCAATATTTCCATAATTTCTTGTGCTCTTTGGTCCAAATTTGTTTTACAGGCCAACTAAAAACATTGAATATATTCTACCTAGCAAAATAGAAGTAATTCAATTAACAAGAAAGAAAGATTAATATACAATCTAACACATTCTCGATGGTGAGGTAGTATATGTCTTATCAAGAACGTAATTACAACCTCATCAATGAGAAATTATAGATTTACAACACACTGTTGGCATCAGAAGAATTATACTCTCTGGAGTTGCAATCTACTTTTCTTCGTTTTTGCGTGCTTGTTCTAGTTTAAAAACTAATAGATCAGCGTGATATCGTTTTGCCCAAATGACTATAATTTGCTAATATCGAGCAGAAATTGGTCTCAATCGATTGGGTTTGACTTCCTGATGAAGAATTCAGGGAGTATGTTTGGTCGTCCGTCCGGCCGTATACTCTCAAGCTTCCGAAAGAAATGAGCTAGAGTTTTCATGAAATTTATGATTTATTCGCCATACGCCCAACGGATATGATAAGATTTTTATTTCATTTTGCGTCAATAAGATGTTAAGTGAGTATTACGAGAAAACATCAGTGAAAATCTCGAGTCTTCAACATATTGTTAAAGAAATAACAGAGATTATAAATGAAATAATGTCAGCAGTCGACATTCCTGACAATTTTAAAGTAGGCAATATTATACTGATTCCTAAACAGCCAAATAGCAAATCACTTAAAGAATACAGACCTATTTCTCTGTTAAACTGTGATTATAAATTAATTATGAAAGTTATGAAGGAAAGAATTATGCCATGTTTGCCTGAGATAGTATCGGATGAACAAACCTGTCTTTTTAAATCGAACAACATTATAAAAGGTCTCAACAAACTAAGAGATACTGTAGCCTATGCAAATATCGAACAAAGGAATTTACTTTTTCTCTCACTTGACTTTGATCATGCATTTGACCATCTATATCATGAGTTTATATATAATGTAATGACGCAATTCAAATTTCCAATTTCAATTATAACAGCTATTAAAAATATGTATAAAAACGCTTTTTCAGTAGTAAAAATCAATCGTCAGTCAACAGAACCTATCAGAATAGCGAGAGGGGTTAGACAAGGGTGTCCGATGTCAATGATTTTGTTTGCAATCACTTTTCAAGCATTAATGAATCTGTTGAAAAAGAATAATATAGAAGCATCGGCTTATGCAGATGATATTTCAGTTATAGCGAGCAGTCTTGACGAAATTAACAAGATAAAAAATTGCATTGAATTATTCGGTAAAATATTCTGGTGCACAGCTCAACAAAAAAAAGTGTGAAGCAATTGAATTGGGTCCCATTAGAGCTATGAAATTCAAAAATTATAATTTTGATTGGTTTAAATATAAGTCTGAAATAAAAGTTTTAGGTGTTACATTTGCACAAAACATTCATCAAATGGTGAAGTTAAATTGGTGTTCAGTAACGAACAAAATTCGTGGTACAATAATGCAAAACATGCATCGAAAATTAAATATAAAACAAAAAGCACATTTTCTTAACACGTACGCGTTATCCAGGGCATGGTATATTGCACAGATGCTACCCATATCGCAAGTAATTGCCGATCGAATCTACTCAGTTTGCGGATGGTTTCTTTGGTGTGGACAGTTGTTGAGGGTTGGTAGAAAAACAATATGTATGCCCACAGAAAAAGGAGGTTTGGGTTTATTAGATGTATACATAAAGTCAAAAGCTCTATTTTTGAAAACCATAGTATCGTGTCCGTTGAACATAATAAATTCGGATTTGGATGTAGTGGATAATCCCCCTTTCCCCGGTAGTGTGAGTCATCATGCCCCTCATATACGTTTCTACATTAGAGAGGCAGCTTACATCTCAAAGGATGAATTACAGAAAGATAACATTTCGAATAAGAAACTGTATCATCACACCCTTCTTTTGCAAAATAAATACTTACCGGATATAATTCAGAAAAATCCAAACAGAAAATGGAATTTGGTGTTTAAAAATATCAACTCACATTTGTTGTCCCAAAGTCAAAAAAGCCTACTTTATACTCTTGTACACAATACATTTCTTTTCGCAGCACAGTTGTACCGAGTGAAAAAAACTATCGATGAAAATTGCAAAGTATGTAGAAAATTTCCTGATAATTTGGTACACAGGTTCAGATGATTTAAGGAGGTGAGATTGGCGTTCCTTTATCTCGTGAATATTTTGGGAAGAATTGTTGGTACAGCTGTTTGTGAGAAAAGAATTTTGACATTCGAATATGACTATGGTAAAAAAAGGTTGAATGACATAGCTTCCTTACTGATCGCGGAGGGATTGAATTTGTGTTGAATAACGAAAACCATTGCAACTTTGTTGATGATTTCAAGCGTAACATCAAGCATGCAACTTTGGCTCTAACGTAAAGAAGCCCTAGTCACTATGAATTAATTCCTTCTGTGATAATGAGTTGATGAATAAGTTGCTGTTGTCTTTGAGGATATTTGAATTATATCAGGAAATATCTTGAATACATGTAAAATTAATTTTAGTTATTTGTTTATAACAATGGGTGAATATTTGATATTTCAATATTAGGATAACGTTTTTTAGTAATGTAAAATTATGAGATAATAAAGATTATTTACAAAAAAAAAAAACAGAAACACATATTAATTTTAATTACTTTTGTTGACTTAGGTAAAACAGCATAACTATCTGCCCCATTAGCTCATGACAAACATGTCCACTATCCACCTCCCTCACCAAGAGCTTGTGCGAGTAGAAAACATTCTGATTAAAATGAGTTAAAAAAATCGAGTTGCTTGAAGTTTTCATTTTTTTCTTGTTTTCTAATATGAGACTAACATGTATTGTAGCATTTTACAATACTCATTGAATGCGCCAATTTTTAATGGCACTCTAGTATATTTTTTTCATTGAGTGTAGTTCAAATCTCCCAAATTTGGAAAATTTCAAATTCAGTCTTATTCTAGAATCTTGGGATGTCGAATGAACAAAATGAATAAAATCAACTACAGTAACCTAAAAATGGATACAGTTTAACCATATTTCTTGGTTTTTCCTAAGTGCATATAATTTTCAAATGTCTGGGATAGATCTTTTTAAATTTGTCTCATGGTGGTTTCAATCAATCCTGTCGCCCCGATTTGGCAAGACGTTGACGTGTACATAGCTCGACAATTGTTTTTGTATTACCAGGTACATTTTATTTTCATTAAAATACTCCTTTATTTCCCATTATAACTTTCTTGATGTTATTTTTTTAATTGTTTGTGTTTGGAAACTTCCATAATATGGTTCAGAACTGGTCTTATTACACCTCATTTGCAATATGTATAATGTCAGGCCTTACATTCAACCTTAATTTACGTTATACATTTCATTCATATGAGCATTCAATACTTTCATCTTCCATCATATTTTTTCTCATTAATGGTTTTTTGTAATAATTAATTGTTAAGTTTGTTCCACATAACAAGAATAATGTTGGGTTTCATAAACGTTGATATGTTGATCAACTCGTTAATTGAGTATTTCTATGCCTGAAATTGAATCCAGTATTTTATTGGTCAATTTGACATCCCTTAAAGTATTCTGGGAATACTTTGATCTACGATCTTTACGAAAACCACAATAATCTTCTTAATAAAAAATTAAATTCGTTTTCTACATTCTTATACTGAAGAATTCACTATAAAAACGGAAACTAACAACTCAATAACACCAGTGAACGAATATTCATACAATAATGTAGTTTCTAATGAGAAAAAACATATCAATTGAAAATCTGCAAAAAAAAATTAAAAAACATCGATGTAAGGTCAGGTAGCTTTGGTGATCTTTTCAAAATACTTGCGAGTAATTATGCAAACTTTGAAAAATCGTCCTTGATATGATGTTAGTATTTCTGGGGCGTGTAAACCATTCAAGTCATGAAGCGCATCTAAAATCATAGATTCGAAAACATGTATTATTCATATCCCAATAGGAGCTAATGGGGAAATCTATCCACCAAAAAATGCCAGATCTGAAAAGTGGTTCCTATCCGGTTTCGAACTGGGGAACTTCTACGTTTGGAGCAGGTATACAGTGCGCGTCATAATTATGGAACAAATTCATTTTCTCACAAGAAAAATATTCGGAAACAAATTGCTTTTGGAAGATCATACCTCCGAAAGTAATACTTTGTCAAATACAAAAATGGTATCAATGTATTTGTATTACAGAAATGCATCATAAAAAATTTATTTTGAATGTTTTTTGTGAAACAATTTTTTTCTGTTTCACTGAAACCACTGGGATAATACGGTTGAATCTAAACTAAGCCATGATATTAATTCCTCAAACCTAGCTCTCTACTTCATTCCATTTGGTTGTAATCATGCTCAAGAAGAGTCAAAATGGATTCTGACTTCGGATTCTTCATCAGTGAATAGAAGAAAAAGGTTGGAGCCAAGTTTGCTCAATATTCACAGAGATTTAGGAAGACTCTTCAGGTGACAACAGTGCCAAAATATGAACATCTTACCGCAAAAGTTTTCAAGGCAGTCTCTTTCAATTTTTTCTCTGTATTGGGAATTTCCAAAGTTGACCAAGTAAACAAACTGCTTTCCATCTGGCCTTTTTCAGTTGTTATTTCTGCAAATGGTGCCTCAAGTGGTATTTCACACATGGTAGGTCTTGGAGTGACTGTAGGATATCTTGTACCTCGGCATTTGATACCACATAAGGTTTGATTCGATTCTAATATAGATGTGATGAAAAATCCATCAGCTAGACCTTTTTTCTGCAATAGGAGCATTTTTGAATGGGTATCATTTAAAATTTTTGACACTCACATGTTTGTTGATATTGCAGAAAGGTATCCATATATTGCAACGTAATGGATACATGTGGAGTAATCCACAGGAGTCTAAAACGCCAGGTGTGCCAGCGTCTGAAAATCCCAGCCAGTGTAAGCTGCTCTGAGGTCCTAGAGTAGTTCCCAAATCTTGACCTTGAAAATTCATTCCTAAAAAAAAGTGAAACGTTTTTTCAGTAAATATACATCTCCATCATTAGGACATTATAGCTTTCATATAATGATGTAGTGGATGAACTCTCTATGGCAGTTCAATGCTAACACAATTATAAATAAAATTTATTTAAAAAATGTAGAAAAGCACTGACGTTAGGTCTGTAGATTTTGCGAGATTGTTCATTAAAGTACATTCGCGGATTCCGACGAAGTCTGATACTAAATAAATCGCCAAAAAAATGTGAAGAATCAGCAGATTTCCTTCAGTATTGTTTGAAACTCAAATTCCGTTCTATCAAAAACCAACCAAAACCAGTAAGCTATTATTCTCTGAAATTCCATTTAATATACCAGGTATACCGGCATGAAGTGAGCGTCAAGATACAAATGTCTCGATAGGGAACATCTGTTGTGAATGAGCCTTCATTTTATTTTTTTGTTTGCTATGACATCTTTGAAACATATTTAGTATACGTTAAGTCATTGAACAGACAGCATCATATATTTTCATCGTGTTGAAAATGCCGAAATTTGTACCAGAAAGTGATGATTTGCGGAAAACATTAATTTTTTTGTTTTCATATAAAGAAAAGTGCAGCAGCGTCGGATCGAATGCTTGTCGAGCGAAATGGTGATCATGCTCCAGCAAAAGCTACATGCAAAAAATGGTTTCAACGGTTCAGAATTAATGATTTTGATGTGAGAAATGAAGAACGTGGAAGACCACCAAAAAAGTTTGAAGACGCCGAATTGCAAACGATATTGGATGAAGGTGAAACTTTGAATCAAAAACAAATTGCAGAAATGTTAAATGTTGCACAAAAACAATTTCTGACCGTTTATAAAATATGGAAGAAATCCAAAAATGTGAAAAATGGGTGCCACATAAATTGAATGCAGGAGAGATGGAAAACCAAAATAGCATAGGTTGAACAGCACTTTGATTTCTACGAGGAGGTCGAAAATTGGGTGTCTGGTTGGTTTGCTTTAAAAGATGAACAATTTTATTGGCGTGGTATCCAAAATTACCAGAAAGGTGGTCAAAATGTGTATAAAAGAATGGCCAATATTTTGAATGGAATGTTTTTTACTATCCCATTAATAATTAGTGTTTTATTAAAAAAAAAAAACGTTCATTTCATACCGGTATACCTGATATATCATTGATGAACTCGAAGTAGTAATCAAAATTATTAATCATCAAACGTCTTCATATGAGGAGAATACCTAGTTTCTTAAAACAAGATTTCGCAATGCTGAAATTGAAAGATGTTCTGAATATCGATCACATCGATATACATTCAATATTTTATCTGATGGTATGTCATAATGACAACGTTATGTCACTCAATTTTGATGACATAAGGAAGCTCATTATGGGACTAAGTGCCATAATGAAATTCTATAAGGAAAACATGTAATGGTTTGATCAAAAAAGTTTATTCAAAATGCATAACTATGTACAAAACTATTTATTATAAATGGTAAAAGAACAATTACTACAATTTGTAATATTAATTCCAATGGATTCTACAGTTTTTACATCAGTAGTTGATGATTGTTGGCAAACTTGTAATCCTGTGTGGTTGTTCGCACCAAAAATTGCTTCTGATATATTTTTCTTTTGCTCTTTCGAATTTTCGATGTAACCTTCAGCGACAGTATTGCATTTCCATCCGCCATGGCGTTTCACGGTGCACAGATCAGCTCCAGAATCAGCCAAAAATGAAGCAGACGATCGCCGAAAACAATGTCCGGTATATTCTTCAGGGCGAGGTAAATTCAAGAAAGTGGCAAGAACTTTTGGCATTTTACCAAAGGCATGTATTCCAACGGGTTGTTTTGTGCATTTCTCATTTCTATAAGTGGCAAAAAAACGTAGATGGTTTGTGTTGCAAGGTTGTATTTTCACATATTGTCTGACAAGTTCTACCATATTCAATCCTGGGATATTTCCCGAAGTTACAAAAATTCTCGCATTACCTTTGTTTTTGTATTCGGTAATGTAATTCTAAAAACGGATCCTTCATCTATTACAGTTTCAACAAGCATATTTGTCAATTCCTCTCTTCTGCATGCTCCACTTAGTCCAATTATCATGGCTTTATTAAATAAGTATGTATCATCTAATGCTTCCGTTAAAAACTTTGTAACATCTTGTTTAGTAAATATTTTGGATTTTTTAGCACTGTAACCTTCTGATTTACGTTTTAGTAATGCAACCAGCTGTAGGTACTTACTAATATCGACGTTTTTTCTTGTTGATAAAATACTAATCATCGAATAATACGACCAAAGAGAAGATGGTTTTCTTTCCTTAGATAAGCATTCAAAGTAAGCGAACAATACTTTTTCATGAGTGATATTCTTGATTTTCTTAGCAGAACACCATTCTTTGTACCGATTAAACACCATTTCATATACACTCCGTGATTTTTCCGGCGAAAGGGGGTCCGCGATATTTCTCGACATTTCTTCCAAAACAGAAGGTAAACTATCAGCTTCAGAATCACTCATTTTTTAAATTATATTAAATTCTACCTGACAATAATTATTGAGTTTGATAGCGATAAATAAATATTGTCGTTACAACCTGATGACGTTGTCAAGGAAATGGCAAAGCACAGCTCACTCACCTACTAATATTTGAAACTACACAATACTTACTCCTTTAAAAATAGTTGTCATTGTGACATGTCGAAAATGCAGTTTTTAATTTTTCGAAAATGCATCGATATAAATGCCATCAGATAAAATTTTGTATGTAATACGAATCATAAACAATCATTATGGCAATTATGGCACACGCCGTGTTATCGGACTCGGATAACATTCACGACTTGTACCATAAGGATCGTCTTTATGATCCTTATTACATAAATAACTATTATGTATCTCTGATGAATATTTTATGAAATATTAGTATTAAAAAAAAATCAAGTTTTTACTAAATTTTTAGCGTGCCGATTTTCATGATATTTTTTGAACCTATTTGTTTCATCATTCAAACATCTTTCAAGTTACAAATTGATCGGATAGATATTGTAGGCGTTATCGAGGAAAACCAAATTTCAGATGCTCATAACCACAGATCCATTAGATGGATTTCGCCCATTAAGGTACTTCCAAATGACCATTCGAAAATTACTGACATTTGAGAAAATCGATAGAACGCTGTTCTACTAGGTTACTGACAAGGACAAGAGCGCAAAAAATCTTCTCGTATAATTATTCTTCGAAAATGAAATTTCAAAATATGCAATACATCAATGACCTCCAGTTTTTGTTGGGATATTGGACAATGAATTTGTTCTGAACATAAAAAAACTCTAGCTGATCTTCTCCGGATGAAAGAGAATACGGCCGGACACACTCAAGTTTTACATCAGAAAGTGAAACCAATCGATTGAGACCATTTTCGGCTGGATATTCGAATATCACAGACATCAGAATATATTATGCACCCACAGAATACAAGACAAATGGGTTGTCAAATTATAATACCATTTTCTAAGACGTGGATAAGGCAAAGAGCATATAGAACACTGGCCCCAAGATTATATAACAAAATTCCTGAGACGATAAAACAATCGGCAACACCAGGGTCATTTGTAAGAAGTTGGAGAAAGTGGTTAATGAACACCTCTAGAGAACAAATAAATGGATTCATATGAGTGGCATATGATACTGATATTACACATATACACATTATTTCAAACCTTTGATGAAATATGAGTGGAATGATGTTGAGGGATACATTAGTTGTTTTTTAAATGTGTAGATTTTCTTCAGTTTTTCTTGGAAATAAACTTATTATTAATATATGATGATTTCGGCAAAATACTGCACAACTAGATTAATGAAGTAAAACAAGGGCGCAAATAGTAATTTACGTAAAGAGCCCGGAAAATAGGCTTTGTTTGGATTAATAGACGGAATTCCATAAGCGTAAGCAAGTTCTGTGAGTCCAAAAATATTATTTTCTGGCGTATTGCGTACAATATTTTTTAGGTAACCGTGTAGAATAACAAATCGATGAAACGACACATTTCTTTTATATATATTTTAATTGTTTAAATTAAACAGAACAGAAAAATCCACATATCACCAGAAACATACTAATTCTCATTTATATTAATATTTATATTAAAATTAGATCAATTACTGATATTGAAAGGATTCAATTTGTTTGAAATACCTGGTACATTTAAATTCCTTTTGTTGAAGCCAGAACATGACGGCAAAGTTTCCGTTTCACATAAATTGTTTTCTTCTGATGATTTTTGAATAGTCTTGGCAATTTTGATTTTTTATTTAGGGGAATTATCTATATATATCCTTCAGCCACATTAGTAGAACCTCCAGCTACCGTGGCTCTTCAAATTTGAGATGTTTCCACCATTATCAGCAAATAACGTAGCCGAAGTTCGACGAACGCTATGGCCTGTGTAATTTTTAAGATTAGGTAAATGTAAAAATTCTGCGATTTTTATTTCGAGTTTCCCAAAAGTGTGGATACCAACAGGCTGAATCAAAAATTTTTACTTTTTTTGTAATTGGAGAATAATTTGTTATGTGGAGTATGGGATGACAGCAAAGATAAATATTTCCTATACAACAGCAGGTTTTCTTGCCCAATTACTACGAAAGTTCTTTCAATATAATTTGAACAAATTACATTCTGTTGAATGATTGTTTGGGCTATTACCATCATCTATTGTGGATGTAATGTTTTCCGACGTTTCGATAGACATCTTCTATCTTTATCAAGGAGAAAAGTAAGAAACCTTTTGAAAATTATCAATTTTCAAAAAGTCAATTGACAGAAGTCATGAAAGAAAAATGAACGATGTTATATACTCATCTGTGATATGATGATCTTTTTAAGTTGGATCGAACTATCGGCGTCCAAACTTCTGGCAGATATATAGATGGAGCACTTATGGAATCAGGTGTTATTTTCATAAATGCTGCTTCTTTGATTTTTCTTCTTGCAAGTTTTTCTTCTTTGGATATTATTGATGTTTCATCCCACTTTATACGATGATTCTCATATACAGCATGTTGGACCAACCTGGATTTGTCGCTGTCTAGTACTCGTAGAAGCTTCTGATGTTCTTTTATTCGTACATTCAGAGGGCGTTTAGTTTCTCCGATGTAAGATCTTCCGCACTCGCAAGGTAATTCATATATGCAGTTCTTTGTCCTTTGTGTCTCATTATTAGGTTTAACTTTTGTAAGTTTAGCTCTGATAGTGTCTTGAGTTTTGAATGCAGTCGTTATGTTGTATCTATTTCCAATTCTTCTCATTTTCTCCGACAAACCTTTTACATAAGGAATTATGGTTTTAATGGTCTGATTTATATCTGTTGGTTCAGGTTGACTTTCTCTTGTTCGTTTAGCTTTTTCTAATATCTTTTTGGGGTAGCCATTGCTTCTAAGAGTTTTCGAGATGTTATTTATTTCTTCATTTTGGTCTTCTTCAGTGCAACAAATATTTATTGCTCTATCAAATAAACATTTTGCTACTCCCAATTTAGTGTTTAGTTGGTGGTTTGAATCAAAATGTAGATATTGTCCTGTGTTCGTTGGCTTTTTATACACAGTGGTTCTTGGGATTCCATTTTGTTTATGTACGAGTACATCTAAGAATGGAAGTTGTCTGTCCTTCTCGATTTCAATTGTGAATTTAATTGATTCCTCTTGATTGTTTAGATATTGAAGGAATCCATCTATAGTGTCTCTTCCATGTTGCCAAATAATGAAAGTATCATCTACATATCTTTTCCACAGTTTGGGTTTAAGTACATATTTTTCTAATGCCTTTTGTTCGAAAATTTCCATAAATAAATCAGCTAAAATTGGTGATAGTGGTGAACCCATGGCCATTCCGAATTCTTGTTGATAAAAGATGTTGAAAAATATGTACTTAAACCCAAACTGTGGAAAAGATATGTAGATGATACTTTCATTATTTGGCAACATGGAAGAGACACTAGATGGATTCCTTCAATATCTAAACAATCAAGAGGAATCAATTAAATTCACAATTGAAATCGAGAAGGACAGACAACTTCCATTCTTAGATGTACTCGTACATAAACAGAATGGAATCCCAAGAACCACTGTGTATAAAAAGCCAACGAACACAGGACAATATCTACATTTTGATTCAAACCACCAACTAAACACTAAATTGGGAGTAGCAAAATGTTTATTTGATAGAGCAATAAATATTTGTTGCACTGAAGAAGACCAAAATGAAGAAATAAATAACATCTCAAAACTCTTAGAAGCAATGGCTACCCCAAAAAGATATTAGAAAAAGCTAAACGAACAAGAGAAAGTCAACCAACCAACAGATATAAATTAGACCATTAAAACCATAATTCTATATGTAAAAGGTTTGTCGGAGAAAATGAGAAGAATTGAAATAGATACAAATAACGACTGCATTCAAAACTCAAAACACTATCAGAGCTAAACTTACAAAAGTTAAAGCCTAATAATGAGACACAAAGGACAAAAACTGCATATATATATGAGTGCGGAAGATCTTACATCGGAGAAACTAAACGCCCTCTGAATGTACGAATAAAAGAACATCAGAAGCTTCTACGAGTACTAGACAGCGACAAATCCAGGTTGGTCCAACATGCTGTAGATGAGAATCATCGTATAAAGTGGGATGAAACATCGATAATATCCAAAGAAAAAAACTTGCAAGAAGAAAAATCAAAGAAGCAGCATTTATGAAAATAACACCTGATTCCATAAGTGCTCCATCTATAGATCTGCCAGAAGTTTGGACGCCGATAGTTCGATCCAACTTAAAAAGATCATCATATCACAGATGAGTATATAACATCGTTCATTTTTCTTTCATGACTTCTGTCAATTGACTTTTTGAAAATTGATAATTTTCAAAAGGTTTCTTACTTTTCTCCTTGATAAAGATAGAAGATGTCTATCGAAACGTCGGAAAACATTACATCCACAATAGATGATGGTAATAGCCCAAACAATCATTCAACACGAGCTCCATCATCAACAATATCTCGTCATCAAATTACATTCTCTGTTAAGGTTTTGCAGTGCTTCATATAAATCCATTCCGTGAACAAATCATAAACCCTTTCGTACCTTGATTTTGATTTTTCGAGTAATAACTTTGCTGTGCAGCGTCTGCTATATTAGAAATATAGCATATACTATCGCTGCTGCTTTCCATATTTTATTGCGATTGAGATTAAAAAAACATGCAAATTGTTGATAACTACTTTCATACTAACTGTCAGTCGTTTTCTCGGTTGCTATGGTAATGATCAAATTCATCAAATCATTGATAATATACCTACCAAGGCATTCATATTTACAATTACACAAACGAAGTGATTCTTTTCCGGCCTAGTCTGAAAAGTACGTACGTTCCGGACTAGGCCGGAAAATACTACTTTCATAGAGAAAAAGTGTCCAGGAACTGAACACTTCCCGGATGGTTGCCGAAAAAAGTTATTTTCAATAATACTTGGTACAAACCGTATGACAAGCCCCCTTTTTGCTCGTCCAAATGAAAAGAAATTTATTGGATGCAACAGCTTCCAACGCATATTCATTACAATGTGGCCGACAGTTTTGAAAAAATCGTTAAAGATATGTGTGTTTTCTCTTCAACGCCCATTATCTTCAAAACGGATGGCGTTACGAAAATTTTTTACTAGGCAAACCCAAAATATTTTTCAGTTTTTTTATATATCCTCCCAGGGTGTTTTTGAAACACCCTGTATGGATAAAATTAGAAATAAAAGAATAGCCATTTTTCATTTTACTTACCTTCTAATCTGATCAGTTTAAAGCATATACATTGATCTCCATTCCTTATTGGTCCAGAATGATAAGCAACCAAAATATCATCCCTAAAGGCTGACATGGAGACAATAGGTCCTGGTACTGAGAATATTGCTCTTTGCGTACCGAATGGAGAACAAACCCTTATGATGTAATTTGCTAATCCTATGCAAACCAACGCTTCTGAAGCAGCCACAACTATTATTTCCTCATTGTCATCCATTGTAAGAGTCCATTCTTTGGTACGAAAAGCAAGGGGAATAACACTGATTTGACTAGAAAGAAAAAATGTTTAGTACCATAACCGTATTTGAATAACACCAAGTCAGAGACATTTCAAATAGATTAGAGGTTAGGATAAGGATATTACATTGCATTGCATGAACAGGTTGCGAGCGAAGTGATAGGAGATTGTGTCGGGTTCTAGATCGTTCGGTCTCAGTCATGCACTTGATTTAAGAAATGATGTTTATCATCGATGTTGCCTCCCGATATATTTGTTGATTGTTTATTGTTCGATGTTCTTATACATAATGAAAATTTTAATGTAGCTGAATCAATCAGCTCTCAGTTGTTAATTAGGTTTATATCCTTTTGAATATGTAGTAGAATAGTAGCAGTTCTATGTTTTTTCTGTATTAGATGATTTGTTGTTGTGAATCTGTCTGTTCTTTATACTTTGCCATTCTTTGTTTATTAAGTTAACAAGTATTATATGTATTTTAGCCTGAAGAATATGATAAAATTCATCGAAACGTCGCTTTAGAACAAAGACTTTCATTGGTTCCTTTACCCATAACTGTACAGTAAGTTTATTTTTGGAAACGAGAACTTACATTGTCTAGATAAGGATATTTTTTCATAAATTATTGTAACAGTGCACGATGCAGGTAGCTCAGCATTTAAATTTTCTGCTACAAAATGATGGTATCCAACAAATAAGATATATGATTTTGTGTTGAAAAACGTGTACTATTTTTTCTTTACTGAGCTTTCAAAACCTTATTGTTTCTTCGTCAAAGAAATTATTAAACAATAAATATTTTTGAATAAGAACATGATTACATTATCTCACTTAAAATTTGAGGTATGAAACTTCAGTTGAAGACAAACATTCTGTGTTTACATGATATATTCATGTTTCATTCAAGATACTAGTCTGTTCAATTGATTGCAACAGGGCAAGTGACTTTTGAATCACTTTAGCTTGTCGTATATGGAAAATAAACATATTTATAGAACAAGCCACAGACATTGTTCTTCATCATTGAAATTGGATAATATTTTAATTGGGAAACGGTTTTTTCACACTTTTATGTGAATTTTCAGTTTAATCTTATCCAATGTTATTCTAACAAATGCAGAGAGACCTGCGATGTTAAAATCATTTATGAAGGTCATGTATCAAATTATATTATGAATATGGATGTGCTGTGCGCGAAATCAATTCTATGCATTTTTTAAATATCTGTCTATTTTTACTGATATTACAGAAAGAAACCTATTAACACTTGAGTAATGTAATAACAGTTATGCTAAAGAAGCAAAGTTCAAAAGGAACAAACAGTGTAATCAATTCATAAGAGTTGATAACAATCAATTAAAGGGTTCACCCAAAATCAAATTCTGGAAATGGGGCGATTTTTGTTGGTAAAACTATTAAAAGGTCGATTCATTTCCATAAAAAAAGCATTACCTAGAATTGGCCACGACTAAAGTTGATGTGCTCAAGGAACCCATTGTATAGTTTTGAAAATTTTGCATCATCATGCTGCTATGAAACGTTGAATCATGGAAATCAACCTCAATGGATTTAGAAGTACTCTCATCATCATCATCATCTAAGATAGTTCCATAAGCTCTGACAATTCCAACTTCATTCCAACAGAGATACCTTGGGTCTAAATGCATTGGAGTTGAAGATGGCATAAAAGCCTCTTGTAAGGGCACTTCTGGAGTCCTAGGCCTAGGTGTAGGACTTTTTGATCGAACTGGAAATTGCCAAATTTTAATACAAGTTAGTTACAATTTTCAGGCATAAGTAATCAAAACTCTTTTATATTCACTTGATTTTTAGGCAATGAAGTGAATGTGATTTATTGATAATAAATAGGAATATGAATTATATAATCCCTAAAGCTTAAGTGAATATAGAAGTGAACAATTATTGGGATAAATAAAACTGAATAATTCAGTAATCAACACTGACATCATAAAACTTTTATTTCTGTCATTAATAATTGAAATATATCTCAGAAAGTGTGTAGAAAGGAAAAAAAATATTAGATAATAACACCAAGACTACAGTTTCGTTTTGTGGTAATGTCTTTATCTCTATTCCATATCAATTATTAATACAAAATGAAAATATCAACTCATTAATTAACCTCGATCAGAAAAATTCATTCAAAATTACTCACACGAATGGTCAATTTGGGTGAGAGTAAACCGTTAAAAATTAATATGATTGACAAGGGTGAGATGTTGCAACAGCTGTATACAGATTGTCCCATACATGTGTGAATACCTTTAATTGATATTTCTGCATATTGGGAAACAACGCACCAGCTTGAAAAACATATGTTAGTTGGCGAAATGAACATTAATTTGTTGGCAGATGACAATTTTGTTGGGGAATATAAAAATGTTATGTATACCTTCAGGTTCATATCGATTACGTATAAACACACGAAACCGAGATGAAGATGTATCGATCACGTATTTCTCAAAAAATCTAACTTTGAGGATGAAATAGATGAAATAAATTGATACATTTTACAGTATCATGTAACTGATCATTTTCCAGTAATTCTCACCATGAAAATAATGAATTGAAATTCCGTTAATATGAAAAAACAGAAAAAATATATAAACTATACAAAATTAAGAAGGGACCTGCATAATGAATCAGAGAAATATGTCTGAACACTATGGTTAATTATTTCACTGAAACACTGAAGAGTCAAGTAGGTAATAATTCAAAAATGTCAACTGTGATTACAGGGTTAGTGATATAAATCTTAAATACAATTGTGTCTATTAAATTATACAATTTCATTGAAGTGTTAAATAATGTAACGCCTGAAATAGAAACAAAACCTAGAATGGTTTACCGCAGAAATCTCATAAGCAATTAATAATAGAGATATGCTGTACAAAAGCTGTTACATAACAAAAAGATACAGTGATTGGTGTGTATAAAAATGTTAGAAATAGTGTTGTTAAAGTAATCAGAAACGAAAAAATTAAATACTTTGAAAAAAGTATAGATATGAACAAAAAAAAAACTATCATTTCAGGTATCAAAAAAGAAAAATTTGATGAGGTAAATTTTAATGGAAAACAGTTAGTAATAAAAACTCCATTGTAGAGATGTTCAACGAATATTTTATAAATAGCATTAAGGAGATTATTAGTACAATACCGAAAATTGATGATGATATAAAAATATAAACCAATTTACATGAAAGATTAAAAAGTTTTAAATTACTGAGCAAACAAGAAATGCAAGAAGTTATTTATTCCATGCCAAGTAAAAGTAGTCCAAATGATATCACTGTAGAAATCATAAAAATTACGTATTCAGAAATAGAAAATATCCTTGTTCATCTAATAAACGGTTCACTGGAAACAGGGCTCATCAAGAAAATTAGTAAGACCAAAAAAGCAGAAGAATTAAGACCCATTAATATTTTATCCGCAGAAGCAAAAATATCAGAAAAAGTAGTATACAGACAATTAATGGACTACATAACAGAGAATAATATTTTATGCAGGTATCAATCAGGATTCCGGCAAAATTATAATTGTGAGACAGCATTTCGACATGTTATGAAAAACAGGATAGAAATTCTAATGATGGTAGGTTACGGCGATCGCTTTCGAAGTCATGAAGAAGCATGTGCTTTATTTAACGCAACACATTTGGAAAGACCTCCAATTGCTAGAAGCACAGTAAGCAGAATTGTTGCAAAATTTAATGGGATGCTCCAAAATCTGGACGACCAGGAATAAGCGACGATGTGAAGTTAAATATTTTGCTGTCACTAGAAAACAACCCTCACGCAATTACAACAGAAATTGCCTTACAAGAAAACGTTTGTCAGTCGTTTGTAGTAAAGATGTTAAAAAAAGAAAAACTACACCCATACAAAATTCAACTTGTTCACGAACTCTCAGAGGATGATCCGGACAGACGTTTGGAATTTTGTGAAATCTTCATGGGGCATTGTGACGAAAATCCAAATTTTCTTAATAGTGTAGTATTTTCCGATGAGGCAACGTTTTGTCTAAGTGGTTCTGTAAATCGACACAATTGTCGCTACTTATTATTAATATTATAATAATTATTATTATTACTTATACTTAATTATCTCCTTAGTAAAATTTACGGTTTAGCTTGTTATGTTAAAAAATCCTTGATTCACAATATCGAGTTAATCCAAAAAGGCTAATTTGAGGGAGTTTTCTTTATCTCTTTCAAATTTTGTATTTTTGATATTCAGTTCTTTTTTCTGTTTTTGTCTTTTTGTTTCCAGATTCGATGTGGGCACCTTGAAGAAGTCTCTGTTTCCATCCATGGAAGACCACTCTTGAAGAAAGAAATCCCAAATATATTTAAGCTTATTTTTGTACTTCCACACTTAGGCGGGGAGCCAGGGTTTTTTTTTACGGGGGTTTTTTTCCCTAGGCTTTTATGTAATACGCCGAATTGTATGACACCCCGTCACTAACCCCTGATCTGTATGCTTTATTGTTTGCTAACTAAATATTGTACGCCAAAAGTTCAAAAGAATATATATATATATACTGGGCTCGGGAAAATCCCCACTGGATGCAGACAAAACACACCCAACGCCCCTAAAAAATTAATAATTAAGAAAAAAAATTAAGATTTATTGGTCCTTATTGACATAATATATACTTCTATTTATCCTTTCATCAAGGTATGTCTCCGGAGATATTGACACTAATGATAAAAGATTGTCCACATGTGCATTCCATTTCAATGTTTCTTCTATGGTCAATACTAAGTGTTTGGTCCTTTCCACTTGTATTAGTTCTCTAAATTAATAAAGAGATGAGGATGCATGTTGGTTTTGGTCTATTAATGCATACAGTTTTCTCTTCATTTATGACAAGTTTATTAGAGTTCACTGTAACTCTGCATATCCCTATTGACCATTTCCTCTAGAGATCTTATACTGTCTGTACTATATACAGGGTGGGCCATCCATAACTTTCCACCTCGAATTTCGAGCTTTGTGATGGAATAACGAAAAAACCCTCGAACAGGTTGAAAAGGAAGTTTGATATCACTACTCCTCTTCGCGCAACCCCTAACAGCTCTCATTTCTTAATAGGGAAAAGGGGTCGAGCAACCCTTCATCAATATACAGAGTGACTCACACGCCGAATTTGGATCTTTGAGATGGAAAAAACGCTCGGACGGGTCAAAAAATTAATTCGATATCTCTACCCCTATAGGGGCTAGCCCAACAGGAATTATTGCAATTTAAAGAAAAGCGCACGATTTACTTTGAATATATTATTTTTTTCATGTTTTCAATTGTTGTCTCTATTCCAGCATTTTCAACATGTGTTTGGCAAACGCGTAGTGGTCGAGAAATTGCAAGAAAAGGCAGCGATAACAGATTTCGTTGATATTGAGATGGAGAAGCTGTTTGCACACTCAGTAGAAATAATTAAAATTTTTTTTTTAGGAATAATAAATGTGCAAGAAGAACTGCTGCTTTGTTTAACGAGAGAAATGAGGATCATTATAAAAGGAATTTAATATTGCCAATAATCCGACTAGGTGTTGTTGTTTAATGTTTGATTTTATTAAATCTTAATGTGAGCAACGTTTCGACTTTTTGACAGTCATCTTCAGGCTAAAAAAAATATATAAAATACAATTACCATGATGAACAACTTATTACTGATCACTCAATCACTCAATAAAAACTAAAAGACTATACCTCAAGTTACAAAATTCGTCAAAATTATTCAGATATAAACACATCTTTGTCAGTTTCACAGTCATCTGTAACAAAACATCCTTGTTTACATTTTCAAAATGCCAACGTGGTGTAAACTCGCAAAACTCATTTACCTCACTGGCTATATCACCAAATTCATCAACGACACAATATCACAGTAATTCCAATAAACTAGGACCAAACAATTTACAATAAAATTAGAATAAACACTAACGACGACAAAATAAGTTAGAATACGTATCACAGAAGTCACGTGATTGCACATCTGATAAGATCTGATAAGATCAGATGTGCAATCATTAAATCATCAACGACACAATATCACAGTAATTCCAATAAACTAGGACCAAACAATTTACAATAAAATTAGAATAAACACTAACGACGACAAAATAAGTTAGAATACGTATCACAGAAGTCACGTGATTGCACATCTGATAAGATCTGATAAGATCAGATGTGCAATCACGTGACTTCTGTGATACATATTCTAACTTATTTTGTCGTCGTTAGTGTTTATTCTAATTTTATTGTAAATTGTTTGAATCCTAGTTTATTGGAATTACTGTGATATTGTGTCGTTGATGAATTTGGTGATATAGCCAGTGAGGTAAATGAGTTTTGCGAGTTTACACCACGTTGGCATTTTGAAAATGTAAACAAGGATGTTTTGTTACAGATGACTGTGAAACTGACAAAGATGTGTTTATATCTGAATAATTTTGACGAATTTTGTAACTTGAGGTATAGTCTTTTAGTTTTTATTGAGTGATTGAGTGATCAGTAATAAGTTGTTCATCATGGTAATTGTATTTTATATATTTTTTTTAGCCTGAAGATGACTGTCAAAAAGTCGAAACGTTGCTCACATTAAGATTTAATAAAATCAAACATTAAACAACAACACCTAGTCGGATTATTGGCAATATTAAATTCCTTTTATAATTTGAAAATTATACAACCGACAAAATTAGATTTCGATACCATATAAAATGAGGATCATAATTTAAGCCATATTTACGTCCTGAACTTGGTCAGAAAGTTTAGAGAGACGAGCTCAGTAGTTGATTTGAAAAGAAAATAAATTTTGAATCGTATATGAAATGATGATGTGGACACAGGAGTTTTAGGACATTTCGTCAATGACCCTACTTCAAGAACAAGAAAAATGAAAGAAATATCTGGGACTCTTCATGCCACTATCAGAGGGATACTTAAAAATAACAAGTTCCATGCATAAAAAAGGAGTTTGCTTAACGACATGAACGAAGATGACTTTGATCGTCGATTACAATTTTACGAAAACAATGGGTGATATGATAAATTATAATCCGAACTTCCTTCTTAATGTCTGCTTCTCTTTGTATTCGAATGGATCTGTAAATCGTCACAATTGTCGATATTGGTCTGATACCAACCCAAAGCTATTTAGAAAGATTAACACTCAATATCCTGAAAAGCTGAATGTCTGGGTCGGTATTTATGGCCACAATATTGTGGGCCCTTTTCTCATAGACGGCAATCTCAATGGTGATAATTACTTAGATCTCTTAGAAAACAATGTCGTTCCTATGTCGACAGATATTTTGGAGAATGATCACAGTTATTTAGAAGCCAAACTCAGATCTTACTAAGATAGAACGCCTGCTATTATGCGGCGCCCGTGAAGCATGAATGGCCTGATCATTTCCCTGATCTGTCGCCCCTGGATTATTTTTATGGGGACATTTGAAAATTAAAATTTATGCGCCGGAGCCTGCTAACTTGGATTAATTACGCCAGCGCATATTGAACGAATGTCGTATGATAACAGCTGCAATGCTAAGGAATATGAGGAATCGCTTCAAGGAACTACTGTATGTATGCATTGGAGTATTTATCATTATGTAAATTCATTTTTTCATTGTCTGTAAGAGATCAGTTTCTTAATTCAATTACCTGTTCATAGCCCTGCATAAAACTCGTCTAAGTGTTTTTTTGTTTTCTCATCCCGAAGGTCAAACATTGGAGTAAAAGATTATGGATTGAAATACTGTTCCATGCTGTCTAATAGTTAAGTGATCGAAGAAAAAAACAATACGCTCATGAGGGTAATTGAATTACCTTTTCAACAAAGCTACCCAATCTATTATCAATTTCTATTATCTAGTAAAAAATAATTGTTCTAAGTGGTAGAGGATTGAGCAGTCCGAGCGTTTTTTCCATCTCAATAATCCAAATTATGAGTGTGAAAGTTATTGATAGAATACTGAGTCACTCTGTATAATAATAAAGTGATGAACAGGAAATTACAGGAAATTGAATTGCCTTTCCAACAAGGTGCTGCCCGAATCCCACTTTTCCCTATTAAAAAATGAGAGATGTTAGGGGTTTTGTCAAGGGGGGTAGTGATATCTAACTCATTTGAACAGCCTTATTTGCCCCCCTTTCAACAAAATTTGTGATATCCTAGCGTTTTTTCGTTATTTCATTTCATACCTCAACATATGGGGTGGAAAGTTATGGATGGCCCATTCTGTATGATGACATGAAGAATTCTGCCAGCAATCCTGATTTGACAAGATTTCCAACATACATTAGGTAGAAAAGTGGTGTGAGCACTGTGCCCTGAGGAACTGCGGTTTTAATTTTCTTATGTTAACTTTTTTTGCCTTCAACAACCACATTTTGTCTTCTATTAGTATGGAAATACTGAAATAACTTGAAGGCATTTCCTTGAATGCCCATTCTTCTCAACTTCCTCAGCAATATGGTTATGTTGATTGTATCAAATGCTTTATGAAGATCAACAAATACACCTATAGCTTTGTTTTTATTCTCTGGTTTTCATAATATGTATTCAATAACATCAATTGCAGCACGCTCTGTGGAACTTTTTTCTTGATAGCCATATAAATGTTGGATATTTCGGAAAATTTCACCCGTCTTTTTTTCATTATTGTTTCAATTAGGTGTACAAATAAGTTTCCGCGGTTTTTTATAAAAAATTAGGAATTTATTGTAAAGGAAAAGTACATTACGTTTTATTCAAAGTATTTTCCATCATTTGCCACTACTTTTCCCCATCTTTCTGGCAACATTCGGATACCCCGTCGAAAAAACTCTTCATCTTTTGACGCTATCCACAAATCTACCCAATTTTTGGTGTCTTCATATGATGTGAAGCGCTGCTCAGACAGACCATGTGCCATCGACCGGAACAGATGATAATCAGAAGGGGCTAAGTTTGGTGAATACGGCGGGTGGGGTAAAACTTCCCAGTTGAGTGTTTCCAAGTATGTTTTTACCGGCGCCGCAACATGTGGACGAGCATTATCGTGTAAAAGAATAATTTTGTCGTGTCTGGAGTAGTAATGGACGCGTTTTTCCTTAAGTGCCCGACTCAATCTCATCAATTGTGTTCGTAGAGAGCTCCAGTAATGGTTTCGCTTGGTTTCAGCAATTCATAATACACGACACCAAGCTGATCCCACCAAATACACAGCATGAGTTTTTTTCCATGAATATTCGGTTTAGCTGTCGATGTTGATGGTTCGCCGGGCTTAACCCATGACTTTCTCTTCTTTGGATTATCGTAGTGAATCCATTTTTCGTCACCAGTGACTATACGATGCAAAAACTCTTTTTTATTCCTGGCAAGCAGCATTTCACTCATGCATAATCGGCGTTCAACGTCTCTCGGCTTTAGTTCATATGGAACCCAATTTCCTTGTTTTTGAATCATTCCTAATGATTTTAAACGATGTGAAATTGCTTGTTCAGTCACTTGTAGAGTAAGTGCAAGTTCTTTTTGCGTTTGGGACGAATCTTCCTCCAATAGTGCTTCTAATTCCATGTCTTCGTACACTTTCGGCCTTCCATTGCGTTCTTTGTCTTTAACGTCAAACTCACCGTTCTTAAACTTTTGAAACCATTCCTGACAACTTCTCTCACTTGAAGCAGCTTCACCATATGCTTCTAGAAGCAATCGATGCGCCTCAGCTGCAGATTTTTCACATTAAAGAAGTAAATCAAAAGTTCCCGCAAATGATGCTTATTCGGAATAAAACTTGACATTTTTGCACGAAAAAAATTACGTGATGCTGATACGGAATCACTAGTACTTTAAGGTTATGGTGTTGCCAGATGACTAAACTTGGGATATTACGTTTTACATCAGACAATTTCTCCATAACCTTCTGGTGGGGCCATCTTTTGACAAACCGCGGAAACTTATTTGTACACCTAATATTATTTTAGCTTTTGATATAGGCCTATAGTTAGCTGGTTCTAGGTTGCTCTCTTTTTTAAACACAGGAGTTATTCTAGCGATTTTACAATAATCTCGGAAATGTTCCACTCTTTATACATTCATTAATCATAGACAGCAGGTAGTTTTTGATAATAAGGTACAGAACAAGCAGATCTACTGTCATGTTATATGTCATGACCTGGAGCGGTGTTTTTTTTTCAAAGACTTCACTATGCTTATAAGTTCCCTTTCATTACATCTTCTCATATAGAGCGTGTAGTCTTGTTCAATTTCTTCAAATTTTGTTGATTCAGCTACATGGATAAAGTATCTGTTGAGAAAATTTGCTTTCGATTCTGCATTTCTATATGTCCTTCCTTTATATACTAAATTGGATAGTTTGGTTTTTGTTTTATTTTCAAATGGTAATATTTTCTCATTTACTCAAACGAAAAATTAAATTGCAAAAAGCCTGTCAAAAGTGTTAATACTTGATACTTTTATAGTTATGTAATGGATTGAAATGAGTCGGACGTATTAATCAGTGTCAGTTGAGGGAAAATTAATCGAAATAGTTCATTACAGTGAACAGTGTACATTGTCGAAATTAAGAAAAGCACTGATGTAGGTTTTAAGGAGAACGAAATTTATGCTTTGAACAAAACTTAAGGAAAACTATGAGTGGTAATTGAGTTATCAGTTTGCTCATTCCTCATAAGGTTTGTAATTGTATCACATTGTTCAAGAGTATGGGAAAAAAATTTTTCCCCTGCTTTTAGATTTGTTATAGTTTGAATATTTAATCGCATGTAGCCAACTAAGTCATCTGACCTTATGTTAGTGCTTTCTAATTTTTTTTATTGCACATCTGCTTTTAGCATTCTACTATTTTATCATATTTATTGGCACAAATTATTCTTTTCAACTGTTGTTATGTGGAATTATTTTGTTTCATATTCAGGCATTGCAACATAGATTTTGAAAATAGATCTTAAATAATTGGTGAGTAGTCACAAAATAAATGTTTTCAAGAAGAAGTAGCAACTATTATATATATTTGAAAAGAGAATTTCATTTCAAACATAAATATGTAAAAAAATAATGGGTGGTTCATAAGAAAAATCACCAAGTTTACATAAACTAAGCTATAACATTATAGCTTCAAATCAAAGTTTTTAATATGAAACAAGGAAACAAGTATGAAGGCTAGTTTTTCTCTAGAAATTTTTGTTTTCTATAGAAGTGCCCAATTCGGACAACTCTGTACATGAGTACAGCAAAGGACTGGGAAAACTGAGTAAAAAAGTAGGTACTAATTCAGCAATAGATAGAAATTTGATGGCAAACCAATACCCTTTAGCTGAAGTGCACTCTTAAGGCCAGTCCTACATTGGAAGCGGGATTTCTCCAGATCAGACAGTCTGGACGGGTCTGGCTGAGTCTGGAGGAAACAAAAACAAAGAAAACGTACTGTCCTCCTACATTGGAGGCAGTGTGCGATCTGGTCTGGACTGCTATAAAGAGAATCAAATCGGGTCGGGTTGGCTGGCCAGACCAAATCCGCTTCCAATGTAGGACTGGGCTAAGTATGAATGCTTACTTGACTGTAATTCAGGCTCATCATCATCAGCATATTCCTTTTTTAATTTTTCCAGTGATATAGCATTTTCATTTTCTTCATCATCATCTACCAACTGGTAATCACCAAAATCTACATCATCATTTTCATCACCATCAACTTTAGTTGCTTCTGAAGGTTTTCTCGCAGAATCCACTTCGTGAATACAGTCTGACATAACACCTAGTTGACCCTCTACATCAGTGTAAATGATTTGGTTTGACCCTATGATGAAAATCTGGTCAGTATGTTATTTTACTGTTGCTGTTAAAATCATGTTGAGAATTTTTGTACCATTAGGGTTCCATGAGAAGGCACATATCTTTGTTCCATTGGGATGTTTAGTAACATTGTGAACAGTTTCTCCATCAACATCCCAAATCACAAAATCCCCATCTATCGAAGATGCTGCTAAGTATTTTCCACAAGGTGAAAATTGAACAATTGAATATGGTTTAGTCACTTCATCACAGTTTAACGTACAGAGTTCTGACCAATCTGAGGTGTTCAGAATAACAACTGAAGCCCCATCTGGATAACTGAGTTGATCCTTAACTTTTGGGTTGAAATCAATTCTACCTAAGAATTAATGAAAGTAAATTCAATGAGAGGGCACACCAAAAGATACTTACATAATACGGTTGCATTTGAAAAACTGTTAACTTTTGGGAAACAATTTATTTCTTTCAATAGTGATTTGTCTGCAGCATTCCACACAAGAAGTTTGCCATTTCCACTTGAAGCAGCAACTAGTTTAGCTTCTGAACAAATGGCTACACTCAAGTACGGAGCTGTACCCTCGATATTAGAAATAACAGATTTTTCTTCTCCTTCAAATTGAATTAGTTTAATTTCCATTTGTTCTGCTGCTAAAGCTATAAGCTACAAAGAATTCCTCAAATTTGGTCACGATAAAATTCGTAAAAAACTCACTTCACCATTTTTAGATATGGCTATATGATTCACTGGAGCCACAAATCTATCTAATATACCCTCCCTATCTCCATCAGGAAACGTAATAATTTGTACATCATTATTACTGGTAGCAATATATAATTTATTCCCTTTTTGCCTAACAGCTAGTGCCCATTCTCCTACACAATTATGAACTGGATCCTCATACAAATCTTGAGACCATATACGTACATCTCCATCGGAGCCACAGGTTACATATTTTCTGTGTTGAAAATATCAGTGAAGTGTACAGTTTATGTGAATGCTGATACTTACTGTCCATCTTCAGAAAAACATAAATCAGTATGACCTTCATTATGAGCATATCTCAAAGGTACATGAGAGATAGGCATTTTCAGAAATTAATCTCTAGTTTATGTGGAAACAATTCTGTAGTAATTTAAATGACGTCCTTATTAAGCTCTATGATAATAACATGCCTAAAGACAGATTAATGGAATTTGTTTTTTTGTTTGCGCGCTTATTCTTAAATAACAATATTTTCAAACCAAAAATAAACAGTTAAAAACTGAAGTTAAACGAGCGAGGCGAGTGACAGGAGATTTTGGCGGAAAGAAAGAATTAACAGAATTAAAGAAAGAACAATATAGCCAGATCAAAAATATATACATGGATTGCTTTGGCGCTCTTTTGAAAGATTTGAAAGTTTTGAAAGTCAATTTGATTTTCAATATATCTGATACAAAAATATTTTTATGCATTAGGATCAAAAATATTAAAAAAAAAGAAATATTTTAACAGAAATCTTGATCTGCAAGACCAATAAGTCAGATTTATTTCCAAAAGATGGCGATACAAAAAAACAAACTGGATTCAAGAGAAATCAAATGAAAATTTCGAAAGATACAATACGAGAATGTTATTGCAATTATGATGCTGGAATTCAAGACCTTTGACGAATAAATTTTTAGAATTCCTTCAACACATTATTGTAAGATCATCATTATGGGTATTTACTTAGTTACTCAATATCGCAATGAAAAGAAGATATGAACTCTCCTGTTTATTTCAAAAAAGAAAGAGGAATTTTTCTTCGGCATCCTTTTTTCAAGGGGCAATCTGGGTGGAGTTAATTCTATGAAATCAGCATTTGGTGAATGAGTAAAATGATTATTTCCTATCAATCAGTTATTGTACATAATAATGAAATGTTTCAATTAATTATTGAAAATTCTTTGCATTTGATTGTGCGCATAGAGGCGTGGTTAATTTGATAAAACTTCACAAGTGCATTCATTTCATTTCCACTTTTGTCAACAATTTTGAATGTGGTAACTTTTAAGTTTATGGTGGGGGAAAGCGCCGTCTCTAGACCGAACACAGGCAAGCGAAAACAGCAAACGGTATACATAATCCAGTGCCGCGCCGCCATCTTGGAGTGAAATGAGTGGGGGCTACAGCTTAGTGAGCACCTAGCGTTGTACAAGAATTTACGAAAGTGCCCTAAAAGACTGTAAATTAAAGGAAATAGTGTTTACAATTTGTAAAAAATAACTTATTGTGTCATATGATAACCAAAACGTGTTTGAGTTTGAGTGTTTTTAATTTGGTGGACTCTGCAGACCCGAAATATTAACAGCGTGGCTACAGCTCGTCTTTGTTTCTGTTCTAAGGTAAGCTTCTTTCCAACTTTCACATTCTATTCCTTGCGAAATATGTTGAACTTTACAAATTCATATTATGTTTAATGTGTATCTCGTTGGTTGAATCGAAAAATAACCTTTTAGTCGAAGCATTTCCAGTTCCTCCTAATTGAATATGCGAATCATGTTTTTTTACCGGCTTTCTACATTCAACTATAAATAACCCTGAAAGAACTCCAAGGGAGTCGAGATTTCTCCATGGGTGTATAAATCTTAACTTAATTGAACTCGAAGTATAATCTCCCACCTATTACAAAAAGAGGTTATATTGTCCATTCTAGAAATTGATTCAATTAATAACATGGCTGCTTGTTACTTGATAGGTTCACGCATAATTCCTGTACGTTATCGACAATGACCGATTTTCTTGTTTAACGTTGTGTGACTTCAATTGCCTTCACCAAAATTAGCAGTCTCAACTTTCTCCTCACATCAATCGTCATTTTTCATCTGATTTCACTTTTTTCGTTTTTGTTTACTTCTGCTATTAATAACTAAAAATTCATTAGCCCAATTTCGTCAACATGACCTTGATTTCTCATTCAAAATGTTTTCGCTTGTAATTTAGAGGTTCACCGTAGTAGGCATCTTGAAAAATGCAAGCTCGACATTTGATTACTCTGCATAATATGTCAGTAGGTAGGTAGTTTATATAGAATTGTTTTTGCTGGGTCTCAAGGTCATTTCGATGAAATCCTGCTTTTAAACTTGGCTGAGACTGATATCATATTGATAGGTTAGTACCGAAATAATTAGCGTTTTGTGGTTTTCTTCATTAGCTTTTATCAAATTCTTATCACTTTTTTTATACGAAAATAACTCTACATTTTGGTCTAATTGAATCGGGCAGGGAGTGGATTCGAAGGTTCAGTTGGGCTGGCTGTTATCTAATAATTAAGATGATAATTTTTGGGAATAACCCACCTCTGATTACCTAGCTTGAAATTCTTGAAACCGAAATTTACACAACTAAAAATTTGCTTGATACTGAGGCACTTTCTTTTTCATTCTGAATGATTGAGCTTTGATATTTGATTATTTCAGTGGTTCCAAGGATTGAAAAAATAATCAAGTTATAAACAGAGATGGACTGAAGCTTAATGACCATATTGGATATACTTGAAAACATGTGTATTTCTTTTGAATATTTAACTATTTCACTTCAGTGAGGAGTAATTTTATGTAATTCATTCCGAGATGGGATAATTTCAGTTGTCTTTCGAGTGACATCTATTATTATGTATGTCAGATCAAAAAGCACAGTGTTTCATAGACATAATTGATAACTCTTTCAATACTCTTTCATTGAGTTATTTTGCCAGGGGTCTGGTTTTAATTCTCAGAGAGAATGGAAAAGTTCAGGAGGATCGATAATGATAAATCTGTTCTCCCCGAAAATTCGTGAGTCTTTATTCCAAACTCCAATAATTCAAATTCGCAAGGGGAATTCGATAGCGATAGAAGAAAAAGAGCGTCGGAAGATCTAAAATGCATTTTTAATGATTCGGTACCCTTTCCCTCTTTGGAAAAACAATTAAACTTTTTTCGCGCGAGCTCTACCAGTAGGGTCTGAGAAAACTTGTGGATTTATAACTTTGTTCATACTGCCGGTATAAATTTTTAACGAATTAAAACTTTTCGCATGGAACACAATTTAAACTTCGTAACTGTCCCACTTGGTGGAGCGGTGACGTTTCGGTTAATCCTGAAGTTGGATCGTAATGAGTACTTGGAAAGTTCACGAGGAGAAGGCGGCAGATCGGCTCATCGCTCACGGTTCTTCGACGACAAAAGTGAAATAGATGGCCTCTCGAGTCCGCCGTATTGATTAGATGATAGCCGTTCGGCGACTGGAGGATCGACTTCGCCTCTGCGTTGTGGCCATTACGCTGGAATTTATGAATTTACATAATTCAATTGTGGCAACCGGTCTGCCGACAGTATCGACGTTAGAAATGGCGCTAAAATCGGCCTGCGGAGCCGAGTGAAGTCAGCTGCCTAATGAACAGAACGTCACAGAGGTGGAACTGGATATTTGTTCTTATGGTTGTCACGAAGACGATTCGATGTGTGTGCAGTCAGGTAGCACGTTCTTGTTGTACTGAATTACACTAGGTTTGTGCTGTTCAATTCCTTTTTGTCGTTTTACACAGTTTTGTAGATATTTCGCCAAATGTTTAGAAAGGATCAGACCATAACATTCTACCAGTGAAATAAGTTGTGCCACACATATTCTTTCGACCTTTTGTGATGTCTGAGAAAATGATAATAAAAAAAAGGAAGTTTTATTTTTATGCAGATTAGTAAAAACCGTGTCATGTTTGTACCGCGAAAACCTTTTTGGAAATTCTTCACACATTCCGGAAAAACCCTGAAATGCGTTTCAAAGCCAGTCCAGTCCTTCAATTTATAAATTTTCAATCAGAATATGTAGAAAAAATTGTGCAACGCGTGAGTGATATTGTGCAGTTAATTTTTTCATCCAAATCCACATTGTTTAGTCGAATAATGAATTGATCAAGCACTTACCGATTGCCCAGGAAATTTTCATAAAGAACGAAATATTTTCCTTAAATAGAGGAAAATCGAAAATTGGTTCGTATGGTAATAGTGATGTGAGGTTAGCCGAGCATATAACGGGTGGTCCATCTAGTGTTTGGAATTTGAACTACCGATTATTTGACATTATAAACGTCAACTATTCTTTTTGACGTGACTAATATTTAGTTGAAAGTTTGAAGTTTACGAAATGGGACGCTATTTGCTTGAAGACAGTTGGGAAATATTAAAAACTTATTTCCAAAGTAACCGTAACCGTCAATGCCGAGTGCTACCGCGCAATGTTGAACGATTGGTTCCTTCAAGAAATTGAAGCTAACGACTTGGACGATGTTTGGTTTAAACAGGACGGTGCAACGAGCCATACAGCACACGCCACAATCGATGTTTTACGCCGCATTTTCGGAAATCGAATAATCAGCAGAAATGCTGATGTGAATTGGCCACCAAGAAGCTGCGATCTGACGCCATTGGATTATTATCTTTGGGGAGCGGTGAAAGATAAGTGTTACGCCAACAATCCAGAAACAATTCAAGACCTCAAGACCGAAATTTGAGCTGCTATTGGTGAAATAGAGCCCCAAACAATCGAAAATGTATTAAAAAATTGGGTGGAACGAATAGGCTACTGCCAAGTCAGCCGTGGTGGTCATTTGGCCGAAATTATTTTTCATAAATAAAAATCATGAACCAAAACCTTTTAAATAAATGTTCAACCATTGGAAAATATTGAGCAGTTTTTTTTTATAGCAAAATTAAATTCCAATTTTTAAATGGGCCACCCATTACTAGACATTATTGTGAATGTCATTTCAAGCGCACTGAAAATTGTTGTCAAAATGACAATGTAACACCATCACTATTGCGTATGCACAAAACAAAAAGCTTAAGTTCGCCGCCATTTGAAATTTGGCGCGCATTTCCTTGGTGAACTTGACATAATATGTATAATATAATTCTATCTTATGATGGTTGTGCACATGTATTTTGGTCAATGTGTTCAGTTGGTGCAGCATAATCTATACTTATGCATTTCAATATTAGTGACATTCCTTTCTAATTTTGAAATGGGCGATTCGAGTTTCCGAACACGGCATTCGAGTAGACTCGATCGCTCATGCGCAGTTTAGACTATGCTATGTAATTTTTATTAAATCCACAGTATTGTTCTTATAAGTTGATTTGCGAAATGATTTTGTGGAAGTGAATTAAACTTGGCTTGTCCTTATTTTGTACCGTTGATATGTTTCTTTCAGTTTTAATGTTAATCTCATTTGTGCAATAACAAATTTTCAAAGAGTTCAAGTTTCTTCTCTTCTATCAATCAAAATCTCATTTTTTTATTAATTGTATCATGGTCCTGACGTATGAGAACAATGTAATTTTGTGAATGTGGGTATGAACTATAAAAAATCATTAGTGAAATGTACGACGCCATTTTTTCATTATCAATATAAAATTCATCAAAGATATGATTAGATAATTTAAATTTTTTCAACAGTTTTATCAAAATTTATTTCACTACTAAAAGAGATCAAGTGTGTGTTTCTATTGGCCGAATTCATTATTTTACTTTTAGTGGGTGGCGAAAAACATTTTTAACACTTAATTCAAGTTTTGAAGTAACTACAGGATCAAATTAAAGACGATTGTAGATAAAGTTGATATTTCGTTAAATTTTTTTCTACCCAATTGGAAATTGAATGAAGTATATACAGGGTGAGTCTTTGACCACTGCGTTAATTTTAACCATAGGTTCTTGAGATCAAAACAAACACTTTTTCCATTACAGTTTTTCTATATTAAGCTGCGTTGAAAAGTTATAAGCATTTTAAGTTTTTACATTGGGCAAATACCCCTCTGTAGTCCAGTTTAGTTTGAATGAAAAATACCTTCCACAGCATCCACTATTGAATCTGAATTGTTTGAAAACATTATTTTCCCTCTAAGAAATGATTCACTCACTCATGTTTCATCCGATGAGATCCATATCCAGAAGGAAGATACAAAATACTAATTTTCTGGTAAAAAAAAATCAACACCATAAACATAGATTTTTGTTGTTCTACTATATTTTCTTTCTACTTCAAGATTATAAACCATGCCTTTCTAGTGAGAAATTCCAAAAAAACCTCAGAATTATTGGGTGTTATCATCACACATTTGTAATTTTCTTCTTTTTGCTTGATGATTATTTTCTGTACTGAATCCCGATAAAAATTTACCTGGATAAATTACAAGTATTTCCAGATTTAGGTGTGCAATTATACTTTCTTGAAGAAATACCTAAATTTGATTTTGAAAAATCAACTAGGTGTTCTTTAATAAAAAATTTTTTGTTAAATCATTAATATGAATCTATTCTGTTTAGACTATAATTACTGATTACTGATTTTTATAATCAGAGTATCTGTTTTAATTACGTAAACAAGAACATAAATATTGAATAATGGTTATTCATAGATAATGTCAAATTTTAATACCTTACCATAGAATATTAATTTATTACCAAACCCAAGGAGAGAAAAAATTAATATTTGCAATGTTTTTTTAAATGAAAGATAACATCTGTAACTATTATTGATCTCTAGTTATAATTTTCCTCAGAATAATTAGAGTGAATTATTATCACATTAAAATATTATAACGTCTCTGTGGTGGGTAGTTCCAAATAAAAAAGTGTTCTGTGGTTCCTTGCTGTTTTGATTCTGTTTGAAACTGTCAACAGTTATTTGTAGCTTTCTTTAAAAAAATGTGGAAAATATTTTAAAGATAATTTCGACAATTTGAAATTATTGAATTCAGTATGAAATGATTATGGTCAGAAAATGCATTCTATTCTAATCTTTCTTGTTTATGAGCTTATAGCTTCCAGTTTCAATATTGATTGAATTTCTTCTAACGACGAGCTATTGTACCCCATTTTTATGACTTTCAACTATACTCGTTTGAAGAATGAAATATCAGTGAGATGAGATCATATTTTCGGTCCGCTTGGAAGAAATGAATAAACTATCTTCTGGAGGGTGGTCTCCTATATCGGGTTTGTATAAGTTGTAGAAAAATGAGAATTTCGGGTTTATACACAAGGCACAGCGTTGCCAGATTTAGGGATTGGAGACGTTGATCGAGTATACCGTTTACATACAGCAAGACTAGGTCGCCGGAAGCGCCCTCGCACTGGCCGTTCCCCGAAGTATTTCTGTATAAAATATGATGTTTCACCGACTTTTCGGACCCGGCTCAAAATTCATATCTAACACCCCTGACCCCCTGATTATGATTCCATTGAAAAACGTTGTCAGACCCGGAGCCGGGTCTGACAACGTCACTTTGGACCGAAAAGTCGGTAGAGTATACCGTTTTGGGTCTGTGTAGGCGGTCAAACAAATCTATATATATCGGAAAAACTACATATCAGGCAGTCGAAAATTTTTTCATTATCGAGTTTCCTTTGTTGTCATCTAACTTCATCCCAAAAATAAAAATGTTCTATCGAGAGGTTTCCAAGATAATGAAATATGCTATATATATATCGGAAAAACTACATGATGGACCGTCGGGCAGTCGAAAATTTTTTCACTATCGAGTTTCCTTTGTTGTCATCTAACTTCATCCCAAAAATAAAAATGTTCTATCGAGAGGTTTCCGAGATATTAAATGTTTCAATATAGGTCGGAAAATGCTCGAATTATAATAGGAAGAGAAAAATTTCACTTGCACTATATTTCTACTACCTCTTCCCTTCCTAATGCCAAATTTCAATTCATTCCTGTTGATATTTCCCGAGAATTCCGCCTATTCAATGAATAATTTGAATCAACCCGTACGCTAATGACCATGTTGTTCGGGTATTTCCGACAAACGGTCTGCTGGATTTGGTACGTCAAGATCACACCCGTCAACGCGTGAGTGATATTGTGCAGTTAATCTTTTCATCCAAATCCATGTTGTTTAGTCGGATAAATTGGAAAATCGGGAATGAATTGGTCAAGCACTTACTGACTTGTACCAAGGAAATTTTCATAAAGAACGAAATATTTTCCTTAATTAGAGGAAAATCGAAAATTGGTTCGTATGGTAATAGTGTTGTGAGGTTAGCCGAGCATATACTAGACATTATTGTGAATGTAATTTCAAGCGCACTGAAAATTGATGTCAGAATGACTATTAGAACCATCACGATTGCGTATGCGCCAAACCAAAAGGTCAAAATCGCCACCATTTGAAATTTGGCGCGCATTTCCTTGCTGAACTTGACATTATATAATATAATTCTCTCTGGGAGTATCTAATCTTATATATATATATATTCTTTTGAACTTATGATGGTTGTGCACATGTATTTTGGTCAATGTGTTCAGTTGGTGCAGCATAATCTATACTTATGCATTTCAATATTAGTGACATTCCTTTCTAATTTTGAAATGAGCGATTCGAGTTTCCGAACACGGCATTCGAGTAGACTCGATCGCTCATGCGCAGTTTAGACTATGCTATGTACTCGAAGGCGTCGAAGACCACTATGTTCGCTTCGAAATTTTTATTAAATTCACAGTATTGTTCTTATAAGTTGATAAGTTGATTTGCGAAATGATTTTGTGGTGGTAAATTAAACTTGGCTTGTCCTTTTTTTGTACCGTTGATATGTTTCTTTCAGTTTAATGTTAATCTCATTTGTGCAATAACAAATTTTCACTAAGTTCAGGTTTCCTCTCTTCTATCAATGAAAATTTCATTTTTTTATTAATTGTCATGGTCCTGACGTATGAGAACAATGTAATTTTGTGAATGTGGGTATGAACTATAAAATCATTAGTGAAATGTACGACGCCATTTTTTCATTATCAATATAAAATTCATCAAAGATGTGATTAGATAATTTAAATTTTTTCAACAGTTTTATCAAAATTTATTTCACTACTAAAAGAGATCAAGTGTGTGTTTCTATTGGCCGAATTCATTATTTTACTTTTCGTGGGTGGCGAAAAACATTTTTAACACTTAATTCAAGTTTTGAAGTTACTACAGGATCAAATTAAAGACGATTGTAGATAAAGTTGATATTTCGCTAATTTTTTCTACCCAATTGGAAATTGAATGAAGTATAAATAATCGGTTGCAAATCAAAAACTTCGAAGTATACCAAATATGTTTCAAAATTTCTAGGACTCGTCATACAATGTCCCTAGATCCCTCTTCCCAATAATACCCTTTATAATAACTTTCAATTTCTTTTCCGTTCGTATGTTATCTAGAGATAATGTTTAGGTTATGATGTCGTAATGGAAATAACCTGAATGTGTTAACTCATCCGCTAAAAATTATTCTAACATGGAGTTTTTTTGATTCATCAATCAATCCGGTTGTTTTCCGTAACGTTAAAACTTTCCGTTCATGATGATGGCCTCTCATTGTAACCAAACCTCTAGTGAATGTAAAATAATTTCCTTGTTGCGTAATTAATGTTTGTTATTTCGATACTGCTCGTAAGAAGATGAGAATTCGATAAGGTTGATGGATAGTACCTGCTGAAAAAAATGGCTTTCGAGTTTTGTTTTCTAGATAGTAAAATTTTGGTCAAAACCGTAACTCTCCACCTTTTTTGTTTTTGCAATGTGCAAAAATTCAGTTTTCCACTTGAACAACGGATGAGGGTTTCAATCAAATACAGAATGGCCATTTGAAAACGGGATCAGAGCTACATTCTTTCGATGTTGACCTCGAATTCTTCATCAGCGAGTCCTTATGAAACGATTGATACCACTTTAACCCGAATATTCGAAAAATACAGTCATTTGGGCAAATCTATAAGCACGCTTTAGGTGAACAAGAGCGCTAAAAAAGTTCGTTGTAGGAATTTTGAAATTTAACTTCGAATATTCTTCATGCGAAAAAACAACCAGAAAGACTTTCCCGCATTATGAGATAGCATTCTGTGCTTTTCCCATTAACACGAAAGGTTTACGAAAATACCTGTGAACCTGCCAGACCGTTTGTCGGAAACACCCGAGTGCGAGGCCCAGTGGCGTGCGAGCAGATTCTGAAATTTGTGCTTTAAAAGCAGATTCGCACGAATGACGTACGTAAGGAGCTTGAAATTTATTAAATTTCAATTGAACAATGAAATAGGGGCTGATTATTGGAATGATTAGGAATAGTTATCATTCAAAAATATCAATGATTTCCTACTCCGGTAACCGTCCGTCGGATCATTCTCAAACTCTGTCAGGAAATATTTTATCTTGAATGGTACCTGACATAAGGTTTTATTTCACCAATAAGAACAATCGCTGAAAATTTGGTTCACTTGCAAAGGGAGCTAGAGGGGTTGATTGAACAACCGGCCCTTAAATTTTTCGAGATTATTTGATGAAATCTTTATCTCTTGATATTGATTATTATCAATGGAAAAACAAAATCTTACACTTCACCATTTTTTTTCAGCCTTTTGCGCATGGTGGAAATTTTCGAACAAGCCGCAAATGGTCTCGATTGAAACACAATTTTGCAGAATTCAGAGCCACCCACCGTTCACATTTCGAGTCGTCTGCTATCATTTTACAGTCAATTGCCGAGAGAAACGTCTTCATAGGTTTTACACAATGAAATTGTCGCATCATTTCATAGAAAAACGCAATAAAAAAAATTTCTTCAGGTCTGGAATTTTCATGTCATGGGGCGAATGGAGCAGTCACGTAAAGCTCTTCTGATAACTTTCTTCCTATTGTGATAAAATAATGACTAATAAAATTTATAATAGTTGCTAGAATTACATTCTAAGGTATGCGGGAGAGTTTCTTGAGAATAAAAAAAATGCCCGAGGAAAGGACATCTCCATCCTGGCATCATTTTGATTGTCAAAATTGCTGAGATGTATCAACGAATATGCAAGTCTGATATGAATCATCACTATCATCAGAGGGTAAAACATATTCTTCCTGTTCGGTAGTCGAAAATACAGACATTTGGGTAAAACAGTATAGCTCATTGTTTCACTGAAAAGCTAGAAAAATTGAGAAAAGCATTGACGTGAGGCCAAGAGATTTTGCGCGCTTGTTCTAGAGTTTTTTCTCGTCCCCTGGAGCAATGTGATACTAATACAATGAACGAACAAACCTATATATCTGAAATCAAAATTAAATACTCAAAGTTTTCCTTTAGTATTGTTCGAAGAAGTCCCTTCTTGTAAGAACTAGCGGAAAAGCCCGTGTCGCCATGGGCGCAAGTAAGGAAGCGCGCGGTCGTAATTAGCAAATGCCCCCCTATAAGCAGCCGTTCATGTCATTTTGTGTCTAGCTTTCATCGAGATGCAAATAGGTTGATTGGTTCAGGCGCTAGACCTTACTATGCATAATATTATTATAAATTAAATGTTATTAAGTTTGACAATTATTTTTAAAATGAAACTTTTTCAAAATCGCAGTTTCCATCTTATATTTTCAAGCACGTTATATAAAATTGTTAAATAATTATTCAAATGCTCACTTTCTGACCAATTCAGGTAGTACTCTTGAACCTTTTATAACTCGCCCTAACAGTTCAATTTTCACTTAAGGTAATTTTATTCAAAATAACAAAATTTGAAAATTTTAACTATTGCAAATTCACAAATTATTTCATTCACAAAAATTCACTTCACCCTTTTAGATTGAAAGCGTACATAAAACAACTGAAATAAAGTGTTTTTCCTCTTCTAGCATTGTTTCCATATGATTTATAAGTCTCATGTTATAATTTAAATACAAATAAAAATAATCAAATTTACAAATGCTTTTAATGAGTTATATGACGGTAATGGTGACTTGGAGTGCAAGAAGAAGAAATTAAAGCCCATATCAGTAAAAATTTGTTAAGCGGTGGCGCCATCTACAGCGAAAACATGCCAAACACCCTTAATTTTTAAGTTTTTTGTGTGTTTTAGAGAAATTATAGATGTTTGGCACTTGTTATTATTTTTCTACTTCAGTTTAGATGCCTACCGTTAATTTAAAAAAAATTTGATGCAAATCGGTTGATTGGTTTAGGCGCTAGACCTTACTATGCATCATATTATTATAATAGATTAACAAATGTAGGCATATCAACTCCATCGTATACCATTCAGAATATCTTTATTTCACTAAACCTTTGTGCTTTGAAATACCTCTTACGTTAAAGTCCTAATTAGAAATATCTTGAATAATAAATCAAACTATGTTTTCCTTCAGTTTCAGTTCAGTAACAATCCTCTTGCACTTCAAAGTATGGTTCTCCGTAAAATTTAGTACTTGAATGCATATGGTAAAATAATCAGGAAAATCTATAGGTCTTCTTTCATCATCATAACTGAATTTCGGACGGTCAAACTCGTATCCTTTCAAAGCCCTTACATGTTCAAATCCAAATCAACATCAACACAAGAACGATAATTCTTTGGAATCGAATGTTATGAAACCTGTACATGACTTTCCCGAGCATTACATTAAACTTTTTCAAATTACGATTTTGGCTTGCCAATTGTGACAATCTCCCATTATTTTCAACTTCTGTGATTGCTTTCCTTGAGTAAAATAAAAATATATGTAAGATATCAATAACGTCTATACATACTGAAATTTTTGTTTGAATACGACGGAAGAGCAGTACACTTTCAAATAGAATGCATATACTCTTTTACGTGGAAATCTTTACTCACTACCTATTTGATCATCGCAAATTTATTCAACATTATTTACAATCGAACGTTTTTTAGCGCTTTGAATTCTTGAAATCCTTCATGATTTATTTGATCAAGTAATAGTTTGTTTTCTGTTTTACATAACCGGAAGTTATTTCAAATCAAATATGATTTTAGTGCTTGTCTTTTGGGCCTGAATCCAACGCAATCATAAAAAAATAGGGTTCTAATTTGAAAAACAGAAGTTATAATAGCTAATTATGATCACGGTTTCCAACACAGAATTTGAAACATCCTGTGCTGATATTTACGAAATTCAAAACTTGCACGACCTTTCCATATTTTTCTACATTGACAGTATGAAAACAGTTATCGCTCAGGATGTCGAGAATAAGAAGAATGAACATAATAGTGACTATTTGAGTATTTGATCCTTTTTCCTGATTTTTTTCTTCAATTTTTCAAAAAGAAGTAGAGTTAATACAATTATATGAACAGAAATTAATTCAGCATTGAATACCCAATCTCATGAGAAACAGAAAGATATTTTTTTTATAAATTTATTTGGTATCAATAGTTTAAACGATAGTGCTCTGGCTCCAGAAATGTTTTTATTCGGTAGAGAAATTCGAACAAAATCATAGTCCCAATTTTCAGATTTTTAATATGTTCAGTATTCCAAAAACTTCTAATAGGCACTTGAACTTGGGTCATCCTGTACAAGGTCAAAGTCGAAGTGGAAGAAATATATCGCTTTCTGAATTATGGAGTTGGACCTACTTTTGGTTGGATTTTAAGAGAAAGCAATTCAAGCTTCGAACAAAACCGAAGGAAAACTTCAAGTAGTTATTTTTAGTGGTAGAAGTTGATCAATGCGGATATTTGAATACATGTTCATACATGTCCCGTAACCCTACGTCAAGCGGTTACTGGGCGATATGCTAGGTTATACCAGTTCTAGCAAAAATTAAATATATTTCTATGTCACTTGCTTAAGTGGTAATATGTATATTTCTCAAAATGTTGAAAATTGACACCCTACACTACATCCTTAGGTTTCGTAGTCACAAATTTTCCAATTTTGTAGTGATTTTTTTTTACGTAATCCTAAATAATCGTGCTATTGATTACAGCCACAAATCCGTTGTTATTGTTTTAATAAAAAAAAAATATAAGTTTCGTTGAGACATGGTTAAAAATATGTTTATATATATGTTATTTTGACACTACTTCTTTTGAAAAAATGTACCGTACTACCCTCGGCAAGTTACTTTGAAAAATGGACCATTTAATCAAGATTACAAAATGGTATAATTCTTGCTAGCAACCTTTCATAAAAAATATTAATATTTTCAACTTGATGACGAGATATTGTTGATGATGGAGCTCGTGTTGAATAATTATTTGGGCTATTACCATCATCTATTGTGGATGTAATGTTTTCCGACGTTTCGATAGACATCTTCTATCTTTATCAAGGAGAAAAGTAAAAAACCTTTCGAAAATTATCAATTTTCAAAAAGTCAATATGACAGAAGTCATGAAAGAAAAATGAACAATCTTATATACTCATCTGTGATATGATGATCTTTTTAAGTTGGATCGAACTATCGGCGTCCAAACTTCTGGCAGATCTATAGATGGAGCACTTATGGAATCTGGTGTTATTTTCATAAATGCTGCTTCTTTGATTTTTCTTCTTGCAAGTTTTTCTTCTTTGGATATTATTGATGCTTCATCCCACTTTATACGATGATTCTCATCTACAGCATGTTGGACTAACCTGGATTTGTCGCTGTCTAGTACTCGTAGAAGCTTCTGATGTTCTTTTATTCGTACATTCAGAGGGCGTTTAGTTTCTCCGATGTAAGATCTTCCGCACTCGCAAGGTAATTCATATATGCAGTTCTTTGTCCTTTGTGTCTCATTATTAGGCTTAACTATTGTAAGTTTAGCTCTGATAGTGTCTTGAGTTTTGAATGCAGTCGTTATGTTGTATCTATTTCCAATTCTTCTCATTTTCTCCGACAAACCTTTTACATAAGGAATTATGGTTTTAATGGTCTGATTTATATCTGTTGGTTCAGGTTGACTTTCTCTTGTTCGTTTAGCTTTTTCTAATATCTTTTTGGGGTAGCCATTGCTTCTAAGAGTTTTCGAGATGTTATTTATTTCTTCATTTTGGTCTTCTTCAGTGCAACAAATATTTATTGCTCAATCAAATAAACATTTTGCTACTCCCAATTTAGTGTATAGTTGGTGGTTTGACTCAAAATGTAGATATTGTCCTGTGTTCGTTGGTTTTTTATACACAGTGGTTCTTGGGATTCCATTTTGTTTATGTACGAGTACATCTAAGAATGGAAGCTGTCTGTCTTTCTCGATTTCCATGGTGAATTTAATTGATTCCTCTTGATTGTTTAGATATTGAAGGAATCCATCTATAGTGTCTCTTCCATGTTGCCAAATAATGAAAGTATCATCTACATATCTTTTCCACAGTTTGGGTTTAAGTACATATTTTTCTAATGCCTTCTATTCGAAAATTTCCATATATAAATTATAAATCAGCTAAAATTGGTGATAGTGGTGAACCCATGGCCATTCCGAATTCTTGTTGATAAAAGATGTCTTCGAATTGGAAATATGTTGTTTCAATAAATACAAAGAGAAAGCATTTCCATAATTGCATTCACGCTTAGTGTAGTTCTTTCACTAAGGGTTTGATCTTCTTCAAGCTTTTTCCTAACTATGATAAGTGTTTTATCTGTCGGAATATTATTATTATTATCGAAACGTCGGAAAACATTACATCCACAATAGATGATGGTAATAGCCCAAATAATTATTTTCAACTTATTATCAAACAATTAAAATTTGAAAGTATGATATAATGGTTGTATTGTTGTAATCATAATGAAACACGAGAAAATTTTGTAGTACATTTATTTTTATTTTAAATTATAATGCTCAAATTGTTTGCCTTCGGCACGAATACATGCTCTGCATCGCCTCAGAAAAGATCTTCTCATCAAACGTGCAAATCTTATGAACTTTGTTTTTAATGAGCCCCAGTAAAAAAAATTAAGTCCAGAGAAACAAAGCCGGCGTCAACACACAGACTTGCGATATCAAGTTCAGGGTAACAAAAGATAAAGCCGTTAGCATGAAAGTCAAACGATTACGAAAAGATGCGTAGCAAACGAATGAACATAGCACACTGAATGATAACTAAAAATCCAGCAAAGGCGTCACTATCTGTCTCGCTCTCTCTTAAAATAAAACTTTACTCTGTCTCACTCTAGTTCACGTAGAATAGCGTCAATTTCTATCTCATTCTATTACATCTGGTCATCTCACTTAGACCGACTGATCCAAATCGGTCTGATTCATTATCGTCCCTAGGAATTGAGTAGTGGGTTGTATAAAGGTGAGAATAGACTAGCAAGAAAAATCGCGCGATTTACTGTCGGACACCACACTTGCAAATTTAAACACCGCTGACAGTCAGCTTCCCGACAGCTCTAGAAGTACTTGCGCGAGACTTCCGCTTGCAAGTCTATACACCTGCACCCGCAATTTCTTGATAACTCGCACTTCTTCCAAACCATTTCGACTTTTGCCAGACAGTCAGTGCGAGTAAAATGGCGGAGAAGAAAGTCTGGTCGGTGAATGATACCAATACATTAATCGAATTGTTTGAAGAAAATTCGGTTCTTTGGGACACGCGATCCCAAACTTACAAAAATCGAAACATTAAACAAGAGGCGCTGGAAAGAATAGCCAACAAATTAGGTGCAAATGTAAATGAAATTTCTCGAAAACTACACAATTTGCGCAGTCAATTTATGCAAGAAATAAAAAAAATTAAAATCAAGAAGAGTGGTAGTGGTACCGATGAAGTTTACACGTCCTCGTGGCCATATTTTTCAGCATTAAAGTTTCTTCAGCGTTCAGTGGATAACTCAGAAACAACAGACAACTTGGTAAGTAGTAGTTTATTGTAATTAAATAATATTTAGCAAAAGTATTATATATGTTTATATTGCCAAGGAACTTCCCCACTAGTAGACATAAAGTACTCTCTAAACTCATCACGTATAAGTTTAGCCTCTGTAGAATAATTATGACACAATCCTCGCTGAAGTGGTAGCAGATTGTTAGTGGGTATCCCTTCTTGTCGCCATGTTCCGTCCAGAACTTCATGTGTGTTTTCGTTTTCTTCGTCGAAAGTGCCTGGTGGAGCATACCGTCTCCTAGCGTCCTTACGTTTCATTAGAAAATTATGCAATGCGCATACTGCCAAAACAATTTTCCGTACGGTCTCGGGCTGCACTAAAAGAGGTTTCCGTAAAACTCTGAAAACGTTACAAATAATTCCAAACACATTCTCTACGATTCGTCTCGCTCTAGATAAACGATAATTAAACACGCGATTGGCAACGGGCTGATCTTTATACGGATACGGTTTTAGCAGGTAGGGTTTCATGGCAAAAGCATCATCTGCCACTATGACGTAAGGCGATTGTCTTTCTCGTCCAGATAGTGGCGAAGGTGCTGGGATACCCAGTGCACTTTTCATAAGAGCGGAACTTAGAGAACAATTATTGAAAACGCCACCATCTGATACTCGTCCATTACAACCGACGTCGATATAAGTGAACGTATAACGAGCATCAACTAAGGCCATAAGTACAATACTGTGCGTACTTTTATAATTAAAATAGAAGCTTCCACTTTGGTTTGGTGCCTGCATAACAACATGTTTGCCGTCTAGGGCTCCAATGCAGTGTGGGAAGTTCCACCGGTTCTCAAACTCTCGTGCATGCCACATCCATTCATCGGTAGTCTTAGGAACCTAAAATAAAACAGATATTAAAATAGGTATTGGATAGCGTACGGAATGTCTAAAATTATAGTTTTGTTTCAGAACGCACAACAGTCTGAAATATACGAGGAGGAAGCTGAGTTGGGTCGTCAAGCACACATCAATGAACCACAAAAGAAACGTACTAAGAGTTCGGCTAATACATCAGCAGACGATGTACAAAAAGCCCTTAATATCTTGAATGCTCCACTTGACGACGATCAAATTTATGCAGATTATATTGCGAGCGAAATGAGACAAATTAAAAATCCAGCCAACAAACGAAAACTAAAGCGAATAATAAATGATGCTTTAATGCGTATAGTTGATGAAGATGCAAGCGAAAGGAACCTTTCTCTCTTTCCAGTACTTGTACCCCCTTACCATCCCCCGCGTACTCAAATACCTCCACCCCCTACCATCCCCCATACTCAAATACTTCCACCCCGCTACCTTCTCACGCGTACCAAAGTACTTCAACCTATGCTCAGATGCATTCTCCATATACCTACAATTATCAAGCTTTATCAGAATGTGTACATGCAACAGATTCGCAAGATCAATAACCATCTTTAAACAACGATTAAATGCCAGAATTAAGCGTTTTTATCGGATTTTACTGAGTTTTCATTTTGTAAAGAATATATGTTAAGTTTGTAATATTTCGTATAGAATAAACCTTACCTTTAAATACTCCACTTCAAGTCTTTGATACAGTACCAAACACACTTCACCAACAAATCCACCAATTGTGCAAGCTGGGATTCTGAACAGATACATAAGAGAACGATATGAGTCACCTGCAACGGTGGGATCATTAGAACAATTAATTCCTTAGGGGCCCATTTCATAAGTTTTATTTAATGTCAAATTAGTTAATGTTGGAATTAACATGAAGGATTAAATAAATTATTAAAAATTATGGAACAAAAATTTTTGTTAATATCATCATTTAATTTTATTGGAGCATTATTTTTGTTTATGAAATCGGCCCTAAATAAACAATAGTACCTTACCAGTGGCAAGAAAGCGAAGTGTTACCATTAAGCGTTCACCAGGTGAAATTGAAGCACGCAAATGGGTATTCTGTTTCGCAATGTCGTTTCCTACCATTGCTAGAAGTTCTTCAAAATCAACTGCTGTCATCCGAATAAAGTTTGTGAACTGTTGTGCGTCTTCCATTTTTAGCTCACGGCTTAAATTATTGTACGCCCCAAATTGTTCTCTCCTAGCTATCCATTCCTTCACCCAACACGTCCGTTTTCTTTTTTTATTACGACATAAAATTACCAATGCCGCAGCAATTCGGGTATACCTTACTGGCGCCATGTCACATTAAAAACTGAATCCAAAACTGAACAGACAAATCAGCAAGTTTGACTTGCTAGTGTAAACAGCTTTGCGAGAGCTCGCGGAAGACAGCACTCGCGGGACTCGCGGAACCCCAAATCGCGACACTTATTGCTCATAATGTAAACGCATACGGAAGTGACTCGCGCGATATCTCACGTAAGCGACTTGCTAGTCTATTGCCACCTTAAGGAGAGATATATGCGTAGAGTTCCAAAGGTTTCATTTGAAACGAACTTTACCGTTGTGTTAAGTGCCAATTCCAGTAAATTTTTATATTTTTGTACATTTATAGAAAATTACACTTTTCTATTTCGAAAAACCTTTGTATCAACTCCAACTAGAAAATTTGCAATTTCTAGGTTCATAAGGGTTATAATATTTGTCAAAAATTGATCGAAGTATATATTACAATTAATATTATTTTAGTCACATCACATTTGTTCGAAAGTCACAATGAAATACTAGACAAATATTTGGAAAACCTAAGAAATCAAATTATTTTAGGTTAGAATCATAGATAAATACCAAAATAAATATACATTTACTTTTCATCTATGGGTACAATCCGCCCTTAAATGGTTAAATGGCCATGAATGAGCACTTAAATTTAAGTCTGGCTTAGGGGATTTCATTGCCGCTTAACAGTTGGTGCAACGCGATTTAAGTTAAGGATTCATATTAAGGGACGCTTAACGCTAAGTGTGGTTGGTGCAAACGGGCCTAATTTTGTTGTGTAGATATTTTAATGATGGCTGATTCGAAAGAAAATAAGGGCAAGTATTGTTCCTTCAAGAATTGTGGTAACCGTGAAGGAAGTTGTACGGAGATATTGAGAGACAAACTTTAGGGTCAATCCATATGAAGTGGTCCAATGATAGTTGCTTGAATGTTTTAAAAAAGATTGATATTTTAATATGTTTTTACCAAACATAACAGAAGTTCAAAACAGTAAAAAAAAAATTTTTATCTCACATCGTTTATGTGTGGCGGCCATTTTTGTTCTGGAGCGCACGATGTTTTTTGGCTTTGAAAGCATTAGCGATTAATTGATTATCTCAGGCTGGGTTAGTGCTACAACATTGCAAATTGTACCATTGTTTTCAGAATTTTCTGCTCTACAACATTGGTTCCTACACATTAAACCATATATTCATTATTTACACCTCAAAATATTCTTCAAAGTATAGTGATTTGCATTCAGAAATTCCAACTTTTAAGACTACAAAAAACCATGAAGGAATGATTTATCAGAGTTACAATTTTTTTTGTAGCTAGATAATATAAAGTACTTACTGAGAACTGAGTTTGAGCTTCAGCATTGGTGTCCTTATTTTTTATGAATTTTTAAAATTTCATTTTTTGAAATTTTGGAATTTTGAAGTTCAATATCTTTGGTGGGACTGGATGAAAAGTCCCCATTTTTGCACATTATGTAGACCTATGTGATGCCAAAATGGGGTAAAAATTTTAACTTTGATATCTGACTATTAAGCAAGTTATGAATTTTTATATTTAAGGAAAAATGACGCGAATTATACTGAAATGTTTGGTACAATAGGTGATCTAGAATGTGTTTTTACCCATTAAAAAGTTTTTTTTTTTTTATTTTAAAGGGCATATTGGCAATTTTACAAATCACCCACACTATTGACATGTCCTATATATATAAAAATAAAATTTTTTGAAAATTAAAAATGTTCACTTTTGCTACAAATTGATTTAATTTCTGCGTTAAACTTAATCAAATGTGTCATTGTTAAAGTTTAATAGGCTTTGAGTTATTAAGGCATTTGAAACATTTTTAAACATACTATATTGTAAACTTTGCAGGTTTTTATTTAATATTTGTTTTGTAAAATCTACAATTGTCACATATACAAGTGTATTTACAGGACATTTTGCTTACGTTTTTATTTCTTAATCCAAGTGATTAGTAAGAAGCACACTTATTTCTTCAGAAAGATTTTGGGAATGGAATAAGATCTTCCCGTTGCAGTAGTAAGCTCTAGAACAGAGAGTTTTCTGAGCACATTCTTCAAAGATATCCAAACTCGGTCATTGTTCGATTTCTTGAATGATGTTCTCGGTCCAGCAGGGTGATAAAAGTGCACAAATACATCTGCATTTTCTAAACTTATACTTTCAACTTCTGCAAACATTTCAGTATAATTCGCGTCATTTTTCCTTAAATATAAAAATTCATAACTTGCTTAATAGTCAGATATCAAAGTTAAAATTTTTACCCCACTTTGGCATCACATAGGTCTACATAATGTGCAAAAATGGGGACTTTTCATCCAGTCCCACCAAAGATATTGAACCTCAAAATTCCAAAATTTCAAAAAATGAAATTTTTAAAATTCATAAGCAAATAAGGACAACATTGCTGAAGCTCAAACTCAATTCTCAGTAAGTACTTTATGTTATCTAGCTACAAAAAAATTGTAACTCTGATAAATCATTCCTTCATGGTTTTTTGTAGTCTTAAAAATTGGAATTTCTGAATTCTAATCACTATACTTTGAAGAATATTTTGAGGTGTAAATAATGAATATATGGTTTGATGTGTAGGAACCAATGTTGTAGAGCAGAAAATTCTGAAAAAATGGTACAATTTGCAATGTTGTAGCACTAACCCAGCCTGAGATAATCAATTTATCGCTAATGCTTTCAAAGCCAAAAAACGTTGCACGCTCCAGAACAAAAATGGCCGCCACACATAAACAATGTGAGATAAAAAATTTTTTTTTACTGTTTTGAACTTCTGTTATGTTTGGTAAAAACATATAAAAATGTTAATCTTTTTAAAACATTCAAGCAACCAACTTATTTTTTTTGGATCACTTCATATGGATTGACCCTTTAATGAAATGGTTTCAATAAATCTGGATGTTATAATTTTTTTGCTTTGCATAAAAATGGTAGATTGAAAGACTTCTCCTTTTCTTTCAGCTCGTGTTTTCGAGATTATATTTATCTCGACCTGAAAGAAAAAGAGTAGTCTTTTAATTACTATAATCAGCCAATAATAGTATTAATAATAAATATCAATGAAAAATACTTTTATATTACTTATATTATAAATTTTGATAATCATTATACAGTGTGGAACAGCCAAATGGAATAAATTCGATAACGAATAAATGAGAGAGTGTTTGGAAAAACGCTTAGACACGGCGATTTGTATTTTTAATTGAGCATTTTTTTCAAACAAATAAATTATATAGGGTGCGTCATGTGACAGTGGCCAATACCCACTTTCTTATTTTAAATGCATGCCCCTGTATATTATTAATATTTTGGATTCTTCAGAGAATTCTAGACATAAATCATGTACAATGTCCTATACCTATCTTAAACTGTTTCGGAAATATTAAGTGTTTTCAGATTTATTACAAAAATTAACTAAGACTACTTTTTGTGCGGATATGTCAAAAGTATTGTATACAAAACTAAACCCCTCAACTTAGATGATTCAAAAAGACGAATCACGCTTGCGATTAGATCAGTTACACCTGAGATGTTGAGTAATGTTAGAAGACATTTCTATACCAGATTAGCATGTTGCCAAGACGTTCGCGGCGAGCATTTTGAAGTTGATGATGGAGCTAGTGTTGAATGATTGTTTGGGCTATTACCATCATCTATTGTGGATGTAATGATTTCCGACGTTTCGATAGACATCTTCTATCTTTATCAAGGAGAAAAGTAAGAAACCTTTTGAAAATTATCAATTTTCAAAAAGTCAATATTGACAGAAGTCATGAAAGAAAATGAACGATGTTATATACTCATCTGTGATATGATGATCTTTTAAGTTGGATCGAACTATCGGCGTCCAAACTTCTGGCATCAATAATATCCAAAGAAGAAAAACTTGGAAGAAGAAAAATCAAAGAAGCAGCATTTATGAATATAACCCTGATTCCATAAGTGCTCCATCTATAGATCTGCCAGAAGTTTGGACGCTGATAGTTCGATCCAACTTAAAAAGATCATCATATCACAGATGAGTATATAATATCGTTCATTTTTCTTTCATGACTTCTGTCAATATTGACTTTTTGAAAATTGATAATTTTCAAAAGGTTTCTTATTTTTCTCCTAGATAAAGATAGAAGATGTCTATCGAAACGTCGGAAATCATTACATCCACAATAGATGATGGTTATAGCCCAAACATTTATTACATTGACTTATTTTTTTGTTTTTTGTTTCAAATTATTAAGAAATAATCAGTATTAATTATTAGGTTTTTAGTGTAATGTAGCGAATTTGTGAAATAAAATAATTTTCTTTTTTTTAATGTTAATTTTTGTAATAAATCTGAAAACACTCAATATTTCCGAAACAGTTGAAGATAGGTATAGGACATTGTACATGATTTATGTCTAGAATTCTCTGAAGAATCCAAAAAATTAATAATATACAGGGGCTTGCATTTAAAATAAGAAAGTGGGTATTTGGCCACTGTCACATGACGCACCCTATATAATTTATTTGTTTGAAAAAAATGCTCAGTTAAAAATACAAATCGCCGTGTCTAAGCGTTTTTCCAAACACGCTCTCATTTATTCGTTGTCGAATTTATTCCATTTGGCTGTTCCATACTGTATAATAAATAAAAACTTGCATTCAAACTCTTCATACAATTTTTTAGAGTACCCCCCTGTCGCTTGTAGTATTTTCAACCGAGGCCGTTCTCGAAATTTCTGAATACGGCCCTGACTATTGTTCCGCCGTAATAGCACAGGTAATATTATCAAGGTCACAAATTTTGGAACATTAAATTCTAAGGGATGAGAGCAGAGTTTCTCTGCTGTATATTATCTATAGGTTTGTTCGGGTGGCAGTTCCCAGTTGTTCTGGGGTCACAGAGAACCAGGTTCTGTAACTCTTGGAATCGTCGCAAGTTGTTATATGAGACGAACGGGTGAGAACAGGTGGGAACAGATTTCAAAAAGATTTCGTTAAGTGCATAGATAAGTGAAAGTAAGGTTATGTTGTACATCATGGATCATATCATGGATAGTGTTACAAAGATATTGAATAACTTATTCAATATCTTTGTGTTATTAATACGGTGGAAATACGTTAAAAATTACAAATATTAAAATTGAACAATTTTTTTTGTCATAAATAAATAAACATAAACATATTCATATAAATAACTGTAAATATAATTTATATGTAATGAAATATTTAAATAAATGATTTAATTTAATTATAATTTGAAATTTCAATATATGTAGTAGTGGTCATCAGTGGAGAAATTATTTTTGTTAGTTCATATCTGGGTAAACTGTGAATTCTTCTGTTATTTTATTGTAATTTTGGTGGAAACTATGTACAGAAAATTTTATATAATAGAATTAGGTAATTGTATATGGAACTGGTGGCATTTGGGAAATAAATAAAAATATTTTCTAACAATTTTCATAGCTTTGTTATTATTTTTTAGATAAGAATTGTTTTAACAAGTCGTTGTGTTCTTGAAAGAGGTCATTCCTCCGTTTCCTTCCTAAATTTTCAATACATTTTGAGTGGTTAAAAAATAAAGATACTACAATCACGAAATAACAAACCTAAATATATACTTAGTACATAAATACGAAATATCCTATATATGAATAATATAAAATAATTATCTTACATACTTTGATCAGCAACTATGCAAATGTTTTATTCATTTATTGCAAATGATTCTTCCTCTTCTTTGAGATAACAAAAATTTTGAGAAGCTATTATAACGAATTGATTAAAAATTTATACTCTCACAACATCAAATATACTCAAAAACAGCTATGCGAATATCCTAGTCACCAAATATATAACTTAATTGCCAATTAGAACTACTGAAAATTTGAATCACCTATGATCTCTAGATCAGGAACCGTAAGAACAGTAACGAACAGTTCCCGAAATCAAGTGTTCCGACCACACGAACGACAAGGAACTCCTGTTCCGTCCCAGACGAACGGGTGGGAACCACAAATTACCAAAAATTACAGTTCCGAACTGCCACGCGAACAAACCTTATGAGTATATATCTCTATCTATATCTATGAATATATATTGAGTCCTTTTGCAAGTAAATATGTAATTTTATTTTTATGGAAGCATAAGTAGCAAGTATAACACCATTTTGTAATTTTGATTAAATGGGTCATTTTTTAAAGTAACTTGCCGAGGGAAGTACGGTACATTCTGTTGAAGATGTTTTGTCAAAGTAAGCTGAAAACATATTTTTTAACCATGTCTCAACGAAACTTATATTTTTTTTTTACTAAAAGAATTGTACCTAACAATGGATTTGTGGTTTTAAAAAAATCACTGCATAATTGGAAAATTTGTGACTACAAAACCTAAGGATGTAGTCAGAGATATACCTTTTACCACTTAACCAAGTGACATATATTTTTTTAAATTTTTGCTCGAACTGGTATAACCTAGCATATCGCCCAGTAACCGCTTAACGTTGAGTTACGGGACACCCTGTATATATCAAGAAAGTATTCTTGAGCATTTTCGCAGAAAGTTGTTTCTGATTTGAAAAATATGTTTGTTCATTAATTAAGGCGAATGTTTTAGTATCACACCATTCCAGAATCCGGAAAAGGACTTCAACAAGCGCGCTCCTGACACACGAAAGTCCTTTTCGAAATTTTAGATTCGACGTTGGAATAAGTATGTAACTGCTGAATGTTTATAACCTATCAGTTTCAGTCCAAGCATTTAGGAATCAAAAAGATGACAGCACGATGACAGATCGTCTGACTGACCCGGCGTAATATCGATTTCTTTCCACGCCATTTCTTCGCATTCAAGATGGAAAAAGTTTTTGGATGAAACTCGGGTAGGAATAATTTCGTTGACAAACTATATCGTGCCAAGCTTTACGTTCCTGCTTACTATTCAAAATGATCACAATAATGCAACCCCATTGCATAACTCCGTGAAAACGGCCAAGTAAGCTTTGGCAACGATAGCGCAGTTTCCGCTGACTGCGCTTTTGTTTATCACCCAATTATTCCGTGAAAAAACCCTATCGCAATTTTATAGGTTCGACGTTTTTCATCCCTGAACAGTCAGCGCTTTTCTCTCGCTGACTAGCCTCTCTGCGCCGAATATGCTGTCGGTGCGCTACAAGTGATGGCCGCCGTCACGATTTCCACCCCCCCGCTCAGTCACAAGCGAAATCCGGCCTATTCCGTGAAATTAATGCTGAAACTTAATTTTTGGCAAGGGGTTTCATGATTTGTGCCCTTGAAGGTGGGAAAGCTCTACTATCAAACGATATTTGGCTTTGTAATCATAACGGTTACAATAGTAACGACGTCATGGTGATAGTGACCTAAATAACTCTGTATTTGGGCTGTACTTTCTCTGAACAATTTGGTTTTTATTGATTTTTTTCCTTCACTTTCGAAAAAGATTGCAAGTATTGTGTCTTTATTAGAGATTTAGCAAATCAACCTAGCTAAAATTAAATTGAACACTTTAACAATTTATAACGATGAACAATTAAAATTTGAAATTAATACAGAACAAAAATATTAATTGGTATTTCTACCCCTATGTCTAATGACTTCTGCACAACGCCGTTACAAATTTAAGATTAATTTTCGAATTTGATCCTGATATTCCAAGTTTTGATACTAACGCTTCTACTTTTTAATGAACACAGGTGGTAGCTGATGTGGCCAACCCTATACGTCCCAAAGGTCTTTGTGATAGTGGTCTGGTCTGTTCGGTGGCCAAATTCATTGTCTGAATATTTACTTGTTGTAAATATTCATTTACAATTCGTGATACATGAGGCCGAGCAGGAAATCATCTACAATGTTTGGAGTAAATGGAACCGTATGCTCAGATGAAACATCAATATATAGCTCACTGTTTAGAGACCGATTACATATTGGAACCATATCTATTTTTGCCGTTAGTGAAATACTTCCCCTACCATAATTGAACCTCCATTACATGAAGACATGACACTCGTTTGGTCGACGAATTACTCGAATACGTCTTATCACAATTAAATGAGCAAAACCTAGATTCATCTGAAAATAGAACAAGTTCCCACTCTGATACTTGCCAATTTAGATGGTCTCTAGCAAATTGTAATCTTACCCTGCGATGGTTTACGTGTAACTTTGGTTCTCTTACTATTACTTACTAGTGGAAAAGCCCGTGTCGCCACGGGCACAAGTAAGGAAGCGTGCGGTCGTTATTAGCAAAAAAAAAAGTAGTGGGTACGCCATTGGATCCATGCGTGGGCTAAGATTTGATATTGTTTGCAAAGGTTCAATTTTTTGCATGAACCGCAAAATCAATATGTTCTGGCGGTTCTCCATTTTCGCCGACAAATATTGTTGCAACACTGTCTCCTGTCGACAAATTGTATCTTCTAGGATCGTTGTCTGTACGCGCAAAAACCATTCGAATATCTGGTAATTCACAATTTTCAGCTATAGCTTTGCGACGTTCTTCTCGTAATCTTTCTTCCATTGTGTAAAAAGCGCTTGCAAATGGGTTATTTTCACGAAGGATTTAATCTAGCCGAAGCATTGTCACTGGATTGCATCCTTGGTTAGCTGGGTGTTGGAATCTATGTCGCAGAGCTTCATTAGTATCAAGTGTGTAAAATTGACAGAATCTGGGCGTGTTTCCAGGTTGCGGAATAATGGAACCAATTCTGCTGTATGATGTTCGATGCACACAAAATGAATAAGGGCCAGTTGATGCAACAGTTGATGTTCGGTTTGCCTAGAAATTTAAGCAATGTAAATGCATTAAATCTTATGCTACTGCAAGCGGATTATTCACGGTTTTTGTCGCATAATAAATTCAAAACCACCTCAACTACAGCTCAGACCTTGGCGACTTCTCTTAAGCTAACTCTTTGGGAAGCAAACGCAAAGGCACTGTTATACTGGCGTATATTGTTTTGGAAATTCTTCGATTCTTCATCTGTTCCTGTGTAAAGTTCTCTGAGCAAAGCTGGCACTTCTTTCAATTGCATCTGCTTGCCTTTCTGGCAGCACTGGCTGAATCCATCCCGCCCTTTTTCACCCCCAAAATGCAGAGTATTGCAAAATTGACACGATTCGCTCATTTCGCCGACAGAAAACGCGGGAATTTCGTCTTAACCGGAGCCCTTCTCGCTACAAATACTGATCGCATTGCATAATTAATGTTATGAACGCGTCGTTGGTTTCTTTCAGTTCGGGTTGTCCGGGTAGCGTTTCGAGAACCCACTGGTCTGTCTGGGAACATAAAATTATAATTTACAATTAAGACTCAACATTACTGAATTCGGAAAAACGAGCAAGAAGGCGATGCATCTTCATTTGATCATCGAAGTTCGCGTCTTCGGGAGTAATTCTGATTTTAATAGGGGTATAGGAGAATATATTTTGATTTCGACTCTAATTGTTCGTGCGGAAAATTCAATTATTTGAGTTTAGCTTCTATTTCGACATAATATCTAAGAAACTAAAAAATTAGTATATTTCCATAACTTTTCGGTATATCGGTGGATGACTCTGAATAGGTAGAAATACCGTTAAATCGGTAGAATCTGCAACACTATGTTCCAACATTTGGCATCTTCGAAATGGCGGTTCTTTTCAAAAAAGTGTATGAACAATTGAAATATGGTAAGAACAACTGTTTGAACATCTAAGGAACTTATTTTTAAACTGCTTCAGTATGTCACAAATACCAAACGACTGGAAATTTTCCTATGTGACCACTATTCATAAAAAAGGGGACAGAAGCAATTGCGACAACTACCGTGGTATAGCTGTTACAAGTTCGATGAGTAGAGTGTATGGTAAAGTCATAAAGAATAAAATAGAATCAGAATACAAAGACATGGAAGCAGAAGACCAAGCTGGCTTTCGCGCGAAAAGATCAACAATAGATCATATATTCACATTAACACAAGTGATAGAGAAGAAAATGGCGCGAAATCAAGAAGTTCACGTGTTATTCGTAGACCGGAGAAAAGATTATGATAATGTTCCCCTAACCAAACTCGGGCAATCTCTCGAAAATATGAATATAAATGTCGAACTCATAAGAGCAGTCAGAACCCTATATGATAAACAAATGATAAAAGTTGAAACGAGAAAAACACAATATCACCGGGAATACAAACAACTAAAGGATTGAAACAAGGGTGTTATATATCTCCTACTCTGTTCAAAATATTCCTGGAAAATGTACTGAAGCAGTGGAAATGGAAATGTGAAAATATGGGCATACCTCTTAACGACCTAATACTATACACATTATCTTTTGCGGACGATCAAGTTATCATAGCCCAAGGTTATGAAGACCTAAATTACATGACGAATGGAATGGAATGGAAATCAACATTGAAAAGAGCGAATACATGTGTATAGGAGGGGATCAAAGAGACATGCAACTGCAAAATACAATAATCACAAAAACAGACGCCTACAAATATCTAGGTGTCACAATTAGACAAGACGAAACATTGGAAAAAAAAATTAGAAACAAAAATGGACAGGGTAGGAAAGCAATAACCTTGCTAAACGGAATACTTTGGACGACTGTGAAAACAGCAACGAATTCCAGCATCACTTTTATCGCTTAGCGGACGGTGCCTTGCGCATGTTGTAACTATTGATCCCGGCTGAAAATTTGCTCTAAGGAATTATTCGCTTCTGAATTTCAAGCGCATGGCAATGGATCACGCCGAACATTTAAAATCATTGATTTCCTTTATTATCTTATAATAACAACTCAATGAGTCAACTGTTGAAATTCAGAAGCGAATAATTCCTTAGAGCAAATTTTCAGCCGGGATCAATAGTTACAGCATGCGCAAGGCACCGTCTGCTAGGGATGGGACATCGATAGATTTTCGTCGATGTTTAACATCGATGATAACATCGAACTGTACCATCGATGTTAACTGAACATCGCTAATTGAACATCGATGTTTGTGAACATCGGTGTTTTTACACTTTAATTATACTTAGGTATATCAATCATTCATAATGATTTAACGATAAATTCCCAATATATCAAAAAAAAATTTCAATGTCTACTGAGAATTCTTATATTGGAAAAAAGATACAGGTAACTATAATATAAATTTGGAAAAGCATGAAATAAATTAAAGGTCCCAAATACTCCTTATATTACATATCCCTATCACCAAATTATGTAAACTGGAAAGCACAAAATCAAGTAAAATTAATTTTTGGACGCTCTCTATCTCAGAAATCAAGTCGTTCATATGAACTTTTTATTTTAAAATTACGCAAATTTTAACCCCTTAACGTAATTAATTGACACCCTGTATAGTAAACGACCGATTCCAAAATTATCATACCACAAAATTGGGGTAAAACCCGTATATAACTTTCTCCTGACGTCAACCAGAACTGTGACGACTTATTTCACCCATCTGTCTATACAGGGTGACAACAAAATATGGAATCATGCTCATGTTTGTTTATCAATGAGGATATGAAATTCGATTTTTGCAGTGTGGAATATTTTTGGTTGTACGAAAGAAGGGTCACAAATATTTCCAGTTAGACAGAAAATAGACTATTTTTTTAATATTTGATGGCAAAATCGGTATATTTTCTCATACATTCATTGTACACTTCATTCTGAGTACGACGCTGTTTTTTCTACAATTTTTGACAAGTCATATCCATGATTTTGAATAATATATAAATCAACCGTATAAAAACAAACCTAGTTGACTGAAAAATGATTCAATAGCTGAATTTCCATAAATATATATAAAACATCGAGAAACCGATGTTTAATATTCTATCCGCAACATCGATGTCAGCATCGATGTTGAAAATCAGTTAACATCGATGGTAAAAACATCGACATCGATACTCAAACATCGATGTTTGAAAAACATCGATGATGATGTCCCATCCCTACCGTCTGCTAAGCGATAAAAGTGATGCTGGATTCACGCTCATATACTTTGGGACGAAAGCATATCAAAAGAGATTTCTGGGCCAGGGTCTGTATATTTTGAATGGCACCTTCCATAAGGTTTTCTTAAAAAGAATCGTTTGTTTCCATTGCATAGCCCAAATTTTGAACGACGCCACTGATATGCTTTTAAAAACTCCCCCTCACCCCAATCAGAAGGAAAAGCTTCCTCAGCAGAATATACGGCCTCCACTCCAGACGGCTCCTCGCATCGCTGACGCCACTTCACGTGTCAATTCCAAATTTCCTGTTCAGCGTTCTCTCGATTTTATCATATTTATCCATAGCGAATCATTATCGGATCAATCCTGAAGGATATCAATTTGCGAGCATTAGCGAGAAAACAAAAATAGAAAAGCACCAACGTGACGTTACGAGCTTTTGACCGCTTGTTCTAAAATGTTTTTCCGGATTGTTGAACATTCTGATACCAAAACAACCGACACAATGAAAGAACAAACATATTTCTCAAATTAATCATATATTTCTGCGGAACTGCCCACGAATACTTTCTTAATTATATTTAAATATCTGCATTGATCAACTTCTAGAATTAAAAACAACCACTTACAGTTTTCCTTCAGTTTTGTTCAAATTCTTAATGATACCATCCTACAAAAATTACAAGCCTATGGAATAAAGGAAAAAGAACTGAAGTGGTTTAAATCGTACCTAGCCAACCGTAGACAAAGAGTAATAATAATATAACCACATAATATCGCAGGCAGAATTCACTGAACTAAAAGTACCACAAGGAAGCATGTCCCATCATATTCATCATATTTTTAAATGATCTATGTACCATATTTGATGAAACAAATATCAAAATGTTGAATTATGCAGATGACACAAACTTCACAGTCATGGCCAAGACATTCCCAGAAACGTGTAAACTTGTCAAATCAACCCTACTGCAAGCAGGCGAATGGTTTGAAGCAAATGGTTTATGCATGAATGCTGAAAAAACAAATGCGGTGCTATTCAAAACAGCTCATTCAGGTTTTCAAACACCAGCAGATATTCAACTTTGCAACCCCTCTCTGAATCTGATTGGGTGTTGTATTTCCTGAGTCTCAAACTGGAGGAAACTCTTGATTGGAGTGAACACATCACCAACCTTTGTGCTCAATTGAGTTCTATTTGCTACTCACTTGGGGTACTCAGTAAATACCTGGACTCAATGTCAATGTAAACCATTTACCAAACAGTATTGGAATCGAAGATGAGGTATGGCATCATGTTCTATGGTAGCTCACATAACTTGGACAGAGTGCTGAAGATTCATAAGAGAGCAATACGTACAATATGGAAGATGAAGAGAATGGAGTCGTGTAGGGGAATATTTAAAGAAAATGATTTATTAACCGCACCAGTAATTATAATACAAGAACAACACCAATAAAATTCTCGCAGCACAGACTTGGCCTCACCGAAAAAGGACCTGCATATATACTCCATTCAAAGTTTATTTGTATCGCGGGTGGCCATGATTTAAGTTTCTTGGGTTGGCATCAGTGTTTCTTCGGATTTCGACGTTGCCGATGTCAAGCAGTTAAGCCAATTTTCACTTGACATCTGTCACATTTGATTTTGAAGAAAATCAAAATTAATATTTTTGAGGTTATCATACAACATCCCAATCAAAATAAGAGCAGCTCCTTTAGAAATTTCTGCCATAATAATTTCAAACCTTTCGAAACTCTTCCAAAATTTAGAAGTAAATTGGCATTTTGAGTGAATCCAAGTTTACTAGGACCTTTATGTGATATAGACAACAGTGCGTAATAATCTGACAGGAAAATAGCGAACCCAACCTAACTTTTTAATATACAGAGTGAAATGTGTCAAACTTCGTTACACGAGTCAAACGAGTTACAAATAAACTTTGAATAGAGTATAGGTGCATTCGATATTATAACAAGAAAGCACATAAATTGGGAAGAGGATGTACCCCACAACAATGCAAGATATTTATTTTCAAGCTGCTACTTTACATTGAACCATATAGTGTAGAAGACTTCCTAGCCTACATCATATAATCAGAGTAAAATTGTTTATTTTTCACTTGTACATTATATGTTTATTTTACCTTAAAAAGGGTTGCTATAAATACACTCATTATGCCCGTGGGCATTTTAGCGGGCATTATGGATCATAACGCCCGCTCGTTGTGCGAGAAGCAAAATAAGCTAGAAAGAAATTATTTATTTCGCAGAATTTTAATACTAAAACAACGACAAGTCAACAAACGAAAACAAAGTCTTTCTTAATTGAAATTAAAAGTGCAGTTTTCGAATTTCCCGGAAAAATTCTTCAATCGTGAATCTTGGGATGTTTTCGTAACCTGAGGAGCGAAAACTTGACCACAAGTACTTGGAAGTTCGTTCACAAGAGAATTCATGAGAATCTGTTACCGAATTCACAATCATCGTCGATATTTTGTTTTTGGAAAAAATGCTCTGCTCTTTGTAACCTTCCGCCACAGATGCACTCTTCCATCTTCCGTGTATTTTTAACGTTTCATATGATGCACCATCCTCAACAAGAGTTGCTGGAGTCCGTCTCAAACATTGTCCTGTATATTCATTTGCATTATCCAATTTTAAGTATTTGGCAATCATCGAAGGCATACTTCCTATGGTATTTTTGCCAACAGGTTGGATGGTGCACCGACCATTTCGGAACGTGAGGAAAAATCTAGGATTCTTCACTCCGCTGGGTCTCAAGGATATATATTTTCTGACCAGCCCCAAAGCTCCTATTTTTTCTTCCTCTACAATGCTAAATCCTTTTGACATACCGGTTTTAGTTTCGGGTATTTTAACAAGTAAACAGCTACCCTTATCTTCTATATCTTTGATAGACATTTTCACTAATTAATCTCTCCTTAGTCCTCCAAAAACATCCATTATTAGAACTACTTTATGAAGAAGATGAATTTCATCAGGAGCTTCATTGATGAATGTATGAACTTGTTCTGCTGTCAAAACTTTGGATTTCTTCGAAATATATCCTTTAGATTTCATTTTTAAAAACGCTACTAGCCGGGAGAATTGTGAATTATTGATATTTTCATTGACAATCAGTGTAGATTTCAAAATAGAATATTTCGTCCACAATGACGCAGGACAAAATTTTTCAGACTGAAATAAAAAAAATTACCCACACATGAACAAAATGAAAAATAAAATAGCATACCAATTCTTGAAATTACGCCAATAACACTGTTTCATCTATAGCAATTATTTCATTTTTCAACTTCCATTTATGGAATGTTTCATAATCCTTGTCGTAGACGAGTCTGTATTTTTCTGGTAATAAATTATTTGCAGCTCTGGTTGCACTTTTAATTATATTATTCGGCAAATTGCTATTCATTTCTGTTATTTCTTTAAATCTTCACAACGAAAACAGTAATGACATTCACTTAATAAAATGATGACAGCAATAACGAACTTCAAAATATTAACAAATGCCATGGTTACTACTGAAAGTTAAATGGAAAAAAATCATAGGAGCAATCGAATTTTATTGTAATAAAATGATATATTCGTGAAATATTAAATCTTGTATGCACCACGAGCGTTATTAAATCCTAACGCCCATCGGGCAACATTCATTCCTCGGGCCGAATGTTTCCTTCCGGGCGTTAGGATCCATATAACGCACTAGGTACATAAATAACTATTATGACCCTGTTTCATCTCGAGTGTCCACTGTATTACATGTGTATTCTTAACCTAAAATAAAGTATATTATTATTAAAAACCAACCAAAAATAGATATTATCATTCCTACGAAAAACTTATTGTTTGGAATACCATATTTTTTCAAGTCCAAATTGCAGAAAAGCGATCATTCTTCGGAATCAACTATTCTCTAACCTCTACACGAACCTAGGGAGGATGAATTATCTCCTCTGTGGCGATACTTTGGTATTCTTCCAAAACGGAGATTCTAGGGTTGAAGCTATAATTTGGTTGTTCGCACCTGCTGTGGTCCGTCCCCTATGTTAGAGTTCTCTTTTATACTTTCCTCTCTTGTCTTGGTTTCGCGGTTGCCTTGACCTGATGAAGCATGTGTTTTATTTTTTTAACCGGAAACTTTGCCTCGTGCAGCAAAAAGTCAGAAACCTAATTTGCTCCCAATTAGAAAGAATTTGTTGTCGTCAAAACTAGTGGCGTATCATTTTTTTTATCTGAAAATAATTTTGTCTCGCTGCAGTACAGACGCCACTGGTAAAAAGTAAAGAAATGATATTATGCAAAAAGTGCTCCTTGACGCTCAAAACCAAGTCTTAAATTTCATAAAAATATTTCAAGCAGTGTGAAAGTAATTAACAAAAAACATTTTTCGTATGTTTCTAACACCACGTATCTCGGGGAGGAAGCATTTCTCGACAAACTAGGACTTATTTATGATGTAGAATACGTGGTTGAAATTTCTTGGTTATGATCTTAACCACCCTGTATAGATTTTTGATGTTATATCATAATTTCATTGTACTACATTCTACTATAAAGTTGGCTGTTTTTCCATTATCCACTGAAACTGTAGAATGGATTCATACCAGTAAATTTGCAGCACGACCAAAAACATTCTTGATGGTCGTTTTCAAGGGCGATAAACGCGCGTAAATATAAAAAGGTGTAAAATTATCATATATTTCTCGGTAAGTGATCGCAGGGCGAAAGGAGTCGAGATAAATATAGCAAAATCGATAGAATACGTGTTCTTACTGCCGATTTATGCAAATGCTATTAATAGCAACCTCGGTATCTTCGTATAATGTCGACCGAAATGAGGATTAGATATTAATAGAAACACCTATTCGACATAATTCGTTTGCGTGAAATTAAAAATTTCCGCGGATCCTACCTAAAGCACACGTGGGCGAGAAAATTCATCAACCAGATCAGAAGATTCTTATTGCTTCTGTGTTCGCGGTTGGGTTCCCAATTTCAATCGATGACGTCCCTACAACAACTATTCCAAGTTTTTTACAGAAGTTTTTGTATAAATAACTTGAGATTAAAAAAAAACGCAGATAACTCAGAATCCAAACAAGATAGGTATAGGGAAATGTATAGAAAAATTATAGAGTGAGATCGTTAACGGCGACCGTACGGTGCCACTAGACTGAGTCGAATTTCGTATTTGCTCCGGCGACCTGTGCAGACTTGAAAAACTGCGACACACACGCTCCGGTCGACCTGAGCATGTATGTCCTGCATAAGAATCGAAACCCGTATCGCAAATCAAACTATCATCTAAGATCATGCAAATTTTCGAATTGAAATCTCGAATATTGAGCGAAATGTAGCCATTTTTGTGACTCAAATTTCATTCGAAATTCTCTAAAATTTAAAAGTGAATTATTACACATTTAAATATGTATATAATATAGTTGGAGATTGATAAGGGAAATTGAAACAAAAAAATTCAATTTTTAAAGAAGAATCATCAAAGGAATAAGAATACTTTCTGCCACATTTGAAATAAGAAAGCTGTTGCCAAATTTCCACATAAAAGGCAACACTGGGAATTGGAAATTCGAAAGTTTTCAGAAGTGAACCTTAAATAACCTTATATTGATCTGAATAATTTGAAAAATTTTGCATGAATAGTTTCCATAATAATTCAATACTCTACCCACCTTGGGGCACACGATATATACTGACCACTGCGTTAATTTTAACCATAGATTCTTGACGTCAAAAGAAACATTTTCTTCCTATAACATTTTTCCAAATTTGGCCCCGTTCAAAAGATATAGGGTGTTGAAATTTCATAAAAAAATTGCATTTTCACCTGTAATATTCAAACGACAATATCAATTGAAATGATCTCTTGTAGAAGGTTTTTGATAACACTCGTGCATATTTTGGCATCAATAGATTTATTCCACTTCTTGTGGGTTTCTCACTACTACTCTACAGATTGGTTAAATTGCATGAAAAACAAATATCGCTTGAACTAAAGGTCCGTATCTCGTACTTCCTGGAATCATTAGTCTTTTTTGCATATAAAATCATTCCTCATCTTTTCTCCTAAATTGCACCATTCTTGAGATATTTGAAGTTGAGAGGAATTGAATCGATATAATTTTGTCCAAATTTTCTGATTCTCCCAAATCCAACTCTGTGCTGAAATGATTCAATAATTAGATTTGTTCAATGTTGCCATATCTTATGTCTTTATTAAATATTTCTACAAAAGGTTGGGGAAATCTCTCCAGTCGATGGTTCCACCACTAAACACTGAACAATTTTTGTCTTACATTCACCACAAAATCTAAATTGCCATTTGCTGTATTCATTGTTAATGATGTCTAGCACCTTGTTTAATATTTAATCCAGAATAATATTCCATGATAAATAGAGAAGTTTTCCATCACCCTTCGGTATATTTTAACTGTTGAAATAGGTAAAGCATTTTCTGTCAGGACCTGTTAAATTGAAGACTTGTCTTTATGAAGAGCTGGTTTTTTATAGCTTCAGACTTTCAGGGTTCACCAAATTATATCTATTCTAACATAGAAATGCTGCAAATTGAGCTCATATGAGTTTTAAAAACTTCGAACCCAGTCTCCTAGATTTGTTTTATACCTTTATTATCTTTATTTCATACACCGATTCAACCTTGTTCACAAACTTAGGAGATAATAGAATTTGACTTAGTTTCAATATTTCTGAATGTTTGTTATGATGCATGGTTAATTAAAATTAAATCAATATTGAAACTGGAAGCTATAAGCTCATAAACAAGAAAGATTAGAATAGAATGCATTTTTTGACCATAATCATTTCATACTGAATTGAATAATTTAAAACTATCGATATTATCATTCCAATATTTTCCACATTTTTCTGAAAGAAAGCTACAAATAACTGTTGACAGTTTCGAACAGAATCAAAACAACAAGGAACCTCAGAACTCCCACCACAGAGACGTCATAATATTTTAATGTGATAATAATTCACTCTAATTATTCTGAGGAAAATTATAACTAAAGATCAATAATAGTTACAGATAGTATCTTCCATTTAAAAAAACATTGCAAATATTAATTTTAATTAAAATTTGACATAATCTATGAATAACCATTATTCAATATTTATGTTCTTGTTTACGTAATTAAAACAGATACTCTGATTATAAAAATCGGTAATCAGTAATTATAGTCTAAACAGAATAGATTCTATTAATGATTTATAAAAAAAATTTTTATTAAAGAACACCTAGTTGATTTTTCAAAATCAAATTTAGGTATTTCTTCAAGAAAGTATAATTGCACACCTGAATCTGGAAATACTTGTAATCTATCCAGGTGAATTGTTATTGGGATTCAGTACAGAAAATAATCATCAAGCAACGTAACATCACTTTAAAATGATTATTCGTAGTGACATCATTCATTGTTGTTGAAGATTTCGAAAAAGATTTACAACCGTATCAAGAGACCTCATAGACCTATTCACTCGTCTCTGTCAAGAAGAAGATACTTCAGAAATATCAGTGTTTGGAAAATCATAGATGATTTTTTCTGGCTTTGAGTGAAAAAAAAAGCACAGTGACAACCTCTTACCTTGGAAGTTTTCATAGAAATGATGGTTTTCATGATTTGGAAATTTTAAGAAGAAAATTACAAATGTATGATGATAACACCCAATAATTCTGAGGTTTTTTTTGGAATTTCTCACTAGAAAGGCATGGTTTATAATCTTGAAGTAGAAAGAAAATATAGTAGAACAACAAAAATCTATGTTTATGGTGTTGAATTTTTTTACCAGAAAATTAGTATTTTGTATCTTCCTTCTGGATATGGACCTCATCGGATGAAACATGAGTGAGTGAATCATTTCTTAGAGGGAAAATAATGTTTTTAAACAATTCGGATTCAATAGTGGATGCTGTGGAAACTATTTTTCATTCAAACTATACTGGACTACAGAGGGGTATTTGCCCAATGCGAAAACTTAAAATGCTTATAACTTTTCAACGCAGCTGAATATAGAAAAACCGTAATGGAAAAAGTGTTTCTTTTGATCTCAAGAACCTATGGTTAAAATTAACGCAGTGGTCAAAGACTCACCCTGTATATGTTAGTACACAATGTACCAATGTGTGAAGTGTTAGCTGGTGTTAGTGACGGGATGTCATTCAGTTTAGCGTATGACATTAAATTCCTTGTGGAAATCGTCTGTAAAAAAGCCCCGGCTCCTCGCATAAGTGTCTTAATGTTTACAAAAATATGCTTGAATATTAAATGGCGAAGGAAATCATTTTTTCACAGTGATGAATGAAGACAAATGGTTGTCGAAGTCACCCACATGGAAATAAAAAGACACAAGCAAAAAAAAGAACTGAATAAAGTGATCAGTGATCACGTATCAAATTTGTTTGAAATTTAACATCCATTTTTGAGAGAATCGGAAACATTTTGAATAGCCCCAAAACCATCCCAAAATTTATAACTGATATAAAGAACAAGTGAATTAAAAAAAGGAAAAAAACGGAATATCGATACATGTAAATCCTTGCTTTCTGATGAAGATCATTCACCGTGTTTTCCTCATGAACCCGTTTCGTCATTCGTTCAACCCCATTAGTCATCCCCGACCGCATCGCATATCCTACTGAGGCCTCGATCAAGTCCAGATAGAACGAAGAAAGGATGAAAAAAAAACAGATGAACGCATCTCCATTCCGGCAAGAAGTTACCTTATACGGAAATAACTCCGCAACTTCGAACAAATATGGACGTCGGCGGCCTTCCGAGGGGCTAGAGGGGTCGGTATGGATCTGGGGGATCGATGAAGTTTGACCTCAAACCTACCCCCTCCCGACGAACCCTTCTAGTTAACGCGCGGCCCAAAAGCGACCCTTCCGATTCCAGGTTCTGTGTCTCGGCGAATTGGCGTAACCGGCAAAATTTACCCGCTGTCAGGGTTGGATTATAAGAAATTCGTTGAGATTTGCTAGTTTGAATGATAATTACACAGTGTAACTTTTTCAAAAATGTATTGTATCATATAACTAAAGATGTAATGAACTCAAAAAAATACGTTGAGAATATTGGTAATAATTATTCATATCTCATTCCTTATAATACAGTAGATAATGTAGATAATTCTCATTGCAGGCATTTAAATATTTTATAATATATTACTACCGTTGTGATTAATAAATCGACATTGTAAAATCAATGAAATTTTTATATATCGGTCCTTTATAGAGCTGTAGTCTAAGCTCAAAAAACTGAATTTTGTTATGGTGTGTTTCATATTATATAACATACAATACGTACATACAATTTTTGGTGTTTTTGATCTGTCATCTTTCATATTTTTTCGTATGATGAAATGATTTTGGTTGCAACTTTCTACTATGAATCATTTTAAGACATGTACGCCGTATTTCAATTGATGATTGCTAACTTAATATCAAATCACAATTATTCGGTAAGTTTCTTCAAATAATATGTAAATGTTATTGGAACAGTTACAGAGGCCTGAAGAACGTCCAATATTGGACCGAAACGTGGATTATGAGCCATCTCTTTATAGTGAAAAATTCTTAAAAATCTCAGAATTAATGGATATTATCCTTAAACATTTGTAATTTTCTCCTTAAGATTTTCAAATCATGAAAGCCATCACTTCTATAAACACTTCCAACACGTGAGGTTTTCAAATGAATCTGTTTTGTTTTGGTTATCACATTGACGTTTTATCAAATAGACTCGCCGTCACGTGACTTTCTCGAAGTATTCGAAGCAGTATGAATATGAACGAGAGAGATGCAGCTAATTGAGTAAACGTCAAAATATTTTATGTTCTGTGATCAAAATCATATGATCAAAACATGGAACGGATGTTTGGAAAATCCTGAAATTTTAATATATTCTATACCCTATACACTATAGATAAATAAATTAGCGGTGTGTATATCATGAAATCTTCCTTAAGTTCATGTATATTTGATTAACATTATTTTGTTCCTTTTCTCCTCATAAAATGAGAGTTTCATGTTTTATATATTTTAGTTAACTTGAGGTAGTTATATATTTTCAATACGAGAAGTTAGTTACCCTCTGAAATATTGAAATTAGTATAGATTAATTACTGATTATATTATAAATATTTCAAGATTTCAAATTAAAGCAGTATTTTTTAATCACCTGTTTATATTATCCTTATGTTATTAATTTGGCTCCGATAACCAGAATGCCATGTTAAATTTTGATTTTGTCTGGATATTTTTGATAGAAAAATATCATTTTTAAAACAATTTTTTTTTTGTCCAGAATAATCAGTTGCATATTAGATTTTTTATTCAATTTTGTTCCACTCAATTTGGCTATATTTTATTCACCTATCTATAGTATAATAGTGAATTCAAGCAAAAAATTGAAATTTTCTTTTGTGTTCGTAATTGAAAAAAAAATTGTTTATTGAATTTTTATTAGTCTTCATTGAGAGAGCTGAAATAATACAAAAATATTGAACATTTTCTATCGCAACAGTTGAGGAAGTAGATGGAATACTTAAACTTTCTGTCTCTGGTTGCTCATCAATGTTTTCACTAGCAAGATTGGCTGATATGGAGGAAACACCTTGATGAAATAAGAAAAATGTTTACATACTGTAAACCCGTAAGAAACAAAATATTGTAACTAATAAAACAATAATGCACCTGCTTCATTATTACGCACTGCTAGAAAGTTTACATCATTTACTTTCACAGGAAGATTTTCTATCTCAACAGTTAAGGAGGTTGGTGTAATACTTTCTGTCTCTGGTTCTGGTTGCTCATCCATGTTTTCTCTTGCATGATTTGCTGACATGGAGGAAACACCTAGGTGAACTAAGGAAAATGTATAAATAGTCTAGACACATAAGAAACGAAATATTGTAGTAAATAATATATTAAGGCACCTGCTTTATCACTACAAACTGGTAGACAGCTTTCATTAATCAGTTTCACAGGACGATGGCACAAAAAACTTAGAATTGATGGAATAGCACCTTTCAACAGAGTTTTTGTACCATGAACATTAACATAGTAATCATACTTTTGAAAATGTTGGCTACATATTTTAGATGAAGAAGAGGGCTCAAAGTCGATTCTCCCTACAGCTTTTATCCATTGTTTCTCCAATTTTTCATCCCTTGGAAAACTGTGAATAAAATATTTTCAATATTTATGTAAGTCTAGAAATATGAATACTTACTAATGGAATTTTATATTTTGGCCTTTTTTCAATCTGGCCGTACAATTGAACGCTGCACAACCGTGAGGCATCTTGAAGACTTTAGAAACTCCAATAAAGGCAAAAATTTGGCAAACGTAGACGATTATACTGTAAAATTCAATTAGACTATACTTTTTCGATAAATTTTCATATAAACTAAGACCCATTCCCATTGGCGTTATATATTTGATACTACGTCAATGAATCTTTATTTATTAAGGCTAAGAATATATGTATATATTATTCCAAGAGAAATTTCATTAAATACTTACCGCTACTTTCTTTCGATAGTAAGATCAATACTTTTAGAAATCAAATCGATCAAAACAACAACAAGATCAATTCAGAATAAACTCAAAATAAGATATAAATTGAGGAAATCTCGCACGAGAAATGAATGCTTTGAACATATGATTTTGACGTTTACTCAACTAGCTCCATCTCTCTCGTTCATATCCGGCATGCGGGAATTTTGCTCAGAGGGCTAGTCCATTTAGATACTACGTCAATTTGATTATCATTAATTTAGTAAACAAAAGCGTTATTAGGGAATAATTCATAGATTAAGTCAAATTCCTGAACCTAACCATAGAATATTAAATATATTACCAACCCCAGGAGAGGAATCATTGATAATTGCCAATTTTTTCTATATGAAAGCAAATATCTGTAACCATTAACGATATTCAATTATAATTGTTGTTAGACAAACTAAAGTGGATTATTTCCATTCCATATGGAACATTAAAATTTTATTATAACCCTATGGTGGGTAGTTCTTAATTGATAGTACCTATTCTCTGATTCCTTCTTGTTTTGATTATGTTTTTGACACTTTGGACAGTTACTTGTAGCGGTCTTCAAAAATATATGTGCTCAATATTTCAATGATAATTTCGGTAATTTTAAATTACTGAATTCAATATAAAATGAGGTTGGCCAGAAAATGCATACTTATCTTTTTTGTTTATGAGTTCATAGCTTCCAGTTTCTTTCTGATAGATTCTGATAGAAATATCATAACAAGGTTAAATTCTAGTTGATGGTAGTACAATAATTGATGATGGTTATTGCATAAATAATACTTCTATAAAGTCGAATTTTATTATCTCCTTTGTTTGTAAATCAGGTTGAAACAGTGTATAAAATAAAGATGTGAAAAAAACTACTATAAATTTCCAAAACAAATCTAGGAGACTGGGTTCGATGTTTTTTTAAACTTCGATGTTCTAAATTTGATGCACTCCTATGTTGGAATAGATAAACCTTGAAAGTCTATACGAGTGATTGAAACCGTTTTCTCTATCTATTGTGGAATATTACTCTGGATTAAATACTAAACAAGGTGCTAGACATCATCAATAATGAATACAGCAAATTATAATTAGGGTTTGGTAGTGAATGTAAGCTAAAAATTGTTCACTGATTAATTTCATTCAGAGCGTTTAGTGGTAGAACCCAAAGACTGAAGAGATTTCTGCAACCTTTTGTAGAAATAATATTTTATTTCGAGATATAAAGTATGGCAATATTAATCAAATCTGATTATTTGGTCACTTCAGCATAGAGTTGGATTTGGGAAGATCAGAAAATTCGGACAAAATTTTATCGATTTAATTACTTTCAACATTCGAATATCTCAAAAATGTTGCAATTTAGGAATAATTATAACGAATGATTTTATCTGCTAAAATAATTAACATTTCTAGGAAGTACAAGATCTTCAGCTTTAGTTCAAATCATATTTGTTTTCATACAATTCAACCAACCTATAAAGTAGTAGTGAGAAACCCAAGGGAAATTGAATTAATCTGTTTATACCAAAATATGCGCGAGTGTCATAAAAAATCTTCTACAAAAAGACCAATTGATATTGTCGTTTGAAAAATACTCCAAATATTTCACAGTTCAGCAAAAGACTAAGGGATCGTATCACTTAAAAGCGCATAAAAGCATCTGGCAATTGTCTCACTTTACACCATTTCATTAGCAGGCGCCATGTATAAATAATTAACCAGAAAGCATTCTTTCCATTATTTATTATCCTGCACCGGATCCTCTGTCATCTTCACGCACAGCACCAAAGGACAGTCTCCCAGGACTCTGGGTCTAGACAGGCCGAAACTTCTCCACCGATTTAATTTAAATTCAAATGCTCTATTTCGTCCAACATCCCTCGTCGTACCCCCTTACGACCGCTAATCGTTCTCGGTGAATAATTGTTTTGTAACTTCATAGAGGCCTCGACTCCTACACAACAGTCCCGGCGTAGCGAAGGGTAGAGCGGAATCGGGCGCAGGACACACGTGGCGGTTGTAATGGGAAAAAATGACCTGGGCTGTTGTCGAGTTTGCGGGGGTGCGGGGTTTGATAATTGGAAAATCGGAACGCAAGGGGGTTGAAGTAATTTCGTTGCGTGGGACGGAAGATTTATACGGACGAACTTTTGTAAACAGATCTGTTAGATTCGGGAATCTACAGTACGTGTTTGAGTTATTCGACGTCTTCCATGTTCCTCGTGTTATTTTTCTTCAGTTCAAATTTCACATTGTTTTTATTGAGAGCCTCAGCAAATATGTATGGTGAAATCACTCTGGTTATAGTGACATCCTTGTAGACCCCTTAAAAGTGGTAATGATTTTCGTCAATACGGTTGTGATGCTTTTGGGAGTCTGTGGTAGAAGACTTCTATGATCGCAAATTTATCCAAATCGAAGGTTTCACTATGATCGGAATATTCTATTTTCTTTTCTTGAGGAAAATATCTCCCAGAAAAAAAAACCAACGACATGTCAAAAGTATCATAACTATCATTATTTTTCTGGAATAATCGTTTCGTACATACCCCAAAAAAAATGTTTACCAAGAAATACATAAACAACTGCAGATATTCGAATGTTAATCTCAACGAACATGAAATACTGATATATTAAATACTTAAAGCACCAAGGAAATCTATAAACAGTCTTACACGAATTAATCCAGAAACAGTGTGCGTGCTATGAGAAGTACCAACAGATCTGTCTTCTCCAACAATAATTATTGTATTATTTATTGATTTTTCAATCGCTGTTTCAACTATTAAAGCGTTAGCATCATCACGTGATTTTTTTTGTAGCAATACCAACTTCTTCGACCTTAATAACTATTTCAATTAATTTTGTTTTGTTAAATCGATTAGATAATAATTTTTCTTGATTCATAGATACTTCCATCCATTCATTGAAGTGCACTTCACAAGATGTAGAAGCAGCAGCCGTTCGTCTTAGTTATTCCATCGCTTTGATATTTTTACTGGTATCAGTGTAACCATAAAAAATGGCCACAGTATTCGTTCCGAAATTATTTGATAAATAACACTGGTCAACAGTGGTTTTGGTGCCGAAGATTTTGGAGGTGATTTCATATGAATTTGATGCCCTGAATTCAAATATGCTATTAGTTTTTGCCTGTCAGCTCGAATTTTTAAGATATCAACATTTTTGTGAATTATACATTACACTATTTTGAAAGAAAAACCATGGTTTAAAGAAACAAATTAATAAAGGAATTTTTATTATATTACACAGATAATAAAGATATTATTCATTATATACTATAGAAAACAGAAAAAGTCATCATTTCAACCAATTACTCACTAAACATTTCGGAAACTTCTTTTGCGTGACATTCTTGACTTCTTTAAAGACCAGTAATCTACTATCATGTGAGTATCCCATCTTCCTTGATAACGATCCTCCATACATTTGATATCTTGGTGAAATATTTCACCTTGCTCCTCACTAATGTCGCCTAAATTATCAGGAAAACGGTCTAAGTGGCTGTGTAAATAGTGCACCTTAATGCTCATGTTACACCCAAGTGATCTGAAATTATTCAGCATCTCATTGACTAATTCAACATAGTGTTCAGCTTTGTGTTTACCCAGAAAATTTGGGACAACTGAAACAAATCAATTCCAGGCATTTTGTTCAATCTCAATCATTGAATTCATGAAATCAGGGTCTTTAATCAGCTGTCTTATTTGTAGGCCATCAAATATTTCTACTTTAATTTTTTCCTTACTCAGCTGAGGCATTTTCCCCTTTATATGCAAAGCATGATCAAGAGCCTTTATAAACTGCTTCATTAGACCCAGCTTGATATGCAGGGATGGAAACATGATTTTCTCTCGCGGAACTAAAGGATCATTGATGATATTCTTTCCCCCAACATCCATGTTTTTTCTTCTAGGCCACTCTTTTCTAACCCAGTGTTGCGTTTTGTCTCTGATGTCCCAGAGGCACAAGGATACTTGGTGTGGCCACTTTGCTGTCCAAGGAGAAAGTTTACCATTTTTAAGTCTACACAAATCACCCATTGGTGTTCATGATACTTTATTTTTTTCCAAAACCAAAGCTATGTTGTCATATTGCTCTTTCATTTTCGTTGAGTGAGCAATTGGTATTAAGCCATATTTGTTCCCATTATGTAGAACACATTTCAAACTTCGCTTTGAGCTGTCAATAAATAGGCGCCAATCATCCGGAAAGTATTCACGAAGACCCATTTTTACCAAGAGTTCTCTAATAGCATGGCAAAATACAAGATTTTGTTCTTCAGAGAAAAAAGGTAGCAGATCTTTCGTCCCTGGTTCAAGTAATTTTTTTCCTTCAACCTGGAATCTAGTAATTCAGAAGCTTCTTTCGACAGGTTGAGATCTCTAGTGAGGTCATTTAACTCATCTTGATCGAAACATTGGGTAATTGATGGCATCGTTTCAAAATCACTGTCACCTTCAGTAGCGTCAGAATTCTGATCAGAGCGACATGTGTCCTCACAGAGTTCTGGTAGCTGCTGAAAGGTTGGAATTGGCACTTCTTCTGAGTGAGGGATAGGGCATCTTCCAGAGACTAAATCTGCATAAGTCCACTTGTTATTTCGGTAATATTTACTAGGCAGAAATAACAGTCATCGAAGTGATTTTTGGTTCTCCCAAACCATTGGTACTCGAATTTCAGACTTTTATTTTTATTTATTATTATTATTTATTTTCTAAAAATCTAGAGCTGATATAGAAAAACTGCTATCATATTTAGATTCAGCAATAAAAATATAGTTAATATGAGCTCAAAATTCTAGGCACTAAAAAAAAATTTTTATGTAGGCCTGTGTAATTAATTTATATGTGAATGACAATAAGAAATGTAGCATAAATAATATACAAAAGGTTGCAGCGGCAAATGTGAATGCAGAAAAATTGGATTAAGATCAAAAGTTTGTGGACATTGCCGTGACCAGTCATGCTTAAACGAGAGTCAACTAATGATGAAGGTGCTGATTCAAAGATAGGAATAAGTCCTCGACGTTTTGTCAGCAACAGTTGATGACACAGAAACTGAAGATATCGGCAATGAATGTTAAAAATAAATTATAGACTAAATTTAATGTTTCTGTATTCAAATAAAATATTATTCACTCGTAAATAAAACAAAACCTCTTATTATTGTACATATTATGGATTATGCCTACAGGGGAAATCATGTACGAGGGCTGATCCCGTTGGTCCGCCCCTGACCCACTCACAAAAAAATTGCAAATATTTTACTTTTTTATTTTTCTACATAGTCTCCATTAAGGTTAACACATTTTTCCCATCGATGTTCTAACATTTCTAATGCTTCCCGAAAAAAGATTGTTCAACGTCTGCAAACCAGTTATTTACCGCACATATCACATCATTATTTGAAGAAAATCGTTTACCACGCAAGTGTTCTTTAAGTTTTGGGAACAGACGGTAATCGCTGGGGCCAAATCTGGCGAATATGGTGGATGTTCAACTAATTCGAAACCTGCTTGAGCTATTGCAGCTCTTGCAATGGCGGACCTGTGACTGGGTGCATTATCCTGATGCAAGAGAACACCTTTGCGCAACGTTCCTCGACGTTTTTCTTTTATCGCGTCACGTAATTTAGGAATTAAGTTGGCATAATAAGCACCTGTAATTGTGGCTCCCTTCTGCAGAAAATCTACCAAAATTACGCCTTCAGCATCCCAAAATACGGTTAGCATGACCTTCCCTGCTGAAGGTTGCATCTTGAATTTTCTCGGCGGTGGTGAACCTCGGTGTGTCCACTCCTTACTCTGTATTTTGGTCTCTACATCATAATGGTAGATCCAGGACTCATCCATTGTCACCAATCTTGCAAGAAAATTTTCTTTGTCGTGTCTATACCGCGTTAAAAGACGACTGCAAATGTCTTTTCGAGTTTGCTTGTGTGCATCTGTTAACATTCGTGGTACCCATCTCGCCGACAATTTTTTCATGTTTAATTCGGCAGTAAGTATATTCTGTACCACATGATATGAGAGACCAGTATCTTCAACTAATTGTCTAATAGTCACACGTCGATCTTGCAACACGAGATCATGGACCTTTTAACATTTTCGTGGGTAGTAACGGTTATGGGCGCTCCACCTGCATGTTCGTCTATACACGACTGTCTACCACATTTAAACTCACGACACCACCTTTTCACTATGTCATATGATACTGCAGATTCCCTAATGTATCCACCAAATCTTGATGAATTTGAGTTGGGGTCATCTCTTTTAAACGCAAGTATTTAATCACCGCTCGCTGCTCGACGCGATCCATTTTGATACTGATACGTGACTCTCTCGACCTCGGACGTTACAGTAGGCACGCGTTAACATGTTCAGACTTGTATGTTTGTAGCGTTAGTCTATACATACCAGGTTACAATACTATGTGAAAATAAATAATTATTTTGGTTTATAAATGGGCCAGGGGCGGACCAACAGGATCAGCCCTCGTAAAAAGAAACGCATTCTACATCGAAGGTGGTGATGAAACGAGTGCATCTTTATAATAAAGACGCTTTCTCGGAGCTCTCCTCCGAAAACGGTTAATGTTACAAAAAATGCACGAGACATTTTTTGTAGACAATTTCACGACAATTTTATAATGACCTTTATTGACCTCTGAGCAATGGGTCGCGAGATCTTTGCGAAAAACTGATTTTCGTGACCTTTTGACCTTTATAACTTTTTAGCCGGCACGATATCAATGTCGATTTTTCACATCTTCATTGCAATGCCGTAATAAAGAAGTATACAAAAATTCAGCTCACTAAGAATTTTTCCGCAGATTGGGGTTTAAAATAACTAAAATGACTGGACTATTGAAGATGTCGCACACCCGCCAATTATAAACGGCATCAGAATACGTTGTCGACAACTCTGTAGAATTTTCACTTTCGCTAGTTAGGCAGATACTCGAGTTTCTAGGTCGATGGATTCACGACACGATTTAAAAAGTTATCAAAAACCAACCGGTTTTGAACATCACCTCTTTACGGCTGAGACTATATAAACTTTGATATGAATTTATGATCGTGGTCCTTAGGCGGCGGATCGATTTGTTTCGGCTGAACCCGAATGTTCAAGACGGTATGCGGATTGATTCGGACGTGTTCGTTTTCTGTTAGTAACAGTGTTGTCCATTTTTATGCGCTTGTTCTAGTTAGTAGAACAGCGTGCTATCTATTTGCCCAAAAGACTGTAATTTTCGAATATCGAACCGACAATGGTCTCAATCGACTGGGTTTTACTTCCTGATAAAGAATACAGGATATTACTTGAGTATGTACGCCCGGGTGTCCATATGCTTTGTCTTCCGTAAGATATGAGCTGGAGTTTTCATACTTTCGGGTCAGGTTAACTGTCCAAATATCTCTTGTCAAGTTCGTTACTGGGTAAAATCCGTCCAATGATTCTGGAGTTATGCGCATCTGAAATTTGGTTTCCTCTGTAACTCCTAGAATATCCATCGAAACAAATTGTAACTTGAAAAATTTTTGCATTAGGTTGAAAGAAATAGGCTCGCAAAATCTAGCAGAAATCGACATCCTGGAAAATTTATGAAAAATTGCCAACATTTTTTCTAATACTTTATACCTCATAAGCTATCTGACGTATATTAACAGAAATTTGTGCATGTATGGACGTTCACAAAAATAGAATAATTGACTATAATAGTCGTACACCGGAATAAAAACCGTATGTATCAAAAAGAAACTACAACCGAAAGAGTACTACTATTTAGTCAATATTTTTGTCTTTATTGATTAATTTGCACTTTTCAAGAATGATTTGTTCAGTTTAACTTTTTGTATGGACCTTATTGACATCTCACATATTGTCAAATTTCATTGTCAAACCTTCCTTCTACCTAAATATATAATTTTTTTCATTTACATAAGAGAAAAAAGAAAGGTCAAAAAGCCCTTCCGAAATTTCAATGCTCTATGATTTCACAGATAGGTACATATTCGATTGACATCGACCAGACTCATTAATGCGTTTTCAGTTGGGGGAAAATTAATCAAAATGTTTCATTACGGTGAAATAACGTTGTCAAAATTTAGAAATGCACTAAAGTGGGTTTTTAGGAAAAGGAAATTTGAACTTCGAACAAAACTTAATCTGAGATATAGGTTTGTTCATTTATCGTGGCGGTTGTATTTGTATCACATTGTTACAAAGTACGAAAAATATGCGCAAAATGCTCTTGACCCTACGTCAGTTCTTTTCTGAATTTTTTGTGGCTGTAATTCACATGAAACATTTTTATTCATTATATTTTCTGTATTTTAATGTATTCTACTCAAAGATACTAAATAATTCAATTGCATCTTCTTTCAATCAATGAAGTCTTAAGTAGATGTTGACCTTGAGGTAATTAATTTGACAATATACAGAAAAGCGCGATACGTCAACAACAGTTCTCAAACAAGCCAGTGGCGACAATACAGGGTGTAGAGAAACTGTTCCAGTCTCGTATCCTTCGCGTCAAAATGAGACTTTTTTCATCTATGTAAATCTAAGAAAACACTCACATTTTAAACTTGAGTACGATAGTTGCGAATAAACAGATCAAAAATATTGCTAAATCTACCTCATAAAATTATTCAAAATTTTTGAAAATTTGAGAACTTGGTTGATGTTAAGGGTGCCTTCAATTGACAGTTATCAATTATTCTTGTATTGGTGTCGTACGAGATACCTAGCTGCGCCGTAACTTCAACCTGGTTTAAATTTTGAACGATACCCTTTCTGTCCTGTTTTCAGCGTTCAGTGAACTAATGAAACATTTTTTTTTCAGGTAATTATGGTTCATTCATTCATCATTTGTCATTGTGAGGTGTATTAGGTGAGCTACTATTTTTATATCGTTAATTACAGAAATTGTAGAAGCACGCCAGAAATTTTCTGGGATAAAAGATTGAAGAGTTCGTGGAGCGCTATATATGTCTCAAGAATCTATTATAATAATATGATGCATAGTAAGGTCTAGCGCCTAAACCAATCAACCGATTTGCATCATTTTTTTTTAAATTAACGGTAGGCATCTGAACTGATGCAGAAAAATAATAACAAGTGCCAAACATCTATAATTTCTCTAAAAAACACAAAAAACTTAAAAATTAAGGGTGTTTGGCATGTTTCGCATGTTGGCGCCACCGCTCAACAAATTTTTACTGATATGGGCTTTAATTTCTTCTTGCACTCCAAGTCACCATTACAGTCATATAACTCATTAAAAACATTTGTTAATTTGATTAACTTTATTTGTATTTAAATTATTACATGTGACTTATAAATCATGGTGAAGGGTGAAGTGAATTTTAATTAAACCAGCTGTAAATCGTGAATTACCAGATATTCGAATGGTTTTTGCGCGTACAGACAACGATCCTAGAAGATACAATTTGCCGACAGGAGACAGTGTTGCAACAATATTTGTCGGCGAAAATGGAGAACCGCCAGAACATATTAATTTTGCGGTTCATGCAAAAAATGGACCATTGCAAACAATATCAAATCTTAGCCCACGCATGGATCCAATGGCGTACCCACTACTTTTTCCGAACGGCGAATTTGGTTTCAGCCTCAACATAAGCCACAGAAACGAACGTGCAACAGCCCATGCTTCAATACTACGCTTATCGAATTGCCGTAAGACCGGGGTTTAGTGCATTACACAGTGCGGGAAAATGGTTTCAGCAGTACGTTTGCTGTTCATACGTCAATCAAGAAAGTAATAACTTAAATTGGATAAGACAGAATCTGCCAAAATTAAGGACAGAAAGGTATCAAGGTTTAATGGATTATGTAGAACAAGAAGTGCAGCAGAGAAATTTTCCTCCAGGAAGAGTTATTATCTTGCCATCAAGCTATAAAGGAAGTCCACGAACATGAAGCAAAAAAGCGTGAAAAATCCGCTTGCAGTAGTAGCCTAAGATTTAACGCATTTACATTGCATCTCTAGGCAAACCGAACAATTGCGCTTTGGCGGTTGTAGCCCTGTGCTATATTCGTACACTTCCAGGTTTCGTGCACGAAAAACAGGAGCTTTCATCTGATTTTCCAGAAGCTCCCTTTTCTTTTTCGCGCGTTCCACGTTTTTCTTCTGCAGTTGCTCCAATTGCCTCTGCTCTTCTTTTTTTTGCTTCTTATTCAGAAGGCTATTTTGAAATCGCCGCTGTTGGCGTTTCAATTGGGCGTCGGAAAGTTTTTTTGGGCATTTTTTTCAAACACGTCTAGACACAAAATGACATGAACGGCTGCTTATAGGAGGGCATTTGCTAATTACGACCGCGCGCTTCCTTACTTGCGCCCGTGGCGACACGGGCTTTTCCACTAGTAAAGCTGAATTTTGTATACCATTATATCAGGTAATTAAAACAAATAACGCGGTTTTTGTCACTAGATGGTGTTGATACTCATATAACGTGCAACACTAATCCGATTGTGTTAAACTAATACGTGCTTGAAAGGTGACATTTTAAGCCACATTTCTTGTGAAGACAGTTCTGTAAAATTCGTCTTCGTGTGAAAAATTATTTCGATTTGAAAATGAGTGAAATTTCCGAAGAAATATTCAATGAGAAGTTTTAACTATAAAAAATGTTAAAAGCACTGCAAAAACGTGCCGAAAAACTCAGTGTGCTGTACGGTAACAATGCTGTAAGTGAACGCCGGATCCAGGATTACTCTATTTCGTTCCGGAAATTTTGATGCCAAAGTTGCTCCTCGCTCTGGTAGGCCTGTCACTGAAAGAAAAAAGTGAAATTCTGCAACTGGTGGGGCAAGATCGGCATGCGAGCAGTCAGGACATAGCGGAGGCATTAGGCATCGAGCTCGATGTTTTGGTGCCACATAATATAACGCAACAAAAACTTTGATTAATCGAATCAACATTAGTTGAACGCTACTGAAACGCATAGAAATCGACCAATTTTCGAAGCAAATCATCACGGATGATGAAAAATGGATTAAATACGAGAATTTGGCTCTACCACTAGGTTAGATAAGGTTTCATAAAGAAAAAAGAGTCTAGAATTGGTCAATAGAAAAAGTGTAGTATTTCATCATGATTACGCTAGACGACGTATATCTTTGTAGCCAGGCTAAAATTGACGGAGCTTGATTGGGAAGTTTTTTATTTTTTCACTAGTTATATCTATGCGCAGGGCGGGTCTTTGACTAATGCATTTACTTTAACCATATATTTTTGGGGTCACAAGTAACACTCTTTTCCTTTGCCATTTTTTTAAATTCGACCTCGTTCAAAAGAAACAGGGTATTGCCATTTTATTGAAAAATTTGTTGTTTGCTTACATCTCGACTGAGTTGATCAAGCGATCAACGTTCATGAAAGGTCAATGTCAAATTTTAAACTTTTTTGCAAATTTCTTATTATCGTTCAATAAATAGCATGGATTCTTTATCTTATTCATAACTCGGCCCCTCCCCAGATACCAGATTATCATTGAGTTTCAGTTCACTCTGTTTTTTTTTTCATAACACTTCTTTACATTGTATTATTCGCTTTTGTGTAGAACAAATATGCTAAGCCTCCGTCTTCGACGGAAGACAACGATTTATTCCCGTCATGACTTATGCATTTTTGAAGTACTTATGTCACGCGAGTATCAGCATCGGCTCAAAACATTAATTTCAATTCTCCTTGATATTATGTAATTTCTGCGTTCATTATCGTGGAATGATCGTCCATTCGGTTGAATAAGTTGACGAGATTTTTTTTTCTGTTATATAATATAGGTGCGTTCCGAGTTGAAAAGGTTTCTCAATATGTTAATAAAGTTCATAACATGGCGTTGATCCGTTAATACAAAAATTCAAGGTTCTCTTATGAAATCGATCCCTTCTAAAAAAATTTCGCTGAATATTTGCGAACGAATCAGTTCCTAGTAGTCATCCTCACGATTATACTGACGCTTCCGTAATAGTTAGGATAAGCAAATTATCATCATTTAATATGGCTGTTAAATTCTAAAGGTCTTTCTTAAGTCATTTGAATTCGAAACATAAAAAAGAATGACTAAAGCAGTCAGATAGATAGATAACTTTGACGTTGAACTACTTGCGGGTCATTTTTTGCTATAAACAAATTATTGACTTTTCTGTTTTTATTATGATAATTCCAGACATTACAAAAAATCCCTGTTTTTAAAAATACCGATTAAATTCATTGAAAATTTTTTTATTTATTCGTTTAGAAATATTTTTTTTTATATTTTGATGCACAGGGACGCTTTTGTAATTTTCAGAAAAAAAATATAAAGAAGTTAAATTTTTCTCAACAAATTGTTAATATAACAAACAATGCAATTGTCAAAAAAAATATTTTGTTTATTACTTTGTAGTGTTTATGATTTGAAAATTTTTTCTCAACTATCGAATTTATTAACAAATCTTTTATCAAACTATCTTAATTTATGAGGATAGAAGAAATAATCAACGAAGTAAAAAATTATATGTCAATTAATAAATTTTTTCTGTTTAATTACTTTGATAGAGGAAGTCCCTTAGAGTTGTTGATCTACAGAGGTCTAGCATATTGAGAAATTAATTTTCATACTAATTGAAACAGGAATTTGTTTTCTCTTATATTAAAAGTTTTTGAATTTACTAGATATATCGGGTGTCCTAAGGTGGGTGACCTATTACATTATTATGGAGACTATTTATGCAAAATATTTGACAATTTTTGGATCAATATTAGATTATCTCAAGTGCATTTCTAAAATACTTTCAAATTTCCTGTGTTGCCAAATGTATGCAAATTTGGCAACAGCTTTTTTATTTTAAATCCGACATAGTATTTTAATTTTTTATGATTCTCCATAAAATACTTCAACTAATGTTTTTTTACTTCCCCATATATATTTTTAACGGTTTTCGAGTTATAAATTATTTTTAAAAACTTGAAATGAAATTTGAAAGTTACGGAAATGACTATATTTCGATCAGTATTCGAGATTTTTCGGAATTTCGCGTGATCTTAGATAAAAGTTTTATCTGTGCTAGAGAGCTCTGGGCTCTCTGAATCGTCCATAAATCGAAATATCTATGACTGAACTCTAGCCATAGAAACCCATTATTTAAGGTTACACGACAAGCAACAAGTATTCCTAGTGTTATGCAGGAATTTTTTTATGAATAATCTGAAATTCAGTAAACGCACATTACTCAGAATCTAAACAAGACAGGTATAAAGAAATATATAAAAAAATGTAGTGTAGGTTGTTTTCATTGTGAAAATGAAAAAGCAAACCGGAAGTCTCTTGTGAAAATACATGAAAAAATTTTGTCAGTTGACTAATGGTAAATATTTTTTACCGCTCTGTATAAATGACATCTAAGTTCCGAAAACGGTGGCTCAGACCCAATTATTATTTAAGATCCTGCTAAATTTTGATTTGATTTCTCGAATACTGAACAAAATTGGCCATTTTCGTGACTCTGAATTGAAATTATTGAATAATTTTCAACTCTCAAGTCGTTAAAAGGAGATAGGAAACTGAAACTAATTAATTCAATTTTTTATGGAGAATCATAAAAAGAAGAATCCAGTTCGTTTTGTTCAAAAAATCAGCTGTAGCCAAATTTCCATGCTGGCAACACTGGAAGTTTGACTTTATTTCAGAGATGTACCTTAGATAAACTTTTATTGATCTTCAAAATTCGAAATATTTTGCCATCATCTCAACTTAAGTACGGCGCACGGCCGCCAATTTCCATCAATAAATTAAATTACTAATAATAGAGGTACAGTTTCGGGGATCCAACGGGAGTTTTTCCCCAAATCCAATGAAATTTTCGGTTTGCTATTTATAACTGGAAAACTTTTTTTACCATATTTCATTATTTATGGGCATTTGATTTTTTATGTCCCCAAAGTAAACGTGAGATGGTTGAATTAATATTCAAAATTCCTTTAGTTACCATTGATTTGACTTTGTAGTTATGAAGGACGAAAGAATTTTCAATTTTTTCAGATTTTATAGGCATCAGGGGAAAATTTGTCAACAGGTAAATGACACAGTTGTCAGAGTAGTGACAAACTGAGACAGGAATAAGAAAGGACTTTGATCATAAACTACAGAATAAGCGGATAAAACATAAATTGTGTGTTTTATTCTACATTCAAAAATATTTTTTTATTGATATAAAATATGATAGCTGTGAATTTTAGCACTTAACTCAAAGGAATGAATGAAAACGCGTTTGGGTCATGCCAGGGGAGTATACATTTCTGAATATTTCGGATTTCTTATGTACAAAATAATTAAATTATATCGAAAAGAGTGGTCTAAATAAAAGAAGGACTTTTAATTGCGAAAGCATGGTCTAGCAGTAAAAAAATCTTTTTTTAATATAAATTAAATTTGTTAATGGACAGTTCAATTCAAATAGCGTATATTCACCCTTGTAACTTTTGAAATTTCTTATGTACTAATGCAATTTCTTCGCACAATGGTCTAGACATAATCTCGAAACGAAAGATGTATCCCATGATTTCAGTGAAAGTATGTCAATTTTTGGGATTTTGAACCCATTAGACTAATAAATTTCGATGGGAAAATACTCTTTTCATTTTTGAGAAAGAAGTTTGAGTTCTGCGAATGGTTATTTTGCATTTAAAAAATCAGTTTGATGTTTATTTCACATCCAACGTGGGGTTTCCACTGTCCAGAGTCCGGGTTAAGTCTTCAGAACAAGCTCGCAAAAACATACTATCTCACGTCAGTGCTTTTCAAAAAATATTATTTTGAAGTGCTCAATAGTCGTGTATAAATGATCCAAAAAGTAATCTCTGATTCAGTCCCTGGGGAATCGAATTAAACAAGTCCCGGATTCGTATCTACGCCCTCTCTAATACCCGTCCCGCCGCAAAACTGAGTATACTCGCAGTATCCCGAACAAACTTCACGCTTCTTGGCAAACAATTTCAAGTATCCCGATTCCTCGCGAATTCTCGACGAGGCTTTTCATCAACTTTATTGAACATTCCGTTTTATGCGCGTCCGCCATAAAGCTCTGTGTCAACCCTCCGGGACAAGCCCCCGGGAAAGTTTTCCCCCTAACATGTCGAAAGTTGAACAAAACTTGGCAATTTTGCCTCATTACAGACGGTAACAGGGATGGATAGATAGAGAGAAAGAGAGGCAGGTATCGGCAGGTGATGATAGGGGGAAAGGGTGCGGATATACAAGGATCATTTTAACGTCGATTGAATAAAGTTATCGCATTGAATAATTCAGCCACTTGTTCTGTTGCTCGATTTTGGCAATGAGGCTTTCAACTAATATTAATGTTTCTTTGAAAGGAATTCATTTGTAGAGGATTGAAGACATGTGCTTATTTCTGAATTAATGATCGATTTAGAAAGTTATTGTTCTGAAATACTGACGTTATATCCGGAGAAAATTTCGATTCGATTAACATCGGTCGGACTTATTGATGTAGTTTCAGTTGGGGAAAAATTAATCGAAATTGTTCATCGCCATGAAAAAAGTACGTTGTCAAAAATCAAAAGAGCACTGACGTGGGTTTTTATGAGAAAAAGATCAATACATTAAAATTGCACAATTATTATTGTCATATCGTCCCAATGTATTAAAAACAATAAGGAATATTTCTGTGGTAATCGATGGTTCGATACAGGTAACCACCGAAGGAGATCAAAAAACTTTCGGTTGGCGAGGGGTTTAAAAATGAGATACTTCGAGGTAGAAAGGGGAAGGCGAGCGAAGCGAGCACCGTAAAGTTCTTAAGACGGCCCCTCGTTAAGTGCATTTCACACGCCTTTACGGCCACGCTAACAATTCATTTTCAAAAAATTTATCCAAAACACCGATTTCCCGGTTTTTCGCGAAAGATGGTCTGGTAAAATTGAAAGAAGCTTTTTCCACTGACACGATCAGGAAAAGCCGTTTTCAATTGTGTTTTCCCCGAGAATTGGACGTTTGATATCATGACTTGTTCAAATGATACAAGGTGTTTCTCAATTTTGTGCATTGCTGCCCCAACCCCATAACTTATTTTTGTGGAAACAATCTTCAGGCAATCTCTTGAAAAGAACTCGATGATGTTTCTAGTTTTATATAAAAAAAATATGTTTTTGAAGCTGAACTTGTATGTTTTCTCGTGAACCACCCTTTTTTACCTTATATATTTGTGTTTGAAATTAAATATTTCTGAATGTTACTACTTCTCTTTGAAATATTGTGGCTGTTTTCAAATTTTTTTGGATGTATTTTCGGAATCTGGGTTGCCATGACTAAATACGAAAAAAATAGTTCTACATAACTGCTGTTGAAAGGAATAATTAGTGCCGATTTTTTCCTAACTCATAGATTTAGTCAAAAAATAGAAAAAGAAAAACAACAATATTTTCAAATTATCAACAATATATCTTCGAATTAACCCTTATTGAAATCAAAACATTATTGACTTCGCTTCCTCACATTATTGACAACATTTAGCAATTATATCGCAGGTACCGAACGAAAGGCATGTCGCATTGATGCTTCCAATGCTTCTCGGGAATAAGGATGACGTTTATATGGGAGGTCTTTTATTCGTCCCCTGAAGCGTAAGATCGAGGGATCTTGCCGTCCCGTGAGCAGGACCCCTGTATTGTTCGTAAATATTTCGTGTGAAAACGCCGTTATGATCTGTGCGTTATACGTCTTGTTGAAGTATACATCTCCAATTTGTTGTAATGGCAAATCATCCATTATTGGTTCTACAAATTCTAGCAATATTTCCAAATATCGCATTCCCGTAAGGTTACACTCATAAATATAGAAAACAATAAACCCTCTTGTAAAAAGACCTACCCAAACATTGAAGCCGTATTGACCTTGATTTTGTGTCTCCACGATAATATGTTGATTTTCCCATGTCCAATTGTAGGAATTTTTTCTAATTAAAATACTAGAGCTGCTAAAGCATATTGAAAGTTTGAATTTTCAGCACATTTTCCTTAATTTCATTGACAAATTAGACCCGCCATTTCATAGTAACTTGTGAGTTTTGCTTATTTTATACTTTTTTTTTTTTAATATAATCTCATTGCTGTAGTCTTTGGAGTACCTGTATTCAATTGGATTTTGCGAGGTGAATTATCGGGTTTGTTTTGTATACCCCCAAAACCGTTATTTCCTCTAACTCTATAAATCCATAAACTTTTGTCATAGGTTAAAAAAAATTGTACATATACCATATATGTATATGTTGGCATTCATTTTCTCTAACTTCTCTAGAAATTGGTGTTCCAATCGGAAATGTCCAATTTGAACCACTCTGTACACGCACAAAATGAAAAGAAAGATTGTTTCCGCAAAATTCCATTCATTCATCATTCGTCGAAAACAACCGTTCCCCCGCAAAACACTAGTGTATGATATACTTTTCAGCTGCTCCTCATACTGTTCTATTTTCGATATGCAATACGTTTTGTCCTCCTTCACTCGACTGATGTTTTATATTTTCCGAGTTACATAACCTACTTCAACGCGAACTTTGTTGACAAAGTCATTAGTTAAAATGAAGATAAATTCTGAGAGCATCACTGTAGGAAAAAAGTTTGCCGTGAAAGTTTGGGATTTCCACCAAGATAATGATGTAGATAACGGTTGGACTTTGAGTAGTTGGAGATTTATTAAATTTTGATCTGTTGGAAAATGAAGGTCTAGCATCTGGTAGCAAAAATTTTCATTTCAAACGGAAATATTGTCATCAAAGCAAGCCTTGAAAGTGTAGTCGGTGCTTTATTTCTGTCTACAAAAAGGTAATGAAATGTTCTGTGCTTAAACCATGGAAATGAATTATAACCTTGCTTTCCCGATTCCATCTTATTGACAATAAATATAATAAATTGGTGACTAATATTTATGCATTTAGAGGGACTAATTTTCAAAGTGACACTGTTAAGCCAATTGAAAAAAAAAAGAAATTATAAATTATTGAGGATAACGAAAACGGGATATTCTGCTATATGCATGATAAGAAACTTTTGGACAACTATCATGTGCTCTTCAGTATATTTCAGATGAGCTATTGCGCTATCAAAAATCACTTTACTGAAAGTAAATAAATCTGATACCATTAATCTGAAACTCGAAATGTTTTTATTAGTACATTTCAGAACTTGTTGACCAGTCTTCAATAGTAAAGTCCTTGTTATACAGGGGGAGTCTTTGACCACTGCGTTAATTTTAACCATAGATTCTTGACGTCAAAAGAAACATTTTCTTCCTATAACATTTTTCCAAATTTGGCCCCGTTCAAAAGATATAAGGTGTTGAAATTTCATAAAAAAATTGCATTTTCACCTGTAATATTCAAACGACAATATCAATTGAAATGATCTCCTGTAGAAGGTTTTTGATAACAGTCATGCATATTTTGGCATCATTAGATTTATTCCATTTCTTGTGGGTTTCTCACTACTACTCTACAGATTGGTTAAATTGCATGAAAAACAAATATCGCTTGAACTAAAGGTCCGTATCTCGTACCTCCTGGAATCATTAGTCTTTTTTGCAGATAAAATCATTCTTCATCTTTTCTCCTAAATTGCACCATTCTTGAGATATTTGAAGTTGAAAGGAATTGAATCGATATAATTTTGTCCAAATTTCCTGATTTTCCCAAATCCAACTCAGTGCTGAAATGTTTCAATAATCAGATTTGTTCAATGTTGCCATATTTTATGTCTTTATTAAATATTTCTACAAAAGGTTGGGGAAATCTCTCCAGTCTATGGTTCCACCACTAAACACTATAGATGAAATTAACCACTGAACAATTTTTGTCTTACATTCACCACAAAATCTAAATTGCCATTTGCTGTATTCATTGTTAATGATGTCAAGCACCTTGTTTAATAATTAATACAGAGTAATATTCCATAATAAATAGAGAAAAAGTTTTCCATCACTCACATAGGTACTTCGCATATTGTCGTAATAAGCGTTGAAATAGGTAATGTATTTTCTGTCAGGACCTGTGAATGACCATAATCATTTCATACTGAATTAAATAATTTCTTAGTTTTGATATTTCTGAATGTTTGTTATGATGCATAGAACAATCGATATTATCTTTCCAATAGTTTCCACATTTTTTTTGAAAGAAAGCTACAAATAACTGTTGACAGTTTCAAACAGAATCAAAACAACAAGGAACCACAGAACACCTTTTTATTGGAAACTACCCACCACAGAGACGTTATAATATTTTAATGTGATAATAATTCACTCTAATTATTCTGAGGAAAATTATAACTAAAGATCAATAATAGTTACAGATATTATCTTTCACTTAAAAAAACATTGCAAATATTAATTTTTTCGCTCCTGGGGTTCAGTAATAAATTAATATTCTATGGCAAGGTATTAAAATTTGACATAATCTATGAATAACCATTATTCAATATTTATGTTCTTGTTTACGTAATTAAAACAGATACTCTACTTATAAAAATCAATTATTTACGCATGTTCAGTAATCAGTAATTATAGTGTAAACAGAATAGATTCATACTAATGATTTAACAAAATTTTTTTTATTAAAGAACACGTAGTTGATTTTTCAAAATCAAATTTAGGTGATCAAACACAAGCAAGTATAATTGCACACTTAAATCTGGAAATACTTGTAATCTATCCAGGTAAATTGTTACTGGGTCAGTACAGAAAAAAATCATCAAGCAAAGTAACATCACTTTAAAATAATTATTCGTAGTGACATCATTCATTGTTGTTGGAGATTTCGAAAAAGATTTTCATATTTTTAACAGTATGATATCAAGAGACCTCATAGACCTGTTCACTGGTCTCTGTCAAGGAGAAGAAACTTCAGAAATATCAGTGTTTGGAAAATCATAGATGATTTTTTCTGGCTTTGAGTGAAAAAAAAAAAGCAAAGTGACAACCTCTTGCCTTGGAAGTTTTCACAGAAATTATGGTTTTCATTATGTGGAAATTTTAAGAAGAAAATTACAAATGTATGATGATAACATCCAATAATTCTGAGGTTTTTTTGGAATTTCTCACTAGAAAGGGATGGTTTATAATCTTGAAGTAGAAAGAAATTATAGTAGAACAACAAAAATCTATGTTTATGGTGTTAAATTTTTTTTACCAGAAAATTAGTATTTTGTATCTTCCTTCTGTATATGGACCTCATCGTATGAAACATGAGTGAGTGAATCATTTTGTAGAAGGAAAATAATGTTTTAAACAATTCAGATTCAATAGTGGATGGCTAAATAGGCTAAATCTAACGAGTATGGGGGTGGGAAGCAGATAAAAGCCGTTCAATTTTGTCTTGGTGGAAAAGAATTTTTTTCCCTCTGCATACGCCGTCGTTTTTTTGCGATTTCCTCCTTCAAACGCACCAGCAAGTCAATATAATAATCACTGTTGGTCGATTTACCTTTTTTGAGGTATTCAATGAAAACAACGCCTTGCGTATCCTAAAAAACTGACGCAATGACTTTGCCAGCAGACTGCTGCTTTTTCGAAATATATTTTGTAACTTTGATGTATATATTATTTATTATATTATGATATATATTTTTTTTTTTCCTGATTCTAATTAAGTTAAGTCGAAAAATTTTTTGTTCTGATTTGATGTATATCGTTACACCAGGGTGGTAAGTTTCTTTTCTATTTTACAGACTGTTCCTAGATTGAACGTTCAAACGAAGAGGGAAGATTAATTAAACAAAATCCATAAACATGGGGTGGTAAACTTATGGTTATCGAGGTACATTGTTGAATTTTTTTCGATTTCTATTTTGTAGTATCTACACTTCACAATATATTTAACAGAAATTTGGCATTGATATTACGTTTGTGGGTTTTCACTATGCGACATGGCAATTTCGATAACACATATACAGGGTGTTATTTCTTCTAGAACACTGTCAACTGTTTTTCTCCAGATCTTTTTTTGTGAGAAACTATTGATTTAAGAAAATGTACTAAAAAACTTTGTTGTTTTATTATACTGTAGATCTACAATCCAAATTAGCAGGTCACGTGGTGACAACTCTCAAATGTAAAATCTATGCTTAATTTCTCATGAATTATTTGTAAAGTGAAGTTAATATGAGAAAAAAATCGAAAAAAAATTACAAACTTGTTCACTCTGTATCTCGAAAGCGAAACATTTATGATCCCATTAATTATAGAATTTTTTGTCCTAAACTTAGGGTATCTTACCTTTCGTCGATACGTTCAATTAAGGAACACGCGGTAATTTTTTCTACATTCAAAACACATCATCTTATGCATTCGTGTGAATAACCCAGCTTCGATAGGTATAAGCTTCTTTTTATATTCTATTATAAACTTGTTATCATTAGTAAGACATACAAATTTCTATCTGCATGTCGGTGAAGATACGTTATTGAAAATGGCCGTGAGGGTAACCTAAGCCAATGAAACTGTATGACTTCGCCAGAAGCAATACAGTTCACGTCATTTATTAGATACAAAGTTGGGAAAAGTTCTCTCGGTGGAGAAGCGATCGTCAAAAGCAAACAGAACAAATTCTAAACCTTGGAATCATTTACGACTAACTCAACGCCAGCGCTTAAGTGCATAATACTGACAATAAAGGTTCCCCAAGACCACAAAAGGTTCGGTAACAGCCAATTCAGAACTTCGACTGCAATCTTCTTGTTCTATTCGAGCATGAACCTAATTTCCTCCTGTGCCGTCATAAAATAACAAACTCATCTAACTTTCGTAACTTTTCGAAGTAGAATAAACAATTATTATCATTAGTCGGAGCGAAACGTATGCTTTAACTTCATGTGGTTTGAAGTGAACACATTTCGAATAACAGGGCGATTTCAGGCTTGAATAAAACTACATATTCATCGAATCGTGTTGATTGGTCATAACTGATGCGTGCGAATGCGAATTTGGTATTTTTGGTCGGACTTATGGAGTTGAACGCGATTATAACGAGTATGGCAGAAAATTAATTTACTGTACTGTAGCGGAAAACGGATTACAATAACTGGGAATATAGGTGTAGTCAACCCAATTAATATTTGATGCACTTTTCATCTGCGAAAACAATCAAGGAGTACGTGAAACTTTTCTTTCGTTGAATAATAATAATAAAGTTTATTGAAGCAAAAAAAAAATAAATCGTATGGAAGAATGTTAATTAAATTCTACATAACGTCTAATACTCTTCGATAAAAAAATTATAAACCACAACAGTTCCTTCTCCTTCTTGTATGAAAAAATATATGGTTTCACCAACGCATCATATACTCGTTTAAGATCCCTCGATCACATATGTCCCCCAAAAATCGGAATTTAGGAAGTAACGTTCTAAATTGATTTATGATATACACGACCCATCTTAGGTGACTATCAATGTACACCCCAACTATCATTTAATGTTGTCTGTGGTTTATATTTTAGTAGTGTCTATCAACTATCAAAATTATTGATTCTCTCAAAACATGAACCTAGTTTTATCATGATGAACAGTAAGCTCATTGGAAGGGAAATATTCCGTTAAAACCTTCCAATTTTCCAGCGATGACAATATCGTCAGCGAAGCTAATGATTTCACATTCCATTTGATTGTCCAACAAACTATAGATATACAGTGTGGAACAGCCAAATGGAATAAATTCGATAACTAATAAATGAGAGCGTTTTTGGAAAAACGCTTGGATACGGCGATTTGTATTTTTAACTGAGCATTTTTTTTTCAAAAATAAAAATAAATGCAAGCCCCTGTATATTATTAATTTTTTGGATTCTTCAGAGAATTCTAGACATAAATCATGTACAATGTCCTATACCTATCTTCAAGTGTTTCGGAAATATTAAGTGTTTTCAGATTTATTAAAAAAAGAAAATTGTTTTATTTCACAAATTCGCTACATTACATTCAATACTTATTTCCCATTTAGCTCTTGATAATGAGAAAGTAAACAAAAACCATTCCTGCGTTTCTTTTTAAAATATAAAAACATTGTTTATTTTCGTATAAAACTGATAGCCATAGCAACTGCATCTGCCTGCATGACAGTAGTGGTCAGTGTCAGTGCTATTGTCGTTTAAATTTGGCTAACCGTACGTAATAATACAAGAAAAATGGTTCATTTAACAGAAAAGCACAAAATAACCATTCTACAAATGATTGGTTATGGAGATAACACGAGGACACAAATGGAAGTTTCTCGCTTATTTCACGAAAAATTTCCAAATTTGCCGCCTGTATCCCAAGGAACAATTAGCAAAATAGAAAAGCAGTTTCGCGAGCTTGGTCATGTGAGACAGATAAAAAATAGAATTAGGTAATTGTATATGGAACTGGTGGCATGTGGGAAATAATAAAATATTTTCTAACAATTTTCATAGCTTTGTAATTATTTTTTAGATAAGAATTGTTTTAACAAGTCGTTGTGTTCTTGAAAGAGGTCATTCCTCCGTTTCCTTCCTAAATTTTCAATACATTTTGAGTGGTTAATAAATAAAGATACTACAATCACGTAATAACAAAAATAAATATATAGTATATAAATACGAGATATCGTATATATAAATAATATAAAATAATTATCTTACATACTTTGATCAACAATTATGCAATTGTTTTATTCATCTATTGCAAATGATCCTTCCTCTTCTTTGAGATAACAAAAATTTTGAGAAGCTGTTATAACGAATTGATTAAAAATTTATACTCCCACAACATCAAATATACTCAAAAACAGCTATGCGAATATCCTAGTCACCAAATATATAACTTAATTGCCAATTAGAACTACTGAAAATTTGAATCACCGATGATTTGAATTTACCGCTTCTTCTGTTGTACCTTGAACCATCTCTAGATCAGGAACCGTAAGAACAGTAACGAACAGTTCCGAAATCAAGTGTTCCGACCACACGAACGACAAGGAACTCCTGTTCCGTCGCAGACGAACGGGTGGGAACCACAAATTACCAAAATTTACAGTTCCGAACTGCCACGCGAACAAACCTAATTTATATTACATTAACATACACAAACATTCGCACAAGCGCCCTGCACCACCTAAACGAAACAGCACACGCAGGCACGGTAGAAAGAGTGGGGGATATTATTCCCTCTCCTACTCCTCGATCTTACGCTTTTTCGATCAGCATCACGTGACCCTGACGCGAGTTTGGATGTTTTTACCCATACAAGAGAGCGCTCAGCGCCGCTAAAGAAGCTTTCACTTCAAAAAGTAGCTGCCAATGCAGTAAGTAATGATAAGAAATTTGATATTATGCTTGAGTTTCAAAAAAACCCACATAATTCTGGTCGAAAAGCAGCCCCACTGTTCAACGTTAGCCACACAACAATTTTTCGAACATTAAAGGAAAGTAAAATGCATCCCTATAAAATGATACCAACTCAGGAGCTCATGGAAGACGATTTCGATAGGAGAACGTATTTTTGTGAGCAAATGATGGAAATATTAGATAACAATGAGATCCAATTAAAAGATTTTTTGTTTTCTGATGAGAGCACATTTACACTTCACGGTCATGTTAATCGTCAAAATTGCCGCTCAACTTAGATGACTTAAAAAGACGAATCACGCTTGTGATTAGATCAGTTACACCTGAGATGTTGAGTAATGTTAGAAGACATTTCTATACCAGATTACCATGTTGCCAAGACGCGGCGAGCATTTTGAACATTTACTACATTGATATTAATATTTTTTTTTAAGAAATGATCTGTATTAATTATTAGGTTTTTAGTGTAATGTAGCGAATTTGTGAAATAAAATAATTTTCTTTTTTTAATGTTAATTTTTGTAATAAATCTGACAACACTTAATATTTCCAAAACAGTTATAGTATGGTATATAAGTATAGGACATTGTACATGGTATATGTCTAGAATTTTCTGAAGAATCCAAAAAATTAATAATATACTTTGCATTCAAAGAAGAAAGTGGGTATTGGCCACTGTCACATGAGGCACCCTATATAATTTTTTTTTAATACTCAGTTAAAAATACAAATCGCCGTGTCCAAGCGTTTTTCCAAACACGCTCTCATTTATTAGTTATCGAATTTATTCCATTTAGCTGTTCCACACTGTATATCAAAAATTAAACAGGTTCTAGTGCTGATTCCTGAGGTACTCAACATGTACTTTCATCGCTAACAACCCGATCTACCTTCACTAATTGTTTCCTGCTTGTGATATAACTCTCAAATAATCTATATTTAATGCCTCAACAGCCTGTATCCTTCAATTTTTGCAATAGTAGTTTGTGGTTTACTGTGTCGGAAATTTTTTTTAAGTCAACATAAATCCTTAAATTTGGAGTATTATTGTCACTAGCTTCGGATATTTTACTAATGAATTTTGCTATTGCATCGAGCAGAAATCTTCTATTTTGAAAACCAAATTGATTTTTGGATAATAAATTATATTCATTCATAGTCGCATAACCTTATTTCCAAAAATTCTTGAATATTTAAGCTAATACCGTAGTTAAGGATGTCGACCTGTAGTTAGACAGTTCAACTTCACTAGATGTCTTATGATTCGGAATCACGATAGAAATCTTAAATATATGAATTATCTTCAGCAATTCCGGTGTTTATGATTTATTATCTTACTTTTCAGTAATAATACAACAGTTTGTTTGCTTCAAAAATAATCGAAAGAAATAGTTCTTGATCGAAAACTGGATTTCTTGGTTTCACCGGAATGTCCACTCACGAAGCAGACCTGTACAGTTTTTTCAGAGTTAGATTAAATAAATAAAAAAGTTTAAATGGATATTTGGAAAATGTTTTAACAAGAGTACCAAAGCCATCTGACAATTCTTCAGTGCTTTCTTATTTTTTATTTTAATCCCATAGAGAACAAGTCCGCTAAAGCACATTAGACTTTAGATGTTCTGCCATAATACAATGTATAACAGGTGTCCCAAGCTGGGTGGCCTAATTAATTATTATGGAATCTATATATTTCGAATTTTTAGATCAATATTAGGTTACGATCGTATCTAAAGTACATTTTTGAAATACTTTCAAATTTCCAGTCTTTCCAGATTCTCTACTTCTCTATATCTATCTTTAATGGTTTTTTAGTTATAAATTATTTTCAAACATTTTAAAACAAATTTTGAGAGTCACGAAAACATCAATATTTCACTTAATATTCGAGATTGTCATTCGAAATTTGGCATGACCTGAGATAATAGTTTGATCTGCAACACCGTTCTCGAGTCTTAGTTGACAGTTATACAGAGTGGTAAAAAAATTACCATTTATCAACGAACAACTCTGTTGTTTCGAATTGGACACCCAGTATGTATTTTCATTTACAAAATGAGAACAACCAACTCTAATTCCATATTTCTATACATTTCCCTGTACCTATCTTTATTGGCTACTAAGGTTATTGAATTTCAGATTGATTTAATGTGCCTTTATTTCTTTGTATTGATATTTCCTCTGTGCATCTGCATGTGTGCAATGTATTCAAAATGCAACCGTAATCGTTAAGCGGGATGTTCTCAATCCTTGAAGCTGTTCTTGCCCCATATCCACAATCCTGATAAAGGGACCAATCTAGTCCCGAAATATAGACGGATTTACAAATGATTAAAATTGATTAAAATAGCCCTGAATGCCTAGGCCAAAATAAAATTCCATTAAGTCCATCTAAGTTCCGCAGCACTCCTAATTAAATTTATATTTATCTACAAAATTTGATTAGTGTCCTTATTAATTTCATAGGACCCCGATATGTTTTTTGAAAAAGTGATTTTCTCAATATCTACTCGATCTCTACCCTTCATATTCCCTTGATCCCTACTCAAAGTTCCGAACCAGAAAAAATGCGAATAGAGACCAGACCGGGGTCCCGCTGCGGGTGAAGAACGTCCTCTGCGAGATTCCTCACACATCAACAAGCGAACTTTTCCACTTTTTCCCCCGTAAAATACTTTTCCGAACTTTCCGCCGGCGTCGTTGTACAAGAACTCGTCGTATATTTCATTACTTTTCTCTCGTCCGAACTTATTTTTCAACTCTCCTCTATTTGTTTCTCCTCCTCGGGAATTTTCCGATCTGGACCCCCCGTTAATATCCGGGAACTTTTACTAGTTTTGTTTACTTTTAATATCATTTAATACGCGCATTTATTCCGCCTGCGCCCCACCCACCGCACCCCCCGAAGTTATTGTCCGTCGTCCCGTGAAGTTGGGGAAGTTTTTAAATTTACGATCCTGCCGGGAAAACTTGATAATTCATTCCGTTGCAGTCGTAGCTCCGTAATGAAAACGCCACGGATTTCGTCCACTTTTTTAATTGAATCGATGGAGTTCTTCGTTAAGGACGCGGAGGGCAATGAATGACCGGGATGGGAAAATTTCTTTGAAGTGAATGAAAAAATTGGAGGATTTCGAAAGACCTTAGTTCGAAACTTCAAAGGTGAAACGGTGTCTTTGTTCTTCTCTGTTTCCGTTGGAGGGCGAATGAGTCGAGTGGTAATTAATTTCTCATCGGAAATACAAGGTCTGTTGGGATATTTTCTCGATTTATACAGAGTGAGACTTTGAGCACTTCGTTAATTTTAACTACTGATTCGTGAAGCAAAAAGAAACACTTTATTCCTATACCACTTTTTCGAATTTTGCCGCGTTCCAAAGTTTAGCGATTTAAGTTTAAGTTTGGCTAGGCCACTACTGGTTTCCTTTCGAGATCACACAAAAAATTAAGCTTTTGCCTTATGTCATTCCATCAAATTGTAGAGTTTTACTTGTTTATTCACCCTGTTCCTGTTTAAGGCTGTTTATGATAAAAATACATTTTTTCCATCCAAATCATCATTTCAGATGAAAATCATATTGAATTCCACAGTCGCTCCTTTGCCAGAAGAGTGTTGGTGAAAATATTGAAATTTCTTAATTTTATTCTCAATTTAATTCAACATTTTATACTAATTGAATAATATAGCGAATTGTACATATTGATTCAATTTGATTAGTGATTCTAAAACTTCGTTTTTAAATGTAGTAGATCAAAATTCCCTTCGTAGTTAGTAGTTTTCCTTCGATAAGTTAAAATTATAGTTCCCTTATTTTCAGGATCAAATACATAAAGTAAATGTTTTTCTTTCGAATTAAAAATGGATGGGATATTTACTTTTAATTCACCATTAACAAGAAACTTTTTAAGTACGTCTTCTGGATTGTGATAGAGGTGAAATTTTCACATCCTTCAATAGCAACATTTTCAATAATGGTAATGTTGAATGTAGAATGATAAATTCTTCTACAATGTTTCAAGCATAAAGAAAATGCTAGGATGTGTTCAGTAACTATCTATTTTATAGTAAGTTTTGATGATTTTGCGAGTTGGTGATTTATTAACTCAGAGACCTTAGGAAATTGTGCAATTGTGTTTGAACTGTGTCGGATTCGTTCGAAACCTACAAAATTTGATTTCTTTCGGATTATCCACTACGAAAATCCCTATAATTAAAAATCAATTTTATTTTATTATATATATTCTTTTGAACTTTTGGCTGACAATATTTAGTTAGCAAACAATAAAGCATATAGATCAAGGGTTAGTGACGGGGTGTCATACAATTCGGCGTATGGCATAAAAGCCTAGGGAAAAAAACCCCAGTAAAAAAACCCTGGCTCCCCGTCTAAGTGTGAAAATACAAAAATAAGCTGAAACATATTTTAGGGACTTCTTTCTTCAAGAGTGGTCTTCTATTGATGGAGACAGAGACTTCTTCAAGTTACTCACATCGAATCTGGAAACAAAAAGAAAAAGCAGAAGAAAGAACTGAATAACAAAAATACGTATCATATTCGTTTGAAATTTATAACCCATTCCAAGAAAGAGTCGGAAACATCATGAATAGACTTGAAACCATCTTGAAATTTATATATGGGATAACTATTGTTTCTTCTGCTTCTCCACATTCACAACTTGAGTTAGGAACTGAGTTCCATCAAAATAGCATGCTATTGGTACGACCATGACCTGTCCTCAAACGATTAAGAACTGTCAAAATTTTTCTTGTAAGATCAAAACCAGGAACTTTTTCAGAAGTGTCAGAAACGAGATACTTATTGAACATTTCGTAAGAGTATGCGTATTATGCCATAATGGTTTACTTGACTTCAATCTGGGAATTCTATTTTGTGGAATATGTGAAATAATTGGGAAAAGAATGATATTTGTTCCAAGAATTCAGAGCTGCAGTTTGTCTGCGAATATGGGGAGGGACAAATGTGTGTGAAGTTGGCCCCGCACTTTTTGATTTCCGAAAAAATTTTGTTGTGCTGAATTGTGCTAGGTTTGTGCTGCTTTGTGTTGTTCGAATTTTCTCGTTATTTCAAGTAGTTTTCGAGATATTTCACTAAATGCATAAAATGGGCCAGCCCCGCACTTTTTGAAAATTTGAGTTTTAACCACTGAAATGGATTGTGCTAGACGTAAACTGAGTAGTGCCCTTCGAATTTTTGAGATGGAATTCTTTAATTTCCCAGAAAATGGAAAAACAAAAAGTTAGCCCCGCACTTTTGTTTTTTCTTATCGGAAATGAGTGTAAAAAGTTGTGCTAGGTTTGTGCTGCGTTGTGCCGTAAAAATTTTTATGGAAATACCTCACGTTTTCCGGAAAATTCCGAAAATCCATTACAAGGCTAGCCCCGCACTTTCGTTTATTTTCGATCGGAATATGTGGAAAAAATTGTGCTACGCGTGTATGAAGTTGTGCCGTTAATATTTTTTAAAAATCGAGTTTTTTTTTCCGAAAAACTGGAAAATTCGAAAAAGATAGCCCTGCACTTTCTTTTTTTTTTCCCATAAAAATCATCTCATAGAGTTGTGCTACATTTGTGCTGACTTGTGCTGATAATTTTTTCAGAAAAAACTTCAAGTTGTCTTTTTAAACGGTGAAAAATCAAAATATCAGTAGATTGAATGATGAATTGTGTGAATGGCAACACTGTTGTGAAGTTAGCCCCGCACTTTTTGATTTTCGATAAAATGTTTGTGGTGCTGAATTGTGCAAGGTTTGTGCTGCTTTGTGCCGTAAAAGTTTTTTTCCAAATGGTACGATTATTTATTATTTTTTTTTTATTTCACTAAGTAAGTAAAAGCGAATAATGTACATTTTCATTTTTTCTTTCCGTTTAACGGTCATTTGATAACTGAATCTCATTCAACAGTGAATACACTGATTTATGCTTTTCGAACTTCCTCGAAAAAACTCTGATATAGCGGAAAATCGAGTTTAAAAATTTTCAATATTCTTTTTGTGTTCTTTCTTCCGAATCGAAATCACCAAAACTTGTGCTACTTTCGTACAAACTCGTTCAAACCTAATTTTCAAAATTCACATGAAATTTTTTTCTCAAAAGGTGGAAACATTGGAGAAATCAGTATATTCCTGAAAAATCTTGATAGAAGGCAACGTAGTAGCAATTCATGGAATTAGATGCTACCCCGTGGTGCGACAGTGTAAACAAAATCGTATGACTCATCTAGAATTTTATTACTTCCAGGTGGATAGCCGTAGATAGGAGAAGTTGCCAGATTGTGATTTTGAGAAGAAAATATTGATACAAAAGTTTCATTTCCTTCATAATGAAATTTCCACTGAAGTAAGAATAAAGTCTTAAATGTTTCTCAATTAGAAAATTTTTATTTTTACTGAATTGTGCTGAGGTTTTCCGAAGTTTTTCCGACTTTCCATAAAATGTAGAAAGTTAGCCAGCTCAACGACTGAAGATTGTTCTAGAATTCTAGACGTATTCTTAGTTGTGCCGTTGAAATTTTCGAGATAGTACTTTTAATTACGTTGAAAATGGAAAATTCAAAAGAAGTTAACACAGCCCTTTTGTTTTTGCGTGCTTGTTCTTAGTGAAACAGCGTTTTGCCCAAATGTCTGTAATTTTCGAATATTGAGCCGAAAATGGTCTCAATCGATTGGGTTCGACTTCCTGATGAAGAATCTGTTGTCAATTTGAGTATTTTTGGCTGTCCGGCCGTATACTCTTTATCTTCCGAAGGAGATCACCTATAGTTTCCATTTTTTCAGAATAGGTTGATTGTCCAAATATCTCGGACAAGTTCGTTATTTTTCCAAATCCATCGAATAGATTAGATGTCTGAATCTGAAATTTGAAACATTGAAGAGATTCAGTTATCAAATGACCGTTAAACGGAAAGAAAGAATGAAAATTTACATTATTCGCTTTTACTCACTTAGTGAAATATCTTATTAATCGTACCATTTGAAAAAAAAAATTTACGGCACAAAGCAGCACAAACCTTGCACAATTCAGCATCACAATCTACTGATATTTTGATTTTTCACCGTTTAAAAAGACAACTTGAAGTTTTTTCTGAAAAAATTATCAGCACAAGTCAGCACAAATGTAGCACAACTCTATGAGATGATTTTTATGGAAAAAAAAAAGAAAGTGCGGGGCAATCTTTTTTCGAATTTTCCAGTTTTTTCGGAAAAAAAACTCGATTTCTCAAAAATATTAACGGCACAACTTCATACATGCGTAGCACAATTTTTTCCACTTATTCCGATCGAAAAAAAACGAAAGTGCGGGGCTAGCCTTGTAATGGATTTTCGGAATTTTCCGGAAAACGTGAGGTATTTCCATAAAAATTTTTACGGCACAACGCAGCACAAACCTAGCACAACTTTTTACACTCATTTCCGACAAGAAAAAACAAAAGTGCGGGGCTAACTTTTTTTTTTATTTTCCATTTTCTGGGAAATTAAGAGATCCATCTCAAAAATGCGAACGGCACAACTCAGTATACGTCCAGCACAATTCATTTCAGTGGTTAAAACTCAAATTTTCAAAAAGTGCGGGGCTGGCCCATTTTATGCATTTAGTGAAATATCTCGAAATCAACTTGAAATAACGAGAAAATTCAAACAGCACAAAGCAGCACAAACCTAGCACAATTTAGCACAACAAAAAATTTTTCGGAAATCAAAAAGTGCGGGGCTAACTTCACACATATGAGGGACAATGTTAAACAATACTGGTAACCAATGAACCGGTGTAGATCTTATGGTGGCAGTAATTATTCTCATGGATGTATTCAATTGTGCATCAATTTTTTTGTGTATGTGCACTATTAAACCAAACAGAGCAACAACACTCTGCTGCAGAAAAAACTAGGGCTACAGATTCTGTGCGAAGAGTGGAAGCATCAGCACCCCAAGATGATCCAGCTAATTTCTGAACAATATTATTCCTAGCTTTCAGTTTTAGGTTCAGATCATTTAAATGAGCCTTGTAATTCAGAGATGAATCTAATTTAACTCCTAAGTATTTATTTTTTTTTTATTTTATTGAAATGTCAACACGCTGTATCTTTTGAACGGAGCCTAATTTCAAAAAAATGGTAAAGATATGTGTTATTTTTAAACTCAAAAATCTATTGGTGAAATTAATGCAGCAGTCAATGACACATCCTGTATAATTATTATACTAATTTTATAAATAAAGACACCGTTATTATTATTATTAAATAATTGAATTGAACAAGTCTTTAAATTATTACTGTAGGGCGTAGGCCAGCGGTAAGGCGAATTCCGAAACTTACCACGACCCCGACTTACATGGGAAACAATATCATAGCATCTGATTTTCAATCGACAAACCCTACCATAAATAAAGTGGTCTGAAATAAATTATCATATGATGTTATTCTGAAACCATAATGATTGTTATTCAGATACAGTGCTGAACTACTGTAATATTACTACTGTAAATTCTCACAAAAGATTTTGCAATGTCTGTATTTCATGAGAATTGGGAATGCTATCTCATTTCGACTTTATCAGATATTTACCTTCCGGTTCGTCATGGGCGATCTCATTGAGTCCTGATCTTTGGACGTAATATAATTATTACAAACACAAAAATACCTTCCAATGAAACTAAGTCTAATTGATGTGAATAATATCTTTTAGATAGCCTTAAGCACGTCAGTTCTAACTACTATTAAACATGATCATCTCATGTAGAATTATTATTAGTTGTGCAATAACTATCATCTGTTATCATTGTTCTTCTTTCAAGCGTTTCCGTAGACTTCTTCTGTCGTTTTCAATTTGCATTGTAAATTAAACATTATTCTGATCTTGTCAGCTTTTTTAAAAGCTAATTTTTGCCTGGTAAACGACAAAAGATGTCTGTTGAAACGTTTTACAATGAGAGATTGTGGTTATGGCCCAAATAATAATTCTACACAAGTTCCGTCATAAAAAATTTCTCGTCAACATAGTTATCTCATACGCTAGATACGACTGGATGGACATACTCAAGTTTGATCTTTTTCATCTAACCGTTTCTAATGTGATGGGTATTCAATGCTGAATAAATTTCTGTTAAAATCATCGTATTAACTCGACTTGTTTTAAAAAAAAAAAAAAACAGGAATAAGGGCCAAATATTCATAGTCACTATTATATATATTTTTTTAATCTCATCATCCTGAGGGAAAGCAGTCATAATGTCAAAGTATATATATATATATTCTTTTGAACTTTTGTCAAAGTATGGGAATATGAAAAGATCATCCATCTTTTGAATTTCGTAAATATCAGCACAGGTTGCTTCTAATTTCAAAATGGAAACTATGACACAAATCTGCGATAACTTATTTTTTTCATCTTAGGACCATATTTTTTAAGGATTGGGTTGGATTCTACGTAGAAAAAAAAGGTAATACTCTAATCATGCTCCTAACCTCTGATTTTTAAGTTATTTAAGATTTCAAATATGATATATATGTTGATATATCATACTAGTGGAAAAGCCCGTGTCGCCACGGGCGCAAGTAAGGAAGCCCGCGGTCGTTATTAGCAAATGCCCCCCTATAAGCAGCCGTTCATGTCATTTTGTGTCTAGCTTTCATCGAGTGAAGACGTGTTTAAAAAAATGCCCAAAAAACTTTCCGACGTTGCATAGCTTCATGTGTATCAAGTGTGGTGTAATGTTGACAGAATCTGGGCGTGTTTCCAGGTTGCGGAATAATGGAACCAATTCTGCTGTATGATGTTCCATGCAGACAAAATGAATAAGGGCCAGTTGATGCAAATTCTCTTAAGCTAACTTTTTGGGAAGCAAACGCAAAGGCACTGTTATACTGGCGTATATTGTTGTGGAAATTCTTCGATTCTTCATCTGTTCCTGTGTAAAGTTCTCTGAGCAAAGCTGGTACTTCTTTCAATTGCATCTGCTCGCTCATTACAACTTTGCCTTTCTGGTAGCACTGGCTGAATCCATCTCGCCCTTTTTCTCCCCTAAAATGCAGAGCATTGCAAAATTGACACGATTCCCTCATTTCGCCGACAGAAAACGCGGGAATTTCGTCTTCAACCGAAGCCCTTCTCGCTACAAATACTGATCGCATTGCGTAATTATTGTTATGAACGCGGCGTCGGTTTCTTTCAGTTCGGGTAGTCCGGGTAGCGTTTCGAGAACCCACTGGTCTGCCTCGTCGTCGTGTCTCCATTGTAAATTAAAATTTTACACTGGACCTAACTCAAAATTGAAAAATCGTTCAATTTTTACCCAAAAATGTAGAATAACCATCCAAATTTGGGTTTTCAATATCCTTTTTAATTAAAATTTTCTAAATTAACTTACTTCGTAGGTTTGGAAATTAAAATAAGCTTAAAATCAAACTTAAAATCAAGCTCGTCAAAACACGTCTCTCCTGTTTGAAAGTCAAAGCTGAAATTATAGATGTTTATTATAATTATTATACGTTACTAAGTTTGACAATTACTTTTAAAATGAAACTTTTTCAAAATCGCAGTTTCCATCTTATATTTTCAAGCACGTTATATAAAATATAAATTGTTATAAAATTATTCAAATGCTCACTTTCTGACCAACTCAGGTAGTACTCTCGAACCTTTTTCAACTCACCCTAAGGCCTAGCGCACACAGAGCAACTGCTTTGCAACTACAGTTGCAAACCAGTTTGGCGCGCAACCTTTTGGTGACCTCGGCAATGTATTGGAGTAGGGAGACGCACACTGCGCGACCGGTTTGTGACGATCTCAAACCAGTCTGAAACCAGTCGCTTCCAATCGTGGGCCCGCGGTTGCAGTTGCGTTGCAGACTTCAGTCACACGTGATCACGTATCTTTTGTCATTCGGTAAAAAGATTTAAACTTCCTATCTGACTGAGCCAACTCTCTAGCTGCTACAAATAGCCTAGAGTTCACATTATTTCTTAAATAAGGGTGGACCCAATGCTCTCTTTGTATTCTTCGCCGCCTTCGGTAAAGATAGTAGTTAATGACATCCTCTTCGTCTGAGTCTGATGACATGATAAGCACAAATGGTCAAGGCGATGCCTCAAAACACAGCGAACTAGGCCTACAAAATACTCCACTATTGCACATTAGACGCAACTGATTCACTGACCCGTGTGCGGACAGAAGTTTTGTTTCAGTTACAAACTAGTTGCAGATGCAACTGGTTGCCGACTCTAGTTGCAGAATAGTTGCTCTGTGTGCGCTTGGCCTAACAGTTCAACTTTCACTTTTAATAATAATTAGTAATTTTATTCACAAAACTCCACTTCACCCTTTTAAATTGAGAGCCTACATAAAACAACTGAAATAAAGTGTTTTTCCTAACATGTTATAATTTAAATACAAATAAAGTTAATCAAATTTACACCTCTTAGTTTTCATGTTGTATCTGAGCCGGAAAAACATAAATAATATCATCAACTGTATGCTTGATTGAGCAGACTATAGTTACCAAACTATTGTCAACAGTTTGTTTTTTAAATGTATCTTGACTTTTATTGGCATCTTCGTTAATTTCAGCAATATAATGTGACCAAAAAAATCGATTTGTAAGATTGTTTAATGGGTCTGAATAAACAAATCGAGTTCCACTGAAAAAAATGGAATAGATTTTTAAAGTCTTCAAATACCCTGTTTTAATTAAAATTCACTTCACCCTTTTAAATCGAAAGCCTACATAAAACAACTGAAATAAAGTATATTTCCTCTTCTAGCAATGTCACCATATGATTTATAAGTAACATGTTATAATTTAAATACAAATAAAGTTAATCAAATTTACAAATGTTTTTAATGAGTTATATGACTGTAATGGTGAGTTGGAGTGTAAGAAGAAGAAATCAAAGCCCATATAAGTAAAAATTTGTTGAGCGGTGGCGCCATCTACAGCGAAAACATGCCAAACCCCCTTAATTTTTAAGTTTTTTGTGTTTTTTAGAGAAATTATAGATGTTTGGTACTTGTTATTATTTTTCTGTTTCAGTTTAGATGCCTACCGTTAATTTTAAAAAAAATTGATGCAAATCGGTTGATTGGTTTAGGCGCTAGACCTTACTATGCATCATATTATTATAATAGATTCGCTATTATTTCGAACGAGGAATTTTTCGAATTTGTTCTAATCACGTTTTATGTACTTTTTTTTCAATCAACGCACTTAATATTGAATAGGAATGGGCATGTCGCAACGGTTCACAACGACAACCCCAATAATTGTCCAGTTTTCAAGTGATCGCAAATATCCTGAAGACAGTGTTTTATTTTGTAATCTCCTGTATATCCGCCGATAATATCACAATGTTTCGATAACTTGTTTGGCATTCAATGTGCACACAAGAAATTATAAGTTGATAAATAACTAATTGTAAAAAAAATATTACCTACTTTCATCTACCTTGAGCCCCTATTTATCGCTCGAGTCCCTGACATTAGTATTCGTGAAATTCTCTGAATGAATTCAAATTCCAACCTCCCCACTGATCCGTGCATTGTCCAAAAACCCTTGAAAATTAGCCTGCATTACCGTTAGTTCCGAGAACCAGACTGGGGTAAAAATTGGAAAGGCAGATGTCGGCTGGCCTTATCTGTATTCACGTCAAAGTTTTGAATCGGTAAATTTGTGCACCCACTTCGTAGTGACTCTCTCAAAGTTATGTGAGTGAGGTTACAACGTGTCGAGAAGTTTTTTTTTTCGTTCGAACTTTTCCGTAGTTACACTCTAAAATTCAACCCTTTTTTCTAGATTCTGAGCACAGTGCACAATACTCTGGTTGGTTTAGCAGAAGTGTTAATAAGGTAAGATTTTTTATTTAGTGATGTTTGGTTTTTATTGTTTTCTGACTAGCAATATCTCAATTTTCGTGTCGAATGTGTAATCGTTGACCGTTTGCATAAATAATTCAACCTCATTATTCAATTATCAAATATTTTTTTTTTTTCAATGTTTTTTCAATCGAAAATTTGAATGAATTAAACGAATAAGACTCCGAATCGATCGAGATTGATTACTACATTTTTTTGTTGGTATAAAATTTTGGTTGTGTTTTCGACAAGATAAACTACGTTGCAATGATGAAGTCGCACGTGATATCTTCTGAAAGATGTACAAATCTTGGAATGCAAGATGTGGTAAAATTGATTGAGAATGCAGGTTATGTTTTGAATTAAACTTCAGAGATGTTTTCAAATGTGGAATTCGATATGGCTTTTCATAGACACATAATAGTGAATTGCACATTCTTCCTCACAATTTTTAGTGCATAGAAATGTGAAAATTCTTAAATTTATGTAACATCGTGTTTGTGGTTACATGTTGAATTGTGTTTTTCTCTAATCCATTAATTTAATTTTATTAAGATTGATTAGAAATGGAATTGAATATGACCTCAATTAACAAAAAAATTCAGATGTCAAAAGCAGACAGTCTATTATGAAAACTGAAGGATCATTACGACAAGATATAGATGGAGTAGTTTTTGCGATCGTCAGCTTTGGGGGGTTGTTTCTGTCGTGCTTTGGGGGATTACGGGGGGTCACAAATTATTTCATCCTATAGATTATATTCGACCTTATACAAAGATACTATTTTCATCGAAAAATCGCCAGCAATGCGCAGTTTCAGTGTCCGCCGAATTTTTGAATTCGAGGGGGCTATTCCAGGGTAGGCGGGGGGTCACAAATTATTTCAACATATGGATGGCATTTAACGATATAAAAGGATGCCATTTCCATCAAAAAATCGCCAGCAACGCACAGTTCCTCGTGCTAAGGAATTTGAAACTTTTTAATTCTACAGGGGGGCAATTCTGATTGAAGCGCGGGGTCACAAATTATTTCATTATATGGGGCTTATTGAATAAGTTAAGGTAGACCAATTTTGCATAAAAATTTCCAGCAACGACCGTTTCCACCTAGTTTTTGCGATCGTCAGCTTTGGTGGGTTGTTTCTGTCGTGCTTTGGGGGGATAACGGGGGTCACAAATTATTTCAACATATGGATGGTATTCAACAATATAAAAGGATGCCATTTCCATCAAAAATCGCAAGCAACGCACAGTTCCTCGTCTACAGGGGGCAATTCTGATTGAAGCGCGGGGTCACAAATTATTTCAACATATGGATGGTATTGATATAAAGGATGCCATTTCCATCAAAAAATCGCCAGCAACGCACAGTTCCTCGTGCTAAGGAATTTGAAACTTTTAATTCTACAGGGGGCAATTCTGATTGAAGCGCGGGGTCACAAATTATTTCATTATATAGGGCTTATTGAATAAGTTAAAGTAGACCCATTTTGCAGAAAAAATATCCAGCAACGGATGTTTCCACCTAGTTTTTGCGCTCGTCAGGTTTAGGGGTTGTTTCTTCTGTCGTGCTTTGGGGGGATTACAGGGGTCACAAATTATTTCATCCTATAGATTATATTCGACCTTATACAAAGATACTATTTTCATTGAAAAATCGCCAGCAATGCGCAGTTTCACTGTCCGCCGAATTTTTGAAATCGAGGGGGCTATGCGGTGGTAAGCGGGGGTCACAAATTATTTTAGTATATGTGCTGGATTCAGTAGATTATATTTAATAAACCTACATAGTTATAATGCAAAATAAATTGTTTTTTTATTGGAGGTTTCGTGGGGGATTGTTGGGGGTCCTTTTTATGTAGGTGGTTCCCCACTAATGAAGTACAAAAGATATAATACTTCCCGAAAAAATCAGGTCATTTCATTCAACCGATTACAAATGACACGCAATCGTAAATATAAATCAGCTTTCGAAATCCGTTGCTGCAATGACACCCGTCTTTAAAGGTACAAAACTAATCTAGAAGAATGGGTTCGAAGTTTTTAAAACTCATATTATAGACTACAGGCCCGTGTTAAAAAATGATGGGTCATTTGAACCACCAGATGACCTATGTAGAACGATATAAGAGCATAAAATAATAAGATTCAGCATTATGCCGTCACTTGTAAGCTGTCCAACTGAGTGCAGGTGAGAATTCAAAAGTACAGGTAGAGTGGGTATATTTTGGTCATATATTTTTGTACGGCATTCTTACTATCGATAGATCCATGAAAAATAATGAGACAACGCGTAGTGCCGTAAAAAAATGGTGCGCCAAAAAGTCGGATTTTTTTTGATTTTCCGACAATTTCAGGGTGAATTTGATCATTTAATTTTGTACGGCATCAGTTTCATGCTATTTCAGTACTGCTTCTAATACATTATTCCGCAACGCCGTACAAAAATCATGCGACAAGGAAAAAACCGAGGGTTGCAACCCCTCTCTTTCTGTGGTCCAAGGGGTGATTTGAAAAAGTACGGCTTTGGTTCCAAAACATTATCTGACACTTAAAAGTACTATTAAAAATAATGCCGTCAAAAAATGATGGTTCATTTGAATGTATATCAATAATTATCTTAATTTTATCGTATTCTTGATTTATAAAGGTGTAAAATCATTTGATCCTGTACAGGAACTTTTTTAACATGATATTGTAAAATACAATTGTTATATAGTATTGCCGTTCAAAAGAAACTGTTCTGAAAAAATTATAGAGAAACACAAAACTGTAATTTTTCAAATTATTGAAGAAATTTAAATATCATACATGAATGAAATATAGCAGTTTTCTACATTGTATTCCATGTTTTAAATAGTATTCAGGATGCCGTACATTTCATATCTTTTCAATCGATTACAAATGACACGCAATCGTAAATATAAATCAGCTTTTTGGTTTACTATATACTTCGAACATTATTGATACATATATATAATTGATTTGTTTCATTGCAATGAATCCGTTGCTGAATTCCTCATCCGGTGCCGTTATGTCACATACTTTTTGGGGACATTCCTCGCCGTGGAACCAATCGAAAAGCGTTGCTGCAATTTCGTAGTTGATTTTTTGAAAGCTTCATTACTGCTTTTGCTTGACACCCGTCTTTAAAGGTACAAAACAAAAGCTTCATTACTGCTTTTCCCTATCAAATTCTACGGTGAACACATATTCTTGCAGAACATTGAAAGTTTGTTCCATTAGTAGCGGATTCATTTTTTCCCCTTTGAATGGACCACAGAAAGAGGGGGTTGCAACCCTCGGTTTTTTCCCCTTGTCGCATGATTTTTGTACGGCGTTGCGGAATAATGTATTAGAAGCAGTACTGAAATAGCATGAAACTGATGCCGTACAAAATTAAATGATCAAATTCACCCTGGAAATTGTCGGAAAATCAAAAAAAAAATCCGACTTTTTGGCGCACCATTTTTTTACGGCACTACGCGTTGTCTCATTATTTTTCATGGATCTATCGATAGTAAGAATGCCGTACAAAAATATATGACCAAAATATACCCACTCTACCTGTACTTTTGAATTCTCACCTGCACTCAGTTGGACAGCTTACAAGTGACGGCATAATGCTGAATCTTATTATTTTATGCTCTTATATCGTTCTACATAGGTCATCTGGTGGTTCAAATGACCCATCATTTTAACACTGTAGTCTATGAACTTAATTTGAAGTATCTATGTTAGTGATGGAAAACTTTTTCTCTATTCATTATGGAATATTACCCTGGATTTATATTATTATTAAACAAGGTGCTAGACATCATTAATAATGAATACAGCAAATGCAATTTAGATTTTGTGGTGAATGTAAGACAAAAATTGTTCAGTGGTTAATTTCATCTATAGTGTTTAGTGATGGAACCATAAACTGCAGAGATTTTCCCAACCTTTTGTAGAAAGATTTAATAAAGACATAAGATATGGCAACATTGAACAAATCTGATTATTGAATCATTTCAGCACAGAGTTGGATTTGGGAGAATCAGAAAATTTGGACAAAATTATATCGATTCAATTCCTTTCAACTTCAAATATCTCAAGAATGGTGCAATATAGGAGGAAAGATTATGAATGTTTTTATCGTCAAAAAAAAACTAATGATTCCAGGAATTACAAGATACGGACCTTTAGTTCAAATAATATTTGTTTTCATGTAATTTAGCCAATCTATAGAGTAGGAGTGAGAAACCCTCAAGAAATGGAATAAATCTAATGATGCCAAGATGTGCATGACTGTTATCAAAAACCTTCTAGGTACAAGAGATCATTTCAATTGATATTATCGTTTGAATATTACTGGTGAAAATGCAATTTTTTATGAAATTTCAACACCCTATATCTTTCGACGGGGCCAAATTTGGAAAAATGTTATAGGAAAAAAATGTTTCTTTTGACGTCAAGAATCTATAGTTAAAATTAACGCAGTGGTCTAAGACGCACCCTGTATATGACATCTTTCTTGAGACGATCTCTGCATAACAAGCCACATCTTGTATGTTCTGGGGAAACTTACTCCTCCTTTCTAAACTGTATGTATATCTGACATTGTATTGGTAGTATAAATTTTGAGAATAATTCACCTGAAGTAAAACGTAAAATGGGAAACATCATTAAACCAACGAATGTATCAAAAAGTCGTGTGATTGTTAAAATAAGTAGTCTTCCATTTCTTTGAAGTAATGACCGAAACTATTCAAGACTTCCGAATTACATCAATGAAGTAGTCAGGAAACACATCCTTTATTATTTTAGAACTCAAAATGAATGAATAACAAATTGAATTTTTATCTCACATAATAGGTTTCAATAGACCACATAATAGTTTTATTTCGCTCCATTCTAATTTTTCACCTATATTCTGCTTTATGGTACCTTATTCAAGAGTCTTTTATCACTTCACAAATCAGCGTGCTGGAATTTCAATCATCGATCTGTATAATAGCTATTATTATCTCATATCAAACAGGAACTATAAATCATTGGAAGTAACTTCAAATTTCTATTCTTGATAAATATTGATGACGATTCTATGAGATTCAACTAACTAGCGATATTGACGGTGACTAGAACTTCACCTTGAAATAACGAGGTCCCATATTTGTTGTAATAACAATGACAAAGTGGAATTCATGTTGATTTCAACTGTTGCATGAGGCCTGTAAACGAAACATTCTCATAAACTGTAAATAATTGTTACCTTGCCAAACAATGATCATTTCAAGTGCTTATACTCAATTGGCCACTTGGGTTCTTGTAAATATCATGGACTCTTCGAACCTGTAGAGTTATCCCAATTTCTATATTAGCTTTCTTGAACTGATTTTTTTTTTATTAAATTCATTAAATGATAGTTTTTGAGTTAAATAATAAGAGTTATCCGAGGGTAGATTCACGTTAGAGTTCAAGGACAGTTACCAAAATATAAGTGTTCGTAGTGCTTCAAAAAAGTATCCCCTTTTGAATTGCAGTTAATCTCCATTAAAAAAGTGCTCTCGCTTATTCAATTGTGTGCGAACTGTGCGTGAGCAAGTCTGTTCGAATATTGCATCGATATTGTAATTATCCGTTCATTCTGTTGAATTCTGAAACTTAAGTTAAACGAGCCCGTCTGTACGCATGTGAAATTTTGTAGTCTCTAGTTGATCCTCAACTCGAATCATCTGTTTAAATAATGATAAATTCCCGATTGCTGAAAGCGACCTCGTTCATTCTGTCATTTTTATATGACAATTATTTTCTTTATTGCGGCGTGATGGTGATTATACGGATGGCGATGTCATACGTAATTTAATTAATTCCGTTACCGTTATCATAGTGGTTGTCTTGGTATCACACTGTCGCCTTTACAACTGAACAACTCTACGATAAGGGCGCAAAAAGTTCCTGACCTAACGTCAGTCCTTTTCAATATTTTTTGCAGGCATTTCCGAATTAAATGGATGAAATGAGTCTCAGAAACATTTTTGTGCTGTCGCAGTGGTGAATTTCTCCCAAAATATATATTTTCGGTCTGTCGATTCTCATTCGCATCACGAAAACGATACCCACGCACCTTGAGTCGGAAGCTCCAACTTTTTAATCTCGGGCGCGACCCCCCCGAAAACCGCCGCATTTGAATTGTTGATTTCTTTGTAATTTCGCATTTCAAATTAAACCGTCAAAAAGTTGGGGAAGATTCTCTCAAAGCGGAACTTTTTCCTAATTAAGAGCTAAATATCTTCCCGTCTCCATCCTCTATCCATCCTTGTCTGCTTCTCACTCTCGAACTTTGACGTCAACATCATCTCTTGTTCGCTTCCGGTTTTCGGTGGAAAAAACCTGTGACCCGTCTCTAAAATTGAGTTAGTTCAAGTTTCTTGTTTTGCGTTTGGTATTTTTGACTGTCAGAATGTTTGAATTGATTATTTCACTGGTAAACTGTGAAGATAATGTGGTGAATCTTACGATCTTAACAAGAATTTGTCCAAACATTCAAAAGTATTAAGTGCAAGAAGGTCCAAAGTTGAAACAAATCCACTTTCTGGTTGAAATAGAACAACTAATATAACACATCGAATGTAAATAGTTTTGCAACTAGAAAATAACGACACATTTTTCTGAATGTTCCAATACAAACAGTCTATTTGATAATGTGTTCAGTACGATGAGCCTATGTTTTTTCCAAAATTTTCAGGCTTTTTTTTATCATATCACTTACATGAACTTTTTTGTAATATAGAGTGAGTGTTTGACCACTGCGTTAATTTTAACTACTTCTTGAAGCGAACCTGCAAACTTTATTCCTCTACCATTTTTTTTTAATTCTACCCAGTTACAAAGTTATAAGCGATTTCAAATTAAGCTAAGCCACCACTGGTTTCCTTCCAAGATTAACCAAAGAATTTTGCTTCTTTTTATGTTAGGCTATAAAATTGTTGAGTTATACTCGTACTTGTTTATACTCTATGTTTCTGTTTAAGGCTCAAAACTATTGAAAACACATAAAAACCAATAGAAATTTCTTGGTTAGTAGTTTCCCAGCCAATTGTTGGTAAAAATTGCCAAATTTTATTCATTTTACTAACCATGACATATTCAAATACTCATATTTAACATCATCATTTCCATTTTTCTGAATTCTATTATTGTTTCCGTTTTTTCAGATCATTAAATCAACACTATTGCCACGTTTTTTATTTTCCACAAAGTTCAAAGATTTTTATTTTATTTTTTATGTCCTATTTTGAACCTGTATGTTCCGAAGTGTTTGGATTATTCATAGAAAAGAAATGTCAAAGTTATGATTATCAAGAATCTTGTTTTGAAATGTAACTAGGTTCATCAAAGGAATCAGTTCGATGAAAGGCATTAACTATTCAGAAAAAAAAATTGAATTGAGTTCAACACAAGTGATGATATACAGGATGGGTCACTGCGTTCATTTTAACCATAGGTTCTTGAGATTAAAAGAAACACTTTTTTCCCATACCGTTTTTCCATATCCAGCTGCGTTAAAAAGTTATAAACATTTCGAGATTTCACTTTGAGCAAAAACCCCTCTGTAGTCCAGTGCAGTTTGAATAAGTAACCTTCCTCAGCATCCACTATTGAATCTGAATTGTTTAAAAACATTATTTTCTCTCTAAGAAATGATTCACTTGCTCATGTTTCATCAGATATCGATTTAATTCCTTCCAACTTCAAATATTTCAAAAATGGTGCAATTTAGGAAAAAAGATGAAGAATGAATTAATCAGCAATAAAAACTAATGATTCTATGAAGTACAAGACAACGGACCTTTAGTTCAAGTGACATTTGTTTTACATGCAATTTAACCAATCTGTAGAGTAGTAGTGAGAAACCCACAAGAACTGGAATAAATCTAATGATGCCAAAATATGCATGACTGTTATCAAAAACCTTCTACAAGAGATCATTTCAATTGATATTGTCGTTTGAATATTACAGGTGAAAATGCAATTTTTTTATAACATTTTAACACCCTATATCTTTTGAACGGGGCCAAATTCTCTTGACGTAAAGAATGTAAGGTTAAAGTTAACGCAGTGGTCAAAGTATAATGAAATTCAGAAAAGTTATCAACATCATTTTTCTACAGGATTAAGTTTCCTCAAAACTTCATTAAACACCCTTAAATGCTCGATGAAATTTGATACATCCTGCTTTGCCCTTAACAAAGGATTTCTTTAAAAATGGTTTTAATAAAGCTGTTTTTGGACCAAATAAGGGATTTAGTTAACTTTTTCACTTTTCATGAAATATATCTTTTTCACACCAGAACATGTCTATTATTGAAATGGAATAAATACTTATTAGGGCCGAATAAATACTAGTTAATTCCAAAGAATGCTTTTTCGGTACAAAAACATAATAAAGTTTATGTTGAAAAAGCATAATTGTATATTAATATTTATCTTCTATTGATTTAAAAAAGCGTTTGGTTTAACATGAATAATTATAACTATTGAATCGTAATTCTACAAATTAGGGTCAAATAAAGACTTTTTCAGGTCCAAGAGTGTTTTTCTCAGTACAAACAATTTCAATAAGCGCTTCATTTATCATGAATTATCATTATTCAATCCTTCGTCTTCAATGTATTATCTACTAATAAACATTTTGTTGAATCAAACAAAAATCTTATTCCTGTCAAATCAATGTATTTGTTTCTTGTGGGCAATCGAGAACCTACTCGATTTTTACCTGTGGAAATGAAAATACTATAGGTACCTATAGTCAAATTAAAGTCAAGAATTTGAATGAAATATTTATTCTTCGACTCAAACACAAACAACAAAATCTCATAACAATATATAAACATAATATATATATAAAAACATTAAGTATAAAACAAAACATATGTACATAAAATGGAGGGTGAAATATTGATTAGTATTTCCTAATTCTTTCGAAATTCCAAAAATTATATGATCAGTTTCCTAAACATTTAAAGACACTGTCTTGATTACAAACTTTGTTATGAATTATGCATAAATTCGGATCATTCATTTTATGAAGAGCTACAGCGAATATGCAAGTTAGAGACTTCAAATCGATCAACTATTTGGTGTCCAAGAATGGGTATCAATTTATAGATATCAGTCTCAGAGAGATTTGCCAAATCTTAGAATCTAATGCAGTTGTCTACAATCACTAGCTAAACTTAGATTTTTCATCTCAAAATATAAATGTTTTACATCTAACGAGCTTTTTTATTGCACAATGAAGGCTCAAGTAGCGCCAAACAAGGTTCGTTTGTACAAATAAATTGAAATTGGCGCGAAAGCTTATATAGTTGTCTGAAATCACAAGCATAATTCGAATCTTTATCGCAGAATATAAGAATTTTACGTCAAATGAGCTTTCTTTAATGCACAACATATGCTCGAGTTGGGCCGAACAAGGATAGTTTGCTAGAAATAAATCAATCACTAGAAAACAATCAAACTATAGTAGGTAGTCGAAGAAGATTTGGCACCAAGTTTGATAAACATCTTTAAAAAGTATCTCATTTGGCTTAATTGCTACAGAAAATATAATGAATCCAATGAGAAAAAAGTGAATTGAAACATTTTTCCAACAGAAAACGAATTACCTTGGAATGTACTTCGATAATCTCCTAATCCATTTTTTAGTAGGAAAAACTCCAGTGAGCCTACGTCTGACTCTTCCATGGAAAAGTGCATATATTTATTTTCCTACTCGTATCTATCTTTCAAAAACAGAAAGAGAATAGGTATGGAATGGAAAAAAGTGTAATTTTTTTCAGAGCATTAAAGCAAGAGCATATAATTGAATTATTTTCACCTAAATTCAACTACACAAATCACTTGAAACAGATCAGAACAAACTCAACAATTTTCCACATTGACCACAAATCTGAGAAAACGCACAAACACTTATCCCTTCGAACTCTTCAAGGAGAATAAAGATAAAGCACTGCACCTGCACTTCTCTTGAACTTCCTATAATATTGGATCCCGCCTGACCCCTAACCTCTCAAAAGGCCCTAATTGACTAAGAAAATGAAGGACGACAGTATAAGATACCAAATTTCATGGGCGGAATCGTGAATAGTCAACACATGTGAATACCCGATATTATAACGGAAAATCTTGCGCGGAATTAGTCGAAAGCCCTTTGCAGTATAGCTCTTCAAAAATATACTAATTGGTGGCGTTGAATCGTCCACGAGTTATGAACAAACAATTATTTTCTACAAAAATTCGATCGATCCTTCTTTGAAAGAACTAATTCATTTGTTTGAACTTAATGGATAATATTTAATTCGAATAAGTTGTGTTTTTGATTCAAATATTCTCAACAGAAAGTAATAGAAACAAATTACCTCTTTGAATTAAAAATTCATATGTTTCAACATAACAAATATTTGTTATGTTGAAATAAATTCGCTCAAATAAATCCCTTGCTTGAACCAAGACACTCATGTTGATTGATATTAATATAATACTTATTTATCGAGAAGGGATCTTATTTCAAGAAAACAAGTCATTAATTGAATTCAAAGAAAACCTCTGAAACAAAGCATTTTGTTGCTGGAACCATCTCTTTTTTCTCAGTGTATGTTTATTCGTTTCAGTGTATAGGCATTGACCTTTGCATAATCTCAGGATAATTATATTTGCTATAATTTCGTTTGAAGATAAATTTGACATGTTACTGGAAGTATTTATTTCGGGAGTGAATATAGCTCTTCAAAGCATCAAAGATGATTCAATTGTCTTTTAAAATATTCTTCTGGATTGTCAAATATTTCATATATCTATTTCATGTAATTTATTCGTAGCTACTTATTGAACAAACTGCATCAAGAATTCATTTACAAATTTCAACGTTTCTATTTATTTCGAAGAATACCCTTATTGAGTTGTAGGTTATGTTTTCTATCATAAAATATGGTATTTATTGTCATTCCTCATCCATTTGTCACAGAAAATGGATTTTGTATTTATATTTTAATGTATTTATATTTTAGATGAAATATTCAGTATCACATATTACAGAATTAAAGCTGGTCATTTAACATAGCAAACAGTTTTGAAACTTCGTTTTTAAATTTGGTAGATCTAAGTTCGCAGTCCTCCTTTTCTATTAAAAAACGGTAACGAACAAATTTATAAGTACGCCACGATCAATTTGAATTTCAAAATGAAATTTATCAAAAGAAAGTTCAAATAGACAGTTAGTTTAGCTGTAGCATTGGGGAATGTTTACCTTCAATTTGTTTTTAAGAAGATAGTATGTCTTTTTGATTTTCATCTATCTATAGACAAGGTGAAATTGTATATATAATTCAATATCAAAATTCGCAATGATGATAATGATTCCGACAAAGAAAAAGCGCTGGCAACGTGGAATTATTTCGGATCCTTTTTTTTTCCCGGTCAGCGTCGGATCAGGTAAAAAGAGCAATTTTTTTCCAAATATCAAATCATTCAGCATTGAATATCCTCAAAACGGTGCTTTTCAGGATGATAAATGTAGAAAAACGAATTCTTATATCTTCAAGCACACATGAAATGCTAGGATGCGTTTAGTAACTGCTATATTTTATAGTCAGCTATAATGATATAATCAAGAATAGCTATTCCTTCAAAATTATTTGTATAAATCAAATCGAATTCAATGTATTGTGTTAAAGTGAAGACATCTCCATTTCCAATTACTCAAATTAATCGATATACTAAATCCAAATTAATCTCATATAATATGCGCTTACGGAAAAATATTGTTCTTGACGTAGCGAAACTTATTATTTATATCAGGAAAATTTCTGTTTTCCTCGAAAAACTTCAGCTGTGAATGAATATTCAAATTTCCCGTAACTCATATCGGCCTCTACCGGTCCATCTATCTGTATAAACCTCCGAAACCCTCAGTTGTCAGATCTCGGCTCGCAATCAATCTCTTAATACAATTAAAGAAGGCCGATAGCTGCGCGCGTCGCTTCGGTCTCGCAATTCCGCGGGAGACTTCCCGGAGAAAACTCGTACACAAACTTCAATCCTCTAGCAACGTTGCAATTAATCGGCGAACGATAGCGACGTCCTTAAGAGAGGGGGGCCGGTTTATTTAATATGATTTGTAGGACAAACTCGAAAAGTTTCTCTCGAAGGAAAACTTCCGATGGGAAACTTCGGGAAAACCGCCAAACTTCCGTCGAGCAGAACTTTTCCCGAGCGGGCACCGGAGAAACTCCCCCGCGTAAGTATTATTCGGTCCTTCCCGACTTTTCAGTTTCGGCTATAATTTCGTTTCTGGATAGAGTTTCCCGACAACAGCGAGCGAACGGCTCTGATCGCAAAGGGGCGCGCGGACTTAGTTCAACTTTTCCGGAACTGTCTGTCTACTGTGTAACTTTTGTTTCTTGTTCGATCAGACGTGGAACATGTCGAGAAGGGTTTAGATACGACCTGTTTCAACAACCAGCTTCATTATTGATGAAATTTCATCTTCATTAGTCTAGTCAATGAGTGTTTATTGCGTAATCTCAGAAAGTAAATATTGAGGGGGTTCCTCTTGTCGCCAATATGTATATCCAAACATAATTGAACATAATTCTAATTTGAAAAAATATTTTAAATGTCGGAAATATTTTCATATAATTTCATAATTTTCTCAGAAGGTTGTAAATACACCCTTAATGAGGAAATCTGACTTGCGCAGGTCATTTCCCTTTTGGTCTTGCATGAATCGATACTGTCCACTCTTCAAACATAAATAACAAATTGAAAGAATTCAAGAAACTGGAGTATAATCGATGAATAGTTGTTGCACCTTTTCAATTAGTTACCCATTAGTTTATATACAATTGCTTGTAGCAAGAACATCAACATTTAATGTGCAATAATTTTGAAGTATTGATTTTAGAATTTTTTCTCCCATCCAGCTATTTTGCAACGTCACTGAGTTAGCCTTCTGTAGAAAAAGTACGTTTCGCTTAATTAGTTACGTAGGTTAACAATGAATTGGTGATTATGAATCAAAACCAACAGATTTTTGAGATTTATGTATAGTAGGTACTGCCTTTTTGATTTGTCTTTTGTTCTATTATTCATTTTATAACGGAAAATGGCAGCAAGTTTGTGCAGAAGAATTGATGCAAGCGGTACGGAGCGGAAACTATCAAAATTTCAGTTCTGATACTTTTAATATACAAATAAATAAAAAGGATTTTTTGACGGTTTGTTTTCGAATTTAAAAAATACAAATACATTTCATGAAATTCGCTATTGTACCTACTGATGTTACAAGTTATGGTGTCTGTTTATGGATAACTGAAACTATTGGGGATATAGAAATTGAGATTATCTGGTAACCCAGCAGTGACCCAGCCTAGTCTAGTGCGAAGCAAACGCTGCCGTATCATCCTTTGCTATTGTCTGTAGGACATTTAGTTCCAAAGTTATGCGAAAGCAAAGTTCCGCATTTATGACACTCACTCATGATAATCAAAATAGAACTGGTACTTCCCATAATTCCAGAGAGCTGAAATTACAGAGTTATGATTACATAAAGGGAAAACTATAAAATCTAAGATAATCGATGATCTGGTGACCCTGGTTACAACCAAACTTAGACCGTCCAAAAGAATAAATAATGAACGCGAATGGGCAATACGAAGAAATGTTTCTACTGTACAAGGAACACAACCGGAAAAAAGAAAAGGAAGATTTGTAATCTTAACAAAACTTCTCCTAAAAAGAAAAAAGTGTCAAATAAGAAAATCAAGAAGTAATATAATAAATCAATTATGCCAATGTTTCTACAAAAAGAAGTGAAATCAAACCAAAAACTTAAAAATAGCCAACTCTCGATGGAACAGCTTGTTCATCTCTGAAAAGTAATGAAATCTAGACAAAGTCGTGCCAAAGTTCCTTACTGCGATTTCTTTATTATTATAGTTACTGTTGTGTGACTCTATCATAGAATAGAGTATAAATGGTCATTCTTTATCGGATTTTAACGGGAAACGTGACAACACTACCCAAGAGAAACGTCCATTAGGCGCCATCGCACAAAACATGAATACGCTGCTTTTAAGTCGACTGAAACATTTTCTGCGTAGAACATGAGTCAATTTGATTTCTCTCAAACTTAATTGAGGGTTTTTCCGATAAAATTCTCCTTTTCCGAGAAATACTGACATTGGCTTAGTTCCTGAAAATTTTCATTCTCTGTATTGTTTACCATACATTTCTTTTATCATAAAAACATAATATAAAACTTGCAGAAAAATTGATACAGTGATCTCAGACCTCCCTTAACTGCACTATAAACCCACTGTTTCACTAAGAATAAACTTAATACCAAAAGCGACAAAATTTCAAATATCAATGTGAGTCATGGCGTAAAATTCTTATATCTTCCATTTTCCTACAAACGATTCATAAAATTCTCAACCGGGTTATCGAGCTATCAAATCGATAACGAAAAAATTGCGCTTTTTCGTTACTTATCTAAATTTTTTCCACAACAGAAATAGGCGTGTTTCCTCCTCTCGATGTAACTTGTTTTATCGTTTTGACGGCAGCTAATAATCTACGATGTTTGCCTATGTTGTGTAAATATTTACCGACGAGTCGAAATATAGGAGAATTTCATTCTGGATCAATATTAATTCGTTAGATAAGAGGCAATTTCCTGTTTCGTTTGTGGGTTAATCTTTCCACAAATACCTTCTCGAGGAATTCATTCGATAAAAAAATTCACGATAGCTATGCACTTTACGTAAAGACGGATTACGACATCGTGAATAAATAATGAGCTGAAACTGTCGTCGGTGTATTCAGATTGGTTGCTTCGAATTTCACGTGAGTTCTTCACGTCGAAAACAGTAAATATGTCAAATTTATCATGTTCGCATGAACAGAGCACTGACGTCATGCATCTCTATCTGTCTGTACATTCTGTTTTTTTTTTTTAATGAAATCATTTCCAATCAATTAGGTTTCGGAATAAATGTTTCCAAGCACTGACATGTGTTCGTTTACTTTGATACTCCTACTGATCTTGTTGCTGAATTATTCAAACTTTCAAGAACCACATTTTCAAAAGTCTGTTCCTTAGGTATGATATGGCATGATTTTCTCAAACAAGGTACGTAAGGGGCTCAAATTCTTCACGTTGCCTTCTGAAAAGTGTTTCAGATTATATTTTCTCTACATCAGAAAAATTTTGTGAAATAATGCTCAAATTCAATGATAAATTGGTTTCGTACATCCTATTGAATCTTGGCAGTTGACGTGGCTGATGAAAGTTGACAAATAACCTAGTTTGAATTTATGTCAAACACTTTGACCATCGATAGTTTCAAATTATCATCTTATATTGTCATTTCACGCGTGCTTGATGTTGATAGGAATTAAAGTGCTGACCACCATTAAACGAAAAATATTAGAAACAATGCTCTGTTTTTAGTAGGCACTGTAATGAACTTATTTCGATATTAAAATAGAGAAACAATATTTCAAAGATAAACATTTAGAAAAGCACTGACGTGAGGTCAGGAGCTTTTGGCCGCTTGTTCTAGAGTTTGAAAATTTTTCTAATATTTTGACTTGAAAACGACAGATGCCTATAACAGCCTAGAAACTATTCAGGATGCTTTGAACTTCATACAATAACTTCTAAGTTTTGTCAACTGCTTCGGAATTGTGCCCACTGCATTGTAATTTTGCCAACTGCTTCAAAACTCCGTGATTTTGCAAAGTGCATTTTAATGTTCCAACTGCATTGTTTTTCTCCAAACTGCTTCGAAATTCTACCCACCACTTCGATTTTTTCCAACCTCTTCAACCGCTTGGAATTTTTTACATCGGTTTGAAGTTTCTCCGATCGCTATGAAATTATTCCGATCATTTTGCAATTTTTTCAACTTTGGCAAAATTTCAAAATATTTCCAATCATGTTGAAAATTTTCCTACTGGTATCCGAACTGCTTCTTTCAAATTTTTTCATCTGCTCTAAAAGTTCAGCATCTGCTTCCAACGTTCGGAGGGAATTTTCCATTCCAGGATAATACAGGGTGTCTCAAGTTCGAGTCTATTAGACGTTTCTGAAAAACTAGACATATTTGAAATCTGAAAATTGGGATTATGATATTGTTCGAAGTTCTCTACAGAGCTAAAATATTTTCGAAGCCCAAAAACTTCCGGTGATACAGGGAGTGAAAATAAATTCGACGAAAAATTTTTTTTTCGAGTTTTCCATTCCTGGTATGATCGAGTAATTCAATAGTGAATGCATTTCTGTTAAAACCATTGCATTAAATCGAATAATTGTCAAAATATCTAAAAAGAACTGGAAAAAAAGTCATATATGTTCAGTCAGTATTATGTTCATTATTTTTATTTTAAATATCCTGAGCGTAAACCGTTTTTACAACATCGAAGAGGAAGGATGTGAAAAGGTTATGCTTTTTTTTTAATTTCAAAAATATCATCACAAGGTGTTTCAAATTTTGTGTTGAAAATTGTGATCTTAAATTGGCCATAACTTCTGTTTTTCAAATTAGAACCCTATTTTTTGGCGCTCTTGTTCACCCGAACAGAGTGCCTATCATTTTGCCCGAATGTCTGTAATTTTGGAATATCGAGCCGAAAATGGTCTCAATCGATTGGGTTCGACCCCCTGATGAAGAATTCGTGGCGAAAGTTGAGTCTGTCCGGCCGGCCGTACGGCCGGCCGGCCAGCCGTATCCTCTCTAGCATCCAGAAGGAATCAGCTAGAGTTTTCATATTTTCAGAATAGGTTAATTGTCCAAATATCTCGGTCAAGTTCGTTATTGGGCCAAATCCGTCGGATGGTTCAGTAGTTATGAGCATCTGAAATTTTGTTTCCTCAATAACTACTAGAATATCCATCCGATCAAGTTGATACTTGGAATGTTATTGAGGGAGGCTGAAACGAAACGTCTTGCAAAATTTCGCAAAAATCGTCACGCTAGAAAATTTTTTAAAAATTCCCAAAAAAAAAATTTTCAATACTCAATATCTCCTAAGACTTCATTTAGATTTAAATAAAAATCCGTATATATATTGAGGTTACCGATATCTTACTCATCCTCAAATTTCATTATTGTAGCTTTCCCCTTCTGATGATATGATCATTTTTTTCATTTACTCAAGAGAAAAATAGAAATGTCATGAAGTCCGAGCTTTGTCATTGAAAGATTTGCCATCACAGATCGATATTCGTTTGACAACTTGCGGACCTAGATATCAGTGTCAGTTGGCGTAATATCAATCAAAATTTTCATAGAATTCATAGAGGTAGAATTCGATGTCGATGACGTTGTCAAAATTCAGAGAAGCACAGACGTAATATTAATAAAAAAATTTTTATCATAGAGAAAGAATTTGATAGCGTTGTCATAACTCAGAAAAGTAATGACGTAAGTTTTTAGGAGAAGCATAGAACAAAATTTGGTGAAAATTATGAGTAGTTATTTTCAAATTGAGATAAATTTTTGTTTATTCATTAGGCTTTCATATTTGCATCACATTGTCCCATAGTACGGAAAAAGACTATTGTTCACCCGACCAGAGAGCTTATAGATTTGTTAAGGTTTGAATATTTACTCGCAAGTAGCTCAACAAGAGCGCCAAAGCAATCTGACCTCACGTCAGTGCTTTCTAAATTGTTATTTATAAATGTGTTGGATTCTGCGGTCAAAAATAATGATAGTTTTTTCACATGATTATGCTCCTAAATTCAATAATTTCTGAGTTATTTGAGAATTTCTGGATTTATGTAGTACGTAGAGTCAAATTCTTCGAATCTTATTCATAAGGATATTCTGTGAGCATAGGAGATAAATAATCCCCTTTATAATTCACAAGTGTCAGAAAGGTTTTATTGTAAGTCGTTATAAAATTTTTTGATTTTACAAAATGAATCGTTGCTATTCTAATAATTTTGAGATTTTGGATTTATTTCTTTTATGGTATTTTTTCAATTGTATATGCAATACACATTCAAACGCACTTAATGATATTGTTTATTTCAAATCCACGTTGGATGACACAAAATGTTGAGTATCCAATGAGAAGTATCCCCATTTTTTTTTTTACAATTTCTGAAAAGATGTTTCAAACTTTCCAAATTTTGGAATGTAAGAGCCCCTAAAGAATACAAAAAAAAGGGCAGTTGATGAAATTAATATTTCGACTTATTTCAAAGCGAATGAGAATTCATCTCTTCAATAGGAAACAAACACTTGTGAATTATTAACAGATAATTCATCTTCTATGGGTACACATGGTTTCGAAAGAATATTCATTGAATTTTTTTAGATGCAATCAATTTGACTCTACGTACACCATAAATCCAGAAAATCTCGAATAACTCAGAAATTATTGAATTTAGATGCATAATCATGTGAGAAAACATCTTTTCAGAAATTGTAAGAAAAAATGGGGATACTTCTCATTGGATACTCAACATTTTGTGTCATCCACCATGGATTTGAAATAAACAATATCATTAAGTGCGTTTGAATGTGTATTGCATATACAATTGAAAAAATACCATAAAAGAAATAAATCCAAAATCTCAAAATTATTAGAATAGCAACGATTCATTTTGTAAAATCAAAAAATTTCATAACGACTAACAATAAAACCTGTCTGACACTTGTGAATTATAAATGGAATGATTTATCTTCTATGCTCACAGAATATACTTATGAATAAGATTCGAAGAATTTGACTCTACGTACTACATAAATCCAGAAAATATCAAATAACTCAGAAATTATTGAATTTAGGAGCATAATCATGTGAGAAAACTATCATAATTTTTGACCGCAGAATCCAACACATTTATAAAAAAATTGGGTTCTAAATTGAAAAACAGAAGTTATGGCTAATTTAAGATCACAATTTTCAACACAAAATTTGAAACACCCTGTGATGATATTTTTGAAATCCAAAAGATGCATGACCGTTCACATCTCCTCTTCGATGTTGTAAAAACGGTTTAGGCTCAGGATATTTGAAATAAGAATAATGAACATATTACTGACTGAACATATTCGACTTTTTTCCAGTTTTTTGGCGCTCTTGTTCACCCGAACAGAGTGCCTATCATTTTGCCCGAATGTCTGTAATTTTGGAATATCGAGCCGAAAATGGTCTCAATCGATTGGGTTCGACTCCCTGATGAAGAATTCGTGGCGACAGTTGAGTCTGTCCGGCCGGCCGGCCGTATCCTCTCTAGCATCCAAAAGGAATCAGCTAAAGTTTTCAAATTTTCAGAATAGGTTGATTGTCCAAATATCTCGGCCAAGTTCGTTATTGGGCCAAATCCGTCTGATGGTTCAGTAGTTATGAGCATCTGAAATTTTGTTTCCTCAATAACTACTAGAATATCCATCCGATCAAGTTGATACTTGGAATGTTATTGGAGGAGCCTGAAACGAAATGGCTTGGAAAATTTCGCAGAAATCGTCACGCTAGAAAATTTTAAAAAAATTCCCAAAAAAAAAATTTTCAATACTTAATATCTCCTAAGACTTCATTTAGATTTAAATAAAAATCCGTATATATATTGAGGTTACCGATATCTTACTCATCCTCAAATTTCATTGTCGTAGCTTTTCCCCTTCTGAAGATATGATCATTTTTTCATTTACTCAAGAGAAAAATAGAAATGTCATGAAGTTTTTTTGGTTATTTGAAAACTATTCGATTTAATACAATGGTTTTAACAGAAAGGTATTCACTATTGAATACTCGATCATACCAGGAATGGAAAACTTGAAAAAAAAATTTTCCTGGAATTTATCTTCACTCCCTGTTTAACCGGAAGTTTTGAGCTTCGAAAATATTTTAGCTCTGTAGAGAACTTCGAACAATATTATAATCCCAATTTTCAGATTTCAAATATATCTAATTCTCCAGAAACGTCTAATAGGCACTCGAACTTGAGACACCCTGTATATATATCTCTGCCAAAAATTATTTCGAAAATCCATATCATTATGGAAAATTGATGAAGTTAAAGTCCGTCTTGGTGGTTTCTGGTTTAAAGAGGATGATAGTAATAGTGAAGTTCTACATGCCAAACATTTAACAGCCTCTCTTTACTCACGGAACGCTGGAAATAACGGAACCCAAATTACTTCGTCGATGTTATAATTAATCAATCGAGGGTCTTCCGTTCAGAACAACCCCATACTCTTGGTACGAGAGAGGGGTCGGCTCCGATATCGGCGACCGCATTCCCGATTGAAATCGCCCTCCCCACGCCGACGCCCCTTTTCTCCGTCCTTATCAAGCGACGAGGGCGTCGTTCCCCGACCGGTCAGGACGATAACTCGTCCTCCAGGTCTGCACCGCGTTGGTCGATAACGTCAGATTTATCATCGATGGTTGTTGGAACGGATTAAGTAATTTTGCGAGGGTGAGAAGCGACGACAAAACTGGGTCGTCGTTATGGGTTTCCTATTTTGACCGTTTCTCGAGCGAGGGGCCGAAAAGGTTTATGGTCGAAGGGGAATTTGAGTTCGCTCTAGATAAATTTTATAATTGCGAATAGGGGTAATGATTATGAAGTTTGCCAAGCCTTTTTCGATTTTTTTCCTGTTGAATTGTGATGCTTTGTGCTGTTCGGATTTTTTCTTTATTCCATGTAGTTTTCTTGATTTTTTACATTATAAATGAAATGGGCTGGCTACCACTTTTCGAAAATTGAGTTTCAACATGTCAAATGAATTGTGCTACAACACCTACTGCGTTGTGCTTTTCCAATTCTGAAACAGTTCCTTCAATTTGTCGGACATAAAAAATTTTAAAAAAAGTTAGCCCATCACTTCTTCTGTTTTCTCTTATATCAAATAAGTGTACATTTGTAAACGTGCTGCATAGTTTTGGGTAAAGGAATTAATATAATTCTTCGTTCTGAAGCGACGTTTAGATAAATTTTATCATAAATATACAATCAACAAATGTACAGAGAGGCTTCGATAGATCAAATTTGGCGACCAAGTTAATGAATACTTCATTACGGCATCATATGAGCCAAAGTTTTTTTTACTGGGTTTATTTCCTAGGCTTTCATGTCATACACCGAATTGTATGGCATTCTGTCACCAACCTTATTATTGCAAGAAATGAACATGAGGCACAGTTTTTAGAAAAATTAATTTGCCCTGATGAGTACAGTCGAAGAGGAAGAGTTAATTTTCACAATTTGCATGAGTGGGCGATAGAAAATCCGCATGCATTTCGCCCTAGAAATTTTCAAAACGAATTCAAATAAAAATTTTGGATGGGAATAATTTTTGGAGAAGTTTTGGGACCCTTTGAGCTCCCCGATATTAAAACGGTAAAATATTTCCAAATTTTTTAATTGGGAACCACCTCACATTGGTTCAAAATCTGCTACTAAATATTAGAGATGATATATTTTTCCAGTTGGATGGGTCTCCAGTCAATTATTCTCGACCAGTCAGAAATTGGCGAAATGCATCTTATGAAAACAGATAGATTGGGAGAGGTAGCCCTGTAGAATGGCCAACGCGCTCCCTGATTTAAATCCTGTTGATTTTTTTGTCTGGGGGACAATAAAAAATCAAGTGTATGCCACCCCAGTTAACACCCGGGAAGAATTACTCTTAAGAATTCGAAATGCAGCAAATGTGATAACGCCGCAACAATTGTTGAATGTAAAACAATCAATCATTCGAAGATGTCATTTATGCATTCAACAGAACGGTGGACATTTCGAATACGTTCTCTAAAAATTATTATGTTATTTTGTTTTGCTCTGAATTGTTACTTCTGAAAAGTATTTAATTTAAAATTATTACAAATTTGTTTCAGTACAATAATAAGGATTTGGCTTCAAAGGTTTTTTTCTCTAAAACGGTGGCTCCTAGCGACTTCGATGAGGTATACCTTCTTTAACTTGAAAAGTCAAGGGCGTCGACTTTTGTAAGATAATATAGGGGTTTGCAAAATAGATGTTTTTTAAATAACACTTTAAAAACTATTTAAGCGTTGGTCCTAGCGACTTAAATACAAATACCTTTTTCAACTATAAAAAGCCAGGGAAATCGATTTTTCTAGTCCATAAAGACGTAGGGTAGCAACAAATCGATCACAAATTTCAATTTCTCACCTCAAAAAACCCCTATGTACCAACTTCCATGCAATTATTTGGAATCAGCCGAAGGATATTTAAGAAAACTAGAATTTTTTTTTCAAATTCAACACCCTATATCTCGGAAACGAAGCATTTCCGGACACGTGTTCATAGGAACTTTTTTGCTTAAAATGATGTGATCTATCACCAATTTCAATTGGAAACAAATCAGAACACCCGGTATATATTTGAGTTTTCGATAACTCTAAATCATCATATTGAGACGTGCTTTCCAGGCTATGAAATTAAAAAATCAGTAATATTTAACTCAACACTGAAAGCCTAGAATTGTTTATTTATCAGGCGGGTTTTATTTTCCCTCTCGAGTGAACCTAGGAATGGCCTAAACTCAAGTTTCTATTATAATATTTATTCACAAGATCACTGTTCAATTTACAAGAGTACCAGGTTATTAGGATTCTAACAATAAAAAAAGGTGGGCCTGAAATTGGAATGGTAATTTTTTAACCTATTTCCACTGACAATAGGTGAGCTTCCACATCAATTATTCTACAGTCAAAAAAAATAAAAAAATAACTTGAACCAATGTAAAAAATCTGGAATATATTGATAACGCGATGAAGAATTTGTTTATTGAACTTAATAATAATTTGAAATGAAAGGTGTCGACATCTATAAATTTTTCCGAAAACTAGGATTTGTTAAAAGAAATTAAAATAAGAAATTTTGAAATATGTTAAGATATCTGTAAGTAAAAGTTGAATTGAAGTTTACTATAAAATAATGTATTAATCGAATTCTGAGCTGTAACAATATCTGAATCAGAACCAAGGTTGATTTATAAAACAAATCAATTCATCCTATGGGACGACTTCTCTTTTCGTTACTTTAGGCAACGCAAATTTGTAATATCATGTGTATGAAAAATCATCCATATCTGTCTGTAAAATATTCGTGAGAAAAAAATTAAAAATAACCTTACAGCACAAGTAATCAAAATCAAAGTATTAAGTGATTTCAAAGGGTTGTGTCTCTTGACGTCAACTTCCGAAAGTGCGAAACTCATCGAATTTCAGCGTTCCCGAAGTTCACTCGGAGGACGCGTTGAAAACTCCGACAGAAGTCGAGAAAGCTTTATTGCCAAACACAAAACATTTCGCAGTCGAAACTTTTCCACCCCGACCGACCGTCGGAAACTTTTTATCTGGTAAAAAGTTTTGGGGCGATTACCCATGTATACGCCGGAGTTTGAAAAGCTTATTACAATATTTCAGAAAGTTCCGCGAGCCGAACTCGCAATTTATACTTTTTCGAGAAACTTGTTCGGGTAGACAAACAAGTTAATAAACCTATACATGCAGGGGCATATCACGGGATTTTTGGGCCGGGGTAAAAGCATCGAAGTTACTTTTTTCGAACCGGTTTGTCAACTGGCTATTGTTATCGTGTGTTTTCAGCAAGGGGAAACTCCCGATGCAAAATTGTTGTCAATCCATTAAGCAATTCATAATAAGTATTCGTTATTTTCAAGCATGAAGAAAAAAAACGCTTGATACAATTTAAAAATACACTCTCTGTTCTAAAAGAAACCGAACGAAAAATAGTACCACTAGTGCCATCTCTTGTAATATTTGATCGAAGATTGCCTAGTTCCTCATTGACAACTGGTATAAATTTCATAACATTTGAATGCTTACAACAAAAGTTATTGCGTTTCAAAGAGCTGCAATTGATTCTTGTGTTAAACTTGGCAAAACTTTTACTAAAACGTACTAAATGTTACAAAATGCATATGGTGATGATTGTCTATCCCATACGCAAGTTTACGAGTGGTTCGGTCTATTCAAATCGGGTGATTACGAAAGGTTAGGCCGTCCCAAAACCGGATCATCGGGAGAAAACATAAAAAACTGCGTGAATTCGTCAAAAATAACAAAACATCGTCGGTGAAAGTTATTGAAATGGATGAAAAGGCCGATCGAATTGAGCATTGCAACGACATCGTTTGCATGAATTTGTCGTTTGCGACCAGAATATCGAGAAATTAGCAGTTGGACTCCTTTGCACGATAATGCAGCAACACATCCTTCGCGACTTGTCACATTTGTGGTAAAAAAAATCACGTTATTCTTGTGCATCATTCGCCCTATTCACCAGATCTGGCTCCGTGCTACTTCTATGTGTTCTCTAAGCTGCATTTGACGATGAAAGGAAAGTGACACTCATCGATTGGGGCCATTGAGAAGGAGACGAATGATACGTTTCAAATTGTATATTGGTTGTTTTTAGTTCAGTTTCATTTGGAATTGGGGGTGTATTTATTATCTGCAAGCAATGCAACCTCTACATAATATACTGGATAACTATGATTCCGAAAATTATAAAATAAACTGAACAAGCAAGCAAAATTATCAATTCATTCTTTAGTTTATTTCATAAACTTCTTCGACTCCCTAAAGTTAATGAAAAACCTACTAAATCATCTCGTGATAGAAATACGACTTGAATCTTATAAGATAGTATTTAAAAGTATTTAAAAAAATTGGGAATTTTTTGAAAATATTCTAGCTACGATTTAAACAAATTTGAACATCCTTCGAATATCTCCTAAGTTACAAATTGATCGAATGAATATTTAAGAAGTTATTGATCCAATAACTAACCTGTCCGAGATATTTGAATAATAAACCTATTCTGAAGATATGCAAACTCTATCGGATGATATGGAGTATACGGCATGTGGACGAAGCGATAGTCCGCTGTTTTACCACTCTTTTAAACTACAATATGCTCGCAAGAACAGTTTTGATTTCAGTTGTATAATTTGGCTGAGAATTATGTGTTGGCATTTGGAATTTCGTCACCTAATATTAGAATTCTATGATAATTACAATATCACCTTTTTTTTTTTTTTTCAAAAAACAACTTGATAAATATTGATTTCCGTTTCCATTAATGATGTGCTTATATATTATATTCATTCGACAATTGAATTTGAACAGTTATATAGATCAATTTCTTTTGATTGCACTTGTTTGCTGTTATATTTCCAGACATTTCATAATTAACTTTTTCGACCATAAAATTTCACCGAAAATGGGTATGCAACCCAAAGAAATTAATTTAGAAAAATCTGCCTTCACAAAAGGTCCTAAGATATAAGAAATTCATAATGACATATGTCGGGTCAGTTTGAATATGTGCGCAGGTAATTTCTATTTTCCGATAATCGTACTCGAACAACCCAGGAACAGTTTCAGAAATTTGTCAGGAAAATAGCGTAGAACGTAGAGCCGTGTTTTTTCAGACCGGTCTGACTGGGTATTGTTAACATGTTCGGGGCTATGAAATATGGCCTCTATTCCTGTATTATGTCAACTTGGGGTGTGCTATGCAAGTAGGGTTTGTTCGTTCTCTCATTCTTTCGAACGTGTTTAATAATATAAAAGGGGGGGAGGGGTCTTCTTCAGGGCTCATCGACTTGTTTCGTAATTTACATTGAAACTTAAAATTAAAACAGCCACAAAATTCACAGAAAAGTGATTTCTTTATTACATGAAAAATTACTGGTACTTTCTTTCTAATCAAAGAAATCGTATTATAGATCTGTAAGACATGATAATATTGTCCGTTTGAACACAAAAAAGGTGACAGAGAATATGTGCCTTTCTTCGTTTTTATCGTTATATTACCATTATATTTACCAATATTGAAATACCCTAATGTCCATATTGGGATTATCGAAAATTATGATCGTTAATTAGTCAAATTATTCTGGTTTTCGAAAAAATTAATATATAATAATAATAATTTTTATTAATCCTTTAAGACACTACATTTTGTATAGGACAAGTGAATGAATATGATAAGAAAAGGTGAAAACAATTAAATTGAAAATGAGTCAACAAAGTATTCATCTGGTGAATAGAAACCCTCAGCAGAAGCTTCTTGACCTCTATCTTAATCCTTCTCAAATTCAAGGATTTCAGAGATGAAGGCAAATGGTTAAAAAACTTTATACCTCGATATAAGGGAGAGCATTCAAATTTGGAAGTCTTATGTTTAGGGAACATCATTGTTTGTAGATTTCTAGTATTATATTCATGTTGACTTGATAGTTTCAACCATTCGCCCTCATTTTCCTTGGCGTATATTAAACATTTTAGAATGTAGATACAGGGTAACGTTAGAACATTGTTTTCCAGAAAAATTTCCCTGCATGACGCTAACGGTTTCAGATTGAATTGAAATACGCTTCTGTGCTACAAATACTCTTTGAAAATCAGGGCTACTTCCCCACAGCAAGATATTATAGGATATATGGCTATAAACTAAACTATAATAAATATTGAGCACACAGTCTATGGGCAAATTATTCCTGACGTTGACAATTGCATAAAATGATCTATTCAATTTCTTACATAGCGCATCAACATGGGTTGTCCACCTTAAATACCTATCTACATAAATTCCTAGAAATTTATTGGACTCTGATGATGTAATGTTATCAATCCCACATCCAAACATGGATGAGCATAATTCTTTATTTTTAAGAGCAAAATGAACACATACAGTCTTTTCAACATTTACCACTAAGTTGTTAGCTCGACACCAGCTCACAATTGCACGCATAATACACTCACAGGTCTCTTGGAGCTCCCCAAAGCTCCTGCCAGAAACCACTACTGAAGTGTCGTCAGCAAAAAGCGTTAAGATGAAACGACTCAAATGTGAAAGATCATTTATAAACAAAATAAATAAAAGTGGTCCCAGTACGGACCCCTGAGGAACTCCAAGGCCGATACCTTGAGCTTCAGAATAACTCTTTCCAATCCTGACCGACATAGTTCTTTCAGTAAGGTAACTGCGCAACCACTCGAGAAAAATGCCTCTGAAACCTAGATTATAGCACTTATCCAGTATAAATTCAAAGGACAGTGTATCAAATGCCGAAGATAAATCAAAAAACAGACCCGCTACAAGTAAGTTTTCATCCAAACATTTGTTGAATGTCCACTTGTAAAGCCATGTTGTGCGGGATTAATTATCTGAAATCTGTCTAGATAACTCAACATTCTAGAGAAAACTATTTTCTGAAACACTTTGGAAAAAACACTTGAAATCGATATTGGCCTATAATTAGTTATTTCATGCACGTATAAAAGACTAACGTAATTTCTTCAATGAATTACAGTGCAGATCAAAGTTTCGAAACAAATTCATTTTCTCAGAAGAAGTATATTTATCAAGAAAGTCCGAACAGGTCAATTTTTGTTGCACCTTGTGCCATCCCCACAAATCCTCTTGAAAAATGATTGGTTTTTAGTATGTGCACTTAGTCATGGCTCATTTAATTTGAAACGATGGTTCCCGATGAAAATTGTCAACCAGTAAAAGTTGACCCTTGACAGTTTGGTTCATGCACAAGTGTAATGGTCGACTTCCATTCGATGACAAAGTGCACATATTGAAAACTTCCATCTAATTTTTCAAAAAATTCCTCACGTCCGTGAAGAAGATACAGAGACCTTGCCAAAACAGATCCACATGACCCACTTGCCCTACTCAAATAACAAAAGGATTTATGGAGATGGCCGGGTACAACAAGAATCTTTCAAAAATGCATAAAAATTTGGTAAAAGTGAAACCAGGATTTTGTTGCCAATTATTTTTCTTCTAAGAAAATGAATTTGTTCCATAATTTTGACGCGCACTGTATTTGTATAATAATTTCTCCCAGATTGCAGTACGAGATGGTTAAAATAGCCCTATTAATATATATTCTTTTGAAATGTTGGCTTACAAAACTATTTTGTTGGTCGAAATTTTGCAGAATGGGCGTGGCAGATGAGAGGTGTTGAAAATCGACATATTTAATTGTTTTTTCATTCACATCTCCCAAAATTTAAGGATTCGAAGTTCTTTTTCCTAACTTACTCGAGATTCAATATATTTGCGACGAACTGATCTTGAGTTTTCTTGTGATAAATCGTTTTCCAGTGCCATAATTGGATTGTCGGGATCAAAAACGTAACGATCACTGGATAAGAACACATTCTCTCGTAAATTAATTGAGAATCCAAAATAATCAGTATCTCAAATCACGCCAACATCTTCAATTCACCCCTACGTGCTCTCGAACGGGTTCCCGGAAAGCAAGGGGATGATGGTTGGGAAGAAGCGCGCGGGCGGCAGTGGCAATCAACGCTTCGCTAATTAGATCTGGGCGTTCCGGATGGAGCCGGGTCCGGTCCTGCGAAAAGTTTTAACTACCCATCCCGGGCGGCGCACGACAACTGCAAACTTGATCGTCGAACCAAAGTTGTTACAAAAGTGTGAGTTTATATACTTTATGGCTGAAGTTAGTTGGAGGGAACTGGATCGATCTCGAAAAGTTTCGCCGGTAGTTTCTACTTTGCAAAGTGTCGGAATCAGGTCCGTAATACGGTGGCAGTTCCTTGAAGTTTTGATCTTTCTAGACGGATTACGTGGTATTTCACGTCGACCGAATTCGAAAGTTGCCATATAAAAGATATCATCTTATTCGTTTCCCGAATTTGATGATCATTAGGCTCGAAGCATGATGATAAAATACTTATTACATGTCGTCATAATTGGTGTACGACCTCATTCATAAGAATAAATTTTTCTGCATAGAATAATATTGAGCGTTATAAGCGTTGTACAGTATTAACGTTACCGCATCACTTAATCAACGGCGGATAGTGCAATATGTTATACGTTTTCCATCGGTTCCCACTTATGCGCTCTTAAATTTTGTCATTCCAATATGGTTTGGAACACAGAATATCGTAAGTATTGACAAAATTTGAGCAAAACGTCTATGAAAATTTCCTATTACAATGTTTGAGTTCATTGCTATTATTAAGAAGAAGTAATTCAGCCAGATGTTTTCGTAAACTCGCTCGAAATGTCCCAGCGATGTGTAAGATGTGCTGTCACGGGGTAATTTGTTATATAGTTCTACAGCGGCATAGCTAGGTCCATAATTTGTTTCTGTATTCTAATGTAGATTGAATCTTTCTTTATCTCTAAATTTCCACATTTTCAAAAATATACCTATTATCACTTAACCAAGTGACATAAAATTTTTGTAACATGACAAAGTGCCACTCTAAAGATTGAGCATTAGACTCTACTCTTCATTTCTCTCAGGCTGGGCGCAATTATCCCAGCAACAAAACTCCCCTCGGTTTTTAACAAATATAATGAGATGTATAAATATAATTTACAGATAAAAATTTTAAGGAATGCACAATTTTCCAAGTAAGACAGAACACTAGAGACTTATCTCAAGGTTATTTGAGTCGATAGCTTCCTCCCAGCTCCTAGATACAAAATAAAGTCCCAGAGGGTATGGCCTGCCAGTTGACCAGAAATGATTTGTATAGTTTCCAGACGGATGTTTTCAGACAGCAACTCGATGACTCCAATTTTCATTCCAGTTGAAGAATATTCTCCATGGCCAGATGGTTATGCCACAAGCTCTTAATTTTGTACTGCTCGAACCAGGGACTGGATATGATTTGATCTCTCATCGTGGAGTGCATCTCAATCTTGAACCAGCATATGTCTTTGGCCTAGTAATAGGATATAATTTGCCCCCAGGGAGGAGCTATATCAGGATGAACGAAAGAACATTAGAAAGTGCAAGTGCATGTATAACAAGGCTCCTTCTCGATTTGCTTTTAAACGTACGTCAGGTATCATATGAGGCATAATATAAGTATTGAAAATTTGTTTTTGAGAATTTAAAAAAAAATTCTAGCTTTTCGAATTCTGCGAAACTTCACTAACCTAATTCGAATATCGTCAAAATTACAACTCGATCCTATATACAGGGTGAACCAAGACGAACTGCATCGATCGATATCTCAGAAACTGAATGTGGGAAAAATTTGAAATTTTGGGAACTTGCCAGATGTCTTGGGACCTATAGAGCTAAATTATTTTCATCTATTGGGCACTTCCGGTTATACCGGAAATAGACCCTAAGTCGCTTATTTTAAATGGGATACCCTATATATTATTACATTTCTGGATTCTACTTAACATTCTAGGCAGATTTCATGTATCATGTCCTATCCCTAAGTCTGAGCGTTTTTGACATATTCAGGTTTTTATGTCAAAAATTACGATTGCAAGCCCTAATTTAATTATCAATTGTTCCTATATGGAAGCCCTTTTTACTTACTTTGGGTTAGATGTCTTGTTGAAAAGGACCTACTTCAATAGATTTTGTATAATACTTGGACAAATAATCATACAAAATGTTAAAAAAAAAAACCATCTAGAATGAGATTGAGAAAACTGACAAAACTCGATTTTTTCAAATGGAAATCCACCATTTTTATTATTTTGTAGCATTAATCATCAAAAATGAAGGTAACTTTGTATGAGGTTATCTATACCTAACATTTGAAGTTTTCGAAATATTGCCAATTTAATATTTTTCTATGGCGGTTTTGCATTTAATGTGTGAACAATTAGATCTAGGATAGCCACGTTTATATTTGACATTTCAAGTAGCATTTGAATCAGGCTTAAAAAAATTATTTAAGTAAATATTCAAATTGGTGTCCTTGAATTTCTAAACATTTTACGCATCTCAGCAGCAATTGTTCATTAGTGGCTTTTCTTATTGATTGGGGGTCCAGGTCTTCAAACACGTCTCATGCAGTCTTCCATGGTAGTCACTGATGTTTTATACACGATATTTTTCACTGTTCCCCATACATAAAAATCGAGCACTGATAGGTCCGGGGAGCGAGGTGGCCAAAGATTTGGTCCATTGTCGGCTATCCATTGATCGTAAAATAAGTTTTCCAGATAATTATTGACCAAATGGGCATTATGTGGAGGTGCTCCATCATGTTGGTAGAAAAGTTTTCGAAGTTCAGCTAGGGGCAAGTTGTCTAAATAGTCATCTTCAAAATTCCACAAGATGTTGAGTTATCGGTCTCCTTTAATTTGAAATATGTGTTTTATATTAGAACTATTCAAAAAGATCTAACTTACCATTCAAGTTCTCTTGATAAAATTGTAAGCAAACAATGCCGTCATTTCTTACTGCACAATAAACGTTAAATTGCCAGGATTCTTGAAAATTGTGTTCCCTAAATGGGTGTACATTTCTATCACTCCAATGATGGCAATTACGTCGATTAAAAACACCATTCTTTGTAAATTTGGCTTCGTCGGTCCAAATGATATTATCCAAAAAAGAAAAATCTTCTTGTGAACGAAGTATTATGAATTCACAGAATTCCATTCTTCTAGGAAAATCATTTTCATTCAAATGCTGCACTAATGAAATTGCATAGGGATGATATTTGTGTTTATGTAAAATTCTTAGAACTGACGATTGAGATAATCCTGATTCTAATGCTACTTGTCTTGAAGATTTTGTTGGATATGCTTCAAAATATCCCAAAATTGCTATTTCAATATTTTCATTGTCAACAACTGTTTTCCTTTTGTACATTTTTGCCTTTACGGATCCAAAATTTTTGAAGTTTTCTATAATTCGTTTAACAGTATTTGGTGATGGTTTTTGTTTATGAGGATATCGGGTAGCAAATGTATCACAGGAAATAACTTTTTCACATTGTCCATAAATAATAAATAAGTTTAAATAATCCTCGTTTGTATAATTTAACCGGGCTGGAATTACGATGATTTGAAATGTCAAATATAAACGTGGCTATCCTATATCTAATTGTTTACACATTAAATGCAAAACCGCCATAGAAAAATATTAAATTGGCAATATTTCGAAAACTTCAAATGTTAGGTATAGATAACCTCATACAAAGTTACCTTCATTTTTGATGATTAATGCTACAAAATAATAAAAATGGTGGATTTCCATTTGAAAAAATCGAGTTTTGTCAGTTTTCTCAATCTCATTCTAGATGGTTTTTTTTTTAACACTTTGTATGATTATTTGTCCAAGTATTATACAAAATCTATTGAAGTAGGTCCTTTTCAACAAGACATCTAACCCAAAGTAAGTAAAAAGGGCTTCCATATAGGAACAATTGATAATTAAATTAGGGCTTGCAATCGTAATTTTTGACATAAAAACCTGAATATGTCAAAAACGCTCAGACTTAGGGATAGGACATGATACATGAAATCTGACTAGAATGTTAAGTAGAATCCAAAAATGTAATAATATATAGGGTATCCCATTTAAAATAAGCGACATAGGGTCTATTTCCGGTATAACCGGAAGTGCCCAATAGATGAAAATATTTTAGCTCTATAGGTCTCAAGACATCTGGCAAGTTCCCAAAATTTCAAATTTTTCCTACATTCAGTTTCTGAGATATCGATCGATGCAGTTCGTCGTGGTTCACCCTGTATATTCTAGGAGTTACAGATCAAACAAACTTCCAGGTGCTCATATCTCCTGAATCATCATTGAACGAATTCATACACACGGTTATACTAGAACGAAGGAAGTTGAATTAGTAAGAAATTTTTGTTTGGGGTTTTACAGCGATATTTCTCCTATAAGAACACCAATCTCGAATAGGAGAGTAAATAGAAAAGGTTCATCTCCCGGTCTCTCATAATCGCTATCCAAGCATTAGCAGCCTGGTTAATCCCGTCTAATATTCGAACAAAACAACCGGGATGTTCTTAAGCCGTAAGTAACAAACTTGCGACCATAAACAGTCCGACAACGGAACGCAGGCACCCCCCTTAGGTGGACTGCACAAGGGCTGCTTGAGGGGATGATGGGCGGAGGAGCAGGAGGCGCTCGAAGTCAGTTTCCCCGGACAAGTAGAGTTAAACTAATTCCAACTTGGGGGCTCGACGACTAACCGGCGGAAGTTGCAAACTATTATTGCGCGATGTTTGCTTTACGGGAATGGCTGGGGGGTTAGAGGGGAACGCGGACTTTGGGGGTTGTTTAAACTCAAGTTTGGAAATGTGTTTCGGCATAATATGGCGTATGTCGACATCTCTGTCCCGTTTTATGGCGCTTCCGAATTGTTTTGTACAGGGGTGGATCGGGTGGTAAGATAATTTATGTCATCATTATCTATCATATTATATGAGAGCAATCACAGAATCGCATTAACCGCCTTTATCGGTGTATCGCATACGGAAACCTACAGAAAGATCATATTCTTCCGTAGAAAAAAAGAAATGATCTGTCATACCATATGCAAATATGTATATGGAATTTTTCATCTGCTGATACAGCGCTGTTCATTGATCATGGCCGTTACATCTACAATTCTTTATTTGAAAAACACATTTTCTCATAAAATATTCTTCACCCTGTGCGTGTAATTTGATCGTTGAATACTTAGATAGATAGATAATAATTTATTTTGTTCGAAGTACATGATGAAATGTACAAGAAAAAAACGTCAAACAAAGATACATTAAAGAGAAATCGACCTTTCAGCCTTACAAAAATCAAAGTATTCCTTAATATTATAAGGTTCACACCTCAAAATAAAAGAGTTCAACTTACACAGCAGTAGTTTCTCTGTATTTACATCACGAAATTGCCTTGGCAATGCATTAAACATTTTCATACACATGTACATAGCATTATGCTGTGTCAAAGTGAACTTATGAGCTGGATAGAGATAACAGTCAATATATTGTGAGGTAGGTCGTTTATATATACAATAAACAGTAAAGGACCTAGTATGCTGCCTTGAATTACTCCATTAATGATATCCTTATCCTCAGAAATGAAGCTTTTATCGTTGATAGTAATGAGTACTTTTTGTTTTCGTCCTTGTAGGTAGCTTTGTATAAGTTTTAGTTGGTTATCCCTTATACCATATGCTTCAAGTTTACTTAATAATCTACTATGGTCTACAGAATCGAAAGCTTTGGAAATATCTAGAAATAGTCCTACCGGCACTTCACCCTTTTCAATTGCTGTGATAACAGTTTGAATCAACTCAAAAATTGCTGTACATGTATTCTTGTTGTTCATTAAGCCGTGTTGAGATGAACAAAAGATGCCATATTTCTTAAAAAATTTAATATGATCTGAAAGAACTTTTTCAAAGATTTTTGCAAAAGTTGTTATAACATTAATAGGGCGGTAGTTATTAAAATCATCATTACAGCCAGATTTATATAATGGTGTTATCATTGATAGCTTCAAAGCAGATGGAAAAAAACCAGTTATAAATGCACAATTCATAATATGCCTGATTGGCTCAACAATAAAGTGGGGATAGCCTTCTTTATTACAATGCTAGGGATTTCGTCATAGCCTGATGAAAGGGAGTTTTTCAACTGCTTCACTATGTTAAGAATTTCGACTGCTTCAATATCAAAAACAAAGAATGACTTGTCTTATGTATGTTCATGAGAAATTTTGATGATGGAATCTTTTCGACAAACAGACATTGTCGTTTTTAAGGCAAAATGGATTACTTCAACATCTTAACAATCAAGAAAAAGCCATTCAATTCACAATGGAAATCGAGAAAGATAAACAACTTATATATTTAGATGTACTTGTTCATAATCAGAATGGAATTCCAAGAACCAGTGTGTTAAAAAAAAACCAACAAACACAATCAATATCTACATTTCAATTCCAACCATTAACTAAATACTAAATCTAGAGTGGCGAAATGTTTATATGATATAGCAACAAATATATACTCTACCCAACAAGATAAAAATGAGGAAATAAATTGTAACATGACAAAGTGCCACTTTAAATAGTGAACATGAGACTCTATTCTTAATTCTCTCAGGGTGGGCTCGATTATCCCAGCAACAAAACTCCTTTCGGTTTTTGACAAATATAATATATATATATATATTCTTTTGAACTTTTGGCTTACAATATTTAGTTAGCAAACAATAAAGCATACAGATCAGGGGTTAGTGTCGGGGTGTCATACAATTCGGCGTATCACATAAAAGCCTAGGGAAAAAACCCCCGTAAAAAAACCCTGGCTCCCCGCCTAAGTGTGAAAGTACAAAAATAGGCTGAAATATATTAGGGATTTCTTTCTTCAAGAGTGGTCTTCTATTGATGGAAACAGAGACTTCTTCAAGGTACCCAGCAGAAAAAAGAACTGAATATCAAAAATATAAAATTTGAAAGAGATAAAGATAACTTCCTCAAATTAGCCTTTTTGGATTAACTCGATATTGTGAAGCAAGGATTTTTTAACATAACAAGCTAAACCGTAAATTTTACAAAGGAGATAATCAATGAATACATAACCTTTTATGGTTCCTCTTCAACGAAGGTTTTTTTTAGTATCCGTATGTGTCTCTTGAAGGAGAATAATCTCAGCACCATAGTCCTTTATTAGTTTAGAAATATACTACTCTTGTCCTTAGAAATACCTTCTATATTCAAATCTAATACACAAAACTTGTAGCCAATCTGCAAGGAGGATTCTTCGAATCGGGTCTTGCGGTCCAAGTGATGATTTTTCAGATCTTCTTATGTTTGAAGTCTGCTATGGAACCCATTGAAAGGGAAATCATCATCCATAGTTGAGGAAGATTGTGATATAACACTTATTTCATTGAAAAAATAGCAAAGGAAAAATTATCAACTGACATTCATTATGACTTATGACAAATATAATGAGGTGTATAAATACAATTTACAGATAATAATTTTAGGGAATGTACAATTTGCCAAGTAAGACAGAACACTAGGGACTTATCTTAAGGTTATTTGAGTCGATAGCTTCCTCCCAGCTCTCAGATACAAAATAAAGTCCCAGAGAGTATGGTCTGCCAGTTGACCAGAAATGGTTTGTGTTGTTTCCAGACGGATGTTCCAGACAGCGACTCGATGACTCCAATTTTCATTCCAGTTGAAGAATGTGCTCCATGGCCAGGTGGTTATGCCACAAGCTCCAATTATGTATTGCTCGAACCAGGGACTGGATATGATTTAATCACTCATCGTGGAGTGCATCTCAATCTTGAACTAGCATATGTCTTTGGCTTCGTAATAGAATATAATTTGGCCCCCAGGAAGGAGCTCTATCAGGATGAACGAAAGAACGTTAGAAAGTGCAAGTGCATGTATAACAAGGCTCCTTCTCGATTTCTTCCAAACAAATATTGAACAAATCATAGTAAAATTACATTATCTTAACAAATTAAACCGAGAAGTCCTGTTGTGGGAATCATTGGAAGCAGTCAATGCAGAAATGTGCTCTCATGTTACATATATATATTCTTTTGAACTTTTGGCTTACAATATTTGCTCTCATGTTAAAGTGCCAACAAGAACTAAAATTTCGGTTCCTGGGAGGAAATAAACACTTACCGAAAATAGTTATATATTTCTCGCAAATCTCTGACCCAAAAAAGTCACTCTTAGATATTGATTTCAATAATTACACAAAGATGATCGGCATCTAATCTCGACGGACAGGAAAAACCTACGCTGACAGTTTGAGGTTAGCTTCGCGGTCACAGATACCCGGCATAGAACACATCTATACTCTGTTGCCGGAGAAGTAGTTCAAAATTCTACGATCATTCAGGTGCGCGTACGAGACAACGTCAGTGGCGTGCAAACCGTTGCAAAATAACATCACAAAAATACTCAAAAGTAATAGTTATCCCAAATAGATATTGGAAAGAGCAAAACCAATAACAGAAAATCAGCGTGAACCCAATAATGATGCAATACAAAAAGATGTACAACTAATCATTAAAAGCGTCATTCCTTACGTGAAAAGTTTATCAGAAAAAATAAGAAGAATTGGAAATATGTACGACAAAACAACCGCTTTCAAGACACAAGATACCATCAGGGTTAATCTAACGAAATTTAAAACTGCTAACGAGAATCAAAGAAACAAAACCCTTCTTGAAAGTTAGAATAAACGAATATCAAAAGCTCCCTCAAGTGTGACACGGATAGATCCAAGTTGTTCCTACATACTGTATATATGAAAATCTCCAGATAAAATGAATCGATACATCTATCGTGTCCATGGCGGCCAAAACCACGACCTTTGAGCCACTACCCTGTACCAATAATTCTGCGTATCAACATGACCATTCAGGAGAAAATTTGCTTCGTCACTAAACAGTATGTTGTTGAATCGCTGCAGAATTTCGTTCGCAATGTTCAGTCGATTAGCATAGTCCGCATCCTTCAATTCTTTAACAATTGAATTTTTAGATGTAAGACTTTCTTTAAAATCGAATGTAAAGACGATTTTTTGGTGTTCAACGCTTGGCTTCGCTTTCAGATGGATAAAGGCGGATTTTGACGAACCGATGCCTCAACTTCTTCAATTGTTTCTTCATCGCGAACTGAACGAGGACGACCATAGTTTTGAATTTTAACTGTCTCACCTGTATCGAACATCCTGATCCATTTCCTTATGCTATCGTCACTTGGCGCGTGGCGTTTGCGATATTCCGCACGATAGAGACGTTGAGCCGTCACAATTGAATCACCATTACGATAATACGCTCGTACGCAAAATGCGCAATGCGTCCTCGTTCTGAATATGGCGCGAAAACAAATACCCGATACCCTTTATGGACACCTTGTATATCTCCCTGAACTACAGGATATGAAAGTGATTTCTAATATGAACCATCGAATATAAAAAGTAGAAGTTCACAGATTATATCAATTATGCACCCCCTGACTTGTCGTGATGGAAATGAAGTTTAATTATATTCGTAGTGTCTGTATTTTTCCACTCCTTAAAAAAAATTTAATCATTTTCCTTCAAATATATAGTTTTTAATGTAATTTTTTAGGCTCAAGTCAAGTGCGTATTCGCAAATTTCAATTTCTAGCGGATCTCGTTATCCAACTGTTCGATAGATGGTTAATTCTGAAAATTGGAAGATTATTGATGCATCGTTCTTGATCATTTGAATATTTTCAAAATCCTCAATTCCAAGACAAACATCTGACTTATTATAAACAATGAACGGAAATATTAATCCACCGATAAAAAATAGTTCGTAATATTAATTCTGATTAATTATTTCCGTATTCAGTTATAAGGAGTTCCATAAAGTTTAATCAGTGAATGTTTTGTTGTTTACTGCGTTGAACTTATTGATTATAAAAAGCACCTTACTCTCATCGATATTTTCGTTGATTGGTGAGGTTTATGTTATGTTTAATTCAGTTCTGGAGCCCGCTCCATCATAAAAAGTAACCATTACAATTATCATCATAATAAACAGAGTGAATTTTCGAAAACTACAAAACTACTTTCATTAACTTGTCAAATAAACGAAACAAATGGTCTCAAGCGATTGGACTGGACTCGCTGATAACCAAGGTCAAAGTTGAGTAAACCCGGCCGAGTCGATTGGACATATGTGCAAAAATATTCGAAGGAGATGAACGGAAGATCTCATATACATAAAACTGGACGTGTTCAAAAAAAAATGAAAACTCGAGTATTTTAAACTTATGATGGAATATGAAGCAGGTAGCGAATTTTCGAAAACGAAATATCCAGATGATTCTTCAATCTGCAAATTTAATCTGAGCTTTTTATAATTCCGACCCTGTATTTTTGAAAAAGTGTGTTAGAACTATTGGAAATAGACAATCATATTGTTTTACATTGATAATTTCATTAATATTGATTAAGCCATTCCAAAGTTATAACTAATGACCAAAGCAGTCGATGCCTCAAAGTACATACAATAAAAAAATTGAAAAATAGGTCGAACCAAACATCGTTTCGGAACTGCCTTGACAGGTTTGACGGTCTCCCTCGGAACCACCCTCTATAAAGAAGTTGTGAGAACTTTTCATTTCATGCTATTTTTTATAATTTTCTCAAAAAGCTCAGAAACGATTACTTTGACGGTAACGGTTTGCATCAAATTAATGCCCTCAGATATTGAACCGGAAAATGTATCATTTCTTTTATTTCAGCTAACCGGGTTTCTGAGGCCAGACGACGAATTTTGTACACTCGCTATTTCAACTTGTCGTTGGCCTTCTCTAAAATGTTCCATGAAATGACCTGAGGAACTGAACACAATTTTTAACATTTTTCGCAAGCATGCTTTTTAGAAAAATTCTAATACGTTCCTGCACTTCTGATAATAAATAAAATAATGAAATTTCACGAAACCAAGTGCTTGGAATTATAAATGTGTTCTCCAATCTCACACGGACCACGGAGTTAATGAGCCCGATTAAGATATAAACTGCTTCCCGATAAGGGTGATCCGTAATACCGCTCAAACGAGCGAATAATGGATAAAATTTATCCGATTCATCGTCTGTGGTGCTTAAAAGTTGCCTAAAATATTCGTAATAACTCGAATGGACGAAACGAGCGATCGGCTCGATCAATTTCCAACGGAAAGTTCCGGAATCCCCGCCCTATACCTTCCTCGCGAGAATCTCCGATATCTTCCGGTCGTATTTTCCGGCTTCTCCGCTCGACTTCTAGCAATTTCCACGTATTCAACGACCTCTCGGCCTCTTCCGTTCAGCGACGTCTTGTGAATATTCAACATTGGTCGGCTGATTCTTATACACACTCCTTCGAAATCCGTCTAAATGTATATATTGAAAGGGAAAAAAAAATGAAAAGCACCGATGTGATTTCAGTAGTTTTTCCGCACTTGTTTCAAAGTCTTTTCCCCGGATTCTGTAACAGTGATACTAAAACAACCACCATAATGAAGTTAAAAGAATCAACAAACCTCCATATAGTGAAGAAAACTGTATTTAATTAAGTCAACTGTCCATCAGTAGATGTTGCCATTGTGCAAATACTGGACGCTGACGCGACCTATGACTACTCATTTTTATATTCATTCTTTATTTGCTGTAATTCTTATTTAATACATTAATTATCGGTTTTCGGTATTATTTTCTTCTTCAATTTCCGTAGGTTGTATCAGAGTCCATTATAACCATGGTAGAAAAACACAGGTATGCTCTTGCGCATTGAGGAGAGATAGAAAAGTCAGAAGTCTCTCATATTCTGACGTCATCTAGTCACAAAGCATTAGATTAGGGGTTTTGTATAAAAATAAAGGTAATTAGGTATTCTTCTTACTAATCAACGTTAATTAATTCGACTTCCTCAATATTTATCTTGTTGTGATGCGATGCGCGGATACGGACGAAATAAGAAATTATTAATAATAATACTAATATAATAATAATAATGTTTATTTGCAACAGCAATATATAGTACAAAAAATATAGGTATATCCAATATATGATATAATAATTATGTCCAAATAAACGGAAAATATTATAGGCTCATTAGAACATCACTGTTGTGTATGAGCAATACACTTTTTATATGTTTAAAATCTTAAACGCCTATTTTTAACATTTGTGGTGCTTGTACCTATCTCATGTTACAATAAATACATAATTACACAGCAAAATATAGTTTTATATTTTTTTAATCATTGTGGTTTTCGTGAACAGAAGCAGAAGGCATATTAAGAAATTGAGTTATTCTCAAACAGCTTTTTTGTATCAAACCTTCCCAGATGAATGATGATATATTTATTCTATTTAAATACATTATATATGTATATAACGGGTGGTCCATCTAGTGTTTGGAATTTGAACTACCGATTATTTGACATTATAAACGTCAACTATTCTTTTTGACGTGACTAATATTTAGTTGAAAGTTTGAAGTTTACGAAATGGGACGCTATTCGCTTGAAGAAAGTTGGGAAATATTGAAAACTTATTTCCAAAGTGTTGAGTCTTCTACTCAAACTGTGCTATCGCGCAATGTTGAACGATTGGTTCTTTCAAGAAATTGAAGCTAACGACTTGGACGATGTTTGGTTTTTCTTTGTTTGCATTACATCAAGCGGTCTTAGGTGGGAGTATACAGCACCACCCCAACCCAATATAGCATATTTTAGTTGTGATTCAATTAAAGAATAATATGAGATTTTCAAGTATGGTATATCCAAAATATTTCTTAGGTATTTAAAACGATACAAGAGTGGTCTTAATGTGGGCATCCCATCGTAAATGAGAATCAATAGTGATGCCCAGGTACTTGATTGCGTTACGTTTAATTTGATTACTCCGTGAGTATTTTTTATTGTTAAGTGATTATGTTCAGGTAGGCCCTTTATGTTGTTTGAAAATGGCATAAAAAATTATTTTGTATAATTCATTTACTGTTAACATTTCATGACTAAAATAATCAAATATTTTGGACAGGTCTTTTTCCGCTGTATTTTTCAGACTTTCTCACGCATCATCAGTAAATAATTATTGTCTGGGCAATAACCATCTATTAATGTGCTTTGAACCAACGATCGAAAGACATCTTTTGTCGTTTTCAAGGTAAAATTAGCTTTTACAAAAGCTTTTTATTTCACCTAAGTTTTCAACTTTTATAAGTAGACAGAACACAAAAACTAGATGAAAAATGTTGCAATAATCTGTGGTGAAGTTTTTTTCAAGTTACATCCATCAATCGGCCTCCAAACTTCCGGCAATTCAATTGAGTATGCTTGACTAATTTGGATCTAACATCAAACTCTTGGGAATGTTTCTGATGCTCCTTTATTCTTTATTTAAATCACCTGATGAGTTCTTGTTTCTAGAAATCTAAAATTCCATACCGAAAAATTCAGAATGTTTATGCTGGTAGATAAAGTTTTGAATTATATCAGTTGAAAATTTCAAGTCAGAAGAACAGACCTTGCCGTCCCTGAGAAGCCGCCCCTGCTTCCTCCCTTTTCTCGTTTTCCGTGATCACCATTGCTGTTTCCAGTTTCCGAGTCTACTTTCTCTTCATTACACGTTCGAGTCCGCAATTCAAGCTCCCTCGCATCTTCTAATTCGAACCTTGTTTTTGTTGCGTTTGCATAATAAAAGACGCCGTAACGCGGGGTTAGAGGGGTGTTCCAGTATGGCTGTTCGCTAAGTACAAGAGCGGCGAGGGGGTTAATGATTATTACAAGTTTTTGATACGCAACGGGTTAGTAGGTTGGTCGAATTTCGGCATCGCGGAGGAAAACGAATATTCCCATCGTATTCAATTGAGACCACAACTTTTAACGTATGGTAAATTGATGATGAAGAAGTCGTGGGCTCGGAATTTCGTTTTTTGGACGAATGAAAGTTTTGCTCAACTTTCGATGAAGTAGAGAACTTCGTTCTTCAAGGATTTGATCAAGTTAGTTGAAAAAATCAATCATTTCTATGATCGAAAATCAAGTGTACAATAAAGGTTTGTTGACAAGTTAGTGTAGCGCCATTTATTTGTCATAAGTAGAGTTCATATTTGTTAGCCGACAGAGTTGAATTAATCCGTTTTATGCGCACCTATATCAATCTTGCTGTATTCGTGTTATAAACTATTTTAAAACTTGAAATCAAATTTGAAAGTCATAAAATTGGCCTTATTTCGCTGGATATTCGAAATTTGGCATGATCTTCGATGAAAGTTTGATCTGCGTCACCGTTTTCGAATCTTAGTTGTCAGGTATGCATAGTGGGTAAAAAAATTCTCACTTTTTAAGTCACAAAATTAGATACCCACTATGTTTTTTTTTTCAAATGCGAACAATCCAATCTACAATTTTTCATGTTTAGATTCTGAGTTATCTGTTTTTATTGAAACTCAGGTAAAAACTCCGGCAAAACACTTGGACTACTTGTTGTTTGTCATGCAGACTTGAATAATGTATATAATTGAGTCACAGATATATCCATTTATAGAGGACTTAAACTTGAAAATTGAAAAAATAGCTCAGCAGTTTCTTTTTTCCTGTGAATTTGTTTTATATAGCAGTGCTACATTTGTGCTGAATGACTTATGCTAATAATCGTTTCATAAGAAAACTTTTTTATTTCAGGAAATTAGTAAAGCCTTTTGAATTAATGTAATGTTTCGATATCGAGCCGAAAATCGACTCGAATCGATTGGGTTCTACTTTGCGATAAAGTATCCGTTTTCAGTTCTGTAGTTGTTCGTAATATAATTTTTTGCTGCGGACTGGTTTATTTTGGGCAAAAAACTCGTGAGACATTTTTTGTTTAGAATGAAACAGGCTATCGGAAACAAATTTTTAAATGGTAAACAAATAATAAGACAAAAAGTTACATTGGAAATAAACTTTAGGGGTTGCGTTTCCCACCCTTACAACCATGGGGTAAACCACGGGTGTCATTGCAGCAACGCTTTTCAGCAACGGATTTCGAAAGCTGATTTATATTTGTTGAATGAAATGACCTGATTTTTTTCGGGAAGTATTATATTTTTTTACTTCATTAGTGGGGGAACCACCTACATAAAAAAAGACCCCCAACAACCCCCACGAAACCTCCAACATCAAAAAACAATTTATTTTGCATTATAATTATGTCGGTTTATTAAATATAATCTACTGAATCCAGCACATACACTGAAATAATTTGTGACCCCCGCTTACCACCGCATAGCATAGCATTAGGGGATAACGGGGGTCACAAATTATTTCAACATATGGATGGTATTCAACAATATAAAAGGTTGTTATTTCCATCAAAAAATCGCCAGCAATGAGCAGTTTCACTGTCCGCCGAATTTTTAATTCGAGGGGCTATGCGGTGGTAAGCGAGGGTCACAAATTATTTCAGTATATGTGCTGGATTCAGTAGATTATATTTAATAAACCGACATAATTATAATGCAAAATAAATTGTTTTTTGATGTTGGAGGTTTCGTGGGGGTTGTTGGGGTCTTTTTTATGTAGGTGGTTCCCCCCACTAATGAAGTACAAAAATATAATACTTCTCGAAAAAATCAGGTCATTTCATTCAACCGATTACAAATGACACGCAATCGTAAATATAAATCAGCTTTCGAAATCCGTTGCTGAAAAGCGTTGCTGCAATGACACCCGTGGGTAAACTACATAAATAACTGGATAAGTTTATTTTTTCTAGTAGGAAACGTTAGGTTAATTTCAATATTGTAACTTTTCTGGTGCTTGTGAAAAAAATTGTTATACAAATTTTATGTACTCCCTTTGAGGGGCTGTATCTTAACAAGGGATGCTCCTATGAAGTTTCTTTATATGAAAGATCCTATCTTTTTTCGAGGAGAAATCACCTCCTCAAATTTTTACACTTATTTAGTTACACCCTGTATATGTCTGCTGAATTTGTTCATGGATCTCGTGAACAGAAATGAACCAGTATTTTACAACGCTCATTACGCGCTTTATCTAGTAGAACAACGTGCTACCGTTTTGCTCAAACGTCTGTAATTTCCGATTGGGTTTAACTTCCTGATGAAAAACACATGTCGGTCCAATGGCTCTGGAGTTCTGAGAATCTGAAATTTGTATCTTGAAAGATATTTGAAATCGGTTGAAACAAATAGGCTTGCAGAATTTCGCAGAGATTGACACGCTAGAAATTTTTTTAATTTGCAAAAAAATATATTTTTCAATACATCCAAACGAAAATTTGTGCATTTATGGACGTTATCGATATCCTACATATTCTCAATTTTCATTGTGTTAGCTTTCTCCCACCAGTAGATATTTTTTCATGTACTTAAGGGCAAACAATCAGGGAAGATAAACTTGATGTCAATTAATTGAACTGAGATTTACGTTCCGTGGCCAGTAAAATCGGAATAGAGAAATGTGAAAATTTCCTTCAGAAAATTCTAATCCTCGATACTTTCAGAAATACTTATTCGATTGACATTTCATAAGACGAGAGAAAGAAAGATATTCTAAATGATTTTTCGATAGAGTTGCGGCATCTTTGATTGGTTTTTAGAAGAAGAGAAGTCAAACTTCGAAATAAACTCAAGGAAAACTACGAGTAGTTATTTTAAATTTGAGATATAGGTTTGTTCATTCATCGTGGCGGTTGTATTAGTATCTCAGACTACAGGAAATGACTCTAGAACATGCGCGCAAACGCTTCTGACGTCACGTCAGTGTTTTTCTAAAAAAAATTATGGATTATAAAGAAGTGCATTTTTATTCTTTATATTTTTCTAGTTTTAAACTACTGACCAGTAGTTAACAATGGCATCAAAGCAACATGGCCTAATCTCAACGTTTCCAATAGTGATTTGATTACAAATTTGGATTATTTTTCCATTCTTATATTACAGAAATGAACTAATCAATCGTGAAAATCTTCATATCAACCATTTGTAATACGTGCTTGGAATACAGATTGATAGCATTTGCATTTTATAACCTCGATGTGACCGTTCCAATTTCATTCCTTCGTCGAGGATAGCGTTTACTTTCAATTGTAGGCGGTATAGATACATGTTTTTCAATATTATTCTATTTCCTTTGCCTCATACGTGATGTAACTGTTGTTACAAACACTGCGAACGACAACAAAAACATTACTCAAGGGTCAATCCATATGAAGTGATCCAAAAAAAAATAAGTTGGTTGCTTGAATGTTTTAAAAAAGATTAACATTTTTATATGTTTTTACCAAACATAACAGAAGTTCAAAACAGTAAAAAAAAATTTTTTATCTCACATTGTTTATGTGTGGCGGCCATTTTTGTTCTGGAGCGTGCAACGTTTTTTGGCTTTGAAAGCATTAGCGATAAATTGATTATCTCAGGCTGGGTTAGTGCTACAACATTGCAAATTGTACCATTTTTTTCAGAATTTTCTGCTCTACAACATTGGTTCCTACACATCAAACCATATATTCATTATTTACACCTCAAAATATTCTTCAAAGTATAGTGATTAGAATTCAGAAATTCCAATTTTTAAGACTACAAAAAACCATGAAGGAATGATTTATCAGAGTTACAATTTTTTTGTAGCTAGATAACATAAAGTACTTACTGAGAATTGAGTTTGAGCTTCAGCAATGTTGTCCTTATTTGTTTATGAATTTTTAAAATTTCATTTTTTTGAAATTTTTGGAATTTTGAGGTTCAATATCTTTGGTGGGACTGGATGAAAAGTCCCCATTTTTGCACATTATGTAGACCTATGTGATGCCAAAGTGGGGTAAAAATTTTAACTTTGATATCTGACTATTAAGCAAGTTATGAATTTTTATATTTAAGGAAAAATGACGCGAATTATACTGAAATGTTTGGTACAATAGGTGATCTAGAATGTGTTTTCACCCATTAAAATGTTGGTTTTTTTTAGTTTTAAAATGTATAATGTACGTTTAAAAACACCTCCACTATTAACATGCCCTATATATATATGTATTTATATATAAACCTGAGAAATAAAAACAATAATTAAAAGTACATGTAGATTCAGTACTAAAATTTTATCATTTAATAATCAATTAGTTTTAATTAACTAAAACATTATTTTTATAACATATTTTTGGACTATTTCACAAGCTCTATATGTATACAGTAACAGCTGTGGACATGAGTCCAAGCAACAAGACAGGTCTGAACAGGCGCTTGGCAGACAGGGCTGTACAGGCGCTTGGCAGACAGGTCTGTACAGGCGCTCTGTTCTAGAGCTTACTACTGCAACGGGAAGATCTTATTCCATTCCCCAAAATCTTTCTGAAGAAATAAGTGTGCTTCTTACTAATCACTTGGATTAAGAAATAAAAAACGTGAAGCAAAATGTCCTGTAAATACACTTGTATATGTGACAATTGTAGATTTTACAAAACAAATATTAAATAAAAAACCTGCAAAGTTTACAATATAGTATGTTTAAAAATGTTTCAAATGCCTTAATAACTCAAAGCCTATTAAACTTTAACAATGACACATTTGATTAAGTTTAACGCAGAAATTAAATCAATTTGTAGCAAAAGTGAACATTTTTAATTTTCAAAAAATTTTATTTTTATATATATAGGACATGTCAATAGTGTGGGTGATTTGTAAAATTGCCAATATGCCCTTTAAAATAAAAAAAAACAACTTTTTAATGGGTAAAACACATTCTAGATCACCTATTGTACCAAACATTTCAGTATAATTCGCGTCATTTTTCCTTAAATATAAAAATTCATAACTTGCTTAATAGTCAGATATCAAAGTTAAAATTTTTACCCCATTTCGGCATCACATAGGTCTACATAATGTGCAAAAATGGGGACTTTTCATCCAGTCCCACCAAAGATATTGAACTTCAAAATTCCAAAATTTCAAAAAATGAAATTTTAAAAATTCATAAAAAAATAAGGACACCAATGCTGAAGCTCAAACTCAGTTCTCAGTAAGTACTTTATATTATCTAGCTACAAAAAAAATTGTAACTCTGATAAATCATTCCTTCATGGTTTTTTGTAGTCTTAAAAGTTGGAATTTCTGAATGCAAATCACTATACTTTGAAGAATATTTTGAGGTGTAAATAATGAATATATGGTTTAATGTGTAGGAACCAATGTTGTAGAGCAGAAAATTCTGAAAACAATGGTACAATTTGCAATGTTGTAGCACTAACCCAGCCTGAGATAATCAATTAATCGCTAATGCTTTCAAAGCCAAAAAACATCGTGCGCTCCAGAACAAAAATGGCCGCCACACATAAACGATGTGAGATAAAAATTTTTTTTTTACTGTTTTGAACTTCTGTTATGTTTGGTAAAAACATATTAAAATATCAATCTTTTTTAAAACATTCAAGCAACTATCATTGGACCACTTCATATGGATTGACCCTCAATTCGAAAATAATCCTCGATAGATAGATGACTTGTTTTCTTTTCCCATTCCGTGAAATCGATCTTCGTTTCAAATTCAAAAACATAGTGTTATTCGAACGAAACTGTTTTGTGAGTTTTTTTTTAATTTTCATTTCAAGTATGGAATATTGATCAAGTCAATGTCTATGTTTCAAAAGATATTTAACCCTTTTGGAAACATAACAAATAGGAATAATAGTGTATTTGGTCTAATAATTTGCATATACAATAAAGTGAGTTTTTGACCACTAAGTTAATCTAAACTAAGTTATTTATGGCGCTTTTTCAAATTTTTACTCGTTACAAAGTTATAAGCGATTAAAGGTTTCAAATTGGGCCACTGAATTTTTCTCAAAATTACACAATAAATTCAGCTTTTGCTTTATAGTAGTGCATATGGCATCATGCTTGTGAATTCACTCTGTTCTTTTCAAAGGCTGCAACGTTTAATACTCATTATAAAAACACATATGTATTGCTATTCGGAAAATATACATAACTTTCATCTAAAACGTTATTTCAGCTGAAAATAATACCTAATTTCATGGTTTGTGGGTTTCAAGCCAAGTATATGTGGTAATTTTCAAATTTCTTAATTTTAGGCACAATTTAATTGAACATTACAAAAGCAAATACTCATTCAACATCAGCTCTTCCATTTTGTCTTCAGATCATTAAAACTGCGCTATTGCCATGTTTTTCATTGTCCATAAATATCAAAGATTGCTGTGTTTAATTTTCTATGTTTATTTTGAACCTGAAAATTCCAAAGTGATTTAATAATTCGTGGAATAGAAATTTCGAAGTTTCCCTATTCAAGAAGTGTCTAATGCTCTAATTTCCAACAGAGAAACCAATTCGATGAAATGTGGTATTATCAAAACCTATTAAAAAAATTTATCATCATTTTTCTACAGGAATAATTTTCCTGAAAACTGTATAATGCGCACTTGAATACTTGAAGAATATGTATGTTGTTTATTCAGTTCAGTGTAGAAACATGGTCCTGTACGTAAGATCAGAGTTATTATATTTGCTAAAGTTTTTCTTTAAAGATGATTCTGAAAGTACTGGAAGTATTATAGCATTATGTCATACGATTATGTTTCTTAAATTAACTTCAAGAAAACGTGCTTTCAATTTTCTTTTTCGATCAAGGTTGAACCCAAGAAAAAGCGATTTCTTTCCAAGTATCGAATTATTCAATGTCGAATATCTTGAAAACTATCCATTTTAGGAAGATAAATGTTGAATAGTAAATTTTTCCAAAACGATTAAGCATGCAGTAAATGCTAGAATGTATTAAGTATTTGGTATTCTGGGGGTTTTACAAGTATGTGATGTATGATCTGAATTGAGTGTATCATCAGTTTGAAATCTATACAAGCAAAAAACAATCTGTTCAATGAAATTTCAACCCCCTGTATCTTTCAGCCGGATCTGCATTTCAAAATAATAAAGCAAAAATAGAGATTTTTTCTAATCTGAAGGATTTATGGTTAAAACTAATGTAGTAGTCAAAGACTCACTCGATATGTTCTTGTAAGTTTGCAATTTACTTAACTTTGTTTTTTATTGCAGGTGGTCCCTATGGTTTACAATGGATCAAAAACGTGGTCGCGTAGTGTAACCTAGTTGTGGACGGAACGGTCCGCTGTGGGACAGAGAGAAGCAGCAACGGACCGTGTGTGACGGGACCGTGAGTGGTGTTTTCGCCTGGGTGTTGTGTGTTGTGTCTGTGAAGTGTCGGTGTGGTTACGTTATCGCTAAATTGAGTGAATGTCTCAGTAGTGTCGTTGATTCTTTTCAAAATACCGTTAATCGACAAATGGACAAGCGCAAAATGATGCCAAAAAGAGCTCGGGTTGCTGGACCGATATCCAATGGTCCCATGCAAACGCGTCCCCTAGTTGCCCTCTTAGATGGTAGAGACTGTTCGATAGAAATGCCCATATTGAAGGATGTCGCGACAGTGGCCTTTTGCGACGCTCAGAGCACCAGTGAAATTCACGAGAAAGTTTTGAACGAAGCAGTAGGGGCACTTATGTGGCATACCATTATTTTAACGAAGGAAGACCTCGAAAAATTCAAAACGTTACGGATTATCGTTCGTATAGGTAGCGGCGTGGACAATATCGACGTTAAAGCCGCTGGCGAATTAGGTATAGCAGTTTGTAACGTGCCAGGTTATGGAGTCGAAGAAGTAGCCGATACCACGATGTGTCTAATTTTGAACTTGTACAGGAGGACGTATTGGTTAGCTAACATGGTACGGGAAGGAAAGAAATTCACGGGTCCCGAACAGGTCCGCGAGGCTGCTCAGGGATGCGCCAGGATACGTGGCGATACGTTGGGAATTGTAGGTCTTGGCAGGATCGGTTCCGCGGTCGCGCTACGTGCCAAAGTCTTTGGTTTCAATGTCATATTCTACGATCCATATCTACCAGATGGAATAGAGAAAAGTTTAGGACTTCAGCGAGTCTACACGCTGCAGGATCTTCTGTTCCAGTCAGATTGTGTAACACTGCATTGTACGCTGAACGAGCATAATCACCACCTTATCAATGAATTCACAATCAAACAAATGAGACCTGGTGCCTTTTTGGTCAATACTGGTACGTTCCTTTGAATAATGTTCTATTTTCAGATTGTTGTCCAGTTCGCTAATTTCTGATTTACAATATGTTCTATCTACTCCCATACAATAAAATTCATTTCTCAACTGCTTTCGAACAGTAATAGCACAGAACACTACTCTTAATGTAAAAGAAATAAAAATTAACTAATTTTTGGTAGTACAGGAACGAACCGGAGGGAAATTTGAATTACCAAAGCAGCGGGAATTTTAAATTTTCTCAAGCATGCATGGTAAAAATGCACTAAAATATGCTGTTCATGTAAAATTCAGGCATATGCTAAATTATTAAGATGAAGATAAAAGCTGTTATAAACAAGAAATGAAGACGAGAAAAACAATACTGAATTATAAAAAATAAATGAAGGAACAATATTTCACTCTAATCGCAACAAAATTAAATAATTAACTAAATTATTCAGCAACAGAGTATAAAGAATTGATAGGAATAGTTGACTCTTCAGTAATACTAACACGTAAACGATTGAAACAATAAAAATTTTCTAGAGAATTCAAGGTTTTCGATTAGCTTTACTTTAAAATTGTAATACAATGGAAAAACGGTATGAAGAAAAAATAAAATTCATGTGAAATCAATAAATCTAATGAACTTTCAGACTTCATAAGAAATGAATTAATGAAGATAAAGTTCAGGGTCACAACATAAAATTTAAGTCATTCTACACAAAAACCTTATGCTATATTTAAAACGCTCATAAAAGTAAAAAACAGTTATGACTGAAAAAATATTCATTTTAAAAAAAGTCATTAATTACCAGAAAACTAACAAATTGTCAAAATATGACAGTGAAAATAAAATGATCAAAAAGAAACCTTACAACAAATATCATATCACATATTAGCTGCTGTCAAGTCACCAAGTAAAGCGCCCTGGGAAGGCTCCTGGTACGCTCCGATTTACTCTAGTCCTTTCCAGTAAACTCGTTTCCCTTCATTAAGAGGGCGAGAAGCATCATAAGTTCAAGCCCCCGGATCACACGCACCTGTCTGGAAAGCGACTTATGTCAGTTGCAGAGCATATCAGAAATTGTGGATATTTTTTATCTGCTCCGCGGGGGTTTGTATAATCCAGGTGTCCTAGAAAAAGTAAAGCTGTATCAAAACTTTGCTCTCAGTAAATATTTTCCTCTTCTTATGATGGACTTTTATCAAATATTTATTCTGCCAATTTTTTTTAATAATATGATGGATGGTGAATTCCCCACCATGCCTAATTACTATTTCAACGAATTTATCTTTAAACTTATGCCCATGATGATAATGGTGTGAAAAAAGTATTCAAATCTTAATTTTAAATATTGATAGATGTGATCAACTTTGCACTACCATAATTCAATCTAATTTTATCATCATGCTCCTTAAAACACATTATGATTATAGAAATAATCATAGCAATCATAGATAAACATTTTTTCAATATGTATCCTGCTGTATGAGCCAAGTAGGCACGGCACCCTCGGGATATTATAACCAGATGTAGAACAGTGATCAATACAAACTTAATGGTGAGTTTTACTGTTTTAACTGATTGTTACAACTCGCCCAATTATATGAGAGAGCTACTTGCAGCATCCTTGAAGTCTCTTAGCTTTTCCAGGTCGTAAGTAAGAAGAATTCGATGATTAAAATGAAAACACAATACAGTCTCTATTGTCTATCCATAAGCTTAAAAGCACCACAAATTTTGCTTATGGTTTGAAAATCATATCGTTTACTTAATTAAAAAAAAATACTGCTTATTATGTTAGGTTGGGAAAGAGAAATCCATTATTTTTACTTTAATTTTGGGATATTTTGTAACTTCTTCTTCGTAGAGTAAATCCACGGAATCATGTAAGGAGTTTTTTTTGCGAGCTTGTTTTAGTCCAGTGAACTATTGGAACAGCGAGCATTCCATGAAAATACTCAGAAATAATCTGGTTTGAAATTTTATTGAATCACATGTCTTAATTCTGTGTTAAGATTATATAATTCATTAATTTTTTGCGGTAGGCTTTTTCTATATGGTTCAATTTTTCATTCATTTCGTTAGTTAATATAAACTTTGTTTTAGGCCGATATCATTAACATGAGCCTTTTCAAATTTTTGTTGTGAGTTATATAGGTTATCCTCAACTTTAATTGGAATAATAATAAAGATGATATATAACGGTTTAAGAAGGAATGCTATTTTGACCGACATAAAACTGAAGAAAGAGTGTAAGTTCGGTTTTTTTACAATTCAAGATATTTATTCATTAATTCTTTCATATTGTCTATATCCGTTGTTTTTGTATCGCACTTCCCCAGAGTCCGGGAATAGTTTTCGGTACAAGTGCGCAAAAGTGCCTGACCTCGCGTTAGCGCTTTTCTATATTTTTAACAAATTTCCTAATACACTAAATTTATTATTTAGTTTTATTCTATCTGTGGAGGATAATGGTTCGGATCTTCTAGTATAAAAAGTTTGTGTGAATTCCTCATCTACAGGTACCTAAATATATATGATGGAGGGGACTTAACTTGAGTGATTTATTATACATAAACGCTTATTCGATATCATGTGTCTGATCTTTCTACTTGCCGTCCTTTCTGTGTGGTGCTCCGCCCACGCAGTACAAACTGTTTAGGACCAGTTCAACTGCCGGCCAACAGGTAGTTTTTAAAATAGAAGTTTACCGTTGATGGAAGGATGAACACACAACCGAATCTACGAACTACGGACCTTCAACTCTTCAAGCAAGAGTGGCTTTATGTATGACCCCTAACCTACCCAACTGGTATTTTCTAAGCTCCGTCATTAGAGACTCCTGTCGCAGTTTTGGATTATTGGCTAAATAAGTCCATTAAAGATATATATTGCCATAAGAGCACTGATGAAAGTGTAGTCGGTGTTTGGTTTCTGATTACAAATAGTTACTGAAATGTTATACTGAAATGTTTGGGTGTGGACCGTTTGAATGAATTATAACCTCATTTTTCGCGATTCTATCTTATAAATAATTAATAAAGAACTTTTTTGTATGTCACGAATGTATTCCAACCAAATATTTTCGAGGGATAAATTTTCGTGTTGAATTAGTGAAACAATCATAAATATTATTGTTGATACATATGTTTAATGAAAATTTTGAAGAACTCATAATGAATAATAGAGTAAACCGAAAACTGTATATTCCTAGATGCCTAGATGCATGATGAGGATCTCTTGTACAAAAATCTAATAGCAAAATAAGCGAGCAACTTTTGTTGGGTTTAGCTCATTTTATAAAATCCATACAGTCGACTGCTGTTTACTTTCTGGCGAGTAAATCCACGATTTATCACCTGTCACGATGTCATAAACGTGCTTCGCAGCAACGCAATCGTATTTTTGGGGCATTTCTTTCGACCAACCGACACGAGCCTTTTTTGAGCGATTGACAAATTGTATAGAATCCAAGGCGAACAAATTTTTTTGACGGTCGGTTTTGACATATATACAGGGTGAGTCTTTGACCACTGCGTTAATTTTAACCATAGATTCTTGACGTCGAAAGAAACATTTTTTTCCTATAACATTTCTCCAAATTTGGCCCCGTTCAAAAGATACAGGGTGTTGAAATTTCATAAAAAAATTGCATTTTCACCTGTAATATTCAAACGACAATATCAATTGAAATGATCTCTTGTAGAAGAGGTTTTTGATAACACTCGTGCATATTTTGGCATCGATAGATTTATTCCATTTCTTGTGGGTTTCTCACTACTACTCTACAGATTGGTTATATTACATGAAAAACAAATATCACATGAACTGAAGGTCCGTATCTTGTACTTCCTGGAATCATTATTCTTTTTTGCAGATAAAATCATTCTTCATCTTTTCGCCTAAATTGCACCGTTCTTGAGATATTTGAAGTTGAAAGGAATTAAATCGATATAATTTTGTCCAAATTTTCTGATTTTCCCAAATCCAACTCTGTGCTGAAATGATTCAATAATCAGATTTGTTCAATGTTGCCATATTTGATTTCTTCATGAAATATTTCTTCAAAAGGTTGGGGAAATCTCTCCAGTCTATGGTTCCACCACTAAACTCTTTAGATGAAATTAACCACTGAACAATTTTTGTCTTACATTCACTACAAAACCTTGTTTAATATTTAATCGAGAGTAATATTCCATAATAAATAGAGAAAAAAATTTCTCTATTTCAGTGTCGCAATGAGTTCAATATAGTACTAAAAACAGTGCTGTAATGAACTCATTACAGCATTGTTTTTAGTTATATTTTTCATATTTTTTACAGTATGATATAAAGAGACTTCATAGACCCGTTCACTGGTCTCTGTCAAGGAGAAGAAACTTCAGAAATATCAGTGTTTGGCAAATCATAGATGATTTTTTCTGGCTTTGAGTGAAAAAAAAAAGCAAAGTGACAACCTCTTGCCTTGGAAGTTTTCATAGAAATGATCGTTTTCATTATTTGGAAATTTTAAGAAGAAAATTACAAATGTATGATGATAACACCCAATAATTCTGAGGATAACATCCAATAATTCTTTTTTGGAATTTCTCACTAGAAAGGGATGGTTTATAATCTTGAAGTAGAAAGAAATTATAGTAGAACAACAAAAATCTATGTTTATGGTGTTGAATTTTTTTTACCAGAAAATTAGTATTTTGTATCTTCCTTCTGGATATGGACTTCATCATTATTAACAAGCATACAGCATAATCAATAACCTCTATATTCAGTTTACGGAAAAGTTATGACCAGTATGAACGGCTAATGACATTCTTACAGAATACGGTAACGGCTTATACGGTACCGGCCAGTATAGACGAGCCCATAAGCATTTTAAGTTTTCACATTGGGCAAATACCCCTCTGTAATCCAGTTTAGTTTGAATGAAAATTATCTTCCACAGCATCCACTATTGAATCTGAATTGTTTAAAAACATTATTTTCCCTCTAAGAATTGATGCACTCATTCATGTTTCATTCAATTCCTTTCAATTTCAAATATCTCAAAAATGGTGCAATTTAGAAAAACGATTAAAGATTTTATCTGCAAAAAACTAATTATTTCTAGGAAGTACAACTGACCTTTAGTTCAAGTGATATTTGTTTTTCATGCAATTTATCCAATCTGTAGAGTAGTAGTGAGAAACCCACAAGAAATGGAATGAATCTATTGATGCCATAATATGCATGACTGTTATCAAAAACCCTCTACAAGAGATCATTTCAATTGATATTATCGTTAGAATATTACAATGAAATACGAAAATTTTTTTTCAATGAAATTTCAACACCCTATATCTTATGAACGGGGCCAAATTTGGAAAAATGTTATACGAAGAAAATGTTTCTTTTGACGTCAAGAATCTATCTATAATATAAAAATGAATCGCAAAATGTGTTGGTAAGCGCATAACTCAACAACGCCTGGACCAATTTGGCCAAATCTTTTTTCAAAATGTTCGTTGAAGTTCAAGGATGGTTTTTACGGCGAGAAAAATTAGCATTATTACAGAAAAACCTAAAAATAGCCCTTTTCTTTTTCCCATTCAAATGATTTGTAACTAAAAAGGTTTTGCAGCAATGTAAATTGATTGTTTGGGATGAATGAACGATGGCACATAAAAAATCTTTGGAGGCTTTAGACAGAACCTTAAAAGATCTACGGAGCAATAAAAACCGATTTGGTGGTGCAATGATTTTATTAGCAGGAGATTTTCGTCAAACATTGCCAGTGATTCCACGATCAACGCCAGCTGATGAACTCAATGCATGTCTAAAGTCCTCCAATTTGTGGAAACATGTCAAAGTACTTCATTTAAACAAGAATATGCGTGTCGAGTTGCAAAATGACCAATCTGGAAACATATTCTCTAAACAACTCATTGACATTGGTAATGGCAAATTTCCTATAGACATGTTGACTGGCTGCATTAACTTTCCTCAAAATTTTTGTCAGTTAACTCGATCAAAAGATGAACTTATTCAGAAGGTGTTTCCAGATGTTTCTTAAAATTACAGAAACCATGATTGGTTGAGCGAACGAGCTATACTGGCTGCAAAAAACATAGATGTAAATGAATTAAATTTCAAAATTCGAGAACAAATTACAGGCGAATTGAGGATATATAAATCAGTTGATTCGGCTACTAATCAGGATGATGTAGTCAACTATCCACCGGAATTTTTAAACTCGCTGGATTTGCCAGGATTGCCACCTCACAATCTTCAATTAAAGGTTGGATCGGTGGTTATAATGTTGCGAAATATCAACCAACCTCGTCTTTGCAATGGTACACGGTTAGCGAAAAAAAAATTACTAAACAATGTGATAGAAGCAACTATACTCAAAGGAAAGTATAAAGGAGAAGATGTTCTCATACCGCGCATCCCAATGATTCCGACTGATGTGCCATTTGAGTTTAAACGACTACAGTTTCCAGTGCGGCTTGCTTTTGCTATGACTATAAACAAGTCCCAGGGGCAATCATTAAGTGTTTGTGGTATTTATCTAGAAAACCCATGTTTCTCACATGGTCAATTGTATGTTGCCTGTTCCCGTGTTGGAAAACCGAATCAGATTTGTTTATCTATGCGCCAGGTAATCAAACAAAAAACATCGTATACCACAAAGCACTACAATGATAATAATAATAATTATGATTCACATGATTAACAATAAAGCGATTACTTATTTTTAAATCCTTATATATGTTTTATTTAATTATTTTTTATTCACGACGCCCTATCACCAGGGTGACGGTTCTGTTCAGGAGAATTTTTTAAAATACGTAGGCACAAAAACTTCCACATTACAAATCTTTTTGACAGGACGAGGTCTGTCGGGTCAGCTAGTTTGTATATAATTTTTGGCTTACAATTTTTGGTAAGCAAACAATAGAGCGTGTAGTGTTAGCAGGGGTTAGGGACGGTGTGCCATTCAATCTGGCGTATGACATGAATGCCTAGGGAAAAAACCGCACTATAAAAACCCTGACCTAATTTCCTGAAATACCCATATATCGAATTTATAGTTTCATATGCGTACTTTCAGATTAACGAAAAACTTCTCTATTTTATTAGGCTTACACATTATGATGATTAAATTCCCAAGTAGTGAGAATCTCAATCCCCCAATTTGTACACACAGATAACACCAAAATGTAGCAGGTACTATTTCGCTCCAACTCGGGTCAGTGGCTGGATTCCGTTATCGTAGCAGACGTAGCCGAAGGGAATCCAAGCGAATCGAAATAGAGTCGGTATGTTACCGACTTGCTTTCTCGTTTGGTCATCATTACGCTCTCGATTTCGAAACAATATTTGGAAACAATGGCAACGTTGCAAAAAAGAAGACACTAAAATTATTAGGATGTTTTTGTATTAATTTTCTAGTAGTTGACAATTCTAAACATGTAAAACTTCAGATATTGGAACCTTGAAACATCATAAATATATTTATTATCTTGACTTATAATCTTCATGCATGATCGTGCGCATACGTAGAAATATCTGTTTTATAATTAGCAAAATAAAAACGAATTCTTTAAATGACTTCCACAATTCTTTAATACTTATAATTTTACTTATGAAATTTCTGAATCTACTTTTTATTGTGACACTCATATCGCACAAGAATTATTTTATATGTTCGCTAGTTGCGGCATTTACTATTTGTAAATTCGTAGTTACTGATGAGCCATGGGAATTGAATTAAATTTTCCAATTTATACTATGTATTGTATAATGTTGCTTATCAGATTACACTGATTATACTACAGAAGTATAGTTCACCTTGAAATATACAGGGTGTCTCAAGTTCGAGTTCCTATTAGACGTTTCTGGAGAACTAGACATATTTGAAATCTGAAAATTGGGATTATGATATTGTTCGAAGTTCTCTACAGAGCTAAAATATTTTCGAATCCCAAAAACTTCCGGTTATACAGGGAGTGAAAATAAATTCGATGAAAAAATTTTTTCAAGTTTTTCATTCCTGGTATGATCGAGTACTCAATAGTGAATACATTTCTGTTAAAACCATTGTATTAAATCGAATAGTTTTCAAAATATTAAAAAAAAACTGGAGAAAAAGTCAAATATGTTCAGTTTGTAATATGTTCATTATTTTTTTTTTAAATATCTTGAGCGTAAACCGTTTTTACAACATCGAAGAGGAAGGATGTGAAAAGGTCATGCATCTTTTGAATTACAAAAATATCATCACAGGGTGTTACAAATTTTGTGTTGAAAATTGTGATCTTGAATTGGCCAGAACTTCTGTTTTTCAAATTAGAACCCTATTTTTTTATAATTTTGTTGGATTCTGCGGTCAAAAATAATGATAGTTTTCTCTCATGATTATGCTCCTAATTTCAAGAGTAGAGTCAAATTCTTTGAATCTGATTCATAAGGATATTCTGTGAGCATAGAAGATGAATTATCCCATTTATAATTCACAAGTGTCAGACAGGTCTTATTGTTAGTCGTTATGAAATTTTTTTATTTCACAAAATGAATCGTTGCTATTCTAATAATGAGATTTTGGATTTATTTCTTATATTGTATTTTTTCAATTGTATACGCAATACACATTCAAATGCACTTAATGATATTGTTTATTTCAAATCCAATGGGATGACACAAAATGTTGAGTATTCAATGAGAAGTATTAATTTTTTTTTAAATTTCTGAAAAGATGTTTCAATATGGTAACCATTTTGTTCCACACACTTTCGAATACGTCTTGAAACACCTCGGTTAGTCGCTCGCTCAATTTCCTCCCTCTTTAGTGAGTGGAAAGCATCCTCCACACGTCGTTTCAAATCTTCTTTGCGTTCAATAGAAGATTCATAGACTACGTTTTTTATTCTACCCCATAAATAAAAATCTAAGGGAGTAAGATCGGGAGATCCCCCGATTACCAAACATTGCATTCAGTTCTTCAGACACCTCGTGCGAACTATGTGCCGGAGCCCCATCCAATTGATAATATGCGGTAGTCGACATACTCAACGGCAGTTCATCCAAAAACTCAGAAACAAAATTACTCAGAATTTCCAAAAAATTTTCTGTATTCAAATTTTCTTCATAAAAGTAGTACCGCACCTTATTGTTCATCAAAAGAGCGAACGCATTAAAACTGAATTTGTTCTGGGGGTTTCTTTGTCTTTTTCTATGAGGATTTTCACTTCTCCAAATGTGGTAATTCTTTCTATTAAATAGTCCTTCATTATTGAATTTTGCTTCGTCTGTCCAAATGATTTTTTCAAAAAATTTTCATCATTTTCAAGTTTTTCTAATATTCCTCTACAAAAATTTAACCTTTTTATGTAGTCACCTGGTTCTAATGCATGAACTTTCTCATATTTGTAGTCATGCATGTTGTGTTTATTCAAAATTCGGTGCACTGAATTTCTGTCTAAATCGATTTCATGAGCTGCACTTCGAATAGATGCATTTTCATTCGCTTCGAAATAACTCAAAATACTAATTTCATTTTCCTCATCATCAACTACCCTTCTTTTGTATTCTTTAGGGGCTCTTACACATCCAAAACTTTGAAAGTTTGAAACATATTTTCTAAAGATCTTCTTCGTCATGGAAGGTAAATGGGCATACTTCTCGTTGAAGGCCCGGCAGGTTCTACTAATAATTCTGTCACATTCACCATGTATATAGGTAAAATAGATCCAGAATTTTGTAATTAGAATAACGGTTCATTTTGTTAAATCGAGAAATGAAGAAAACGAATAACAATAACACCTGACACTTGTGAATTATTAACAGATAATTTATCTTCTATGGGTACAGAGTGTTCCTATGGTTTCGAAAAAATATTCATTGAATTTTTTTAGATGCCATCAATTTGACTCTACGTACACCATAAATACAGAAAATCTAAAATAACTCAGAAATTATTGAATTTAGGAGCATAATCATGTGAGAAAACTATCATTATTTTTCAGCGCAGAATCCAACACAATTATAAAAAATACGGTTCTAATTTGAAAAACAGAAGTATGGCCAATTTGAGATCACAATTTTCGACACAGAATTTGAAACACCCTGTGATGATATTTTGAAATCTAAAAGATGCATTACCTTTTCACATCCTTCCTCTTTGATGTTGTAAAACGGTTTACGCTCAGGATATTTAAAATAACAATAATGAACATATTCCTGACTGAACATATTTTACTTTTTTTCGAGTTTTTTTGGATATTTTGTAAACTATTCGATTTAATACAATGGTTTTAACAGAAAAGTATTCACTATTGAATACTCGTTCATACCAGGAATGGAAAACTTGAAAAAAAATTTTTCGTCGAATATATTTTCACTCCCTGTATAACCGGAAGTTTTTGGGCTTCGAAAATATTTTGGCTCTGTAGAAAACTTCGAACAATATCATAATCCCAATTTTCAGATTTCAAATATGTCTAGTTCTCCAGAAACGTCTAATAGGAACTCGAACTTGAGACACCCTGTATATTTTAGTTCACTTTTGGAATTCTCTTGCAAAGAACACATATAAAAATTCACATTGAATGAATTTTTGTTTTACATAAGCTTGATAAAACTTCTAATGTTAATTTTTCTTGTAATAATGTGTCATTTATCCTTCTTGCTAAATTATGAATGTTTTTTTCTTTATTCCAAGAAGCACCATGTGATTATCTATATGTTTAACTCTTTTCCTTATTTTATTTTTAAATATGAATGAAATGAGAGCGAAAATGTATAACTCCGAAGGTACCATACCGTAGTAATTGTATCGTACTTAGAATTCAGAGTAATCTCGTACGAGATTTGTCAGTTGAATTGATTGCGTAGTGAAATTCAACCAATCAGAATACCAATGACTATTCGTCATGACAACGAGACCCTGATGCTGGTCTTTATTTCTTGTAAAACAAGGGATAGTCCAATTAGTGACGTCTATTTTTTTTTTCGCACATGGGGTTTTCGAAAATACCCTATGCATGTTATGCGACTCTTCTCAGTATTCGAGTTATAATTTATTTGTGTATTGTTAACATTTTTGCCAGCGAGGTTTCGAAAATTCATATATTTTTTCGTAGTCGGTTTTTTGCAATTTTTTTTTCAATATGATTGTCTTGAATTTTGTTTCAATAAAAAAATAAACTCAGCTTAAAGTTACTCAAAAAAAGCTTGAAAGTTCGAACTCGGGCGTCGATGTTATGGGGCCCAGAAGGCGATCGCAGAGAATGCGACAAGGGGATCCTAAGGGGACAGAGAGAGGTTAATGAGGGAATATACTATGCATAGACTACCTATAGATAGGTACCTCTGGCATGAATTTAGGTCCCGATTTCGAGAGCTCAACTTACAGCGCCATCTTTAGTTATTCACTAGTTGATTACAGATTACATTCGCACAACCTTCCGTCTCGTGGCGCCCTCTAGTGTATTTTATATTAATTATCATTAGATTCTACGCAAGCGCAGGTTGAGTCCCATATTTTTATTGGATTTCAAAACAAATACATTTGAAATGGCCAATATTTTAATCTGCTGAAGATTGTCACAATTTCAATAAAAAAATATCATTTGATCATAAAATTGTGACAATTTGCAGCAGATTAACACGTTGACGGACAGCGACGTCTATTGACGCTCAGGTCGACGTGCGTAATGTGACACCACCATTTTGAGACGTCCATTGGCGTCTTGCTATAAATGCCTCAAACATTGACACAACGCTCCTGGACGTCGGTATAGGGTGATATTACGGGAGAGTGTCATACCATTCACTTTAATTCAGTTTTGTGGAACCGAAAGACGACGATCTTAAACGAATTATTCGCGTTGCAATATGCCCTTTCAGCTCTTCATCGCGGTCATTGCTAGTTCAAGTGTAGAGTGTAGTGTTGTTATTTTCTGAGAAATTACGGTCTTTTCGCAGATCTTTTTATATTGGAGTTATCGTAAGTTAATCCTACTTTCTCTTATCTTTCATATTTTAGCTAAAATTGTTATGATTCCATTTCTAGAATTATGGATTCTCGCAAAGAAGCGGAATTATTACGCTGGTTTGAGGAGTTGAAGATGACGAATTGGCTCTCATTGAGTCTGAGATAGAGTCAGAGCCTGAACCTTTCAACCTTAAAAGATCTACGGAGCAATAATAACCGATTTGGTGGTGCAATGATTTTATTAGCAGGAGATTTTCGTCAAACATTGCCAGTGATTCCACGATCAACGCCAGCTGATGAACTCAATGCATGTCTAAAGTCCTCCAATTTGTGGAAACATGTCAAAGTACTTCATTTAAGCAAGAATATGCGCGTCGAGTTGCAAAATGACCCATCTGGAAACATTTTCTCTAAACAACTCATTGACATTGGTAATGGCAAATTTCCTATAGACATGTTGACTGGCTGCATTAACTTTCCTCAAAATTTTTGTCAGTTAACTCGATCAAAAGATGAACTTATTCAGAAGGTGTTTCCAGATGTTTCTTAAAATTACAGAAACCATGATTGGTTGAGCGAACGAGCTATACTGGCTGCAAAAAATGAATTAAATTTCAAAATTCGAGAACAAATTACAGGCGAATTGAGGATATATAAATCAGTTGATTCGGCTACTAATCAGGATGATGTAGTCAACTATCCACCGGAATTTTTAAACTCACAATCTTCAATTAAAGGTTGGATCGGTGGTTATAATGTTGCGAAATATCAACCAACCTCGTCTTTGCAACGGTACACGGTTAGCGAAAAAAAAATTACTCAACAATGTGATAGAAGCAACTATACTCAAAGGAAAGTATAAAGGAGAAGATGTTCTCATACCGCGCATCCCAATGATTCCGACTGATGTGCCATTTGAGTTTAAACGACTACAGTTTCCAGTGCGGCTTGCTTTTGCTATGACTATAAACAAGTCCCAGGGGCAATCATTAAGTGTTTGTGGTATTTATCTAGAAAACCCATGTTTCTCACATGGTCAATTGTATGTTGCCTGTTCCCGTGTTGGAAAACCGAATCAGATTTGTTTATCTATGCGCCAGGTAATCAAACAAAAAACATCGTATACCACAAAGCACTACAATGATAATAATAATAATTATGATTCACATGATTAACAATAAAGCGATTACTTATTTTTAAATCCTTATATATGTTTTATTTAATTATTTTTTATTCACAACGCCCTATCACCAGGGTGACGGTTCTGTTCAGGAGAATTTTTTAAAATACGTAGGCACAAAAACTTCCACATTACAAATCTTTTTGACAGGACGAGGTCTGTCGGGTCAGCTAGTTTGTATATAATTTTTGGCTTACAATTTTTTGGTAAGCAAACAATAGAGTGTGTAGTGTTAGCAGGGGTTAGGGACGGTGTGCCATTCAATCTGGCGTATGGCATGAATGGCTAGGGAAAAAACCGCACTATAAAAACCCTGACCTAATTTCCTGAAATACCCATATATCGAATTTATAGTTTCATATGCGTACTTTCAGATTAACGAAAAACTTCTCTATTTTATTAGGCTTACACATTATGATGATTAAATTCCCAAGTAGTGAGAATCTCAATCCCCCAATTTGTACACACAGATAACACCAAAATGTAGCAGGTACTATTTCGCTCCAACTCGGGTCAGTGGCTGGATTCCGTTATCGTAGCAGACGTAGCCGAAGGGAATCCAAGCGAATCGAAATAAAGTCGGTATGTTACCGACTTGCTTTCTCGTTTGGTCATCATTACGCTCTCGATTTCGAAACAATATTTGGAAACAATGGCAACGTTGCAAAAAAGGAGACACTAAAATTATTAGGATGTTTTTGTATTAATTTTCTAGTAGTTGACAATTCTAAACATGTCAAACTTCAGATATTGGAACCTTGAAACATCATAAATATATTTATTATCTTGAATTATAATCTTCATGCATGATCGTGCGCATACGTAGAAATATCTGTTTTATAATTAGCAAAATAAAAACGAATTCTTTAAATGACTTCCACAATTCTTCAATACTTATAATTTTACTTATGAAATTTCTGAATCTAATTTTTATTGTGACACTCATATCGCACAAGAATTATTTTATATATTCTCTAGTTGCGGCATTTATTATTTGTAAATTCGTAGTTACTGATGAGCAATGGGAATTGAATTAAATTTTCCAATTTATACTATATAGTGTATAGTGTTGCTTATCAGATTATACTGATTATACTATAGAAGTATAGTTCACCTTGAAATATACAGGGTGTCTCAAGTTCGAGTTCCTATTAGACGTTTCTGGAGAACTAGACATATTTGAAATCTGAAAATTGGGATTATGATATTGTTCGAAGTTCTCTACAGAGCTAAAATATTTTCGAATCCCAAAACTTCCGGTTATACAGGGAGTGAAAATAAATTCGATGAAAAAATTTTTTCAAGTTTTTCATTCCTGGTATGATCGAGTACTCAATAGTGAATACATTTCTGTTAAAACCATTGTATTAAATCGAATAGTTTTCAAAATATTAAAAAAAAACTGGAGAAAAAGTCAAATATGTTCAGTTTGTAATATGTTCATTATTTTTTTTTTTAAATATCTTGAGCGTAAACCGTTTTTACAACATCGAAGAGGAAGGATGTGAAAAGGTCATGCATCTTTTGAATTACAAAATATCATCACAGGGTGTTACAAATTTTGTGTTGAAAATTGTGATCTTGAATTGGCCAGAACTTCTGTTTTTCAAATTAGAACCCTATTTTTTTATAATTTTGTTGGATTCTGCGGTCAAAAATAATGATAGTTTTCTCTCATGATTATGCTCCTAATTTCAAGAGTAGAGTCAAATTCTTTGAATCTGATTCATAAGGATATTCTGTGAGCATAGAAGATGAATTATCCCATTTATAATTCACAAGTGTCAGACAGGTCTTATTGTTAGTCGTTATGAAATTTTTTTATTTCACAAAATGAATCGTTGCTATTCTAATAATGAGATTTTGGATTTATTTCTTATATTGTATTTTTCAATTGTATACGCAATACACATTCAAATGCACTTAATGATATTGTTTATTTCAAATCCAATGGGATGACACAAAATGTTGAGTATTCAATGAATAGTATTCATTTTTTTTTAAATTTCTGAAAAGATGTTTCAATATGGTAACCATTTTGTTCCACACACTTTCGAATACGTCTTGAAACACCTCGGTTAGTCGCTCGCTCAATTTCCTCCCCCTTTAGTGAGTGGAAAGCATCCTCCACACGTCGTTTCAAATCTTCTTTGCTTTCAATAGGAGATTCATAGACTATGTTTTTATTCTACCCCATAAATAAAAATCTAAGGGAGTAAGATCGGGAGATCGTGGGGGCCAAAACAGTGAAGAACGGCGTCCGATCCACCGATTACCAAACATTGCATTCAGTTCTTCAGACACCTCGTGCGAACTATGTGCCGGAGCCCCATCCAATTGATAATATGCGGTAGTCGACATACTCAACGGCAGTTCATCCAAAAACTCAGAAACAAAATTACTCAGAATTTCCAAAAAATTTTCTGTATTCAAATTTTCTTCATAAAAGTAGTACCGCACCTTATTGTTCATCAAAAAGAGCGAACGCATTAAAACTGAATTTGTTCTGGGGTTTCTTTGTCTTTTTCTATGAGGATTTTCACTTCTCCAAATGTGGTAATTCTTTCTATTTAATAGTCCTTCATTATTGAATTTTGCTTCGTCTGTCCAAATGATTTTTTTCAAAAAATTTTCATCATTTTCAAGTTTTTCTAATATTCCTCTACAAAAATTTAACCTTTTATGTAGTCACCTGGTTCTAATGCATGAACTTTCTCATATTTGTAGTCATGCATGTTGTGTTTATTCAAAATTCGGTGCTCTGAATTTCTGTCTAAATCGATTTCATGAGCTGCACTTCGAATAGATGCATTTTCATTCGCTTTGAAATAACTCAAAATACTAATTTCATTTTCCTCATCATCAACTACCCTTCTTTTGTATTCTTTAGGGCTCTTACACATCCAAAACTTTGAAAGTTTGAAACATATTTTCTAAAGATCTTCTTCGTCATGGAAGGTAAATGGGCATACTTCTCGTTGAAGGCCCGGCAGGTTCTACTAATAATTCTGTCACATTCACCATGTATATAGGTAAAATAGATCCAGAATTTTGTAATTAGAATAACGGTTCATTTTGTTAAATCGAGAAATGAAGAAAACGAATAACACCTGACACTTGTGAATTATTAACAGATAATTTATCTTCTATGGGTACAGAGTGTTCCTATGGTTTCGAAAAAATATTCATTGAATTTTTTAGATGCCATCAATTTGACTCTACGTACACCATAAATACAGAAAATCTAAAATAACTCAGAAATTATTGAATTTAGGAGCATAATCATGTGAGAAAACTATCATTATTTTTCAGCGCAGAATCCAACACAATTATAAAAAAATACGGTTCTAATTTGAAAAACAGAAGTATGGCCAATTTGAGATCACAATTTTCGACACAGAATTTGAAACACCCTGTGATGATATTTTTGAAATCTAAAAGATGCATTACCTTTTCACATCCTTCCTCTTTGATGTTGTAAAAACGGTTTACGCTCAGGATATTTAAAATAACAATAATGAACATATTCCTGACTGAACATATTTTACTTTTTTTCGAGTTTTTTTGGATATTTTGTAAACTATTCGATTTAATACAATGGTTTTAACAGAAAAGTATTCACTATTGAATACTCGTTCATACCAGGAATGGAAAACTTGAAAAAAATTTTTCGTCGAATATATTTTCACTCCTGTATAACCGGAAGTTTTTGGGCTTTGAAAATATTTTGGCTCTGTAGAAAACTTCGAACAATATCATAATCCCAATTTTCAGATTTCAAATATGTCTAGTTCTCCAGAAACGTCTAATAGGAACTCGAACTTGAGACACCCTGTATATTTTAGTTCACTTTTGGAATTCTCTTGCAAAGAACACATATAAAAATTCACATTGAATGAATTTTTGTTTACATAAGCTTGATAAAACTTCTAATGTTAATTTTCTTGTAATAATGTGTCATTTATCCTTCTTGCTAAATTATGAATGTTTTTTTTTCTTTATTCCAAGAAGCACCATGTGATTATCTATATGTTTAACTCTTTTCCTTATTTTATTTTTAAATATGAATGAAATGAGAGCGAAAATTTATAACTCCGAAGGTACCATACCGTAGTAATTGTATCGTACTTAGAATTTAGAGTAATCTCGTACGAGATTTGTCAGTTGAGTTGATTGCGTTGTGAAATTCAACCAATCAGAATACCAATGACTATTCGTCATGACAACGAAACCCTGATGCTGGTCTTTATTTCTTGTAAAACAAGGGATAGTCCAATTAGTGATGTCTACATTTTTTTCGCACCTGGGGTTTTCGAAAATACCCATGTATGCATGTTATGCGACTCTTCTCAGTATTCGAGTTATAATTTATTTGTGTATTGTTAACATTTTTGCCAGCGAGGTTTCGAAAATTCATATATTTTTTCATAGTCGGTTTTTTGCAATTTTTTTTTCAATATGATTGTCTTGAATTTTGCTTCAATAAAAAAATAAACTCAGCTTAAGGTTACTCAAAAAAAGCTTGAAAGTTCGAACTCGGGCGTCGATGTTATGGGGCCCAAAAGGCGATCGCGGAGAATGCGACAGGGGGATCCTAAGGGGACAGAGAGAGGTTAATGAGGGAATATACTATGCGTAGACTACCTATAGATAGGCAACTCTGGCATGAATTTAGGTCCCGATTTCGAGAGCCCAACCTACAGCGCCATCTTTAGTTATTCCCTAGTTGATTACAGATTCCATTCGCACAACCTTCCGTCTCGTGGCGCCCTCTAGTCCATTTTATATGAGTTATCATTGGATTCTACGCAAGCGTAGGTTGAGTCCCATATTTTTATTGGATTTTAAAACAAATACATTTGAAATGACCAATATTTTAATCATTTCAAATATATCTGCCCTTCAAATCGAAGAGCATACTAATCTTTATAGGATGAAAGGAAATGCACAAAAGTAAACTTTGGAAATATATATATATATAATGCAGTAAATAATCAATTTACAAAATTTCAATATCGAGGAAAGAATAAACGAACCAACATTAATTATGCAACAATAACTTATGAAATTATGAAAATACATTAAAAGAATAAATTAGAATAGTAGTGACAAATATATCAATTTAAGCATGAAATGCATTAGATTTATACTTTTATGACAGAAACAATTTCTTAAAGTCTATTTTCTTTTTCTTTTAGATACTTTTTCATTATTGGATCATAAGATCTTATTGTTTTTTTGTTTGAATTTCAAATTGCGTAGAGCCATAAATACGAGGCATGTTTTTTTTAGTAAGTACCGTTCTGCTATTTCGCCGCCGTAGCGCTACGGTCGGCGTTCCGCGGATGCGCGTTAGTTACCTACATCTCTTGTCTACGCACTGACGCCATTACAGTCTGATTCTTTATTGTATACGTTGTTTGTGTTTGATTGTGAAGTACGGGCTGTTATACGATTTCTTAGTGCTAAAGGCGTAAAACCGATCGATATTCATCGTGAGATCTGTGAAGTTTACGGACGAAACATTATGAGTGATGGAATGGTAAGGAAATGGGTGAGAGCATTTAAAGATGGCCGAACAATTGTGCATGATGAAGAACGGAGTGGTCGTCCTCAAATGCTTTAAATCGGAAACTCTGGATCATCCTCCATACAGCCCTGATCTGGCACCCAGCAACTACCACTTGTTCCGGCACTTGAAGAAACACCTGGGCGGTCAGCGTCCGCAAGACGATAATGAAGTCAAAACATTTGTGACACAGTGGTTAACAAGTCAGGCGGCAGAATTTTATGAGGAGGGTATCCAAAAACTGGTGCCACGTTATGACAAGTGCGTCAATATTCACGGAAATTATGTTGAAAAGTAGATTAAGATACAGGCTTTCGTGTGAAAATAAAATTATTCCGATATCTTTACACGTCTTTTTTCAATTTCAAAACGGTAGTTACTTAAAAAACATGCATCGTAACTTATATTTTTCAATGTAAAAACTGAATTAATATAGTATAAAGTTCATATTTATAGATGATAATAGCATCCATGATCACTGTTAATTGGATCCATTTTTAGCGCTCTTGTAAGAACAGTTTGTACTACTAAAACGAACAGGCTAACTATGAATGATGAGAACACTTAATTTTTTAATTGAATGTAATATTATCCCGATTAGCTTCAATAATTTTGAAAAATAATTTTTCTGTTAAATCTCAGTCAAAAAAATATTACGCAACATTCCCCTCGTCCCATTGTCCTTGAATTTCAGAATGTTTTTTCTTACTTAAAAGGCTGCAACTCCTTTCCTCACTTGAAGTGGTACACTGTATCGCTTCAGTACTAAAATGAGAGATCTCTTACAAATTCAATTTTTTTAATTACCCAACACTATCCATGATTCGTCCTTTGTGATGTACCGACGAAAAAACTCTTTTTTTTCGCGTGATCGTTTCTAAAAACTCTTTGGATCATCTACTCATTGTTGAGTTTGCCGTGGTCTGAGTAAACGCGGTACCCATTTGAAAACAGTTTTTTTCATACCCGAATGTTCAGCATAGATGGCGTAATCACTACCTATTGATAAGTTCAGAGTATCTCTTGGAACTTCACATAGCCATTGCCCACGATTTCAAAGTTTGCTCAATGTTTTCCGGAGTAACTGCTTCATTAACTAGACCAAGGCTTTTAGCATCATTGGTGACCGTACGACTACGTTTCAAATGTGCAAAAATGGATGGAGCAAAGTCCGGATAACGTTCCTCAAGCCAAGCTTGGGCTTGTCCGGTGTTTTTCCCATCAAGAAGTAATATATGTATATCGAAACACCGAATTGATTTGAATCATCCATCAAATTTAAAAATTAGCTCATATTCTGATTAAATATAGCTTGAGAAATAAAGTAATCAATTATGTATTCGCCGTTACTACATCACAACTCATCTAACTTATCAACTAATTAGTTGATGTCGGTCCGTTAAAAATAGAAATTATTGAGCCGGTTTTTATGGAAACACTCATTGATTATAGTATCGCCCCTATTTTGGTTTGACAAGGAGCTAAAATATGGTTATCCATCGGAGAGCATAACTGATTTTGGATCGCCTCCATTAGAATGCCTCAAAACTTATAAAATCTAAGCGATTTTTCCGCTGCAATATCGCTATCTTTAGAGGATTATTTCAACGTTTCTTCTTTTATCAAATTTAATTTCGGATTACGTGAAAAGTAGTACCTTTTTCAAGCCTGTTATATTTTTCCGACCACTAAAATGAATAAAAATTGTATAAATACTTCTGCTTGGTTTAATTGTATGTGTTTAAAATCGTTGCTTTATGAAAAATGTCAATAATCTATGTCGAGTTGAAGTATGCTTTAGGTTACCATTCACTTTATTGTATGTAGTTACAAATTTGAATTGAGACAAATGTATCATTTTGATATCTCATGTTCTTCTTGTAGTATCGTGCTATTGTTTTGTCCAAGTGTCTCAGTAGCCAGTATAGCCAGAAATATCAGGACTCCGATCAAGTACTCAAGAATTGAGCGAACTACAACCATAATTTCAATTTTCAAATTTAATGTAGATTCAGATCTCCATAAACGACTAGTAGGCACATTAACTTGAAACACCCTGTATAATGTGCACTGAAAATTTATACCTTGAACAGACTCATGAGAAGTTCGAAGAAAAAATTTATATTTCATTTATTTGAAAGCCAATAGAGCTAAAATAGTAAATCAGCAGTCCAGTAGTATATAACTTTTCTCAAATTCAATGTTAAAAGTCACGAATAAGATAATATTTCAGTTGCAGGTATTAATCATATATATTCTCTTTATGACATACCCAATAAAGATTTTGATATTGAAGCTTATTTGTATTATCCATGTCTTCAATTTTCATTTCTCTATCATTTTCGTATTGGACTTTTGGATGAGTTGAAAGTAAAAGATTTGTTGAACTGTTCACATTTCAGATTGGTACATTTAAATTCGTAAAGTTTAATATTTTCCTGTCAGATTAATACATATCATTTTCTATCTATATCACATATAGGTCGCAGTTCTTATTGATTAATCAATTCACCTCCAAAGATGAAAATATGGATATATGAATATAATTCACGGGTGTCATTGCAGCAACGCGTTTCAGCAACGGATTTCTAAAGCTGAATTATATTTACGATTGCGTGTCATTTGTGATCGATTGAATGAAATGACCTGATTTTTTCGGGAAGTATTATATTTTTGTACTTCATTAGTGGGGAACCACCTACATGAAAAAACCCCAACAACCCCCCACGAAACCTCCAACATCAAAAAACAATTTATTTTGCATTATAATAATGTCGGTTTATTAAATATAATCTACTCAATCCAGCACATATACTGAAATAATTTGTGACCCCCCCGCTTACCACTGCATAGCCCCTCGAATTCAAAAATTCGGCGGACAGTGAAACTGCGCATTGCTGGCGATTTTTCGATGAAAATAGTATCTTTGTATAAGGTCGAATATAATCTATAGGATGAAATAATTTGTGACCCCGTAATCTCCCAGAGCACGACAGAAACAACCCCTAAAGCTGACGATCGCAAAAACTAAATGGAAACGGCCGTTGCTGGATATTTTTTCTGCAAAATGGGTCTACCTTAACTTATTCAATAAGCCCCTTATAATGAAATAATTTGTGACCCCGCGCTTAAATAGGAATTGCCCCCTGTAGAATTAAAAGATTCCAAATTCCGTAGCACGAGGAACTATGCGTTGCTGGCGATTTTTGATAGAAATGGCATCCTTGTATATCGTTGAATACCATCTAAACGCTGAAATAATTTGTGACCCTCCGCCTACCCCCGAATAGCCCCTCGAATTCAAAAATTCGGCGGACAGTGCAACTGCGCATTGCTGGCGATTTTCTGATGAAAATAGTATCTTTGTATAAGGTCGAATATAATCTATAAGCTGAAATAATTTGTGACCCCCGTAATCTCCCCAGAGCACGACAGAAACAACCCCTAAAGCTGACGATCGCAAAAACTAGATGGAAACGGCCGTTGCTGGATATTTTTTCTGCAAAATGGGTCTACCTTAACTTATTCAATAAGCCCCTTATAATGAAATAATTTGTGACCCCGCGCTTCAATCAGAATTGCCCCCTGTAGAATTAAAAGATTCCAAATTCCGTAGCACGAGGAACTATGCGTTGCTGGCGATTTTTGATGGAAATGGCATCCTTGTATATCGTTGAATACCATCTATATGTTGAAATAATTTGTGACCCTCCGCCTACCCCGAATAGCCCCTCGAATTCAAAAATTCGGCGGACAGTGCAACTGCGCGTTGCTGGCGGTTTTTCGATGAAAATAGTATCTTTGTATGAGGTCGAATATAATCTATAGGATGAAATAATTTGTGACCCCGTAATCTCCCCAAAGCACGACAGAAACAACCCTAAAGCTGACGATCGCAAAACTAGATGGAAACGGCCGTTGCTGGATATTTTTTTTGCAAAATGGGTCTACCTTAACTCATTCAATAAACTCCATATAATGAAATAATTTGTGACCCCGCGCTTCAATCAGAATTGCCCCCCTGTAGAATTAAAAAGTTTCAAATTCCTTAGCAAGATGAACTGTGCGTTGCTGGCGATTTTTATGGAAATGGCATCCTTTTATATCGTTGAATACCATCCATATGTTGAAATAATTTGTGACCCTCCGCCTACCCCGAATAGCCCCTCGAATTCAAAACTTCGGCGGACAGTGCAACTGCGCATTGCTGGCGATTTTTCGATGAAAATAGTATCTTTGTATAAGATTGAATATAATCTACAGGATGAAATAATTTGTGACCCCGTAATCTCCCAGAGCACGACAGAAACAACCCCTAAAGCTGACGATCGCAAAAACCAGATGGAAACAGCCGTTACTGGTTATATTTTTTGCAAAATGGGTCTACCTTAACTTAATTCAATAAGCCCCATATAATGAAATAATTTGTGACCACGCGCTTCAATCAGAATTGCCCCCTCTATATTTCAAAAATTTTCATTTCGCGAATCAAATATCGAGCAACGGACGTTTTGGTCTAGTTTTTGCGATCGTAAGCTTTTGGAGGTTGTTTCTGCCGTGCTTTAGGGGATTATGGGGGTCACAAATTATTTCACCTTATAGATTATATTCGACGTTATAAAAGATACTATTCTCATCGCAAAATCGCCAGCAATGCGCAGTTCCAGTGCCCGCCAAATTTTTGAATTCGAGGGGGCCATTCGGGGAAGGCGGGGTCACAAATTATTTCAACATATAGATGGTATTCAACGGTATACAAGGATGCCATTTCCATCAAAAAATCGCCAGCAACGCACAGTTCCTCGTGCTAAGGAATTTGAAAACTTTTTAATTCTACATGGGGCAATTCTGATTGAAGCGCGGGGTCACAAATTATTTCATTATATGGGGCTTATTGAATAAGTTAAGGTAGACCCATTTTGCAGAGAAAATATCCAGCAACGGCCGTTTCCATCTAGTTTTTGCGATCGTCAGCTTTAGGGGTTATTTCTGTCGTGCTCTGGGAGACTACGGGGGTCACAAATTATTTCATCCTATAGATTATATTCGACCTTATACAAAGATACTATTTTCATCGAAAATCGCCAGCAATGCGCAGTTGCACTGTCCACCGAATTTTTGAATTCGAGGGGCTATTCGGGGTAGGCGGAGGGTCACAAATTATTTCAACATATAGATGGTATTCAACGATATACAAGGATGCCATTTCCATCAAAAATCGCCAGCAACGCACAGTTCCTCGTGCTACGGAATTTGGAATCTTTAATTCTACAGGGGGCAATTCTGATTGAAGCGCGGGGTCACAAATTATTTCATTATATGGGGCTCATTGAATGAGTTAAGGTAGACATATTTTGCAGAAAAATATCCAGCAACGACCGTTTCCATCTAGTTTTGCGATCGTCAGCTTTAGGGTTGTTTCTGTCGTGCTTTGGGGAGATTACGGGGCTCACAAATTATTTCATCCTATAGATTATATTCGACCTTATACAAAGATACTATTTCCATCAAAAACCGCCAGCAACGCGCAGTTGCACTGTCCGCCGAATAGTTGTTTTATGTAGGCTTTTAATTTAAAAGGGTGAAGTGAATTTTGTGAATAAAACAATTTGTGAATTGTGAATGAATTGTGAAAACTTAAAAATTAAGGGTGTTTGGCATGTTCTCGCTATAGATGGCGCCACAGCTCAACAAATCAAAATTGACTTCGGCCCATGCTTCTGCAATTTCAGCTTTGACTTTCAAAGAGGAAAGACGTGTTTTGATGAGCTTGATTTTAAGTTTGATTTTAAGCATATTTTAATTTCCAAACCTACCGAGTAAGTTAATTTAGAAAATTATAATTGAAAAAGATATTGAAAACCCAAATTTGGATGGTTATTCTCCATTTTTGGGTAATCCGTCCGATTTCTCAATTTTGAGTTAGGTCCAGTGTAAAATTTTAAAATTTTATTTTACAATGGAGACACGACGACGAGGCAGACCAGTGGGTTCTCGAAACGCTACCCGGACCACCCGAACTGAAAGAAACCGACACCGCGTTCATAACAATAATTCCGCAATGCGATCAGTATTTGTAGCGAGAAGGGCTCCGGTTGAAGACGAAATTCCCGCGTATTCTGTCTGAGCTGTAGTTGAGGTAGTTTTTAATTTATTATGCGGCAAAAACCGTGAAAAATCCGCTTGCAGTAGCCTAAGATTTAATGCATTTACATTGCATCTCTAGGAAAACCGAACAATTGTGCTTTGGCGGTTGTAGCCCTGTGCTATATTCGTACACCTCCAGGTTTCGTGCACGAAAAACAGGAGCTTTCATCTGATTTTCCAGAAGCTCCCTTTTCTTTTTCGTGCGTTCCACGTTTTTTTTTCTGCAGTTGCTCCAATTGCCTTTGCTCTTCTTCTTTTCGCTTCTTTTTCAGAAGGCTGGTTTGAAATCGTCGCTGTTGGCGTTTCAGGTGGGGTCGGAAAGTTTTTTGGGCATTTTAAACACGTCTTCATTCGATGAAAGCTTAACACAAAATGACATGAACGGCTGCTTATAGGGGGGCATTTGCTAATAACGACCGCGCGCTTCCTTACTTGCGCCCGTGGCGACTCGGGCTTTTCCACTAGTAAGATAATATTTCAGTTGCAGGTATTAATCACAGATATTCTCTTTATGACATATCTAATAAAGATTTTGATATTGAAGCTTATTTGTATTATCCATGTCTTCAATTTTCATTTCTCTATCATGTTCGTATTTGACTTTTGGATGAGTTGAAAGTAAAAGATTAGTTGAACTGTTCACTATGGATTAGGGGAATTTTGGGTATAGCATTTAAAAACACTTCTTTGGTTTTGGTGGAATTTCTTCTAATTCAAACCATCCATTTTATGGTGGGGGGGAATTTAGGTAAGTTCTAAAACATAGATTAATTTATGGGATTAGAATTTTGGGTTAATAGCCTTTAAACAGCTTCTTTTTGTTTTGGTGGGGAATTTCTTCTAATTTAAAACATCCCATTTTATGGGTGGGGGGGAATTTAGTATAGCTTCAAACAAGTCTTGATTGATTTATAGGGCATTAGGGAATATTCTAAGGGTTAATAGATTTAAAACCACGACTTTCTTTTATCTCAGTTGGGTTGTTTGTTGTGGGAGTTGGGTCCAATTATTCCTATAGATTTTCGCCTTAACAAAGATATATTCATCAAACGCAGCAAGCGATGACTGTCCCAATTTTGATCGGGGGCTATCGGGTAGGGAGTAAAATATTTCAACTATGATGTATCGTATAAGGATCATTCAAAAAATCCAGAAGCATCCTGCTAGAATTGAACTTTAATTACGGGAATTTTTGAGCGCGGCACAATTATTTCATTTGGGCTTATGATAGTAGGTAACCATTTGAGAAAAATATCCGCACGGCCGTTTCCATCAGTTTGCGATTCATTAGGTGTTTTGTCGTGTTGGAATCGGGGTCAAATTATTTTCTATAATTATATCGACTTATACAAAATATTTTATCGAAAACGCACGCAGTTCACGCCGATTTTATTCAGGGTATGGGTGCGGGTCATTTGTATTTAAATTATAACATGTGACTTATAAATCATATGCTAACATTGCTAGAAGAGGAAAAACACTTTATTTCAGTTGTTTTATGTAGGCTTTTAATTTAAAAGGGTGAAGTGAATTTTTGTGAATAAAACAATTTGTGAATTGTAGAATGAATTGTGAAAACTTAAAAATTAAGGGTGTTTGGCATGTTCTTTATAGATGGCGCCACAGCTCAACAAATCAAAATTGACTTCTGGCCCATGCTTCTGCAATTTCAGCTTTGACTTTCAAAAGAGGAAAGACGTGTTTTGATGAGCTTGATTTTAAGTTTGATTTAAGCATATTTTAATTTCCAAACCTACCTGAGTAAGTTAATTTAGAAAATTATAATTGAAAAAAAGATATTGAAAACCCAAATTTGGATGGTTATTCTCCATTTTTGGGTAATCCGTCCGATTTTCATTTTGAGTTAGGTCCAGTGTAAAATTTTAAAATTTTATTTTACAATGGAGACACGACGACGAGGCAGACCAGTGGGTTCTCGAAACGCTACGGACCACCTTGAACTGAAAGAAACCGACACCGCGTTCATAACAATAATTCCGCAATGCGATCAGTATTTGTAGCGAGAAGGGCTCCGGTTGAAGACGAAATTCCCGCGTATTCTGTCTGAGCTGTAGTTGAGTGGCTTTCAAATTTATTATGTGGCAAAACCGTGAAAAACCGCTTGGTAGCCTAAGATTTAATGCATTTACATTGCATCTCTAGGAAAACCGAACAATTGTGCTTTGGCGGTTGTAGCCCTGTGCTATATTCGTACACCTCCAGGTGTTTGTGCACGAAAAACAGGAGCTTTCATCTGATTTTCTAGAAGCTCCCTTTTCTTTTTCGTGCGTTCCACGTTTTTTCTTGCAGTTGCTCCAGTTGCCTTTGCTCTTCTTCTTTTCGGGCTTCTTTTTCAGAAGGCTGGTTTGAAATCTGTCGCTGTTGGCGCATTTGTGGTGGGGTCGGAAAGTTTTTGGGCATTTTAAACACGTCTTCATTCGATGAAAGCTTAACACAAAATGACATGAACGGCTGCTTATAGGGGGTATTTGCTAATAACGACCGCGCGCTTCACTTACTTGCCCCGTGGCGAGCTCGGGCTTTTCCACTAGTAAGATAATATTTCAGTTGCAGGTATTAATCACAGATATTCTCTTTATGACATATCTAATAAAGATTTTGATATTGAAGCTTATTTGTATTATCCATGTCTTCAATTTTCATTTCTCTATCATGTTCGTATTTGAACTTTTGGATGAGTTGAAAGTAAAAGATTAGTTGAACTGTTCACATTTCAGATTGGTACATTTAAATTCGTAAAGTTTATATTTATATATTTTCCTGTAAGATAAATACATACTGTTTTCTATCTATATCACATATCGATCGCAGTTCTTATTGATTTATCAATTCATATGATACTATCAAGAATCTTCGGTGGATAAATGCATTTGTTTTGTTAGGATCTGTCGTCTCGTTAATTCATTCGCACCCCTATCCGGATTTCTTGGTTACCTTGCCCTGAAGAAGCCAATCGATAGAAACGTGTGTCGGAAGTAGGTACATCAATTCGAAAAATATCGTCAGAATCAATTTGTGATCTGTAAATTTTTTGAATAACGTTGAAAAATGGAGCCTACCATATTTATCGAAAATCTGGAATTTTTAAAAATTTCTGCCTATTTCGAGGTTATTGGTATTTTGCAATTATGAAATTTCATTATCGTAGCACTTAATCGCGGGGAAATATAGTACTTTTTCATGTATGAAGTCACAGGAGTTCATAAAATAATCCTAAGATATAGTATTCCTTTTTTATTTCCCTAAATGTCTGTAATTTTAAGAATTCATCGTTAATACTGGTATAAGTAGTTTTTTTTACTAACTTATTAAGAATCCTTGCGTAAACACGATTACGCTTGAAGGAAAGGGCTAGAGAAGTGACATTTTCAGCATAGGTTTCGAGGGATGAATATCTATACTAGGTTCGCTATTCGGACAAATTGGCACAGTTGTATGGAAGGAACGTACATTGTTTTTGTTCTCGTAATTTTTTAAGATGTCGTTGACACGCAAATACGTTGATTTCAATCTCGGAGATATGATTTTTCCAAAGTCTGAGAACTATTCGCAAGCGCTATAGCTATCTGTCATAACGTAAGTGTTTCCATTTTTTTTTCTTCCGTATTAATTACCTTGCTTAGCCATTACATCGATTCTACATTGATATCTTCTATCTTTTTCTCACTCATCCGAAATGTTCATCGATTACTGTCACAAAGTGGCGGATGGGCCAGTTATTACGTAGGTAACATGTTTTTGTATTGCCAAAATTCACTTTTATTCATCACTATAATCTCCTTTTATAACGATACAATTTTTGGTCTAGTTTTTGCGATCGTAAGCTTTTGGAGGTTGTTTCTGCCGTGCTTTGGGGGGATTATGGGGGTCACAAATTATTTCACCTTATAGATTATATTCGACGTTATAAAAGATACTATTCTCATCGCAAAATCGCCAGCAATGCGCAGTTCCAGTGCCCGCCAAATTTTTGAATTCGAGGGGGCCATTCGGGGAAGGCGGGGGTCACAAATTATTTCAACATATAGATGGTATTCAACGGTATACAAGGATGCCATTTCCATCAAAAATCGCCAGCAACGCACAGTTCCTCGTGCTAAGGAATTTGAAACTTTTTAATTCTACATGGGGCAATTCTGATTGAAGCGCGGGGTCACAAATTATTTCATTATATGGGGCTTATTGAATAAGTTAAGGTAGACCCATTTTGCAGAGAAAATATCCAGCAACGGCCGTTTCCATCTAGTTTTTGCGATCGTCAGCTTTAGGGGTTATTTCTGTCGTGCTCTGGGGAGACTACGGGGGTCACAAATTATTTCATCCTATAGATTATATTCGACCTTATACAAAGATACTATTTTCATCGAAAAATCGCCAGCAATGCGCAGTTGCACTGTCCACCGAATTTTTGAATTCGAGGGGCTATTCGGGGGTAGGCGGAGGGTCACAAATTATTTCAACATATAGATGGTATTCAACGATATACAAGGATGCCATTTCCATCAAAAATCGCCAGCAACGCACAGTTCCTCGTGCTACGGAATTTGGAATCTTTTAATTCTACAGGGGCAATTCTGATTGAAGCGCGGGGTCACAAATTATTTCATTATATGGGGCTCATTGAATGAGTTAAGGTAGACATATTTTGCAGAAAAAATATCCAGCAACGACCGTTTCCATCTAGTTTTTGCGATCGTCAGCTTTAGGGGTTGTTTCTGTCGTGCTTTGGGGAGATTACGGGGGCTCACAAATTATTTCATCCTATAGATTATATTCGACCTTATACAAAGATACTATTTCCATCAAAACCGCCAGCAACGCGCAGTTGCACTGTCCGCCGAATTTTTGAATTCGAGGGGGCTATTCGGGGTAGGCGGAGGGTCACAAATTATTTCAACATATGGATGGTATTCATCGATATAAAAGGATGTCATTTCCATTAAAAATCGCCAGCAACGCACAGTTCATCGTGCTAAGGAATTTGAAACTTTTTAATTCTACATGGGGGCAATTCTGATTGAAGCGCGGGGTCACAAATTATTTCATTATATGGGGCTTATTGAATAAGTTAAGGTAGACCCATTTTGCAGAGAAAATATCCAGCAACGGCCGTTTCCATCTAGTTTTTGCGATCGTCAGCTTTAGGGGTTATTTCTGTCGTGCTCTGGGGAGACTACGGGGGTCACAAATTATTTCATCCTATAGATTATATTCGACCTTATACAAAGATACTATTTTCATCGAAAATCGCCAGCAATGCGCAGTTGCACTGTCCACCGAATTTTTGAATTCGAGGGGGCTATTCGGGGTAGGCGGAGGGTCACAAATTATTTCAACATATAGATGGTATTCAACGATATACAAGGATGCCATTTCCATCAAAAAATCGCCAGCAACGCACAGTTCCTTGTGCTACGGAATTTGGAATGTTTTAATTCTACAGGGGGCAATTCTGATTGAAGCGCGGGGTCACAAATTATTTCATTATATGGGGCTCATTGAATGAGTTAAGGTAGACATATTTTGCAGAAAAATATCCAGCAACGACCGTTTCCATCTAGTTTTTTGCGATCGTCAGCTTTAGGGGGTTGTTTCTGTCGTGCTCTGGGGAGATTACGGGGGGTCACAAATTATTTCATCCTATAGATTATATTCGACCTTATACAAAGATACTATTTCCATCGAAAAACCGCCAGCAACGCGCAGTTGCACTGTCCGCCGAATTTTTGAATTCGAGGGGGCTATTCGGGGTAGGCGGAGGGTCACAAATTATTTCAACATATGGATGGTATTCATCGATATAAAGGATGTCATTTCCATTAAAAATCGCCAGCAACGCACAGTTCATCGTGCTAAGGAATTTGAAACTTTTAATTCTACATGGGGCAATTCTGATTGAAGCGCGGGGTCACAAATTATTTCATTATATGGGGCTTATTGAATGAGTTAAGGTAGACCCATTTTGCAGAAAAAATATCCAGCAACGGCCGTTTCCATCAAGTTTTTGCGATCGTCAGCTTTAGGGGTTGTTTCTGTCGTGCTTTGGGGAGATTACGGGGGTCACAAATTATTTCATCCTATAGATTATATTCGACCTTATACAAAGATACTATTTTCATCGAAAAACAGCCAGCAACGCGCAGTTGCACTGTCCGCCGAATTTTTGAATTCGAGGGGCTATTCGGGGTAGGCGGAGGGTCACAAATTATTTCAACATATAGATGGTATTCAACTATATACAAGGATGCCATTTCCATCAAAAAATCGCCAGCAACGCATAGTTCCTCGTGCTACGGAATTTGGAATCTTTTAATTCTACAGGGGGGCAATTCTGATTGAAGCGCGGGGTCACAAATTATTTCATTATATGGGGCTTATTGAATAAGTTAAGGTAGACCCATTTTGCAGAGAAAATATCCAGCAACGGCCGTTTCCATCTAGTTTTTGCGATCGTCAGCTATAGGGGTTGTTTCTGTCGTGCTCTGGGAGATTACAGGGGGTCACAAATTATTTCGTTCTATAGATTATATTCGACCTTATACAAAGATACTATTTTCATCGAAAAACAGCCAGCAACGCGCAGTTGCACTGTCCGCCGAATTTTTGAATTCGAGGGGCTATTCGGGGTAGGCGGAGGGTCACAAATTATTTCAACATATAGATGGTATTCAACGATATACAAGGATGCCATTTCCATCAAAAAATCGCCAGCAACGCATAGTTCCTCGTGCTACGGAATTTGGAATCTTTTAATTCTACAGGGGGGCAATTCTGATTGAAGCGCGGGGTCACAAATTATTTCATTATATGGGGCTTATTGAATAAGTTAAGGTAGACCCATTTTGCAGAGAAAATATCCAGCAACGGCCGTTTCCATCTAGTTTTTGCGATCGTCAGCTTTAGGGGTTGTTTCTGTCGTGCTCTGGGAGATTACAGGGGTCACAAATTATTTCGTTCTATAGATTATATTCGACCTTATACAAAGATACTATTTTCATCGAAAAATCGCCAGCAATGCGCAGTGTCACTGTCCGCCGAATTTTTGAATTCGAGGGGGCTATGCAGTGGTAAGCGGGGGTCACAAATTATTTCAGTATATGTGCTGGATTGAGTAGTCTATATTTAATAAACCTACATTATTATAATGCAAAATAAGTTGTTTTTTGATGTTGGAGGTTTCGTGGGGGGTTGTTGGGGGGTTTTTTCATGTAGGTGGTTCCCCACTAATGAAGTACAAAAAATATAATACTTCCCGAAAAAATCAGGTCATTTCATTCAACCGATTACAAATGACACGCAATCGTAAATATAATTCAGCTTTCGAAATCCGTTGCTGAAACGCGTTGCTGCAATGACACCCGTATATAATTCTAACAAGAATCTTGGATGGATAAATGCATTTGTTTTGTTAGGAGCTGTCGTCTCGTTAATTCATTCGCACCCTTATACGGATTTCTTGGTTACCTTGCCTTGAAGAAGCCAAACGATATAAACGTGTGTCAATTCAAAAAATATCGTCAGAATCAATTTTTGATCTGGAAATTTTTTGAATAACGTTGAAAAATGGAACCTACCATATTTATCGAAAATCTGGGTTTTTAAAAATTTGTGCCTATTTCGAGGTTATTGGTATTTTGCAATTAGGAAATTTCATTATCGTAGCACTTAATCGCGGAGAAATATAGTACTTTTTCGTGTATGAAGTCACAGGAGTTCATAAAATAATCCTAAGATTTAGTGTTCCTTTTTTATTTCCCAAATGTCTGTAATTTTAAGAATTCATCGTTAATACTGGTATAAGTAGTTTTTTGGCGCTCTTGTTCACAGAGAGCCTATCATTTTGCCCGAATGTCTGTAATTTTGGAATATCGAGCCGAAAATGGTCTCAATCGATTGGGTTCTACTCCCCGATGAAGAATCCGTGGCAAAAGTTGAGTCTGTCCGGCCAGCCGGCCGTATCCTCTCTAGCACCCAAAAGAGCTGAGCTAGAGTTTTCATATTTTCAGAATAGGTTGATTGTCCAAATATCTCGGTCAAGTTCGTTATTGGGCCAAATCCGTCGGATGGTTCAGTAGTTATGAGCATCTGAAATGTTGTTTCCTCAATAACTACTAGAATATTCATACGATCAAGTTGATACTTAAAATATTGTTGAGGTAGGCTGCAACAAAACGACTCGCAAATTTTCGCAGAAATCGTCACGTAAGAAAATTTTTAAAAAATTCCCAAATAAAAATTTTTTAATCCGCACTATCTCATAGATATCTTTCGGATTTCAATAAAAATTCGTGAATATATTGAGGTGATCGATATCTTACTTATCCTCAAATTTCATTGACGTGGCTCTTTTCCATTTAAAGATATGATCATTTTTTTCATTTACTCAAGAGAAAAGAGAAATGACATACGTCCCGATGATTTTCTTTGAACGATGGTCATCACAGATCGATATTCGATTGACAAATGCCGGGCTCATTAATCAGTGTCAGTTGGCGTAATATTAATCAAAATTTTTCATAACGAGAAATCATAGAGATAGAATTCAATCTCGATGGCTGAAATAATATACGTTGTCAAAATTCAGAAAAGCACTGACGTCAGTTTTTAGGAAAAGGGAATTCTAGCTTCGAACAAAACTTGGGGAAAATTATGAATAGTTATTTTTAATTTGAGATATAGGTTTGTTCATTCATTAGGCGTTCATATTTGCATCACATTGTCCCATAGTACGGGAAAAGACTATTGTTCACCTGATCAGAGTGCTTATAGATTTGTTATGGTTAGAATATTTACTCGCAAGTAGCTCAACAAGAGCGCCAAAGCAATCTGACCTCACGTCAGTGCTTTCTAAATTGTTTTACTAACTTATTAAGAATCCTTGCGTAAACACAATTACGCTTGGAGGAAAGGGGCTAGAGAAGTGACATTTTCAGCATAGGTTTCGCTATTCGGACAAATTGGCACAGTTGTATGGAAGGAACGTACATTGTTTTTGTTCTCGTAATTTTTTCTAACCACACTTTCCAAATGAAATTTTTTAAGATGTCGTTGACACACAAATACGTTGATTTCAAGCTAATAATCTCGGAGATATGACTTTTCCAAAGTCTGAGAACTATTCGCAAGCGCTATAGCTATCTGTTATAACGTAAGTGCTTCCATTTTTTTTCTTTCGTATTAATTACCTATATGCTTAGCCATTACATCGATTCTACATTGATATCTTCGATCTTTTTCTCACTCATCCGAAATGAGTGCTATATCATAATCCATAATAGACATGTTCATCGATTACTGTCACAAAGTGGCGGATGGGCCAGTTACTGCGTAGGTAACACGTTTTTGTATTGCCAAAATTCACTTTTATTCATCATTATAATCTCCTTTTATATCGATACAATTTTTCCAACTTATCTCCTGCTTTTTATATCACCGATAAATCAATTTCCGAATGTCAAGATTGTAAAATCCAATTATAAATGCAAAATTCTTCAGCTAAAGTGAAATCGTGATTTTTTTAAACTTAGCGTTCTTGTATTTTGAACAGAGTGCTTATAGTTTGGTCCAAATGTCTGTATTTTTCGAATATTTGGGTAAAAGTGGTAACAATCGTTTTGTTTTGACCCACGCATGAAGAATCCGTGATCAAAATCAATTACGTCCCAACGAAATGAGCTAAAGCGATTAAACTTTCAGGGTAGCCTCGAGCGATAGATGTCTGGTATGAATTCGTTATTCAGGCAAATCGACTCAGTAGTTTCGGAGTAATGAGAAAATTTTTTTGAATTACAAGTTTTTAAGGATTTTCGTTGCGCCTGTATCATCCCCAATAACCTTCTATTTTTTTTTAATAGGGAAAGTGAGTCATGGGGTACTTTTTTTTAGCAAGGTCTTCGTGTCTTCTTCACGGCCGTGCAGAATTTTCAAGATTTATTTTATTCAATGAGGTTTTCAGTATGTGCAATTTGACATGGCTCATTTACTTTGAGACTATGGTTCCTGATAAAATTTGTTACCAAATGATTGTCGACCATTACAGTTTTGTTCATGCACAACTTTCAACCCCTACGAACCCCCCAATGGAGAAAAAATATTGAATTACATTGCAAATAACTTCTTAAAAACGTACTAAAAACATATCTACTTATAATCATAACTGATGCGCAGATTTCCACACATTCTAATTTTTCACCTGAGGGGATTGATATGAGCGAGGACAAAGTGCACATACTGAAACCCTCTTTGAATTAACTAATTTTTAGTGAAAAAAAATTTTTTCGAAAATTACTGCACGCCTGTGAAGAAAGACCTTGCCAAAAATGACCATATTACCCACTTTCACTATTTAAAGAAAATAATCCGATATAAGCTGTCATTAAATTCATACAGTGCGCGTCAAAATTATAGAATAAATTCATTTTCTCAGAAGAAAAGTATTTGGCAACGAAATTATTTATTCAATTTTAATGCATTTTTGAAGTATTTTGATTGCACCCTGTGCTATCTCTATCAACCCTTAAACGATGTCGAAATGACAACCCGCAACGTCATGATTTGAAGAGATGTCTGAAATCAAGAGTACAAACGTAAGAAACTGAAGTCATGGCTACCTAACAGACTGAATATGGATAAAGTATAGTTATTAGAGTTATCGATAATTCAAATAGGGGATGACTTTAATAGGGTATACCGTGATAAAGTATCCTTTAACTTGGTTGCCAAATCTGATCTATAGAAGCGCATAATTTAGTTTATAATTAAAGAAAACATTTTCTTTCATATGACAGTATCATAGTTTTCTGTGGTCTCATTTGTGAAAGGAATAAATAAATTATTCTATTATCTATCATATTTTAGTCATATCCAAATACTTACAAAAACAAATATAAATTAACCACTCGATTTTCGATAAGATAACACATGAATATTTTATATAGAATTTTCTTTTTCCTAACGAATACATAAACAAAATAACTCAAAAATGTAAATAAAGGGTATTTCAAGCGAATAACCCAGAGTAACCAGGTTATTATTTTGGTCCATCTAGCGGTTATTCCTGGTTCTTCTTGGTTATTCCTTCGAAATCCAGAAAGAATGACCAGAAATTATCGCTTGAATGCTCGGGTTTGGTTATCCATGCTGTCATTCTTTTGATTCGCGTTTATTTATGCCCATAGGTTATCTAAGCATTTATCTGATTCAGATAAAAAGGGCCCATTCCTGAAGCTTATATAAACAAAAAGACATTTTTATAAGCAATTTTTTATTACCCAATATATCCTCATAATCGAATTACTGAAATTACAATAAATTTAACAATTTAACATTTTTGATGAGTTCTTTCAATCCAAACAACACAACTTTTCACCCACGTTCTTCAACTTTTCTTTTGAACCTGTGAATTTAGGAAGAGCGTATTATTTTTAATTTTATCTTAAATTGCCTTAGTTCCTACCTGGAGTTGAACTTCCATATCATTAAATCGAATTCGTGTTGCTGTAGTTTGGATTATTAATTATCTCTGTGAAATATTCAATAGTCTTTCGGTTCTACTAAGATCAGTTTTTCAACTTCCAAATCTTCAAGGTCCTTGCTATTGTGTACTATTTTCATGTTTATAAACATCTAACCCTACTTGCTCTAATAACCAGAATCTTAAACCTGCTCTCGAGCAGGGTTACGATTTTGGTTATTCTTGACATTTCTCGATCAAATTGAGGTTAATTCATGACGTCACGGATCTATAACCCAAGCCGCTTGAATGCAAAAGGTATTTACCACCAAAGACCAAAGATAACCGGTTACTTTTGGTTATTCGCTTGAAACACCTTTAAGTTTACTCATGCGATAGAATATGAGAGGATAAATTTCATAATAATTAAAATACGGTCATCCTTTGTTGGGGAAGGATTTGGGATTCCTGTATTATATTTAAAGATCCCCTTCAGGCTGTTGTTAATACACAGTTGTTTCTGTCAGAATAAAGGAAACCTTATTACGGTCCTGGCAAAACGGACACTTCGATAACCCTCTAATATGGCGCATACTTTCAAAAGTCCAAATGAAGTATACTAACCGCACGAAGCTAGGAGATATTAATTAGTTGATTAAAAGTAGGCAGATTTAATTTTCGGACATGTTTATTTTTACAACAGCTAATTTCTGTGAGAATGGAACAGACTTATATATACAGGAAAATGTGGGTAAAATTCTATTATAGCTAAACTACTGTTACTGTTACTGTTTTCGGAGGTACTCAATAAGGGTGACGAATCCACATCTGTTCATTCAAAAGAATATGGAACTTGTTCATTTCAAATGCTTCTAAGATGCATCTTGAAATTTTGGTTTCCATATGTATTATTTAGTAGTTATTGTTGAAATAATGCTCTTAAGATGATTCGTATATGTGGACTTGGAGGGGTCTGATATATAACTCTTCCGGTGTTCAAGGATCCTTTTCTTGAATGCTCTTCCGGGTTGACCTATATGAACTCCAAAGCAATCTGTACAAGATAGTTTATATAGACACCAGATTTATTGTCTCTTTATGTTTTATCTTTATTATTTTTGTTAAAAGTACTTTTTTATTGAATTTATTTCGAAAATAGTCAGCAATATTTTCTGAAAATCACATATAATCTCGTTTATTTACCTCTTTTAGAATTGGATAAACAAGACTTCGTGCCATTTTCTTTTGTTTTTTGTATGCCATTTTTTTTTATCATTGTTGAATCAAAACAGTGTTTTGTGGCAATTTTTTTAATCATATTTAATTCAAGAATATATTTTTTATTATGAATTCAGTCAAATATTGTTTTATATACTTCAATTAAAATTGTAACCAATGATAGTTTTTTTGATGAGCCTATGTTTGTGGCCTCACCGAGGCTTTCTTAATATTTTGCGAAATATTTTTCAACTTACCATCTTTTTTCAGCAAGAGGCGGACTAGTGGACGACGAAGCATTAGCACAAGCCTTGAAGCTTGGAAGGATACGTGCCGCTGCGCTTGATGTCCACGAAAACGAACCTTACAACGTGTTCGCTGGACCTTTGAAGGATTCACCGAACTTACTCTGCACTCCTCATGCAGCATTCTACAGTGAAGCGTCGTCCACCGAACTTAGGGAAATGGCGGCTTCAGAAATTCGGCGGGCGATCATGGGGAGGATCCCTGATAATCTCAGGAATTGCGTGAATAAGGAATATTTCATGGTTTCCGGTGCATATCCGGAAGGTAAGGACGCCTACCTTCTTACACCCAAATTCGGAGGTTCAGATTTACCTTGTAAGTTTTGGTAGATAGGTATAAAAATTTAACCTTGACTTTTTGGCTATTGTTTCTTTCAGCTTTCTCGAATGAACTTTGATTAGATTACGAAATGATTAATTGAATTGCGAGTTGCAATCAGGTTATCAAAACTGTAATCATGACAACCCTTGTTGAACCAAGGAGTTTTAAGGACTTCCCACTAAATACTCTAGCCGCAGATACGGGCTTCGGGCTGGTGGCCACAATCGGTGAGGTGCCAGGATGAAAGACACTCGATAAAAATGAACATGAATAAGCCAAAAAAGTCAACAGTCGCACATTTGCGGTTTCAACTAGCAAACCCTGAACTCCGAGCAACTACTTAACTGTCTAGGCTTTTTTGCTCTGCCCTGATGAGGATCATCAGACCGAAATACATGTCAGTGGCTTAAGTACAGGGGGATAAGTCCTTAAAATTCCTTGCTGTTAATCTTAATCCCGTCATTCATCCAATTGCTGAGTTATGTATGTTTTAACCGAGATTCTAACCCAAAGATTCGATTTGATTAACCAAATGGTTTCATATGAATGACTAATCATAATTCAAATGTCGTTTCCATAGTAACCACATCGGTGGCTTTAGATGCATAGAGATATGACTTCGTTTATTCATTGAAGTGTGCTAAATTCAATGTTTGAGAATGTGACTCTTTACGAATTGAAATGTGTACTGGAAAAGAGTTGAAAGCCCCACTTTCAGAAAAAATACATATTTGGTGTCCCAATGCCTGTGGCCTAGTAAATTATTAAGGAAATTATACGTGCAAAATTTCTAATTTTGTAGATCAACATTAGGTTATATAAAAAAAAATTTGAAATATTTTCAAATTTATAGTGTTGCCAGATGTTTGCAAATTCGGCAACAGTTTTGTTATTGTAAATCCCTTATTTCTATATCTTCTATATTTCTAACTAAATCAATTGAATAAATTTACTTTCACTTCCTCCTGTCTATCTTCGACGGTTCTTTAGTTTCAACCCATTTTCAGAAATTTGACATACAATTTGAGAGTTATGAAAATAACTACATTTCGCCGCTCAATATTTGAGATTTCAGTTAAAAATTTGGCATGATCTTAGATAATTGTTCGAATCTCAGTTGTCAGTTACACAGAGCTGTCAAAAATTATTACCATTTGCCAACTCACAGAATTGTAGAAAGTTATGTTTTTTTTTTTAATTAGACACCCAATATGTATATTCATTTTTAGAAAACGGTAATTTTTTTAGCACTGAGATGCGAAAACTTTATCGCAAATAAATTATGATCTAATAACAGTTCAACATTATTTGATGTGCAGAGTAGAATTCTAATTACAATATATTTCAATTACCGATCTTTCTGACGGCGTTTTTTTTTAGCCTTCGGAATTGACAAATTTTTCATCTTTTCAATGTTACTGTTTGTCAACATTGGAATTAAGCAATATTTGAGACACTTATATTTTCATTTTTCATGTCTCACTCGAATTTGCAAAGAATAATTTATAAATGACACATAAAATTAATATACAATTTTGAGTAATATAATAGGTTGCCAAATATGTCCCTTCCGCCTTTTTGTCTTTTGAATTTCGCGGCTATGTACAAAGCGCTACAGAGCTCGTAACTGGCTTTACTATACATAATTTGAAAAGTCTTGACATAACCTACAAAACGACGCTATGCATGATTAGTTTGGACATTGCGTCCAACAGTTATAGACGTGTAAACATGGAGTTCTCTAACGCCGAAATTCGCGCTATTTTAAAGTTTTCCTTCGTTAAACGCAAATCCGCTAGAGGAACGTTCCGTGAGATTAATAGTGATTTGGGGGATGGTATTCTATCAGTTCGAACCACGGAGGAATGGTTTCGATGATTCAGAGCCGGTGAAAACGACACAATGGATAAGCCAGCCGGCGGAAGACCGGTAACGACAAGTACCGATCAAATCATTGAATACATCGAGTTAGACCGGCATGTGGCATCTCGTGACATCTCCCAGGAGATGGGAGTTAGTCACCAAATCATTTCAAACCATCTGCAGAAGGCTGGATACAAAAAAAGCGTTATGTTTAAGTGCCGCATGATTTGACCCAAAAAAAAACCTGGACCAAAACAACGCCTGCGATATGCTGCTGAAACGAAACGAACTCGACCCTTTCTTGAAGCGGATAGTGACGAAAAATGGATCACATAGGCAATTTCAAGCGAAAACGGTCGTGGTCGAAGGCAGGTGAGTCGTCCCAAACAGTGGCCAAGCCGGGATTGGCGGCCAAGAAGGTTTTGCTGTGTGTTTGGTGGGATTGGAACGGAATCATCCACTATCTGCTGCTCCCATATGGCCAGACGCTTAATTCTAACATCTGCTGCGATTAACTGGACCGCTTGAAGCAGGCGATCCACCAGAACAACGCCAGACCACACACTTCGTTGATGACTCGTCAGAAGCTACGGGAGCTTGGATGGTAGGTTTTATCACATCCACCATATAGCCCGGACATAGCGCCAAGTGATTATTATTATTATTAACAATACAATTAGAGCATTTCTCCATTATCAAGGTTGTCTCAGTCTGTCTAATCCGTTTTTAAAGCTATTGGTGCTAGTGCTATCGACCACGGAACTGGGAAGTCTATTCCAGGATGAAAACACTCTGTTGGGTAAAAACATCTGCCTTGGAATGGTCCGGAAATTCTCCTTCCTCAACTTAAAATCGTGAACTCGAAGATTATTTATATTTTTGCAGAACATGGCCTCCAAGCCCAAGTCACATTGACAGGAGACAGGAGAGAGACAATGATCGCCAATGACATAAGACAGTCGCGGATTATTTCGGCCTATGTGTAGCACATGACATTTGTCGAGGTTTAATGGAAGCAACCATTCCCGACACCAAGCGGACAGCTTATCAAGATCCCCGCTGTTGAGTGGGGAGTTGAGAAGAGGGAAATTATAAATCTTGGTATCGCCTGCATACATAGAACATGTCGATAAAAAACAACCAGGGAGATCAGAGGTATATAAAAGGAACCGAATGGGACCGAGAACTGATCCCTGAGGGACACCACTTCGAACATGACACTCGGAAGATGAGTAAACATCACCAACCCTCACTCGAAAAGTTCTGTTGGTCAGAAATGCACGAATCCACTGAAGAAGACCCCCTCTCAACCCAAGATGGTCCAGTTTATGAAGTAGACGTTTATGTGGGACACGGTCAAACGCTCTAGAAAAATCTAGATAGATCACATCAACTGGAATGTTACTATCCCATGCCTTAGTCCAATCGTTGAGACAACAGATTAGGTTAGTGAGGGCTGAACGGTGCGATAGAAATCCGTGCTGTTGGTCGGGAAGAATCTTCTGAGCTAAGCAAAAATCAAGCACCTGGTCACAAACTATTCTCTCCAAGACCCTAGACAAGACTGACAACAGACTTATAGGTCTATAATTCAGTGGAGACAGCTTATCACCCTTCTTATAAATGGGAGTTACTGAGGCGGATAACCAATCGGAGGATAGAGTGCAGCTGAAGATAGATTTCCTAAATATAAGAAAAACCGGAAACGCCATGACTTCAGAACAATTCTTCAACAAACGCGGCGAAAAACCGTCTCGGTCAGGGGAACTGTCCACCTTCACCCCAGAAAGATATTCCAGCACCAAGCGCTCGGACAGACAGACAGCATCCAAATAATTACTCGCTCGAGCAGACGTAATATTAGGTAAAATCCCCGGAGGCTCTGGGGTGAACACCTCAGCAAATGTACCGGCCAGAACATCAGCTGTTTCACGCGGATTGTCGCAGACCTCACCAGACGGCTTCCTCACAACCGGAAAACTGACCTTGGAGTTCATCGTGGTTCTCAAGTACTTAAAAAATCGCCTTCTGTTGGACTTGCTCACTAACTTTTTTTCAAAATTAGTTTTGGCCGAATGAATAGTGGAAGAGAGAAAATTTGAGAAATCTCTGTGGATCCTGTAGTCAGCATCTTTTCGACTGCGTGAATATCTCTGCCAAAGGGACCTTTTGCGTCTCAGAAGTTTCATAATTTTATCGTTTATCCATGGCCTTGTCGGAATGTAACCACCTGTTCCTGTCCATGGCGAAAGCCCTTGGTGGTGTAAAGTTGAACTCAAAAGAGGCTTGTGAAAAGTGGCTGTCCGAGTTCTTTGCAATTAAGGAGGGGGGCTTCTACGAGGGAGGTATTATGAAGTTGCCGTCTAGATGGAAACAAATTATCGAACAAAACGGGCGCATATTTGAACTAAATCCGATCACTGTAACATGACAACCTATTATTTATAAAACGAAAGTTTGTGAAATTTCCTGTGAAACTGAAAGTCAAATAAATCTGAAACTGTTTCCAAGCATTCATCTCTCAGAACAGATATTAAATAAAGGATTTCATTCATTTTGAGCCTGACTTTGAAATATTCTGACAACTAAATTCTTGAAATATCAGACAAGTATTCCAATCTCCTCGTTTGATTATTAAAAATTCAGAAAGCAATGACATCAGACAGATGGCTTAAGCATTCTTGTTGAGCTACTTGTGAGTAGCTATTTACTTTCAAAAATCACATCTCACCCACATAATGATATCATATTTAGTTCTGTTCGGATTAACAGAGGACGTTTGGCGGAAACCAAGGCACGTAACCAATATACTATAACTGGGATATAATAACTGTGGGACTTGATGATACGTATTATAGCAAGCAATTGTCCAAATTTTAATAGATTATATCTGCGGAAGTAATAGTTTCTCGAGAAAAAAAAATAGTATCTGACCAAATAACGAACTCGTCCGAGATATTCATTCCTCAAGACTACCCTAAACCGTACGGACAGAATCGATTTTAACTACGGATTTTTCTGAACAAAACGATTAATACCACTTTCACCCAAATATTTGAAAGATGCAGACATTTGAGCAAATCTATCACTCTGTTCAAGTGAAACAGTGATAGTGTATATTTGAATTTAAATTTAAATAATGCACACCTGAATTCAAGAGTTGACATGTTTAGGCATTTTTGATAATTTTTCAAATTAATGATATAAATAATTTTATTCCATAAATGGTTTCCACGCCGTATATTTTCCTTCTTGAAAATCATACCTATCCTAACGTTATATTTGAAGTCCCACACAATTTTATATTTATTGACATTCAAATTTGATGATTTAAATCTACAATTATCTCTTAATAATTTCATAAGTTATTTATTATCTATATCAGTGCTTTCATTTATTATTTATCCACTGAGGAGTTTGTAAAATTTCCTGTAATTGAATTAGAAATAAGCATAATTGTTTACTACAAATTCTTCCAACACAAATATGTGTACTAATCCAAGTTCATATTAAAGTAAGGTAATGTTTGTGAAATTTCAAAACAACTATTCCTTTTGTTTTTTGAGTAAATAAGAACAGCTTGAATAAATATAAGATTATTCCTGCTTTTTTTCACAAAAGTATATAACTGATGATTTACTACTCGTTTACTGAAAGTGTTTTTCATTACTAATTGCAATTTTCAATTCCTGATTTTGTTTTTCGAGGAAAAAAGATGTGAAAATGAACAAAGATTGATCTAGTTTTTGATGTTGAAAGTCATAAATAAGTATCAGCACAAGGCCCTTATAATATTGGAATCCTTGTATTTGTTATTTATTTTATTCTTGAATGAGCTTGTATATACATTAGATATTAATGTTAAAATTTTTCTGATCTTTTTTCTTTATCTGCAGTTACTCCAGCTGGCGTTAATGGTGGCTATTATCAGACTGGTGGTTCTTTGCCCGTGCAACAGGCCCATTCCACAACGACGCACGAAGCTCCACATCCTGTTACACCTAGTGCGGCGCCTCCTACCCCACAGCCAGCCCCACCTGTGGGGCCGGTCGTTCCGCCCCATGCTCTAGTGAGTACTACTACAGCCATAAAGTAATCAAAGGTGTCAGTTTTCTTTTATTTTACTTAGTTTAGATCCATATTTCTGCTATTTCCTTTAGTTTCTAATCATTTGCTTGGTAAGAACCAGACTCAACTCTGATATGACTTCCTTTCATGATATTTTATAGATTTCTACTACAAGAAAATAAACGCAGCTTCATACCACTTTTAGGGGTTTAGTTTGACTTCTGCAGAAGAGCAGATAGAGGACTTTTTGAAAAAGCACAGATTAAGCTAACTGATCTAAAGTATGGATGTCTTCTGATTAATTAGAACATAAAGCTTGAAAAATTGGCCTAGAAAAAGTTCTTTCTCAAGGTATGAACAATATACATACCTGGGTTTCTGAAAATTGATTTTGTTTTTATGGGCTTTTCAACAATGTTAGTCCAGAACATTTTTATTTTTTCTAACCGTTTTTTCCATGATATTGTGAACTTTATAATTTAATTTATCAAAATTTCATGTTGGACACTCTGAAATGACCAAATTCAAATTCGATCAATTTTTGAAAGTAACAGTTGAATCCAAAGACCACCTTAGTAAGTTTGTTCTTTTAATGGATTGTTATTTCGCTTATGTTAGTTGAGTATGGTTATTTCTTATTTATTTGTTGCGTATTTATTTCTAAGAATCTTATTAATTCTTGTAGTGCATAGCTTTGTTAGTAATTATAATTGTGTTATTATTGTGTTGGAAAGTGAATATTTATGGTTTATTTTTATGTTGGAAATTAGTTTCCGACAATACAAAAGTGGTTTATCACTCCCAATGACCAAGAAATTCCCATGGGCTTAACATGAGTAGCAATAGTTAACAATGGTATAAATTACTTTCTGTTCTCCATAGACTAAGTTGTTGCATGCTCGTTCTAGTAGAATAACTAGTGATATTTTATTTCATTGTTCTCGTAACAATAAGAAAATTAGTTCATTTGGATGATTGAACAACATATGAACATTATTGAGATCATTGTATTGTACGAAAATTCGCAAACCTATTTGTTTCAACCTTATCCAAATATATTCAAAGTTACAAATCCAGAATCCATAAAAGTAATTCAAGGCTATCCGAATTTAATCGTTCAAAACTAATGCCTTTACAGCTGAATTAATTAGTCCAACTAAATTTCAATTGTATCTAACAAATGGCTTCGACAACTCTGCTGCAATTTACTATATATATCTGTCTAAACACTAAAGATCTTCGAAGAGTAATGAATTATATCTCGTGAATTTTAAATCTATCTGAAAAGCAGATTACAGAAGTAATAAAAAACTGATAAAAGACGAACCGCTGACAACAATGACATCTATCTCCGCATTGACGAACTCTCCAATCACAGATTACAACACCCAATTCGAAAATCGAAAATGAAATCTATAATAATCAATAATAAAATTGAGATGAAAACTATAATGAATTATTAGAATTAATTTTGAAAATTGAAAACGAAAACTGTAATGACATTAACTAGAATTTATGAAATATATAACCGTGAAATGTAATATTAAATTTTGAAATTGAATAAATTGATGAAATAAATCAAGGAACGATATTTTTTATATAATTATTAAAAACAAACTGTAACAATGGATATTTTGAGAGTTATTGTGAAATCAGATTCCAGATGCTAGAAACTTGATTGAACTTGACGGGAGATATTTGAACCTATTATGAAAATATGAAATTTCTAGCTTATCTCTTTCGTAAGATAGAATGTTGTATCCGGCCGGCCGAATCGACGGATTTACTCAATTTTGTTTGCGGATTTTTCATCAGGAAGTCGTAACTCAATCGATGATAATTTTTTCGTCTAGATATTCGAAGAATACAAACATTTTGGACAAACGATAGCGCGCTGTTCTACTAGTACAAACGAGCAAAAAACAAAAATGCAATTGTTCAGAAACACTCACTCATAGCAAATTTTTCTTCACAATTTCTGATTTGCAAAAACTGAGTATTGGCTGTTGAGCCTCCGTGATCATATCTGTGAAAATACGGCATTATCTATGATGTTATTTGTTTTATCTACTCCCTTATTTCATTAATAAACTGCATTCTAGCAGTAATAGTACTTGTAAATCAACTGCAAGGATTACGGAAAAATGAATTTAAAAAAAATAGAATCAACCGAGATGAGACCTTTAAGAATAATCTGTTTAGTTGTTCAGGAATGTAATACAAAACTTATTTTGTATGGTATTATGGAACTTCCACATGAGAAAACAAAAGGAAAATTGACACAATTAATCCTTATGACCTCTAGGAAAATTATAACTGTTTATTATATTCCAAGAAAAATTCAGAAATTGCAAAGACTATCTACTACTATGGGCGAAAAGTACCGCAGAATTTGATTTTACATTTTATGGGGGACTCGATAGGGACAAATGTTTTATTAATAATAATAATGTATCTTTATTTCAATTCAAAATAAAATGTACAACATAACTCATTTAATACAATCTGATATAATTTTTCCTCTATCTCCACCATTTACTTTCTTATTTCAAAATATGATTTTGTCCATTTCAATGGTGGTCCTCGAATTCTATATTTTTCCAGGTTCGCCATTAACTTTTGTACATTCAGACAATCATATGCCTTAGTTAAATCCAACAAGATCCCCATAGCTAGCTTTTTACCTTCAAATGCTTCCATTTTTTTTGTGATGAAACAATATATGGCTGTTTGAATCGACTTTCCTTTCAGATATTCCATTACTTGTTTAGAGTATCCTTTCTCCAGAATTTTTGAGAAACTCGGTACAAACCCGGGTCTGTAATTCCCATATTCATTGATATTCCCTTGCTTGTATTTTGGTTTAATCACTGATATTTTTATTTTCAGGAAATACTCCAAATCTCAGTGAATTCTTGATGCAATAATGTATTGGTTCATTTATTTCCTCTGCTGTCGTCTGAATTATATTATTTGATATGTGATTATAACTACTGGAATGTTTCTTCTTCAGTTCTTTCATAACTTCTCTGGTGTTTTCTTTTGTAATTGGTTTAAGTAACATCTTTTGATATTCCTCATTAGGGTTTAATCTTTAATTTTATTTGATTATTTTAATCTTAATATTTTTGCTGGATTTTTGAAATATGTGTTCAAGGCATTGGCCGTTTTTACTGGATTTCTTCTAATACTTTCATTTGTGTAGACGTTTAAGAGTTATTTAATGATCATGCTATTGACCAAACAGTTTTGTTTTCATTTTCCAAATTATAACTTGGTTTTCAAATTTTTCTCTCTATAGCTTCTTCAACAGATTATCATATTGGATCTTAGTTTTTCTGGATGTTTCTTTAACCAAGTCATTGTATGTACTAACTGTCAAAAGTATATCAAGTTTTTTTCGTATTTTTTTATTTTTGGGTCATTTGTTCTTGTTGGTTTCCTGTTTATTTGCACTTTCATTTCATCGAACAACTTCAAGTAGACTTGATGGAAATGTTCAAATTGTTTGTGATCATCGGTGATTGAGCGGTATGGTCTGAGATATGTGTTTCAATGACGCTTACAGTGTATGGAATTTCAATATTTATGAAGATGCCTTCAATACATTACTTTGAGTTCATAGTTTTTTGAATTGGCTGTAGTATTATTAACGTGACAACGTCTTATAAATTGGTTTGCCGGGTGACACTTCAAGAAACTGCGTTACGCTCCGCTCACGTTATGCGCTCACAATGAGAGCGAGTGAGAGGCACGAGTCCCTTCCACTCGGGCATGGTTAGCCCGCCTAAGAGCTAGAGACACAGACATAAAAAGTGAAAGGCACGCGTCCCTCCCACTCGAGCACAGTTAGCCCGCCTAAGAGCGAGAGAGAGAGAGTGAGAGAGATAGGCATACACACCGGTTCATGTCTTGCGTTGTCACGTAAAACTTTCGCCCGTATACCGACTTTACAGGCAACCAATTTTTTTATTTTATGTTGAAAGTATCTAATAAATGAAGAAATTGACGTCTCCTACTTGATTCCTTACTCATCTCTATATTAAAATCACCAGTTATTATAACTTTTGCCTTTAATATTACCATCATTGTATACTACAACTTGTTTCATCTTCTTATTTTTAGAATATTCAACTGCTGTACATTTGAATTCACCTTTTTTCAAATTGGCACTGCTGTAATTGACATCTGTACCAAATAGCAAGTCAGAATATTCATTAGTGTTTGACATATGTGTACTTTTGTAAACAGCTAAATGTGAATTTGTCGTTTTCTATAATTTCTGCTATTATTCAACGACTTAGCTCCATTATTAAATTTTGTGTTCGAAATGCAATTTCTGTATCCGAAACGTTAAAAATGTTGTGAAATAGGACTTCGTATTCAAGCTCTATCGAAAATAAGATATTGTGAGTGGTATGAAATGTTCAGAGGGGGTCAAGAAAGCATTGAAGACAAGGCATAGTCAGGACAGCCATCAACATCAACTGATGGCTACACATCAATAAAATCAAGAAATTGGTGTTGATTGACAGTCCAAGGCCTTTGTGAATATCCGAAGGATCAGTAGAAACCATATTGAAAAGTAAAATTTGGATTGGTACCTAAAATGCTCTTGTAATTCGTGAAAATCACCAAAAACTGAACTTATATCGTTCTGCTAGCACCCCATATATGCCTGACAAAGCACCATGTGACTTTGGACTGTTCTCTAAACTCCAGAGACATATCCGTGGACATTATTTTGAATCGATAAAAGAGATACAAAGACGGAACTAGAGATATACTGGATGGTCACTGTATAGCATGTTTCACAATTTGGAAGTGACGTTTGCATATGTGTATTGCTTCTAGTGGGGATGGTATAAATTTGGAAGAATAAAGATTTTTTGATTTATGAACAAATATCCGGTACTTTTTGCTTACAGTAGTTCAATAAAAAACGAAAGTTTGTATAATTGAAGGTCTTAGAGCAACAACAATACATGCCACAACACTCAACTTCAAAGAAAATCATGTTTGAAAATTGAAACCATTCATAGAGTAAGTTTAGTGGCAAAAAAAGTTTGCTACAATATTTTTCAAGAGAGGGGGATTTTATGGTGGCTTGTATCATTGTTGCTCAAGAGCTTCAATTTTTCCTGGTGAGCTCTAGGAAGATAATCTGAAATGAAATTAATTCGTGATAATAACAATAGTTCATGTTCTCATTATTAATTATCAAGGGTAATACTATAATAATATAATACCACTAGAGGTGAGAATTTTTTGAGAACACTCTTGTTTTTTGGGAATTATGCGTTTAAATTCCACGAAACAAAGTTATCCTTAAAATACCACGAGCCAAAGGCGAGTGGTATTTCGGAATCATTTTGTTGAGTGAAATCTGTATAATTTCAAAAAACGACAGTGTTCTCAAAAAAAAATTCGAATCTCGTGTGGTATTTGGAAAGATCATTCAACAATATAAATCAAACGAAATAAAAAATAGTTTTTTATTCAAAAATAACCAGATAGAAGCATAACAACAAATTATTCATCTTTATTCTCAAAATAATAATTATTGATAGTACAATTTTATTATACACATTACTAGCATTATTTTCGAATGATGAAGTAGATACTGATGTTGTTTCTTGAAGGACATTTTTTTCATTCCTTATGTCCCTGTGTTGGTCCAGTTGGAGATACGGTTTCACTGACGCTGCAGAAGAATGGCCTGTTATCTTTATCAGCTGTACCTCGCCAATCCCTGCTTTGGCTAATTGGCTGACAGCAGTAGCTTGATGCGAGTAGTTGGTTATCTTCGACTTGGTTGTGTTGATGCCAATGAGTTCTGCCGATTCTTTTGTCCATTTAGCTATCGTATTGGTACCGACTGGGGAGTTTTTGAACCATGAACCATATTTCCAATTCTTATGTGGAGTAAGGAATAGTCTTTCAGTGGTTATGTTTTGGATACAAGTAGCTTATATAACCTCACCGGGCAAATATCTTCTTCAATATTGGGAGTCAGCCATTTCGTTTCCGCACATTTTTGGGCACCACCTTGTCTTGTTTTAGAAAATATCGGATTGTAGGCAATTCGGCCGTGGGATTACCATCGTTTTCACTTTCGAATTGGAAATGCGTAATTAGGCATGATGAACCCTCTCCTCAGTGCCAAGCAAGCTCCAATGCAGCAATATAATAAAATATTCTGCTCAAACCGTCTGGATTATCTTTTTTACATAAGTTGACCATCTTTTTGTGTTGCTCCAAAGACAGCGCCTTGGCACTAACTTTTCTTTTCTCAGGGCCCACTTGCAAAATACGCCTCTTGGCGTTTCGTGCATCCCGCGCCGTTTTAAAAGCCACGTCTGTGAATGGATCCAACCTAACGCCCCATTTGGAATAGAATTTTTCCTGCAGCTGTTTGGCAGTATTATTCCACAAGGTTTTTACAACACTTTCCTTGTATTCTGATCCATCTCTTTTCTTCATATTGAAAGCCCAGTCTAGCATAATATTATTGAGCTCTGACAAATTTGTTTTTTCATTTACAAGGTATTCCCGGGCAGCACAGAATTCTTCAAATTGTTTCCAAATGTAGGATCTTGACTTCACTGTATTAAGCGGCACACTTTTCTTCACACTTTCCTCAATTGAAGTAATATTACAATTCCTCAAAATGTTTCATTTTTATCTACTTTATGGTAAAAAACGAAAATAAACTGACAGAACTGCCAAATGTGCTGTTGAAGTTATCGCTAACAACTGCTTGTTTATCGTAACCATGACGACCGCTACTTCCACCAACGGCCAAAGCTATCCGGATGTATTAATATTCCTCTGCAAATTAGGCATTTAATAAAAACAAATTTCTAAAAGTGAAAACACTGTGAGGTTGAGTGTTTTCAGATACAGTTTGTTTCTATTGGTCCGTTTTCAAAAATTGAGCGATTTCATTGGACGATCTAGTATAGTGTTGAATGATCAACAGTATTTTCAAAAGGATGAAGGATACATCAATTTTGCAGCATTTTGTGCTGTATTCTCTGTCCCTTCACCCTTAAGTGATGTTTAGTTGATAATTATAAACAATAAAAATACTACTGCAGTTTTGATAGTGGATTTTATCTTCTTAGATGTTGTGGAGAATAATTGAACCGAATTTCGTATTGTATTCTTGTTTTGATAGCTCTATAATACCCATATGAGCCTTATAATACTTTGGCTGAATTTGTTCATTGATACCGAGAATTTAACAGAAAACCCAATGCTTTTCTATGAAATATGAAGAATCTGTCAAGGTAAACTGTAGTATAACTTGTTTTTTAATTGAATTTCTCAAAATAGTTCTGGATAAATCTGAATAATTCGGTTTTCATTGTAAACCAACAGAACTTTTATTGAGAAGATTAGTGCCATCTAAAATATGCAATCAATGCTGATGATATTTCTTTCAAAATGATACTTATCATGATAAATTTTGGTTTTCAGGTATCTTTATTCGAATACAAAATAGTTTCGAACTCATTCCAAATTATCTATATTTGTTGAATTCAAAAGTTTGGTTGACTGAGTAAAAAATAAACGAATTTTTCATCTTATTTATTGCTGCTGGTTATTTTTGCTTGAAACTAACTTTGTATAAATTTATTTGTCTGTTCTTGGTGTTAATACTTACCTATACTTTTAGATTATGGTGAAGTTTCTTAATATCTCTATTCTATCTGTCTATAACTTGGCTTACTATATTTACCTGCTTCAATTCAAAAAGTAACGAATTGAAAAGTTAATAATTCGCAATTTTTTTTGCAGCCTCTAAATACATCGGACCCTGCCAATCATCACGTCCCGAAACCAGAGCCATCTGAAGTACATTAGCACCATGAGCGCCGTTTCGGATGAGAAAGAACGATTCTCTTCACCTTACGCCTCCTAATTAAAAAAAATTCTTCATATGTTTCCAAAACTGGGCTGGATGGAAAAAATGCCAATACAGTTGCTACATAATGCGAGTGTGTATGTGAAGAATTCGGTTGCTGAATTAAAAAATTTGTTCTCACATTAAATTTGAGTTTCAGTGTTTTACAGAAACCATTTAGTGTTATACATATCGTGACTTCGGTAGATCATCTACATGGGAGTTTGTTCTGAAAATTGAATTATTCATTGTGGAAATATTGAAACTGTTTTGGATGTTATATGTTGCATATTTTGCATACATTGATACTTTTGAAAATAATTACTTTATGATCCAATTTCTGAGACAAACTGTTGACATTTATTTCTACATCACAAATATTTTGTAAGCACTTGAAACGCAATTTTAAATTCCCTTGCTGTTTAATAGACTTGTTTAAATCCCGTTTTTAGTGACCTAAATCAAAATAACATTGATGTAAATATAACTTAGGAACTCATGATGTATTTTTTTTTATTATTTCATTTCGGAAATTGACAAGAGGGATTTCTTGAAAATGAGCTCTGTAAAGATTTAACTTGTAATCATTTCCTGCTTCCAAATGATGTATTGGTGCCTCAAACAAGCTTTTTGATAAGGAACTACAAGACTTTTTTTTATTTATTAAAAGTTATATCATTTCCAATTAGATATGATGCAATAATTGAAAATGACTATTCTTCTCTATTTGAAAGAAGGAAGTGATTCTAATAAAACAGTCCTTTTTGTAAAAATTGACATTAAGCTTTTTATATATACTCCAATTATTATGTTTTGAACGATGCTCTTCATGTATTCAAATTTTTTAATTTTTTTTTATCCTGTGGTTGAGCATCGTTAGAAACAAAAAATTTGAATCTAGGTTAAATACTGAAATTTTGAAATTTCATAGTTATGTAAATCTTAAGTTTTAAATATTTTGTCAAACAAGTGCATTATTTTTTCAGTGAAAACAGTATGATTAAGTGCACTGCGATGTTTTCTGTCTGTTATTTAAAATGAAATAATACTGTGAAGTTTTCAGTAATTACCCAAATGCCTTAGAAATTTCAAGTTACTTTGTTCTTATTCATTAAATCAATTGGAAATATTTTATTTGAAAACTTGAGCCCTTGGAATTTTTAAGTTCTTTCTGAATGATGGAAAATGTCGTAATTCGTATGAATGAGAGAGTAGCCCATATTTTTCTGTTGAGAAACGCTAGAAAAGATTAATTATATTGATTGGTAATATATGAGATATATAATGAGACTTGTGTTTTATAAATATTGTAAACCAGTGTGAAATTGGTTTTTAAAGTGAACTTCAAAAAAATGGAACAGGTGGAGTGCAGTTAAGTTTCCTTTCGTAAATGTAGAATAAATTTAGTGATAATTGTCGATGATTTCAGTGATAACTTTCAAACTGCTTCAAACGAAAATGCATACTTTATTCGTTCGCTTTTTCTACAAAAAATTCAATCAAATGTGTCTTCTTTCCTCTCAGTTAATTTCATATGTCAAAAATTCATTGAAATTGTTATATTCAATACGTTTGAATTAATAATTTTCAACAAAATATATACCTTTTAACATTCCAAAGTGTTTAGTAGTATACACAAACAGTTATGGTGTGCTATTTGCTAAGTATATTTTTATATAAATCATTATTAATCTTGAAATGTAGAAAATGGTTCACCTATGCTGACAGTAGGAGTTAAATTAAAGGAATAGGTGCGAAAAAAGCATGCATTTTCTTCAGATACACAATAGATCAGCATGTCAAAAAATGTAGGGCTAATGGACTTCCACATTTTGAAAATAAATATCTATAAAGTGAATGAATTAGTGGTTAATTCTTTTATTTTCACATGAGAGTAAACCCTATCAATTGAAAAAAAATATATAACTGAAAAACTTAGAAATAGAAGAATGATATCAAGTAATAGTTAATACAGTGAAACATAATGACATATGACTGGTAAACATTGATTGGGTTGCCCTGAAAATATATGTGGTTTCGAGTACCTTTGTGCCATCAATTCATGAATCTATTGATGGTTTTAGCAGATTGGTTCTTTTTTTTTCAAGCTTCACTTTCACATTTTTCCAAATCAGTAAAAAATGAGAGACTGTATGAGTTTATTTTGGAATATCAACTGACTAGTTCACCTGAAGACGGGCGTTGTCCTGTTTTAACGATGACTATTCAATTCCACTGAAGAGAAAAAAAATGTATGCTTAACCTAACTCGCACAAGCTTGAATTAGCTTCTGAGGGGTGTACATTGATATATGTATACCTAGGTAAGCCAGTATAAACATAAACAATAGCCTAATGCTTCATGATATACAATATTATTAGTTCTTTTTCTTACAAAAGTATTAATAGTTTTCTTGGTATTCCAACACGGCAATAGGAGACATATAACTGTATTCATTCATTCATTTCATATACAATATGAAAAACGTGGATTTTCAGAATTGGTGCCACTAACACTTAGTGACCTCGCTTGAGATAGTGACGTGGTAATTTCATCGAATTTAAAATCTCAATTGGATATTTAACACCATATTAGCAGAGTATGGACACCACCCAGTAGTCACACTCTCGAAAATATGAACTGGATTCCTTACACTCTGGCGGACTCGTGCACCTTTCCATGCGCATAAGTAACTACAGATTATAGAGCAGAAACAAGTTTTTGTATATGTATTATCTATAATATAAAAATGAATCGCAAAATGTGTTGGTAAGCGCATAACTCAACAACGCCTGGACCAATTTGGCCAAATCTTTTTTTAAAATGTTCGTTGAAGTTCAAGGATGGTTTTTACGGCGAGAAAAATTAGAATTATTACTGGAAAAACCCTGAAAATAGCTCTTTTCTCACTGTTGCCTAAGCAATGTAGGTGTGTTCCTAACGTCAAAGATCGTATCTACCAAAACAATGTGCGTGTGTGCGTTGGAGCACAGAATACATAGTTGGAGGAGTTTAATGTCGCATTCCGAAACTCGCGTTTCTTTTGTATTAGTTTCGGCACGCGAGATAAAATGCATCAATTTCCACGTCATTACATCAGTCAAACAAAAAAAAAGTTGTCTGTTACCTAATCTACTGAGTTTGCTTTTGTCAACTGATACACGAAACAAATTCGTATATCGTGTTTTGTGCAGAGTGTTTAGTTAGTTAGTGTTTGTTTAGTTCGTGATTAGTGAAAAAATAATTTATATTTGATATGCCTCCTATAAAGATTTTGTATCAAATACGGAATAGAATAGAATGGGATATACAAATCAGTGAAGAAATTTACAATGAAGCATTGATTTCAATTGAGGACATGTGCTTGATAATGTCAAACAAACTATTAATTCAATTAGGCCTGACCGCGCCCAATCGTCCAATGCATGACGCTTTTAACCAAGAGTTGCATCGAGAAAAACTGTATGATCTCAACGCTTTGAAAGAATTAATTCAAACAAATTTTCCACTGTTAAATGAACAACAGAAGTATGTATTTGAAACTCTTATGAAAGTTGATGAAACTGGAGGGATTTACTTCTTAGATGCACCTGGTGGTACAGGAAAAACTTCGCTCACAAAATAAAATTGCACTTGCACTCGCTTCGTCGGGAATCGCAGCAACTTTGCTTGAAGGTGGTCGAACAGCCCATTCAGCACTAAAATTGCCATTAAATATGCAAAGCAATGAAACTCCAACCTGCAACGTTTCGAAGAACTCTGCAATGGCAAAGGTTTTGCAGCAATGTAAATTGATTGTTTGGGATGAATGCACGATGGCACATAAAAAATCTTTGGAGGCTTTAGACAGAACCTTAAAAGATCTACGGAGCAATAATAACCGATTTGGTGGTGCAATTATTTTATTAGCAGGAGATTTTCGTCAAACATTGCCAGTGATTCCACGATCAACGCCAGCTGATGAACTCAATGCATGTCTAAAGTCCTCCAATTTGTGGAAACATGTCAAAGTACTTCATTTAAGCAAGAATATGCGCGTCGAGTTGCAAAATGACCAATCTGGAAACATATTCTCTAAACAACTCATTGACATTGGTAATGGCAAATTTCCTATAGACATGTTGACTGGCTGCATTAACTTTCCTCAAAGTTTTTGTCAGTTAACTCGATCAAAAGATGAACTTATTCAGAAGGTGTTTCCAGATGTTTCTCAAAATTACAGAAACCATGATTGGTTGAGCGAACGAGCTATACTGGCTGCAAAAAACATAGATGCAAATGAATTAAATTTCAAAATTCAAGAACGAATTACAGGCGAATTGAGGATATATAAATCAGTTGATTCAGCTACTAATCAAGATGGTGTAGTCAACTATCCACCAGAATTTTTAAACTCGCTGGATTTGCCAGGATTGCCACCTCACAATCTTCAATTAAAGGTTGGATCGGTGGTTATAATGTTGCAAAATATCAACCAACCGCGTCTTTGCAACGGTACACGGTTAGCGATAAAAAAAAATTACTAAACAATGTGATAAAAGCAACTATACTCAAAGGAAAGTATAAAGGAGAAGATGTTCTCATACCGCGCATCCCAATGATTCCGACTGATGTGCCATTTGAGTTTAAACGACTACAGTTTCCAGTGTGGCTTGCTTTTGCTATGATTATAAACAAGTCCCAGGGGCAATCATTAAGTGTTTTGGTATTAATCTAGAAAACCCATGTTTCTCTCATGGTCAATTGTATGTTGCCTGTTCCCGTGTTGGAAAACCATCAGATTTGTTTATCTATGCCCCAGGTAATCAAACAAAAAACATCGTATACCACAAAGCACTACAATGATAATAATTATGATTCACATGATTAACAATAAAGTGATTACTTACTTTTAAATCCTTATATATGTTTTATTTAATTATTTTTTATTCACAATGCCCTATCACCAGGGTGACGGTTCTGTTCAGGAGAATTTTTTAAAATACGTAGGCACAAAAACTGCCACATTACAAATCTTTTTGACAGGACGAAGTCTGTCGGGTCAGCTAGTCCTAATAATAATAATAATATTGTCATGGCTTACTTTTACTTACTGTGGATGGAAATGATGCACGAGTCCGAAATGGTGTGAGAAAAACCGAGGAGTGTGACTGCTGGGTGGTGTCTATACTGGTGATGTAAGCATTATTTAAAGACTACTCAACAATGATATTGGTTAGGAACGGAATCAGTCAATTTGTATGTCAGTAATAGGCCAGCTAATTTGTTTTGAATCTGAAATAGAACAATTACAGGATGGGCCTGAATTCCAACCCGAATTCAAAAACGAGCGAGGTTTCGAACGCATGATTATTGGAATTGCCACCTGCAACAAATTTCATACAAATTTTATTTATTTCAACAAAGTATCCTAGAAAACTGTTGAAATTTAATGAGTAATCTGTATTGTATCCTGGGTGTTGGCTTGACTTACAAAAATTGAAGTGAAGTGAGAACATGGGGTATGGTGACGAGATATTGTTGATGATGGAGCTCGTGTTGAATGATTGTTTGAGCTATTACCATCATCTATTGTGGATGTAATGTTTTCCGACGTTTCGACAGATATCTTCTATCTTTATCAGCAGACAAAGGAAACGCCACTGTAATTCTAGATGTTGGCTCTTATAATCAAAAAATTAATGAATTAATAGAAGCAGGAAAATACAAAAGACTAAAAAAGGACCCTACCACCACAGTTGAAAACAAGATTTACAAAATCCTTTATAAATATCGAAATGAATTTCCAGATCAATTTGTTAGATCAAGACTTTCACCTCACTTCAGTAAACCACCACATTTATATGGTCTACCAAAAATACACAAAGCAAATATTCCTCTAAGACCAATTGTGAATTCAAGAAATTCAGCATGCCATCAATTGGCTAAATTTCTTCTGAAAATTATAACACCATTAAAAAGTAATTCAACATCGATGATAAAAAACACGAAACACTTCATAAAAATAATGAGACATCAAGAAATCATGGAAGAAGACGTTATGGTCAGCTTCGACATCACCAGTTTGTTCACTAATATTCAGACAGATAAAACAATTATCATAGTTAGGAAAAAGCTTGAAGAAAATCAAACCCTTAGTGAAAGAACTACACTAAGCGTGAATGCAATTATGGAAATGCTTTCTATTTGTATTGAAACAACATATTTCCAATTTGAAGACATCTTTTATCAACAAGAATTTGGAATAGCCATGGGTCCACCACTATCACCAATTTTAGCTGATTTATAAATGGAAATTTTCGAACAGAAGGCATTTGAAAAATATGTACTTAAACCCAAACTGTGGAAAAGATATGTAGATGATACTTTCATTATTTGGCAACATGGAAGAGACACTATAGATGGATTCCTTCAATATCTAAACAATCAAGAGGAATCAATTAAATTCACCATGGAAATCGAGAAAGACAGACAACTTCCATTCTTAGATGTACTCATACATAAACAAAATGGAATCCCAAGAACCACTGTGTATAAAAAGCCAACGAACACAGGACAATATCTACATTTTGACTCAAACCACCAACTAAACACTAAATTGGGAGAAGCAAAATGTTTGTTTGATAAAGCAATCAATATTTGTTGCACTGAAGAAGACCAAAATGAAGAAATAAATAACATCTCGAAAACTCTTAAAAGCAATGGCTACCCCAAAAAGATATTAAAAAAAGCTAGACGAACAAGAGAAAGTCAACCTGAACCAACAGATATAAATCAGACCATTAAAACCGTAATTCCTTATGTAAAAGGTTTGTCGGAGAAAATGAGAAGAATTGGAAATAACGACTGCATTCAAAACTCAAAACACTATCAGAGCTAAACTTAAAGAAGTTAAGCCTAATAATGAGACACAAAGGACAAAAAACTGCATATATGAGTGCGGAAGATCTTACATCGGAGAAACTAAACCCCCTCTGAATGTACGAATAAAAGAACATCAGAAGCTTCTACGAGTACTAGACAGCGACAAATTTAGGTTGGTCCAACATGCTGTAGATAAGAATCATCGTATAAAGTGGGATGAAGCAACAATAATATCCAAAGAAGAAAAATCAAAGAAGCAGCATTTATGAAAATAACACCTGATTCCATAAGTGCTCCATCTACAGATCAGCCAGAATTTTGGACGCCGATAGTTAAAGCTGAGCTAAATATGCTGAGTGTTCTCTAGAAAGGGTTCCCTATTGAATTATTGTTATATATATTATATTATTGTTATTTCTATTTATAAAATATAAAATCATATTGATACACACTCAAATATTCATTTAAAAATTTCACTCTTCTGCATAGGCATGCAGTAGGCGTAAACCTCCTGAAATTCCATTGGTTCCTGATATCTCAACTAATCTCAACTAATTGAATGAAGCACTACTCAAATAACGGAGTTTTTGATAAACAACCTGGAATGACAATAAATTTTCTACAATACTATATTAAAGGTTAGGTTGGAAGCATTGATCAATTTGAAAATCCGTAAAGATACCATTTTTATTAATTTTCCACCAAATTAAAATTGAATTAATAAGTCCGACCGATATTAATCGAATGCGTATCTTTGAAAGCATCTAGAATTGAAATTTCTGACGGAATTTTTGACATTTCTTTTTACGAAAAATTCGTATTTTCAGACAAATAATTTTTATATTCTTTGTACAATGCTAATACATCCTATATCTAAAATTTAAAATAACTACTCATAGTTTTCCTTGAGTTTTGTTCGCAGCTAAAATTCCCTTCTTGTAAAAGCTTACGTCAGTGCTTTTCTTAATGTTGACAACATACATTATTGGCGCTCTTGTTTACAGAGTCCTTATAGATTTACCCAAATGTCTGTATTTTTCGATGATTTGGGTGAAAGTGGTATCAATCGTTTCGGACTCACTGAAGGAGAATCCGTGGTTAAAATTGATTCTGTCCGTCCGTGGACACGATTACGTCGGAACGGAAAGAGCTAGAGAGCTAAAATTTTCAGGGTAAGTCAAAAAAATTAATATCTCGGACGATTTCTTTCTTGGGCCAAATCCGCAAAATGGTTAAAGAGTTATGAGCATCTGCACTTTGGTTTCCTTTATGACTCCTAGATATGCATCAGACCGAGTTGAGGCTTATTGGCAGATGTAGTCTATGGTTTGAATTAGGTTAAAACAAACAAATAGATACAGGTGTCCCGTAGCTCAACGTTAAGCGGTTACTGGGTGATAATCTAGGTTATACCAGTTCTAGCAAAAAATTAAAAATAAATTCAATGTCAGTTGGTTGAATGGTAATAGGTATATTTTTTTAAAATGTTGAAAATTGATTCCCTACACTACATTCTGAGGTTTTGTAGTCACAAATTTTCCAATTTTGCAGTGATTTTTTTTAAACGTAATCCTAAACAACCATGCTATTGATTACAGTCACAAATTCACTATTAGGTACAATTATTTTAGTAAAACAAATATAAGGTTCGTTGAGACATGGTTAAAAAATATGTATATGGGTTGACGTCTGTCAAAAATCGGTAGATATAGAATGAAAACGGTAGTGGTATGATCTTCTTCATAAACATTGATCTGTTATGAAAAATTGGAAGACTTACATTTTATTAATAATTGAATGAAGCGCTTGGATAGATCAAATTTGGTATAATTAATTACGTTATACCCTATTTGAGTTACGATAACTGTCTAATTTCAACGTAATAAATTAACAACTTATGCGACTGCTGACCTATAAGTAAATGAAAAAATAATTATATCTTCTTGTGTAAGGAAACTGCGACGATGAAATTTGGGATTATGTGAAATATCAATGAATTATTTATTTAAAACAAAATTTTGACGTGACAACGTCTTATAAATTGGTTTGCCGGGTGACACTTCAAGAAACTGCGTTACGCTCCGCTCACGCTGCGCTTACCATGAGAGCGAGTGAGAGGCCCGCGTCCCTTCCACTCGAGCACAGTTAGCCCGCCTAAGAGCGAGAGAGAGATAGGCATACACACCGGTTCATGTCTTGCGTTGTCACGTAAAACTTTCGCCCGTATACCGACTTTACAGGCAACCAATTTTCTTATTTTATGTTGAAAGTATCTAATAAATCAAGAAATTGACGTCTCCTACTTGATTCCATACTCATCTCTATATTAAAATCACCAGTTATTATAACTTTTGCCTTTTTGTTGAAAAGTTTCTGTAATATTGGTTCTATAGATGCAATCATTGTATCAATATTACCATCATTGTATACTACAACTTGTTTCATCTTCTTATTTTTAGAATATTCAACTGCTGTACATTTGAATTCACCTTTTTTCAAATTGGCACTGCTGTAATTGACATCTGTACCAAATAGCAAGTCAGAATATTCATTAGTGTTTGACATATGTGTACTTTTGTAAACAGCTAAATGTGAATTTGTCGTTTTTTATAATTTCTGCTATTATTCAACGACTTAGCTCCATTATTAAATTTTGTGTTCGAAATGAAATTTCTGTATCCGAAACGTTAAAAATGTTGTGAAATAGGCCTTCGGTGTTCAAGCTCTATCGAAAATAAGATAATGTGAGTGGTATGAAATGTTCAGAGGGGGTCAAGAAAGCATCGAAGACAAGGCATAGTCAGGACAGCCATCAACATCAACTGATGGCTACACATCAATAAAATCAAGAAATTGGTGTTGATTGATAGTCCAAGGCCTTTGTGAACTAGTTGGAATATCCGAAGGATCAGTAAAAACCATATTGAAAAGTAAAATTTGGATTGTTACCTAAAATGCTCACTAATTCGTGATGTTTTCACCAAAAACTGAACTTATATCGTTCTGCTAGCACCCCATATATGCCTGACAAAGCACCATGTGACTTTGGACTGTTGTCTAAACTCCAGAGACATATCCGTGGACATTATTTTGAATCGATAAAAGAGATACAAAGACGGAACTTAAAGATATACCGAATGGTCACTGTGTAGCATGTTTCACAACATGGAAATAACGTTTGCATATGTGTATTGCCTTTAGGTGGGATGATATGTATATTAGAAGAATAAAGATTTTGCCCAGTACTTTTTGCCTACAATAGTTCAATAAAAAATGAAAGTTTGTATAATTGAAGGCCTTAAAGCAACAACACTCGATTTCAAAGAAAATCATGTTTGAAAATTGAAACCATGAATAGAGTAAGTTTAGTGGCAAAACAAGTTTGCTACAATATGTTTCAAGAAAGGGGGATTTTATGGTGGCTTGTATCATTGTTGCTCTAAGAGCTTCAATTTTTCTGGTGAGCTCTAGGAAGATAATCGGAAATGAAATTGATTCATGATAATAACAGTAGTTCATTTTCTCATTTATAATTATCAACAGAATTTTCAGAAGTATAAAGGATACATCAATCCCATACAGAATTTTGCAGCATTTTGTGCTGTATTCTCCGTCCCTTCACCCTTAAGTGATGTTTAGTTGATAATTATTTTATCTTATTAGATGTCATGGGGAATAATTGAACCGAATTTCGTATTGTATTCTATATTACCCATATGAGCCTTATAATACTTTGACTGAATTTGTTCATTGATACCGAGAATTTAACAGAAAACCCAATGCTTTACACAGTTTTTTATGGAATATGAAGAATCTGTTAAGGTAAACTGTAGTATAACTTGTTTTTTAATTGAATTTCTCAAAATAGTTCTGGACAAATCTGAATAATTCGGTCTTCATTATAAACCAACAGAACTTTTATTGAGAAGAGGAGGGATTTTATGGTGGCTTGTATCATTGTTGCTCAAGAGCTTCAATTTTTCCTGGTGAGCTCTAGGAAGATAATCTGAAATGAAATTAATTCAATAGTTCATTTTCTCAATATTAATTATCAAGGGATTGATAGTATACGGCCGAACGGACACCCTCAACCCTTTGAACCATTATTCTTCATCTGGAAATAAAACCCAACTCGATATCGAAAATTACAAACATTTTCGCGCATTGATAGCACTCTGTTTTACTAGAATAAGCGCTCCAAAATCCATTTATATGGTTACGGCCTTTGGGGTTATTTGTGTTGATTTCTACTATATTCGTTCGAAAAGAAGGCACATCTTACATTCAATATACGAAATTTTAGTTTATCTGTTTATTACAAAAATGGTATATTTATCACATTTGTATAATATAATTAATACATACTTCTTAAAGTAAAGCACTCCGTTGTAAAATTCAAACTTCATCCCTCCTATTCTCATACCTATCGCTGCCCTCGTACCTACAGGATTTCCCCAATGTCCAATTGAATTTGAACCAAACTCCTACCACTAATTTCCACTACGAAGAAGTATACGTAAAGAGCTCCCAAAAACAAAAATAAGGAAGCTATGAGAAACAGCAACCAACTATCCAAATTAGTATGCCATAGTCCGTGAAATTTTATTATAATAAAAACCAAGAACCAGAATACAGAATTTACAATAGTTACGGCAGTCTGATATACTTGGAAAGGGAGATAACTGTAAAGCAATACGCCTGTGTAGTGATTCAGGCCCATCTCGAATCCAAAAATTACAAAGAAACAGCATGCAAAACAACACCATCGGAGTGTAATTAGTTGATTCGCATATTTTGAAACTTAGAATTAATAGAATAGAAGCCAGCATAAACTGACTAGTTGCCACAATAGTACAGCTAAGCATAAGGGGTGTTCTCACCGGCAGTTGGAATTTACAATGGACTACTGACCAAAATAGTCTTGAGAAAAGAAGAACGCATCCCAAAATTATTACATCAGCTCTTTGACTTACAATAGGCACAATAGACCAAATTATAGTACCATAAAAAAGGAATAAATGATATCCCGAACCAACTTGTAGGAAAATTATTCCAACAATTATAACTAACCCTTTTCTAACAACGCTTGAGTTTAACATATATTTGTCTTCCACGTGCATTCTTCTGATATTCATAATCTCGCCTTATTCGCCGCATGTTATCCTGAATGTTTTTTTCTCCCAATGTACCAACTGAGAGAATCTTCTGCGTATTTTTCCCCAAATCTATACATGTGAACAGGACTTTCTGGCATCATGAATAACATAATAAATGTAACAATTGTAATGGCTACACACGCAAGACTTCCATTCTTAGATTCAGCATATATTCCTGTAAGTTGCACAATGAAAACGCCCATCAACATAAAAACGTGTGGTGCAATCCGTAGGTATTTCAAAAGAGCTACGTGTATCGTGTCGTTCATTAGCATTTGACCACATACTACATAACCTATGCCAAAAAACCTAAGAAAAAACCTTCCAACTTGCACCAATGCTTGTTTCGTGAAGAAGAACAGGAATATACATAAAGTTAGGTATATAAGTGTTTGTATTAATAAAGTTTTTCTGGGACCTTTCTGTATCCCATTACTGTCCACAGTCCAAATCCTATACACGCTCCCAGAGGAACCATGGCTGTCATCCAGGTATAGGAACTTGCAAAATTTTTCTTGTTGACTTCTGATAAATCAATGGCGAAGCCCAACCTAAGCAAGTTCCAAAGCAAAGATGTCCTGTGGACACTTGAAAATAAGCAATCTATATGAATTTTGTGGATAATATTACGTTAGAACTCACCAACAAGACATGAATAAAATTGTGTAGTCTTTCTTCCCATATCTGACGAAGAAAATAAACGTTTTTGTAAATCTTCTTCTGTTATAGAATAAGGCTCCTCGTTTTCATCCGAATTTACTCTTCTGGCCGAAATATCATAAGTTTTTTTCAATGGGACTGACTCCTTCACCGTTGTGTCAGATTGTTTTTTGTCATCTTTGGACATTTTGGAAGGATTCATTACTCATTTATTTATTCGATAATTCAACAAATCATTATGTCATATTGATAGTTTTGATTTCTCAAAAATTATTTATTTTTCCTCATTTCTATTTCTGTTTGTTTTATACTTATTCATGTATTTATGTTTTACGTGAATATTGAGTAGATTCCTCAGAGACAATCTCTGTGTTGTCTCTGAGATTCCATGAATTTAAAAACATTCCTAGATGAAAGCGAGTTCCTTAATTTTTCTAGCAGTTTTTTCATGCAGTTATTATATGAGAATGTGCATTCAGTTTAGAAATTTTAGAGGGAGATGTTTTTTAATTAATTTCTATATTATAAATTTTCTATTATACTAGAAAAGGCACAGAACTGCTAACCAGGACCCTCTATGCTTTTACAGGTAAATTTTACATTGGGAAATAGCATAGAGTAAAGATACTTTACTCTATGGGAAAATAGCTCATCGACGACGAATATAACAGTGGCAGTCGATTTTAACGAATACTGGTTGTATGTTATATGTAATTTTTTTCCGTAATAGTATTCAGATATGGAGAACTCATCTAAATTATAATGTAATGGTAGGTACAATTATGGTAATCAAGAATAACGATTCAAAAACTTCAATGAATACCCTTTCGATGTGTACCATTCATGATTTGCAGGAATACATGAAAGAGGATTACAAATTTCTACCTTTACTTCAGGATGTTCTGTGATTTCATCTCATAAAAAAATACTAAATCTGTTTGATATGTTTTATTCATAGAAACTTATTCCTAATGATCCTTTCAATATTCAAATTTGTAGAAATTCCTTCTGTATCCATTCCTTTGCCCTCTATATCTCTTATATTTCAACTTGTCACATGAGGGTACACCTTATTTGGTTCACCATGACATGACACTTTGAATAATTTCAATTCCAATTGAATCACAATAGTCGATAATATTGTGTTTCAATATGAGCCAAATCTAACAAAAGTTGCTAGAGCACGAAGCACTTCCAAGCAAATGGTCGCCTGTTTTTTCGGAAAACTGGACATGTCACAATCGTACCACTGAAACAACACAGAATAGTCAATTCCGAGTGGTACACAACCATTTGTTTGGCACTTTTTTTCCAAGGAAAACCAACTGACTAAAACGGATCAACCTTTACTACGACAACGCGAGCTCTCACACATCGACCCAAACAACTGCTTATTTGAGCACTCAAAACATCGATTTAATGAGTCATCCGCCGTATAATCTTGACTTGGCACCGAATGACTTCTTTTTATTCCCGTACGTAAAAAATGGGAGGTCAACGTTTATCGACACCTGATGAAGCGGTTGATGCGTTAAGTGTATAGATCTTAAAGGGGAATATTTTGAAAAATAATAAAACGACTTTCAATGATTAATGTTTGTTTTTTGTTCTATAATCCCGAAATATAAAAGATAGCTCTCGTACCCATAATATCCCACGGTTTCTTCACTAGGACAATCCAAATATCCCATTTTGACTAATTAATTAACTGTAAATAATTGAACTGACCGGACTATGGGTGTCTACATTTTGAAATTTGGCTATCGAAATATTCCAGTTGCTGTCTCTGTGATATACGAACTCTTTGTTCCAATTTGAATTGTTTACATTTGACTACCCATAACCTCCAAAATGACGTGAACTTGCGAGATTAATTTCAAATTCAAAATTATTGTTTATTTTAAGTGCTTCTCATTATTATAAATAAACAATTCGGGAGCCAGTCAAATTTCCAAAAGAAATCATTGTAACGAAAAATTAATCGAGTGATTTCAACCTTGGTAAGCAATCTCTTGTGGTGACAATATGAATATTCAAATTATCGTGATTATAAAGTCTGAACGGCTTTCTTATCAAGGTTATCAAGTTATCATTACGTTATTTATTTGAGATATTGATTAACTATGTGTTATGTGTAATCTGCTATTTTATTGAATTTTTCAGAGCAGTGAAAATGGAAGCTTTGCACAAAGTATTATTGCTTCTTACAAAGAGGAAGTTGGACAACTTGCCGGGATTGTGACGATTGCTCAATTTTTTTCAGGAATATTCATTTGTCGAGATATTTACAAACAGAAAAGTACACAGGGATTAGTTCGATTCCATTTGTTGGAGGTATAACTATGTAATAATTTCATTTTTATTCCCAGAATGAGTACTAATAATTTACATTTCAGAGGGTAGTAAATTTGAAATATGGGTTTTTATTGCAAGATGAGGTGATGAATGTTGTCAATACAGCAGCTATCGTGACTGAACTTACTATATTTGGCATTTTATTTCTTATACTCCAAAACACATGGGATGATATTTATAAACCAGGGATTTATGGTGCTCTTTTGATATCCATTTGTTTGGGATATTCTGAGGTGGAGTCTCCTGATTTGTTAGAATTCAGATATGGGTTGCTGGTTACAGTTCTGATGCTACTTTTAATGGGAAGTCCTCTGAAAGATGTTGTGAGTAATATAAGATATTTGAAAATTTTCTACACAACTAATTAATTGAGTGCCTTAATAGTTTTATTCAGTAATTTATGAATCACACAATGTAAACCTATTAAACTTGTGGACAGATATTTTTTCAGTCACTTGGCCACAGATGAGGCTTCTCGGAGATTTTGTTCCGAAAATGTGACATTTATAATTGAAATATTTCGAGATTTTCAAATGGCAACGCCATATTTTTTTACACCATCCGATTCAAAATAAAAATGATTGGCAGTCTCTTTTTACAGCAATCAATTATTTTGGATAGATTTCGAATGAGTAGGAAAAAACTCAAATATTTCAGTATTCGAATCCAATTCGAATTCTGTGGTCACGTTTACGTTGAGAGGGCTCTGTGATTATGAGGTAAATTATTGAAATAGATTCTATGGTTGAGATCATAAAAAGTGTTCGATGGTCATGGATAATAGAAAAATTTTAAACTATGTTAATCAGATTCACGAAAAGAGGGATCATAAACATGAAATATTATGGAATACAGTTACATTTTTAGTTGTGTCGATCATAGATAATGAGGCATATTTGTTCATGAGTAACCACAACTATGGAAGGAATCTTTTTCCATTCATAAGGCTCTCATTTTATTCCGAAAAATTTTTCCTAGTTTGCTTTCTCTATAGCTTTTGTGTTATATTCTGTTCCGTTGAATGAACTCATTCATTTTCTGATAATAAACATTTTTCGATCAATTTCATTTTTATGAACAAAAAAATTTAAAATATTTCAAAAAGAGTTTAATAAAACAACTCTAGGTTAAATTAAATGCTCGAAATGGCTTCCGTTCACCTCTAAGCATTTTAAAATCCTCTGTTCTACGGACATCGTTGCCTTCCGAAGTAATTCTGGGGATATGCCTCGGAGAACTTCTATTATTCTGTTTCGTAAAACAGACTTATTTGCGATTCGTACCTTGTATACCTCAGATTTTACATAACCACATAAGAAAAAATCTAAAGGCGTAAGGTCCGGGGATCGTGCAGGCCAATGCCATGGTCCCAAAGGACGGATCCATCTATCCTCAAATAATTCCTCTAAAATATGGGATACTGTTCTTGTGCAATGAGGGGGGGCACCATCCAATTGGAACCAGCACCTCATTGCCTCGGAAATGGGAATTTCGTCCAAAAAATTTCTCAATGTAGAATTAAGGATTTCTACATATCTTTCACTATTAAGAATGCCATCATATAACTCGAATTCGAGTTTATTATCTTTCATGATAGCAAAAACATTCAAGCTGAATTTATCTTGATTCCCCCTTTCAAATTTCGCCATTGGATTTATGTCAGACCAGTGATGATCATTTTGGCTGTTAAGTCCACCTTCTTGACCAAACTTGGCCTCATCACTCCAAATTATTTTTTTCAGAAAATGTGGATCCTCCTGAATTTTAATTAAAATGTTCTCGCAAAACGTTATTCTTATAGCTTCGTCAGCAGGTTGAAGACATTGAACTTTGATGAATTTAAACGCATGGAATTTGTGCTCCCTCAAAATTCTGTGCACAGATGTTGATTTAATCCCTAGTGCCTCACTTGCACCGGGAATGGAAGCACGTGGATAGGCGTGAAAGTATCCCAAAACGTTTATTACATTAATTTCATTTTCCACAACGTACTTTGAGCGTCTTCTTTTCGGATCAGGATTACCGAAAGACAAAAAATTTCTCCACAGCTTTCGGAATTTCTTTCCAGTCATTCTGGGTACATGGGTGTAACGATTGTTGAAGGTCCTACAGGTCCTTTCGATAATTTTTGACATTCTCCGTGAATTGTGTAAAGGTCCAAAATTTGTTCATTAGTATAAGACATCATTTCAAAATCTTGTAACAGAACAATGAAACAATTATTCTACAAACTAAACCTCCTCGATCGAGGTTTGATTAACGATTAACAAAATTTTCTATGATATCCATGATCATCGAACACTTTTTATGATTTCAACCATAGAATCTATTCTAATAATTTACCTCATAATCACAGAGCTCTCCAACGTAAACGTGACCACAGATCTTGGATTCGAATAATGAAATATTTGAGTTTTTTCCTCCTCATTCGAAATCTATCCAAAATAATTGATTGCTGTAAAAAGAGACTGCCAATCATTTTTTATTTTGAATCGGATAGTGTAAAAAAATATGGCGTTGCCATTTGAAAATCTCGAAATATTTCAATTTTAAATGTCACATTTTCGGAGCAAAATCTCCGAGAAGCCTCAAGATGCATCGAGACATCGAATATAGGTACCACATAAATGATAGGATTCTTGTCTATTAGACTGCCAAATTTGGTTGTGTTCGCATTAACAATAATCGAGATATTGCATTTCCAAACTGGCTATGCGGTTGTCAAAAATTTCAATAATTTGTACATAACTTGGCAACAGTGCATGGCAGAGAAATTTTTTTTTAGTAGGTTATACTGCGAATTTGGTTCTGAATCAATAAATAAATAAAAATTTAGGTAGTTCCATTTGAAATAAAAAAGTAGATGTGCGTTTGAGGTAGACGTGGCAACACTGTCGACTTGAAAATATTTTAGACGAAAAGTTCCTTTACCCTCAAGGCTCCACCTAAAATTTCATAACGAAATATTCACTAGTTCTCCTAAAACGTCTAATAGGCCAACTTAAAAGGAAAACCCTGTATGTATCAATCACCTGTCGGTGTCTAATGGTATTGAGAAAAAAGAAAGTTTGGGATTATTGAAACTATTGTTTTTGCATTTGTACACGCTACAATTGTTAATCATTTTGGAATTAATTTGAAAATAACACAAAATTGAAACAGAATACTTGCTGGAATGACAATAAATGATTAAATAAATTAGCTTTGCTGGTGCATGGTAGATTTTGACTCAAAGAAATTCCACTGAATTAAAGGTTAGGTTGTATTTTTTTCTTCAACTTCTTCTTTGAATTTTAAATAGATCTCAAATAAAATCTCTAAATATTAAACGAATTAATTATACAAAGGAATTATTTAAGATGTCCAAAATAATAATAATGACATTATTCCAGACATCTTTGTCTTTATTGATGTAAACATTGAACAAGAAACAAAATATGAGGTTTTCTAACCCTCTTCTTCCCTACGAGATGCGCGAGTCAGACTTGAAGGTATTTCAAGCGATGAACCAAGAGTAACCAGGTTATGATTTTGGTCCATCTAGCGGTTATTGCTGGTTCTTCTTGGTTATTCCTTCGAAATCCAGAAAGAATAACCAGAAATTATCGCTTGAATGCTCGGGTTTGGTTATCCGTGCTGTCATTCTTTTGCTTCGCTTTATTTATTTATGCTCATAGGTTATCTGCATAACACGTTATCTGAGCATTTATCTGATTCAGATAAAAAGGGCCCATTCCCGAAGCTTATATAAACAAAAAGACATTTTTATAAGCAATATTTTATTAGCCAATATATCCTTATAATGGAATTACTGAAACTACAATAAATTTAACAAGGAAAAAATTATTTTGTGAGTACCTAACTAGGAATGAAGAAAATGACAAGAAATGATTAAAATGAAAAATATCAATATTAACAGCTAGTAAAACGAAGAAAATTAAATCTATTTTTCCATTATTTCGAGATTATACTTGATGAAAATTTGAAACAAACACAAAAAGGCAATGAAAGAACTTCTTAATCTCTTAACTTTAGGAACAGCAATGACAAATCTCATGATGGTTTTAACAAACAATATTTTGAATTTGTAAATTTCAGTTTATTCCAATTTAAAAAAAAAAGAGTTATTTGGTCACTTCTACTGGTTCTTCTTTCAATTTAATGATCTACCTTAAAATTTTTCCTCATTGCTACCATATTGTGAATTCTCAGAACACCCAAACTATTGATACGATGCTTTGCAGATACTCAGTATTGCACACATCACATAAATTTGAAGCAACTTTTCATAGTTTCATTAACAGAATTCTCAAAGGATTTTTATTGATGTGGCTTTAATTTTTAGGTTTTTCTTGTAATTTTCAAATTATTATCAATATAGATTGCTTCACACAAATGACATTTTCTCTTCGAGCCTTTTATTTCTTCTCTTATAGAGTTATCCTGAAATTTGAAATAGAATTGAATATTATCTTTATAACAAATTCAATAAGAATAGATGGTTTTCCTGTGTTACTTCAACATACTTTCAGTTGATGACTGGTTAAGTTCTCTCTTTACATTCAATGTTTGCAGCTGCTGATAAAATTTTTGATTACTGCAGCTAACAAAATACACAAGGAATTCTATTTTTCTCTAATGAAAAGCAAATCTAATCTGTACATTCTACAATGCTTCTAATGGTTTCCAAATAATTTTTTTAACTAGGTGATTTATAGAAATGGAATTTTTCTCCACTGAAGTTTCTGCTTCCAATTTTATTTTTGAGTTTTCCTAAAATTTAAATTGTGATCAAATACCTACAGCCTTCAAAGTTAAAATTCAAGAAAATGATTGGATTTATAAGCTTCATTTCAACGCACCTTCAGTTGACAGACCAGTTGTATTACTGAACTGTAATTTACGATTTCCACATGATTTTCAGCAACATTATTCAGAAGCACATGATTATATTAGATCCTGAGTATTTCCTTCTTTCAAGAACTGTATTTCATAATTGCTCTGTTTTTTATTATGTTAAAGAAACTCTACATTGTGGTCCCATTTTTGATGAGTTCTTTCCATCCAAACAACACAACTTTTCACCCACGTTCTTTAAGTTTTCTTTTGAACCTGTGAATTTAGGAAGAGCGTATTATTTTTAATTTTATCTTAAATTGCCTTAGTTCCTACCTGGAGTTGAACTTCCATTTCATTAAATAGAATTCGTGTTGCTGTAGTTTGGATTATTAATTATCTCTGTGAAATATTCAATAGTCTTTCGGTTCTACCAAGATCAGTTTTTCAACTTCCAAATAATTCAAAGTCCTTGCTATTGTTTACTATTTTCATGTTTATACACATCTAACCCTACTTGCTCTAATAACCAAAATCGTAACCCTGCTCTCGAGCAGGGTTACGATTTTGGTTTGATTTGACATTTCTCGATCAAATTGAGGTTAATTCATGACGTCACGGATCTATAACCCAAACCGCTTGAATGCAAAAGGTATGTACCACAAAAGACCAAAGATAACCGGTTACTCTTGGTTCGTCGCTTGAAATACCTTTTGGTGTAAGAAAATCCACGGAGTGCGACTACTGGTTGGTATCTATACTGTGTTTGAAGCATTGATCAATTTGAAAATCCGTAAAGATACCATTTTTATTAATTTTCCACCAAATTAAAATTGAATTAATAAGTCCGACCGATATTAATCGAATGCGTATCTTTGAAAGCATCTAGAATTGAAATTTCTGACGGAATTTTTGACATTTCTTTTTACGAAAAATTCGTATTTTCAGACAAATAATTTTTATATTCTTTGTACAATGCTAATACATCCTATATCTAAAATTTAAAATAACTACTCATAGTTTTCCTTGAGTTTTGTTCGCAGCTAAAATTCCCTTCTTGTAAAAGCTTACGTCAGTGCTTTTCTTAATGTTGACAACATACATTATTGGCGCTCTTGTTTACAGAGTCCTTATAGATTTACCCAAATGTCTGTATTTTTCGATGATTTGGGTGAAAGTGGTATCAATCGTTTCGTAGGTACGGACTCACTGAAGGAGAATCCGTGGTTAAAATTGATTCTGTCCGTCCGTGGACACGATTACGTCGGAACGGAAAGAGCTAGAGAGCTAAAATTTTCAGGGTAAGTCAAAAAAATTAATATCTCGGACGATTTCTTTCTTGGGCCAAATCCGCAAAATGGTTAAAGAGTTATGAGCATCTGCACTTTGGTTTCCTTTATGACTCCTAGATATGCATCAGACCGAGTTGAGGCTTATTGGCAGATGTAGTTGAATTGATATGGTTTGAATTAGGTTAAAACAAACAAATAGATACAGGTGTCCCGTAGCTCAACGTTAAGCGGTTACTGGGTGATAATCTAGGTTATACCAGTTCTAGCAAAAAATTAAAAATAAATTCAATGTCAGTTGGTTGAATGGTAATAGGTATATTTTTTTAAATGTTGAAAATTGATTCCCTACACTACATCCTGAGGTTTTGTAGTCACAAATTTTCCAATTTTGCAGTGATTTTTTTAAACGTAATCCTAAACAACCATGCTATTGATTACAGTCACAAATTCACTGTTAGGTACAATTATTTTAGTAAAACAAATATAAGGTTCGTTGAGACATGGTTAAAAAATATGTATATGGGTTGACGTCTGTCAAAAATCGGTAGATATAGAATGAAAACGGTAGTGGTATGATTTTCTTCATAAACATTGATCTGGTAATGAAAAATTGGAAGACTTACATTTTATTAATAATTGAATGAAGCGCTTGGATAGATCAAATTTGGTATAATTAATTACGTTATACCCTATTTGAGTTACGATAACTGTCTAATTTCAACGTAATAAATTAACAACTTATGCGACTGCTGCCCTATAAGTAAATGAAAAAATAATTATATCTTCTTGTGTAAGGAAACTGCGACGATGAAATTTGGGATTATGTGAAATATCAATGAATTATTTATTTAAAAGAAAATTTTGACGTGACAACGTCTTATAAATTGGTTTGCCGGGTGACACTTCAAGAAACTGCGTTACGCTCCGCTCACGCTGCGCTTACCATGAGAGCGAGAGAGAGGCAAGCGTCCCTTCCACTCGGGCATGGTTAGCCCGCCTAAGAGCGAGAGAGACAGACATAAAAAGTGAAAGGCACGCGTCCCTTCCACTGGAGCACAGCTAGCCCGCCTAAGAGCGAGAGAGAGAGAGTGAGAGAGATAGGAATACACACCGGTTCATGTCTTGCGTTGTCACGTAAAACTTTCGCCCGTATACCGACTTTACAGGCAACCAATTTTTTTATTTTATGTTGAAAGTATCTAATAAATCAAGAAATTGACGTCTCCTACTTGATTCCTTACTCATCTCTATATTAAAATCACCAGTTATTATAACTTTTGCCTTTTTGTTGAAAAGTTTCTGTAATATTGGTTCTATAGATGCAATCATTGTATCAATATTACCATCATTGTATACTACAACTTGTTTCATCTTCTTATTTTTAGAATATTCAACTGCTGTACATTTGAATTCACCTTTTTTCAAATTGGCACTGCTGTAATTGACATCTGTACCAAATAGCAAGTCAGAATATTCATTAGTGTTTGACATATGTGTACTTTTGTAAACAGCTAAATGTGAATTTGTCGTTTTTTATCATTTCTGCTATTATTCAACGACTTAGCTCCATTATTAAATTTTGTGTTCGAAATGAAATTTCTGTATCCGAAACGTTAAAAATGTTGTGAAATAGGCCTTCGGTGTTCAAGCTCCATCGAAAATAAGATATTGTGAGTGGTATGAAATGTTCAGAGGGGGTCAAGAAAGCATTGAAGACAAGGCATAATAGTCAGGACAGCCATCAACATCAACTGATGGCTACACATCAATAAAATCAAGAAATTGGTGTTGATTGATAGTCCAAGGCCTTTGTGAACTAGTTGGAATATCCGAAGGATCAGTAAAAACCATATTGAAAAGTAAAATTTGGATTGGTACCTAAAATGCTCTTGTGATTCTTGAAAATCACCAAAAACTGAACTTATATCGTTCTGCTAGCACCCCATATATGCCTGACAAAGCACCATGTGACTTTGGACTGTTGTCTAAACTCCAGAGACCTATCCGTGGACATTATTTTGAATCGATAAAAGAGATACAAAGACGGAACTTAAAGATATACCGAATGGTCACTGTGTAGCATGTTTCACAACATGGAAATAACATTTGCATATGTGTATTGCTTCTAGGGGGGATGGTATGAATTTGGAAGAATAAAGATTTTTTGATTTATGAACAAATATCCGGTACTTTTTGCCTACAGTAGTTCAATAAAAAACGAAAGTTTGTATAATTGAAGGTCATAGAGCAACAACAATACATGCCACAACACTCAATTTCAAAGAAAATCATTTTTGAAAATTGAATACATGCATAGAGTAAGTTTGGTAACAGAAAACCCAATGCTTTACACAGTTTTTATGGAATAAAGTTTGCTACAATATTCGGTCTTTTTCAAGAGAGGGGGATTTTATGGTGGCTTGTATCATTGTTGCTCAAGAGCTTCAATTTTTCCTGGTGAGCTCTAGGAAGATAATCTGAAATGAAATTAATTCAATAGTTCATTTTCTCAATATTAATTATCAAGGGATTGATAGTATACGGCCGAACGGACACCCTCAACCCTTTGAACCATTATTCTTCATCTGGAAATAAAACCCAACTCGATATTCGAAAATTACAAACATTTTCGCGCATTGATAGCACTCTGTTTTACTAGAATAAGCGCTCCAAAATCCATTTATATGGTTACGGCCTTTGGGGTTATTTGTGTTGATTTCTACTATATTCGTTCGAAAAGAAGGCACATCTTACATTCAATATACGAAATTTTAGTTTATCTGTTTATTACAAAAATGGTATATTTATCACATTTGTATAATATAATAAATACATACTTCTTAAAGTAAAGCACTCCGTTGTAAAATTCAAACTTCATCCCCTCCTATTCTCATACCTATCGCTGCCCTCGTACCTACAGGATTTCCCCCAATGTCCAATTGAATTTGAACCAAACTCCTACCACTAATTTCCACTACGAAGAAGTATACGTAAAGAGCTCCCAAAAACAAAAATAAGGAAGCTATGAGAAACAGCAACCAACTATCCAAATTAGTATGCCATAGTCCGTGAAATTTTATTATAATAAAAACCAAGAACCAGAATACAGAATTTACAATAGTTACGGCAGTCTGATATACTTGGAAAGGGAGATAACCGTAAAGCAATACGCCTGTGTAGTGATTCAGGCCCATCTCGAATCCAAAAATTACAAAGAAACAGCATGCAAAACAACACCATCGGAGGTAATTAGTTGATTCGCATATTTTGAAACTTAGAATTAATAGAATAGAAGCCAGCATAAACTGACTAGTTGCCACAATAGTACAGCTAAGCATAAGGGGTGTTCTCACCGGCAGTTGGAATTTACAATGGACTACTGACCAAAATAGTCTTGAGAAAAGAAGAACGCATCCCAAAATTATTACATCAGCTCTTTGACTTACAATAGGCACAATAGACCAAATTATAGTACCATAAAAAAGGAATAAATGATATCCCGAACCAACTTGTAGGAAAATTATTCCAACAATTATAACTAACCCTTTTCTAACAACGCTTGAGTTTAACATATATTTGTCTTCCACGTGCATTCTTCGATATTCATAATCTCGCCTTATTCGCCGCATGTTATCCTGAATGTTTTTTCTTCCAATGTACCAACTGAGAGAATCTTCTGCGTATTTTTCCCCAAATCTATACATGTGAACAGGACTTTCTGGCATCATGAATAACATAATAAATGTAACAATTGTAATGGCTACACACGCAAGACTTCCATTCTTAGATTCAGCATATATTCCTGTAAGTTGCACAATGAAAACGCCCATCAACATAAAAACGTGTGGTGCAATCCGTAGGTATTTCAAAAGAGCTACGTGTATCGTGTCGTTCATTAGCATTTGACCACATACTACATAACCTATGCCAAAAAAACCTAAGAAAAACCTTCCAACTTGCACCAATGCTTGTTTCGTGAAGAAGAACAGGAATATACATAAAGTTAGGTATATAAGTGTTTGTATTAATAAAGTTTTTCTGGGACCTTTTCTGTATCCCATTACTGTCCACAGTCCAAATCCTATACACGCTCCCAGAGGAACCATGGCTGTCATCCAGGTATAGGAACTTGCAAAATTTTCTCTTGTTGACTTCTGATAAATCAATGGCGAAGCCCAACCTAAGCAAGTTCCAAAGCAAAGATGTCCTGTTGACACTTGAAAATAAGCAATCTATATGAATTTTGTGGATAATATTACGTTAGAACTCACCAACAAGACATGAATAAAATTGTGTAGTCTTTCTTCCCATATCTGACGAAGAAAATAAACGTTTTTGTAAATCTTCTTCTGTTATAGAATAAGGCTCCTCGTTTTCATCCGAATTTACTCTTCTGGCCGAAATATCATAAGTTTTTTTCAAAGGGACTGACTCCTTCACCGTTGTGTCAGATTGTTTTTTGTCATCTTTGGACATTTTGGAAGGATTCATTACTCATTTATTTATTCGATAATTCAACAAATCATTATGTCATATTGATAGTTTTGATTTCTCAAAAATTATTTATTTTTCCTCATTTCTATTTCTGTTTGTTTTATACTTATTCATGTATTTATGTTTTACGTGAATATTGAGTAGATTCCTCAGAGACAATCTCTGTGTTGTCTCTGAGATTCCATGAATTTAAAAACATTCTTAGATGAAAGCGAGTTCCTTCATTTTTCTAGCAGTTTTTTCATGCAGTTATATATGAGAATGTGCATTCAGTTTAGAAATTTTAGAGGGAGATGTTTTTTAATTAATTTCTATAATATAAATTTTCTATTATACTAGAAAAGGCACAGAACTGCTAACCAGGACCCTCTATGCTTTTACAGGTAAATTTTACATTGGGAAATAGCATAGAGTAAAGATACTTTACTCTATGGGAAAATAGCTCATCGACGACGAATATAACAGTGGCAGTCGATTTTAACGAATACTGGTTGTATGTTATATGTAATTTTTTTTCCGTAATAGTATTCAGATATGGAGAACTCATCTAAATTATAATGTAATGGTCGGTACAATTATGGTAATTAAGAATAACGATTCAAAAACTTCAATGAATACCCTTTCGATGTGTACCATTCATGATTTGCAGGAATACATGAAAGAGGATTACAAATTTCTACCTTTACTTCAGGATGTTCTGTGATTTCATCTCATAAAAAAATACTAAATCTGTTTGATATGTTTTATTCATAGAAACTTATTCCTAATGATCCTTTCAATATTCAAATTTGTAGAAATTCCTTCTGTATCCATTCCTTTGCCCTCTATATCTCTTATATTTCAACTTGTCACATGAGGGTACACCTTATTTGGTTCACCATGACATGACACTCCGAATAATTTCAATTCCAATTGAAACACAATAGTCGATAATATTGTGTTTCAATATGAGCCAAATCTAACAAAAGTTGCTAGAGCACGAAGCACTTCCAAGCAAATGGTCGCCTGTTTTTTCGGAAAAACTGGACATGTCACAATCGTACCACTGAAACAACACAGAATAGTCAATTCCGAGTGGTACACAACCATTTGTTTGGCACTTGTTTTCCAAGGAAAACCAACTGACTAAAACGGATCAACCTTTACTACGACAACGCGAGCTCTCACACATCGACCCAAACAACTGCTTATTTGAGCACTCAAAACATCGATTTAATGAGTCATCCGCCGTATAATCTTGACTTGGCACCGAATGACTTCTTTTTATTCCCGTACGTAAAAAATGGGAGGTCAACGTTTATCGACACCTGATGAAGCGGTTGATGCGTTAAGTGTATAGATCTTAAAGGGGAATATTTTGAAAAATAATAAAACGACTTTCAATGATTAATGTTTCTTTTTTGTTCTATAATCCCGAAATATAAAAGATAGCTCTCGTACCCATAATATCCCACGGTTTCTTCACTAGGACAATCCAAATATCCCATTTTGACTAATTAATTAACTGTAAATAATTGAACTGACCGGACTATGGGTGTCTACATTTTGAAATTTGGCTATCGAAATATTCCAGTTGTTGTCTCTGTGATATACGAACTCTTTGGTCCAATTTGATTTGTTTACATTTGACTACCCATAACCTCCAAAATGACGTGAACTTGCGAGATTAATTTCAAATTCAAAATTATTGTTTATTTTAAGTGCTTCTCATTATTATAAATAAACAATTCGGGAGCCATTCAAATTTCCAAAAGAAATCATTGTAACGAAAAATTAATCGAGTGATTTCAACCTTGGTAAGCAATCTCTTGTGGTGACAATATGAATATTCAAATTATCGTGATTATAAAGTCTGAACGGCTTTCTTATCAAGGTTATCAAGTTATCATTACGTTATTTATTTGAGAAATTGATTAACTATGTGTTATGTGTAATCTGCTATTTTATTGAATTTTTCAGAGCAGTGAAAATGGAAGCTTTGCACAAAGTATTATTGCCTTACAAAGAGGAAGTTGGACAACTTGCCGGGATTGTGACGATTGCTCAATTTTTTTCAGGAATATTCATTTGTCGAGATATTTACAAACAGAAAAGTACACAGGGGATTAGTTCGATTCCATTTGTTGGAGGTATAACTATGTAATAATTTCATTTTTACTCCCAGAATGAGTACTAATAATTTACATTTCAGAGGGGTAGTAAATTTGAAATATGGGTTTTTATTGCAAGATGAGGTGATGAATGTTGTCAATACAGCAGCTATCGTACTGAACTTACTATATTTGGCATTTTATTTCTTATACTCCAAAAACACATGGGATGATATTTATAAACCAGGGATTTATGGTGCTCTTTTGATATCCATTTGTTTGGGATATTCTGAGGTGGAGTCTCCTGATTTGTTAGAATTCAGATATGGGTTGCTGGTTACAGTTCTGATGCTACTTTTAATGGGAAGTCCTCTGAAAGATGTTGTGAGTAATATAAGATATTTGAAAATTTTCTACACAACTAATTAATTGAGTGCCTTAATAGTTTTATTCAGTAATTTATGAATCACACAATGTAAACCTATTAAACTTGTGGACAGATATTTTTCAGTCACTTGGCCACAGATCCTATAGATTGAGCTCTATTAAATGAATGGTACTGATCGGACAATACCTATGGACATTTTACCTGAAAATCAAATTTTTATACAATTCCCGTCATGGAGTAGTTGCGCAAGATATAACAGGGACATCTATCTGTTGAATCACATGTTTATAACAATTGTCCTTGGACTCAGTTCCACTTGAGCAGCATTTATTTTGTAGTAGCCAAATGCTAGACAGGGTTGTCCAAGATTTCTGAAATCTGTTATCACAATATTTTCACAATAATATTACAACAATATTATCTTAAAAATGTCTAAACATAAACTTTCAATGTTCCACTTGAGGACAGAAGAATAATTGATCTTTGCACAAAACTTTCAATTGCATTTTTAAACCCACAAGTTCCTTTTTCCCTTCTCATAAAATTCAACAATTTGTGCCAAAATGCAGCTCAGAGGAAATCTAGTGATAATTTTTTAATAATTCCAATACATTAGAATGATTATTCGTTTATTTATGTTTCATTCTAGGGAAGTATAATATCTTCACGGGATGCTTCATCAATTCCATTTCCTCTAACCTTCATGGGTGCTCTTGTTACATTCTTATGGCTGCTGTATGGCGTTATATTGGATAATAATTTCATGGTGGTGAGTCTCCTTTTTTTATTTTATGACCTGTTATATTGAATTTTTGCTTGGTGTTAATGTTCGAGACCATTAATCGATGGATCAATAAACGCGTGGATAACATGATTGTTCCGGTGCCCTCATTATAAATTGGAAAAAATTATGCACAATATGAAATTTGATAAAATGAAAATCACTTTGACATCACTTTGACACGTTTATATTTATCACAGAGTATAGAATAACAGGAGGGAGCATATGGTCTAAAAGTGAGAATAGGTAAGGTCCATACGCTTAGAATAATTAAAATTGTATAGTCTGTTATGAATATAGACTTATCACACAGTTTTGCCGATTCTACCGATTTATCGGTATTTCTATTTATCTAGAGCAGTATTTTTCAACCTGTCTGCCGCGATGGTTAATTACACTCGGAAATAAATATTTCTAAAAACAAAAAAGTACGGAAACAATTATTCAATTCCGTGGAAGAGAGACGCGTTTTCCGCACTGTGCACTTTCCGTTGTCATAGTAACGGAGCGAAGGATAGGTTTATTTTCTCCAAAAAAACACTGGCTTTTATTATTAGGCACAATGATTATTAATGAACAATTACGTTTTTTCTTTGGGTTGGTTATAAGGGTTTTCAACCTAAAGGGTATCAATAGAACCCCTACGTCCGTTACATACAAATCAAGGCCTCTACCAAATTCATTACTGGTGTGCCGTGAAAGTTTACTGAAACTGAAAGTGTGCAGTTGACAACAAGTCAAGTTGTAAATTAAAATTTTTTGTGTCCTGTTTCATTTCTGAGGTTTTTTTTTGTATACCTAAATTAGAATTTTTTAATTTGTATCTAAAGAATTTTTTTCAGTCATATCTAGGACTTCTAGTTGAAGATAACGAATCAGTTAGTAATTAAATAATACTATTTTCTAATATATAATTGTAAAATTTAAGTTAATGAGAAAACCAGACTGTTACGGATTTCTCTACCGAATCACTCAGAGTTCATAGTATAGAATCGATAGCGGTTTGCGTTAACTAGTTTGAACAAACGAAAAACCCAATATGTTCCCTCTGGTTAATTCTATATTCTATGATATTTCTTCCGATAGAACGTAAAATTTATAGAGGGAATCTTTGAGATGTGACATTCTGAATAAGTCACATTTTTATTTATGTTTTATTTTTATTTATTTATTGACAAGTAAGACCACCAACCATCACGTGCAAGTGATGTTTACTGTGGAATATAATTTAGTTATTTAAGTTATTCTACTGAGACATGGAAATTGAAAATTCTATCACTCTTGCATTACGTCATCAGGTAACTCCTCAATAATTTCCTGAACTTCATGAAGCTCACATCAAAGTCCTTGAATGGAAGTTTATTGTATTGCTGGGTGCTGGCTTATACTGGGGATCCTCTGGCGAGTTCGGTTCTTACCTTTTTTAATAATAAATTGCTCCTATTTCTTGTTTCATAGGTGTGAAAATTGCCAAGTTTTTTCAATAGAGTTTCAGTGTTTATCAGCTTATTTTTTATTTTGTAAATGAGTGTGCACTGATTTGATATTTTAAGTAGATCAAACTTGAGAACTGGAACCAACTTGTAGAGTTCTGGTATCATAATTTATACCATATAGGATTTTTAGCACCTTATTCTGAACTCTCTGGATTCTCGTCCTGTTGAACTTTGAAGTGTTTCCCCATATTACTAATAAGAAGCTCAATGACGACTGTATGTGAGAGAATCTTCCTTAATTCATAGGGAAGAACATCAGTGAACTGTCTGAAGGCGCCAGTTAATCCTGACAATTTCCTCATTATGCAATCCACATGTTTATCCCAGTGCAGGTTATCCGTGATAATAAGTCCCAAGTATTTAACGTCAGTAACCAGACGTAAAGGAACGCCTTCTATACAGAGGTGGGGTGTGGTACTGCATTTGTTCTCTTGTTTGAAGTGCATGTAACCAGTTTGTTACCTCCAAGCCAATCAATAAATTTCTCGATGTCGTCATTAATCAGTTGTTGTAAATAGTTGGTGTCCCTGTGACTGTAGAGTAGCACGGTATCATCCGCAAACACGAAATATTTTGCTTTTAGTCCTGCGTTAGATATGTTTTCCACATATAACAAGTACAGGACAGGTCCAAGTGTGACATGTCGCTATTCACCGTCATGTGCTTACTTTTAAATCTTTCGTAGACAGCATATTGACGTCGGTTTGTCAAGAAGGAACAGAACATACTGAAAGCTGGTCCTTGGATACCCATCTTTTTCAACTTTTTCAATAAAACCAATATTAATGGTATCAAATGCTTTATTAAGGTCCACAAAGACTCCAATCACATCCTCTCTCTCATCCAACCTTTCTGTGATGTACTCTACCAGATCAACAGTTGCACCATCTGTTGAACTATTATTTTGAAATCCGTATTGAGATCCTGATAACTAGAAGAATTTGAACAACAAAGTTTTAATAATTTTTTCTAGTATTTTAGAGAAAACTGATGTTATGGATATTGTTTGATGACGAGATATTGTTGATGATGGAGCTCGTGTTGAATGATTGTTTGGGCTATTACCATCATCTATTGTGGATGTAATGTTTTCCGACGTTTCGATAGACATCTTCTATCTTTATCAAGGAGAAAAGTAAGAAACCTTTTGAAAATTATCAATTTTCAAAAAGTAAATATTGACAGAAGTCATGAAAGAAAAATGAACGATGTTATATACTCATCTGTGATATGATGATCTTTTTCAGTTGGATCGAACTATCGGCGTCCAAACTTCTGGCAGATATATAGATGGAGCACTTATGGAATCAGGTGTTATTTTCATAAATACTGCTTCTTTGATTTTTCTTCTTGCAAGTTTTTCTTCTTTGGATATTATTGATGTTTCATCCCACTTTATACGATGATTCTCATCTACAGCATGTTGGACCAACCTGGATTTGTCGCTGTCTAGTACTCGTAGAAGCTTCTGATGTTCTTTTATTCGTACATTCAGAGGGCGTTTAGTTTCTCCGATGTAAGATCTTCCGCACTTGCAAGGTAATTCATATATGCAGTTCTTTGTCCTTTGTGTCTCATTATTAGGCTTAACTTTTGTAAGTTTAGCTCTGATAGTGTCTTGAGTTTTGAATGCAGTCGTTATGTTGTATCTATATCCAATTCTTCTCATTTTCTCCGACAAACCTTTTACATAAGGAATTACGGTTTTAATGGTCTGATTTATATCTGTTGGTTCTGGTTGACTTTCTCTTGTTAAAGTCTAGCTTTTTCTAATATCTTTTTGGGGTAGCCATTGCTTCTAAGAGTTTTCGAGATGTTATTTATTTCTTCATTTTGGTCTTCTTCAGTGCAACAAATATTTATTGCTCTATCAAATAAACATTTTGCTACTCCCAATTTAGTGTTTAGTTGATGGTTTGAATCAAAATGTAGATATTGTCCTGTGTTCGTTGGCTTTTTATACACAGTGGTTCTTGGGATTCCATTTTGTTTATGTATGAGTACATCTAAGAATGGAAGTTGTCTGTCCTTCTCGATTTCAATTGTGAATTCAATTGATTCCTCTTGATTGTTTAGATATTGAAGGAATCCATCTATAGTGTCTCTTCCATGTTGCCAAATAATGAAAGTATCATCTACATATCTTTTCCACAGTTTGGGTTTAAGTGCATATTTTTCTAATGCCTTCTGTCTGAAAATTTCCATATATAAATCAGCTAAAATTGGTGATAGTGGTGAACCCATGGCCATTCCAAATTCTTGTTGATAAAAGATGTCTTCAAATTGGAAATATGTTGTTTCAATACAAATAGAAAGCATTTCCATAATTGCATTCACGCTTAGTGTAGTTCTTTCACTAAGGGTTTGATCTTCTTCAAGCTTTTTCCTAACTATGATAAGTGTTTTATCTGTTGGAATATTAGTGAACAAACTGGTAATGTCGAAGCTGACCATAACGTCTTCTTCCATGATTTCTTGATGTTTCATTATTTCTATGAAGTGTTTCGTGTTTCTTATCATCGATGTTGAATTACTTTTTAATGGTGATATAATTTTCAGCAGAAATTTAGTCAATTGGTGGCATGCTGAATTTCTTGAACTCACAATTGGTCTTAGAGGAATATTTGCTTTGTGTATTTTTCGTAGACCATATAAATTTATTATGGATATTGGTCGACATTTGCCTGGTTCTAGTTTAGTTACCCTTTTTGGCGCTCTTGTTCACCCGAACAGAGTATCATTTTGCCCGAATGTATGTAATTTTGGAATATCGAGCCGAAAATGGTCTCAATCGATTGGGTTCGACTCCCTGATGAAGAATTCATGGCGAAAGTTGAGTCTGTCCGGCCGGCCGTTTCCTCTCTAGCATCCAAAAGGAATCAGCTAGAGTTTTCATATTTTCAGGATAGGTTAATTGTCCAAATATCTCGGTCAAGTTCGTTATTGGGCCAAATCCATCGGATGGTTCAGTAGTTATGAGCATCTCAAATTTTGTTTCCTCGATAACTACTAGAATATCCATCCGATCAAGTTGATACTTGAAATATTGTTGGAGAAGGCTGCAACAAAACGGCTCGCAAAATTTCGCAGAGATCGTCACCCTAGAAAATTTTTAAAAAATTCCAAAAAAAAATTTTTTTTATTCTCACTATCTCATAAGAAATTTTTCGGATTTCGATAAAAAATCGTGAATATATTGAGGTGATCGATATCTTAATTATCCTCAAATTTCATTGTCGTAGCTCATGATCATTTTTTCAATTTACTAATGAGAAAAGAGCAATGATATACGTACCGATGATTTTCTTTGAACGATGGCCATCACAGATCGATATTCGATTGACAAATGCCGGGCTCATTAATCAGTGTCAGTTGGCGTAGAATTAATCAAAATTTTTGATTACGGTGAAATTATAGAGATAGAATTCTATCTCGGTGGCTGAAATAATATACGTCAAAATTCAGAAAAGCACTGACATAAGTTTTTAGGAAAAGGTAATTATAGCTTGGAACAATACTTGGAGAAAATTATGAGTAGTTATTTTTAATTTGAGATATAGGTTTGTTCATTCATTAGGCGTTCATATTTGCATCACATTGTCCTATAGTACGGGAGAAAACTATTGTTCACGTGATCAAGGTGCTTATAGATTTGTTATGGTTTGAATATTTACTCGCAAGTAGCTCAACAAGAGCGCCAAAGCAATCTGACCTCACGTCAGTGCTTTCTAAATTTTTTATGTATTAATCTTGATAGTTTACACCTCTCCGGGAAGGTACCATTTTTAATACATTATTTAACAAATATACCAGTGGTGATTTTATGATGTGTTATATATTGAGAACTTCCTGTATGGTGACATTATCTGGACCTGATGAGCATTCTTTTTATAGTTGATATAATCATTTCACTTCGTGTTCATTTACTTGGGTGCATGATATTACCTGGTCTTTTCTGTAAGTGAAGAAAGAAAAGGGGGTACTTCAATGTGAGTTTTCGGCCTAGGCCATCATCAGAGTTCCCTGGAAAGGCAACATGGATTAATACGAAAAAAAAAAGAAAAAGGATAAAATCTACAAATTACCCGTACAGGAATTACATCACAGGTTTGCCGGGACAATCTCAAACCATGGTTCACTATGTTCTCTGGAACTGTAAAGACAGAGTGAACAAATTGGATTGAAGTAGCATATATAGAGTCAATTGTGGCAGTTGTGACATTTCCTACGTGTTCTAGAGTCTTTTCCAGTACTCTGGAACGTGATACATATACAACCGCCACGATGAATGAATCAAATTATTTTATTTTTTTCAGGTTCAAAATGTCCTTGGTTTTGCATTATGCTTCCTACAATTGATTCTCATTTTCCTGTATTCACCATCTCCTAAAGAAAAATTGAAGAAAAAGCAGTAAAAATAGAGTGCCAATGATGACCTAGAAAATTATAATATGAATTTAACGATCGATTTTAGTGAGTACTGTAACATAGTCTTTCAGCGCATGCATTTTTTGATTGTGATTAATTCAATATTATATCTTTCCAATGTTATCGAATCGATCTTGTTCATAACTTGATTGATTGACTTTATAAAATTTTATAGACATAATATATATATATATATACACATAATATATTCAATAAAGAATTATTCTCTGTTATTGTGAAATTGATTTCTTGTCCTCTTTTCATACATACTGAAGATTTTCTGCTTTCCGAAAAATTTCTCCTTTGTAAAAGCTTATTTACCTTGATCACGATAGAAGATTTCTATCGAAAAGTTGGTAGGAGAAAAAATAATAACAGATGGTAGAAACAATGATGATTTGAAAGACTTTGTTTGTGATCTATCAAAATACAGAGTGCGGCAAAAGTTAGTTTACACTGTCTCGTATTCATGCATGGGCGTATTCTCGGCCAGTATGGTACCTAGGGCGGAAGGAGGCAGGTGAAACGTAGCGAGTTGAGTTGTTAGCGTGTAGTAGTGTTGTATACGCTTACAGTGCGTTCGTTGCCATGGCTGCTCGCGTAAGGTACACGAAAGAAGAACGTGCTTATTTGTTCACTTCTTACTTATTTCATATTTATTTATTTCCCTCAAAAATTTTACAGGGTATGTCATATAAAGGTATTGTAAATAAATTATATGTAAACCATGCCTAAAATAACAAAATTCAACATACGAAGAACAAACAAATTAAAAAGTCGAATATACATACATATACAGGGTGTCCCAGAAATCAACGTCAAGCCGAAAACGGGCGATATGCCAAGTCATGATAGTTAACAGAGAAATATAAAAAAAAAATGCTTGTCATGCACCCTTCGAATTATGACTATTAAAAAAAAAATTAGAAAAACTGACACCCTGTGATGATCTTTCAAGTCCTGTGGCTATAAATATTAATTTTTCGTGAAACTTTTTTTTTGTAATTATAACCAATTCAAAATACAATTCAAAATTCAACCATAACTGCCTCAATTTTAAATTAAATGTTGGATTTTTGACCACCACTTAGTTTAAAATAATTACATCACCCAACTTTAACCGACTGTACCGTAAAAAAAATGTACTACACTATTTTGGCAAGTAACTTTAAAAGATTGTGCATTTAGTCAAGAATCCAAAATAGTATAATACTTGCTAGAGTACTTCTTAATTTAGGAAAAAAAAATTTTTTTCTAATTAAGCCGGATCATGACAATTTTATTTAATTAGATAAATTATTTGCAATACAGCCAAGGCGTTTTCAAGTCCACAATTTACAGGCACAAGTACATACCATTTCGACAATGTAAGTGAGACAGAGCCGCCATCTTGTCGTAAGAGTAATAACCATGTGTTAGCAACGGACTTATTTGTCCAATAGGTAGCAAGAGCAGTGAACTGTATTTAGTTTTAGCGAAGTAAAACTATCAAATTGAACTTATATTATTTATTAGCAGGATGTTACAAGGTTTCTTTCTCAATTCGATCGTGTAATATTAATGGTGACAATGTTAATCTCAGTCAGCCCATATGGCGAGATTCTTTCAATATAAGCATGCGTTATCAAGACACATATTCGCACAATTTAACAATTACATATGTACAGGTGGTCATAAAAGGACATTAATTTCAATCCCTAACATTCCACCCACTTCATTTGATGTTGATCAAATGACAAGTAACACATATAAAAATTCAAAACAAACAACAATATTTTGCTCCATATTTAGCATGACAGAGATGTATGATGTTAAATGAAGAAATCTCAAGTTACACAAAGCAAAGGCTATACCTATTAAATCGCATAGAAAAAATATACATACAATTAATTAGGAGACGTCGCATTCTGGGGTGCCTTCGATAAGAGAATTAATTTATTAACAGGCCTCTCTAAAGAGGTTGTGGCTGTTCGCAATTTCACGACCCGAACCAAATTATCCTTTCCGAAAAAGACGTCAGTTACTCTGGCCAAAGGCCACTTGGCTGGAGGAGTATGTTCAGTACTTATTAAAACCAGATCATTTACCTGAAGAGAAGGTTGATTTAATTGCCATTTATTTCTGATTTGAAGCGATTGAAGGTATTCACGCGACCACTGTTTCCACCAATGAGCGAGCATTTGCTGAATAATTTTCCACCTCTCAGAAGGAGAAACTTCAATATTCAAACAAGAAGGTTCAGGAACAATGAAAGAAGCTGAATTTATCAGAAAGTGAGCAGGAGTTAACGGTTGAATATCATCAATAGTATCGTATAAAGGAATCAAAGGTCTGGAGTTCAAGCAGGCTTCTACTTGCGTTAGCAAGGTATAAAATTCCTCAAATGTTAAAGTATGGGAAGCAACGACTCGTTTTAAGTGATGCTTGGCTGACTTGACAGCAGCCTCCCATATTCCTCCGAAATGTGGGGCAGCAGGTGGATTAAAATGCCAGTTTGTCCCTTCAGAGACCAGAGTCCCAGAAATATCACTGATGAAATTTGAAGATTTTTGAAATAATTGGCAGAGCTCTTTATTGGCTCCAACAAAGTTGTTCCACGATCACTGTAAAGATCGGAGCAAAATCCGCGTCTTGAAGTGAATCTTCTAAACGCAGCGATAAATTCTTTGGACGAGTAACCAGAAACCAATTCCAGATGTACCGCGCGAGTACTTAAGCAAATGAATAATGCAATATACCCTTTAAAAGTCTTTCGACCGCGACCAGAGGAAGCTCTGATGCTGTAAGGTCCAGCATAGTCTACCCCAGCCTTGAGAAAAGGACGACTAGGTCGAGACCTAAAATTTGGCAAATTCCCCAATTTTTGATACATGGCGCTCTTTCTGTATCGTAAACAAGAACTACATTTGTGTATTATGCTCTTCACTAGTTGACGTCCACGAACAATCCAAAAATCTCTTCGCAGTGTGGCAAGTGTTAGCTTAACACCACCATGTAAAGTTTTCGAATGATAATATTTCACCAAGAGAGCAGAAAATGGCGATTCATAAGGCAAAATTAGTGGATGCATTTCTTCGAATTCAAGAAATGAGTTCTGTAGTCGACCACCCACTCTGATCAGATCCTCATGCAGAAAGAAAGGGTCTAATTTCAAAATTTTGCTATTTTTGGGTAATGACAAATTTTGTCTCATCAATTTGATTTCCTTTGAATATTGAGATTGTTGAACTGAGTAAACCCAAACCCAACAGGATCGGTTCAACTCATGAGTATTCAATTCAACGGTATCAGGAATAGTAACGTTTTTGAACCAACTAAAAGAGCACAAATTGCTTTTGTAAGATACGTCTTCTTTAATCAGTAACTTACTAAGAAATCTTAAAATATATGCCGTTACTCTTAAGAGTTTTTGTACATTTGAGAATCTTTCAAGTAGATCCCAAGTTGGTATAGAATGTGCCTTTGACAATATATTTGAAGTGAAGCAGCTACTTGTAACCACCAATGAGTTGGAAGTATTGGGAACAGTTTGAGTAGTTCTATCATATGGTTCTGCTTTATTCGATAACCATGCAGGACCCTGCCACAACAATTTATAACACTGCAAATCAATTGGCTTCAGACCTCGAGAAATACAATCAGCTGGATTGTCAATTCCTCTGACATGTCTCCAAGAAGCATCAGGAACCAAAGTATGAATTTTGGAACACCTGTTAGCGATGAATGTAGGCCAACGTGAGGATGGTCCCTTAACCAAAACAAAACATCAGTGGAATCGGACCACAGATGTACCCCACAATTTTCTAAACGCAGAGCATCAGAAACTTTTTAGCAAGTTTAGCCAGCAAAGTAGCTGCGCATAATTCTAACCTTGGAATAGTGAGCAAGGGTTTTATAGGTGACACCTTTGTTTTAGCTTGCAGCAAATTTACCACGATCTCACTTCCACCGATAACACGAAGATAAACCACAGCTCCATAAGCAAATTTGGAAGCGTCAGCAAATCCATGTATTTCGCAGATACTAGTGTCAGGATTGTAGTTCAACCAGCGATTGAGTTTGAGACCATCAAGAACGGAAAGATCTTGGTACCAACACAGCCATTGTTTGGCCATATCACAATTGAGATTGTCATCCCAATCTATTTTGTGTATCCAAAGCTGTTGCATGAAGATCTTAGCAGTGATAATTACAGGTGAAAGCCATCCAAGAGGATCGAATAGCTTGGCTATTTTTGAGAGAATAACTCTCTTAGTAAGGGTTATTTCATTGCAATCAGAAGTGTTAGCAACTCTGAATATGAAATTGTCTGCTTCCGGATTCCAACCAAGACCGAGAATACTGAATACACTATTATCAGTAAAGTTGAAAGATTTAGATATAGCACAGTCTTTGTCAGAGATATTATGTAATAAATTATCGTTGTTAGCTAACCATTTATGTAAAGTAAAACAACCAGAGCTACAGATCTTGATAAGTTGGCTTTGTTTGAGCAAGGCGTCCTCAAGAGTATAACCCCCTGAAAGGGTGTCATCCATATAAGTCTCCTCTTGCAGAACGATAGCACCTAATGGGAATAGATGTTGTTCATCATTGGCAAGCTGTCTAGTTACCCTAATAGCTAAGAAAGGGCTAGACACCATTCCATATGTCACAGTTTGGAGCTTCCACACTCTAATCGGTTCATCAGAGCTGAATCTCCAAAGAATGCATTGAAAACGTTGATCGGTTGGATGGACTAATATTTGACGAAACATTTGTCGAATATCGGTAACAAAAACAAATCTGTATTTTCTCCAACGCAGGATCAAAGAGGTTAAATCAGGCAATAAATTAGAACCACAATGCAGGTGGTCATTTATTGAAAAAGTTATTCAAGGCTTTAGCAGAGCCATTGAACACCGTTCGCAGCTTAGCAATCGAACCTGTTTGTTTCAGAACTCCATGGTGAGGCAGCAAATAACGAACATTAGCAAGATCGTCGTCACTCACCATTTTCATATGATTTGAATCGATGTAGTCTCGCATGAATTCACGATAAAGACGACCGAATTCGGGATTCTTCTCGAATTTTTTTCTCGATTCGTTCCAAAGCATTTTTAGCAATATCAAAAGTACCAGGAAAGCTCAAGCAAGATGTATCAGCAATTCTGAATGGCAATTGCACTATATAACGACCATCTGGAGCACGAGAACAAGTATCAGCAAAATATTTCTCAGTAGCAATTTGATCAGGAGATAGGTGTCTTTCATCGTCGTAAAAGTCCTCCTGTGCAAAAAATCTATACAAGAGATCATTCAACATTGTTTGATCATCAGAGACCTGCAAAACAGATAGCGATTGTTCGGAATAGGACATTGGTGTATTTCCAGAAACAAGCCATCCAAGAACTGTTTTAATAGCAATTGGCTCATTTGGTCCACCACGGACAACTTCACCTTCAATAATCTTAGCATGCACTGAGGAACCCAAGAGTATTTCGATTTGACCTCTTCCAGCAAAAAGGGGTCAGCTAATTCAAGATTTTCAAATGAGGAAAACCAAATTCACAATTATCGACGTTGGGAGCGTAGGAAGTAATTTTCGGAATAACAAAAGCTTGCACTGTGCAGAAAAATTCCGAACTGAACCTGGGTTTCAGGACAAAATTGACTAACTTCCGGCACGTGTAATGTTTTCTTCCTCCAACTCCAGAAATCGGCAAATTCACTGATTGATATTTAAGGTTAAGCCTTTGAAATAAAGTTTCAGAAATAAAGGAAGACTGAGAACCGACTGTATGTGAGAGAATCTTCCTTAATTCATAGGGAAGAACATCAGTGAACTGTCTGAAGGCGCCAGTTAATCCTGACAATTTCCTCATTATGCAATCCACATGTTTATCCCAGTGCAGGTCATCCGTGATAATAAGTCCCAAGTATTTAACGTCAGTAACCAGACGTAAAGGAACGCCTTCTATACAGAGGTGGGGTGTGGTACTGCATTTGTTCTCTTGTTTGAAGTGCATGTAACCAGTTTGTTACCTCCAAGCCAATCAATAAATTTTCGATGTCGTCATTAATCAGTTGTTGTAAATAGTTGGTGTCCCTGTGACTGTAGAGTAGCACGGTATCATCCGCAAACACGAAATATTTTGCTTTTAGTCCTGCGTTAGATATGTTTTCCACATATAACAAGTACAGGACAGGTCCAAGTGTGACACGTCGCTATTCACCGTCATGTGCTTACTTTTAAATCTTTCGTAGACAGCATATTGACGTCGGTTTGTCAAGAAGGAACAGAACATACTGAAAGCTGGTCCTTGGATACCCATCTTTTTCAACTTTTTTAATAAAACCAATATTAATGGTATCAAATGCTTTATTAAGGTCCACAAAGACTCCAATTACATCCTCTCTCTCATCCAACCTTTCTGTGATGTACTCTACCAGATCAACAGTTGCACCCTCTGTTGAACTATTATTTTGAAATCCGTATTGAGATCCTGATAACTAGAAGAATTTGAACAACAAAATTTTAATAATTTTTTCCAGTATTTTAGAGAAAACTGATGTTATGGATATTGGTCGACATTTGCCTGGTTCTAGTTTGTTACCCTTTTTGGCGCTCTTGTTCACCCGAACAGAGTATCATTTTGCCTGAATGTATGTAATTTTGGAATATCGAGCCGAAAATGGTCTCAATCGATTGGGTTCGACTCCCTGATGAAGAATTCGTGGCGAAAGTTGAGTCTGTCCGGCCGGCCGTTTCCTCTCTAGCATCCAAAAGGAATCAGCTAGAGTTTTCATATTTTCAGAATAGGTTAATTGTCCAAATATCTCGGTCAAGTTCGTTATTGGGCCAAATCCATCGGATGGTTCAGTAGTTATGAGCATCTCAAATTTTGTTTCCTCGATAACTACTAGAATATCCATCCGATCAAGTTGATACTTGAAATATTGTTGGAGAAGGCTGCAACAAAACGGCTCGCAAAATTTCGCAGAAATCGTCACCCTAGAAAATTTTTAAAAAATTCCAAAAAAAAATTTTTTTTATTCTCACTATCTCATAAGAAATTTTTCGGATTTCGATAAAAAATCGTGAATATATTGAGGTGATCGATATCTTACTTATCCTCAAATTTCATTGTCGTAGCTCATGATCATTTTTTCAATTTACTCATGAGAAAAGAGCAATGACATACGTACCGATGATTTTCTTTGAACGATGGCCATCACAGATCGATATTCGATTGACAAATGCCGGGCTCATTAATCAGTGTCAGTTGGCGTAAAATTAATCAAAATTTTTGATTACGGTGAAATCATAGAGATAGAATTCAATCTCGGTGGCTGAAATAATATACGTCAAAATTCAGAAAATCACTGACATAAGTTTTTAGGAAAAGGGAATTATAGCTTGGAACAAAACTTGGAGAAAATTATGAGTAGTTATTTTTAATTTGAGATATAGGTTTGTTCATTCATTAGGCGTTCATATTTGCTTCACATTGTCCTATAGTACGGGAAAAAACTATTGTTCACGTGATCAAGGTGCTTATAGATTTGTTATGGTTTGAATATTTACTCCCAAGTAGCTCAACAAGAGCGCCAAAGCAATCTGACCTCACGTCAGTGCTTTCTAAATTTTTTATGTATTAATCTTGATAGTTTACACCTCTCCGGGAAGGAACTATTTTTAATACATTTATTTAACAAATATACCAGTGGTGATTTTATGATGTGTTATATTTTGAGAACTTCCTGTATGGTGACATTATCTGGACCTGATGAGCATTCTTTTTATAGTTGATATAATCATTTCACTTCGTGTTCATTTACTTGGGTGCATGATATTACCTGGTCTTTTCTATAAGTGAAGAAAGAAAAGGGGGTACTTCAATGTGAGTTAAGAACCAAGCGTTTTCGGCCTAGGCCATCATCAGAGTTCCCTGGAAAGGCAACATGGATTAATACGAAAAAAAAAAGAAAAAGGATAAAATCTACAAATTACCCGTACAGGAATTACATCACAGGTTTGCCGGGACAATCTCAAACCATGGTTCACTACGTTCTCTGGAACTGTAAAGACAGAGTGAACAAATTGGATTGAAGTAGCATATATAGAGTCAATTGTGGCAGTTGTGACATTTCCTACGTGTTCTAGAGTCTTTTCCAGTACTCTGGAACGTGATACATATACAACCGCCACGATGAATGAATCAAATTATTTTATTTTTTTCAGGTTCAAAATGTCCTTGGTTTTGCATTATGCTTCCTACAATTGATTCTCATTTTCCTGTATTCACCATCTCCTAAAGAAAAATTGAAGAAAAAGCAGTAAAAATAGTGCCAATGATGACCTAGAAAATTATAATATGAATTTAACGATCGATTTTAGTGAGTACTGTAACATAGTCTTTCAGCGAATGCATTTTTTGATTGTGATTAATTCAATATTATATCTTTCCAATGTTATCGAATCGATCTTGTTCATAACTTGATTGATTGACTTTATAAAATTTTATAGACATAATATATATATATATACACATAATATATTCAATAAAGAATTATTCTCTGTTATTGTGAAATTGATTTCTTGTCCTCTTTTCATACATACTGAAGATTTTCTGCTTTCCGAAAAATTTCTCCTTTGTAAAAGCTTATTTACCTTGATCACGATAGAAGATTTCTATCGAAAAGTTGGTAGGATAAAAAATAATAACAGATGGTAGAAACAATGATGATTTGAAAGACTTTGTTTGTGATCTATCAAAATACAGAGTGCGGCAAAAGTTAGTTTACACTGTCTCGTATTCATGCATGGGCGTATTCTCGGCCAGTATGGTACCTAGGGCGGAAGGAGGCAGGTGAAACGTAGCGAGTTGAGTTGTTAGCGTGTAGTAGTGTTGTATACGCTTACAGTGCGTTCGTTGCCATGGCTGCTCGCGTAAGGTACACGAAAGAAGAACGTGCTTATTTGTTCACTTCTTACTTATTTCATATTTATTTATTTCCCTCAAAAATTTTACAGGGTATGTCATATAAAGGTATTGTAAATAAATTATATGTAAACCATGCCTAAAATAACAAAATTCAACATACGAAGAACAAACAAATTAAAAAGTCGAATATACATACATATACAGGGTGTCCCAGAAATCAACGTCAAGCCGAAAACGGGCGATATGCCAAGTCATGATAGTTAACAGAAAAATATAAAAAAAAAATGCTTGTCATGCACCCTTCGAATTATGACTATTAAAAAAAAATTAGAAAAACTGACACCCTGTGATGATCTTTCAAGTCCTGTGGCTACAAATATTAACTTTTCGTGAAACTTTTTTCTTTAATGTAACCATGGATAACCCTTCTTTAAAATGCAATTCAAAATTAAACCATAACTGCCTCAATTTTAAATTAAATGTTGGATTTTTGACCACCACTTAATTTAAAATAATTACATCACCCAACTTTAACCGACTGTACCGTAAAAAAATGTACTACACTATTTCGGCATGTAACTTTAAAAGATTGTGCATTTAGTCAAGAATCCAAAATGGTATAATACTTGCTAGAGTACTTCTTAATTTAGGAAAACAAAATTTTTTTTCTAATTAAGCCGGACCATGACAATTTTATTTAATTAGATAAATTATTTGCAATACAGCCAAGGCGTTTTTAAGTCCACAAGCTCTGCATCTCCTTAAAAATGACCGTGTAATAAGACGAGCGTATCTTCTCGAGTTAATGTTTTCAGCGGCTTCCGTAATTCCTTGTCGTAGCTCGTCTAAATCTTGAATGGGTTTAGAGTACACTTTTTCCTTTATCGTTCCCCAGTAAAAGAATTCTATGGGATTTAAATCGGGCGAGCGGGCAGGCCACGAAATTGTACCACCTCGCCCGATCCACCTATCGGGGTATTCTCGAGCGAGAAACTCGCGTACCGTGCGCGCATAATGCGCTGGGCAGCCATCTTGTTGGTACCACATATTACCGTAAATGTTTAGTGGCACTTCTTCCAATAAATCTGGTAATTCGTTCTGTAATAATAATAATAAAATTGTCATGAAATCCGGTTTAATTAAAAAAATATTGTGTTCCTAAATTAAGGAGTACTCTAGCAAGTATTATACCATTTTGGATTCTTGACTAAATGCACCATCTTTTAATGTTACTTGCCGAAATAGTGTAGTACATTTTTTTTATGGTACAGTCGGTTAAAGTTGGGTGATGTAATTATTTTAAATTAAGTGGTAGCCAAAAATCCAACATTTAATTAAAAATTGAGGCAGTTATGGTTTAATTTTGAATTGCATTTTAAAGAAGGGTTATCCATGGTTACATTAAAGAAAAAAGTTTCACGAAAAGTTAATATTTGTAGCCACAGGACTTGAAAGATCATCACAGGGTGTCAGTCTTTCTAATTTTTTTTTAATACTCATAATTCGAAGCGTGCATGACAAGTTTTTTTTTTATATTTTTGATAACTATCATGACTTGGCCCACCACCCATTTTCGGCTTGACGTTGATTTCTGGGACACCCTGTATAAAGAAATGTTATGTCATCCGATTCAAAAAGAGCATTCACCGAAGTCATAGGCCATGAATTCATCAATGGAGTAAAAAACCTTTTCCATAAGGATCTTCTTCACGATTCCCTTGAAGATCTCATCACGTAGTGCAAGTATGTGCTCCGGGAGTTTATTATATAAAATAATTCCCTGATATACATGAGTGGCCTGTGTCTTCCGCAATCTATGTCTTGGAGTAACAAGTTTGTTTTTTTTCTTGTATTATGTTCGTGAAGCTCGGAATGTCTTTGATAATTGTCCCTGGTCTTGTGGATATACATAATGCATTCAAGAATGTAGCAGCACGGAGTAGTAAGTATTCGATATTTTTCGAATAGGGGTCTACAGCTTGTTGTTTTGCTAACCCCTGCAATGGCCCTGATCGCAGCTTTCTGCTTCAAAAAAACTCTCTGACTATCCGGCGATAAGCCCCATAATATTATACCATAGTTCATTCTACTGTAGAAGTGAGCATTATAAGTTAAGATCGCTTCCTTTTCAGATAATGTGTACTTAATCCTTCTGATAGCGAATATTGCAGTAGACAGCTTTTTACATAATTCATCAATATGCTTTCTCCATGTCAGAGTGGCGCTCAATGTTATTCCGAGAAGTGATATACTATCATTATTATGCTCTTTGGTTGTTATAATCACTTTTTGTGTTTTCTCGTAATTCGCCGTCAGGTCATTTTGCTTCAACCAGTTCTTTGCTTGAGCAATCGAAATATCATTTTTTTCTTGAAGTAGCATCCTATTTTGATCTTTATGAAGAAATGAGGTATCATCTGCATAAAGCAGCACTTTTTCTGCGGTTGAATTACAAATTAGATCGTCGATATATACAAGAAATAAGATGGGCCCAAGAACGGATCCCTGGGGCACCCCGAATTTGATTTCTTTTTTGGAAGACCTACTTCCATTCATATCAACTACATGAAATCTGTCTTTGAGGTACGATCTAAATAGACATAGAGGTATACCTCTAATACCAATACACTCCAGCTTCTTCAAGAGCTTCTCATGATTCACGCAGTCAAAAGCCTTAGTTAGGTCCATGCATGTGAGCCATACTTCCTCCGAATTGTCTAGGGCCTCCATGATGAACTCAATAATCTGCGTTAAAGCTATATCCTTCTTCAAAACAAAGATTTATTATGTGTGATAGTGGTTCAGCTACATGCTCAATTATCTTCTTTAGGAAGCCAACTGGGACGCCATATACATCATATGTTACTTTATTTTTCAATTTATTCACACATTGGATAATCTCTTGTGGAGTTGTTGGACTACAAAAAAATGAACCCGAGTATTTTGAACTCTTGGTTTTCAATAGCCTTTTCTCGGCATCTGAACATTCATTTTCTTCTTTTACTCTTTTGGCTATAGTTGAAAAAAATTCGCTCAAGTTTTCCTCATTCAGAGATGTCATGCTGGGTGAAGAACCGTTGTTTTTGATTTTTTTCTGCCATATTGCTCGACTCTTGTTACTCGCTCTATTCACGAAATCAGCATCCATACTTCTTCTTGTTTCCTCTATAAAATATTTCAGCCTTTGTCTCAATTCTGTATATAGCTTCTTCGAATTCTCATCCCTCTTCACCTTGAATATTGTGTGAGCAGCATCTACCTTATTCTTCAATTCAACGATTTGAGGGTTATTCCATATACTTAAAACTTGACGGAGATTATGCTGAAATTTTCGAAGAATTTCGCCAGCGCTTTCAAATAAGCAAGTTCCCACCATAGTTCAGTCAATCTGTACATTTGGTGCGGGTATAATTACCCGCTCGATGAAATTTGGTACACTTGTTGAAAATGATGTAACTAAGCTACCTTTGCGATGGCCTCGCTGAAATGTTAGCGGTTTTTTGAAAAACTCAAAAAAACTCGGAAAAAAGTAAAAAAATGCATTTTTCTCGAATTGTATGCATCGTACAGAAAATTTTATTGAACAAAAAATGTAGAGGACGTTGCGATCTACATTTTTTGTCATTGGTGCAATGCTGCACGACTAAAAGCGCACAAAGTAGGTGGCGCTAAAGTATAGAAAAAAGTGTTTTTCATGTTTTTCGCCCTGAAAATGTTGTTTTAATCAAAAGGTTTAAATATAAGAGTTGTTCCTTACATTATTATCAATATAGTACATTTAGTATTAAGGTCATGTTGGGAGAAAATGAGCAATAATATGGCGCAAAAGAGTGATAGAAGGTCGGCCGCTAGTTCCTCTTCAGAAAGCGCCAGAAGTGAATCTCCAGAGCAAGAACCACTGAGAAAAAAACTACGAAGCTCTAACAAAAGATAAATTAGCAATGCGGAACAACCAGTTAGCATAGATTCAAAACTGTAAAACAATCATTATGAAATGAAAACATGTACATAAAAACGATCAGCTAGTATATAAAGAACCTCTTCATTGGAAGCATAAAAAAGGTGGACTGAGTAGCCTTTTTCTCATGCGACCACTGAAAGAGTTGAAAAATTGTAATCGATTTAGATTTGTAAGTATTTTTGGAATATTTTGTATGCTTTTTCTATACACCTGTTAATAAATACGAATACAAAACTGAATTAAACGTTTACTTGAAAATTAAAACTCAAATAATGACTTAAATTGAATTGTTGTTTGTTTCCCTTATCCAAATTTTCAAAACCTCTTCAAAAATCTCTTTAATTGATGACATTTTTTAAAAAATGAAAAAAAAACTGAAAAACATTAAAAATTCTCTTTGTTAATAACATTGAGAGTTCAACAAAATAATTCATAACAGAATGCGACTCAAAACATCAAATAATGGATAATACTTGTCAAAAACAAATTAAAATTTTATTTATTAAATTTAATTGCTAAGAAAAAAATTAAATTAGTAAAATCTTGATTTAAACGTGCACTACCGATGTGTACTCATACTGCGTATAACAGTATATTTGGATTTTTCATTCTTCTGCAAGCTGCAGCTTCAAAATGGTAAGTTGTACAAAAATAATGTTTAAATAAAAGTTATTGATAATAATGTAAGGAACAACTCTTACATTTAAACTTTTGCATTAAAACAACATTTTCAGGGCGAAAAACATGAAAAACACTTTTTTGATACTTTAGCGCCACCTACTTTGTGCGCTTTTAGTCGTGCAGCATTGCACCAATGACAAAAATGTAGATCGCAACGTCTTCTACATTTTTGTTGAATAAAATTTTCTGTACGATGCATACAATTCGAAAGAAATGCATTTTTTACTTTTTGAGTTTTTCAAAAACCGCTAACATTTCAGCGAGGCCATCGCAAAGGTAGCTTAGTTACACCATTTTCATTAAAAAATAATAGGAAATATACAACAATGAACAATAATCCCTCCTCAGCCTCGAAAGCGCATCATAGAATAAATCATCATTATCAACATAAGTGTATTGTTTTATTATCCTTAGAATCTTGGAAAAATATCCATAATTGGCCCCCTAGACAGTACCGGCCTAAATAATTCCAGCTTTCTCATGGGCCTAGGCGGAACATTAAAAGGAAACATCATCAACAATTCAGGTGAAGAAATTAAATCACGATAAATCTTTGCCACAAAAAGTATATCGGAAGAAAATCTTCTGGATCTCAAATCTAAGGCGATCGCTCATGTAGGTTACTCAGAACGAAACGGCAGGAATGCCCATCCTATACTAATTATATTTAAGAAATTTATTCGAACCTCGCTCACGGAACAAACTGTCAACTGTAAGGAGAGTGTGAGAGACCAAACTACCGACGAAAATTCCTGGATTGGTCTCACCAAAATCAGAAATAAATATCTCAGCATTTCAACGTTCACCGAGATCTCTAACAATATTTACACTTATCATGGATTTACATTTTGCCACATTTAGCGACAAGCAATTGTTATAACACCAACTCTCCTACACCTGCAGATCCAATTGCATATTACAGATGTCAACAACTGACTTTATAGAGTCAGTCAAATCATCAGCGAACAACAAGAACTTCACATATCGGATGACAGAGCCAATATCATTAACAAAAATTATGAACAACATAGGCCCAAGGTGTCTGCCCTGATGTACACCAGATGTAACAAACACCGGACATGAAATGCACCATTCTCTCTGATTTTGAAATGATCATCTCCGAGTTCTCTACAAATATTCATTTGATGACAAAGGAAAATGCTCATCAATCAGTCTTCACTAAGATATAGATGGTAAACACTGGACTATTGATGTTATTTTAAATTTTTCTATCCAGAATATCTGCAACAAGCCTTGGAAAAAAAGTCTATAAGGATAAACACATTATGATGAGAAAACTTTCAATGTTCCTTTTAATGTTTGCATCATTTGATAATTTTGAGTATATTTTACTCAAATGAAGCTTACCTTAAATCTATTAAAAAAACCTGAAATATTTCCAACGTCACACAAACGAAAGAATCAAAATTAGATGGAAAATGAGTTGTGATGTGTAAGATTCAATTATGTCATTATCATTTGTTTCGATCATAACCCAGAATAATAAAAAAATATTTCGCAGAGCAGCCGGAAAAATGAAAATATAAATCAAATTGGTAAAATGTGATTCTATCAAAAAACTGTGATGGATTCATTTTCAGAGATGCAACTGAAACAGTATGAATATCGAAAAATTGGAAAACTTATTATGGAAAATACATGAATATGAAGCAGCATTTTTTGTATTATATAATTTTAGGTCCTCATTATAAAATTTTATAGTAACTTATGTTATCAGTTTAGGCTTTATCACACAGAGTGGTTAAAGAAAATCTGAAATGAATGATTTTGTTCTGAGAAAAAGATTACCTTAGCATAATCATTGAAAATCTCTCCGAAGACTAATCTTTATTATGAATCCGAATATTCCATTGCTTGTGAATCTTTTATGGCAAAAAACACTTGTGTATTTTGCCTATTTGCAGAACCTTGGCAAAACTTGATTTCGTTTTTAAAATGTCACCTCTTGCTTGTTTCATACTCTGAAAGAATGAAAATTCTTTTTCTGAATTCTCCTCCTGATTTCAGAGAAGGTAATGTAGAGGATTTAAAGAATTATTTCTTTTTCCACAATCAATTATTCATTGATGAATGTTAAAGGTATTGATGTAAAACTATGATATTTGATTATAAACTATGTTCCATTAACCTAATGACAAATACTGTCTTTAGTCATTTTTCTGATTTCTGTCAATTAAAAATTCAGTCAATAAATGTTGTGGTGATACGTTGTCTAATTAAAGCATATTATTGAGTACAAACTATAATATGGTAGCAGAGCGTGGTTCGGTTTGATTGGATCAACGTTTTCAACGAAGATTGAATTGAATCAAAAAGGAACAAATAGTGTTTTTCCGAAAAGTTTTCGTCTCGTAACCTGAAGGTGATAGTTGCTGGAATTTTGGTGACTGACAATCATGGAATTGCATGGTATTGAGAAGTTGAAGGGTTCGGAGAACTGGAATATTTGGAAATTTATGGTACGCAATTTATTGCGGGCAACTGACCAAGCGTATGAAGTGAGTGTCGGCGAGTTAGTAAAACCGGAACTGGTGGCCAATGCTACGGCGGCTCAAATTGCGGCTCACGAGGCGTCGATGAAAATTTGGGACAAGGCAGATCGCGCAGCTTGTCAAATTATCATCAAGACAATTGATTCAAGTGTCATGACCCTGATCGTCGCCTGCGAAACTGCTCATCAGATGTGGACAAAACTGCACGGTATTTATGAACAGCAAACAAGGCAGGCTGTGCATTCAGTGCAGACTGAGTTTTTCAGTTTTGACATGAATTTAGCAGACGATATGGTAAGCCATATAGCTAAATTTGAAGGTTTGATTCTTCGCATGCAGCAGTTGAAAGTTAAGCCCGACGAGTCAGCTTTGATGGTCAAGTTGCTGGAAACTTTGCCTGATAGTTTTGAAAGTTTCAGACAAGCCTGGTGGGCCAGGGCGGATGACCAACAGACCCTGAATAATCTTATCAACGTTTTGACATCTGATGAGCACAGGCGGAAACTTCGGCAAGAGAAGGAGAACAATTTGACAGCATTGATGGCAACTAAGTTGAAGATTCAGCCCAAGGGTGCAAGTGGAAGTCAACAGGGTGCTGGAGTCAAACCGGTCAAAGACGATGTCAAGTCCAACCAGAAAGGGAAGAAGGCCTACAAGTGCTACGGTTGTCAAAGAACTGGTCATTTCCGAAGAGACTGTCCAACAGAGAGGAAGAAGAAGAAGAAATCTGAGTCAAAGAGCGATGTGATGTCTGAAAACAAACAAGCTTTTGTTAGCGAAGTGTTCAGTGCGGAAACCAAGAATGATGTTTGGATTATCGATTCTGGTGCAACAGATCATATGACCTTCAAGAAAGAATGGTATTCGGTCTTTGAAGCTTTCTCGATTCCAGCAGAAATTCGTATCGGAAACAACTCAGTGATGAGTGCTTTGGGAAGAGGAACCATCAACTTCGAGGCGTTTGTGAATGGGCGCTTTATTCCTTGTATTATGGAGAACGTGCTGTATGTTCCTGATGCTCGAAGAAATCTATTCTCGGTTACACGTGCGCTGGATAGAGGTATGACTTTCAGCTCTTCCAAGGATAGATGTGAATTCTTGCTGGATGGTGCTGTCAAGGCTCAAGGTGTACGAACTGGTCAGCTGTTCAAGATGATGCTTAAAGTAAATGTACCGGACGGATGCTGTGTGAGTGAAGCTAACCTGGCGTCCAAGGACTCTCTGCAAGTTTGGCATGAACGTTTAGGCCATCAGAACAAACGTCATGTCGTGCATGTACTCAAGAAACACGGAATCGATATGAAACCTGATGATGAGTTCTGTGGATCGTGTGTAGAAGGCAAGCAGCATCGGGAACCATTCAAGTCTCGTCAACAGCGTTCTACAGAGCCAGGAGAAGTTATTCATGCTGATGTTTGTGGTCCCATGGAACAGGAGTCTATTGGTGGATCTAGTTACTTTGTCTGCTTCACGTGTGACTACTCCAGATTTCGCTTCGTCTACTTCTTGAAGGCGAAATCTGAGGTGGTTGACAAAATAAAAGAAATGATGCAGCTGGTGAAGAATCAACGCGGTCAGTCTGTCAAGTTGTTCCAGTGTGACGGAGGAAAAGAATTCGATAATGAGGCGGTGAAGAATCTTATGAAGTCTGAAGGAACGAAGATGGTGGTCACTAATCCTTACACGCCTCAACAAAATGGTTGTGCTGAACGATCGAACAGAACGATTGTTGAGCTAGCACGAACCATGCTTGTTAGCAAGGATCTTCCAAAGTTTCTCTGGGCGGAAGCTGTCAACGCTGCGGTGTATATTCTCAATCGAACTGGTCCAAGCTCTGTAGAAGGCAAGTCTCCGTGTGAGCTGTTTGTTGAGAAGAGTGTGCATCTGAACAGGTTCCATATTTTTGGAACCACTTGCTACCTGATGGTGCCCAAAGAACGTCGTAAGAAGTGGGATGCTAAAGGTGTCGAAGCAGTCTTTGTCGGATATTCGGACGATATCGATGGTTTTCGTGTGTGGATCAAGGGAACAAAGGAAGTTAAACGAAGTCGAGAAGTAGTGTTTGGTCCAGAGCATTCCTCTAAAGTTTTAGCATTGTTTCCTGAACAAGCCCCAGAAAGAGATCTTGTCGAAGGTGTCCATCCCGTTGCTGTCCGTCCTGTTGCTGTTGAAGAAATCGATGACTATGTTGAACCTCTGGATTCTCCTAGAGATCTGAACTCACCGATAGCTCCGAACGTGCCTGAGGTCCCGAATCCTGTGCTGCCAATGAATCGTCGAGTTGTTGCTGCTGAACCGCGAATCAAAGAGTTTGAAGAAACCCCTAAGGTTGTGAAAGAGATCCCTCAACTACGTCTTCGAGATAGAAGTACTCTTCAGAAACCTAAAAGATTAAGTGAGATGTTTCTTGCTGAGTTGGACGAACCTCGAGACTACAAAGAAGCCATGAAATCTGCTGATCACGTGCACTGGATGGCTGCGATGAAAGAAGAGATGTCTTCGCTGGTGGAAAATTCTACTTGGGTTTTATCAGAGTTGCCAGCAGGGAGGAAGACAGTCGCTAATCGCTGGGTCTATCGTATCAAACGAGATGCAGATGGAAAGATTGGTCGTTACAAAGCTCGTCTTGTTGCTAAGGGTTATAGTCAACGACAAGGTATTGATTATAACGAAACTTTCAGTCCTGTAGCTCGTTTTGATACAATCAGAGCAATTCTGAGTGTTGCTGCCAAGGAACGTCTGAAGTTGGCCCAGTTTGATGTCAAGACAGCATTTCTGAATGGTGTTCTGACCGAAGAAATCTATATGGATCAACCTGAGGGTTTTGAAGACGGTTCTGGTCGTGTGTGCAAACTGGTTAGGAGTCTCTATGGATTGAAGCAATCACCAAGGTGCTGGAACAATCGATTCAAGGAGATCCTGATGAAGTTTGGCCTTGTCGAGAGCGAAGCTGATCCGTGTCTGTTCTTTTGTATATCTGGTGAAGATAAACTGATCGTTGTTTTGTACGTGGACGATGGCTTGGTTGCTGCAACAAGAGAGAGTATGATTCAAGAGTTCCTGAGGAAGCTGGAGATGGAGTTCAAGATTACCCATGAACCACTTGGCTGTTTTTTGAATATGCTCATCGAACGAGAGGAAGATGGTTCAATTCGATTGAGTCAGAAGGTGTATGCGGAAAGTCTTCTTCAGAAGTTCAACATGGCAGAAGCCAATGCTGTCTCGACGCCCATCGACAAGTACGTGCAGCTGGAAGAGAAAACTGGTTTGAGAACATCGGCACCTTACCGTGAAGTTGTAGGATGTTTGATGTACTTAGCTGTGGCTACTCGTCCTGACATCTCGTTTGCTATTAGCTATGCGTCGCAGTTCTTGGAAAATCCGGAAGAAGTTCACTGGTTGATGGTCAAGAGAATCCTAAGGTACATTAGAGGGTCTAGTTCTGTAGGTATCAAGTACGAGGCTGGTTCTGGAGGAAGTGTCTTGAAGGCGTACAGCGATGCAGATTATGCTGGTCAATCTGATACACGTCGGTCGGTCAGTGGAATTGTTTTCATGCACAGTGGAGGGCCGATATCTTGGGCTAGTAGACGTCAAGAGTGTGTGTCTTTATCTACTACTGAAGCTGAGTATGTTGCTGCCAGTGAAGCTGCCAGGAATCGGTTTGGTTGTCTCGACTGTTTGCAGAAGTTTCTCCCTAGATGACATTCCTATTCTCTATGTGGACAACCAAAGTGCAATCAAGTTGTCGAAAAACCATGAGTTCCACAAGAGGACTAAACACATCGAAGTGAGGTATCATTTCATTCGGAAGGAATTGCAAGATGGAAGGTTGAACATCCAACATGTTTCCGGTGATCAACAACTTGCTGATATCCTGACGAAGCCGCTGCCTCGGCTGAGATTTGCTGAATTACGTTCTTCTATCGGAATGATAATCTACGTAAACGTCATTTATAAAAAAAAAAAAAAAATTATTAATAATCAAAATATCTAATGTTTTAGAGGAAGTATTGATGTAAAACTATGATATTTGATTATAAACTATGTTCCATTAACCTAATGACAAATACTGTCTTTAGTCATTTTTCTGATTTCTGTCAATTAAAAATTCAGTCAATAAATGTTGTGGTGATACGTTGTCTAATTAAAGCATATTATTGAGTACAAACTATAATAAAAGGATATTATAAATACGAATTTATAACAATATGTATGTATCTTTGTCTGAAAGTAATACAATCATCTTGAACGAAAGTATTTACTTAGTATTTAGTCACAATTTTGGGTACCCGATATATTATTTTGCTTATAACACTGCAAGATATTGGTTTAACTTAAACGAGGCTAACTTTGATGTTGAGAATAGGAAGTATTTCATCTGACTCAGATTAAGAAAGCAAATTTTCTTTTTCATTAGAAATTCATTTCAAAATTTTATTCAAATTTATTCATCATTCCAAAGTTACATTATTAATTTATTATTAAAAATTATAACGTATACACAAAATTTTAGAAAAATTTAAGTAAAGTTCCACGCTAAACTTGGAAGTAACAAGGTATTCCAGGTCAGTGTTGTGAAACCGCCACCCAAGTACGAACTCTATGACGCATATAATATAGAGCCTTAGACTATAGTCTAAGTGTGGAGCAAAGAATGAGCCAAAGGTCACCCAGCCGGAAACCAGAGGCGGAATCTCAAGGAACAACCACCTATTCAACTCAATGAACAGATTTTTTTGTAAGAAAATTATATTTTGTCCTATTAATACCTAATTGTAGATTTTATACTAGCTGGAAGTAAACTGAAAAATTTTTGCGTAAAATACATGACAACCCTATCAGTGTGAGTTTAAGTATGAAGTGTTATCAATAACCTTGTTCTCAAATTATAGTCCATACTATTGTCCGGTGAAAATAGATTTGATTTTTGACAGATAGATGAGGCAGCTGTGAACAAAGAGTGTTCTCGGGGAAAGAATATTTGCCACCTTGTATAATAATTCTGTTGAATATGTCCTTCCTTTCCTGTATTTCATTTTGCGCATATAATTTTGAGTGACACATTTTTCAAAGCGTTTTTGAAACAACCTTTCAAACAATTAGACAATATCTCAGTGAAGATTCCACAAAAGTTATGTAAATAAACCATTCTGATCATCCTCACATACAAATTCTCCCTCAATTGAAAGAACCTGAATCGTATACTTCCCATACGGGGTTAGAGGATAAAAACAAATATTAATCATCGAAAATCGCTTTATTGTTTTTCAAAATATTCCCCATTAAGACTTTTGCATGCGTTTGAACCAAATTTCGAAGCACGTTTGCCACTCTGAGGTATCTCCAACACATGCATTCTTAATGCATCAACGTACGGGAATAAAAAGTCATTCGGTGCCAAGTCAGGATTATACGGCGGATGACTCATGAAATCGATGTTTTGAGTGCTCAAATTACCAGTTGTTTGGGTCGATGTGTGAGAGCTCGCATTGTCGTGGTGAAGGATGGTCCGGCTTCGGCGGTTGGTTTTCCTGATTTTTTGGAAGACAACTGACAAATTATTGAATGTCATGTCCAGTTTTTCCGAAAAAACAGGCGACCATTTGCTTGGAAGTGCTTTGTGCGCGAGCAACTTTTGTTGGATTTTGCTGATCTTGAAACGCCCATACAGTCGACTGATGTTTACTTTTCGGTTCATATGCACGATTCGTCACCTCTCACGATGTCATAGATATTCTTCGAAGCACCGCGATCGGATTTTTGGAGCATTTCTTTCAACCAATCGACACTACCCTCTTTTTGAGCGATAGAAAAATTGTGTGGGATCCAACGCGAACGAATTTTTCTGACAGTCGAATGTTCATGCAATATTGTATGTCCCACTAATGCCTAAGATTGTCTCACTATAGGTCACATGACGCACAGCATCATTGGTTTTCGGAACAACAACTGATTTTGGAGGACCTTCACGAAACTCTTCCTGGAGTGAACTACGACCTCAGTTGAATTCACCATGCTATCGATAAACACTGGTCACTGATGGTGCTTCATCGCCAAAAGTTGAATTAAGTTCATCGATGCACTGTTTTTGAGTTAATCCACGTCGAAAGTTGTAAAGAATAATCGCACGGAAATGGTCACGATTCAATTCCATTTTTTGGGCGAGATGAATCTTTTGAGTTTTCTCTATGTATAGTTGTATAGTGTTGTAACACAATTGCGTTCGTATGTCAAAACTTTCTGACTACGAATAGCCTCAAAAATGTCATGCTTTACGATAGATTGCAACACTAGGGTTGTCCAATACCGAAATATGAATGCATCCCTCATACACTCGACACTGGAATACAGTGGACGAATAGTGAATCAACCTGAAACAGCGTATAAAAAAGCTGCCGAGGAAGCTGTCGGAAAGAAAATTTTCAACTCAAATGCTCGCAAGTAAAAGTCATCGTTCACCCCTGAAGTCAAGTTGCTAACGTAAGAGAAGAAGAAAGCTCATTAGAAGTTCAATTCAACTAAGAACCCAGAGGACTATACTGATTATATAAGAACAAGAAACAGAGTGAACATCAGGATGAGAGAGGTAAAAATAGATCATTAGGAGAATTTTAGCAGAGACATGGAGAGTATCATGTATCGAGGTCATAAACGTGTCTGGAAGATATTGAGAGCTGCAAAGAAGGAAGTGAATGATTGTTGCGAGAATATCGCAACAAAGGACAGTTCTTGGAAGTTACTTCCAAGAATGCCTTCTGTCGGACGGAATTTTGGAAATCCCTAAACTCAGCTACCTGTACGACCTCTCTCAATTATTCAAATTCATTCTCTCTCTACACTCTCTCGTGTACAGTACTACAAGTAAGTTCTCCTTTATCAATTTACTTTCACGAGTCTATAACGGCACTCAGAACTACAAGTTCCTCTAAAGATCTCTCAAAATAATCTGTTTTCGGGTCAGTTAGCTACCCTAGTTCATGTGTATGTGAATTACTCAGTTGAAATTCTCTACGTAAAAGAAAAAGGCTGTGAATTGTGAATCTGTGAAGCAATTGCATATCGCCAAGCCACAATTTGTTAGTGAAAATCTCATTCGAAGTGCCTGCACCTTATTCTGAGAAATCTACCCTCGACGATTGAAGCAGAGCTGTGGTGAACTTCAAATTAGAAAAATAAGGTCAGATCTCTTTATTGTTTAATATTACCAGAAGTGCCCAAGATTGAGCAAAGAAGTTCAAATCCTTGGTTACTATAGACACCTAAAAACTCTTCTGTGAGTGTAAACTCAAGTGCCGAACATTGTGTAACTATTCTTATCTGTGAATACATAATTCTATTATAACTACAAACTTTTTTTTTATTCACCTTGCAAACATCTTTTCTACCAAAGATAATTTTTGGATCTACTGTTATAGTATAACCAGCGACTCAGGAAGTGCGCTGCCCTTTATTAAGCGGGTGATTATTAAATTCCTAATTTTGTACCCGCACAATGATTCTGTTCAATTGAACAGTGTTTGGGCCGAAAAGTGGAAAATACAGTTTGAAAACTTATACTCAGGAGAAGATCAACTCCCTAAAGGAACACCGTTACACAGACAGAATGCTATGAATGAGGAGGAAATAGAGGCATGAACCGTGAAGGGAGTGTGGTCGGAAATGAAAGATTGAAAAAAAGGAAAATCTCCAGGTCCAAACAACATCCCAACGAACTCTTGAAGAATGGTGGAGAAAAATGATGAGATGAATATCCATGCTGAATACCAAAATGAAGCTATTGACAAAACTCCTGGGGAAACATATTTCCAAGAAAATAAGTATATCCCTTGAACAGCAAGGATTTAGAGAGAACCGCTGCATAAACTATGCAATATTTATAGTGTGCCAGGTAATAGAAGAAGCTATTGGATACGTCATTCCAGCTTTTATATGTTTTATGGACCTCTCTTAGGTGATCTCATAGCACGGTGGATACCGAGATACTTGATGGACAACATAGAACAACTCAACTCAGACAATGTAAGGGACATAAAGACAAAATCAACATCTACTAGTAAAATCGAGGTAAAATCCGGTATAAGCCAAGGCGACAGCTTGAGTCAGGGCTACAGATTCGGGAGACTCCTCCTCTTCAAAATCGGGAGGAGCAAAGGCACTCAACATGAATGCAAAAACTAAAAGGATGGTAATATCGAGAGAACCACGTCCATAGAAGCTAGTGGTTATTGATAACATTATAGAGCAAGTTCCAGATTTCAATTACTTAAGAGTCAAACTGTCGTCGTGGGGAAACCTGGTGGATGGTGTCTGGGAGCAGGTTAATAAGTCGACTAGGGTAGCGGGTGCCTTGAAGTCGATAACATATCGAAACCAATTTATAACATATGCGGTTGAGACCAGAGCCGACACATCCGTCGTAATACAAATGAGATAAGGATCTTAAGAGCCATAACTGATCATTCTTTGAGAGACCACAGAAGAAGTGAGGATATCCGAAATCAGTGTGGAATCTTGGATGACAGATTGGCCAGAGTTGCTAGGTCATCAGCATCCCAAGAATTCACATGAGGAGTGAAACAAGGCTTTCGAGAAAATAGATCGTTGGAACACGCTATTTGTTGTCATTATGAATGGCAATCACATAATACTTTGTAGGATCGGAAGTGTTATCCCTACTTATGCGTTTCGTCCCTGGCGCACTCATATTGGACTCACGAGTATGGCTTGTCGGTATGAAACTCGAGTGCTAACCTCTCGGCTCCCCTACCAGTGAGGAACCAGAGCCTGTTACATACAGGACGGGTGAAGGCCACCTGAGCAGAGCTACACCTCACGGCATCTGGTGATGTGCCCCTAACCAGATCAAGGTACGGAATGGGAAAGCCGTCTAGAGTGTCGCTGAAAGTTGCAAATGGGGTGGTGAGTGTTGCAGCCATTTTTGTTTCATCCCTGGCGCACACATATTGGACTCATCAGTATGGCTTGTGTGCGCCATGCCATAGACGCAGGGTGTGGATCCTGGTTACCTAGTCGGTATGAAACTTGAGCGTTAACCTCTCGACTACCAAAGCGCTGTATATTGATGCTATGTGGGGCCTTATGGAGTGCCGGCACATGAAATCACCACAACTTCATTGTGATCACAAACATAGAATACCTCAAATTTCAAAATGACATTTGAAAATATTTCTAATCGAATACGGTACATGGTGAAATGTAAACAAATTCGCAGTTCTTCTCATTTAAAATGGAATCATTACATAATCAATTACTTCCTTTCAAGGAACTGTTTGGGGGTATTGCAAGTGTTATGACAATCGCACAGTTTTTTTCTGGTGTAGTTATATGTAAAGATATTTATAAAAGGAAATCAACGAAAGGTGTGAGTGCGATCCCTTTTATTGGAGGATTAATCGTGTGAGTTGTCGAAGAACATTGAATTAAAATAGAAATTTATACTTATTGTTATGTTTCAGTGGTGTTCTTGTTTTCAAATATGGATTATTACTTCAAGATGATGCTATGCTTCGCGTTAATCTAGCATCGATGATTTTGAATATGTGTTATATAGTAGTATTTTTGGTTTACTCAGAGAACCCTTGGGAAGAAGTTTATAAACCGGTATCGTACGGAATTCTACTCATTGCTGTCATTCTTGGATATACAGAATGGGAATCTTTTGAGAAAATCGAATACAGATATGGTCTGTTAGTCACCATTCTTCAGTTAATGGTTCTTGCCTCTCCATTAACAGATTTGGTAAAAAAAGACGATTACATTTTTCTGATAAGATGAAAATATTTCTTTAATTTCAGGCTCATATCATCCAAGCTAAAGATGCCTCTTCAATACCATTTTCCTTGGCTTTTATGGCAGCTATAGTAACATTCCTTTGGTTTTTATACGCCATTATTCTAAATAACGTTTTTATGATGGTAAGACAAAAAAAAATTATCGATGCAATAAAATTCATCTTGTAAGATTTCTATTTCAGATTCAAAATTTCATTGGATTCATTTTATCAGTTGCCCAGTTAGCTCTCGTTTTCATATATGGATCACACTCAGAATGAGGGAATAATTTCTAACATTCATACAAGCACAAATAACTGCTTACCTGTAAACTATGATTTTTGGATTTGTTTAATATTTTCCTTGAATCATAAAAAATTTCAATTTCATTCCAATTGAATGCTATGAACCTTAAAATGAAAATAAGGATTCTCTAGATGACAGCCGATATAAATATTTTTTATACAGTGTTATAACCATTGACGGCAAATAAGACAAAATGAAATTTGAAATACTTGCCTGTAAATCTGGCTTATTATCTAGAAATCTCTTAGCGCCAAACGATCAGGAACAGCTGCCTGTCGTTTCGAGTTTGTTTATTCTTAGCAGTACCGAATATCAGAGATCTTTTCATATAACCAGTCATACCAGTGTGATCACTGGTGATCACTTTTCAATATAAATCAGACCAACTTATTGGATAATGGAGATCCATTTGGGGAAATGGTATGGTGAATACTAGGGTAATTGAAAAGTGTGATATGGTAATCATTGTATGGACACTGACAAATGCAAATCATTAGTATAAACCCAGTGAGTATGCCTGAAATGCAACTCAATACAGCTCAGTATCTGGAAGCAATTTTTCAGAAAGACTCCGGATATTTTGATGAACCAATTTCTAGAACAGAATATCGGGGGCAACTTTTGAACATACAAAAGATCTATTAAGGGCCTCCTACGGCTGACTCCCCAAACTAATAGTGTTTTCTCAATAAGTAACGGTAATATATTTTTCCGCAAATCGCCAGGAATTTTTGACATTCCTGTCAAAATTTCTTGAAGAAAAAGTCAGGACTTCCTTACTGTAAGGAAATGTCATTTCCTTACTGTAAGGAAATGATATTTCCGTACAGTTGTTAGTGTTCTACATAAATGATAGAAAACACATTGCTTATAAGGACTTAATTTATATTTTGAAAACATCAAGTCATTGCTGAATACATCAATTTGTTATATTTACAGTAATTTGACAGTTAGTACAATTATTGAACATTGGAGGAACACTCTTAGAACTATGAGAAACATTTTGGACAACATGCAGGGTGGAAGGGTCATTTTCTTGAATATTTTGTACTGTGAAAATTTTATTTGCCACCTCAACCTTATTGTTAAGCGATTCTTCGATATATCCTTCAGCAACGTTTGATGACTTCCATCCGCCATGCCTCTTTAAACTAGTTATGTCGGCACCAGAGTCAACCAATATTGTTCCAGAAGACCGACGAAAGCAGTGACCAGTATATTCTGTCGGATTTACCAAGTTCAAATAAGTAGCAACTATTTTGGGCATTTTTCTAAATTGATGAATTCCTACCACTTGTCTACAACCCTTTCCGCTTTGATATTTAAAGAAAAATCGGTCACTGTTCATATTTTCTGGTCTTAACGAAACATACTTTCGATAAATATTCAAGTAGATTTGATTAATTACAAATGATCTTGGTTTGTTGGTTTTCGAATCAGGTATGCTGATTAAAAGCTTAGATTCTAAGTCTTCTATATCGTGTAGAGTCATTCGGACTAACTCATCCATTCTACAGGCCCCAGAAATACCAAATATTACAGCCACCTAAAAAATAAATAAAGCTATAATCTAAATAGAAATCAAAAACTTGTAAATTACCTTAATCATTAAATTTTCTTTATCTGGAGCTTCCTGGATAAATTTTTCAATTTCTTCCTTCGTTAAAATCTTAGATTTCTTTGCCCTATAACCTTGAGCTTGCCGTTTCAATAAAAAACGAAGTTTTGAGTATGTAGATATATCTACATTGTGTTTAAGTGCAAGGGTTGACTTCAGCATTGAATAATTTGCCCATAATGTTGAAGATTTCATCTTTAAACAAAGGTCTAGGAAGTATGCCATTACAACATTTTCTGAGAAAGGACTCGTATTTTTACTCATGCGATAATCCATAAAACGTCTGTATGCATTTTCGTACTTTTCTCTTGATTTCTTTGGCAATAATTCTAATGAAGCAGTATTCACTGCCTCAACCAGCTCTGGAAGAGTCCCAGGAATGGAAATTTCATCATCACTTATCATTTTACTTTCGAGAACACCAGCAATTAAATTTATAAGCGTCAAGTTTGACAATTCAACCTCAATACGTTTCCATAGTAACCCAAGTAATTTTATTAGGAATTTCAAAGCACCATTTATTTGGGAATAAAATTATCGCGTTTTTTTTTTAAATCAATCAATATCTGTCGAATTTTAAACGATTTGCGGAAAAATAGTATGTTTACCTCGTAGGAAAAGCCACATTCCTGGACTCTGTGTTGCTATATATGCTAGCAATCTTCACAGTCGTCCAGGAATGTTAAGCTTTTCCTACCCGGTAAACAATGTACTATTCTTGTAATAGAGACCCATCTTAATTTTATACGACCAATCACCTCTTGAAGTTTGTCACATGAATTCAGATACACCTTGTATGTTAGAGTCATAATACCTTTAAAATCTACCACATCTAGATACTTTGCTCAGTCTTCAAATTGAAGACACTGTTGATTTAACACTAAAAAATTTGAAACTCAATATGACAGCTAATCAAAAAATCGGAGTTTTTTTGCAGCTACCTTGTACCTTCGGTGGGTTTATTCCTGGAGCTCGCAACTATCCGTTTTCAAGTTCGGTGTAGCAGACAGTAATTCTGTTGGTTGGGGGTGGCACAGTAGGTTTGAGCTGAGATATTTTGTTGATTCACTGGAATCGCGATTTTTGTAAAAGTTTATCAGAGAGAGAATTGCGTTGTTCGAGAGAGAACACGGTGGGGTCGATCGCAACATTTCAGCCGATATTCCTAGTAGTCCAAAAATACATCTGTTTTTAGTTTTTATATTCTCATCCTTCTGGTACAAAAATGGGGTACAAGCTTTCGAGATCATTCTAATGGAATTCCAAGAGCCTTCCTTGAAGATCCAATTCTCAAGTATATAATGGAACCACATGTTCCCGGTTCAAAATGTTACATTCCTTACAAATAAAATTAAAAAAGATTCCTTCAATATATTTGTTAACCCTGAAAATGCTTTAAATGACCTGAGCGGCCAAATATCCTGTTGGTCAACAGATGTATCTATTCAATGAGTGAAAAAGGGATCGAACACAACTCTTTTAATACATTTCCACCCTGAAATTGGGGTGCATTCCTTAAATGACCCGACCACTCAAGCCAATTGTCTTCTCGGGAAAGATTGTTTATAGTTAACAAATATATCTGTTCGATGAATTACACAAGGGATCGAACAGAATTTAATGAATTAAAGAGAATAAATATATACATTTAATCACATATGTTCGGTTCTGAATAGTCGCTTGTTGTCGGAGCTCCCGTTTAAATTAAAATTAAAGTGGTAAAAACAGCAAAGTAAATATTAAAAATTTTCACATACATAGGAATAAAGGTATTTAATAAGTGAGTGTGAGTTTTATACAGGAATTATGGTGATTACACGTGAAATTAGAGATGAAATTGAAACCGCTGTGAATTCAGCAATTACCAAGTGTATAAAAAGTGACACTCTTATCAGCGATATATCGAAACAAGTTTCGCAGTCTGTGATAAACGTTGTTGAACGAAAGTTAAAGTTGATAGAAAATTCAGTGTCGGAGTTAAGGGACAAATATGAAACGAAAAATCAAGAATTTGAAAATAAAATTGCATATTTGGAAAATAAAATCATCAACACGGAATCAGAAAAGGGCAAAATGGAGATGAAAATGGACGAAATTGATCAATCTATGCGGTCAAATAGTTTGAGAATCTTCAGTGTCAAAGAGAAACCACAGGAAGATACTAGACAAGAAATTATCAATTTGCTTAACAGGAAAATGTCTGTTACTCTGGCAGAAGACGATATTGTGTTATGCTACAGAATTGGGAGGATGCAAAAGGATAAAGTGAGGGGTATTTTTCTGAAACTAAACAGTTATGCCACTAAACAATTAATTTATAAGAAAAAAAAAATTACTGAAAGGCTCAGGAATAATTATAAGAGAAGATTTAACCAGTATCAGGGTGAAGTTACTAAACGATGCTATGGAAAAGTTTGGCTTGAGGAATGTTTGGACTGATAATGGTAAACTCTATATAGCTGTGGACAATAAGGTGATTATTATAAGAAACAAAGAAGACTTTGAGAGATTGGTTGCATGAATGTTGCACTTTTTCTTTGCATTTGCTGTTGGAGAGCACTTTTGAATCGTATGACAACTATTCTCGATACATTACATCGTGCTTATTTTTCATTTGTTGTTATTTCAATTCGTAAAATGTATGTAATGCCAGAATTGAAGGTTTTAATTTATCATCATAATCTGTAAAATGTTTATAGTCTAACAGTATATCTCGTTTTGTTTTAAATTTTATATGTATGTATATATGTATAATTTGCCAAATATTTTTAGATATAGGGAGTTCAAACACAGAACCATAATGATCGATTATCTGGATGTTTTAGATAATGAGGAAATACACACAGCCATATATGATAATTTTGAGGATTGCATACGGGGTGGGACAGACAGTAGCAAATACTCCCTAGGTATTGTTCATTTTAATATAAGAAGTATACAAAAACATTTTCAGGAACTTTTGGTGTACATCGAGATGGCCGAAAACCGGTTTGATATAATAATTTTATCTGAAACGAGAGAAATAACTGATTTAAACAACTATACAATTCCAAACTTTTCTCTTCATTATAATGAATCATTGGTTAATAAATGTGATGGTGTTGTTGTGTATATAAGGAATAATTTAGGTGCCACGGTAAACATATTACCAATAAACGGAAACAAGTTTTTAAGAATAACTTTTTCTAGTAAATTTTTTCCACATAATGTTGGCAAAATAGGATTAACAGCTTTTTATAGACTACCATCAACAGATGTGAGTCAATGCCTAGATGATTTAGAAACTTACTTTAAAGCAATACAGAAACAGAATATCGAGGTGTTTGCAGGTGACATAAACATTGACTTAATTAAAAAAGATGAAAATTGTACAAATAATTATTTGAATATTCTAAATTCGAATGGTTTTGTTTCCTTTATAAACAAGCCTACTAGAGTAACAACTAATACAAAATCGATTATTGATCATATTTTTATAAGAACTCAAAAAGTCTAAAACAGAAAATTGATATAGATCCTTTCGTATTTCACACCGATATGACTGATCACTTCACCCCGGCTGTTTTTATGTATTTTGAAAGTCAAAAATGCACTGCATCTAAATCTACAGTTAATATCAAAAATCTAAATATCTATAAACTTCAACAACTTTTAACAAATGAACACTGGCGTGAAGTTTTTCTCGATAATTTGGATTCACAAGTGGCATATGATACATTTATAAATAAGTTAAATAATTACGTAAATCTTTCTACTGACATAAAAGATATAAATAAGAAAATCACAAAAATCAAGCCTTGGATAACAGTTGGTTTGATATCTTCCATCAAAAGAAGAGATTTTCTGAAAAAGAAATTGATAAAACGATTCTCAGCAGAACTTAATACTGAATACAAAAATTATAGGAATAAACTTGATGCTTTATTGGGAAGAACTAAAGACGACTATTATAAAAATAAAATACATGAAGTTGGCGGTGACACAAAAAAAATGTGGAATATTATTAATGATATCTCTGGTAGGAAGCAAAATCTAACAACATTGAGCACACATCTATTGTTAATGAAAATATACTCATAAATAATAATAAAGAAAAGGCCGATCTGTTTAATAATTTCTTTTCAAATATTGGCGTTGAAATGGCAAATAAAATACCCACGGTGAGACTACCCGATAAATTTATATCTAATGCTAAAGTTGAATCGAATATCTTCCTAAACCCAATAAGTATAAATGAAATTACAATTCTTATAAATCAACTAAAGAATAACTGTGCTCCTGGTCCAGATAAGTTGCTAGCTAAAACTATAAAAGCTGTTCATGACAAGATATCGCGACCTCTAGTGCACATTATTAATCTATGTTTTCAGAGTGGGAAAATTCCGCTGCAGTGGAAAGAATCTATAGTCACTCCCATTTTTAAATCGGAAGACAGAAGTAAGCTAAACAATTATAGGCCTATCTCCTTAATAAATAATTTCGCTAAAATATTTGAGATGGCTTTAAAAGAGAGGTTACTCAATTTTTTAATTTAAATAATGTTCTTACAAACAAACAATATGGTTTTATAAAGAACTCAAATACAGAAAACGCTGTAGTAGATTTACTTGAGAATGCGGTGGGAGCTTTGGATACGTCATTAAAATGCGTAACCGTCTTTCTTGATTTGGCCAGGGCTTTCGACACAGTCTCTCATGGGGTGCTCTTAAGTAAGCTAAGTAATTATGGTGTCAGGGGGATTGCATTAACTCTTATAACAGATTATTTGTCGAGACGTTTGCAGAGGGTAAAAGTAGGTCCGGAACTAAGTTCTGAGTCTCAAATAAAATTTGGTGTTCCACAAGGTACAGTGTTGGGACCGCTACTATTTATTATTTATCTAAATGATATTACTAAAATTAGCAGTTTCAGTGGTCAAATAATATGCTATGCAGATGACACTGCAATAATATTTACAGGAAAAACATGGGAGGAAGTTAAAATTAATGCGGAAAAGAATTTGAAACAACTAAACGTATGGCTAAAGTTTAACAAACTAACACTAAATATCAAAAAAACAAAATATGTCGCCTTCAGCCCTACAATTGTTGACCAACCAACAAATTTAAATATACATTTGCATGACCCAAATTGTAAAGTAGAAAATTGTACCTGTTCATCAATTGAAAAGGTCTCTTCTATAAAATATTTAGGTATTTTTATTGATCAACACATACGCTGGTCAGACCACATAATTCATGTCAGTAAACGACTAAGAGCTTTAATGCATAAATTTTATAACTTGAGAGATATTCTATCGCGGAAAAATCTAATAATGGTTTATAAGTGCCTTGTGGAATCTGTTTTGAGATATTGTATTGTCGCGTGGGGAGGTGCGTTTAATACAACTCGAAATATACTAGAGATAGTTCAAAATACTCTTTTAAAAATTATTTTCAAGAAAGGAAAATTATATTCAACTAAAAAAACTCTACGAAGAAACTAAAATATTAAATATTAAATCCTTGTATATCTATAACTGTTTGATAAATATCTATACTAACCCTAATAAAAGCAGGTGTAAAGGCAACAGAGTAACGCGATCAGTAACAAATATGGAAATTTCAACACAGCAATTTAAAAATCGGTATCTCAAAGATCCTTATTTTTTCGGTCCGAAATTTTATAATATAATTCCTGTTGATATAAAAAAGAACCTAAATTACATAAATTTAAACAACGCGTAAAAATTTATTTAACTGCTCATTTGGAAAGGTTTTTGGAAATAATGGCTTAAACACATATTAGCACCATAGTCAATATAGTTAACATATTTAGCATAAAATTAATGACATAATCTATTAATATCTTGTGTGTACACTACAGTGTTTGGTTTTTCGTACAACAATCAAATCTTTCTGTCTGTTTTGCCTTTTGATGCAACATCCTCGTTACTTAAATACCTACTTGAACCCTTCTATTTACTATATTGTGTACAGCTGTATACAATATCCTCAGGCTTTGTACAGTGCAAAACAGGCAACACTTGCCTAGGTACGGTACGAAGTCGGTGGATATTTTTAACTCATGTTCAAATTATTGATGTTATTGTACTTACATAACTGTTAATAAATTACTGAAAATTACTGAAAATTACATATATCTCCAAAACAATGGAAAATGGCCTTGACTCGAAAAAAAGTCGCTACCGCGACTATCCCATCTACACCAGGATGAATGAACACTACTCTTGCTTGACACCACTGCATAGGTGGAATTAATTCATTTTCAACAAGAACGAGTTCCCCAGGTAACAAGGTTTTATTTATCATTCTTCAGCCACTACGGCCACTGTTTCAAAGTGTTTAATTATCTTTATGCCATATTTTCCGAATATCTTGTTGTTACTCTTGTACAACTTGCCAACGATCGAGTTGATTCAATCTAAGGTGTTCTTGGGATGTTAGAAAGAGGAGCTTGGTTAAAAATTGACCAGGGGTTGTTAGCACAGAAATATCATTTCGGTCAGAACTTAAAGGACAAAGAGGTCGAGAGTTTAAAATGGCTTATATTTGAGTGAGGAGAATATAGAACTCTTCGTTTGTTAGTACCTACTTCACTTAATATTTTCCTTTCTGGTGCATTTGGCTTATAATTGGAGAGAATACGGGATCCACCAATGAAATTAATGCCGCAATCAGAGGTAATTTGAGTACCGTGTTCTCGACGGCTATGGAAACGGCGAAGAGAGGCTGTGAAGGCTTTAGTGCAAAACAAACAAGCAGATATAAGCCTTGTGTGGTTTTATCCCTCGTCCTTTTGCTAGGGTTTTATTAAACGGACCTCCATAATCAACACCGACATGTTGAAAAGGTTTGAGTTCAGTTAAACGAGACTGTGGTAATCTACCTATGACCGGTTCTAAAGGAATAGAATTTGCCTTGGAATGCACTTGGAGAGAACATGTTTTAATGCACGTTTCGGAAATAAGATCCAAAAATTTTGGGAATGAAGGGTTTGGAGATCTACATATAAATGTTTTTATGAGTACTTTCAATGAGGAGGGGTACCTTAGCCAGTGTTTACTAGGTTGTAGGATAGGATATTTTTAATTATAGCAAAGTGAAGACGACCGGCCACTCTGATCTTCTATCGTCTCCGATAAAAGAAGCAGTTGAATTTCTTTCTCGATTTGAGTAATTTCTTCACTGAATAGATAGACTGTAGCCTTTTACCAAGTACTAAAAGAGCCTGATATAAATCATTTTTAGTGAAATGATAATATATATTTTCTGTGGTTGGTTTCGAATTGTGCAAAAAGCGTAAACAATCGCCATTATTCGGCAAATTTCAAAAAATCAATCCCACAAGGAACAACAAAAGAGAAATATTCTTCTTTTCGTCATAAACTTCGGAAGGGGGGTTGACCACGGTTACGAAGTGCGACCACTCGTCTGGATACTTTCACAACCAAATAGGACCAGTGAACCAAAAAAGGTGTTTTAACATATCTCTAGGTAGAAGACCTTTCGAGGCACAATCCGCAGGATTGTCACCTGATCGAACATGATACCAATACTGACCAATAGATAGGAAATATATTCTCTTGAATCAAAGTCACTCGGTTACTCACGAAGGTTTTCTAACGTCTAGGCGAAGATTCAATACATAATAGAGCAAACATTTAGTCTGTCAAAGCATATTTCCTTTGAATATTAATTTTTTCTACATATGTTCCAGAGATGAAGGCCATAAATTTAGCTAGGAGAGTTTCATCACATAATTCTAAACGTGGAATACATTTTGTTTTGAGCGGAGCAACCTTAGAATTGACCCCAATTAATTGGATTTGAACCTGTTCATCGAGAAGTATGAAGTTGAAATAAACCACAACGGCATATCCAAGTTCGGAACTATCACAAAACCCGTGCATTTCACAAAAAACATACAGTTGAAAAGAAAGGGGTCGGGGAATTAATACTCAAATCTGATAGTCCAGTTCCATTTTTCATTGACTTCAGATGGAGCTTCTGCATCCCACTTCATTCTCAAACTCCACAGATATTGGATTAGATTCTTAGCAGAGTCAAATATCCTAGAAATATCCAGATAAAATTGCTCGTTTTGTACAAACTCCAGAGACTTCACTTTATAGGAAAAAATCAGAGGTAGGCTGGCATTTCAGACCAAGCACTTTAATGGCTGATTCTGATTATCAACAAAGGAAGATATTGTATTAGATGCTTAGCAAAAAAAACAAGAGGGGTTAGGAAACCTAAGGGGTTAAATATCCTAGAAATTTCAGATAAAATTGCTCGTTTTGCACAAACTCGATCCTGAGGCTTTACTTCATAGGAAAAAATCAGAATCAGCCGGCCGTTTCAGACCAAGCACTCAAATGGCTGATTCCTGAAAAAATGAAGGTAATAATCTTTTATTCTGATAACGAGTGGTCAAATTATTATAGGTAATAAGATAACTATCATTGGCGAGTAGGTTTTTTATTAAATTAAGAGCTTCACCTGGAACTAAAGATATTGGAATTTTTCAATATTTGTGACAGAAGTATTTTATGAATAAGAGAATCGTAAAGTCCAATACATAACGGTCAGTTTTTAAGATTTCCATCGAAAGAGGGCACATTCAATTTAGGAAGCTTAACATTGGGTTGAGGTGAAGTGGTATATACATTTTTAAATTCGTTTTCAAGAAGTTCATTATTAATGCATGGAATTTTGGAATAATTACAGTCAACTTCTTGTCGAATATCATTTTCTGTATCGAATTCCGAATCTTCCTGAACGGCCAAAATATGAACTACGAGGTCTGCAAATTAAGTAATGAGACTGACAACGTTGCGTTTGATCTGGCAATACTGAAAGCGCGAGACTTAGCGGGGCCGTAGAGGAACATGTGATCCACCTACAGTAGGAGTTTAACCTCGCTCGAGTTATTTGGTTGTGCGTTTGTGAAACAGTTTTTTCGATTGTGTTCTAAAAATGAATGACATCAATTTCGAGCAACGGTGTGCTGTCAGGTTTTGCTTCAGACTTAGGCACAGTGCAACAGAAACTCTTCTTGAACTTCAGTAGGCCTACGGAGATAGTGTTTTGTCACGGGAACAGGTTTTTCTGTGGTTTAAGGCATTTTCAGAAGAAAGAGAGTCGATTGTAGATGAACCACGAAGCGGAAGGCCTTCATCTTCAAGTGACAGTGACGGAGGATCGAAACCAGAGCGTGGTACAAGGTCAGTAGGTGACTTTTCATTCTTTTTCAAACTGGCATGCAATATCTTTTCTTGTAATAGCAAATAGGTTAGGCCCAACACTGATGCATTTTGACGTCCAAGACTTAACTGTTTTAGCTGATCTTTAGGAATATACCTGTCGGCTACAGCCGTGTTGACTACACTCGGCACAACTGCACCGCCAGGACCACGAGGCTACAGCCGCTTCAGTCGACGCTTAGGAATTCGACGGAACTGATTTCGGTTGAACAACTTGAACACTTGAATTGAAAATTGCCGGAAGGTTCACCGTCACTATATTAATGCAAAGCGACGTTTCACTCAAACGTTTGCGCTATGTTTCGGAAACATTGCTTTGAAATGTTTCATTACCAATATATCTTGATATCACATGTCTGATATGTCCAAATAATTCTATAAATTATTTATACTTTTATCACATGTCTGATATGTCCAATTAATTATATAAATCATTTATACCTTTATCACATGTCTGATATCTCCAAATAGTTCTATAAATTATTTATGCATCTATGGATATTTCACTATGATGATGTTCCATTTGAACGTTACCGATATGTTTCTGAAACATTACTTTGAAATGTTTCACAATGATTCAGCCTTAATTCATATGAAATGTTTCTGTGATATATCATGCTTACTGGGAATCTAAATAATTGCTTTTGCACAAAATTGGAACATTACTACCATTTAAAACACTCTGTTCAATGAACAAGAGCATTAAAAATAAGAGTGAAAGATCAACGGCCATAACAACCATAGATAAGTGGAAAAAATCTCAAATACCTCAATGGAAATGTAAGGTGGTCTGTGGTCAGGGTCACTCGAGTATTCGATACTTCTTTATACTTTCCAGACTGCTGATAGGATCAATCATTATAGAATTTGGGTACATAGCAGAGAATGCTGAGCCCATGATTGCTGTCTGAAATGACCAAGTGAAGTTGAGAACCCACTAGACAGCTTTTGAGAAGAAGAAGAAGAATTATAGTTTCCGTACGTTGTACATCCCTAGAATCAGTTTCTGCAACAAGTGGGTCGTGGAAATTGGACCTCATGTTTACATTTTGATCTATTTATAAACAACTACTGATATATTTTTTTAATTTAGAGAAAATCTATTGAAATTAAATCTGCATCGTCAGTATGTCGACGTTATCATTGAAATGGCCCGACAAAAATCATGATGTGAGTAACTTAGTGAGTTTGAAAATGAGTCATGGTTATTCATTAAATTTACATTTAAGGAGATCAATCATATAAATTATTTGAATAGAATTACAAAAACATTTTATTATGGGAAACTACCCAAAACGGACCGACTCAGCTTACCTGTTACTGGTAAAAAGTCTAATATGCAATTAGAGGTTAATTGCTGATTTGAATTATTTTAGAGCTGGCTGCTGAATTATTTTCCGAAGCGCATCATGGAAAATCCTTGAATAGACTTCATTTAAACACAGCATCTGAAATATCAAGAAATGCCTGTGTATCACCATGTTCTCTGATTCTTGCTATACTTTATTTGGAAAAGTTGAAAATTTGTAATCCAGATTATTTGGAGAAAATAAGTCCCTCTGATCTATTTTTAGTTTCTCTGGTACATAGACTTCATTTCATAATCATTCGAATTTTTATCTTAAACCATATATTTCAGATGGTATCTAGTAAATATCTTTTTGACGATGGTGAAAATGATGAAGTTTTCATTGATGAGTGGGCAGCCTCTGGAGGTATTACAGTTAAGGAACTGGTAAATCTGGAGAGAGAATTTCTTAATGCAATTGTAAGTAGTTATTTTCTTAGTTTTTGCCCCAATATTTTAATGTATCTCAAACTTTCTTAATAATTACTTACTATTTTCAGGGATGGGAAGTTTTTGTGAGAGATATAACTTTTTGGAGAAAACTGAATCAGATTGAAACTCTCTTGGCTCAAAGAGAAGGTAACTTCAGAGGTTTTTTCACTTATTCAGAACTGATGAATCTGGCAAAACTTATTGAACTTCAAGCATTGATTAAAAGTATTGTTGCAATGACAGCAATATTAGCTATGACTTATACTTTGGGTGTTTTGTCTGTAGCTGGATCATTTCATGCAGTGAAACTTTTCAACGGAGACGCACTTAATAGAGTACAGAAAATTTCAGAGATCAACGAGCATTACGAAATATATAACGATGATTGTATAAATATAACTGAAAACATATTACTAGATTATGAATCGAAAAATGTAGAACCTGCACAGGTTTGGCGAACTTCCTTATTCTTGGCTTCCATTAACACCTTTATGGTTCCTTTGTGTAATTCAAACTGCTCTAATGATGAGTTTACTTGTCCAGATGAGGATTCTCACAATCCTTGGGAGTGGTGGAATATCCCTACAATGAAATGGCTCACTGAAAGCTCTCAACAATTCTTCAATGTAGATGATATGAATTATATTTATAATTATTTTATACGATATCTGGAATCGCTCTTCATTACTTCCAATGATCTAGAAATTGGAAATCATGTTAACATGAAGAAATCTACAAAAACTAGGATGCAGGACCAATTAGAAAGTTCATGGCATAAAGAATGGATAGACACATTGAATAATGAAGTTTCTTACTAACATTGTATTCATCTATGTCACCAGATATGTTATTTTTTATAGAAATATATCCCTATTGTGAAAGACGAATACTATGCTACATCGATTATTTGGAACCCCATTAATACATAACCTGAATATAAATTATGACAGTTTCAAAAGGAAATTTCACAAAAAAAAATCGGTTGTCTGTAAAGTCGGTTTACTACGATTGTTGAACATGGCAACATCATAAGAAAATACTGATACCTTTTTTTTTAAATTCTTTCAAAAATCATTTTAAATTCACAAAATACTTGAATAAAATTTTATGTTTGAATTTCTACTTGACTGTTAACATTTAATTTTTGATTTTATAATGATAAATTTTGTATTGACATTATTTTTCTCAGAAAGTTAACTAAATAAAAGTTTTTCCATTAGTTACTCAATTATTTTTGCAAATTCAATTGTAATTTGTTGTAAAAAAGTAAGAATTTTGGAAAATTCATAATTTTGGTCAAGGTAATTTTTTGTATGATCAGTACTCCATCTTTTGCTAGTTGCTCGATCTCTGCACAACACAATTGACTCCTATATATATATATATATTAAGAATTTGAAGAGGAGAAAGATTTCAATGAAGGAGAAAGAAACTGTAGAAATTGAGGATGAAAGTTTCATTCGATTCTGCAGGAATAATTTCAGCTCGAACATGGCTGATTTCATGATAGCCCAATTGGAACTCAAAAGAACAAATCCCCATGGCTACAGGTACTCCATCGCTTATAAACAATTTGCACCTACTATCTATTTTTTGGGACCTAAAGTTTAAGAAAAACTTTTTCCTTACCTCACAAGGCTACTCTATGCAGAATAACTACCAAATGGAACTTTTCCGTTGGTTTGAATGAATATGTATTTTGAGCAATTTCGGTGAAAGTAAAAACTATGACAGAAAGAGCAGAGGATTGCATATTATGTGTTGATGAGATGTCTATCAAAACTCTTTTTTTTATGATATATCTCTTGACCAAATAATTGGATTTCACCAATGCAATGGTGACAGATCTTTCGAACCTGCTAATTGTGCATTAGCTTTAATGTATTTTCAGTTTATCAGTATTCGTTTTATTTATAGATTAGGTACAAATTTTCTGATGGAATTGATCTGAATGCAAATTTACCACATAGCGTAAACATTCATTCTATATATTTCTATCATATCACTTACAAAGTCTTTGTATACTTGTTATTTTAAATGTATTGATGTATACATAATTGTTGACTGAAATGCATGCAGAATTAAACTATATTTTTATGATACTGTATAGTATTTTATTCCGTTGTATATTACTATATTATATTCATTATAGAAATATGAAAAAATATAATTTTATATCAGAAAACCTGTTTTTATTGTATTTATGAGAAGATAATTCAATATTACCTGATAACTGTATTACAAGTTTAGATTAGACTGAACGAATCTTGAGAAAAATTTATTAAGGCAAAAATATAAACAACTGGGAGAAATCTTCTAACAAGTAACAAATTATATGCTTTGATGTTGATTTAATCTGGAAAATTTACTACATTTAACTAATCGCATTAAACAGGATTCTTAAGTTCAAAAGAAATTTGAAGCAAGAACATTTATATGAGGCCTATTACAGAAATCAATGTTTTTTGCAACATTTCGTGTTGAGGGGGTTTGCCGATAGTTAAGAATTCCATAATCAAATTCCTCTTTTCATAAATTGTATATAGTAAAAAATAGTATCAGTTCAAACCAAATCATCAGAGAATTCATTGAAAAAATTTGTTCGAAACAATTCAATATAAAAATAGTTTTTTTCATGGACTCGAAGATAAACGTTTCAGTGAAATTATAAGTATTGAGGATTTGATATTAAACACATTCGATGTTTTCAACCACCAACTACTTATTTTTCCATATAATACCTACTCTTCAACTCAATCTTCGTTTAGAAAAATTTTAATGAGTCATTTCATTTACAATCCTAAGGTACCTATGATTTTAAACACATTTCAAAAAGTTTCAGAGGCACCGGTTCTGCTGTTTCTGAGTACACTATTAGGTAAATTTAATCACTAATTACTGTTTCTTTCAAAGTGATGTTAAAACCACAATAAAACAATATATCTTTTATTAAATGCGTTCTGTTAGTGAGGAAATGTGATTACATTTACAGTTACATTATGAGAGTCATAATTTTTATATGAATATAGAATAAACAACACTCTAAATATCACAGTGAAAACTTATTACCAGCTTAAATCAAAATATTTAAGTTTTCAGATAACGCAAATAACCTTTTCTAATCAATTTTTACATTCGCGGTCGATTAGAGGTTATGCGCAGGGAGGAATGCGCGAGTTCCCTTTGGTGTAAGCGATTTCAGTTCAAAATCGACGAAGTGCGACTACTGCTTGGTCCCTATACTGTGATTTGTTGTTGGAAACTTTGTTCTACGAAACGGACGATTATGGTCTTGTTATTTTCAGTGCTATTTTGTGGAAATTATTTCATTTACCTCTGGTGTAATTGATGAATTTCCTACAAGTGTATTTTATTCTTCAGTTTCTTTAAATCATACACGTCCTTATCACTGTAAAGTATAAGCTATTCTTTGTTGGTTTTTAGAGGAGGGACTGTCATTTCCACAGCCTGCAATTGCATAAATGGTAACCTCGCCTCAACCTTTGAGGAAAAGAATATATATATATACTGCTAACCCACGAGAATCATCTATATACTTCATATTCAGTCACGAATTTTCTTAAATTATATATATATTTATATATGTATGGGACAAGACAGAAAGTTGGCAAAGTAGGTAAGACATAGATAAATAAAAGTATATAGATCGGAAACTCTCGCCGATTTTGATGCCAATGCGAGACTTTGACATTCCTGGTACCCGGGTAGGGGAGGTGAAATTTAGGTGGGGGTAAATGAGGGGTATCGACAGGCTGTTCGAAATCCAGAAATTCCAATTGCATTCTTCTCTGAACGTGAATTAATGAAAACAATTCATTTCCAACCTGATTGGAATTAACCAAGTTGGAAATGAAAGTTTTCAATAATTCAAGATCAGATAAAATGCAATTAGAATGGATTCCTGAAGTTATTTTGTCACAGGGAAATGAAAACTAGTTAATATAACAATTGTGTATTTAATTAGTTTAAGCAAAATTTCTGGAATTACAATCACAATAGGATCAGAGTGAATAATATTGAATAATGATATTGAATGATTTACAATGTTGAAAGTACAATTTCGGTTGAAGGAAAAAAAATGCTTCGATCTGGAGCTACGTTTCGAAGTCTATTTATCGTCTTCTTCAGGCCAAGATCAATACATTAAAATTGTAGAATTATTATTGCATATCGTCTAATCATAAAAACATAGGTATATATTTGGTAGAACTTTACCTTATCCCCAGTGGGAAACGTTTTTCTGTTTGAATTCATGATCTGACATTTCGACAGAAATTGTGAGGTTATATTTATCTCGCAAGAATTTAAGTTATACCAAAGAGTAGAAAGTAAGTTAATCTTTGGTTATACTCGCAAAATTAAAATTTTGCCGTGATTTATCGTACATCTTATTTGTGATGACAATCGGAAATGCATTGATGGAAAGATATTCATCATTACTATGTTTCATTTCTTGAATTTATGTGTTTATGTCAACGGAATGAATGGAAATAGATATACAATGGGTTGTTTACTATAACGCAAAATAGTGAATACTTTTTTCAAGGATGAATTGTGAAGGAAAATCGGATTTTCGATGCTATAGTCGCAAAATCGGCTGCGACCTCTAAAGAAATCTTTGGCTGGCCACCAAGTCGCCTCAATCTTTTGCGTGTGTGTACCATCTGCCACTGAAATTGATGCCTCGTAATACTGACTAAACCAATCATACTTTGAAAGACTACAAATTCGTCTTTTATACTTATTTCATTCATTCGTCCAAACGAAATATAATACAGAGAGACCGAGAATAGAGGCTATTAGGTCAGGGAAGACGATAACCCAATATGTTGATTTCGATTTTTAAAAATAATTAATTTCTCCGGAACGAGACAGTTATCAGAGAAAAAATTGTACTAATCGATTGAATATTGTGGACTGAATCTTTAAAAAAATTCACATAAGTTTTCATCACTGGGGTCATTCTGAAGTTACATCCCATCAAGGAAAAATTCGAATTTTCGAAAATTAATTTCTTCGGGATGGTTATCAGAAAAAAGTTTGCACCAATCGATTCGCTATTAGGGACTGAATCTTTAAAAAATATCCACAAGCGTTTGTACCAATCTATTCATCATTGCCAATTTAATTAAAATAAAATATGATACGTATTTTTCATTATATTGCAAGGGAAAATGGGAAATATACAATAGACAATATTCATTCTTCATTGATCCTAAAAAATTCCATTCTCGATTAATAGAGATGCTCACTATTTGAATAAGCTCTTGCTTAATTATCCTTAATTATCTTCTATTAAAATATGTTATAATGTTCAATATAATGCTATTCATTCTTCTTACTAAAGAACACATCTGTTCTTCCTCAACTTTTTAATCTAGGCAACCCAACATACCTTATTTTCGATCTAATATTGCTATAAATGAAAATTTGAGGATATTATACTACGTTATTCTTCCGAATGTTATTTTTGGTGTTAAATTCAGGTATAAAAACTGAAATCAACAATGTTTCTAATTCATTGGATAAGCGAAAATAAACACATTTCTATGACATCTTCCCATTTTTCTGCCGCAATGTCAAAAGTCAACAGAAAATTCTCATCTGTGGGCGCCCACTGGGGATAAGGTAAAGTCCAGCCCAAAATTTGAAATTAAATGCTTAGGTTTGAAATGATTCACTCTGCAATAACTCTGGAGTCAAAAAGACCGATATTTTGTGAAAGTTCGTATTTATAGTACAAATAGCTTTCACTTCATGCTTTGTTTGTTATCCGCCATTATGTCAGAAATTCCTTTGTTCCTTCCATAATTTTTCAATCTATTTTCTGATTGGTCGATCTGATTAACGTTTTTGGTACACGTTATTATTGGCCAAAATGAAACTTAAATTGTTGCATGAGAGTGATATTTGACGTATAATGAAATTGATTGATGAAGCACATGATTTGACACATGGCACTGGTGCAACTAGAAGAAAAAGAAAAATGCAGAAACAATTATATTTCCCAAAACATAGTAGTTGAATTTAATATTTTGTAATTTCTTCATCTTCCAAGATAGTTTATTCATTAAATTTGATTCAAAGGTGTTGAGATAGCAGTTCTGTAAGCTTATTCAGTGAAGTCTGTTTTTCAAGAACAAGAAAATTCTAATAAGATGCATGGTGAAGATTAGTTTAAAAAAAGGGAAATTGATCTCATATGTGGGTTTTGCCGCTGCTTGATAGATGGAGGTGCTAGGATTTTGATGAAGCAGGTTTAACTTAAAATTATCATTCACCATTTAACTAAGCAAAAATTGAATTTTCTCTCCAATCTAAGAATTATACTCCATTTTTATTTGAACAGAATGTAAATATCAATAAAAGCCATGAAATATATCAGCACCTTCGAGATAATGCATTTTCCAACAAACCTGATCCTGTAAAGAAAACAATGAGTGTGATATATTGATACTGACTTTTTAGTGTTGCTTCAAGTGCCTTACGGTCAATAAGATATTTCGATAAATTTAAAACATAAAATAGTATATGTGGTCATACTGTTTGGTACGTTCACATATGCACCATTTATCCTTGTTTGTAACTCACAACATATCATTTTATTTGAAATGCTGCAATCAGTAATGAAAGTTTGAGTGTTTTGTTTAAATATACTGTGAAACATTTCAATTTGTTTTATTGTCATGAATTGGAAATGTGCATTAAATTAATTATACTACCGATATTGGTTCCTGTTGAGCATCATGCGATATCTTAGGAGTAATTAAATTATTTTTATAAGATACCAAAAATTTTGACCAATTGTAAAGGATACTTGGAACTTATTGCATAAATGATCAAAAAAATACCTACAATAACATTAATGTCTGCTTTCGCACCATACAAAATATTAACTTAGTATAATTCGAAATGAAATAAGAATTTATTGATGCTACAGGTATTAGATTTTATTCATCAATCAAATATTTTGTGTTTACTTGTTTCAAAAAATTTTGAGGATATAGGTAACTTATTGCTGGTTTATTTTTATTAACATCCCCTACAAATATTTATCATCACTATAGAAACTGATATGGCACTCCGTATTTACACTGTTTTTTACTTGAACCTGTAGTTTTCATCAACAGATTCATGCTTATGCTGGAAATAGGAGCCCTGAAAAATTCAGTATAATCCAAGAGGAATTGTTATCCATTTCTTCATTAGAATGAATGTATAAATGTATTTAAAAATAAATGCTATTAAACTGAAAACAAAAGCAGCCTATAAAATAGAAAGGCAAAACCGTAAAAACGTTTTCGGAATCCTCTCCTGCATGGCGCTATAGGGTATTGCGGCAAAATCTGGAACCTCAATCATATTTTTGATTAATCTTTCCTCACGTCGACGTAGGACGTGAAGCTAAACTTTATGGAACACAGTGCATCTACGTGATTGGTCGGCATCGGGGTAAAATTAATGTATGCTATAGCAGCAAGCTTAGTGGAATAAAGCCTTGACCTATGACGTGGAAACCCGTCGTGTCGTAGGTTCAAGTCCGGGGCTAGGAAAGAAATTTTCTAGCTTTCGGTATGCGGCCACCATTCACTGTTGGGTCTAAAATTAACAGTGCTGTGCCTAAGGTGGCGTAAGGACACAGTAACAAAGCCTACACAGAACACACACTGGTTAACCTAACTCGCACAAGCTTTAATTAGCTTCTGGGGAGTGTACATTGATATATGTATACCTAGGTAAGCCAGTATAAACATAAACATATATAGGTTGTGGGTTATTCAATTGTGTTTGAGATCAAATTCAGATGAAAGTACAGTTTATCTTGGGCAAGGATGTGGAAAAAAAAAGAGGTGATTGTAATCAAACACAATTTATTTGACCCAACAAATTGCGTAAGTTAAGAATGATTTCTTTGTTCACCAAATAGATTGTATAACTCATCTGGTTACCTCCGGAGGGTTTTCACACAGCTGTTGCATTCAGCCTGCCTCGACTTGAAGTGGCATTTGTTGTTGGAAACTTTGTTCTACGAAACGGACGATTATGGTCTTGTTATTTTCAGTGCTATTTTGTGGAAATTATTTCATTTACCTCTGGTGTAATTGATGAATTTCCTACAAGTGTATTTTATTCTTCAGTTTCTTTAAATCATACACGTCCTTATCACTGTAAAGTATAAGCTATTCTTTGTTGGTTTTTAGAGGAGGGACTGTCATTTCCACAGCCTGCAATTGCATAAATGGTAACCTCGCCTCAACCTTTGAGGAAAAGAATATTTATATATATATTTATATATGTATGGGACAAGACAGAAAGTTGGCAAAGTAGGTAAGACATAGATAAATAAAAGTATATAGATCGGAAACTCTCGCCGATTTTGATGACAATGCGAGACTTTGACATTCCTGGGTAGGGGAGGTGAAATTTAGGTGGGGGTAAATGAGGGGTATCGACAGGCTGTTCGAAATCCAGAAATTCCAATTGCATTCTTCTCTGAACGTGAATTAATGAAAACAATTCATTTCCAACCTGATTGGAATTAACCAAGTTGGAAATGAAAGTTTTCAATAATTCAAGATCAGAGAAAATGCAATTAGAATGGATTCCTGAAGTTATTTTGTCACAGGAAATGAAAACTAGTTAATATAACAATTGTGTATTTAATTAGTTTAAGCAAAATTTCTGGTATTACAATCACAATAGGATCAGAGTGAATAATATTGAATAATGATATTGAATGATTTACAATGTTGAAAGTACAATTTCGGTTGAAGGAAAAAAAAATGCTTCGATCTGGAGCTACGTTTCGAAGTCTATTTATCGTCTTCTTCAGGCCAAGATCAATACATTGAAATTGAAGAATTATTATTGCATATCGTCTAATCATAAAAACATAGGTATATATTTCATAAGACAGATTGAATTGTTGACTCTAATATTTGGAACGTAGATATATAATTTACAATAAATTGCAATTCATCATCATATATAATAATCTTATTTAGCTTGGTTGGAACAAAATGTTTATACCTAATCAAAAATTCATTTGGAAAAAAATAATATTTCAAATTGATTATCTTCCAAGGATATGAGACATAAAACAATAACCTGGCTAGAAAAAACACTAATTGCTAATAAAAATATCTACCTCGAAGAATTATGAAAGAAGAATTCATATACGAATTAGGAAAACAATTAAAACACTGAAAACAAATTTTGGTAGGCCCAAGAACCTTAAAACTTCATTTTCTTGACTTATATTTCTTATGTTTTTCAAATTTTTTACTATCTATATGTTTGATGGGAACTCTATACTGGCCCAAAATTTGTTTTCCTGTGAGAATATTACAGACATTGGTGGCACTTCTTCCGTATGAGATACTCCCTTTTCCGATAGACATTCCGGAGCTTCTGAAAAGAATAACGATTTGAGAAACATAGTGAACGTTTCACAATTCTACAACAATTCATCTATAAAATATAGTCATATAATGAGGTTGAAACTATTTATGATATAGCTAAGTAAGATCTTCGAGTAATAAAATTTGCAAATTATAAAAGAAGAAGTGTACCTGACTTCCCGACATCATGATTAAGAAATAAGCATGGTTCGGCATCAGCTTCAAGAAGACTGCCTGCTTTATTATTGAATCGGACAAAATCCTCAGGCCTGAAATGTTTGTCACAAATCCTGCAACTATCGTAAAGATCCTTTTGGGATTTCGCCTTCAAATCTTCTCTTCCAATTTTTTCCATCCACTTCCTCCTAACTACAAGTTTATATTAAGATAAACAGTTTGTGGTAGTTTAAAATTATTTGTTACACTCACCTCCCTATTTAGTGGAAATCTACGGAAATGGAACCTACACTTTTTCCCATATTTCGATGAACATCCTGGAACAACACATTTGTAACCCATTTCAAAATTTGAAATTAAATGCTTAGGTTTGAAATGATTCACTCTGCAATAACTCTGGAGTCAAAAAGACCGATATTTTGTGAAAGTTCGTATTTATAGTACAAATAGCTTTCACTTCATGCTTTGTTTGTTATCCGCCATTATGTCAGAAATTCCTTTGTTCCCTTCCATAATTTTTCAATCTATTTTCTGATTGGTCGATCTGATTAACGTTTTTGGTACACGTTATTATTGGCCAAAACAGTGTCACGTTGTTTAGTAAGGGACTTTCTACCCCCTGAGGTAAGATAACAAACTGAGCCAAAATTAAGCATTAGCTTGATTAGCGACCTTGTCTAAACACCTGTTTTAGATGGTACAAACCATCTAATTGGTCTGCCGAAGGACGTAGATCATCAATTTGGTAGGAAACAGCAGAGTATAACGCGTGTCCTGTGTGATGATTTTAGTAGCTGCGAAAAGAGCCTCTTCATGTGATTAGGTTAGGAATGTTATCATTATATTATGGGTCCTTCAATTGAGCTTGACCTGAAAATATAGTTTATCTCGGGCTAGGATGTGAAAAATAAAAGTGGTGAAATGTAACAAAACAAAATTTAATCGACCCAACATATTACGGAACTTATATGCCATCTTAAGAAAGACGATTTCTTTGCTCATCCAATGGATCGTTTTTTATGGCACTGCGCGTTTTTTATTACTATTATTCCTGGATCTATCGATGGTAAGAATGCCGTAAGAAAATACATATATGACAAAAATGTACTCACTCTACCTGTACTTTTGAATTCTTACCTGCACTCAGTTGGAAAGCTTATAAGTGACGGCATAGCGCTGAATCTTATTATTTTATGCTCTTATATAGTTCTTTATAGGTCACTTGGTGGTTCAAATGACCCATCATTTTTTCAACACGGGCTTGTAGTCTAATACTGAACACATTTAAATTCGAAGAAAAATCTTTGCGGCTCATAAAGCGGAAAAATAAAATGAAAGTAAGTTGAGGCCCAGAAACTGGGATTTGTAGCAAATTTCAAGATTGGAATCCAAGTTAACGTTAAAAAATTTCAATTTATTCTTCGCCCTTTTAGAATATTGTCATATTCTGACTTCTGTAACAATTGGAATCAAGAATTCCGATTTCACTACTTAATCAAAAACGTTTTCATTTATTTGTCTCGCATTTTTAAATAAATTTTTAGAAACTTGTTTCTTCACATTTATATATTTCAGTTATTGTTTTGTCGTCTACTCTTTTGGGTGAGATGACATCTTTCTTTTAATAAAATATTTGCCAAAAAAATGTGCATAGTTAGAAATACGATATTTTGAAAGCCGATTACTGTGATGAGTCGAGTTCAAAGTATCAATTAATAAATTGTTTTTGATTTGGAGGACAAAAAGTGATTCAATATAAGCAATATAGGCCGACTCCTTTTCCCTATGCGGACGAATACTGAGCCTTTTCACAGGGGGCGAATTTCACCCGGGCGGGTACATGGGCAGGAAATTATTGCTCTTCGATCTGCAACTTAGACTAATGGACGTGTATAAGTGCTAATCATAGAAATTAGCATCGCATTAATGAAACACATTTTACACATTATATATTTTATTTACGCTTCTAATAGTAAAAGGTTACACTGAACATTGATTGCGTGGCTGATTTCAGACAAAGTAACATGAGGTAATAATCATTTCTCACTGCGGTCTCAGGTTCACCTCTACTACAAACTAACACCCTATTCTTCTGATGAGTTAGAAGATGAAGCCAAAAAATTTTAAGTTTTGAATGTCAAAATTAATTTTCCCACGAAAAATACATTCATTTCAACGAGTTATTAATTTTCAAGTTCACGTAAAGATAATAATATTAATTATTTCACTAATAAGCTCTTGAGCTGTATTCATTCTCGAATGTTAAGGTGAAATAAGTTTGAATATGCATTACGCTTCCAATTTCTAAAAAGAAAATCTAGTAAAGAAATTTGCTCTTGAAAATAACATTCCTGAGGAGACGCAATTTTTTCGAATAAAACGTAGTCCCAGAACGAACCTTTACAACAACAAAATCACATATTCTAAAAATAAACTATATTCAATTCATTTTAAATCAGGATGGCGGACGTAGTACGCTACCAAAATAAAACTCAAGATTTTTTTTATCTAATTAAACTACATTTTTCGTATATGCAGAATAATCCTCTAGATTTATAAAACTAGATAATAAAGAAATATGGAAGACGAAATAGCGCTATTGGCGTTGTACGCTTTTTGCGGCCAGCGCAAGTGTATCACAATTCGGGAAAACTTGCGCTATTAACGTTACCGCATCACATAATTTACGGACGGATATCGTAGCACGTTACACGTTATTACCGTAGTTTTCCAATCTCTAATTTTGCCATTACAATATGGTTTGGAGCACAGATCATTTGTTTGATACTACAAACATTTAATTCTGTGTTTTATTCTTTTATTCAAAATAATTCATTATTTGCAAACAGAACTAAATGATCGTGTAATGAAAACCGGAGTAGGAATTTTTTTAATTCCATCATAGTCTTAGAAACGAGTCTATAAATGCTTTTACGTGCTCGATAACGTAACGTGAAACCAAACCTCAAAATCCAATATCAGGTAAAGTAAATAGCCGATGGCGCTAATACCGCATGACGTCATTCAATCTTCCATACCTCTCTAATTGGGACATTTAAAGTAGAAATGAGATTGACAACCGCTATCACGTTCTGAAATATATAGTTTCTGTGCAAAGAGGGTATAGGCACCCGTTTGGAGGAGCACATGAACAAATATCAGCTAGTAAATAATTTGAGAATCGCAAGAAGGCCTTTCCATTGAAACCGAAAGGTTCGAACGTAGGGAATTATCCATGATGCCATACCAAACAATCCGACAGTTAACCTGTTTTCTGAAATGATTATTTAATCAGTCAAGTTTGAATTTATATCTATATAAAATTCAAATGGTCAATAAACTGAATGCGGTAAACTCGTTCGCTGGTAATTTTGCGAAAAGATGCTTCAAATAGACATGTTGATTTGTCTTATAACATCTGACGAATTTGAAACCTATTTTACCAACTCTATGAGATAGCATACTCTTCGCACCACAATGCTATGTGCAGGTATGTTAGGCTGAATTGTTTTCTTTACAGACAACGTCACACCGTTATGGTTACTGTTGACCAAATTAATCTATAAGTAAGGAAATCAAATCATCTTTCACATGCAAAAAAATTCATACAGTAGGTTCTTGAGTTTCTTAATAAATCGATATTCGACCGCCACCCTATACATTTTTAGAAGATATTGAAAGCGTAACGCATGAATTCTCAAATATAGAACAATATACAATAAGGTTAAATATATTTTACTTAACATTGTAACACTTGAAGAATATCACATCCATTTAAGAAGGCAGAAAAATGTTATCACAAGATCATTGCTATCTCAATTTTCAGTTGACAGCATCCTGAAGTAAATTCAAGTTATTACTATTTCAGTGGAAGTTAGTAGAGAATAGAGTTACAAATAAGAAATATTGATATTTAATTGGGTTTCTACTATAATCATATAAATACACGGGTTCTTGAAAACTACTGATTTCCAACATCAAGTTGTAGAGATGATGGGAGGATAGAGACTGATATAAAGCGATACATTGACTTCAAGGCTGATTATCCTCTAATGGCGAATTTGTACATAATAAAGGTTATCTATAGTAAACTGTTCAGCACTCGTACATTGACGATTCACCAGGTATTATTATGATATAATTATGTTGGTTCTTCTATCACATTTTGAGTGGTTCTTAATTAAGTTATCGAGTCACTAGACAAATTATTATATTACGTCAATATTCCTCTATTTTGGTATCTAACTGTGGTGGAAAGCATATGAGTTCTTTAAAAGAGAAAACCCAGTCAGCTTTTTGATAAGTTTGTCAGGCGACTCCAGATTTAGTGCTTTAGAGGCAACGAAGTTTCTTTAGTAATAAGGACAATAAATATGTCTAAAATATCATCAAACAAATGAATATATGTTTGGACCACAAAACAAAATTTATTGCACTTTGGCTCGTTCAACAATATATTGAATATATTCAAATCAGTACTTTGTGCAATTAAAAACATGTAAGTATATTTTAAATAACAATAATATATAATGAAAGAAAAATACTAGATATTTATGAGTTATGTACAAAATAATAAATAAAGAAGCTCATAAATATAATAGAACAAATAAAATCCTTCTTTAGATTAATATAAGTTTGTGTAAAATATCGACTAGTAAAAATCGATACATGACTAAAAAAAGATCAAAGTTATTATCAAATATTTTCTTCTGTCAAGAATCATAAATCAATTGAAAATAAAATGAATCATTTAGAAGAAATTCATGATGATGTAATACTTTCCTAGTCGTCATCTTCTTCTTTTTTGGATCTTCTGAAGAGTAAGGGCATCATACCCAGTAAACATCCCAGTGTAACTCCTAGGACTCTCCCGAGATTGGCAAAATTTCTAGAGCAAGACATGTCCATTTGGATTGGAGAAAGCTTTGGTGGTGAAAACCCAATTTTATTGGCTAAACGTTCAACATAGAAGGCTGAACCTATACCAAGAACGTCGGAAAGTGTATTTCCCAAAGCAGCAGCAGCCATGGTAGAAATACACAAGTAGGAACCTAAATACATGTCGATATAATCGCCCTGAAATAAAATTCTTTAATTGCATTTATATATTTACCGAATTTTTGTTCATTTCAAAAAATGGTTTTTGTTATTAGGGAAATAAAACACAAGCAGAAAATTAATTTCCTGAATGTAGGTTTGTATTTAGGCATGATTTTATTATGACACGGTGTGGCTTAAGTATTTTAAATGTAGAATAGTAAATAATTGCCATTCTCCTGGTTAATTTGTTGTTATTTGAATAAAAATTGTTCCGGATCGCAAGAGTTGAACCTCATGTACTCGATTGCTCGTATTATAGTGAAATTTCGAGGGGAATTACGAAAAATTATAGATTAAAACTTATAGTGCCGTAATCGCAAAGGATCGACCTAAATAAGGATAATTTGATTAAAGTGAAAAGTGTCCAGATAACGGGATGCTTACGAAATTTCCTGAAAGTATTTACCGAATTATTCCGCAGTGGAATAAAATAAAATAAAATAAATTCAACATATGGTCAACATCGGCACGGTCTGTGCGGCGAAATTCGGTTAAGGTGATAATTACAATAACAGCCGATAAATTTCAACGTATTTTTATCTTCCTTATCATAGTTTGATTTTTGAATCGATCAACGAACTATCCAGTGCCGTAATCAGAATTATGTCGATTAATTGTAACGAGTGTCTGGACAAGTTGGGTTCCAGGGGACTTAGACTGCAGTGTAACCTCTGTGATTGTTGGTATCACAAATCGTGCATTGATCTATTGTCCTCTGATCTGGAAAAAATCAGAAAGGGTGAATTGAAGTGGTCCTGTTACAAATTCGTTGATGGGGTTGACAATGCTATCCCAAGAGTTAAGAATAAGTTCACTTTGGATGATATCATGTTGAAGCTTAATTTGATGGATGAAAAATACAATATCCTCCTGAATAAAATAGAACAACAATCTGAGGAGAATAAGAACCTTGCAATCGAGCTCAAAGAAGTCATACAAGAATTGGATGCTGTTGTTAGCAGTAGTTTAAACAATATGGAGGTGATTATTTCTGAGGCTAATGCTAGAGCTTATAAAGCTTGGTATTTGATTTCAAGGAGTCTCAGGAGGTTGGATTGGATGATAGAATTCGCCATGATACTGATGAAGTCTGCAAATTACTGAAACCTGCTAATATTAGTCCCGGCGGTATTGTGAAGGGTGGTGTTTGCAAATTCGGAACTGCCTCATAAAGTATTGAAGAGGCTGCAATATTGGACCAGTGCGGTCAGAAGATATCTATAGGCACTGATCAAACTGATATGCAGAGGGCTTATTTTAAGAAAATCAAGCAGGAATGCGATGTACGGAAACAATCAGGTGAGCAGAACCTAACGGTTCAGTTCAAGAATGGGATTCCTGTAATAGTTCAAGGGCAATCAAAAAACGGGCAACCAATCCCCACAGTCTAATGGTATACTACTAGAATGTCGGTGGTATTAGAACGAAAGTGAATCGTCTTTATGAAATGTTACAACAGTGTTCCTATGATATTGTGATTTTGACTGAAACGTGGTTAAATGCGGACTTCCTGGATGCTGAGGTATGTCCACCATCCTATAGTTTATTTAGACATGACCGCAATCGGTTAACCAGTGCCAAACGTAGGGGGGGTGGCGTGGCGGTGTTTGTGAGGTCCAACATCAGTGCTAGGGTGGTGAATACTTCTATAGACTCAGTTGAACATTTATTTTTATATGTATCTGTCCATGGTAAAAATGAGTTTATTTTTGGTGCTGTATATATTCCGCCATCATCTGAAGAGGGGATCTATTCCTCTCATGGCCTGGCAATTGAAGAGGTTTCTTTATTGTACCCGGAGACAAAAATTATTTTATGTGGTGATTATAATGCGCCGGCGGCTGGTTGGATCGATGATGAATTTTTTGTAGGTGATTTGAGCAGCCCAGCTTCTGTGTTGATCGATAGTGTTAATATTTCGGGCCTTTCTCAAGTAAATAGAATTGAAAACAGTCGCGGCCTTCTTCTGGATCTTATTTTTAGTAGTGACCACGTAAAAGTTCAGCCTGCCATAGACCTGTTGCAGGTAAATGGCGTCCACCATGTGGCATTGGAGTTCGAGGTTAAGGTATTAGTTTCTTCTTCCGGGCCATTGAGGTTTGTGGAAAAGCAGTTTGTTTTTAATTCTGGGGATTATATTGGTTTCAGTGCATACTGGTCTTCTTGTGATTGGTCGTTTGATGGGGTCTGTGTTGACCGGGCGGCAGCAAAATTTTATGGTAATCTCTATGAAGGTTTAAATAGGTTTATCCCTCAAAAGGTGGTGAGATCTAACGGTTACCCTTCTTGGTTTAATTATGAGCTCATAGCGCTCATCAGTCGTAAGAAGAGAGCGCATAAAAAGTATAGACTTTCTGGTGGTGCTGAAGACTACAAATTGTTCAGTGACTTGCGGGCGTCCTGTAAATCACTTAGTGGCAGATTGTATGGCGAGTATGTTCTGGAGGTTGAACGGAGTTTACGGTCCAACCCTCAGTTTTTTCGAAATATGTGAATTCGAAGCGTGGTTGTGATGGTATACCGGGCTGGATGAGCTATAAGGATGTATCGAGCTCTGTCGGTGATGAGATTGTTAATCTCTTTGCGGACTTCTTTGGCGATGTGTACAGTTCTGAGGAGATTGTTCCGCCCGAGTTCAGATATGGTCACTCAATCGATGCCAGTTCATGTAACTTTGCTGCTCACGAAATTTTCCAGCTAATCGCTAACTTGAAGAGTAAGTTGAATGTAGGACCGGATGGAATTCCTAATATAGTGTTGAAGAGATGTGCTAGTGTATTGTCGCCTCCAATTTCGAAGCTGTTCAATCTTTCCCTTAGCCATGGGGTCTTCCCCTCATTTTGGAAACATAGCTTTATTGTTCCCATACTCAAGTCGGGTGATAGAAGTAAAATTCACAACTACAGGGGAATATCCATCCAATCTGCTATCCCGAAGATGCTCGACTGTTTGGTCTGCAACCTATTGTCTTGGAAAATTGCTCATATTTTGATCGAAGAGCAGCATGGCTTTCGGAGGAATCGTTCAACATTGACTAACTTGGTCTTGTTTATGGACGATTTAGTCCATTATTTGGAACGCGGACATCAGATTGATGTTATTTATACTGATTTCTCCAAAGCCTTTGATAAAGTTAACCATAATATATTGATGGCTAAATTGGAGGCGATCGGGCTGTCCGGATCTTTGTTGGAGTGGTTGAGGAGTTTTTTGAGCGGTAGAACCCAGTCTGTTAGATTTAAAAATTTTTACTCTAAGATAATTAATGTGTCATCAGGTGTGCCTCAGGGATCACATCTGGGCCCAGTCTTATTTAATATTTTTATTAATGATATAAAGAGTATTTTTCGGGTTAAGTTTTTGCTTTATGCTGATGATATGAAAATTTATTCCATCATTGATGATGATCATTCCCATGTTGCTCTTCAAGAGCAGATTGATGAGTTTTTTGTTTGGACGCGGGCGAATTGCCTACATTTAAATATTGATAAATGCCAAGTTTTTTTTTCCAAATCTAGATCAACGTTGATATATCAGTACGTAATTGATGGCTCAGTTCTCGGGCGTGTTGACAGCATTAGGGATCTGGGTATTATAGTTGATAAACAGCTCAACTTCAAGGAGCACCTGTTGTGTATATCTTCTAAAGCATTCAGGATGCTTGGTTTCATCATGCGTAATTCAAGGGATTTCTCGCCTCACACAGTGAGATTATTGTACTGCTCTCTAGTTAGACCTAACCTCGAGTACGCATCCTGCATCTGGTCACCCTATTATAGGTGTAATATTGATATAATAGAAAAAATCCAGAGGAAGTTCGTAAGATTTCTGTTTTCGGTCACACTTGGCTGTTCCAACCAATTTAGATAATTTGTTTGGTCTTGAGACTTTGGAGAAGCGCAGACTTGTTTTCGATTTATGATTCATTTTTAAGTAAGTGAATGGTATTATATCTTGTCCACAATTATTGTATAGAGTCCCATTTAGTTTACCTCTCAGAGCCACCAGGAACACACCGGTGTTTCTTGTATACACCAGAAGTACTAATTACGCTAAATTCTCTGTTTTAAATAGGTGTATTTCACTGGCAAATGAATATTCATCGCGTGTTGATTTTTTTCTGGTACATTTGATCCATTTAAACTTGGTGTACGATCTGTTGTTAATCTGTAAGTTTGGATAATGTAAGGGTTTACTCATTGTCGAGCCAAGATTCTGATTTTGTTTGGTTTAAATGTATGTTTAAGAATTTTTTGTAATTGTAAATTTGAATATTTCCTTGGTTTGTGGGGGTTTTCCGTATATCATACAAATTGTAGAAATTGTATGTTTAAATAAATAAATAAAAATAAAATGTGACCGCCACTGAACCTACACAACACTCAAGCATCAACACGATTCGTTTTGCGCAAACTTCTCGTAAAGCAAGAGAGAACATAGTGCTAGCAATCGTGAGCGGTATGCCACACTCAAGTAGCAAATTTCCAGGCCAGGAACCAGTGCTGCTAGTTCCATTATTTGAACACGCTCTAATGACGAGTTTCTATCGCTCTTATGGCACGAGATTTTCGAAGCAACTTTTGGAATATTTACAACATTGGTTCAACCCTGCCCTTATCTTTTGTTGCTAACACTGATTTTACAAGCGCCATCTATGTAAAAAAATTTTATGGCTCTGACCGTTGACTTTTGTAGTAACGCTCTCCATGTTGTAAGTTAGTCTTGAATAATTGTTGTATCAGTGTTCTTTTCATAAATTCTAAAATGTACTAGGATTCCAGAATCAAACTTATATTTAATAGGTTATGGGCGCCCAGGAAAAGTATGTATTGAATTTCAAAAATTATTAAATAATTGAGTGTGAAATAAGGTCAGTAAAGACGTGTCGAGTCGTATTTCAATAGCATCCCAAGCTCACAGGATTCGAGAACTACGATGAATGGGGTTTCGCGATTGAAAAGAAGCTCTACTGGAAGGATTAACTAAACGTTTGAGTGGAATGGAACATGACAGTGTTACTGGTCAAAGCTAAGGCAAAAGTGTTCCGTACAATTGATCCCTCATTGTACATTCACGTGAAAGAAACAAAAAACGTGAAGGAAGTGTGTAATAAATTAAGCAACCTTCAGGAAGATTCGGGCTTCTCACGCAAAATGGGTTTATCGAGAAACTCTAATCCCTTCAACCGCAGGGGTCATTAGCGATGGAGTGTAACTTATAAGAGATTTTGAGCTTCAAGATTGATAATGAAAATCGCTTCTCTGAGCTGGCTTTCCCAAAAAAAATTCTCCAATGATAATGGCTATAGAAAACAGTGGATTGGATATAACTAGATTCCATCAAGACTAAACTACTAGACACGCAGATGGCAGTAGGAGCGGACCGTCAAATGGAGCATTCGCAGCTAGTAAGTATATACGGAAATATCCAAAAGAGGGTTCCACGATAAAGTGAAAAAAAATACAGGTGACATAATATGTTATGGTTAAGAAGAACGTAGTAATTATATAATAAAACAAACAGACAAAAAATAACCATAAAAATTCGAAGTCGGAAACTCCAACTGCAGAGGACATGAATGCTTTTAATGCAAAATTCATAAGGGGACATTTCGATGATAGTGATATTTATGCAAAAAGTGTACATTTCACTGCTATAAAGGATTGGTTACAGAACGTGAAAACAGATGGAGAAATTAACAAAATAACAGTTGCTAATTAATCGAAAATGCCAGCATATGTTAATTCTCTCCAAGGCTCGGGAATTCTTGACCAATCAACGCGAAGCTGATGTCATGTTCACGAATCTATTCAATTGATGCTTGTCTTTGTGGTTTTCTCTTTCTAACCGTAGACTCCAGAGATATAGAGTGGGGAGAATACGCTTCGACCACTGCGCATCCAAAATTGGTGGCTAAATTCTTATGTCAAATTTCGGCCATTTTTATACTTTGGTAGTCAGCTGTTCTAGGTTGACATACTTGTCAGATGAGTTAGAAATTGCTCGAATTTTACATTGTGCTGATAGATACTCCGATACTTTGAACATGTCTTGTATTGTTAAAACGTGTAAAAACTATAAAACAAAGAAGGTCGAGGAAATATTATTTTATACGCAAGTTTTTATTGAAATTAATCGACTGATCATACCGCTTGGCATTGTTTATCTGCTCAGTGGCGTGTTGTTTACTATCCACAGTAATATGATTCCTTTTAGTTTCTCAAAACCAGTTGATATGAGGACAGTTTGGACTGATATTCTGAGTATAGATTTTGAAGCTAAAGATTCATCTAAGAAATTGATATGCTCTATACATTACATTCTTTTTAATTTTATACCAACTATCCCTCAGGTACACTGCTTTCTACGCCAATGAACCGAAAGTATAAAAATGGCGGACGAAAAATTAGCCATTTCGCGCATCTCGAAGATCATTCTCCCCACTCTATATCTCTGGTAGACTCTGAACAATACGTCGGTTGACAACTCGTTTTGGGTTTACTGAATATTTTGAGAGTTCGTTTACGCTACGCTTTAGTTTATATTGAAGTATTCCGAGCTTATCAAGAGCATTCGACTTATTATTATCGACTTATATTGCTGAATTTTCAAACGATGGACCTGATAAAGTAAGTAAGGTTATCCAATGATTTCTTTTCTGAAAGTTACATTTGCTTCTAGTAAATTGACATGTCACCTATATGAAAAACATTTTCAAAATTATCAAACAAAAACCGCCATTTGAAAGATGTACACAAACAAGAACCCCTGGAAGGAAGATCAACAAAGCATATTGAATGCCCTCTTTGTACTGAGCAGGAAAAAACATCTTTAGCGACCCATGACAACTTTGTGAAACATTTAGAAGATGTTCAATCTTTTAAACAATGCACGCAAGGAAGAGTTTGAAGCTTGGCGATGTATTTCTGACAGGAACATAGATTATGTCTTTGAAAGAGGTTCAAGAACTTCTAACGATGAAGAATATATTTATTACAATTGTAATCGTAGTAATACTACAGGTCTGTATGCACTGAATACTGATAATAAAATTGAAATAAGTGATTTTTAGGGTTTGTAAGTAACTGTACAAAACGCAGCATGAAGAAGGGAGGTAGTACCAAAATATCTGGCTTATGTCCATCAAGAATTTATGTTAAAGTAAAAAGTTCTGGTAAGAACTTGGATATTACTGCATTAGAATGATATTTCACTGATTTTATTATAGGAGTTGAGGTTAAATATATTGAAACTCATGCTGGTCATAATGATGAACTCCGGATCCAAGCATTTATCTAAAACTCAACAGGTAATAATTGCTAACAAACTGATGGCTGGTGTTACTAAAGAGAGAATTCTTGAGGATACAAGATATTTAAATAATGGAAAATTAGATAGGATGAATTTGTTAATAAGAACAGATCTCTCATATATCATTAGAAAATTTAATGCGAACAAACAGCGAGATCCAGATGATATGACAGCGATTGCCTTGAAAGTTCAAGAATTGAATACGAAAGAGGAAAATACTGTGTTTTTATATAAGAAAATAGGTATGCTTTAATACAGTATATGTAATTGATGGGGAAATCATTATATGCTTGTTATTTTTGACTATATAATGGAGAGAAAACTCAGAGAATTTAGAAGGATTATTTGTATTGATGGCACTCATGGAACAAACATCTGGAACTATGAGTTGACTATTATTACAGTCAGAGATGAAAATAACGTGGGATTTCCTGTATCCTTTTTAATTACTAATCGTTTGGATCAAAGGATCCAAAACATTTTTTTCAGATCATTGAAGGAAAGGATAGGAGAAACACTTATTTGTGAATATTTTATGATAAATGACGACCCTAAATATTTCAATGCATGGTGCCAAGAAATGGTAACTGATGAAAAGCCAAGATGTTTACTTTGTACTTGGCATGTGATGAAAAATTGGAACATCCAAGGGAGAAACAAATTAAAAAAGATCGAAAATAAAAAAGGAATGAAATACAGAATGAGGGCGATATTAAAGGAAACTGATCCAACTAAATTCATTGAACCGAAAGAAGATTATTTCGAATATTTGAAATCAGAACATGAATATGACTTTTTGCAATATTTACAAAAGTAAGTTTTATGTATTAAATTATGCTAAAGTAAGTCTGGTATTATTTTGTTTCAGATATTATTTCCAGAATGATGAAAGAATTGAGATGTGGTCTCACTGCTACAGAATGAATGCTGGTGTCATATGTCTAATAAGGCCATCCAAAGCCTGAATAAAGATATAAAATATAATAAAATGAGGGGCAATCAGAATTTACTTTACGGTAATGAAATAACATAATGTTTTTCTAAAACTAAATGTGAAGGTATATTATGTCACGATAAGAATTTTGAGCATTTAAATCAGTTGTTTCTGTTGGGGAAATTGAACAATGAATGTTTGAATAAATGAAAAGGAAGTACTGGGAAAAGTCATAGTTCTGGATTCAGTAGACTTCAAAGTCTTTTTAACTTCAAATATTGATAAATCTTATATGGTAAAATACAATGAACTCTGTGAAAATGAATGCAGAACTATGTGTAGGGTTTTTTGGAAATTATTTTTAAAATTAACTGCATAAGATCTCAATAAATATTATAGCTAACAAGGATGTTTTTGTTTTCCCTATATCCATCAACATAATAATGTTTATTCATTCTATCTAAAGATAAAATTTTAATTGAATATTTAGGTCTCCACTAAAAGATTTTATGTAATTCTCCTTCAACACCCTATCTAGAAGACATTTTTCTCAATACCCAAAATCAGTCATTTTGTGAAATGCAACTAATGATTTAAAAGTTATGTTTTTTTGTGTGATAATAATACTGAAGTACATATTTTGCAAACGTTTCAATTCGAATAGATATATCACAGCTTTCTTCGATATGAGATCAGTGAAAATTAGAAGTTTTTTGGTACTATTATCATATTCAACCTTCAGTGTTTCGACGAACTTTTAATACTGATAATATAAAGAAAGATACTGTGGAAAAATCTCGCTAGAGTGACAACCAATATTAAAGATTTTTTCTTTGTGGGACAGCAATATATTCCATGGATTTCAAAGTTCAACTTTTTTTCACGACTTGCAGACCACATAATGAGATAAGATAGGAAATAGTTCAAATTGGAGATCTCCAAATCAAACAAAGATATCCCAATTCATATTATATATATCATAAAATATTGACAACCTCTAATTCACTGAGATGAAAGTTGTCAAACGAAAGAAACGACTATTACACGCCAACAGACGAAAGAAATACGTAGGGGAAACAACAAATGAGATGACACGACATCAGCTTCGCGTTGATTGGTCAGAAATTACCCGGCCTTGGAGAGAATTAACGTATGCTGAAAATGCCATCTTAGATTTGTGGTACTTTGTATATCAAAACACTTTTTGGGGCACACAACATAGTATTAAGATAGTTGATGTTTATTATTGCTCAGGAATAACAACTAATCTTTTGTCAGTAAGTCAACTCATCAAAAATGGCAATAAACTGGAATTTACAGAAAATGTTTTTATCATCACCCATAAATTGGGAAAATTCGTGGCTACAGCAGATTCTTTGGACCACCTGTACAAATCGAACTTTGAAAAAGAAGTAGTTCAGAGTTTCTGTAGAGCTAGCAGATAATGACGAAGCATGGCACTGCAGGTTTGGACATATGAATTACAAAAACTTGTAAATAATGAACCATAAGGACGCTGTAGATGGTTTAAAAGAAATTTTGAGAAGTTTGCTGTAAAGGTAAACAAACCAAATCACTAATCTCTAACAAATGCCATACATACAGCAATTAGCTTCTTAGAAATAGTACCAGCAGAGTTATATTGACCAATGGAAACATTATCACTAGGAAAAAGTAAGTAATAGATTGTATTGATGACAAGTATTTTGTCGGTTTCGGTTGTCAAACCATCGTCAGGTGCTCGATACAAACTGAAAAGAGTCAGAAGAATGAAAAATTAAAAACTTTCAGAACTGATCATGGAGGTAAATTTTATAGCATTGATTTGAAATTTACCTGGCAAACAAATCCTTTCACACTACAACAAAATGGATTAATTAATGAACCGTTCAATAATTGAAAAGAATAGATGATTGTTGTTCATTGCAGACCTTGACAAATCCTTTTGGACAGAAGCCGTTAACAGAGCAGTATTTCTAATAAACAGGTCCGTGACATCATGTTTGAATAACAAAACACCTTCTGAGGCATAGTAGGAAACAGAATGTTTAGAAATCGAGAATTGTTGGTAGCAAAGCTATGGTCCATATACGTAAGGATAATAAACGTCGAAAGTGGGGAAAGAAACTACGAATAATAATAAGCAATGGGTACTGGCCCGACCGTGGTAGGTTTGGGGTCCGTCTGATGGGCCAGGTGTTTAAATTTAGTGAATTTCAAAAGTATTTTAAGGCGTCCGCCTTTTTGATATGTTATTATATATCTAGAAGAACTAGAAAATAACCGTTTTTGGCGGTTGCAACATCATGGCATACGCTCTTCAAAATTGAAAAATTTTAAAGTATTTTACGGCGTCTGCCCTTTAAGTATGTTATTCATTAAACAATTTTAAGCCAATTATGAAAATGACAGACGTGTCTGCCGGTTGTAACTATCCAGCTTACAGCACAACCTTATCTGTAGTCTGGGCATACTTAGATTCGTAGTTATAATTTTCAAATTAGTATTATTTATATGAAATTGAAATTGTATGATTGAGTTTTGAAAACCTGATGAGTATGCTAAAAATAAACTTATTCACTACCATAAATCTGCATAATGAGGAAAAAAAACACATTATAAGGATGTAGCGAATATGAAATTATCATAAAGATGAAGACAAAAAATTCAAACGTTCATTGAAAATACTTATTTATATATCATATCATAAACAAATGGTATGAAGTTGTCACTTTTTGCTGTTTGCGATAATAACTATCGATACCAGAAGCCACAAAATCTAAATAGTTTCTTTATGTAAAATCGAGGATGCTTTTTAAGAAATTTTTAAATGAGCAAAGGACTCATCGATGGAAGTAATGCGTTTCGGAACAATAACTTATTTATGACTTGATTGTAATATTCGAATATTTCAAGAAAATTTGAGCTGAATCTTTTCTTCAAGATGTTGTGAAGAAAGTACTCTACTACTATCTGAAGTGATTGATATATTGCCTAAACCAAAATGAAAGAAAATAACAACGTCCTTTTTTTGATGACAGTATCTTCGACCAGCTAAGTGATATTCGAGGAAAATATACTAAATGTTTTATAATAGAAATTTTTTATGATTTTTCTTTATTTCGGGCATCTGATACTTCTCGTAGTAATATATTTTATTATTGTTGAAAGGTGCAGCTTGTCCTAAATTTCATTGCAATAATCTGTATTTCTTTAAGATTGTTTTTAATGCTTTTTTGAGACTGTTTTGTATTACAAATTCTGACGAAATAATGAAAAATATTATTAATAATCAATAAATCGAATGAAGATTATTTTTATTTTCAATATGGTGTCTTAATATTTTTAAGAGGCAACTCTACAGAAGATTAGAATAGAACTAAAAACAGAAACATTTTTTTTTCAATTTTGAAAAGCGTCCGCCATTATGTAGCAATCGCCAGAAACGTCTGCCAATGTTATTTTTCAGTTTTTTTAAATGTATATAATATCATATCAAAAAGGCAGAAGCCGTAAAATACTTTTGAAATTCGCTGACTTTTCGCACGTGGCCCACCTGACGGACCCCAAACTTACTGCCAGGGCCTATCAATTCCTATAGAAAGAATTTTAACAATGTTATAAGTTTAGTGCGAACATTTGGAGGGCTATAGTATCGCAGCAACATCATTTTTAGGTCAAGTTAAATCGTAAATGGGTGTAAAACTAGTATAGAAAAACAACCCGTCCTCGAAACTTCGAACATTTATGTACTGTGTGGTTATTTATAGTCAAAATACTTTCATTTTTGAGTAAAGTTCATATTACAAATTCGACGCTCATTATGTCTCTGTTTGTAAGTGATTTTTTTCTCAGGATTATTAATTTTTTTAAATTAATTATCTGCAACAAGTAAATTATCCTTTTGGAAAAATATTCTTTGGCAATGAACCTTTTTCTTCTGAATAGTTACACATTGCTGCTCAGTAAATAATGGAATGTAAACTGAGATATTTCAGTTTCCAAGTATTCAGCAGTTAATTCTGTTCTTTTATTCTTCAAATTATTAATCAAAATTTGATAATATGTTGATAGTTGTTTCTGTTATACTAATGTAGTTTCTGGTATTCTTACTTGTAGGTGGTTAAGTTAATATAACAATGCTATGTTCATGTGAGAAGCATTTAAATAAAAACATAGACTTTCTCTCATTAAGTCAACTCTTGCAATTTGCCTCAAGTGGTGGATAACCAAGCAGAATAGACCGTTTGCTGAAGAGAAGACGAAGAACTCCTCAAATAAAAGGAAACATGAAAAATATAAAAATTGATCTTCTTCCCCAATACTATTTCTTTAAATAATTCCTACTACAATGTACATAAAACCTTCATTCATGGGGATAACCAGGTTAATTTTTGAAATAAGACACTTTTACGCGCCCCGCTTGGGTTTTTTTCTCCAGATTTCTCTTGATCATGAACGAAGGCTAATTATGCACAATTTGTTTTGGTGCACCCTGTATAAGGAGTAATCAAGTGTTTATAAAATAGCAAAAACTTACAGCGATGAGCATGAAGAAATTATCGAGGAATCCAAATCCAATAAATGGAATCGAATTTGCAATAGCAACTGTAAAAAACAATAAGAATTAATAAAAATTTCTAATCTTCTCAAGGTTGAATCAAAACATTTCTAAATTTTACTAAAATGAGGACAGACGGCAATAGGCTATTTGACTGGGAGTTTTAATTACACAGTTTATTGATTTTCCCTTTAAATTGAGAAACAAAATGTACTCTAACCTTCTTGAAGTTGCTTTCCAGGCCAAAACTTTTTTGTATTCCCCGAAAATTATAGGAATTCGGAACGGAAAAATTTTTTGATAAAATTCAAGGACCGTTTGCAAAAATTTTAATGGTTATATGACATCAAGTGAACAAGAGAAAAGAGACTTCATTTATTTATTATCTGAAACTGTTTGAAATCATCAAGTTTGAAATATGATTCGCAGAGTATCCAAATAAAAGTTTCTACTTATGAAACTGTGAAACCAATATTTTTTTGAGAGGGTTGAAAATATGTCTTAAAATGGGAACGTCGTATTATGCATGTTACACTCACTTCGAACCCGAAATGAATAAACATCATATACACCTATTGAAAATGAAAAATCTTCATTGATCAACGTAAGTAAATCATTAATAGCGGAACAATCCGTGAATCTATCCTGAGACCTCAGAAATTAGCCTCAACCTCACAAAAACTCAACGCTATCGCTTCCACCACGGAAACCATCAAATTAATTATTCATTCTTCGATTTAATTTTCAAATAAGTTCAAATAATACTGATTCTTTAAAGGCACGAGCGCAAAGCGTCTTTAGGATACATACAGCCCAGTTGAAACTAATTTCATCCCAGTTCAATGTTAGTTCGCATGTTCGCAAGATATTTTTCAGGCGTTTTCATTTGTGATTTCTTCCACCGAGTCACTGCATAGTATTTATTTTAATTTTTGATACTCGCATATCCAAAATAATGATCAAATTGTAGTAATATTTGTAATTAATGAAATATAACCATTTCCTCAAAAAAAATCAATTAGCCTATTCATTTGTCCCTCCGGAAATTGACATACACCAATGAAAAATTCCTTTTTTTTGTCACTGAATCATATACTTTGTAATGAATATCAGTTTCAAATTATTGAATTATGAAATTTTGCTACTTACTATCAATCAAGTTTCTGGTGGTCGGTTTCGGGACGGCGTCAGCTAGGAATAGATAAAAAAATTAACTACAAAAACACTTTTTTGCATTTCAAACAGCAAAAAATTATCTACGACAGAATCACAAATGTTTTGTTTGCTTAGCTCTAATAATTCTGCAGGGGGTTCACATACTTATTAGAAAGTAGAGAATGATCACATGATCAGAAATACACTCTGATCTATGCTCTGTAGGAAATGTTCATAATCTTATTTTGATAATTTTTTACTAATAATAACCGCTCAAATTACTTAATTCAGAATCATTTCATTTAATCACCCTACATGTGGTGTTTTCAGTTTGATGTTTTAAACATACAGAATTAAATTTAAATTAATTAAACCGTGAACTGGACAACTGATTTAATGATGTCGCGAAGATTTGGTTATGCATGTAACGATGCAATTAGTGATATTAAATCTTATGATATATCAAAAAATACAACCAAATCAATAAAATATGAATGGAAAATATTTCTCGAGGTTGCTCAATTTGGCTAATATATTGCCTGATTATGAAGTAAATATGAAAAAGCTTATGGAACTAAACATTAAAAAGCGACTGAACAAATAGTTTGGAACACTGAGTAAAATACTCCATAAAAAATACTTCAATTACTTCAAAATTGTATTCGACCCGTTCAGCAGTATGATTTTCAGAAAGGCTCGAGGTGCAAGAAATGCTAAACATGAAAGATTACAGCAGGACCTTAACAAGAGAAAATGCATTTGAGCAAATATGAGTGTAAGTGATTTGGCTAGAATCATTGAATTATGGTATTAAAGTACACTCATGAATTCATGAATTATTCCAAGATTGAGAAAAATAATGTTGGAACGCCAATCAACAGAATTGAATACAAACCGATATTCAAAAAAACAGGCCAAGATGGGTCGAGAACTTGTACAAATAGTATAATAAGTGGCTTATTCCAAATGATTGTGCATGCTCTATTCAGTTGTTCCATAAATTATTGTCTAAAAGAGGGGAAAATATTACTTCCGGTCGCCTTTTCTTGATACCAAATCATTTCTGGAAATCTGAAAGTGACACATGGTTCGAAAATATTCCGGTAGGCAAGAACACAACTAATATGTGGACCAAATCATTCGCGCAAGCTATTGGTTTGGACACTTGTAAAAGGATGCAATTATTTGAACAGATCAACTGCAGTTAGCCATTTGGCAAATAAAGGAATACCTGAACGGCAATGAATAAAAATAACCGCACCTAGTAGCTTTAATACAATAAAACAGTACCTACTTAAATATTGACCAAGTACGCCACGGTGTAATAATAAACAGCATGCAAGTAATTTCTTCAATGGTGGAAATTAACAATCCATCAACTTCAGCAAACTCTTCTTTCAATTTAACATTTATCAATTGTTCTACACAAAACTGTAGTTTTGTTAAATGAAAATGAATAAATATTAAACGTTATGTTGACAACCAATTTTTTGAAATCTACAAAGTAAAAATTATAAAAAATTAAATACAAGTATGTGAACATGTCCCACGAATTCTTTGCGAAATAATGAAGAAAAGTCAACAAACATCCAAAACAAAAGCCAAATTAAATAGAAAAAAGTTTATATGCTATTTGGAGCACATTTTTTCAAAACTAGTATTATAATACAAATGGAACTTTTCATAGAAATGCACCATGATAAATTGAAATTGAGTTATAAATTGAGAAGGTTAATGATGATAATCAGAAAACAAACACTAAACAACCAAATGAACACCTACATGCAATTATTTCTAGCAATAAGCTCTTAAATTAGGACAGGCCGTAGTTGAGATCAGTTCAATACTTGACGAAGAGGAATCTAAATGATTAACTCAACTGAAATTTGTGCCTAAAACATAAGCAGATTTCATGAAAAATTGTGAACATGAAATGAAAAATAACTTATGTAATGAAATATTATTTTCTAAATAGCAATAAAAAATGTTATGAATTCTGTGATAACACCAACAAAGAAAACCTATGCTTTCTACAAAATGTGTTCAATTTTGACCAATCAAAATGAATTATCTCAACTATGGTGTATTATTGGATGAGGTTGATTCTCTTCAATGATAACAAAAAAGATATTGCAGTTTGATGAAAAGACCAACTTCAATTTGCTTGAATTTTCTAATTATTCACTATCTTGACAGAATTCCTCAAAGAAGTGAAAAATATTATAAAGTGATATTTTTGACACCATGAAACTGCAATTCTTTTGACTAAAACATACTTAGGTATATGGATGCAAATGATTAATTAAGTGGTTTAGGAATAACAACAATTCATTCTTTATAAATGAACCTTCATACCTCAATCTATATCAATATTTTCGAACCTACAATGATGTTGAATGTTAGTGAGTGAAGCATAAAATAAATCAGTAACAGAAACCCCTTGAATATGAAAACTGCATACCGCATTTCTTTTCGAGCCAGTCTTCAGGGACTGGACAATAAGTTCCAGTTGGATCAACATCGCCCAAACTTGGTAATTTACTAGGTCTTCCAAATCTGCTTCTCCATCTTGATGCAGCTAGCTGTCCTTAAAATTTAAATTTAGTATTTATAATTTAAGGTTTTCTCAAACCAGTCAACCTCCAGCTGCATATAATTTGGCACAAAATTAAACAAAGATCTTTTACTTGAGCATTCTATCTACTCAAAGAATCGAATTTCTAGATATTTTGATGAATGTTGAGGCACGAAAATTTAAATTAAGGGTTGGGTTTTGCTAATATCCACACTAAGCTTAAATTCTGCCACTAAACACTACCATTTATGATTCCTACCTTCATATTCTTCCTTCACTAATTTAGACTGATATTCTTGTAGTGCATTTAATAACATTTGCCTTTCTTCTTGATTTAATCTGAGTACCAATTCTTGTGCTTGTAATTTTGATAAACCTTGTGTTGTACTTGTAGTTTCCGCTCGGGCACCACTTCCATAACATGTCAAACTATTACCAATATTTCGACTTCGAAAGGAATTGATTTTATTGAAGAATAAATCCGAAAGTAACCCTTTATTTACGTTCAAATGATGTTTAGTTCTAACTAGGTTAGAAAAATATAAACATTTATTCAACACTTTAATTGCCATAATGAAACTGAGATATATTGATAAGTTGATATTCAGTTATCACAAAAATTCACGCTACCTGAAAATGATTCTGGTAATTTCTGATTATTTTCTGACGATTCTGGGACTATCCTTGCATTTTTTCATCCACACAAATTCATAGAAATCGTGCATAAATTGGTATTAAGTTAAATGATTATAAATTAATGTTATAAAGCGTTTTCAGGGGCATTACAAGCTATTTTTAAGTATGTGAAAAATAGCTTTATTAAAAAAAATTTTCGGCTCTGGTCAACAAAAACGCCAAATTCAACTTGTTCGGGTTTTCTCTGACAAATTTTGGACCAAATCTTCAAAAATGAACCATCCGACGGATTTGGCCCAATAACGAACTTGACCGAGATATTTGGACAATTAACCTATTCTGAAAATTTGAAAACTCTAGCTGATTCCTTTTGGATGCTAGAGAGGATACGGCCGGCCGGCCGGCCGGACGGCCGGACGGCCGGACGGCCGGCCGGACAGACTCAACTTTCGCCACGAATTCTTCATCAGGAGTCGAACCCAATCGATTGAGACCATTTTCGGCTCGATATTCCAAAATTACAGACATTCGGGCAAAATGATAGGCACTCTGTTCGGGTGAACAAGAGCGCCAAAAAGATAGGTTGGGTTCGCTATTTTCCTGTCAGATTATTACGCACTGTTGTCTATATCACATAAAGGTCCTAGTAAACTTGGATTCACTCAAAATGCCAATTTACTTCTGAACCTTGGAAGAGTTTCGAAAGGTTTGAAATTATTATGGCAGAAATTTCTAAAGGAGCTGCTCTAATTTTGATTGGGATGTTGTATGATAACCTCAGTTACCGTTCATCAGGGATGAACATATTTTAAGTGATTTTCGTGAATCTGAAGAAGTTTGAACATTAATCTGTTCGATGACGAGATATTGTTGATGTTCATCATGATACATGAAACTTCCGATTGGAATTTGTTTGATATTCGAAAGGACATTGCTTTAATCGTTTGGAAGCTGGTTCAACATTTCAAAAGAATTAAGGAAGGTATCACAAAGAAGTAATGTTGAATCTGAAGATGTAGCTAATAAGAGAATGGTATATATTCTTGAATGCAGAATTTGAGTGCAAGATAGCATTTTTTGATGCTAAGTCTTTGTTCTTTAGTTATTACTTTAGGCATTTTGAAAAAAATTCTGAAATATTTTGATTCTCTTCAAAATCAAATGTGACAGATGACAAGTGAAAATTTGCTTAACTGCTTGACATCGGCAACGTCGAAATCCGAAGAAACAGTGCATTTGCAAGTCTTGTGAAATATAAACATTTATTCAACACTTTAATTGCCATAATGAAACTGAGATATATTGATAAGTTGATATTCAGTTATCAAAAAATCACGCTACCTGAAAATGAGGTAATTGCATTTCTCACAAAAATTCAAACGCAAAGCATAAACGTAAAATGCAGTGCATTTGCAAGTCTTGTGATTCACTGAATCATAGAAATCTTTCTCGATGCACTGTGACTGAAACTATTTCTGTGAAGCTATCTACGGTTTTCTAGCTACGGTTCTTAGAGATGGAACGGTATTTGAGTAACGCGATTTTGGAGAGTTATTTTTAAAAACGTTTTCGCGCGTTCCATAAACTCGAAGTAACCGTCCCCAGAGTAACTGCATTGATCGATATCGGGTGGAACCATGTTAGAAATACACAGGTGTGATCTTTAAATTTCTGATTTTCGTCCGTAATCGCTCATCTCATCTGTAATGCTCCGGGCTTTGTCTATGGGGCATTCGTTCAATAACATAGATGCTATATCTAACTGCCTCACTAATCGTCCCTGAAAAGTGAGGTATTTAATTGCAAAACTGACAAAATGGCCGCCAAGTTTAGGTCACAGAAAAATGAATACATCTACGTTGGAATTAAAATGTCTAAAATATTTTAGACATATCAGTTTGAGTGATGATTTTGCCACGGATACAGAAAGTTCCTAGTTTTTGTGGAAGAATGTTCTTGGTCTTCGTTGTAATGCTGTGATAAGAAAACGTCAAAGAATTTGTGATGGACATTTTAATGAAAATTCTTTTACAAATTCAAATCGCAACAAGTTAAACAGACATGCTATTCCGAAATCCGAAAATAACGGAGAGGTAGGTCGAGCAAGGTTCAAACTTCCAACTTTCGATGGTAAAATCTCATGGTGAACAAATCAGAGACAACACACTGAAGGAAAAGCAACGGCCCTAATTATTGCATTGAGTGGAGAGGCCACAAATACTGTACAGATTATCCCAACCAGTCGATAAAATGATTATGGGGGCGTTGATAAGTAAACTCTGGATGAGATATGGTGATGGACATTCATAACAAGTTTATCACGCCCAAATAAGGAGTCGTGTCCAGAAGAATTCAGAGACCCTGACCCTACAAGAGTTCGAACCTGATACTGCACGGTTGGTGAGGCTGGCTTATTGTACTGCATCGGACAGTTTCCTGGAACAGTTCACAGCGCAGATATTTGTGGACTGGCTGAGAGACAGCGAGACTAAGGCCCGGTTGTACAGTCCGAGTTCAAGCCTAGTTCAAGACTGAACCCAACTCAAATAAGAAATATCTGTTGTACAGTGCGAGTTCAAGGCTGAACTTCACTCAAACCGACCCTCAAGTTGAACTTCCAAAATCGGGCGCTCAAGCCTGGTTCAACAGAAATTTCAGTTCAATCATAGAGTTCAATTTACAATTTATAGGTTATATGTCAAATAGTTGTAGTTGAAAGGCTTGCTAAGGTAGTATTTTCGTGAATGAGTTGTGTTCGTGTTTCACTCAAAAACAGAATTTTTTAATATGAAATTAATAGAAATGGATTTTGTTTATTTTCAATTACATTGCTGTATTTTTTAATAAGATTTATTAAAATGTTCTCTTCGGAGCACGTGAAATTTGCGTTTCGCTTTACGTCTGACATTATTACTGACACTTTTTTTTCAATCACAACCACAACAGCACTCATCAACTAATCTTGTTCAAATAGAACAATTCAAATTTTTAAAATTATATTTGCGCTCTTGTCATAGGAGAATTTTAATTCTTCTTTTTTTTTCCATTTGTCCAAAATTTGTTACTATTCGTATCAAAAACGCATGTCTCAAAGGAAGCGACGTTGCCATTTTCTGAAGAATTGTACTCAAGGAAAGTTCACTTGAACTCGCCTCAAACATAACCTGTACAACCGGATGACATATCTGAACCTGGCTCAAGAGTGAACCGAGCTCAGTTGAGCTTCGAATTGAGTTGTCACTGTACAACCGGGCCTTAGTAAACCTCTCGGTAGGGCCGACCAAAGACCTAGTACGGTGCTTTGGCATACCCATGTGATTGAAGGAAAAGGTTTTGAGATGGATATGAACAACGACATCCAAAGAATTGCAAACGTAGAAATTCTATTTCTAAGAAAGGAAGATGCTGTGAGTTGAACCTTACTCGCGGAGGATTTCACCGTCCCTGGCCAGGCAGACACTTTGGTGAGTTGGTATTTAGATCAAAACCTTCACAGTGGTTACTTTAGACTTATAGAGATAGCCACCGGCAACCCAGCTAAAGGATAACTTATTGGGAAGATGTTGGTGAGGTACGAAAGGGAAGTACTGAACCATTTGCCACTTTTTCTTTCGAAAAGAATAACAAATATTATTTTTTTAAAACTAACTACCACACTGGAGTCTCAATGATTCCAGATACAAAGACTTGGCCATTTGATGTGATCGTCTACCAAGGGTAGGACTCTACGTTATGTTTAAGAAATAATTTAAGTTCGTGATAATTGAGATTAGGGAAAATAATTGGGAAACAAAGATGGTGAGTAAAACACAACACTTAGACCCAAACAATCAACTCTTTATTCAGGGTCTAAAAAAATATAGGGGAAAGCCTCAGGCAGAAAACCCCTCATGTTAGGTGATGTTAGGGCACTTGTTAAAAACTAAATAGTCAATCATTAACAGCTAGCCAAGGGCAAGTATAAAATATCTGAGAAAACTATAACAATACAAAACAGATAGTAATCATAATAACCAGAGCAACTTCCATAATACAAAGAGAATAATAAACATGGTAAATATGGCAACATCAATGATACAACAAGAATTAATAATCATGGCAAGTAAGTAAACGACTAATTATGACCATCGTCATGGTCGCGGCCCCAGGGTATGTGAGCCATAACTGTAATATTGTATGAGCTAAGGAATTGGGAACACGGGGAAGGTCATGGAGTTCCAGCGGCGGCTCTGAAAAAATGACAGAACGTTTCGCGGTTGATAAAAAAGGTATATTCTCTCATGCCCTATAGCACATGTTAGTAACGGTCCCTGCCTTAAGGCCTTGGAATCGCCCCTTCAAGGCCTTCGATCCAGGAACCTAAGAAATCTCATACAACAGTATAGGAATGGTCACAAGACCCCTAAATGAAATATCATGTAATACGAGCATATAGATAAATAGATAGCAGTAGAAGATCATAGCATAAATAAACAACAAATTTTGATAGAATATCCATTACGAGTAAATAATAAGGACCAGAATAACCAGAATGCATTAAGGACTAAAATGACAGAAACCGATATAGGTAAACGATAATAAGCAATATAAATAATGAAAACAGAGAATCTACATAATCAACCGAATGAAATATACATAACGACAACAAGAAGATACATCATAAGAAGAATAAGTTAACACAGTACGAAATATACACAACAATAACCGTGAATAGTAAGGCAAGTACATTACACAGTAAAATGACCAATTACAACAGTACGAAATATACATAATGATAACATGAGACAGGTGTAACTTAACAACTTTAACCTTCGATATAACAACAAGGTGCTACGTACACTGGTTACATCCATTATTCCATATCAACCATACTAGTACTACCACTAGTGAAGGTCTCCATATGTTCCTGTCTAATCACAGGTCCAGACCCTCAGAACGATTGGTAATTTCAATTGTACCATAGTGTACAGTAAATAAAATTGATCGGTTACGCTCCAGTAACTCATTGTAGAAAGCTGAAAAATAAGGCATTCATTGTTATGGTAGACACCTGAACTCCAGGAGTAGTAATATCGGAGACCATGGAATCACATGCTATAAGGGGTTTGTTTCTTATGGCACAAGTAGAATTATATAAATTGAACAAAACATCACAAGAACAACCAAAACATGTGAACAAAGGAAATAGAATTATAGGAATCAAACAAAGCATTATGTGAACAAAGGAAATAGTTATATGAAATTAGACAAAGCAGTATGCGTACAAAGGAAATAGTTATATGAAGTTAAACAAATCATTATGTGAACAAAGGAAATAGTTATATGAAATTAGACAAAGCAGTATGCGTACAAAGGAAATAGTTATATGAAGTTAAACAAATCATTATGTGAACAAAGGAAATAGTTATATGAAATTAGACAAAGCAGTATGTTAACAAAGGAATTACATTCACAAGACAACAGCATTAATGAAAAAGGCCCAAACACCACCTAATACACCATGAAACCAAATAATATTGCATAATAACAGTATTAATTTACAAACATAATAGAAAAATAATAAATTCACCGAACCAATCCAGTTCTCAATGCTATTTATCAACAAAGGTTAATAAAATGGACAAGCAAATAATAACATTCAAAATAGTCTCAATTATACTTGCGAGGTATATTCTAGGGTCACTCAACGAAAGATGGCTTCGTTTTGGAACTCACACAAGGGCACTAACACTTCTCTTGGGTCTCTATTACTTCTCTCACAACTCCTCCGTTAATAACCACACCATCTTGGATTCCTTCCTTCCTCTCGTTCTCCCACTCACGCAGGTCTTTCTCCGATTCTAACCATAGAATTTGTTCTGACCATGAACTCTCCTTCGAGGTACGTGACACCCAGTGGCGTTTCAACATAGGGTGAAATGAGACTACGATTTTTTTGTATTGAAAAAACCTAGGATGTGACAGTACCTTTGAGGATACTGAACACCAACATGTATTCAGTGATTTTAAAAATGAATCTGTTAGATGGGAATGCTGCTTAGTGTTGTTCGTGATAGGAGGTAGTCAAGATGAATAGAATAACGTTCCCAAGAAGACTAAAGTTTCACAAAAATTTGTCGAAATGCTGACATCATCCTGCACCCTCTTAAAACCAGAATACAGCCAGAAAATGAGGAAATTAATTACTGAATACAGTGATGTATTTGCCATGGATGATGACCACCTAGGAAGAACGAATATTGTAAAGCATCCAATCAATACCGGAAGTCAACATCCGCGAAGAAAAATGAGCCCGAGTAAATTATCAAGGACATGCACGATCAAGGCAAAATAGAACGCTCAGACAGTCCTTGGCCATCATCTGTGTTTCTGGTCAAAAAGAAGGATGGCAACACTAGATTTTGTGTTGACTACAGCCACCTCAATGAAGTCATAAAAAAGGATTGTAATCCCATTCCAAGAATTGACAAGACCTTAGATAAATTCCCAGGCTCGAAATTGTTCTCCACCCAGAACCCAGATCTGAAGAGCGGGTATTGGTAGGTTGAATTGGATCCCAAGGACAAAGAAAATACTGCTGGCAGTTCACTGTGTTGCCATTCGGTATTTGCAACGCACCTGCAACTTTCGATCGTCTGATGGAGACCATTCTGCGAGGGTTATTCTGGAAGACGTGTCTTGTGTACTTGGACGATGTGATTGTTTTTGGCCTTATATTCCATGACCATCTGGTAAAGCACTTCGCATGGGACGTAGAGTGTGAAGAAGTCTTCACTCGAGTTACCCCCCGATGAAAGGAAAGTTCATATTGGATACGGATGCGCGTTTCATGGCAATAAGTGGTATATTGTCGAAAATTCTAGATTGCAAGGAGAAAGTTAAAGGGTACTTCAGCAAAGTCTTGTCGAAGCCGGAACGTAAATACTGTGTAACGAGCATCGAGCTGCTTGCTGAGCTCAAGTCCATGAAATATATCTCTAAATATCTTTATGGAAGAGAATTCCTTCTGAGAACATATAATGCAGCGTTGAAATGACTTCTTCAATTTAAGAATCCGGAGGACACAATTTTGGGATGGAAATCGGAGGATCGAAGGCCTGAATGAAAGAGAACTGTGCTAGACGAATCCGGGGGTCGAATCATATTGGGGACAATGGGCTCCCTCCTAAAAGTGAATGGTCTGCTAAAGAGGACCCTTGAGAACGAAAAACGTACTGGGTTCAGAAACCAGGTCATAATTTTAAGGAATAGAATACAAGACGTGATTTTCGACATCAAAAAGACACTGGAAAAAGCTCGAGAGCGTTCCTACTGGGTTAACTGCAAGGAAGACGTCAAGGATTGGTACCGAAAGTACACACTGTGTTCTTCTGTTAATGGTTCGAGAGGAAGTCGGGGAGCCCCAATGAAGCAGTCTAACGTTGGTAGCCCAATAGAGCGTATAGCAGCAGATATTGTTGACCGTTTCCAGAAATTCAAGATTGAAACAAGTACATTCTTGTTGCTATGGAATACTACTCTGAATGGGTGGAGCCTTACGCCATTCCGAACCAAGAAGCCGCAAGGGTTGCCGATATATTGGTCAAGAATGAGCTCTGTAGATTCGGCGTTCTAATAGGGCTCCAGTCAGATCAGTGACGAAACTTGAGTCCTGCTCGTTCCAGAACATATGCGAGTTGCTTGGAATCAACCAAACCATAACAACCTCTCTCCATCCACAGTCAGACGACATGGTTGAGAGAATGAATACGACCGTGAGAAAATAATTGGCGAAGGTTGTCTTTGAACACCATGGCCACCATTTATTCACCATAGATCATCTGTATAGGATCGACGGGGGAAACATCAGCATGCATAATGTTCGATCCTTGCAAATTTGAGTTTGGGTGTAAGCCTGGAACTGGCATAGCGGGCAAGGATTACGTGAGCAGTCTGACGGGGGGCTGCACTACGTTCATTAGAAGTTCCGAAAAAACCAGCAAATTACAAGTGATTACATGGAGACTTGTTACGATACCGAGGCTGCGGAAAATAGATATGAGCTCGGGGAATTGGTATGGTTGTTCAGCCCCAAGAGGAAAAAGGGCTATCCCCAACGCTACAAAAAGATTGTAAGGCGCCATTTAAGGTTGTGAAAAAAATCAACGTTGTAGTCCATGTAAACCGCCTAGCAAGATATGAGGCCGATCATAGCCCTTAGGATGAAACTGGAGTGGGAAAGACTTCTACTCAGACTCCAGATCAAGAGGAACTAAGCTTCCATCAGTTCATGGCAAACTATTGTAACCAGGAAAGAGAGGTTCGGGATCACAACTGATCATTTTGCGGTGACGTTAAACTACTCATTGGCACATAGTGTAGCTAAAAATCTCAATATGTCCAACGAAATAACCCCCATTTTCAAAAAGAATTTTGATCGTGTACTAGACCCTCATGAAGCAAAAATCTTACCTTAGCCTGAAATTGACTGATGGCCCTCGCTACCTCTATATGGTAACCATGGAAAAATATTATGGAAAACCAACTTACCAAGCCATATGGACCACCTTGCTTAACCTTAGGGATGAGCTGGTCAGAGTGGGTGTAAATAAGCTTGGTTGTGGACTGTATCGTCACTGGACTGGAGAGAACTTACTAACATGCTGGACAAAAATTCCAGAATACCGATGTGCGAATACTGGACTACAATTTCAACCCGAAAGGCGGCCCTGTAAAGAGAACGGCATCCTGCTATTTCGACCAGTAAGAATACTGCAGGAATGAAAGCACTAGCGGATTTAGTCATGAAGGCAAGGTTTCGGGGACTGAAATATTCAAGGAGGGGGCAATCTAACGATAATACATCGAATACGGACCTGCCTGGCACGCGACGACAAAGGGATTGAAGAGGAAATAAAAGCTGGCTGGTGCGGCCACAAAGGTACTAAAGAAGCAATAGATTACATCACGGATGATGTACCATGAAGATTATAACTGTCAAATAAAAATAATAGGATGAAAGAGACCGCATGTTATTTGATAGCTTACTGGAGCATTCCATTTCGCGAATAATCACAAAATGATGGAAAATTCCAGATGGTCAATCAAGGGTATATAACTAGCCTGCCCTGGTAGACGAGACATAGTTGATTGAAGAACGTTGCCGACAACACGTGTTGGTTAATGGATATAAATTCTGTACATAAATTATTGTTTTAAGTGATGTTAATAAATTAGTTGAAATGAGACTTATTTTTCTTGTGATATTATTTGGGAAGAAAAGTAGATGAAATCAGCTCAGCAATAGGATCGATACAATAATGAGATATAATAATAAAATAACATATGATGTTGAATGAAACACCTTTTATAGGAGCCTAATAAATATTACGTACATGAGATATCCTGTACACATTTATATTGAGGAAATTAAAGCAATGGAACAATTTTGATATCAACACTTCCCACGTAAAGAATTGTAATCGGTGAAATGATTTATATTTCAATAAGCATCTTATAGAAGGAAGTATGCAAAAAAGTAAGCGAGCAATATGGATGTATAGATTTTAAAAAACTACAAATATGTAATGAGCAATGCCGAAAGTAGCATCTTATGTAACAAATCCAGTTTAATGATTCTTATCATTTTAGTAAAGAGAGATACATTAAATGATCTATAAATCAGTAAGCATCCTATAGAAGGAAGCATGGAAAGATAAGCGAGCAATGGGGATATATAGATTCAAAAGAAGCTACAAATATGAAATAAGCAATGCTGAAAGTAGCATCTTATTCAACAAAACCAGTTCCGTGACTCATTCCTTTTAGTAAATAGAGATATGGACGATCTATAAAAATTATTTTGAATTATTTCTTTACATAGCAAGTGTTCATCAGCACTGTCACCTCACTCAATAGGACCGATACCGTTTCAGTTTCCAGGTCGAAAAGAATGAAGGAATGTAATCTGTTAGTGATCACCAATCTGTATGGAATCTTCACAATAATTCAATTTGAAAATGAAAAACATTTAACCCAAAATTTTGATTACCTGAAAAGGGAGCAAGAACATACTTAGTTGCAACGAGATTAAGATAGGGTGACCAGACGTCCGTCATTGTGACGGACAGTCCTTCAATCGCACAAGAAGTCCGTCATTGATAAGCGTCCGTCAAAGTTTTGAATTAAAATGTTAAGATCTGTGGAAACTTATTTCAGCCAACAATCGAACAATCCAATAACATCTTGAACACTTGCGTCCTCTAGCGAGCGGCAGATGAATAATCCGTACCATATCAGGCGTTTCCCACTGGGATATGATAGTGGGAAATTCCCACTCTTTCCAGTAAGTGCGTTTCACTTTTCACCCAGGACCTCTTCCGAGCTTTCTTGAAGTAGAGTGGGGATTTCGCACCCTGAGTTATGAAGGGCTTCGGTGGACCGGAGAGGAAAACTGTGCAGGTATATCTGCGCAGGTCTGCCTCGTGTGTGGGCAGTGTGGGGACGTTCCGGTAAACCGGTCGGGTCGTGTGTTAGTTAGCAGCATCAGGGGTGGGAACTCGCCTACTACAAAGGTGGTCTCGTTTTTCTTCGACGAGCGGCAGAGACATCTTTAGTCATTCCCAAAGCGGATCGGTAAATTAGAAATTCTCAGTACCTAGTGATCGGTAAAAACGGATTTTATCGAATCTCGGTCTTGATGGACTATTCTTTGACGAGCATGAACTTTCATGTTATCTATGCCAGCGCCATTTTTTTCCCATGTCGTGTTCTAGGATTATTCCATACATAGACTACTTATTTTTTATTCAAAAAGTAGTGTTATTCAGCTAGAGAGGTATTCATTTTCAACTTATTCAATTTAATTTAATTGAAATGGTTTATTCTTGCTGTGTTGCCAATTGCTACAGTGATAGTAATGTCAAAAGGTATGTATTGCATTCATATAAGTAGTGGTTTTGGATTAACTTATAACTCACTAAAAATGTACTGTGAATTAATATTTTCTGTAGCAATTTCATATTCGTGTAGTAATTTCTGATTAGTAAAAATTTGGGACAGTTTCTAACACTGTTTTCTTTCTAGGTTTTTCATTACACAAGTTGAGGGTGTTAGAATTGTTTGGTTGGAAAGAATCAGAAATCCATGTCTTCATTCATCCAAAAACGTTATTTGCATAAAGCATTTTCATATGAACACTTTATTTGCCAAGTAATTGATTCTACTCCCTATGATTATCATTTTTGTAAAAATAAATTGATTATTTACTGCATTATATATATTTCCAAAGTTTATTTTTTGTTTATTTCCCTTCATCCTCTAAAGATTAGTATGTTCTTCGATTTGAAGGGCAGATATATTTGAAATGACCATAATTCTTTTAATCCTCTGCAAATTGTCACAATTTTCTGATCAAATGATATTTTTTTATTGAATTTGTGACAATCTTCAGCAGATTAAAATAATGGTCATTTCAAATGTATTTATTTCGAAATCCAATAAAAATATGGGATTCAACCTGCGCTTGCGTGGAATCCTATGATAACTCATATAAAATGCGCATAATAGAGTGCGCCACGAGACGGAACGTTGTGCGAATGGAATCTGTAATCAACTAGGGAATAACTAAAGATGGCGCTGTAAGTTGAGCTCTTGAAATCGGGACCAAAATTCATGCCAGAGTTGCCTATCTATAGGTAGTCTATGGCAGCGACCGTACGGTCCACTAGACCGTGTCGAATCTCGAACTCGAATTTGCTCCGGCGACCTCCGCAGGCTTGAAAAACTACGACACACACTTTCCGGTCGACCTGCGCAGGTAAACCTGTACAGTTTTCCTCTCCGGCATACCGTAGCGTGTATGCTCTGCATTAGGGCGCTCCCGAGCTGCTCTAAGTTTAAGATATTCCGATCAGTGAGTGTTCTACATATTATGGCTTCCAGAAAGCGAACTTGCAAATTCAACGAGGATCTTACGAAAGAATTTCCTTCATTAAAAAACAAAACTTGATAATTTCCTGAGATTATAACAAAAACATGATGATTCAATACTAAAACAAGGGTATTTAGTATGATAAGACGCTGACCAATCAGAAACTTGATCGTCTTGTCGCCTTCCCCTTTTTATAGGAAAGAAATTGAAAATAAAAAATTTTGAAATCACTGACGTGAGGTCAGATTGCTTTGGCGCTCTTGTTGAGCTACTTGCGAGTAAATATTCAAACCATAACAAATCTATAAGCACTCTAATCAGATGAACAATTGTCTTTTCCCGTACTATGGGACAATGTGATGCAAATATGATCGCCTAATGAATGAACAAACCTATATCTCAAATTAAAAATAACTGCTCATAATTTTCCCCAAGTTTTGTTCGAAGCTATAATTCCCTTCCCCTAAAATCTTACTTTTCTGAATGTTGACAACGTATATTATTTCAGCCATCGAGATTGAATTCTATCTCTATGATTTCCCGTCATGAAAAATTTTGATTAATTTTACGCCAACTGACACTGATTAATGAGCCCGGCATTTGTCAATCGATCTGTGATGGTCATCGTTCAAAGAAAATCATCGGTACTTCATGTCATTCCTCTTTCTCTTGAGTAAATGAAAAAAATGATCATATCTTTAGATGGAAAAAAGCTGCGACAGTGAAATTTGAGAATGAGTATGATATCAATCACCTCAATATATTCACGAATTTTTATTGAAACCCGAAAAAATCTTATGAGATAGTGAGTATTAAAAAAATTTTTTTTGGGAATTTTTTAAAACTTTTCTAGCGTGAAGATTGCTGCGAAATTTTGCTAGCCGTTTGTTTCAGCCTCCCTTAACGATATTTCAAGTATCAACTTGATCGGATGGATATTCTAGTAGTTATTGAGGAAACAAAATTTCAGATGCTCATAACTACTGAACCATCCGACGGATTTGACCCAATAACGAACTTAACCGAGATATTTGGACAATTAACCTATTCTGAAAATATGAAAACTCGAGCTCGTCTCGTTTGCTAGATGCTAGAGAGGATACGGCCGGCCGGACGGACCCAACTTTCGCCACGGATTCTTCATCGGGAAGTCGAACCCAATGGGTTGAGACCATTTTCGGCTCGATATTCGAAAATACAGACATTTGGGTAAAATGATAGGCACTCTGTTCGGGTGAACAAGAGCGCCAAAAATGATTCATTACTGAAACAAGGGTTTTCATCAAGATAAGTTACTGGCCAATCAGAATAGTCTCCTGCTCCACCATATAGTGCCGACAACAGCATCTCAAGTCCCGCCCATTTGTCACTTGACTACTAAATTCCGATCATTTCCTGAGATAAAAACATGGTGGTTCACTACCGAACAATGGCATTAAGCTAGATAAGTCGCTGGCCAATCAGAAATCTGATCGTCTATTGTCGCCGCCCCTTTTTAAAGTACCGACAATAAAATCTCAAGCCTCGTCCACCTGTCGTTGAACTACTAAATTCTGATCATTTCCTGATTATTACAAAAACATTCAATACTGAAACAAGGGCATTCAGCCAGATGAGGCGCTGGCCAATCAGAAACCTGATCGTCTTGTTGCCACCCTTTCAAACAGTGTCAAAAATGAGAACTTAAGCCCCGCCCATCTATCGTTCAACTTCTATATTCTAGTCAATTCCTGAGATTATTACATAAACATGATGATTCAGTACTCAAACGAAGGCTTTTAGCTGATAAGTCGCTGGTCAATAAGAAACCTGATCGTCTATTGTCTCCTCCCCTTTTTTACAGTGCCGACAATGAGATCTTAAGACCCGCCCATCTGTCGTGCAACTACTAAATTCTGGTCATTTTCTGAGATCATTGCGAGTACATGATGATTTAGTACTGAAACGAGGGCGTTTAGCAGATAAGTCGCTAGCCAATCAGAAACCTCATCGACTATTGTCGCAATATGTCGTTCAACTACTAACTTCTGATCATTCCCTGAGATTATTATAATAACATGTATGATGATTCAGTACTAAAACAAGAGCATTTAGCAAGTTAAGCCACTCAGAAACCTGATCCTCTTGTCGCTTCCCTCGTTATATAATGCCGACAATTAGATGTTAAGCCCCATCTAGTTGTCGTTTAACGACTAAATTCTGATCATTTCCTGAGATTATAACAAAAACATGATGATTCAGTACTAAAACAAGGGCATTTAGTAAGATAAGACGTTGACCAATCTGAAACTTGAGCGTCTTGTTGCCTCCCCCTTTATACAGTGCCGACAATTAGATCGTAAGCCCCACCCATCTGTCGTTCAACTACTAAATTCTGGTCATTTCCTGAGATCATTACAAAAACATGATGATTCAGTACTAAAAGAAGAACATTTAGCAAGATAAGTCGCTTTCCAATAAGAAACCTCATCGTCTCTTGTCCTTACTTCTTTATACAGTGCCAAGAACAGGATCTAAAGCCCCGCCTATCTGGCGTTTAACTTCGAAATTCTGATCATTTCCTGATATTATAACAAAAACATGATGATTCAATACTGAAACAAGGGTATTTAGTATGATAAGACGCTGACCAATCAGAAACTTGATCGTTTTGTCGCCTTACCCTTTTTACAGGATAGAAATTGAAAATAAAAAATTTAGAAATCACTGACGTGAGGTCAGATTGCTTTGGCGCGCTCTTGTTGAGCTACTTGCGAGTAAATATTCAAACCATAACAAATCTATAAACATTCTGATCAGGCGAACAATAGTCTTTTCTCGAACTATGGGACAATGTGATGCAAATATGAACGCCTGATGAATCAACAAACCTATATCTCAAATTAAAAATAACTACTCATAATTTCCCCAAGTTTTGTTCGAAGCTATAATTCCCTTCCCCTGAAATATTACGTCAGTGCTTTTCAGAATTTTGACAAGGTAAGGAAAATATCTTATGAGATAGTGAGTATTGAAAAATTTTTCTTTGGAATTTTTGAAAAATTTCTAGCGTGACGATTTCTGCGAAATTTTGAGCCGTTTTGTTGTGCAGCCTCCTCAACAATATATCAAGTAGCAACTTGATTGGATCGATATTCTAGTTATCGATATTCTAGTAGTTATTGAAGTAAAAAAATTCAGATGTTCATAACTACTGAACCATCCGACGGATTTGGCCCAATAACGAACTTGACCGAGATATTTGGACAATTAACCTATTCTGAAATTAACCTATGAAAAATGAAACTCTAGCTGATTCCTTTTGGATGCTAGAGAGGATACGGCCGGCCGGACAGACTCAACTTTCGCCACGGATTCTTCATCAGGGAGTCGAACCCAATCGATTGATACCATTTTCGGCTCGATATTCCAAAATTACAGACATTTGGGCAAAATGATAGGCACTCTGTTCGGGCGAACAAGAGCGCCAAAAAATAATTAATGCATCTGCACATTCTTCTCTGTCGAAGTATTTTAGACATTCTAATTTTGGGGATGATTATTTTTCAATGTTTAAATATAATTTTTATATTATATGCAGTGTATTTCAAGGAGAGGCTTTCTTTTGAGTGGTGGCAGCACTAATCAGAAATGATCTTTTCGCTGTAGTTGTCGAAACCAGAGTATTTATAATGAAAAAAAACTGAGGCATCAATATCTCAATGGTGTTATCTCTCTGTAGTAGGTCATTATGCCATAAGAGTATTTTTCAACAAATAAATAAAGAATAAAGTGATGGGTACCAATTCCGGTCTTTTCTCAAGACTACAAATTGTTGCAAATTTGTACTATTCCGTTTAAGCTTTTATGCAGCAAATTTTTCTGAGAGAAACAATTCTTTGAAGTTTATTATGGAGGGGATAAAAAATTACTGTTTTGGAGGGCCTTACAAGACAAGAATAAGGAAGTTCACAAACTCATTTATAAAATTGGTCCCAGTTTTATGCAAAAATTGTTCGAAGGTTAACAATTCGTTTAATTTTCATTTGCACAGTCTTAATAAGGAAAGATTACATGCAAAAACACATGTGGATGCTATAGTTTCGATTTTCTCGACCCAGGTGAATATTTTATATAAAAGATTTTTAGTAAAGTGACTTTTTTTGATGAGTTACTTCACCCGTCAAAAAAAGCTTTGAATCTTTGAAAACACACCGTATAGTGTATATGCACAAACACCAGGTACGTCCGTCATTGAACTAGGGAAGATCTGGTCAGCCTAGATTAAGACCACTTTTGAGGAGTTATTGCTTCAAATGGACCGCGTGGGTAGATTTCATGGAAAAAAGGAAAACTATTATTGCTAAATAGTAAATTTTATTGAAATTTTAATATATAAAATATTGAAGGTAAACATTACAATTCAAAATACATCACAGCCATTTCACATAATACATAAAACCCTAATGGAACAGGATATATACCCAAGACTTCTTCCCCATTAGGTAATGATATTATTTTTCGAACTCCTTTTTTTGGTATCCGATTTACTGATTCTCCAGATTCAGTGTCTGTTTTATAACTGTAATAGAAAATGTGCCTACTCATATCACTAATAAGTGTATACGCATAATTTGAGGGACAGCATATAAACCTCCTATTAGCTGTTGTACTCTGAAACACGACAGACATAAAATATTCAATTCGAATAATCAACAAAGGACTAACTTGAATATGACCCATTCTAAGAAGAATTGCTGGATTCTGCAATGCTAAACTGTTTTCTGCAAAACAAGGTTTCCAAACACATATATCATCTGCATGGCTTACTCCAAAGCTCGGAGCATTCGAATTGTTAGCTTCCATGGAGAAAAGAACTGGGCATGGACCTAAACTATATCGATCAGTAATCTTATGAGTACTGCCACATATTCTATCCAGAATTGTATGTTCACTATTTCGGAAATCTATATCTGCTGCTCCTATGCTAATCGGAAGGTCATCATCGTCATTACTTTCCTTCAAAGAAACTATTAGTTAGTGTGAGCTAAAGAAAATATTAATATCAAAAAAGTCACATGTAATGTAATCATTACAACATGATTTTCAATGCGATATTTTCTTTATTTTACCTTTTTAGGTTTTATGATACATAACGTCAATTTCTGCATATAACCGTATAACTTGATGTTTTTGCTCGAGTGGCTATGGAAGGGATAGTGATAAGTTATCAATTTTAATTGATTCTTCGTTCGTACTACAAATTTTGTATATCAGCATGTAATTTGTCTATAAGGACACTCTGGAATTCAAATCATTGTACATTAAAGAAATTTCAGTGATTTCAATAATTTCAGATCCATCTCCCTATTCTTTCCAATCCATAATGAAAAATATTTACTGAAGTGAACAACTTAGTTGAGATTCGAATATCCTGTTTTCACTTGAATGTTTTTTGTATGTTCCCTCTTATGTTATTTAAAATTTATATACAATTTTTAGCAATTCGGATGAATTTACCAGTGAATTTCCCTTATATGGTCCCTATAATAATGAAGAATATTAGAAGAATACATAAGTGAATAACTCCGTCGCTTGTTCAGTTCATAAAATTTCCTGACAAAATTTTTTATCTTCAGTAAAATGTGAATTAAAAAAAAATATAATATGTTATGACAATTATAACATGGTAATAAAATTTTTTTTTATAATGTTATCTCTTTTGAATTAGTTTAAGAAGTTAATCATCCCTAGGCGGAACTTTACTTTACTTCTTCTTCTTCTTCTAATGCATATTCACTAATGAATGTTTGCGACCACACGATTCATTTCTATTCCGTCTCTAGCTGTATGTATTACGCTTTCCATTGTTCGCAAGCCTGTCCACTGTCTTATGTTACGTAGCCATGACATCCTCTTTCTTTTTTATTCATTGTGACCACCTTTATTGTCCAGCTCTCCACACCGTACAGTAACACCGACCAAATGTAACACCTCACAAATCTCATTCTCAGGTTTAGGTTAAAGCCCGCATTGGTAAGAATACGTTTAAATTTCATGAATGTGTTGCGGGCATTTTCTATACATTTTATTTCCAGGTCAGATGTCCAGTCTTCAGTGAGCCATACTCCAAGGTATTTAAACTTATTTACACGCTCAATTAATGACCCATCAGATGTTAGTTTTGCATTATTGTGTCTGTCTGGTTGACGAGTAATGACCATATATTTTGTTTTTTTGGCATTTATTTTAAGGCCCATTCTCTCGCTGTGTTGTCCTACTACGTCGACAAGGTATTGAAGATCATTCATATTGTCAGCAATTAAGACCGTGTCGTCTGCGTAGCGAATGTTATTAATCCATGTTCCTTTGACTTTAATACCCCTCTCAACGTCCTCAAGTGCCCCTTGGAAGATGTTCTCACATCGATCTTTATGTGAGCAGATTGTTTCAGATAGAGATTTTCAATGCAGCGAATATCTTTGCCGTCTATATCCATTTGCCTCAGAATTGTTAGTAATTTATGATGTTGAACTCTGTCAAAGGCCTTCTCGAAGTCTATGAAGCATAGGCATACATCTTTCCGCTGATCGTGGCAGTTTTGTATAGTACTTGTGTTGCTACTAATGCTTCTCGAGTTCCCAGGGAATTACGAGTCGCTGATGTTTTGCTCACATTTTCTGAATATTCTCTGATGAATTATCTTGAGGAACAGTTTTAAGGAGTGGCACATAAGGCTGATAAGTCTATGATCCTCGCATTTCCTAGCGTTGTGGCAAAGGTATGAAGGAATGACAAATTGAGCGGGATATTGACCGGTTTCATATATTCTATTGAAGAGTTTGTGAAGAACTGTTACCCCTTTGTCGTCAAGCAGTTTAATAAGCTCTGCAGTTATCTCATCGGGACCAGGTGCTTTGTTATTTTTCAGTGTGCGGATGGTCTTTTCTATTTCTGCTTTTGTTATTGAGGGTCCTGATAGATCATCCTCCGTATCTTGGCCAAGAGTTCTGTCATCCGAGAATAAGTTTCTGATATAATTTTCCCATATTATTTTTCGCGCATTGATGTCGCCTGCGATTTCGTTATTCTCATTTGTTATGATAGAGAAGTTTCTTTTTCGGTATATTCCTGCCGTTTCTTTTAGTTTCTTGTGCAAGTTGAGATCAAAAAAACAAAACCATATATTACAGTTTGGCGCATATTAGTTTTTTCTTTATTCTACTGAATGAATGGAACAGGCTCTCCATTTTATGTCCGTGAACTTTTAGTGACCTATCAGGTAGGAATTATTTGTTAGTTTTTCGTCAAATTCTCTGTCAAGTCACAATCGAATAGAAAGAAACATGAAGAATATTATATAGGATTGATACCAATTTTAAATTTTGATATTTTTGATGACCTTCGTATCGATGTGTATTAGTGATTAAAGGTTTCTTTTCGGTCGAAATTTCAGAGACTCAATTAGACAAAATGCCGACGTTTCGATTTTATTTTTAAAATCATCTTCAGGGCTCTAAATTAAATGACAAACTTTATAGTATAAACAAGAGAAAAAAAGAACAGACACATATAACAATTATTGAATAAGCACATTAATCACACTAACAAAGTAATAAATATGATCAAAAATATCTTTGAAATTATTACATATATACAAATAACAATTAGAAGCTACTCACATTGCCAGTTGGTCTCTTTTGTCAATTCGAAAATTAAAAACAACGGGGATGAAATAATAAAAGACATTATATACGGTTGACTAAATTGTACGAAATAAAATAGTATACATGGTGTACATTTGAAAACGAAACAGACGAGATTACAGACGAAATGAATTTTTTCGATAGAAATGCTCGGACAGGTCGATTTCTGTTTCGAGGGGGACAACTTACGATGTAGGTTACGGACGCATAGCGCTTCAATCCTTGCTACTACAACCCTCACTCCCAAATTTTGAATAGGGAAGATGGGGTGAGTGATACTTCATTTGAAAGGTATTTTTATACTGATTTCAGCACAGAAATTTTTTTTGTTTCTTAATTATTGTTAAATTCAATGATGTATTAGGTGGTATAATTGAGACTATTTTAAATGTTATTAGTTGCTTGTCCATTCAATTAACCTTTGTTGATAAATAGCATTGAGAACTGGATTGGTTCAGTGAATTTATTATTTTTCTATTATGTTTGTAAATTAATACTGTTATTAAGCAATATTATTTGGTTTCATGGTGTATTAGGTAGTGGTTGGGCCTTTGCCATTAATGCTGTTGTCTTGTGAATGTAATTCCTTTGTTCACATACTGCGTTGTCTAATTTCATATAACTATTTCCTTTGTTCACATAACGCTTTGTTTAATTTCATATAACTATTATCTTTGTTCACATAATACTTTGTTTAACTTCCTATAACTAATTCTTTTGTTCACATAATGCTTTGTTTAACTTCATACAACTAATTCCTTTGTTCACATACTGCTTTGGCTAATTTCATATAACTATTTCCTTTGTCACATAATGCTTTGTTTGATTCATATAATTCTATTTCCTTTCTTCACATGTTTTGGTTGTTCTTGTGATGTTTTGCTCACTTTATATAATTCTACTTGTGCCATAAGAAACAAACCCCTTATAGCATGTGATTCCATTGTCTCCGATATGACTACTTGTGGAGTTCAGGTGTCTACCATAACAATGAATGCCTTATTTTTCAGCTTTCTACAATGTGTTACTGGAGGGTTACCGATCAATTTTATTTACTGTACACTATGGTACAATAGGAATTACCAATCGTTCTGAGGGTCTGGACCTGTGATTAGACAGAAACATATGGAGACCTCCACTAGTGATAGTACTAGTATGGCTGATATGGAATAATGGATGTAACCAGTGTACATAGCACCATTATAGCAAAGGGTAACGTTGTTAAGTTACCCCTGTCTCATGTAATCATTATGTATATTTCGTACTGTTGTAATTGGTCATTTTACTGTGTAATGTACTTGCCTTACTATTCATGGTTATTGTTGTGCATATTTCGTACTGTGTTAACTTATTCTTCTTACTGTCGTGATGTATCTTCTTGTTGTCGTTATGTATATTTTCTTCGGTTGATTATGTAGATTCTCTGCTTTCATTATTTATATTGTTTATTATCGTTTACCTATATCGGTTTCTGTCATTTGTGTCCATAATGCATTCTGGTTATTCTGGTCCTTATTATTTACTCGTGATGGATATTCTATCAAAATTTGTTGTTTATTAATGCTATGATCTCGTACAGCTATCTATTTATCTATATGCTCGTATTATATTATATATTTCATTTAGGGATCTCGAGATTGTGGACCATTTCTATACTGTTGTACGAGATTTCTTAGGTTCCTGGATCGAAGGCCTTGAAGGGCCGGTTCCAAACGCCTTAAGGCAGGGACCGTTACCATCATGGGCTACAAGGCATAAGAGAATATACCTTTTCTTATCAACCGCGAAACTTTCTGTCATTTTTTTAGAGCCGCCGCTGGAACTCCATGACCTTCCCCGTGTTCCCAATTCCTTAGCTCATACGATATTATAGTTATGGCTCACCTACCCTGGGGCCGTGACCATGACGATGGTCATAATTAGTCATTTACACATTTGCCATTATTATTAGCCTGTTGCATTATTGAAGTGTGCATTTACTATGATTATTACCCTTGTTGCCTAATTGGAGTATATATATTTGCAATGATTATTAATTCTCGTTGTTTTATTGAAGTTGACATCTTAACCATGCTTATTATTCTCTTTGTACGATGGAAGTTGCTCTGATTATTATGATTACTACCTGTTTTGTATTGTTATAGTTTCTCAGCATTGTTATACTTGCCTTTGCTAGCCGCTAATGATTGACTATTTAGTTTTAAACAAGTGCCCTAACATCACCTAACATGAGGGGTTTTCTGCCTGAGGCTTTCCCCTATATTCTTTTAGACCCTTAATAAATAGCTGATTGTTTGGGTCTAACCGTTGTGTTTTATTTACCATCTTTGTTTCCCAATTATTTTCACTGATCTCAATTATCACGAACTTGAATTATTACGTAAACATAACGTAGAGTCCTACCCTTGCTAAACGATCACATTAAATAGCCAAGTCTTTGTATCTTAGACCAGGGTAGAAGCCTTTAAAAATAATGAAAAGTGAAAAAAAATTATAATAGAATGAAACCCATTAGAAAAGGAGGGAAATATGATAAAAATGAAAGGAAAAATAATTTACGGGCGATCTGAGATTGGGAAGGGGATGGGGGTGAGTTTTAAGGGTAAAAACGGTTTTTCTCGATTTCCGGCAAAACTAAAAGTCCTATCGAAAAAAGTCAAATGGAAAAGTTGTAGATAATAAAAAGATCTAAAACTTTTGTATAAACACATTTTTCACATAACCTCAAAATTTATGTGAAAAATTCAAAAAAACCAAGTTTTTGGTTTTTTATTTTTATCTTTTACAAAAATTTTTTTTTTAACAAAATTTTGTGTAAAACTTACTACCTCTTTATGTCCCAAATACGCTGTAATTTATTTGATTAAAAATATTTATTTTTTCACCTTATTTTGAATTAATATTGAAAAATCACCCTAATTTTCAATCGAAAATTCATCCGTCAAAATATCAGCTTTTTTCAAAAAGTTTGTATGGTTTCTGTTCGTTGAAATCTCTACTTTCCGATGGCGAAAAAAAAAATATATGTTACTATGGTAAATCTTCTCAGAAAACGCAAAAATTAAAAAAAAAACTTGAATTCGAAAAATTTTTTTAAATTTTTTGTATCTGGAGTCATTCAGACTCCAATGTCGCAGTTAGTTTTGAAAATGATATTTGTCATTTCTTTCGAAAGAAAGAGTGGCAAATGTTACAACCACATCTTAGGTTGTCCCTCTCGAAACAGAAATCGACCTGTCCGAGCATTTCTATCGAAAAAATTTATTTCGTCTGTAATCTCGTCTGTTTCAAATGGCCACCCTGTATATACTCAGTTCAGGATCCAGCCCTATTCAACCGCTGGCTCGTCAGTTACAGAATTATCGTCTTGTTTGTTATTATTTCATTATCAATAAATATTATGTATTTACCAATGTTTTCTCGATTTTCAATCATTCCCTCAACCCTTAAGAATCCTTCATTTCCACCTTCTTTTCCACTTTCACATCTTACAATTTTTAAATTGCCTCTTTTCGCTTTTTCCATGGTAGAAAAACAGGTATGATCTTTAGATATCTTATTTCCGTTCGTATACGCGCATCTCATCTGTACACTGCAGCTCTGAATTCTTGGAATAAATATCATTCTTTTCCCAATTTATTCCCAATTATTTCATATTTTCCACAAAATAGAATTCCCAGATTGAAGTCACGTAAACCATTATGGCATAATACGTTCTTCAATATGAACATTAGTGATAAAGAATTATGGAAGACTGAGTGGAACTCTTACGAAATGTTCAATAAGTATCTCGTTTCTGATCCTTCTGAAAAAGTTCCTGGTTTTGATCTTCCAAGAAAAATTTGGACAGTTCTTAATCGTTTGAGAACAGGTCATGGTCGTACCAATGGCATACTATTTAAATGGAACTCAGTTCCTAGCGCAAGTTGTGAATGTGGAGAAGCAGAAGAAACAATACCCCATCTCATCAATAGTTGTCCCATATATAAATTTCAAGATGGTTTTAGGGCAATTCATGATGTTTCCAACTCTTTCTTGGAATGGGTTATAAATTTCAAACGAATATGATACGTATTTTTGTTATTCATTTCTTTTTTCTGCTTTTGTCTTTTTATTTCCAGATTCACTGTGAGCACCTTGAAGAAGTCTCTGTCTCCATCAATAGAAGATCACTCTTGAAGAAAGAAGTCCCTAAAATATATTTCAGCTTATTTTTGTATTTTCACACTTAGACGGGGAGCCAGGGTTTTTTACTGGGGTTTTTTCCCTAGCCTTTTATGTCATACGCCGAATTGCATGACACCCCGTTACTAACCCCTGATCTATATACTTTATTGTTTGCTAACTAAATATTGTCAGCCAAAAATTCAAAAGAATATATATATATATATATATATCTGTGACGTCATCTTAGTCACAAAACAGTAAACAATACTTGGTTTTGAGGTTTATATCATGGGAGAAAAATAATTTTCTAACATGATTTATATTAAGAAAGAATTAATTAACTTTGATCAGTAAAAGAATACCTTCATACCTTTATTTACAGCCTAAATCCGTAATCTAACGACATGCTTCGTTATGCGACTCAGATGACGTTAGAATATGAGAGATACTTTCGAGTTTTCTATCTCTCTCCAAGGCGCAAGATCATACCTGTTTTTCTATATTATTTTCAACAATGTTGATCGAAGCATGAAATAATGTGCCCACAACGTCGAAATTTCAGTGTTCCTACTTCTCTCTGGATTTCGCCAGAAGTAAATTCAGTGAACCCGCGAAAGTTCAGGAATATGCAAGGTAATGAATAATCACTATCAGCGTTCATGATTATAAATTGTTGTTTAATTCCTTGTAAAATACAACGAATCAAAAAAAAAACCGAAATGAAAATTGTTAACTTTTGTCATAATAAAGTAATTTCCATGGTTACTACATCTATATTTCAATATTGAATTTAGAGAAACCTGTTTAAACTCACTAACTTACATCTTAAATGAAATATTATTCAATTAGTTCTTTAAATGTAAATCAATAAACGAAGAAAAAATAGTATTTATAATTCGTAGGAAAAGCATACTCCCAACATCGTCGCTACGATCCTCATCTGGTAATTATCACAGTCGTTTGGGAATATCATGATTTTCCCACTTATTATACAATATACCAGTGGCGGATTTACAAATTTGCCGCTAGTAGGCCATTCAATTTTTGCCGCCCTACTGACTTTTGAAATTCAATACGTTAGTTTAATCTCGTTATTAGTACGATTGTGAATTTAATGATATTTCTGTCAGTTACTAGATTATTTTTGCAACCCGCTATGTACTGAAGAGTTTAATGTTGTCCTAACAAGTTTATTTGACAGGCAAAACAAAAAACTCCCGACTTTAAAGCGTAAAACCTCTGTAACTTTCAAACGGCTCAATCGATTATCATCAAACATGTCTAAGAACACTCGCCCGTAAAACAACTGTAATAAAAAAAAAATAAATTGAAATCAGTTCATTCGTTCGGGTGCTATGATGCCACAGACAGACAGACACGTCAAACATATAAAACCCCTCTTTTTGCGTCGGGGGTCAAAAATAGCAGCATGTACTAATCATAAGGTGGAGAAAGGCATGACTTAAAAATACCTACACTATATGAACACAGACAAAATAATGAGTGGTCAGAAAACATTGTTTTTGTTACATAATTGTTATTGCACTTAACAGTTTAAAAACAATACAACAATTTCTATTAAAATATAACATGTTAACAATCAGTTAATGGTGACAGACAATGAGATTAAATAAGTTTTACATTATTTTCTTGCGAGATTTTAAATTTGCAAAATCATCAATTATATCGTCGTATGAAATCTTTTTCATAAGTTCTGACTCTATGCACAAAAGAGATAAAGCATTAAGCTTTTCTTGACTTAAAGTTGATCGTAGATAGTTTTTAACCCGGTTTAAGCAAGAAAGCTTCTCTCACCTGAACAATTTTTCACCGCTGTGCACAAAGCCATGCTATATCCAAGTTTGGATAAATATGCTCCAAATTGTGTTTTCGCAGAAACAAAGATAGACTTTGTAATGATCCAGAATCTGGTTTTATCGAAATTCTTTCAGAAGAAAGGTGGCATTGAAAATGGAAGCATTCCTGAACTAAATCAGATTCTAAATCATTAGGATACATTATTTCCAACGCAATGGCTTTTTCGTTAGGGTCGATGGTAACAATTCACTCATTTTGGTTAGAAATGAAAACTTCTCGTTAAACTCGTGGTAGGCCTCTTGCCGTTTCTCTAACTCGGAAATGAGCCGATCTACGAGGGCGAGAAACGTATTAACCCCAAAAGATTCACTTGCAGTCATTATAATAACTTCTTCAGATGTTTCATCAAATCTTTTTTTTCTTGTCGGTTGTCTTTTTCCAATCTCTATTGTATATTGCTTCGATACGCTTAATTCCATCGCCCTTTCTTGGAAATAATTAAAATTCTCTCGTTCAGCTACAAAAAACTTACGGAGTGATTCGTAAAGATCGGCAACGGTGATCAAATCTACAGTGGAAGCCTGAATTTGAAGACTCATTTTGTTTATTCTTTCCAAAAAAACATTCCACACAACTACCATTACCGCCGTTTCCAGTTTCTCCAAATTCTAAAGTATTTCCATCTTTGATTGATTTCAAAGTCTGAATAACAGCGTGCCAAGAATCTCTTAAACTTTTACATTTCTCCTCTCTGGCTGACCAACGTGTCAAGTTCACTCTCTTCAGGGTTTTGCCTTTCCCGATTTCACTCATTAATTTAAGCCACGTTGTGTCGAGTTTACAAAAAAACGTAAATTTTCTGTAACAGCAAGAAAAAGCGACAAGCTTCTGAGCATGATTCAGCAGCCGCAGTTGCCACTAAATTCAAAGAATGGACAGAACAAGGCAGGTAAAGTGCAAATGCTGCTTGGTTTCGAATTTTTGCCTGCAAGCCATTGTACATGCCAGACATGTTCGCGGCGTTATCATATGACCGTCCACGACAGTCCTGTAAACAGGGTCTTTCACGAGGAACCTCACCCATATTTATACGGGAAACTACTGAACGTATTTTCATGAAATTCAGCACTTAGGCCCGGTTGTACAGTGACAACTCAATTCGAAGCTCAACTGAGCTCGGTTCACTCTTGAGCCAGGTTCAGATATGTCATCCGGTTGTACAGGTTATGTTTGAGGCGAGTTCAAGTGAACTTTCCTTGAGTAAAATTCTTCAGAAAATGGCAACGTCGCTTCCTTTGAGACATGCGTTTTTGATACGAATAGTAACAAATTTTGGACAAATGGAAAAAAGAAGAAGAATTAAAATTCTTCTATGACAAGAGCGCAAATATAATTTTAAAAATTTGAATTGTTCTATTTGAACAAGATTAGTTGATGAGTGCTGTTGTGGTTGTGATTGAAAAAAAAGTGTCAGTAATAACGTCAGACGTAAAGCGAAGCGCAAATTTCACGTGCTCCGAAGAGAACATTTTAATAAATCTTAAAAATACAGCAATATAATTGAAAATAAACAAACTGATAGTAATATAAATAAAATGAAAGGTGGATACTGGAAGAGAATAGAACGGGAGTTCAATAGTGAAAGTGGACTAATATTCCGAGACTCCCTTTGTTTAAAAAAAAAAAAAATACGAAAACTTGAAGAAACGCACAAAAAAAATTCTCAGAGGAGAAATGCTATGCGCTGGGCACAGGCGGAGGACCTGCAAAGTATGTGAAATTCAATCAAGTAGATGTTCTGGGATACCACAAAACGTACTCCATCTTTTGATAAACGGAATCTTTGTAAAAATTCAGTTTCATTCCAGACCTAGAAATAATTCTCCCTATATTTCTTCGGCATTCTACTCGAATTCATAGCAAAATTCACTGCTTCCACAAAATCTTCATCATCGGTCAATTCCGCAAGATTATTGTCGAGTTGAAAATCCAGTTCTATTAATTTCATATTAAAAAATTCTGTTTTTGAGTGAAACACGAACACAACTCATTCACGAAAATACTACCTTAGCAAGCCTTTCAACTACAACTATTTGACATATAGGTAACCTATAAATTGTAAATTGAACTCTATGATTGAACTGAAATTTCTGTTGAACCAGGCTTGAGCGCCCGATTTTGGAAGTTCAACTTGAGGGTCGGTTTGAGTGAAGTTCAGCCTTGAACTCGCACTGTACAACAGATATTTCTTATTTGAGTTGGGTTCAGTCTTGAACTAGGCTTGAACTCGGACTGTACAACCGGGCCTTAAAAGTATTTCACGATGCTGATGAAATCTAAAATATTTTCAAGGCATGAGCACCTCCGGTTTTTCCGGAAATTACGTCAACTTCCGTTTTTCAAATTACAACACCATTTTTTTATTGTAGAAATAGATTCCTTAAAAAATTTCAAGTTATTTTGATGTAACATTTTTCAGTTTTGGTTGGAAAATTCTCTCTGAGCAGGAAAATTCGAAAAAAATCGAAAATAGAGCTCCGCTGAAACAAGAATAACTTCGAGGTTTTTGGATGGAAAATTTTCATTTTGGGATTTTTATCATGAATCGCGATTTCGATTTTTGAAAAATGAAAATTTTCCATCCAAAAACCTCGAAGTTATTCTTGTTTCAGCGGAGCTCTATTTTCGATTTTTTTTCGAATTTTCCCGCTCAGAGAGAATTCTCCAACCAAAACTGAAAAATGTTACATCAAAATAATTTGAAATTTTCTAAGGAATCTATTTCTGCAATAAAAAATGGTGTTGTAATTTGAAAAACGGAAGTTGACGTAATTTCCGGAAAAACCGGAGGTGCTCATGCCTTGAAAATATTTTAGATTTCATCAGCATCGTGAAATACTTATAAGTGCTGAATTTCATGAGAATACGTTCAGTAGTTTCCCGTATAAATATGGGTGAGGTTCCTCGTGAATGACCCTGTATTTATGCCCAGTGTTTCGAGTTCTGAAACAATGACTGAAAACATTTCGTCAGCTTTATGTCCTACTGACGGCAAAAACTTGAGAAATCTTTCACACGGTTCACCTGATTCCAAGGGTAAGTTGATACACGTGTGCTATATCAGGTGTTGAATCGATGATTAGAGAAAAATATTTCGCTCTTCTTATCTCGTCTGAAATCTGTTTCAAGACTTTTTGACCCATCAAGAAAATAAACTCATCGCAAACGGCCTTTGATAAGTAATTGGTATTGCCTGATCCTTGATTCCCAAATCACTCAGGTATCTGCCCCCGCTCCGCACCAGAGCTATTGCCGCCCCACAACCGCCGAATTGAAAAAAATAAATATGTGGTCCTCCACCAATTACTTTAAAGAATGTCTATGAAAAATTTCAAAGAGATTGGACCACGGAATCACGTAGTTTCATACAAAAGTTGACCCCCTTTTTGACCCCCTTAAGGGTACAATTTTGATGAATATTTTATGCTAAATGTTGAACCGGACTTCAGACCACACAATTCAAGGAGATTCATGTAAAAGTGCCCAGTAGTTTTCGCGTGATGTTCATACAAACAAACGGACAGACAGACAGACAAACAAGAAATTTAAAAGAAATCTAATTCTATCTACTCAGTTACTCATCTTAAGCCATCCTAGCGAATTTTTTTTCGAATATCTTTAATGTACAGACTATTTTAGGTTTACGATTTTATTATAGTATAGATTTTGTACACGTATAATTATGAAAAAAAAAAACTGTAAAAAAAAATTTGCTAAATTTGCTGCCCCTCTAAATCTGCCGCCCTAGGCACCGGCCTACTTGGCCTATAGGTAAATCCGCCACTGCAATATACTATTGTTTGATAAAGACATTTCGTTGCTGTTATGGGAAATAGTTTTAATTTGTAATTGAATCGATTGTCTATTAAATCTTGTGTTAAGCTTATTTTACCCTTTCACAGTAAAGCAACACATATCACCACAATAGTTATTCTTCAAACACCAAAAATTCCTGGGCCAATTCCTTTTTTAGCGTTTTCATGGCTGGTTGTTCCATCAGGCATGATCTCTAGATGGTGGCTTATCTAGGATTATCTTTTTATTATTTCTCCGATTAACCACCCTCTAGGGATCATAGATTGAACAACCGGCTTTGAGGTGCTGTAATATAACTTATGGCGTCCTAAATTATGAGGAAATTCGAGAAAGAAATAATCGTATACAACTCACCGGGTCACTTTCCGAATAATCACCAAATCCTCCGACATATTGTATTCTTGTCTCAAAGTCCCTGAGAACACTCGACCATTCTTCTTTATCATCTATTTTGGCAATTGTTATTTCTATTAAGTTCTTGGTTATAGAAATAGTAGTTTGTTCCTCATGCACCACTGCATATAAAGCACCACATAGTAAACTAAAAAAACGATTGAGTGAAAATAAATAACAATATGTCACTATTAATTATATCAAAAGGTGAAGAAAAAAATTGAAAAGCAATGACATAAGGTCAGGAGCTTTTGCGCGCTTGTTTTAGAGTCTCTTCCCGTACTCTACTCATAGTTTTCCTGAAGTTTTTTGTTCGAAGCTTAAATTCCCTTCTCCTAAAAACCTTAAAGTCAGTGCTTTTCTAAATTTTAGCAACAAACATCATTTCACCGTAGATGAAGCATTTCGATTAATTTTCCACAAACTGAAACTGAATTTAAAGTCCGACCGACGTAGCTTAGAAAGCATTGAGCATTGAAACTTCTGACGAACTCTTCTCCGATTTTACGAAAAATTTGTATTTTAAGACGAATAATTAGGGCTTTTTTTCTATAAGTTTGAGGGCAATGGGGTGTACCAAGGAATGATCCTGTTGTTTCGTCCTCGAATGCCACCCCAAAGTTTCAAGGAGCCAAGAGTCGACACCGAACGTAAATGTCAACGTAACTAATCAACATTATTTGCAACTTCTGTGATTGCTTGCTCGTAAATTCATGAGAAAATAGTTTTATTTTATGATGGAAAAAAGTTACCAAAACAAAATTTGAGAATATGTTAGATATTAATGACGTCCACACAAGCACAGTTTTTGTTTAAATACATCGGATATCTTATGGAGTTTGAAGTATTATAACATTTTTTAAAATTTTCTAGCCTGTCGATTTGTGCGAAATTTTGTAAGCCTATTCGTTTCCATGCAGTGAATATTTTAGGAGTTATAGAGGAAACCAAATTTTAGATACTCATAACTCCTGAACTATTTGACGGATTTGGCCTATTAACGAACTTAACCGAAATATTAGGACAGTTAATCTATTTTGAAAATATGAAAACTCAAGCTCATCTCTTTAAGGACGATATAGAGCATACGGCCGACCGGTCGGATAGACATAGACTTTTTTCTTTGAAAAGAAGGATCTATGTTCTAGTCAAACGTATTTTGTCATTGTTGTGATTGAATGATTTAGTTATGTGTTAGAGCTTCAAAGATGGATGTGATCGTCGATCCACGTTGGTTGATTGCTGATCAAGCGAAAAATAAGTTTCATAAAATATTTTGATGATTGATCAACCTAGAAAGAGGATGTTAATCTACAATCAAGAATTGGGTGATCACGAGAGTTGAGAATACTATTTTCCCGACATTATTTATTGAACATCGTAATAATATACAATAGTATTCACTATATTGCAGTTACATACTTTTTTTGCAGAAAAAACCTAATATTAATGAGTGAGTCTTCAAGATATGATTCATGGCATAAAAATTTAATTATCGATAAACAAAATCCTTCTAAGTCTTTTTCGTAATCTTCAAATTCAATTCAATGGTTTCAATATCCTCTAATTGCTTCCTGAAATAGAGAAGGGAAAATAATTATATGTATCATATGCCTAACAAGCAACTTTGGCTAAGTATTTTACTTACTACGGAAAGGTCCAACATCTATACTGAGAGGTTTTGTTTGTATATGTGGAAAATTTTCTTTCATTAATGAGTCCTTTCCACTCGTTATTTCTGTACACTAGTAAAAGGAAAGTATCGAAACAACAGTAAAAGCTGATCATCTAATGTCACTGCTCTTCAAATCAAAACTCACTTTTGTACACGACGTATTATGATATACTAGTGGAAAAGCCCGTGTCGCCACGGGCGCAAGTAAGGAAGCGCGCGGTCGTTATTAGCAAATGCCCCCTTATAAGCAGCCGTTCATGTCATTTTGTGTCTAGCTTTCATCGAGTGAAGACGTGTTTAAAAAATGCCCAAAAAACTTTCCTACGACCAACTGAAACGCCAACAGCGGCGATTTCAAAACAGCCTTCTGAAAAAGAAGTAAAAAAAGAAGAGCAGAGGCAATTGGAGCAACTGCAGAAAGAAAACGTGGAACGCGCGAAAAAGAAAAGGGAGCTTCTGGAAAATCAGATGAAAGCTCCTGTTTTTCGTGCACGAAACCTGGAGGTGTACGAATATAGCACAGGGCTACAACCGCCAAATTACAATTGTTCGGTTTGCCCAGAGATGCAATGTAAATGCATTAAATCTTAGTTTAAGTTAAACCTTGATACCTTTCTGTTCTTAATTTTGGCTGATTCTGTCTTATCCAATTTAAGTTATTACTTTCTTGATTGACGTATGAACAGCAAACGTACTGCAGAAACAATTTTCCCGCACTCTGTAATGCACTAAACCCCGGTTATGCTGGGCTGTTGCACGTTCGTTTCTATGGCTTATGTTGAAGCTGAAACCAAATTCGCCGTTCGGAAAAAGTAGTGGGTACGCCATTGGATCCATGCGTGGGCTAAGATTTGATATTGTTTGCAATGGTCCATTTTTTGCATGAACCGCAAAATCAATATGTTCTGGCGGTTCTCCATTTTCGTCGACAAATATTGTTGCAACACTGTCTCCTGTCGGCAAATTGTATCTAGGATCGTTGTCTGTACGCGCAAAAACCATTCGAATATCTGGTAATTCACGATTTTCAGCTTTAGCTTTTCGACGTTCTTCTCGTAATCTTTCACCCATTGTGTAAAAAGCTCTTGCAAATGGGTTATTTTCATGAAGCATTTCATCTAGTCGAAGCATTGTCACTGGATTGCATCCTTGGTTAGCTGGGTGTTGGAATCTATGTTGCAGAGCTTCATTAGTATCAAGTGTGTACAGTTGACAGAATCTGGGCGTGTTTCCAGGTTGCGGAATAATGGAACCAATTCTGCTGTATGATGTTCCATGCAGACAAAATGAATAAGGCCAGTTGATGCAAATTCTCTTAAGCTAACATTTTGGGAAGCAAACGCAAAGGCACTGTTATACTGGCGTATATTGTTTTAGAAATTCTTCGATTCTTCATCTGTTCCGGTGTAAAGTTCTCTGAGCAAAGCTGGCACTTCTTTCAATTGCATCTGCTTGCCTTTCTGGCAGCACTGGCTGAATCCATCTCGCCCTTTTTCACCCCTAAAATGCAGAGCATTGCAAAATTGACACGATTCGCTCATTTCGCCGACAGAAAACGCGGGAATTTCGTCTTCAACCGGAGCCCTTCTCGCTACAAATACTGATTACATTGCGTAATTATTTTTTTGAACGCGGCGTCGGTTTCTTTCAGTTCGGGTTGTCCGGGTAGCGTTTCGAGAACCCACTGGTCTGCCTCGTCGTCGTGTCTCCATTGTAAATTAAAATTTTAAACTGGACCTAACTCAAAATTGAAAACTCGGATGTGACCCGTTTTCAATTTTCACCCAAAAATGGAGAATAACCATCCAAATTTGGGTTTTCAATATCTTTTTCAATTATAATTTTCTAAAATAACTTACTCGGTAGGTTTGGAAATTAAAATAAGCTTAAAATCAAGCTCGTCAAAACACGTATTTCCTCTTTGAAAGTCAAAGCTGAAATTATAGATGTTTATTATAATTATTAAACGTTATTAAGTTTGACAATTACTTTTAAAATGAAACTTTTTCAAAATCGCAGTTTCCATCTTATATTTTCAAGCACGTTATATAAAATATAAATTGTTTTAAAATTATTCAAATGCTCACTTTCTGACCAACTCAGGTAGTACTCTTGAACCTTTTTTAACTCGCCCTAATAGTTCAACTTTCACTTAAGGTAATTTTATTCAAATAACAAAATTTGAAATTTTCAACTATTGCAAATTCACAAATTATTTTATTCACAAAAATTCAATTCACCCTTTTAAATTGAGAGCCTACATAAAACAACTGAAATAAAGTGTTTTTCCTCTTCTAGTAATGTTACCATATGATGTTATAATTTAAATACAAATGAAGTTAATCAAATTTACACCTCTTAGTTTTCATGTTTACCTGAGCCGGAAAAACATAAATAATATCATCATCTTTATGCTTGATTGAGCAGACCATAGTTACCAAACTATTGTCAATAATTTTTTTTTTAAATGTATCTTGAATTTTTGGCATCTTCGTTTATTTCAGCAATATAATTTGACCAAAAAATCGATTTGTAAGATTGTTTAATGGGTCTGAATAAACAAATCGAGTTCCACTGAAAAAATGGAATAGATTTTTAAAGTCTTCAAATACCCTGTTTTAATTAAAATTCACTTCACCCTTTTAAATTGAAAGCCTACATAAAACAACTGAAATAAAGTGTTTTTCCTCTTCTAGCAAAATGTTACCATATGATTTATAAGTCACATGTTATAATTTGAATACAAATAAAGTTTATCAAATTTACAAAAGTTATATGACGGTAATGGTGACTTGGAGTGCAAGAAGAAGAAATTAAAGCCCATATCAGTAAAAATTTGTTGAATGGTGGCGCCATCTACAGCGAAAACATGCCAAACCCTTAATTTTGCCAGAAATTACACCGATTTGAAGCAGCAAATAGGAGAGGGGTTGTATAACATCAGGACAACGCCAGATCTCGCACATCTTTGATGACCCGCTAAAAGCTTCGGCTGGCACCGAACGATTGTCATTTGTTTTTTTTTCATCTATGTCCAAGGCTCTTGTTGGTTTACAATTGTTCTCAAGAGAAGATTGTGAAAAATGTGTATCTCATATTTATGCTTTTAAGGACAAGACGGTACCTTCTAAAGGGCAGCAATTTACTGAAAAAATGGGTGCATATTAGGGCAACAACGAATCAATGTAACTAAGTTAAATAAAGCCCCAAAGTTCAAGTAAAAATAATGGATTTCTTCTTCCCCAACCTAATATAAATTCAAAAAAGTCTTCTACCCTTCAAAAATCCCCAAATAGCATGTCAATTCTTCAGGAAACATCTAGAAGCATGGAATATCACATAAGGTTGAGAAAAAGAAGTGATCTCATCTGACTTCACTTTTTATACGGATTTTTTTCTCTTTCTTTCATTCAAATGTTGATTATTTGACTTCCTACGATTGGCAACATGATTGGTGTGATAATGAAATGACAAGACGATTATCAACTCAACCATAAACTCAATACACTGATCCTTCTACAGACCATTTAAAACTTGCCAAAGTTATCCCAGTACATAAAAAGGTGTGAAAATGTCAACTAGCGTCCGATTTCAATTTTGTGTTCCCTATCCCAATTATTTGGGAAAATAATTTACCAACGTATGTATGAGTACTGAAGAAGCTTTTGGTTTAGTCAAGCTATCATCCCTCATACATAGCCATCTGAACTTCAACGTAACTTCAGTGGGGGACGGCATCGGAGAGTAGCATAGAAAAAAATTATTTGCCTCATGTTCAGTTTGAAACCTACTGATTCCTGCAGGGATGTTCTCAAAAGTTCTGGTATCCTAACATTTTCCCGTATATACATATTGAGTTGTTGTTGAATTGTTCCGACTTTCATGGTTATGCAACTAGGCATCGTAATTCATTGTGTATACCGAAGCAATTACATAGTACAAGGCTTCGCCTGGGTTTACGGAAATTTCCATCTACAATCACTTACTTGATAGGTATAAAACAGGTACCGATCGGCAATTCTAGATATTAAATCACTTTGGCTTTCTAAGTATTCCTATAAGCGAAGAGTTTCACTCTTTGTCTTCTTCCTTGTGGTATCCAATCGAGGACATGGGCCTCCATTCTTCGCACAGTCCATACCATCTGAGCTGATTGATCTTGATGTCTTGTGTTATTGTATGAGTAACCCTCATAATTTCCCTTTTTGTGTTGTTCGTGAATCTCTCCAACCTTGATCTTCCTGCTGCACGCATCCAGAAATCCATTTCTGTTGCTTCGGGGGTTCTTTCTGCTGACACTGTTAGTTGCCATACCTCACTTCCATATGTTATAATACTTTTATTATTGTGTTGTATATCCTGTGCTTGTTCGACTCTGATAGCTCTTCTTCCCAGAGTATTCCTCTTTATGATAGCGTAGTCCAATCTATCATCATCTGAAAGTTCTAAACCTAAATACTTTTAATTGTGGCAGTATTTTATCTGTTGTCCATTATTCAATTTCAGATCTTACTGGGTACCTCCAATGTTCATATATCTTGTTTTCTCTATGTTCACTTCCAAACCCCACTTCTTATATTCTTCGATTAATTAGCTAGCCATGTATTCCAAGTCATCATGATCTTGCACTTTGACTATCTGGTCGTCAGCAAAGCAGAATGTAAACAAGTGGTTATTACCTAAAGGAATACCCATGTCTCCTCATTTTCGTTTCCAGATTTTTAACGGTTGCTCCAAATACATTTTGAATAGGATGGGTGAAAGGTGGTATCCTTGTTTCAGGCATTTTGTTAGAACCCTTTTATTTTTACCTTACAGTAAGAGCGCTGTTCCATTTTTTTAGCAGCTAATATGTTATTAGCTTCTTCTATACAGGGTGGCCATTTGAAAACGAAACAGACGAGATTACAGACGAAATAAATTTTTTCGATAGAAATGCTCGGACAGGTCGATTTCTGTTTCGAGGGGAACATCTTAAGATGTAGGTTACGGACGCATAGCGCTTCAACCCTTGCTACTACAACCCTCACCCCCAAATTTTGAATAGGGAAGATGGGGTGAGTGATACCTCATTTGAAAGGTATTTTTATACTGATTTCAGCACAGTAATTGTTTTTTCATTTTATGCATAAGTTCTCGAAATATCCTTAACTAAGTATTTGAAAATGAAATGGTGTTTTCATGGCACTTGTAGTGTTTTTTTGTGAAAAATCGACATTTTGAGCTTCAAAATAACCATGACTGTGGCTTCTTTCCTCCAATCCCCATAGAAATCTTTAATCAAGATGTCGAACAAACAAAGCGTATTGCGAAGGAGCTCAATCTTGCTAAAACTCAATCTAAATTATCTTCGATATAATTTGCAGTATTTCCAATAACATGCGGTAACATCGATAACATCTATAGAAATCTCCAAAAAGTCCAAATACGTACATATCTCTAATCAGATTACCAGGTAAGAAAATCAAATGTGATGCCACAGAAATATTCTAGTCCCAATTCGTGAAACGATTTCCGACTTAATTATGAAGTGTTTTCTCAGTTGGCTTCAATATGTTTTCATTTTGTTGATTATTGAATTCATATCTTTTTCAAAAAAAAGAGAATCGATAATTTTTTACCGTATGTTATTGGAAATACTGAAAATTATATCGAACATAATTTAGATTGAGTTTCCGCAAGATTGAGCTCCTTCGCAATACGCTTTGTTTGTTCGACATCTTGATTAAAGATTTCTATGTCAGTGGATTGGAGGAAGGAAGCCACAGCCGTGGTTGTTTTGAAACTCAAAATGTCGATTTTTCACAAAAAAAAACACTACAAGTGCCATGAAAACACCACTTCATTTTCAAATATTTAGTTAAGAATATTTCGTGAACTAATGCATAAAATGAAAAAACAATAACTGTGCTGAAATCAGTATAAAAATACCTTTGAATTGAGGTATCACTCATCCCATCTTCCCTATTCAAATATCAATGTGATATCTGTAAGGACCAATAAACATTATTATTGTTACCTTAGACAATTCTTAGACAAGAGGCAATAAAATTACTTTTATCCCGTGAAAATACTCCGGCGGGAATGAGAGCTGGGGTGGATAGCTCACAAGCCAACTTTAAGTGAAACTCTGGTAGTAAAGCAGGTGAATATACGGGGCGAAGTTTTTAAGTCGTGGAATAGAGGGTAAGAAATAAAAATAAAAATACGAAATTGTTTTTTCTTTTCAAAATATCCACCTTCAACCCTCATACATTTTTCAGATCTCTCATTAGTATATTTATCCCTATAAAAATAATGTTTGATATTTGTCTGAAAAATAATCAGAAAATGCATCTTCAACTTTTCATCACATGAAAATTTCCTCCCACAAAGTTATTTTTGAAGTGAAAACTTCTTTAGCGGCGCTGAGCACTCTCTTGTATGGGTAAAAACATCCAAACTCGCGTCAGGGTCACGTGATTGTCATCGAAAAAGCGTAAGATCGAGGAGTAGGAGAGGGAATAATATCCCACACTCTTTCTACCGTGCCTGCGTGTGCTGTTTCGTTTAGGCGGTGCAGGGCGCTTGTGCGAATGTTTGTGTATGTTAATGTAATATAAATTAGGTTTGTTCGCGTGGCAGTTCGGAACTGTAATTTTTGGTAATTTGTGGTTCCCACCCGTTCGTCTGGGACGGAACAGGAGTTCCTTGTCGTTCGTGTGGTCGGAACACTTGATTTCGGAACTGTTCGTTACTGTTCTTACGGTTCCTGATCTAGAGATGGTACAAGGTACAACAGAAGAAGCGGTAAATTCAAATCATCGGTGATTCAAATTTTCAGTAGTTCTAATTGGCAATTAAGTTATATATTTGGTAACTAGGATATTCGCATAGCTGTTTTTGAGTATATTTGATGTTGTGGGAGTATAAATTTTTAATCAATTCGTTATAATAGCTTCTCAAAATTTTTGTTATCTCAAAGAAGAGGAAGGATCATTTGCAATAGATGAATAAAACAATTGCATAGTTGTTGATCAAAGTATGTAAGATAATTATTTTATATTATTTATATATACGATATTTCGTATTTATATACTATATATTTATTTTGTTATTTCGTGATTGTAGTATCTTTATCTTTTAACCACTCAAAATGTATTGAAAATTTAGGAAGGAAACGGAGGAATGACCTCTTTCAAGAACACAACAATTGTTGAAACAATTCTTATCTAAAAATAACTACAAAGCTATGCAAATTGTTAGAAAATATTTTTATTTATTTCCCAAATGCCACCAGTTGCATATACAATTACCTAATTCTATTATATAAAATTTTCTGTACACAGTGTCCACCAAAATTACAATGAAATAACAGAAAAATTCACAGTTTATCCAGATATGAACTAACAAAAATAATTTCTCCACTGATGACCACTACTACATGTATTGAAATTTCAAATTATAATTAAATTAAATCATTTCTTTAAATATTTACTTTAACTTTACTAAAGTATTTCCACCGTATTAATAACACAATAACTTATTCAATATCTTTTAACACTATCCATGATATGATCATTGAACTCTATATGAATACCTATATGGTATTTAGAGTTCAATGTCCATGATGTACAACATAACTTTACTTTCACTTATCTATGCACTTAACGAAATCGTTTTGAAATTATCTGTTCCCACCTGTTCTCACCCGTTCGTGTCATAGAACTTGCGACGATTCCAAGAGTTACAGAACCTGGTTCTCTGTGACCCCAGTAAAACTGGGAACTGCCACCCGAACAAACCTATTGTCATTTTTGTGTACGATAGCGCAATAAATGAATATTGTATTCCACCACATAAATAATAGCACTTTTATACTGATAATGAAAGCAATTCATACAAAATTATTTCTCTAACCATTCCAAAATATCAAAAATGTACAACGTTAATATTCAAGTTTTCATTCAACCCGTCGTTTTTTTTTTCAAGTTTGTGAATAGATAATAATCGCTGAGAACCAGGTCAGGACTGTAAGGTGGATAGGCAAAAATTTCAAAGCCCACCTCCTGCAGTGCGGTCATCGCAACGCGGCTTTTGTGAACAGGCGCGTTGTCGTGTAGAAGGGGGACACCTCTGGTCAATTTTCCCCTCCTTTTTCTTTGATGGCTTCTTTCAACCCCTCTAGAATTCAAGCGTAGTATTCTCCACTTATGGAGACATTTTTGTCTCCAACAGAATCCCTTCTTAGTCCCAAAAGACTGTTGCCATGATTTTCGTCACCGACTGTGACACCTTGAACTTCTTGGTGGTGTTGTGCCCCTTTTTGTGCCACTGCATAGAGTCGTGTTTGGATTCAGGTTCATAATGATTAACCCAAGTTTTATCCCCGGTAACAAGACGTGTCAATGCTTCATCTCTATCTTCACTACTGAGATCCAAAAACTCGCGAGAACAATCTCCGCCTTGTTATTTTTGAGGCGACGTGAGCATTTTCGTCAGCCATCTTGCACTCACCTTAGTCATGCTAGGATGATCGTGAAGAATTTTAACGCCAGTGAAATGGGAAGATGGGATATGACTTTGACAATTGGAAGGCGAGTAGTCGGAGAAATAGTAGCCGCATCTGTTCAACCTGCAACCTTGAATCAACTAAAAATACCAAAAAACGAGGTGAGAATGCAAAAACTGTACGAACCACTCAAAGCATTGCTATGTTCAACAGGCAATGCTCAAAAGTCCAGCCGATATGCTAAACAACATGCTCTAACTACTCCTTGGAATAAACAAACTTCGGTGAAAAAGATTCTTCATGTAGATTCCAATCTTCACCCATATCAAATTCTGATTGTGCAATCTCTCAAACCAACTGACAATCAGAAACGATTACAATTTTGCGAGGTAGACTTGAAGAAAATATCGACCAAGTAAACAATTGAGGACATTTGACAAATGTTATATTCAACATATATTTTTTTCACATATTGTACAGTAAATGGCAACCTTTTTACCTTATACGGGGTGTTTCATCATAAACTGGACAAACCCATATCGCGTGCAGGGGACAACTGGAGAATTATTTTTGGCTTATGATATTTCATTGACAGTTATTGACAGTTTTTGCGGCGAGATGCATCATCCTAGAGTGCGTTCAGAATCAACGTCGGGTAAAGAATGTACGTCCGGCGTAGAACGCACTTGGTTGTCAAAATCTTGTCGAACGTTTTAGAACGATTTGGGGCGACATCTCTCCTCTCTTTCTATGTTAGTCTCTGTCTATTTGAAGTGGGCACGTGCAGTTCATTTATATATTTGAGGTTAAGTTGCGTTTGTGGAATAATTTCATTATTTGATTTCTTCGAACATAATATTACGGTTTTCTGAATTAGAATTTTGAACATACAAAAAATGGATAGTGTATTAAATTGCGATGAATTGAATATTAATATTCTGTCTAATATGTTGAATGTCGTTATTCACTGTATAAATGAAATTTTTGATGAGTATCCGAGTAGCGAGGAGGATGAAGAAAATACAATAGTAGAAGTAATACAAAATTCCCGAGAAACCCCACTACGAGTGCAGAATTATTTTGAAAATATCATTCCTAATATAAGTGATGAACAATTCGGGGAACATTTCAGATTGAAAAGAATTTCATGACTTCTATTCGAAATGGAAAGTGTAGCCATTTTCATTAAATATAATATACGAGCACTATAACGATCCTATCAATAAGTTAACTTATACACAAATGCAACAGAAAGAAGCTTCATCCCCAACTTTTAAAGTACTTTCGTAATTGGGAATTCCCTTAGACTAGAGAAGGGACTTTCTATTATAGTCTAAGGCCTAAGGGAATTTCAATTTGAAATTTTCGTCACTGCGCCGGACGAGCATATCTTTCCGATGTATTTTGCAAGATGCAAAGTTTAACACCCGGGCAAACGTTCCGATTCATTACGAACGGGGGTATTATAATGGGTGGCCCATTTAAAATTGGAATTTAATTTTGCTATAAAAAAAAAAACTGCTCAATATTTTCCAATGGTTGAACATTTATTTAAAAGGTTGGTTCATGACATTTATTTATGAAAAATAATTTCGGCCAAATGACCACCACGGCTGACTTGGCAGTAGCCTATTCGTTCCACCCAATTTTTAATACATTTTCGATTGTTTGGGGCTCTATTTCACCAATAGCAGCTCGAATTTCGGTCTTGAGGTCTTGAATTGTTTCTGGATTGTTGGCGTAACACTTATCTTTCACCGCTCCCCAAAGATAATAATCCAATGGCGTCAGATCGCAGCTTCTTGGTGGCCAATTCACATCAGCATTTCTGCTGATTATTCGATTTCCGAAAATGCGGCGTAAAACATCGATTGTGGCGTGTGCTGTATGGCTCGTTGCACCGTCCTGTTGAAACCAAACATCGTCCAAGTCGTTAGCTTCACTTTCTTGAAAGAACCAATCGTTCAACATTGCGCGGTAGCGCAATGTGAGATGAAGACTCACCACTTTGGAAATAAGTTTTTAATATTTCCCAACTTTCTTCAAGCGAATAGCGTCCCATTTCGTAAACTTCAAACTTTCAACTAAATATTAGTCACGTCAAAAAGAATAGTCGACGTTTATAATGTCAAATAATCGGTAGTTCAAATTCCAAACACTAGATGGACCACCCGTTATATCCGACGTCGATTCCGAACGGCAAGGGTGCACTCCGAGCGACGTCTGACGTTGATTCTGAACGCACTCCTAGAGTCGATAAAAGCAAAGCAACTGCATGGAAAATTTTGAAACGAAACAATTATAGTCCGTATCATTACCAAATAATTTAGAAAGCACTGACGTGAGGTCAGTTGGCTTAGGCGCTCTTGTAAACCACTTACAATTATTTAAATTTTGAAAAATCATATCTCCAGAACTATTAGCTTGTCGAAGTCGAGAGTGGTATTTCTGTATACGTCTGATAAAACTGCACCATAAAAAATTTTTATTTGAACAGTGTCATTTGAAAAAATTTTTTTTTGTTACTCGAACCTATTCGGCCAATTTGACCGAATAACGAACTTAGCCGAGATATTTATACCTCAAACCTATTCTGAAAGTTTCAACTCTCTAACTTCATCCGTTCGAGAGTTATCGTGTTCACGGAACAGACGGACGGACAGAATCGATTTTGACCACGGATTATTCATCAGTAGGTCCAAACAAAACGATTGATACCACTTTTGCCGAAAAATTCGAAAGTCACAGACATTTGGGCAAATTGATAAGCACTCTGTTCAAGTGAACAAGAGCGCCAAAAACCCACTCTAGAAGCGGGGGAATGTAATAGTGGAAGAAAAGAATTTTGTCGATTTATTGTAAGAAGAAAACGTGCAGATAGAAAATTTTATTCACGAATGAAGCTAAGTTTCGTAGACATGGATTCTTCAATAATAAAAATAATATTAAATGGCAAAGGGAGAATCCGCATGCTACAATAACAAAGTAATGACCATAAAAGATTTTCAGTAAATTTTTGGGCTAGTATGAAGGATAGATTAATGATTGGACCTTACATTCTCCCTCAAACATCTGGAAATACGTATGTAATATCAATCCTTGCGAAAGACTGCCGAATTTTAAGGAAGATATTCCTCCGAGCCATTTTCAAGAAACCAATATGGAGATCGTCTTGCTCACACAGAGAGATGTGTACAGGAATATTTAGACGTTAAATAACCCCGCCGATGGATTGGCCGATCACAGTTTACCGAAACTGGAAGGTAGAACTGATTCAACGACTTGAATCAGCTGCTGAGTAAATCCGTAAAACCCGAAATGATTGCAGCATCGATTAATACTGTAGGTTTTTTTATCAATTGTCTAGGGGTTATGATTTCCGCCTACAGATAATGTCTAACGTCGAAATGAACACGGCTCTCGTATTTACAAGTTTATTTACACCACTAAGAAATAAATAAAATGATCGTCTAATATATAAATACAAAGGCCCAAAACTGAGTTCTTCGTCTAAATTCTACAATGATCGTTAAGTTCTTAATTTCCGTTGAATTTCTAAACTCGCGAAACGTCTATTCGTCTTTTCTCCAAGGTTACCGTTTTTATGAGCGTCTAAACTTAGAGTGTCTTTCGATGGAAACCTTCAGTCTCCAGGAACTTTCGTAATTTTTTAAGGTACATCCCTAAACACTCTCATTGGTCCACTTTAAACGAATGGGGTTTACCATAGTTTTGAATTTTTTTCTGAGAGTGTTTCAACTTTTCTGAATTAAGTACCCAAATATACTCCAATGTGATTAGAAAACATATCTTATAGAAAACTAACAGTACTTAATTGAAATTTGCTTAAACCAGAAGATTGACCCCCTGTATCTTGCTTATGCTTCAAAAACGAGGTATATGTCAAAAATGAAACATAAACAAAATGGAATCCCAAGAACCAGTACATACAAAAATCCAACAATCACAGATCAACGTCTACATTTCAATTCCAACCATCAACAAAATACTAAATTGGGAGTAGCAAAATGTTTATATGACAGAGCAACAAATATATGCTTTCTCAAGTATTAGACACCGATAGATCCAAGTTGGTCCAACATGTGGACGAAAATCACCTGATGAAATGAAACGAGACTATAATATCCAAAGGAGAGAAACCTACAGAAAAAAACAAGAGGCAGCAATCATGAACACAATCCCATAAGTACACCATTAATTGAGCTGCTGGAAGATTGGAGGCCAATTGTTCGATGCAACTTGAAGAAGTCTTCTAACCACAGATAAGGGCTAATTTTTTATCTAGTTTTCGTAGTCAATTTGAAATTTAGACATTTATAAAAGTTGAACATTTTTCTGCCAGCTTTTATAAAAGCTTAGTTCACGAAAGGTTATCCAACTTCATTAGAGAGTTATCGAAGAGTCTATTTTAACAGTCATTGAATAAAGTTTTCTTTGTTTGACCGATCCGCCTCCATATTAGGAACATATTTTAAGGAACCTTCAAATAGAGTAAGGAATAACTTTTTCTAAATAAAGCAAATAAAGCATGACTGAAGAATGCAGATTCGTTTTATGAATATCAGCTTTGACAAACGCAGCAGGAGCTTGCAATGTATTTGCGAATTGCGTGAAAGCTGCAGCATTTTGAAGCTTGATTTGCAGAAGGAAATTCAATTGATTTCATATGTTTTTAGATTACCTATCTAACTTATTTTGAGTAATCTGACTTCTCTAATGAATACCTGTTGAGGGAAGTTTCTCTTTCCCTATCTGCGCGCACATCCCTCCGCCTATCAAATATGATATCGAGAACTGCGTTAAATTATGTGTATATAAGTTCTGTGACCCTAATAAGGTTTTCCAAAGCTGTCACGTAAGTCGCTTTCCAGTCAGATGCATGTGACCCAGGGCTTAAAGCTCAGATGCTTCTGACCCTTTCGATGATGGGAAGCGGTTTATCGACCAGATAAATCAAATAAACCTAGCCCTACTCAATATTTCATCACTTATTCTCATATCTTACTCCACATAGATAAATAAATACGTCTGAATTTGACGTATGTCAGCTGTGGGGCCATCAAGTCCAAATTCGAATCAGGGGGTGGGAACTCGCCTACTACAAAGGTGGTCACGTTTTTCTTCGACGAGCGGCAGAGACATCTGTAGTCATCTCCAAAGCGGATCGATAAATTAGGAATTCTCAGTACCTAGTGATCGGTAAAAACGGATTTTATCGAATCTCGGTCGTGATGAACTTTGACGAGCATGAACTTTCATGTTATCTATGTCAGCGCCATTTTTTTTCCTATTTCGTGTTCTAGTATTATTCCATAGTTTATTCCATACATAGACTACTTATTTTTAATTCAAAAAGCAGTGTTATTCAGCTAGAGAGGTATTCATTTTCAACTTATTCAATTTAATTTAATTGAAATGGTTTATTCTTGCTGTGTTCCCAATTGCTACAGTGATAGTAATGTCAAAAGGTATGTGTTGCATTCATATAAGTAGTGGTTTTGGATTAACTTATAACTCACTAAAAATGTACTGTGAATTAATATTTTCTGTAGCAATTTCATATTCGTGTGGTAATTTCTGATTAGTAAAAATTTGGGACAGTTTCTAAAACTGTTTTCTTTCTAGGTTTTTTATTACACAAGTTGAGGGTGTTCGAAATGTTTGTTTGGAAAGAATCGGAAATCCATGTCTTCATTCATCCAAAAACGTTATTTGCATAAAGCATTTTCATATGGATTGTATAGACCCACATGGAAAGCTAAAAGATTTGTTCTACCAACACTTCATATGCCAAGTAATTCATTCTACTGCCTATGATTATCATTTTTGTAATTTCAATAATCTTTTCAGATTATGTAAGCCGCCCTCATAATGATGACATCTTTTTCTACCCTCCAGAACTCCTGAAGAAATTTTGAGGCAACAAGGTATTCATATATAAGTGAACTGCTCATGGTCTTTGATTATAGTTTTGGGTATTCCACTGATAGTTGGTTTCATAAAAATCGTTTATCAGAAGATTCCTAGAATACTTCAACGGATATGTGAGATTTACCGTTGAAACGCCAAATTCATGGAATTTCAGTTAACAAGTTTATTGATTTTGCCATGAAATTAATTCTGTACTTTTATGACAGAACTATTAATAAAATTTTATGGAAAAAAAAACCAATAAGATCTTATGTTCCAATAATGAAGATGGCATTCGAAAAAGTATCTAAAAGAAAAAGAAAATAGACTTTTAGAAATTGTTTCTCATACAAAAGTATAAAACTTAATGCATTTCGTGCTTAAATTTAAATATTTGTCACTAATATTCTAATTTATTCTTTTAATGTACAATATTTTCATAACTTGATGAGTAATTGTTGCATAATTATTGTTGGTTCGTTTATTCTTTCCCTCGATATTGAAATTATTGTAAATTGATTATTTACTGCATTATATATATATTTCTGAAGTTTCTTTTTTGTTTATTTCCTTTCATCCTCTAAAGATTAGTATGTTCTTTGATTTGAAGGGCAGATATATTTGAAATGACCATAATTCTTTTAATCTGCTGCAAATTGTCACAATTTTCTGATCAAATGATATTTTTTATTGAAATTGTGACAATCTTCAGCAGATTAAAAGACTAGAGGGCGCCACGAGACGGAATGCGAATGGTGTAATCAATTTCAAATGGAACGTTGTATATTTGTTGCCTATCAAATCCAATAAAAGTATATGCTTCACGCACCGTTTATTGAAAGGGCACAGTCACTTTTTCACCAGAGTTCTAATTTGTAGAAATTAACGAGAAAAATTGCGAAGAAACGAAGAAAAATCTTGCACTGCACCGAACGAGCGTCGATGTCTGTATTCGAATTACGACTACGTACTTCTTTCGTCTGGCACTGTCATATATCTCCAACATATGTTACGCGTCCATAGAGAAAGAAATGAACATACGTGGGCCGCATGAAACGAACAAGCATTTTGGAATAGAAAATAAATGAATGCAACTAACAACACTGAGTTGCAGTAACATAACCGCCCACCTAAAATAGAATATTTTATGAAACAAAGCAAATATAAAATTGAAAAGATATCGAACATAAAGCGAAAAAAAAATATATACATATATACATCAACATATGTCATAACTATTGGAGAGGTAATGGACATAATTTAACCACTGATCTCTGCAGTACACCTTGAGTAGTCCGAACAGTAGCTACTCTAGCTATTTTATCAGCGCCAGGATGCAATTTCTCAATGCGTCCAAGTCGCCAGCGCAATGGAGGGAGTTGATCATCTTTTTATCAAGACGAGTGCACCTATTGAATAAGGAGGCGAGTTACTATTGAACCACTTTTTCGTTGTTGCAGTGTGTTCAGGTATACTAAATTCCATCTTTTTCAAAAATCCTGATGGATACGAATTAAAAGCTGCCAACGCGATAATCGACCGATAGATAGGTGTGATAAATCTGGTTCAGGAATAGCAGTTAATGGAGCCAAAGTAAGAAAATGTCCTGGTGTTAGTGCAGATATGTCATTCGGGTCATTACTAAGCGGACATAAAGGGCGAGAATTGAGCACAGATTCAATCTGTGTGAGGACTGTATAAAACTGCTCATATGTCAGGAGTTGATGACCGATTACTCTCAATAAATGGGATTTGACAGATTTTATACCAGACTCCCAAAGACCCCCAAAATGAGGACTAGAAGGCGGATTGAAACTCCACTCAATTTTCTCTTCCAACACAGCGCCCTGCATATTTCGAAAGCTCCCGATAAGCTCCCTGAAATTTGTTCCACCATCACTAAAGATGTGGTTACATCTACCCCTTCGAGCAATAAAACGACGCAATGCAGCAAGAAAAGCATCGGAAGTTAAATCTGACACCAACTCCAAATGCAATGCCTTCGTTGTGAAACATACAAAGAGACATATATACGCCTTTAACGATTTGGAGCCACGAGACCTAGACATAGTTATGAAGTATGGGCCACCATAATCTACTCCGACGCATTGAAAGGGTTTGACCTGATTAATTCTCAAGGGTGGCAAATTACCCATGAGAGGTTGAGACATTTTGGGATTGACCTTGAAACACGTGTTACAGCGAGAAATAACTTTGTTTATAGCTCGTCTGGCTGATAATATCCAGACCTGTTGAGATAGAAGGAACTGTAAAGTCTGAGCACCTGGATGCAGATATATTTTATGGAAATGCTGAATAAGGAGCTCCGTAAGTCGATGAGATGAAGGAAGCAAAGCTGGGTGTTTGTGATCATAGGCCAGACCAGAAAAAGACAGACGACCGCCCACCCTGAGAACACCGTCTTCTCCAATAAATGGATTCAATTTTCGAAGTGATTTAGATATGGGATTTCCCGAGATGAGATTATCGATCTGTTCCTTGAACACAACCCGTTGAACCTGCTTTATAATGAAGAAAAGTGCATCTTTGAGATGAACTGCGGAAAATCTATATATCCTAGGAGCTTTAGAGTTTTTATGAAGTTAACGAATCTGAAAATGTAAGCTACCACTCTTTGAACCTTGGACAGAGATGAATACCTGGAGAGCAAATCATCAACAAACGATAGAGAAATGAAAGTTGACAAAGAGAGGTGACGCTCTTCTGTTTGTACAAGATGAAGAGAAATTCTCTATTTCATCATTTGCGAAGGTGAGATGTTTGGAACGAAGCCAGTCAGGGCCTGTCCACCACAAAGAGCAGTTCAACAGTTCAGTTGGCGTCAAGCCGCGTGAAGTACAATCAGCTGGATTGTCTTTCGATTGAACATGATACCAATTTTCTGTTGAAACTAAGTCCTGAATTTGAGTAGTACGATTGCTTACAAATGTCTTCCATCGATGAGGAAGACTTAATCCATGTTAGAGCTACCATTGAATCAGACCAAGCAAAATGTCATCTATTGTAAAGGCTGATTGGTAAACACAGGAAACCACATTAATGAGTTTTGATAATAAGAGACAAGCACACAATTCCAGTCGTGGAAGTGAAATTCTCTTCAATGGGGAGACCTTTGATTTACCACCTACGAAAGAGATGTCAATGAAGCCGTCATAATTGAAAAACCTGAAATATACCGCGGCTGCGCAACCACGCTCACTACTATCTCCGAAACCATGAAGTTCGCAACGATAAAATGGTTTCGATGCAAGTTTCCGAGGTATCTTTAATTTACCCAATTCGGTTAATTCGGATTTACACTGATTCCAGCGACGGCTGACATCGTCTGGAAGTGTATCATCCACTGCAAACCTAATGTCCAAAGATGCTGGATCAAATGTTTAGCAAGAAAAGCAAATGGAGAAAGGAACCCCAAAGGGTCGAAAATTCGAAAGTTCTGAAAGTATGGTACGTTTGGTACATACCTGCACAGTAGTTTCCGCAAAATAAGAAAATTCGTCCGGATGAATTTTGACTAATATTTGATACAGTTGTTTGATATTGAACACGAAAGTTCATCAAAATGGCAATAATACTTTTGTAATTTGGTGCATCATTTAAAGATAAATGACCAGGTACAGAGCTGATGTATCGAAAACAACCCTCAACTTTGTGGATGGATACGAACATAATCCGAACTAGTAGAAATCAATGACATATGATCTTTTTCTAAATATTCCTGCATGAAAGTAGAGTATTCCCTGTATATATTCTGATTTTTAATAAGTTTACGTTCAAGGGATAAAACGACGTAGTGCTAGAGAATATGTGTCACCGAAAGAAAGTGTTGACTGATCAGGTTTAAATGGTAATGCCACAGTGTACCGTCCAGATGTATTTCTAGAATAGTTCTGAGCGTATAAGTTCTCACAAAATTGATCTTCTGGTGATACAATGACATTCTCTGAAACTTCTTCAAGTTCCCAAAATCTTTTCAACGGGGAGTTCAAACCTGACTCAGACAATGACAAATGAAAATTGTTAACTGATATGTTAGGTGATTGAATCTTTCCCATGAAAACCCAACCAAATACTGTCTCAAGTACTGTTGGTTCCAAACCGTTACCCTCGATACGACCCGGTCGAATTATGAAAGAGAATATATCCGCTCCGAGGAGAAGGTCTATTGATTTTGGAATGGAAAAGTTCGGATCTGCTAACTTTTTGTTATGGACACAATTCCAAAACGAATAATTTACGAAAGAACTCGGCATTTCCGCACAAATCTTAGGAATCACGACGGCATCGAATGTAAATGATTGATTTATTTGACCTGATGGACGAATAGTACATTCAGTGCTGCAATTAGCAGAAGATGAGCTTTCACAAATTCCATTTATCGAAAATGAAGCTTCACAAATTTTCAAGCCTAATCTATTTACACACGATTGAGTTATAATATTTATTTGAGAGCCTCCATCCAACAGAACTCGGACCTTCTGATATCTACCCCAAGCATCACGAATTTCAACCTCAGCGGTTGCTAAGAGAACGGTAGAATTTGAAGAAACATTGGTTAAAACCTGAGCTGAGCCTGAATCCGATGAATTTGCAGCATTGAAATGAAACGTCTCTGTTGAAGAATTATTATCCGCATTAGTGCGCATGTGCAACAGGGTATGATGCTTTCCGTGGCAAGTACGACAATTTGACCTTGAAGAACAATTGTTAATCTTATGTCCAGAATGGAGGCAATTGATACACCAATTTTTGTTCTTCACAATCTTGAACCGATCTTGAACAGTTTGTTCCAAAAATGATGGACATTTGTAAATATTATGAGCTAACTTGCAATAATTACAGGTTAAACGTTTCTTGAATGATTCAGTTTCCGTTTGAACGAGAAGAGTCGAATTTCTTTTATTCGTTGAGAGAGAACTAGATTTCAAAACTTGAGAATTCGAAACTGAATGAGTTTTCGACGGAAGAGAAAGAGCTACTGCCTCCAAGGCTATACACTGATTTGTCAGGAAATTTCGCAAATTGACAAACGACGGAATATCTGTTGAACATTCTTGTAATTCAAAACGTTTGATCGTTGCTGAATCTAATTTCTGAATGAGAATGTGAAATAAAACAAAGTCCCACTGGTCAACGAGTAAACCTAAATTCCTTAATACCGATAAGTTTTCCGCAAAAACTTCTAGAATTCGCCTAAGGTCTTTAGCTGAATCACCCTGTAGCTTTGGAACATTACAGATTTCCTTCCAACACGTATTAGCGAGAAGTCTTTTATTTTGATATCTTTCCGCCAATGTCTGAAAAGCGCTTTCATAATTTTCAGCAGTCAATGGAAATCCTTTAACTAAATTTAAAGCATGAGAAGAAAGTGAACTAAGGAGGTATTGAAACTTTTCTATTTGACTCAAGTTAGAATTTTCATGTACCAAACTTTGGAACATATCGAAAAAGTAGGCCACTCTTTATAATTCCCATTGAAAATGGGCAATACTATCTTTGGAAGTTTAACATTTGGCGAACTAATAGAGCAACTGTCTTGGTTTTTACTGGAATGTTTACTACAGGAAATAAATTAACATAAGTTGTTCTGATGGTGTAATAATTATCCATAAAGGTTGTTCGAATAACCTTCTCAGTGTTCAATTCGGGTTCTTCGGAAGATACTATCATAGAGACAATAGACGTATGTAAATTTTGAAAGTCCACGAGAATATCGTCAAGTATTTCACATCTTAATTTGAATCTTACGTGTAAACTTTCATCAGTGACAGCGAATTGTGCTAAATTGAGAATTTCCTCGAGATCATCAATAACAATTTGACGACGAGCTTTGAGTTGTTTCAATTTTGTCGCCATTATTATTATTCAAGGTATACTGCAGAAAACAATATGAATTTTGTTTTGAGTAATTTCGAAAAAGAGTAAATAGACTAACCGATTGAAAAGAACTAAATTAATTAATAAAGCAAATAATTAAGATTGAATCTATTAAATTGAAAATCGAGTTGAAAATAAACAAAATAATGAAATGTAAATAAACAAAAACAAGAATGTCAATCTTTGTTTATGTTTTGAATCAAGGTTATGAGCATAGATGAGAAAAACAAACGAAAGGTAATGAAAGCTAAATTCTTTTAACATGCGCAGATATTAAAGGATTTATGAATGTGTTCGATATCTTATCAAGTTTTCGAGGTCACGTGAATAATGACAGATTGAAATAAATGCAAATGAAAAAACTAAATGAAAAAATTCCAAAATGCTTGATCGCAATAATTTTGAAAACGCGGTTCGAAAATATGCGGCTCAAGAAGGACCAAATGGCACGACACGGCCTTTGAAATTAAATGAAAAAGAAAGAGAAATTAACAATGAAATTCCGGTGAGAAAAAATGACTCGAAAAGAAAATACGAAATGTTGGAGTATCGACTTCTGCGTACCTGTTGGTTTTACAGCACGGCTGAACGTGTCACTCACGAGCCAGAACAGTCACTTTTTCACCAGAGTTCTAATTTGTAGAAATTAACGAGAAAAATTGCGAAGAAACGAAGAAAAATCTTGCACTGCACCGAACGAGCGTCGATGTCTGTATTCGAATTACTACTACTTCGTACTTCTTTCGTCTGGCACTGTCATATATCTCCAACATATGTTACGCGTCCATAGAGAAAGAAATGAACATACGTGGGCCGCATGAAACGAACAAGCATTTTGGAATAGAAAATAAATGAATGCAACTAAAAACACTGAGTTGCAGTAACATACATTAATTAAATAAAATAAAAATTTCATGCAAACATCTCACTGATTGTCATCCCGGTTCGAACCTTGAAATAAAAAAAGGGACAAATTTTGCCTAGTTTTGTGAAAATACATTTCACCTCTATAATTTCTTTTGTTGCAATTGTAATATGAATAAGTTCATCCTTTTACTGTTTAAGAAGACCTAATTGAAGCGCAATTTATTGCTTTGTTTTCTCTTTGTTTCTATGCTATGCTATTTCTGAAATGAAACATACTTTCAGCGACATTTATATTATGATTTGTTAGTAAATGTGTATCATAATTTTTGTCAGTTGAGAACTTCCATCCATTCTCAGCAGGACAAAGACTACAGAGCATATGTTGCTTTTTCCCCTTTAGGGTGCCTATTCTTTCCATATACAATGGTGAACTCTTTTCGCCATATTCCACAAATCAAGGGATTTATTCTGTAAAAGAATTCAGCATTCACTAAGATCTGATACACAACACACGTAATATTGAACTGAATTATATTTATAAAAACAAACTGTTATTAGATTTGTACTCACATCAAATTCCAAAAGCTCGCTACAGTTGATTGAAAATATTGTAATTTACTAACAAAAACCACAGCAAACTCTTTACTTAGGTTCAAGACAATCACAAAATTTAAACAATATTTCAAGCATCGCGGAAGAATCGGGTTGACGTTTGGGTTCAGAGCGAACAAACGATTTACCCCAAAGCCCTTGATTGTGATTGGAGGGCACTTAGTGAAATTTAAGTCGAAGATGTCCGTCCGCCTGACCGGCCGTATACTCTCATCGTCCAAAGGAGACGACCTAGAGTTTTAATATTTTCACAATAGGTTAGCTATCCAAATACATATATTGGTCAATTTCTTTATTGGGCAAAATCCGTCCAAGGCTTTAGGAGTTATGACCATCTGAAATTCGGTGTCCTTTATAACTCCTAGAATATCCATCAGATCAAGTTGTAACTTCGAAAATATTTGAACTAGGTTTAAACAAATAGACACAGCAATTTTTCTTAAGAATTGAAAAGAAAAACAATTCCATACGATCATGAAATATCGAATGTATTTGAACAAAAGTTTGTGCACGTATGGAGGTCATAGATATCCTACATATTTCATTGTTGAAGCTTCTTTCCACCAGAAAATATAATTTTTTCATTTACTTGAGAGAAAAGAGAAATGTCAAAAAGTCCGTCAGAAATATCAATGCTTGATGTTCTCATAGATACGCATCCTATTGACATCGGTTGGAATTTCAATTAGGGGATAATTATTACGATGAAATAATGTTCGATATTAAAATTTAGAAAACACTAACCTGGGTCTTTAGAAGGAAATTTTAGCTTCGAACAAAATTTAAAGAAAACTATGAATAATAATTCTTGATTTGGGAGATGGATTTGTTCATACTTCGTGGCGATTGCATTTGTATCACATTGTTCCAGAGTACGGGAGATGACTCTAGAACGAGCGCGCAAAAACATTCTGACCTCACGTCAGTGCTTTTCTGAATTGTTTAGTTATCGAGTTCAGCGAAGGACATTTTATCATGCATGCAAAAGCTCCTGACCACAACTCAGTGCTCTGAACAGTACATTTGAAACTGTATTCTGAATCTCGCCTTCTTCAATTTTTTTCAAATTTGTAAAAGGTTATATTCTGTATATATGAAATTCATTGAATAAATAATATTTGATGAGAAAAATATATATAATTACCCTCAGGTTAGCAATAATGTCCAAGGTGAGTGGTAGATTTTCATTAGAGAGATATAGAATAATGTCATCCGCTATTAGCTTCATGTGCTATCTACTTTAATTGCTATTAGGTTTTGAGATCGTTGTATAGATTACACGATTTTACGTTATCGAGGATGTTAGAGAATTCGTTATTTATTAATTATCTCAACAGACCTAAATCATTTTCTAATGAACACTTGAATCTTTTCAATTCAGCTATTTTTTTATAGCGAAAAATAAATGTCTGTAGCTAGCACCAAACAGGATGACCTGTGTTCCAAACCACATTAAAATCAGAGTGTACATGATTGAAAAATCACTTTCAACACGCTATGCAGTCCGTTCGTAAATTACATGATGCTGTAATGTTAAATCAACATGTTATCCTAAATTACAAAATATGAATGTTATTGTGCCTTATCTCCCTATTAACACTAGAACTCAAAGGTTAGGTACTTAGGTGAGCAACCTAAGTCAACAATGCATAAAGACTTTATTGCATACCTAATACATATTATAAAGCTAAAGAGTGAGTAGATTAAACCAATACTAACTTTGCAGTCCAATTAAATTTCTCATGGAAACCTTAACCCCCATATAGTTGATTTGAAAGTATGTTCTGCTCTGCATGGAAATCATTAGTAATAACTAATGAGTGGACCTTAAAAAGGTAAATTCATTGGGACATAATCTACTATCTTTTCAGCTATATAATGTGCCTGAATATAGAGAATGTTAGACTTTAACTTCATTACCTTGAATCTTTATAATCCACTTTTATGAAAGAAGTTGTACATGTAACTCTCACATCATCTCTTTCAATATTATCCGGCATTATGAAATGTATTGCAACACATTTTTTATCTTGACTCCATTTGAAATTAACTCTTGAAAGATGTTCTATTACTGCATTACTTGTATCTAATATTACATTTTCAGAATCAAACACAAACTGAGACATAAAAGTACTAGCGACATAAATTGCTTCACAACTTCTCTCTAGGTATATGTATCGACAAATCCCTTCCACATTAAGTTCTTTCAAAGATTTTTGTCTCCATACATTCTTTTCGTAAATGAATGTTATCCAATGAATAAGATATTCTCTTGTTTCTACAGTGGTTTCAATAGTACCTAATAAGACATGCAATTCAAGGCCCTTCAAAACAGCATCTTGAATGAAAAATGTTCTCCCTTGTAATAATTCCTCTGAATGTAGTACTCTCCAATAGTGATGTATACTACGATCTCCTGTTTCTAGTAACCAAAATGTTCTATAGCCATTACAGGCTACAGCTAGATTATTAGAAATGAGTTTGAGCCTAGGCATGAATGGCATTCTATTCTTTGTTTGTGATGTTGCATCATCAGGAAACTTCCACATTGGGAATGTATCCATTTGAAACCTAAATAAAGGGTAATGTATTACTGCCTTCCGAATAGTTTTCTCCCGATCAATGAAATATACGCATTCATGGGTGCTACATTTTTCACCAACTAAAAAATTATGTGGACCGCATATTTGGTCATATAAAGTGCATTGGGTGCGAGGTGAAATTCGTAATGCCGGTATTTTCAGCACTTCCATCAAAGACTCTTTATTATGTAATTTAAACTTATAGCCTTCAAAATTATGATCCAGCAGATTTCTATCCGGAGAAGGCTCTGAGATACTTGTGGTCATTTTAATTGTTAGGTAGAAAAATGTAAGATAACACTAAATAATTAAAACGAAACATCTAACGTGAACATGTACTTTTGAATTTTTTAGGATAAACCACAAATAAGGTCAAACCACAGTAAATGGAACAATTGGTATAGATATCAGTACACAGTATAGATAATTTGTGTGAACTTATCCACGGTTTTCTAGCCACGGTTTTCGTCGTACGCTGGGATTCTCGAGCGGTGTTGCCAAACTTCATCATATTTACCGATTCACTCCTGGCGACGGATTTCTTATGTTTTGTGATAGGGAGAGGAAAAACGCATGAAGAATAGTTGCAATATTTATCAACTCTTTAAAATCAGATAAAATTCGATTGTTGAAATATATAATAGTGTATTTTATCAAGTAAAATTTTATTCTGCAATGCGTTTGACATTCAGATAAAATGTGATATCTTCCGAAATACTACGTGCTCCAAAATAATTCTCATACCGAATTATTCGTCTTTAAATGCTCTACCATTATCAGTAATCAGATGAATTTGCGACACCGTCGGGATACTTTAAAATTGAGGATTCAACTTATCCACGGTTTTTACATTCAGAAAAAACGTGATATCCCCCAAAATAGTTCGTGCTCCAAAATGATTCTTATACCGAATTATTCGTCTTTGAATGCTTTATCATAATCAGTTATCAGATGAATTTGCGACACCGTCGGGATACCTGAAAATTGAGGATTCAACCCAGCCACGGTTTTTACATTCAGAAAAAACGTCATATCTCTCAAAATAGTTCGTGCTCCAAAATTATTCTTATACCGAATTATTCGTCTCCGAATGCTCTATCATAATCAGTAATCAGATGAATTTGCGACACCGTCGGGATATCACAAAATTGAGGATTCAACCTATCCACGGTTTTTACATTCAGAAAAAACGTCATATCTCCCATAATAGTTCGTGCTCCAAAATAATTCTCATACAGAATTATTCGTCTTTGAATGCTCTATAATAATCAGTAATCAGATGAATTTGCGACACCGTCGGGATATCTTAAAATTGAGGATTCAACTTATCCACGGTTTTTACATTCAGAAAAAACGTGATATCTCCCAAAATAGTTCGTGCTCCAAAATGATTCTTATACCGAATTATTCGTCTTTGAATGCTTTATCATAATCAGTTATCAGATGAATTTGCGACACCGTCGAGATATCACAAAATTGAGGATTCAACCAATCCACGGTTTTTACATTCAGAAAAAACGTCATATCTCCCATAATAGTTCGTGCTCCAAAATAATTCTCATACAGAATAATTTGTCTTTGAATGTTCTATAATAATCAGTTATCAGATGAATTTGCGACACCGTCGGGATATCACAAAATTGAGGATTCATCTTATCCACTGATTATGATAGACCATTCGAAGACGAATAATTCTGTATGAGAATTATTTTGGAGCACGAACTATTTTGGGAGATATGACGTTTTTTCTGAATGTAAAACCGTGGATAGGTTGAATCCTCGATTTTGTGATATCCCGACGGTGTCGCAAATTCATCTGATTCTGATTCTGATAGCATTGATTATGATAAAGCATTCAAAGACAAATAATTCGGTATAAAAATCATTTCGGAGCACGAAGTATTTTGAGAGATATCACGATTTTTTCTGAATGTAAAACCGTGGATAAGTTGAATCCTCAATTTTAAGATATCCCGACGGTGTCGCAAATTCATCTGATTACTGATTATTATAGAGCATTCAAAGACGAATAATTCTGTATGAGAATTATTTTGGAGCACGAACTATTATGGAGATATGACGTTTTTTCTGAATGTAAAAACCGTGGATAGGTTGAATCCTCAATTTTGTGATATCCCGACGGTGTCGCAAATTCATCTGATTCTTGATTATGATAAAGCATTCAAAGACAAATAATTCGGTGTAAAAATCATTTCGGAGCACGAAGTATTTTGAGAGATATGACGTTTTTTCTGAATGTAAAAACCGTGGATAGGTTGAATCCTCAATTTTGTGATATCCCGACGGTGTCGCAAATTCATCTGATTACTGATTATGATAGACCATTCGAAGACGAATAATTCTGTATGAGAATTATTTTGGAGCACGAAGTATTTTGAGCGATATGACGTTTTTTCTGAATGTAAAAACCGTGGCTGGGTTAAATCCTCAATTTTCAGGTATCCCACGGTGTCGCAAATTCATCTGATTACAGATTATGATAGAGCATTTGAAGACGAATAATTCTGTATGAGAATTATTTATGAGCACGAACTATTTTGGGAGATATGACGTTTTTTCTGAATGTAGAAACCGTGGATAGGTTGAATCCTCAATTTTGTGATATCCCGACGGTGTCGCAAATTCATTTGATAAATGATTATGATAAAGCATTCAAAGACAAATAATTCGGTATAAAAATCATTTCGGAGCACGAAGTATTTTGAGAGATATGACGTTTTTTCTGAATGTAAAAACCGTGGCTGGGGTAAATCCTCAATTTTGAGATATCCCGACGGTGTCGCAAATTCATCTGATAACTGATTATGATAGAGCATTCGAAGACAAATAATTCTGTATGAGAATTATTTTGGAGCACGAACTATTTTGGGAGATATGACGTTTTTTCTGAATGTAAAAACCGTGGATAGGTTGAATCCTCTATTTTGTGATATCCCGACGGTGTCGCAAATTGATCTGATAAATGATTATGATAAAGCATTCAAAGACGAATAATTCGGTATAAAAATTATTTTGGAGCACGAAGTATTTTGAAAGATATGACGTTTTTTCTGAATGTAAAAACCGTGGCTGTGGTAAATCCCCAATTTTGAGATATGCCGACGGTGTCGCAAATTCATTTGATTACTGATTATGATAGACCATTCGAAGACGAATAATTCTGTATGAGAATTATTTTGGAGCACGAAGTATTTTGAGCGATATGACGTTTTTTCTGAATGTAAAAACCGTGGCTGGGTTAAATCCTCAATTTTCAGGTATCCCGACGGTGTCCCAAATTCATCTGATTACTGATTATGATAGAGCATTCGAAGACAAATAATTCTGTATAAAAATCATTTTGGAGCACGAAGTATTTTGAGAGATATGACGTTTTTTCTGAATGTAAAAACCGTGGCTGGGGTAAATCCTCAATTTTGAGATATCCCGACGGTGTCGCAAATTCATCTGATTACTGATTATGATAGAGCATTCGAAGACGAATAATTCTGTATGAGAATTATTTTGGAGCGCGAACTATTTTTTTGAGAGATGACGTTTTTTTCTGAATGTAAAAACCGTGGCTGGGTTAAATCCTCAATTTTCAGGTATCCCGACGGTGTCGCAAATTCATCTGATTACTGATTATGATAGAGCATTCGAAGACAAATAATTCTGTATGAGAATTATTTTGGAGCACGAACTATTTTGGGAGATATGACGTTTTTTCTGAATGTAAAAACCGTGGATAGGTTGAATCCTCAATTTTGTGATATCCCGACGGTGTCGCAAATTCATCTGATAACTGATTATGATAAAGCATTCAAAGACAAATAATTCGGTATAAAAATCATTTTGGAGCACGAAGTATTTTGAAAGATATGACGTTTTTTCTGAATGTAAAAACCGTGGCTTTGTAAATCCTCAATTTTGAGATATGCCGACGGTGTTGCAAATTCATCTGATTACTGATTATGATAGACCATTCGAAGACGAATAATGTATGAGAAATTTTGGAGCACGAAGTATTTTGAGCGATATGACGTTTTTTCTGAATGTAAAAAAATCCTCAATTTTCAGGTATCCCACGGTGTCGCAAATTTATCTGATTACTGATTATGATAGAGCATTCGAAGACGAATAATTCTGTATGAGAATTATTTATGAGCACGAACTATTTTGGGAGATATGACGTTTTTTTTTTTGGATAGGTTGAATCCTCAATGATATCCCGAAAACCATTTGATAACTGATTATGATAAAGCATTCAAAGACAAATAATTGATTTCGGAGCTCGAAGTATTTTGAGAGATATGACGTTTTTTCTGAATGTAAAAACCGTGGCTGGGGTAAATCCTCCGACGGTGTCGCAAATTCATCTGATAACTGATTATGATAAAGCATTCAAAGACAAATAATTCTGTATGAAAAATCATTTTGGAGCACGAACTATTTTGAGAGATATGACGTTTTTTCTGAATGTAAAAACCTTGGATGTTGATTTCTCAAAACGACGGTGTGCAAATTCATCTGATAACTGATTATGATAAAGCATTCAAAGACAAATAATTCGGTATAAAAATCATTTTGGAGCACGAAGTATTTTGAGAGATATGAAATAAAAACCGTGGCTCAATTTTGAGATATCCCGACGGTATCGCAAATTCATCTGATAACTGATTATGATAGAGCATTCGAAGACGAATAATTCGGTATAAGAATCATTATGGAGCACCAACTATTTTGAGAGATATGACGTTTTATCTGAATGTTAAAACCGTGGCTGAGGTGTATACTGAATTTTCAGGTATCCTGACGGTGTCGCAAATTCATCTGATTACTGATAATGGTAGAGCATTTAAAGACGAATAATTCGGTATGAGAATTATTTTGGAGCACGTATTATTTCGGAAGATATCACATTTTATCTGAATGTCAAACGCATTGCAGAATAAAATTTTACTTGATAAAATACACTATTATATATTTCAACAATCGAATTTTATCTGATTTTAAAGAGTTGATAAATATTGCAACTATTCTTCATGCGTTTTCCATCTCCCTTTCGCCAAACATAAGAAATCCGTCGCCAGGAGTGAATCGGTAAATATGATGAAGTTTGGCAACACCGCTCGAGAATCCCAGCGTACGACGAAAACCGTGGCTAGAAAACCGTGGATAAGTTCACACAAATGTATAGATACTGTGGTCAAACCATACAAGATGAAGTATGGAGGGTGGAAAAGAATACACTTTTATGGAGCAGCTGATCAAAAAGTGTCCATCGAAATGGTTTATCTTTAGATGTCGTTGGTGTCGTCGCGGTACTCATTGATGAGTTAAATTATGAATAAATGGTCAATGACAGTCACTATTACTAATATAGATTAAAGAAAAGAATTTAATATATAATTACTACTACTACTTTTGTCAGTGAAGAATCAAAAGTGTTACTGTGCAAGTGCTGAGTGTTCAGCATAGAAAAATAAATTACATAGAAGGCCAACTCCCACACTAAAATCGTTGACAATGTTTTAAATTAGTGAATGGCGAAAATCTGAACTAACTCTCAGCGATCGTGCCTGCAACAAAGATATTGAATAATTCAATTAGATATTATTAGATATATTAAGATATTATTCAATATCTTTGGCCTGCAAGCTATTCTACGGCCGCTGGCGCTAGGGATCACTACATTGAATTTTTTTCGAGTTAAATTGAGAAGTCCCGAGGGCGCTTTCTATTTTGTAAATATAATATTGGATAGCGATTACTTCACATAATTGTAATTAAAAATTAATGGTTTTCTTTTCAGTCTCAATTTCATTGAATTTCATGTGATAGAGTTAGCAATTACTTTTTCACACTGCAAGGACAAAAGAACATTAGAGTAGGAATTATTTAAAAAAATAGTGTTGAAGAAGCTGAATTTTTATTGAAATGAACATTTTTAAATATTTGAGGTTTGTATATTTCCTTTTATTTGAAGAATTGTTAGTCTTCAGCGAACTTTCTATTCTGCATTGTTATCCACCATTTCATCCAATTTGCAATAGTAGACTTGATGAGCAAATCTACATTTGCGTCAAAATGCTTCTCATATAGCGTTAGCCATAAGAAATCAACTTCTTCTCGTGTGAGTTGCCTTAATATTAGGAAGATGTGAAACTTTATCGAGGAATTCATCAATTAAGGTAGTACAAGTTCCTACTGTTGTCGCAACTTCAAGAGACTGCCTTGTCACATTCATTAAAGAACTCATCTGTTATAGCGATCCATTGCTAGCATTCCTTGTCCTCCAGCTTTCTTCAGTGCTTGAATGGCTTTCTAGGCAAAGCGTAAGCGTTTCCGTGGTACTTCGCTGCACGATACTCAACAATGAAATTGAACTCCTGAAGTCTCTCAATCCTTAGTGGCTTTTGTACTTCCGGATTCTTGAATTGAAGAAGCGATTTCAATGCTGCATGATCTGTTCTCAAGAGAAATTCTCTTCCATGAAGATATTGATAGATGTGTTCCATGGGCTTGACTGCAGCAAGCAGCCTTCTTCTCGTGACAGAATCTAGTGCTGCCATCTATTAACCAGAACTACACGGGACTTTCTGACTATCTGAAGGTTCTATTATGCCTTGATCGAGCAGGTCCCTGATAATTTTCTCGGCCTCATCTTTCTTAGCAATGGCAAGTCCTTGCAGATATTAGCGAAAGGTTCTGAGCTTTCAATATTGATTAGATGCTTTACAACATTCGTTCTTTCCAACTGGTCATCATCTATGGCGAATACATCATTGTGTTCGGCTATCAATTTCCTCACTTTTTTCATGTTTTCTGGTTCCACATTGGTGCAGGAGAATGACAACATTGCAACCATTTTTTGAGAAAGCTTAGTCAGATTGGGAACGTTCTTCTGTTCATCTTGACTGTTACACACGACACCGAGCAACATTGTGTCCTTCTTTATACTTACCGGATACATGTCGGTGTTCAGTAATCTCACAGGTACTTCCCTTGTGCCCCTCACCAATGTTTTCCCACTAAGTATTTCTTTAGCTGGGCTTCCGGTAACTGACTCGATGAGTCTAACGTGACCACTTCGAAGGTTCGATCCAAATACCCACTCACCAAGGTTTCCGCCTGACCAGGGATGGTGATGTTCTCCGCGAGTAGGTCTCAACTCACAGCGTCTTCCTTTCTTAGGAATGGAATTTCTAGGCGTTCAATTCTGAGTAAGTTTTTCTTTATATCTATCTTTAAACCTTCATCAGCAGCTGTAAGGTCGTGTCAATCAACTGATCGACTAACTGAACTTCAATCTTCGTGAGTTGAATGGATCAACACACGAAGATTGAAAAGGACCTGGCCAAACAACCTAGCTGACTGATCATAACTAAATGTCCATCAATGTGAAATACTTTTTATTGTCTGCACATACAACTCATTTACTGAATACTTCCTGAATTAATATTGTAAATTTCAATAAATGATATTGTAACAAAAACGAATATCAACATTTTGGGGACTGCAGTGACGGCGGAGGAGTTCCGCTTCGTGCGCCGACAAAGGGATTAAGACCATGATGAAAGGGACCGCTCGCCATAAAGCTGTCACATAAAAACGATTAATGGTGGCATATTTATGGAACATCAAGAGGCCGCTACGAATTGTTCTGGAATGTGAAGCATCTTTCTGGTAACATCTAGAAAAACAGCGCCGGATATAAATGACTGAAGCCGATTCATGGATTCATTCATGGATAGAACTTGCTGACGAATAAACAGTTATTCCTAGTGAAATTCTGTAGATAAATTGTGTATATAAATTATTGATTATTGTTAGTTAAGTGTGAATCTAAATGTGTTTAAAGAAGACTTGTATTGTTTTTCTTTTTCGCTGAGGAAAAACGTAACAATATAGAAAAAAAAATTCCTAAATATTTTCCTTTAATCGCATCCATTCCTAGGATGAATTCCTCAGTGCTATCTGCTATCAGTACCTCTTGTTGGAATGACATGCCTCAAATTAGCATTTCAGTCTTCTTCCTTCTTTGTGTTGATGCACTCTCCCCAGTGGCGGTTCACAATATCAGATCTTACATCACATTCTGTATATTTTCGGTACTGACTTTGGAATTATCCGTGGCACGTATAACTTCCATCTGGCCCCTATGTGAAGTCTTAGGTCGGGCCAACTGCAAGGTTTGCGGAGTCTGGCTGTCTCTCTGCTCGTCCACAAATGTCTGCATTGCTAGCTGTTCCAGGAAACTGTCCGGTGCAGTAGAATAGGCTAGCCTCACCAACTGTGCGATATCAGCTTCAAACTCTTGCAGGGTCTCTGAGTTCTTCTAGACACGACTCTTTATCTGGGCGTGATATACTTATAAATGTTCATGGCCATATCTCACGGGGATGAAGATTTATATCTCATGGAGATTTATGTATCATAGGGATGGATCTCTTGTCTGAAGTTTGCTTATCAACGCTCAACATTTTCGGATCTAAGCAAGAGCCTCAAGTTGTCGGCATCGACTTGGCTTCGCTTCAGAAAAAACTTATTGACAGTTACCCCCTCGGGCCATAGAGCATGATCCAATGCTTTAGCGAGAAATAGCGATGGAAATGAGAGCTTGAAGGACGAATAGATGCTCGGTTGTTTGGATTTCAATTTCTCACAGCTTAATTCCGTAGCTGGAATGATTTCGGACAGAAACTTGAGAATATCCTCGGCATCTGTGGTAGGGCTCAGGCGTGACACATGAATGTGGGATAGAGATTTTTTGGAGCACTTTTAAGTGCACTTGAATTAGATGTTCCTACTATTAATGATGTTCTCACCTTTGTATTACGGGGTTTTGGTGGTGATGACCGATCCAACATCGTCCTCTCTGTAGCAGCAACAGCCCTACTCCTCTGATTTTTTTTTCTTGATTCGACCACTGTCCACTCCGATTTAGATGTAGAAGGTTGTAACGTTGACTCGGATATACGTGAGTTCTCACTTTGTGGATCCCTGTATAGTTGACGACAGAAGAAACAGGATCGATCGTATTGATTGGCACGTGTGACTTCCCACTATCAGTACGGAGATACCGCACAGCTGGCGACAATGGAGACGGAGATTTCTTTTCCTCGGTATTCAATGTTATTTTTGTAATGAGGGAATTTATTTGTTTATTTTGAGACATTATTATATTCCTCAGTTCGGTTATTTGGGACCGAAGAGGTGAGATAGCAGCACTGTTCATATTGATGTTCAAAGAGCTCCTTCGCCTTCATGAAGTTAACATTGACCTCGATTGAAACATCGATGTTAGAACCATCCATAATACCATTGTTTATATATTATCTAATCTATAAACAATGATAATACGAAGTATGTGATGTTCTGTGTCATTGTCATTGTTTATATATATATATATATATTACGTCAATTCCATGCCATCATCTTTCTATGGTTATTCATTCCATTCCATAAAATACACAAAAAGTTTAAAGGTAAACATAAAATTTTGATTCCTGTTCCACACGAAATTATTAATTATTCCTTTAAGATGTCGAAACAGGATAGTCAAAAACAGATTGCCCAAAAAAACTGGGAATTAACGAATAAGGTTGAACTTATCAATACTATCGATGAAATATATCGTTATGACAAAAAACAGCAACAAGACATTCTAGCTGCCAAGCCTTGGGATAAAGAGTAAGTAGGCATTAATTCATGTGAAGTTATATTAACTTTTATTTTGCAGCCCCCATTTCTTTAAGGACATTAAAATATCTGCATTGGCCCTGTTGAAAATGGTCATGCATGCAAGGTCTGGAGGTACATTGGAGGTGATGGGTCTCATTCTTGGAAAAGTTGATGGCAACACTATGATAGTTATGGATTCTTTTGCCTTACCTGTAGAAGGTACAGAAACTAGGGTGAATGCTCAGGCTCAGGCTTATGAGTACATGAGTTCCTACATTGATGCTGCTAAATTAGTAGGAATAGTAGTATTCTTCAGTTATTCTTTAGTTATTCAAGCTGTTTTGTAGGTAAAAAGGCATGAGAATGCTATTGGATGGTATCATAGTCACCCAGGTTATGGCTGTTGGTTGTCAGGAATTGATGTAAGCACGCAAATGCTGAATCAAAATTTTCAAGAACCTTTTGTTGCTATAGTTATTGATCCTGTTAGAACCATATCTGCAGGAAAGGTTTGCCTTGGAGCTTTCAGGACCTATCCTAAGGTATTAGATTTATCTTATTTTAATTAAATATTGGTTAAGGAATTTCAAATATCAGCTTTTACCACTGGTAATGAGGCATTTATGGTTGTTGTAACAGCCTTAGGCTGGGTTTCATAAACGTTGATTGGTTGATCAACTCAATGATGGAGCGATTCTATGCCTGAAATTGCTTGAATTCGCCATTCCATTGCTCAGTCTGACTTATCAGTTGAAGTACTCTGAATTAACCTGACAGATCTTTCAAATTTTATACAAATAATTATTTGATGACAATATATTCGTGATGATAGAACATGTAAAATGAATGTTAGACATTTCCTCTCTCTCTCTTTTTTTTTTAATTATCTTTTCATTACATATCTAAGATGGATTTTAAAAAAATGTAGAAAAGCACAGACATCATGTAAAGGATGTTTGTTTGCTTGTTCTCCTACCAATGGCCAATGAGAAAGAGATGAGCAATACTCTGAGTTCACAATCACACTGAAATGGAAATATGAGGCCTGTCCGTAAAATAAATTCTACGATTTTTTTCACATTAAGAAACATATATGCTTGCAAATAAAAAAGCATTTGTGGAAAGTTCAGTCTTTCTTTTATGTTGCTACATAATTGCTGTTGCGTTATATGCACTTTGCATTGGCTTCACCCACTTCTTCAAATCAGAGTCATATAACTCTCCCACCTGTCCAAATAAGGTTGCTTTTGCTGCTTTGATTGCTCCAGTAACAATAAAGCCGAGAAATTCCTCTTCCTTTGTTCCATGAAAGGCAAGAAATTCTTGGGCCGTTCAACCTGTTGCCTCTGGTGGTCTGCAATGAGCATTTTTGGTACCCATCGTGCGTAGACCATTGAATAGCCTAAATGTTCAGTCAAAATCTTGTCAATTGAGGTTTTGCTGACCTCCAGAATCTTTTCACACCTCTTCCGAACTGTAATCCATTTGATCTTCATGCATTGTCACTTCGACTTTGGCAATTGTTTCGTCGGAAACCGATGGTTTTCGTCGTGGACGTCTGTTCGGTCATTTTTAAAATCCCTAACCCATCTGCGCACCATCCCGAAGCACATACACTCGTCTCCATATAGTTGATAAAGTTCTTCGTGAACTTCCTTGGCCGATTTCTCCTTGGCGGCCAGGAAACAAATAACAGACCATAACTCGCAACTGGTGGGAGACGCAAGAGGAAGCTCCATCGCTGACGGCTGCTGAGCCACGACTAAACGTAGCAGCACCCTTGGCTTGGTGAGGAATTGGTATGGGGGAACCAAACAACCTGCCTTTCAGTGTTGCCACTTGGTACATAATTATCAGATTTTAACATAATTTCAATCAATTCTGATATCTGTTTCTAATTCATTCATTCAACGTAATTTTCAACAATGAAAATTTTTCAACAGTCATGGATCATACAGTTACGGGTAATTTTGCAGTTTAAGGACCCACCGCATTTTTTATGATTTTGCAATTTTAGGGTGCTTAAGTAGACACCTTAAAGCAATAATAAATGATCAATGATAATTTTCCCAGAAAAATTTTTTTTGCAAAAATTCTTTTTTTTAGCTACCTATATGATTTAGTATTAAAGTGTTTGAGAGGATCACAGGTCTGTTTTTGCGAGAAACACAGTCAATAAAAAGCCGACGTTTCGATTTATTTAAAATCTTCCTCAGGGCACTGGAAGAAACGATACATCTTGAATGGAGAACAAACTTACAAATCATTAAAATGAAAAACAAAGAACCCTAGATAGACACACAAATGATGTAAACATAATTCAGAATACAACTACAAGAATGTCAAAGACATCAACTAATAAATGACATTCATAAAATCAACAAACCAAGCAATTTTAAAAGTTAAAAAATATATAAGGCAACAAAAGTTACTCACATTATTGGTTGGTCTCTTTATTAGTTATTATATTAAAAATATCTTTCGATATTATCAATTCTAATTTGACGGATGAATGCATATGGGAAGTAATATGGCAAACCATTGACAAATTCAAACTCAAAATGAAAACTGAACAATTATGTGGAAATCATGAGAGCTGAACAAGGTGGGGCAAGATTACCTTGTCGTTATGAAGGTCAACGCAGAGGTGGTAACAAAAATGAAATGTTATCTTGATGGTAGTTTCTTTATTTTACTAATTATATTAAAATAGGCTGTATTGATATTCTCTATATCGGTACGTTTATTTACAGAGTTGTTTTCCTTTTTGATTTCCAACATTTCACAAAATAATCTTTTTTTAACATTTGTTTGTTGACCCAGAATGTGTACATTTTCAAAATCAAACGAGTGCATTTCTTTGAAAGAATGTTCTGCCAAAGCGGTGTTATTTTGTTTAGTTTTTAGTGGGTTATGGATGTTAATACAATCCCTCATATGCTCTGTTATTCTAGCCTTCAAATATCTTCCCGTTTGCCCAATGTAGACTGTTATAATCTTTGCAAGGTATCTTATAAATGACGTTAGATCTTAACTGAGTGAATATTTTTGATTTCAAATTAGCGTAAAACTGTTTTCCTATGGTATTGCATGGTCTATAGGCAATACTGACTGTTTCATCACTTAACATTTTACCAACCCTCTCTGATAAACTGATAAACTCTGATAAATGAATGGCATTTTGTAATATCTAAGTCTACTTCTATCTTGTGTATCTCTTTCAGGTTCAGGTTCATTTTTATCCAGGACTCTATTGATCAGTGTGATGGGATAATTATTCTTCATTAGAAAATGTTTTATTTTTTCACAGTTATCATTGTGAAATTCAGGGCTGGCTAGTTTTAGGGCTCGATGTTTTAGATTTTTGATGAGGTTTATTTTATGTATAAGGGGGTGGTGTGAGTCAAAATTCAAAAATCTCTCAGAAAATGTTGGTTTCTGGTACCAGTTTTCAATGCAGTATCCGTTCTTATGACCAATACATCCAAAAAAGACAAGCTACTATTGATACTCTCTATCTCAACTGTGAACTGCAGGCGTGGGTGAAAGGAATTGAAAGATTTCAAAATTATATCAACGTGTCCTTCCGGTATTGACGTGAAAATGTCATGTTTTCGGATTGGGCATGGGTAATTGTTTAGCTCCAGTTGTATCAGACATAGTCATGTATGAACTTCAGAGTGTTGCTCTTTCTCAGTTACCTTTCAAAGTGCCAATCTTCAAAAGATTTGTAGATGACATTTTCACGTCAATACCGGAAGGACACGTTGATATACTAAATCAATTTCATTGCTTTTTCTTTATGGCATTGTTTTTTTCAAACATAACTTGAACTAACCTAACCAGACCAGCAATTATGTAAAATATAGGAAGGGTCCATAAACTGCAAATTAAGTTACGAAATTTTTTATCCGCATCAACATTCAATTATTCAAGTGCCCAATTGTCCAGTATTGAAAATAGCTCCCGCAAGCGATCCTAAATCAATTGTTGATTGCCAACATACATATGAATGTTATATGTATGAAGAACATAGATACTCCCCAGATTTCCTGGTTGCAGTGGTTACTCGGTTCAGGACTTGTTTGTGAATTTTTCAACAGAATAAAAATTTTTATCAACATACTCGTTTATGTAGTTCTCATTATTTGGCATTATCAATGGATTCAGTATTTCATTAATCCTTCTCATACACTTGCTATATTGTTTGGTAAAATAATAAGTAATAAGACTGTCATTGCACAATAATTACAAATTACAACCACTTGAATTTATTTATTCAAATGACTAAGGATAACTTGTTATTCTTGGTTATTTACTGGAAATTCTCTATAACAAGAATTTTCTTTTCAGGGTTATAAGCCACCAAATGAAGAGCCTTCTGAATATCAGACAATACCTCTCAATAAAATTGAGGATTTTGGCGTTCATTGTAAACAATACTATTCTTTGGAAGTATCTTATTTCAAATCTGTTTTGGACAGAAGATTACTTGATTCCTTATGGAATAAGTATTGGGTCAATACTTTAAGTTCATCCTCTCTCATAACTAATGCTGATTATACTACTGGGCAAATATATGACCTTTCTGAAAAATTGGAACAAAGTGAATCAGCAATCGGTATGAATGAACCATATTATTAATATTTTATCATTGATTTATTTTTTATTTCAAGGCAGGGGAAGTTTCATGGTTGGAGGCAATGATCCTCATGAAAAGAGAACTGAAGATAAGTTATGTAAGGCAACAAAAGATAGCTGTAAGACTACAATCGAAATAATTCATGGATTGATGGCTCAGAAAATTAAAGATAGGTTATTCAATGGTACTTCTCTTAGTGTTTGTCACCCAAAAAATAATTGAATTGATTATAATAAATGAATGTGTTAATTATCTTTATTAAATTATGTTCTGTGAACATGCTTGTTGATTGTCAGGATAAGAGAGCCTCTGTGTTTATTAATAGAAGACCATTCTTGAAGAAAGAAGTCTCTCAGTTATATTTTAGCTTGTTTTTGTGCACACATCACACATGCAGAGCAAAGGGTTTTTTTCCCTAGGCTTTCATTTCTTCCTCCGAATTGTTTGGCACCCCGTCACTAACCCCTCCTAACACTTCACGCTCTTTTGTTTGCTAAACAAAAAATTGTAAGCCAAAAGTTCAAAAAAATATATATATACGAGTATATATACATATTCTTCAATGTCACACATAATTGTTGAGTTCATCTCCCCGAATGAACCATCAAGAGAATATATTCCGACAAGTATGGTGAGACTACTCGTCTTATTATGTTGGCGGTGCCCAATGTTGCGGCTTTTTGCATCTAAGTTAAATTGTTGGGATGTAGTTGTAGTTCCTCTAGGTGCGAGACAGTTTCTTCAGCACTAGACCATTAACACTAATCACCCGAGGACTATCCCCACTTTTTTAAGATTCCACATGCTCTTGATCAGCTGAGGAGGTGCCTCGTATTTATTGATCTTTTCTCCATATACCTTTGTCATGTTTTAATCCTGGGGACCCATAAAATCTAATATGGTAACTGTTTTTCCTATTGTCCCAAATCACCATATCAAGTTGGTTGCATTCAACTTCTATGTCTGTTCTTATTATGAAGTCCCAATAAACTTTTGTGTTCTGCCTGTTCAAACTCTAGTACAATAACTCTAACCTTGTCACACTATCTGAACTTTCAGATGTCGCCGTATACATCGATTGGATGATTCAAAATAATCTATCCTACAAATGTTTGTGCTTGTGCCATAAAGTTTGAAATCTGACGTCTGCAGATGAAATTTACGAGCAAGTGAGTGAATATTTCAACACAAGTGATGCACATTGTAATATGTTGTGCTTAAGGCCAAAGTAAATAAATTATTCTGTTTTACTACCAATCCTTAGCGGTAAGAATTTGGGAATGAGTTATATTTACTTCGTATCACGTTCGCCATGGACCTAACGTTTATGATTTGAATTTACCATTTATTTCGTAAGATCAAGTTGTGGAAGAATGCTCTTGGTCATAATGTTGTCATAAGAAAGTATCACAGAATCAATGAGTGTAGATTCAGAAAATTAAATCAAACGTTTGATTTAGTTGCAGTTACGAGTTTTTTTGATTCAGCCATCGCTAGGCTTTTTCATTCTTGAATAGTACTTAAGGAGAATATCACATTGTATTTTGAGGCTTCTCCTATATCTCATGACATAGGTTGGTACATATAAATGAATCGGTTCATATTATTGTTCAATAAAAATAACTGTTTAATAATAGTGTGTTAACTTAAATAGTCATAACTTTAGAAATAATAGGTTGCAAATATTGATAAGTAATTTTAAAAATGTATTTTGGGAACATAATGAGAAAATTTTAATCTTTGATATTGCAAATTATTGCCAAAATCATACATTGCATATCGAACATTTAAGTTTTTTTGTTGATTTCGCAAAATAAATTTTTCAATTCAATGATCCTGTGCAATCGATTCAAATTTCCCACCATTCATAGGATGTCGTATATTCATATGGTTAGAAATTTTTCCAAATGACAACCCCGCCTTCCGGGGGCCAATAATTCGATCTCTTTCAGATTCATAGCGGGTTTGTTCTGAAATTTAAAAAATTTGCAAAAAACAACCACACTATTTGAGTAACAAAAAATGTTTACATAAAGAAACCTTTACGATTTTTTCTTCAAATTTTAGTCATTTACTCTTTGCTATTCTTTGTTTCAGCAAAAAAAAAATGAGATTTAATCAGTTCCTTCTGGGTGTTGTAGTTTCTCTGACAGTTTAGGCCAGACTGTAGCTTCTTCACTGAAAATTCTCTTCAAACAAAAAATTATCAGCTTCTGCGCTGTTTCTTGTCTCAGGGTCTCCAACAACTTATAACTGATCCCTAACCTAGTAGTTATCACAAAAGTTCTTATAACGGTATCTAAATTCTTTCAGTAGGCAACTTTGAACAATAAGAAAAATATAGGGCACAGCATAGACCTCTGAGATATCCCAGCATATACATACCAAACTCAACCACATGTTAATAACTGCATTTCATTACGTTAAATGGGAACTCCAAGATAATAAGGAAAACTCGATGATAACCAGTGCTCAGAGTTACTTACAAAGTTTCAAATAAAGTTATAAATTATGAGTTAGAAGGACTAGGGTATTTTATGATAATGATTGTAATAATCTTTGCAAAAAACCACCATCTGTTATTTAAAAAAAAAAAAAAATTAGTAGAAATATGAATCAATTGTTCAAAATTGTTGGAAAAACGGAATAACCAAGTAGAGGACAACTGAAAAAATAAATTCTTGGAAATTAGTATCTGTTTATTGGAGGTGCTCAAAAGATTTGAAGGTTACCCAATGAATGTGTATAACATTCACATAGTATTCAGGAATTCAGAATAATAACCTGGTAAAACTGACAGATACAAAACAAAACATATTAAAACAAAAAGGTCAACCGAGTTTAATCCTTAGATTTATCATTTCCAAGTCATATGAACAAAATAGAACCTCTTTCATTTATTATTTTTTTAGTTGATAAAAATCTAAAGATGAAATGCAGAGACCAATAAGAAACAAAATTTTCAAATATATTAAGATATTTTTTCAATATAAACATAAATATACACCATAATATTAAATAATAAATTTTTTAAACATTTTTTCGACTAGCCCAGAAGCAAGTACAATAAAAGCAAAATAATGGAAAATTTCAGAATCGAAATTTACACTTATTGCTAGATACAAGTAGTACTTACGCTAGGAGAGCAATAAAATATTTTGTAACAACTTCTTGAATAATTGTTATTACGGCAAATTGCCAACGTTTTCGTGACTTTAGCTAATATTTTGATATGGATTGAATATCAGAGTTTAACACCACTATACCTGTTTGTATAATAAATATACAAAAAAGTGATAAATCTTACATGTAAGATATCATTATTAATGAAAAAAAATAAACATTTGGTCAGTATTGCACGATAAAAATAAATTTGTTTGATATTAAAAGTCAATAAGTAATGTTTTATATATCATATAGACCTCTGGGCTTCAAGTAGATGTGGAAAAATCCATTGCTAGACTTCATAGGTTGCAAATATAGTTCAGATAACAAATATCTTTTGATTTTACTCAGTTATAAATTAGTCTATACTGCGAAAAATGAGTATAAAAATATCTCCAATCAATAATAGTACCTAAGTATTAAAATAGTACCAGATGAATAAGCTACAATACGGAAAGTTACGAACTAATACTTCCTCAACATTTAAATATCTAAAATATACTCTATGTACCATTGAGATACCATTATAGCTTGCCTTGGTGTTTTCTGTTTTGTCCCCTGATCCAACTTAAATCAAATTTACCTCACAACAAATCAGCATGAAAGAATATTTCAGCAAGTCATGAGATCAAGGGACAAAACTTGTCCTTAAAACTGATAAATCAAATGTAGCTGCTCCAGATCAATGTGGATGATTTTTTTTTGTTTAATTTTCTTTTTTATCAGCGTGAACAAATAGCTCAAAAAGCTGTTGACTATAGTAGAGCCCTATGAATCTAGAAGAAGCGTGATTGTGTTCATCTTAAAATAATCTAGCCCTCCTCTTCAGTTCATTCCGTCGCCATTGGGGTAGCCTGTAGAAGTCAGTTCTTGACAGTTGGAATAGCGCTTCAAATTCTGCGTCCGAAAGATGTCTCTGTAATCATTAAACTCCCATATAGTATTAGCAAAGCATAAAGAGGGATAGATGTGTTATCATTCAATAAAGTTGGTGTGAATAACAGATGGTGATGAGGTGGAATCCTACAATGGGGTTGAAGATATGTCGTAGCATGGTACATTATAATACATCCGTAACGACGATTCAATAATATCTTCAAAATGGATGGAAATTCTCTTCTCACCTTTGATGAGGGAGTAATTGTGAAGTTTTTTCCTTTCTCTTACAATGAGGGCCTTTAAATTGTTGTTAATAATAGTTTTGAATATACTACTATTCATTTAATTAATGCTGTGAAAATATTAGGATTCACTTATTTCAATGGGGTTATTTATAAATAATATTGCATTGTCAAAAAAATCACGCCCTGTAAGAGAACTATGAATTAACTATGGTTGAAATCTGGTTGATTACCGAGTAAATTTTGACGATGTAATTCGTATAAAATAATTATTTAGGCCATGTCATCTCTTTGTTATTGTTCTTCTTCCTGCCAGCGTTTCGATAGACATCTTCAATCGTTCTCAAGCTAAATAAGCTCTTTCAAAAAGTGGAAAAAATTTTAATTTTTTATTATTTTCATGAAATATTACATAAAATAAAATTTGTTCTCATTTGTGGTTTGAAGCAGGGGCGCCTAATGTATAAGAGCTACTCAGCTGGAGCACCTGTTCTTAAAGTTTGAGAGAAGAAAGATTTTTGTATTGCATAACGAATTTCACTATCATATATTTCGCTCAACAATAAAATCACAAATTTTCATATTAATATAAAATTTACCATGACAAATAAGGCAACTTGACCTAAATCTAATTTTATGCATACTACTTGCAGTACCCAGATGTGTGCTTTGGTTATACAATTAATCAACCTACCTCCAAATTACACCTATCAACATCAGATGGCAGTCTATAGTTAGTGATCACAAGCAGATGGTATGGGTAAATTTTTGCCGGCTCGTTTATCAGCATCGAGTGGGCCATATTGGGTAGCGACCTGCGCACTTGATATCCGCACCTTCCCGGGTAGCGTCCGTACGCGGGAGACTCGGTATTCTACACAAAAACATAATATTAGAAATAAGAATATAGGCCATTACAGTATTTGCACATATAGTTGACATCTAGTTGTTCAAGCTTTATTTTTGGAATTTCAATACATAATATACAAAAGCTAGATGAATTCTTGGATAAATATTTACAAAACCTCCAGCAATGATTAGTTAAGATAGTTAGTGTTGTAGTTATAGAAAATAATGTTAGATTAAGACATATCAAGTATTGAATCCGATCGAAACTTTCACTATAATTTTTATGAAATTGAACGGTTCTTTAATTTTAAACAATCATTAAATTCAGAAAAGATATCGAATAGAATATGCCATTTTATAGATAATTCATAGATCAAATTCAAAACCATAATGGAGAACTCAAGCAATAGTCGCATTTTCTTGGATTTTTACACCAAGCCGAACTCACCCATATCTCAAATTTTCAGTTGTTCATCACTCAGGATATAAGGTTAATCATGCTATATTTTGCAAAAGCTTAAAAAGAAGACTAGTGTAAAAAAAAGTTTTTATTGAGTATATTCGTGCTACGACCCTTTTCAATACATAGAGACTTTAAAATTGGGTCGTATGTTGGTTGGACAATGGGTATTTACTGAAGATAAAGATGTGTGAGGATATATGTCGTGGTATAAATATTTATTATCAACAATTATATCGCATTACTCAATGAGAAGTCTTCTTTATTTGAATGGTAACTTCTCATGGAAAAACCTTAGAAACAAAAGTATTTCTGCATCTGGAGGAATATGCAATATAAGTAGGGTTAACTAAATTCAGAGAAAATGAACAATTGGTAGACCTTTAGAGATATTGGTAAGAGCAAATATCAGAGTATTTCTGCGAAAGTGAGAATGTGAAGGGAAAGTTTAAACAAAAAGAAAATGGATTCGACAACTCGTAGATCCGTTCAGTTCAATGAAGATTCCCTTGAAGAATTATTGAACATGAAAGGTTAGATCGAGGAACTTATTGAAGAAAAAATGTAAGTATGAGCAAGGAATTAGACAGAATATACGAACGACAGGTAATACGAAAAAAACAATCAATACTATTTCGATTACCTCAACTAACAACCGAATATCCTCCATAAAAAGTAGAAGTGGACGAACATTATTTTCAAACTCTCTATGTGAAAAATATACAAAACTTACTTCTACCAGCTCTGATGCAGAATCATGCGGAGACTGAATCGAATTATAGGTATATGAATAAGATTATGAAAGAAAGAAATGATGAATTTCACACTCATCAACTGGAATCTAAATCTAAAAATTGCGATTAAAGGCATCCCTAGCGAAATCAACGAAGAAGAAATTGAATTAAAACGCTGAAAGGACGAACGACAGAAAAGTTATCCGAATTCAAATGGTGTTAGTGAAAATAGAGAGGCAGTATAAGTCACTCTAAAATATGAAAAACATTTTTGGCTTAAAAATGATTATTGAAACATTCAAGTTGAAAAAATTAATTCAGTACCATAGGTGCCAGCAATTCGGTAACATACAACTGAATTTCAAATCAATTTTCAAGGAGATGAAAGGTGAACAAAACCATTTGCGTACACAAAAAAAAACATCCGCAATTGTGTCAATTGTGGAGAAGAGCACTCTTCCAAAGGAGGAAGGGGTGTTGCAATTGTAATTAAAAAAAATCTGAATCACGATGTACAACTTGCGTTTCAACTAGAACAATATGAAACTGTAAAAATTCAACTAAAAATAAACAGCCAAACAACAAGTGTCTATTCGGTATACTCTCAGCTCAAAAGCAAAATTATGAGTGTGAAGTAGACCGAATGCTGAAGGCAAACCCTAACGTAATAATGGCAGGAGATCCGAATGCAAAAACTGTACTTCGATACAGCATCACAACTAATACTGAAGAAAGAAATTTGGAAAAAACTTTGATAATAGAAAATTGACTGTTATTGGACCAATGGAACCAATCCACTACGGAAAGTTGTAAACCAGACGGTTGGACATAGCCAAAATTAAAAGTATTACCTGTAACATAAATTGTTAGAACGATCATGACCTATCTTCAGACCACACCATAATCCAACTAACATTGGGAGAATTGAAGAAAAAAGTAAATCCATCACTGGAACAAATTCCAAGAAAAATTAAATCACAATGTTGAGATCGAAGAAATTACCGCTAAAACGGATATTGCACAGGCCATCTTCGAACTTGAACTGAGATTCTTGAAGCTTGGGAAAAATCAACAATCATTATCAAAACTAGTATTGGTTTACACGGTAAAGAAATGTCATCCGGACAGAAAACTCTAAACAGGAGAAAAAAGGGCTAAGAAAAAGTCTTCAACTCAACTCTGTCCTCAACAGACACAGCCATATTCAATCGACTCACACAGGAACTTCACGAAACATTAAAGGAAGAACACAACGAAAAATTCGACAAATTTTCAGATAATATAAACAACGGGCGGATCTCTGGAGAATTGCTGAAGCATTCAGGAAAACAGACTCAAAAATGTCACCGTTCCTTACCTCAAACGGAACAAACAGGTGTTTGTGAAGAACACTGGTGAGAAAACTTCAAAGTAAATCCCACAAATAATCCAGATTTCGGAAAGCAGGTAAAAATTAAAAATGAACTTGCTCAAAAATGACAGTCATGAAATCGACGAAGCCACTTTTGAAGAGGACTTGTCGATCGTTAATCTTAGGCAAAAAAAAACCACCAGGAAGTGAAAAATTCACAATACTTCCCTTTAAAAATTGCCTAATAGTAGAATTAAGAAAATCCCCAACATCATAAATGCTATCATAAAATTCGAGTGTTTTCCAACAAGATGGAAACACTGAAAAGTCATGTTACCAAAACCCGGAAAATCAAGAAAGGACCTAGACAACTATGGACCAATCAGCCTTCTCTCGTCAGCGAGCATAAGAGCCGAAAAAGTTGAAAAGGTTATTTACAACAGACAGCAGAGAATTATCGAAGACAAGCAAATAAATCCAGAAAAACCATTCGGAATAAAAACAAAGGAAAAAAAGGCAGAAAACTGGATCCATATTCTTGGATGTGTCTGAAGCATTCGCCAATGTATGACAGCGAAATCCTTCACAAAATGATGGGAAAGAAATTCCTGAAAAAACTAATCAGATTGATTAAATCCTACCTGGAAGGTTCACAGTTCACTTAGGAACAGATTAATCAGAAGAGAAAAATATCGAAGCAGGGGTTACAACTGCGAAAGACAGAAGATTACCTGAAGATTTCATCCAGATCGAAAAATGGACGGGCAGATGGAGAGGATTCAAGTAAATCACAAGAAAGTAGAGGAGTCTTATTCTAATAAAAAAAAACCGACAAGAGAACTTTGAACAAAAATGCGAATAACACAGAAATTCACTAATAAATTATTAAATCAAAACAAAGAAACTGAACTAACCATTGCAATTTAATTAAAAAATGGAGGAAGTAAGAAGGAAACTTCCAACTGTGTTAACCAGAGAAACTTACGATACAACGATCTCACTGTGGGAATCACAAAGCAAAGACAGACAATTAAGTGGTTTTCTGCAGCAGTTTCTCACTTGATATAAGTGAACTGGGTCCTCTACTGTCCATATTGTACACATCAGGCTTGCCAACAAGTGAGAACATTACAACAGGAAGTTTTACAGAAGATATGGCAATTCTTGCTATTCACGAAGAGGCATCTAATAACTTGTATTGTCATCATAAAAATTAATGAAACCAAATCAGTCCAGGTGAACTTTCCACTTCGAAACATCAATACCCACCTATATAATTGAATACCTACAAAATACCAACCTCCTCATCTACAAAATACTTAGGAGTACATCTGGATAATAAACTGTACTGAAATGAGTATAAGGTTAAAAAAAACAAATAGACCTTAAAATGAAAGAATTAAATTGGCTTTTTGGCTGGAAACCAAAGCTAACGAAAGAAATTGAGATCCTATTATATAATAATAAAAAAACCTATATGGATGTATGGAATTGAGCTGAGGGATGTGCAAGTAAATCTTATATACCCATCATACAGAGAAGCCAATCAAAAATTTCGGGCATATTAACCAATACCCCTTGGTATTTGACAAATCAAACACTTCATGAGGACTCAAATATACCTTATGTGAAGGATATCGTAAAGAAGACAAGCAAAAAACACCACTACTTAATCGAAGCCCGAAAAATCAACATAACTCATCCACTAACTGAACCTTTAAACTACAGAAGACTCAAAAGAAGATGGCCATTAGACCTGATGAGTTGAAAGGGGCACTCTCAATGGAGATGATCCCATAAAGTGATTTGAGGGCGAATGCACTTATAGATAGCAGATTAGCTGATGGAAATTATTATTTTTGATTGCTAATAAACAGTGTTAATAAAGAAAAACTTGGTATAAGAATGAGAAGTTATTCCTTGGGATTATCAGCGATAGGAAATGATTCACATATTTTTATATATATTACTCGAGCTCTCGAGATTCCTTAATCTCTTTGTCTGCAGTTATAGGATAAGTATGCAGAATAAAATGCTCCCCTGTTATATGAAAAGCACTGCCATTGCTGATTTTTCTCTTTTAGTTTGCAGCGATTTTGGTCACTACGTTTTCCGATTTCATAAAAACCTCTCTTTAACGAAATACTTGTTATATCCATTCACAAATACTCAAATTGACAATAGAAAAATTGCATTTGACATATTCGTTGAAGGAACTTTGAATATTTCAGTCATCCATGTCTAATAAGTCACAACCGTTCTAATTTTTAAAATAAAATGGCCAAAGCAGAGATTTCCTGCACATCAATAACCTTAATGTATTGTTAAAATTCTGTAGATTAATCATGAATTACTTATGAATTATCAAATATTTAAATGAAATTTAAAGGAATATTATTTCAAAATTTCCTGGCGTGACGATTTCCATAAAATTTAGCTAACCTATTCGTTTCAAACCCTTTTAAACCTTTTCCTAATAACAAATTGATCAAATTCAAGGATTTATTTGAGGAATACAAATTTCAGATGCTTTTAACATCTGGACCATTCGACCTATTTGGCCTAATAACAAACTTGACCGACATATTTAGACAAAAAACCTATTCTGAAAATATGGAAACTTTAGCTAATCTCCTTTGGATTATAGAGAGTATACAGCTGGACGGATATACCCAAGTTTGACCCAGGATTCATCATCAGAAAGCAAAACCTTCGAGTGAATAATCGAGTGACAACGTTGTCGCATCGATATTAGAAAATAACAGATTACTAGCAGTAGTAATAGTAGGAACAAGCGCGCAGAAAGGACCACTCATTTCCTATTGCTTATCGTTCAAAGGAATAAAATTCAGTAGTAAGATAAGAATTGTGATAATTTTGGCGTACTATCTATCATTTTGGTTGATTTTCTTCAATTAAAATCTTTATATATAAAAATTACGTGTCACGTGTTTCTCCCCGATGGACTCCTACACTACTGAACCGATTTTAAATCATATTTGCACTCATTCAATAGATGGTGCTATGTTGAAAATAAAAACGTTTCATATAAGCTACAACTCAATAGGATAACCACCACGTGTTGCTGATTATATCATTAATAATTGTTTTCAAATGTAATACAATTACATAGTTAATAACTCTTAATTATCATCAAGTTGTAAGATATTTCTATAAATCCAATACATATTCGGATTTATTTAATGAATGAGTCCTAAAATGTAGTTACATAATAAAATTTGAGCACAAGTTGCTCATTAAGGTATGGGCGGAATTTTTTGGATTGAATAATTCCGTTCCTATTACCGAGAATGCGAATACTGTTGACTCAACATTGTTTCACGAAATAACAACATTATGAGAAAGAACGCACGAAGAGGGATGTTTACAACAGTGTGGTACTGATAGAGAGTCTAATAGAAGAAAACGTCTAATGTGAGTTCTGCTGAAATTTGTTTTCCACAAGCTCAATTATTTTATATCCCTTAGATTCCATCGAGCGAATATTGAGATATGAGCAGAAAGGTCATCCTATCTGTTAGATGAGACCTAATTCAGGAGCATACTAACTCAATACAAAATAATACAAGATATGAGGAAAATTCAATCTACTGACAAATATAAAATATAGATATAAAGGGCATAGCTTTTGAAATTAATAATAATAATTATAAACACTTCTGGCAATACTTCTCAAGAAATGTTTTCGAATTGTCAAAAAATTCTCAATCGGAAGAAATGATATTAGTTATAAAAGTTTCGATCGGCATCAAAACAAAATTTCGAATTTCAATTCTATTTATGCCTTCCGATTCTCAGCCTCAACACACCTTCATTTGAGGAAAATAATTGAATACACAATAGCAAATCCAATTCTGTAATGCGGAAAATATAAAGCAAAATACGAAAAACAGCCATCAGCAAAACATACATAAAGAAAGGACGACATAAACAGAAAAAAAAAACGTAAGCGTTTATATTTACATACCATAACACGTCTTTCGACATCAGTGATGGATCCAGTGGAAACTAGAGGAAAAAGCATTATTTTTAACACGCCTCACTTCGGCAATGATTTAAAACTATGAAATTTAAAATGTTAACAGCAAAAATTGAAATTGGAGGAATTTTAGTCTCTTCATACCGTTAATTCAGCATGCATAAGCAGTCAAATTAGATTAAAAAGAAGCTTCATTACAACGTTGAGCTTAAGTTTTTGATAGCTTTATATATTCATCCCTATTTGATAGAATGAAAGAACAAAGTTTGAAAAAGTTGGTATTGTAATTCAAAATTTGATCTCAAGTAGCAAGTAACTGAAAAGTTAATCAAATGTTTCTGGAATAAATATATGGCAATCAGTTATCTTTGTTTCAGAGTCGACTGAAAGAAATTAAATTCTAATACCAAATTCCCAATTAATTAATCCAACTTAATTTTTTAATATTGAAGATTTTGGTATATGTATATAAAATACAAGAAACCTCAAGTTCCCTCTAAGTTTGGATTATTTCCAATAAAAGCTTGAAAAAAAAGGTTAAAGGTTACTTACTATCTGATTTTCCACAACTGTCTGTACTGTGTGTTTTCATACCCATTCCACTAAACGAGTAATCACCCTGTGGAGCATTTATATTTAGAAAAAAATGATTCTTTTGATAAATTCAATTTCAAACACACAAAACATGCTGCCTCTACAATTTTTGTCAATTACGATATCCACTACTTAGGAAAACATTATCATCTTGGAGAATATTCTGGGAAATAGAATATTACAGAAAATTGTAATCAAAACGTGAAAATGAAAGTCAGGTAGCCACGATCACAATACTATTCTATGGACGGGCTATTGAAAAAGAAACAGACAAGATATTAAAAATAAATTAATTTCGAAATTGCTCAATGTATATATTTGATTCAAGGATATTGATAAAGAGTTCAATTTAACACCTATATAGTTTTAGGGTATGTTTGACTACAAACTTTGAGACAATATTGATTATTCCATAGAGTAGCTAAACTTACTCCGAGAGCGCTATGCGTAGGTTTAAAAACTTAGCAGGGATTAAACTGTACATCAAGGATGAAGTGGAATTTGAAGTTTTCTCACGAGTTACTAGGAGTTAATCGAACCGACTAAAGTGGCTACTTGGCATTTGACGAAAGTCAATCTTGGAAATATTTAAGTATACTCTCTGACAAAATAGTATCCGGAAAGTGAAATGCAAAAATATTAAACTTCTTCAATATTAATACTCCTTCATAATATGCTCCATTTGAAGTGATGCACTAATGCCAACGTTTTTTCTAATAATAGAACATTCTTTTATAGGCGCTTTCAAGGAACCTTCAGCTCTAACGGAACGAGCCAAGCGGCGACGAACTGCAGTCGTTTGTTGAAGAGGTCGACGGTCATCCTGAACGAGGCAAATCTTCCACGAAATCCCAACCATTTTTAGAGGCTTTGTACCATTCGTACACTTGGGTTTTCGATAAACAAAGTCTCCATAAGCCTTTTTCAGCATTCTCAATTAGTCAGCAAACAAAATTCCGTTCAAAACTCAAAATTTAAACAAACCTCTTTGTTCAATATTTTTTTCCATTACTACATTAGCAGACTACCACTGAGGTAGACTGGTTTCAACAGCTATCGTAAACAAATAACCCCCGCTCATGTTTGGCATAGTAATTATGGTCAGTCCTACCAACATAAAGAAACTTCAAATACTTAAAAGTACCAAACGAAGCAATTTAAATGTGAATTTCCGGATACTTTTTATCAGAATATACATATATTGAAATATCTAAAATCTAAAACAATGGTGTAGGTACTGATCTTTGTCACGATTTATGAAGCCTGAACAGGTGAGTTGGTATAGGAATGGAGTTCATAGTTTCTTTACTACCCGAAAGACCAGCAGACCAAGGCTCCACATAAATGCGAAAAATACATTGCATAGTGTCAGATAATAACCTGTTTTTCAATCGACCACATCAATATGTTCTAAAGGAATTGAGGAGAGTTTAACTAAAAATACGGTCAATTAAACTAAAGGCTATATTTATCCTTCACTCTACGGAGTGCTTCCTACTTATTGGTAGATATAGAGGTTAATAAAAATGGTGTTTAAACATTGGGTCCAACTCAATTTTCATCTGAGTTCTTGTTTGGATGCATAAATTATCACAATATGCAATTATAAAGAATATTTCGTTTTTCAAGAAATTAAAATAGTTTTCGTTGAAGCATAGTGTCTGATTTTGGGAATTGTCCCTGTCGAATCGAAAATCACCGTGTTTTTTTATCGAAATTAATGTATTTTGTCCATACTGCTCTTCGTTTCGTTTTCGAAAGCCGTCCTATATATCTAAAAACTTTCGGTTAGTAACACAATGAGAAATTCCAAACAAAATCATGCGTTGAAAAAAGTTAGAAAACAAATGTGGAAAAAGGTATTTAGAAACGATTTTGATCTACCGTTTCTAATTTAATTGTCCTGACATTCAGAAAAACTTACAGGAATTTGGGGGTAGCTACCAGCAGAAGAACTGAAAGTGTGCGATCTTGGAGCTAGGCCATAACCAGGTTTCGGAACATGACGAAGAGCACTGACAACTGTATAAAACATGATACTTGAGAAAATCAGCAATTGCATGAATGAATAAAACGATACAAATAATACGGGCGTATAGTGTTGTGTGTGTTTTTCGGAGTTATGTATCTTGAATCTGAATCCTGAAAAAATATGGCAACTGGTTTTTCATCTGAATGAATTTTCAAATTAACTCATTCATTGCTTTTCATTTTCGAATGAATTATAGTTGAACAATTCGGAGTTCAGGAGAGTTACCACATTAACCAGAATTCTTCAATTTACTTATGATACTTACATAACCGTTTCTGAGAGGTAAAGTTGAGGACTTCAGGCCATACCCAGGCTTAGGTATTTGTCTCAAAGCTGACACAACTATTCAACACGCAAAAATAAATAAAATTCACTTTAAAAAACTGACAAAAAGCTTATCATGCAAAAAATAACTGAAGTAACATTCATTTTTGGTGCTGATAGCAAAAAATTATTTAAGCTTGACAATGCCGACAGTCAAAATTTATTATTTCCCTCAAAAATTTTTCCTTCTCATGCCTATTGTTAAAAAAACTGCTATTCCACGGTCTTATCTATGAAAAAATCGATTTTCCCGGAAAATAATTTTGAAATTTCATGCAATCCTCACCTGTTTTTCTTTTATTTGCCAATTAATATCGAATTTTTCGTATGAATCAAGGAAGAATAATCAAATGGTGATAAATATTATGTGGAAAAACTGAGACATTTGAAAACCACTAGGTGATTGAAAATTGGATTTCAAAATAAAAACATCGTTTTCGCATAGATACCCCCACTTGCTTGCCTACCGCCTGAACTATAGTCTGTTTCAAAATATCCAAGTTCTCTGCTGCACTCTGTATTTGATGGAAGATTCGTTTTTCACAACATAATAAAAAATTTCAAAAATATTCTTTTTTTTTGTTTTTACAGAATAATTCGTAAAAACTGTTTTTATAAAACTAACTGAATAGCCTTTATATTAAATTATAGGATCATCCCAACAAAGAAAAAAAATTAACCATGATCGAGCACTATCAATAAAGTTAGAGTAATACTATTTATTTGTTGTTGGGACACATCGGGAACTCTTTGGTTAATGTGTTCGTAATCATTGTGTCGAATTAAGTTTTTTGATTTAGAAAAAAATGAACCAGAGGAATTAGAAAATTTCAATATCAATAATGACGACATAGAAGCAGATGATAGAGTTACAGTGAGCATAAGAGTGGTGGTTCAAATTGGCCGGTATAATTTGTGACAATGTTAATTCCATTGAATATAACATATGATACTTCAATTATATTTTATTATGATTTCATTATAATAAATGAGCAAATGTAGACATTTATCGACCAACTACTTTCATACAACTAAAATGATACTTCTACATCCAACTGATCTTTCCTTCATTAAGAAAAAGAATTAAAGAATTTTTAGATCCTGATCAAACAAAACCAATTTTATAGTATATACCAGGGATGTTGCAGATGCCGATTTTTGCACATCCGCGGACGCAGATGTTTAAGATATTATGTAAATAAAGTCTATTAATGAAGTATTACAATAATGAGAACGTAATTATTAATATTTTTATTGTAATCAAACATAAGTAATTATTTTTATGTTAAATATAAGTAATGTATAATGTAATTATTTTTTATATTTACTTACTGGTTTTTATATTAGTAATTGAAATTAAAGATAGGAGCAATAAAGAGTAGTATTGCTGCCTTTTCTGATTCAAGTCTGTTACGCAGAGGTTCGTAAATTGAACCCGCGCTACTAAAGAGTTGTTGGCAAGGAACGCTGCCCGCTGGAGCAGATGAAAATCTTCGTACTATCGGCCATAATACCTTAAATTCTTCTCGATGTACACTCCACCAGTTTGAAGGATTTTCATTTACATTTATTTTTTTTTTAGTACGGTAAGCAAGTAACTGCTTTTTAAGTACATCTTCAATGCTACCATTTTCTGGCTCAATTTGACTCTCGTCTTCATTCGACGAATCCAACATCATAGCCAAATCTTTTTCTTGTCGCTTCTTGTATAATATTCGCATCCGCATGATTAATGCGGATGCAAATGTTCGCAACATTCCTGGTATATACAATGCAATACTGGATTAGGTCTTAGAATTGAGAAAATTCAAGATTATTGCAGGCAGGATATGCATCTGGATATTCACAATAGGAGACTGTTATCTGGAGTGCGTTCAGAATCAACGTCAGACGTCGCTCGGAGTGCACCCTGGCCGTTCGGAATCGACGTCGGATATAAAATACCCCCGTTCGTAATGAATCGGAACGTTTGCCCGGGTGTTAAACTTTGCATCTTGCAAAATACATCGGAAAGATATGCTCGTCCGGCGCAGTGACGAAAATTTCAAATTGAAATTCCCTTAGGTCTTAGACTATAATAGAAAGTCCCTTCTCTAGTCTAAGGGAATTCCCAATTACGAAAGTATGTATTTTAAAAGTTGGGGATGAAGCTTCTTTCTGTTGCATTTGTGTATAAGTAAACTAATTGATAGAATCGTTATAGTGCTCGTATATTATATTTAATGAAAATGGCTACACTTTCCATTTCGAATAGAAGTCATGAAATTCTTTTCAATCTGAAATGTTCCCTGAATTGTTCATCACTTATATTAGGAATGAATTTTCAAAATAATTCTGCACTCGTAGTGGGGTTTCTCGGGAATTTTGTATTACTTCTACTATTGTATTTTCTTCATCCTCCTCGCTACTCGGAAACTCATCAAAAATTTCATTTATATAGTGAATAACGACATTCAACATATTAGACAGAATATTAATATTCAATTCATCGCAATTTAATACACTCTCCATTTTTTGTATTATGTAATATGTTCAAAATTCTAATTCAGAAAACCGTAATATTATGTACGAAGAAATCAAATAATGAAATTATTCCACAAACGCAACTTAACCTCAGATATCAAATAAATAAATGAACTGCACGTGCACACTTCAAATAGACAGAGACTTACATAGAAAGAGAGGAGAGATGTCGCCCCAAATCGTTCTAAAACGTTCGACAAGATTTTGACAACCAAGTGCGTTCTACGCCGGACGTACATTCTTTACCCGACGTTGATTCTGAACGCACTCCTGAACTATATGATACAATATTTTCAATATACTTCAACTTATTCAATTTTCAATACAACTGAATTTGTAATATATAAATAAGATTGTAAGTTCTATGCAATATGATTGAAAATTTATAAATCATTACAGTAAATAATTTTCAACCTAAAGAATAGAAAAATCTGATTGTTGCAATTAATAATAATTCAGAACCAAATCTCAAGAGAAAAAAAGATGTGCTATAAGTAGATCTAGTTGAGAAATATGTGTATGGTGATTGAAGTAGACAGAAATATATTAATTTTCCAGAAAAAAAGAAAATATAATTGATTCCATGAAACTCTTCGAAGATTAAGAAAATAGCAAAAAATTTGAATATTCCTTATAGTAGAAAGCAGAAGGTAACGGAATAAATTATGATGAAATCAAAATATGAAATCTGTCGTGAATCGATTTTTAGGCACTTAAGGCATCGATAATTTGGAAAAGAATTTCACAAATAGGTTAATTCAATTGCAGCAATAAGTTGATCCCAATAAGAAATTAGTATTCCAAAACTTCACACCATAAGAAATCCAAAACATGATACACCTTTCACAAATAAATGTCTCAGTTTTAATCAAATTTATAAGTTTTTAAAACAAATATTACTTACCATTATAATTAGTTGAAGATCTACCACCTGTTGAAGACCGACCACTGTAAGATCTATCAAATTCATCTTCATCATAAAATTTAGGATGATCCATATTCCTTGAAGGACTAGCACCAATTGGATTTTCATACCTCAATCTATAAGATGGCTCTTTATTGGCGGATGGCGTTCTGAATTCATTGAAAATGTTGAAATATACATCATAAAAAAATGGATAACAACTATTCACCTGGAAGCATTTCTAGGATCTAAATGTGCTGCTTTGTATAATTTGATCTTTTCTCTCTCTTGTACCTCTTTCAGAAATACTTTTCCTATACCACTTGCGATCTTGCTCAATTCTTCCTCTTCCTTTTTCAATTTTGGATCTACCATAGTTTCTTTGTTGTTCACGGCATCCACTTCATCTTCGTCGGAATCCTGTACACCTTTGTAAGAACCTGAAAAAATTAAGTTTCTTCTTTCTCATCTCGAACTCATGGAATATTGTAGAAAAAAAATTAATTAAATTAATTATATTAATATATATAATTATATTATAATATAATAATAATTGATCACTCAACTATGAATAAAGATGCAATTCAATTAATTCAGATAGACCTCAAACAACTCAATTCGATGACAGAACGAATGACAAAAATAATGTTTTTTTTTCTCACCTGACCATCTCTTTCTTCTTTCTGGGTCAGTGTAAGGATATGGTGGTGCAGGAAAGTCGTCTCTTTCAATTTTGGCCGTCTCACCAGGTTTCGGCGGATGTGCTGCTGGATAATGTGATAGTTCAATTGGTTCCTCGTTGTTCATGTGGGGTGACTTAGGCCTGGGCGTTTCTGATCTCATGGAATCCACCATTGCCTTCATTGCGGACCGAGAGCTAGACCTCTTACCGCCTGCGCCAATACTGCTCCTCAAAGAATTTTGTGCTAAAAAGGAAATTCAGAATCAACACGAAAATTCGGTAATGAAACTTATTATAAGTATTGAAACAATCGATTTTATGAGCAAATCGCTAGGCTCTAGGAACTAAACAAGCTATTCTAAAGTAAGGGGAGCATTTTTGTATTACCTAAAAATTATGATCAAGGCATTCAGTTGAAAATTCTAAAGTCGCGTGCTAAAATTGCAATAGTTTCGAAGAATTAAGTTAATGAAATCAAATTTGAGTCTTCGCATATAACCGAAAAATTATTTGAGATAATTGCTAAAATGAATCTGGAACAGGATACAGAAACAACCGGTACAAGCTGAGTTCGGGTTCAAGCTCGATAGATTGAGCAGAGCGAGCACGGAGAATGTGATGTCATTAGTACCCGAACGGACTTAACATAACCTAATTGTCTTATTATTTATACATATCATGTAATATATGTCTAGCGATGCTGGATAATGGGTTTTGATAAGCGAAAGACCATATCTAATCGAAATTCCCAGACATTCCAGACAGTAATAAACCTCTCAAAAATATCACACCAATAATCATAAAACCCAAGATTTAAAACAAAATTTATTGATCTGCTACATGGAAGTCTTGATGGATGTACGACCTGATGAAATTTGAGAAATTAACTAGGGGAGTTCGATCTATGATATATTTATTACCTTAAGGGCTTATGGTTTCGAATTAACGATGGGAAAAAGGTGGATCTGTAGTAGAAAAATTAAAATTAAACCAGTAGACCAATCAGAGGTTTGTATCGAGAGACTCAGTTGACTAAAGCCAATGAAACTTAGATTTCTAATTAGTGGGGTAAATTTCGAACTATCGAAAAGAAGGGCACGAATTAGGAGAAATTAGGGAATTCCGGATTATGTTCGATAACGCCCACAGACAAAGGGATATTAGGAAAAATTAGGGAATGGAAAGACAGTTCAACGTGATCCGTAACCATGAAAACACTTAAAAAAAGTATAGAAGAAGAGATTGTTTTAATTATTTTTTGTGATAGCTAAAATTGTCATTTTGTTTTTTGTGTTCTTTGAATAAATTAGTATTTGTTACCCCGTCAGGAGAAACTCTAAATAAACAATAATATTTTTAAATTTTCAATTTTTCTTTTGAACACCTCTTCGTCGGTGGAAAGCCGCTCTTCTACCAGGACGTTGGAAAGAGGTGTTCATTACAATCACATGCATTAGAAAAATCGTCAATATCAAAAACAAATTAGGAATAACGAAATTGTAATAAAAAACAACCTAAACCAAATTCACCACCAAATTACTATGTTAGCAAATTAATGATGAATACTACTGTGGGCAAAAAGTCTTCAGTTCTCTCTTCGTTGCGATTTGTATCTCTTTTATCGATTCAAAACGGTGCCCACGGAAAGGTGTCTTGAATTTAAAGAACACCCAGAAGTCACATAGAGCCTTGTCAGGAGAATACGATGGTTGCGGAACAATATGGGTAGAGTTTTTGGGGAGAAAAAATCACGAAGGCTAGGAAAACTGCAACACACAAAAGTTTTTCTCTCTGGTCGACCGGAGCGTGTATGCCCAGCAGAGACCATAGACAACTGATATCAAATACAAGTCTGCATCGGAAAACTCGGGGAATACGACTTTCACAGAATTTTAGGGATGTGGGCTGTCAAAAAAACTACATCCAACTAATGCCAACGTTTCTTAGGGCTCGTTTATACTGGCCGGTACCTTATGCCGTAACCGGTACCGTAAAAGTTGAACCATAGGAATTCAATGCTTTCGTTCATACTCATTCCCTAACCTTTTCCCGTACCGGTAAAATGTTCAACTTCTAGGGACAAATTCATAAAAATATATATTCATAAATTATTTGGACAAATTACCTATTTATATATATTAGATAATTAGATTAGATTATCTTATAAGTGTATAAGACTATCTTATAAGTAAGACAAATTAAGGGAATATAATAGTGGGCGAGTTTTTTTTACACATGCGCATTCTATAGAGCGTCTATTATTTATATCGATCTCTGTTTTAAAAGCGGTAATTTCAAATAATATAATAAATTATAATTCAAGATGGTCAGCACGTTTCAAAACATTGAAACTCAAATTCAAAATGACAATTATTAACAAGCATACAGCAAAATCCATAAACTCTATGTTCTGTTTACGGTTAAGTTAACAGCCAGTATAAACGCCTACTGAAATTATTCTTATGGCATACGGAATAAGGTAACGGCTTACGGCCAGTATAAACGAGCCCTTAGATATATTTCCACTGCTTTAGGACTACAAAAGAAATATAAGAATATATTGTCCAAACATTTCAGAAAATAATATAGAAAAATGACTTCAAAAACGATTTCAAACCGAAATTCAAATATATATACGATAAAATACCTGGTATAAAAGCACACAGATCTAATTACATTTCAAAATTTATTGATACAATTTTTTATCCTTTATTTTGAGTTGTTCAAAGTACATAATGAATATAAAGCATCTCACCAAGGTTGAACTTATGTTTTACACACAAAAGGTCATAACATAAGCAAATTGAAACAGAAAATATAAAAAAAAATTAGGAAAACTTTGTCTGGATATTCGATGAAACTGTTGTTCGAAGTGTTTCATTGGCCAAACTAAACATTTTTTAGAAAATAGAATGAGCCAGCATAAATATGATCCAAATAAATGAGATCGAAAAATATGAAGACGGCTCTTGCAACACACTATTTCAATGGAAAACATCGAATTAATTTTCAAGAGGTCTCTATTTCGGATGTAAACAGTAGTTAGATATCAATGGAAAACCCATTGAAATGATATAAATTAAACTCAGTGATACCGATAATTGCAGAACGGACGCACAAGATTTGAGGTTGATATACAACAATACATTGGAACCGTTCAAGAGCAAATATTTAATACAGTAATCTTATGTTTTCAACAACATATTGTGGGCCCCACCTGTAGGTGAGCAGGTTAAGAACTAATTAGATTGTGCTAAGATTATTTTGCATAGAACATCCAATTATTCAATAGGTGCCTGAAAGGTGACAAGGTTCCCGAGGATTGGAATTTGGCTTATATTAGCTCGATCTATAAGAAGGGAGACAAAAGTATGTGTAAGAACTACAGAGGAATAAGCGTTATTAGCTCGATGGCGAGATTGTACGGCCGAATACTAAAACGAAGAATAGAAGAAAGTATCGTGGAAATAGAGGAACAAGGCGGCTTTCGAGCAGGAAGGTCTTGCACTGATAATGTTTTCGTTCTCCAGCAAGTAATAGAAAAAAGGAAGTCCAGAAATCTGTCCACACACCTGGTATTCGTTGACTTGGAGAAAGCATATGACACGACCCCCCCACGGACTTTTTGAATCCCTGACGAAAATTGGCCTGAGTGGTGTGTATGTGAGGGCCATATGGAACCTGTATGTGAACGCTAAGAGCGCCGGTCAAGTGGGAAATACCACCTCAAACCCAACAACAAAATGATTGAGACAGGGATGCAGTCTTTCCCCAACGTTTTTCAAAATTTACCTACTAGAAACACCTAGCCATTGGAGAAGGAAAACATCAGGCATGGGTATACATGTCTCAACACTGTTTGACGACACTGTTATTTGCTGATGACCAAGTAATAATCGCTGGATATGAAGCAGACGCAGACTATATGTTAAGAAAGACTGAGTATCTGAAAGTAGGAAACGACCCAGAGGACACAGAACTGAAAGTTTGGGAATTAAAAAGGTGTAAGGAGTTCAAATATCTAGGAACTATTATTTCAGAGGAAGGTACCACAAAACAAGACGTCCTTAACAGGATACAACAGGGGAAGAAGGCTATTCGTTTAGTTAACTCTCTTCTGTGGTCGAATAAGATCAAATTGGATACTAAAATGACAATCTACAGGACTATTGTGGAACCAATTTTAACATATGGCAGTGAGTGTTGGCAGTTTTCGAGGGATGGCAGGAAAAGAGTTGAAGTGGTTGAAATGGACTTCCTGCGAAGAGCCTGCAAGGATGGAACACGTTCCCAATGAAGTAATTAGAAGGCGAACAACGAGGGTGTTCACAAGCGCTGACAGAATTGAATCGAGGCAATTATTGTGGTATGGCCCATGTGAAAAGAATGTCTCCTGAAAGATGGCTGAAGTTGGCAGAGGAGTATAAACAGCAGAACAGGCGGAAAAGGGGAAGACCAGGAAGGACATGGATGGATGGGATTAGAGAGACTATGAGGGACCAGGCGATAGCAGGGGAAGAATGGAAGGATAGAAAGACATGGCGGTCGAAATGCGGGATGCGTCAAAAGACGTAGGAACCCCGCGATATATATACATCCAATTTTCTGCTCGAATTTGTGTATAAAACGTAAATTCAACATTGGTGAGATGCTTCAATGTAATTAGGTGCTCTCAGGTTTGTTCGCGTTGCAGTTCGGAACTGTAATTTTTGATAATTTGTTGTTCTCGCCCGTTTCTTTGACCGGACCAAGAGTTTCTCGTCATTCGTGTAGTCGGAACATTTGCTTTCAGAACTGTTTGTTACTGTCCTCGTGGTTCACGACCTAGAGATGGTACAACCAGTGCAAGAGAAACCGCGGTAAATTCAAATTGTCGATGATTGTAATTGATAATTAACCTTATTTCAACAGTTATTTATTTGATGCCGACATCATTTGCATAGCTTTTTGTTGAGCATATTTGATGTTCTGTGAGTATAAATTTTTCATCAATTCATTACAATGGCTTCTCAGAATTTTTGTAATTTGCAATAGGAGGAAGAATCTATCCCAATAAATAAAAAATTAATGGCACAGTTATTGATGAAAGTACAAATGTTGAATTTATTTTAGTAATTTCGTGATTGTAGAATCATTTGTTATTGAACATCCAAAATGTAATCGTTTCAACATTCAACCATATTAACAAAACTATCTACCATGATGAAAAAATTCTCACCCGTTCGTGTCACAGAACAATTTGCGACAATACCATGAGTTCCAGAACCAAGTCTTCTATGACCCCAGAATAATCGGGAACTGCGACGCGAACAAACCGTTGATCAACTCAAAAAGGACAACAAATTTAATCAATGAATTTTAAAATGAAATTAGACCTGTATTTTTTTTACTTCAATTGTTCTATATTTCAATTTCATTTGAAACCATTTTTGAAGTCAATTGTTTATTTTATGAAATGTTAGTACAATGTATAATCTTCGTAAATTTTTCTTTGTGACCCTGAAGAAGTGGAAATATATATACGAAACGTTGACGTTAGTTCACATTCCTTTAACTTAAGAAAAGTATGTTATGAATTATGTTATGTTATCAGAGAACATTTCAAACATTGTCTTGACCTGTAATTTGAGCATTTTTTGTTATATTTGAAAAATTGGGAATTAAATTGAGTTAATGAGATTCGTGTAAATGGAACTTACAACTGGGTCTATGGAAATGTGGTGATGTAGGCACCTTGTCATATGGATCTATGGGCTTCTTCAAATATCCCAATGTGGGCTCTTCAGTCAGATAACTAATGGTGTGTATCCTAGAAACTGCGTCATTATAGTTAGCCGACCTCCTATCATCCCTCAATATTAAACCAGGTGAAGACGTCCTGTAGCTGAAATGCTGAAAATCGTTGAAAACATAAAATAAACAACAAAGGCAAACAATATCCTGGAAGCTGATTCGTAATTATTCATGATGAAATAATTAAACCAAGCAACAATCAGAATTGTTAGCAAGGTCACAAGCAATAATGAACCAAAAAAACTGTAACAAACCTTTCTGGACATGCTAGTGGGGCTACAAAGAGAACCATTCAAGCTAGGTGTTCGTGAATGCATGGAAAACTGCAAAATAATACATGCAAAAATAAAATATTATAAGAAATGAAAAACAAAATTGTTGTGGAATGAAAAATCAAAGTAGAAACAAATGTATTCATAATGGATTGGTTTCTGATGTATCATTCAACTCAATCAATATTCTTGGAATTCAGATTACATTTCATAACCATATTGCTAAAAACATCTCAAATCATAGCATACATTTTTTTTCATAAACTGCGCCACATTCGAGTTCACTTTTTGCCAAACATTATGAGGATTTTATCTGTATCAGTGTAATATAATGAAATATAAGAATAATATACATTTGATCCATTATTTGATCCATTTTCAACAGCTAAAGTCAGCGGTATCAGTGGTATCTTGAATCACATTGGTGCTTTTCATAAATCAATTAATTTTTACTGGGCAGGTAATTTTTGATAGTGGTTACTTATAAGTTGTTAGAAGGTTGCTTGGGTTGTTTCCCAAGACAAACGAACCAATAATTAATTCATGATCAAGTTGATACGGTTCAAAAATATCACTTGTCACTGGTCTCATATCCAATCTCATATATTTTAAAATCATTATCAAACAAGTCAAATATGTACATCTAAGGTGGAAGTACTCCCCCTTATGGGCGATTTGTGCAGCCATTTTATTTACTCAGCTCTTCCTAACAAGGCAGTAATTACGAGAGCGGTTCAAATATGATCGAACGGAATACTCTTACACCTTTATTCACTATCGAATAGATATACAGAAATTCAGTTTTTCTACGTAATTCCCTTCAATAGTTTCGCATTGCATCCACCTCTCCAGAATTACTTGGGCCATCTGGAGGGCTTAGTTTTCATCTCGTCGTCGGTGGTGAATTTTAAATCTCAGCGGGCTTTTTTCAGTGGTCCGAACATTGAAGTCGCAGGATAATAAATCCGGACAATAGGGGGCGTTGTTTTAGTTTTTTCCACCCTAATTCCGAGCTGAAATGCTCTTAAATTTCGAGCGATAAGAAAGTTATACGTGTATTTTTATCTAAAAATACACTAACTGTCTAGTTAGAGTAGTATGCAGTATTGATGCAATGATATGTGATCAAGTAATCTACGTACAGCAGGCCCTGCCACCTTTCAGTTCTAAAACACAGTTATTAAGGTGTTCGTGGATAATAATCTCGACCAAAACTAATTTCGAGTTGGACCAAAATGAGTTCTATGCGGCGAATGATGTCTCGTGTTGAACAAGTTCGCAATAGAAGGCCATGTGGCGGATTCTTGACGGTTTCACAGCCATGTTTGAATACTTTAGCACTACAGCCCTACTCAGGCACACACTACTGCACTGATTTCGCATAGATCATGCGTTACCAACGGAAACTATGCCACGCCTTTCAAAACATACATGCGCGCCATCTACTGCGGTTGTCCCGACCATATTTGAACCACCCTTGTAGTTTTATTTACTAGAACAAGAATAAAATTAAAAAGAATTCTTTATCAGCAAAAATAAATCTGTTTGAACTTTTCTTATTTCCAATTGCTCATGAAATTCCATTACCATATTTATTATAGATATAATGATCAAAATGACACAAATATGAAATATAGTATTCAAAACTGACACTAACTCAACCACTGGGATTTGAGTAGTCACATTATCACCATGCGCCAACAGTAACATCATAAAATTCTCCCAAACCAATGGAATGACCGCCGAACATATGAAAATCCGATTACTTGAAGGACTAAAATAACTTTTAATATAAGACATCACAGCAGTTACCATAGAAATTTTAAGTTAATTTGATCAGCGAATACCCAATTTCGCAGATAGCCATTGAACATTTGGCATTCTCTAATGAACGAGTAGTAACCAAAAAAGCAATGTTCATTTACAGAATGCACTCCACATGTGTTTTTAAACCTCTGATATCACAAAGAATGAAGTCACCGCTTTGTAAGAATAACCTGTACATAAACAGAAATGTCTCACCTGCATTTCGCTCACAGCAGAGCTATCGTAATCTCTCACGGACATGTCTGTGTCAGTCAAATGTCCGTTTTCGTGTCCACTACCGTTCAAGACTTGACCATTTTCAGTTGGACCAGGGCCACATCGCGGGTGCCAGATGGCACCCCCCTGCAGGTACATTTCTTCGCCGTCGCCAAAGGGGTCGCCACATTTCGTACATCGTGCGCATGTCGGGTGGAAATGATGGTTATCGCCAGCCTGAGAATATTGTTCATTATTTCATATTATGTTTTAACAGTGTTAATGTTCACATTTTAAAAATAACTTTATTGACTTGGCAATAATTGAAATCGTTGCAATCTAGCTGCTCGATTAAACATCTCAAGCTACTTAAGGAGGAATTGTAATAATGTTTGATATTCAGCGAGCTCACCGAACCACATAATTCTACATAGCTTTCTGTTATTCCTGATATATTTGTATAAATCTTCAAATGCATCATAATAACATAGGTAGTAGTGGATATCTACAATGAAGAATCAATGAACCGCTACAACTCAAAAGATATGAAGTGGTAAGATTTTATGATCCAAGTAACTAGAAAATGGACGTCAGACGTTCCTGTTACGACTATGGTCCATTGTGAGAATAAAGAAATATATATGAAATCAATTGCGTCAAAATAATAGAAATCTTCAGTGTTCTCTCTTATTGGGTTGAGGCATCGACTTTTTCAGACGTCACATGTAGAAAACTAGAAGTAGTTAATAAAGAGATCCGGACGTTCAAGAACATCGTGGTTGAAGAACTTGCGACAATGGTATGGCGAGATTACAGTATGCCTCTTTATGAAAGAAGTAGACAAAATACATATGGCGCTTATGATTACCAACGTTCGAAAAGGGCAAGGCAATTGAAGAAAGGCATTGGTCAAACCATAGGTGGAGAACATTCTTTTGAATGACATTGGGAGAATGCTTTCACGGACAAAAATCTAGAATGATTTCAACCAGTCTCTAAACAAAATTAATATCTAATGCATATTAAATGTATCCTCTAGAAACTGTTAAAAATAAGCACGCTGGCATTAGAAATCGGTTGGTCAACAAACCATTGAATGGAATCAGTTAGGGATGCTCACAAGTGATAACTACTGCCAGATTTATAGATACTTTCGACTCGGGACGAAATAAATAGGGTGCTAAAACAGATAATCCAAGTAGGACTGATTTCTTGCAAGCTGACCTGGCCTATGTTATACTCATTGCCATGACGAGGTTCAAGAAAATTTTATTGACATGTTGAATTCAATTTTCCTACCTGTAGAACTTTTCCGCTGATGTATCTGTTGCAATATGCACACTTGACACCGTACTGCTTCTGGTAGTCCCGTTCGCAATACGGTATACCGTCCCTGCCCATATACTCGCCGTGCAGCACTGCATCGCATACGCCACATTTGAAGCACCATATGTGCCACTGTCTTTCTAGGGCCACCAGAGCTTGCCCCTCTTTGAGCTCCTTCTGGCAGCCGGCACATTCTATAACAAAATTTGTTAAGTTATAGGCAGAAGAAGGCTCTGAAAAATGAAGCGAATGAGTACTGAAATACAAAACTTGAAATTTCAAAAAATTTTTGATACAAAAATTATTTTATCAGAAGAACAATAATTGGCAAGAAAATCCTGAAACAGGTCAATTTTTGTTTCACTTTCACAGTTTTGTTGATGCACAATTTCGGTGAGAAATTCAATCAAAGTAAATGAGACACGATGAAGTGCAAGTACTGAAAACTTCACTGAACTGATTTTCAAAAACAATTCTTTTTCTTGGAAATTTCTGCACGCTTGTAAAGAAAAAATACCTTGCCAAAAAAGTACCACTTTCCCTATTCAAACAGAGGATTGATGGGGAAGGCACAGAGTGTAACAAAAATCTTACAAAAATGCATACAAATTTGATAAAGTAAAACAAAAATTGACCTGTTTCAGAATTTTGTTGCCAAATATTTTTCTTTTGAGATAATGACTTTGTTCCATAATTTCAAAAAGCACAGTATATCACTAAACATGTCACTGAGTGAGTTTGGAAGTAAGATTCACGAGGTTTTTGTGGAAGCATAAAAAAACTCGAACACCTGGGGTTCGCCAAGATCAGATGAACGTACTTAGGGAGCATGTGGTAGAATGTCTCTAACAGCTATTATGGATAGCATGTAACAACGGGGAACCCACTTATCCACTTGGTACATTCGAACCACATATTAATGTAACGCTATGCTCAGACAAAATGGCGAAAAAGGTGAAGGGGTGGAAAATGAACTATGACAACCCATATACATACAATGGACAAATAAGCTATGTAATAGGACACGGAAAAACTACGAAATACCCGGAACCGGTGAAATGTTTCCGGAGGAAAGAGAGGCTGAGAGAAAAACTCACTGAAATAAAATGAGGCGAAACAGCTGAAATATATGAAAGCCTATTACAAGCCTTCAGGATGGGTACAGATCAGGATAGGAACGACCAAATGAAGATGTCATACAGATGGACGGAGGCCATGGAAGAGAGTAGAAGGGAAGATAAAAAGCTGAGAAAGAGGAGAACTAGAGCCGGAGGTAATGGGAGGATATCGGAGCAGTAAATGTGCAAGGTCGTGCAGTCCAGAATACATGTTTTGGCAAGTTTAAGATGGAGTGAGGAGAGACGTGAGTTGGCTTCAACACTGAACGGTCTACCAACTACAGGTAACTTTGATAATGAAGGATAGGGAAACCACAGAGAAATACATACTGAGAGTCATGAGCGTGAAGGAACGGGAGGTCAGAGAAAGTGATGGGTACATGGTGTTTACTAACATCTCATGGCCCGCTACGGGAAAGAGCATTAGCATTAGCTCAAAAAAAAAAAAGAACCAAATGACAGTTTTGCAGGAGGTGGTAGTTTTCAGTACCAACAATTTGAATTTTACAATACTAAATGTCTCTAGATCGGCCGTTTCCGACTTAATTTCGATTTTTCATAGCCCTCCTTGATGACAATATATCTTAAACGGACTTTATATCGAAATTCGTTGGTGACATTAATTTTATGCAGGGAATTGTATAAAAGAACTTGAATCAAATTGAAGCGAAGATAATATAAACGTCTTCGCGAAAAAAAAAACATGATTCGATCTTCGAAATATACCCGACCTTTAGAACCGCAGTCCAAGTTCACAGTTCATATCAATTGAAACATACCCGTTAGCAATCAATCAACGATACACCGTCGATGTTGTTTGGGTGTTAACGGTTGATGCGCGTCAATATTTGCTTCTTTATGTGATAAATTTACAGATGAGCTAACATGTAAAAGGTCGACCGCTTCGTGAAGGCGCAATTATTATTCAATTTTGGTTAGGAAAAAAAAGCTTGAATTATCGTGCGGGTGTTTCGCGAGGCAACTACACAAACATAGAAATGAACGTGTGTCGGTGTTGATTACAGTCTATGATGACTCACCGGTTAGAATTTACATAGTCATTTGACCGCAGTTATTTATTCTGATTTCTCGGTTAACAATGGCACGAAAGGTCAAAAAAGTTAGCGAAATAAATGCTGATGCAATATTTCATACTAGGTTCATAAATCACGGTGGACCACCATAAAGTACACACCTCTTTCCAGGATTGCAGAGATACTACATCGGTCAATAAGGCCAGAAACCAGATATCACCATTAACAGATATCTATATGCTTTTTCGAAAATCCCTATCTTCAAAGAATAACTGTCAAAATTCGGCGCGTGGTTTTTACCTATCGAATTACAGTGCCGCTGATTTTGTGATTTTCAAAAACGATGGTTCAAAGCAATTTAGTGTGTTGATGATATCATTACTTGTTGATGGAAAAAAACAGCGCTCGAAAAATACTATCCGGACTCTGCCTCATCGGATGAAGCTGAACTCCCTGGTCGGTCAAATATGCCAGTTATTCCGGAGAACATCATCATTGATGATCGCAAAGTGAACGTACAAGAGACAGATGATTCTCTGAAGTTATCAAAAAGAAGTTTTCACACCCTCATACACGAACATTTTGGTATGAAATAGTTATTTGTGCAACCAGATAAGAAAAGCATTAATTGTCGTAGGTAACGAGCGTAATTCTGCTCAACAAGCGGAGCAAGTTATGAAAAACATCCCAAATAATTTCTTAGATTTAGAATTGAATGTCCGAATATCTGGGAAATCCATGATATGAAACCGAAACACTATTCAGATATAAGTACTTTTGTTATTTTAATTTGTAACTCTACATGTTTCGAGCTAATTCAGCTTTAATTAGCTTCTGAGGGGTGTACATTGATATATGTATACCTAGGTAAGCCAGTATAAACATAAATAAATAAATAAAATAAAAATCACACAAGTGAAGCTGAAAAACAACAAAGTTCATGGAGAAAATGCAAAAATTCTTTACAGCGAAAGACAAGAACAAAGTAAAAAAATAAACTAAGCAAAAGACGTCCAAAAAAGCGATATAAGTGACAAGATAAAGCAAACTAATGAAAGCTTACAGAAGTCAAAAAACTAACAAAAAATAATATTTAAATTATGAAGGTCAATTATCTATAATATAAAAATGGATCGCAAAATATGTTGGTAAGCGCATAACTCAACAACGCCTGGACTAATTTGGCCAAATCTTTTTTTAAAATGTTCGTTTTACGGCGAGAAAAATTAGAATTATTCCTGGAAAAACCCTAAAAATAGCCCTTTTCTTTTTCCCATACAAATGATTTGTATTGAACTCCCGGTTCATAGAATATCCGTATACCTGAGGGAGTATAAAGAGGCATATTCGAGGGAGTTGAGGCCTGTTCAGTTCAGTGTAGTTCAAGGTAGGCCAAGAGAGGTAGTATTTATATTATCGAACCCCAAGTTCGTAACAATATCTATCAAAACAATGTGCGTGTATGCGTTGGAGCACAGAATACATAGTTGGAGTTTAATGTCGCGTTCCGAAGCTCGCGTTTTTTTTGTATTAGTTTCAGCACGCGAGATAAAATGCGTCAGTTTCCACGTCATTACATCAGTCAAACAAAAATCGCGTTACCAACAGTGTTTTATTATTTTTAATATCCAAATTTTAAATAAATAAAACAATTCGTACGGCTAAAAAGGATTTGACTTCAAGTCATATCAAATTAAAAAAAAAAAGTTGTCTGTTACCTAATCTACTGAGTTTGCTTTTGTCAACTGATACACGAAACAAATTTGTATATCGTGTTTTGTGCAGAGTGTTTGGTTAGTTAGTGTTCGTTTAGTTCGTGATTAGTGAAAAAATAATTTATATTTGATATGCCTCCTATAAGACGAAGCAATTTAGGTAGAAGAAACAGAAATGCTACAAACCAAGCTAATTACCGATCTAATCGTAATGCACAAGAACGTGACGACGGAAATGAACGTGAAAGAATTCGGATATCACAAACGCGTGAAGCGCGAGCGCGACATTCAACTTACAATCGCGCAAGTTTGAATCGAGCTGCTTTCAGTTACGATGTGTCAATTGACTACAGTAACTACCAATGTGTTTTTATTGGTTCTATGAACTCGGTTTGCTCACACTGTAAGGCATTAAAATACAAAAACGAAGCCAATGGATTGTGTTGCGCAAATGGTAAAGTGAAATTGATACCATTGGATCCACCACCAGAACCATTGTACTCATTGGTTTCAGGAATAGGAACAGATTCTATACACTTTTTGACACATATCCAACAATATAACAATTGCTTTCAAATGACTTCATTCGGGGCAACAAATGTAGATCGGGAAAATTTTATGCCAACTTTCAAGGTATGTATTATAGCAGTAACTCATAATTATTTTAGCGAACAAAATTTTCTTACTTTTAAATCCTTATATATGTTTTATTTAATTATTTTTTATTCACAACGCCCTATCACCAGGGTGACGGTTCTGTTCAGGAGAATTTTTTAAAATACGTAGGCACTAAAACTGCCACATCACAAATCTTTTTGACAGGACGAAGTCTGTCGGGTCAGCTAGTATAATATAAAACAAAGTCAACAGTATGAAACAACAGTTTGAAAAAAGTATTTGTGAGCTTTTAGAAAAAGGTCCTAACTGAAAATAGCGGGTGTAAAAAACCGCTATGAATAAAGCTAAACGAAAAAGGTAGAATGTCATAAATAAAAACTTACATAAAAATCTTCAGAAACAATTCAATGAAAATCATTCGAAGTCATGCTAATGGTCTGAAAAAATAGTTCTTTCAAATTATTTTTAGGGGGGAACAGTGGCCTTTAAACACAAAAATTGACAATATCGTAGATCGATCGAAGAAAATATAATAGTTATAATCAAAACGAATGAAGATAAATTATCATCTCATACGTGTTCTACTTATATACCCTACCGCCATCCCGTTAAAAGAACAAAAACAAAAGTAACAGAAGACGAAGTAAACTATAATGAACGAATTGGTGAAAACAATATTGCCATCCAGCCGACAAAAGACGAAAAGTGTATTATAAGACGAAGTAATCTACAACAAACAACTCGAAAAAGCACTCAAACGAGATCAAACATCACAGAATCAACTGTCTGTTCCATACCAGTCCTATTTAATAAATTGATATCGGAATATCTTGAATAGTTACTAATAAACATACCTTCTAATATCATCTGTTTCATACCAAAATCGCAACGTTGTAAGATTTCCGAATTTATGGTTTTATCGAATTGGTGACCCGTGTCTCTCAGATGCACCCCAAATGCCGAATTATCATTAGAAAAATTAGTTTTACTGCGTAAATTCTCACTTATTCTAGTGGAGAGAGAGAGCTCTACCCGTTCTACACACATAAACAGAGTTGCAATCATTCGAACCACATTCCAACATATAGACACCAGAACAATCAAGCGAATTAATTTTATCTTTATTCCTCACTAAATGGTATTTCAAATTGTTGACGCTTTTGAAAGAAAAAGTTACATTATCTCTCTTTAGTTATTAACGATGGAGTGGGTAATATTGCCACAGTAAATGGGAATGAAGAGGGTGGTATCAGTCCTATCGGGTGTATTAGTATGCTCAATGGGAATCATATAATACCATATAATATGTGAAACGACATCTTTGGCAATGGTCTCAGTTGTTCAACCAACCATCTCTGAGAGAATCTGTTCAATAATCTGTTTACAAAACTAACGGTTTAGCCATTGTTCACTGCTATCTGTTTAATATTGAGTAGTTCTCTAGTGAAATTCAGTGGTGACAAAGGCACGCTAAATAACCGGTTGAAAAAGAAATGAAAAAATGCCACTTTATGTGAGTAATGATGGAAAGAATCCTGCGGAATCACATGATCGGTCCGAGTGGGCTTTCTGAAAATATCAAACTCAAACCTGTCACCTGATCTGATCAATTTCAAATCTAAAAAATTTAACACTGAATTCCTCTCAACCTCAATAGTGAACTTTATGTTGTTATGCAGACAATAAAGCCATGTCAAAAAAGATCACAATTCATCATCATCACCAATCCAAACTAAGATTATATCGTCAACATATCTTGTGTAAAATTTTATTTTACTCAAATATAAATTATCATTCGATCCGAACAATAAAGTTGACTCAAAAAATTTCATGAAAATTTCGGTCAAAATTGGTGAGGGTTTCCCATTGGGAAGCCTTCCTTTGTATAAAGTTTTATTATCGAAAGAAAAATAATTCTGGTCAATGCACAATTTAAAAAGTGAAAAAAGTGAAGATTTACGCAGTGAAACTAATTTTTCTAATGATAATTCGGCATTTGGGGTGCATCTGAGAGACACGGGTCACCAATTCGATGGAACCATAAATTCGAAAATCTTACAACGATGCGATTTTGGTATTAGATAGTAAAAGGTATGTTCATTAGTAAATATTCAAGAAATTCCGATCTCAATTTATTAAATAGGACTGGCATGAAACAGACAGTTGATTCTGTGATGTTTGATCTCGTTTGAGTGCTTTTTCGAGTTGTTTGTTGTAGATTACTTCGTCTTATAATACACTTTTCGTCTTTTGTCGGCTGGATGGCAATATTGTTTTCATCAATTCGTTCATTATAGTTTACTTCGTCTTCTGTTAATTTTGTTTTTGTTCTTTTAACGGGATGGCGGTAGTGGTATATAAGTAGAACACGTATGAGATGATAATTTATCTTTATTCGTTTTGATTACAACTATTATATTTTCTTCGATCGATCTACGATATTGTCAATTTTTTAAAACAGGATATTTTTATGTTTAAAGGCCACTGTTCCCCCTTAAAGTAATTTGATTATATCACAACCTTCCTCAACTATGGATGATGATTTCCCTTTGAATGGGTTCCATAGCAGACTGCAAACATAAGAAGATCTGAAAAATCATCACTTGGACCGCAAGACCCGATTCGAAGAATCCTCCTTGCAGATTGGCGACAAATTTTGTGTATTAGATTTGAATATAGAAGGTATTTCTAAGGACAAGAGTGACTATATTTCTAAACTAACAAAGGACTATGGTGCTGAGATTATTCTCCTTCAAGAGACACATACGGATACTAAAAAAAAATCTTCGTTGAAGAGGAACCATAAAAGGTTATGTATTCATTGATTATCTCCTTAGTAAAATTTACGGTTTAGCTTGTTATGTTAAAAAATCCTTGATTCACAATATCGAGTTAATACAAAAAGGCTAATTTGAGGAAGTTTTCTTTATCTCTTTCAAATTTTGTATTTTTGATATTCAGTTCTTTTTTCTGCTTTTGTCTTTTTATTTCCAGATTCGATGTGAGCAACTTGAAGAAGTCTCTGTTTCCATCAATAGAAGACCACTCTTGAAGAAAGAAATCCCAAATATATTTCAGCTTATTTTTGTACTTTCACACTTAGGCGGGGAGCCAGGGTTTTTTTACGGTTTTTTTTTCCTAGGCTTTTATGTGATACGCCGAATTGTATGACACCCCGTCACTAACCCCTGATCTGTATGCTTTATTGTTTGCTAACTAAATATTGTAAGCCAAAAGTTCAAAAGAATATATATATAAAGTAATTTGAAAGAACTATTTTTTCAGACCATTAGCATGACTTCGTATGATTTTCATTGAATTGTTTCTGAAGATTTTTATGTAAGTTTTTTTACGACATTCTACCTTTTTCGTTTAGCTTTATTCATAGCGGTTTTTACACCCGCTATTTTCAGTTAGGACCTTTTTCTAAAAGCTCACAATTACTTTTTTCAAACTGTTTTTTCATACTGTTGACTTTGTTTTATATTATATAATTGACCTTCATAATTTAATTATTATTTTTTGTTAGTTTTTTTGACTTTTGTAAGCTTTTATTAGTTTGCATTATCTTGTCGCTTATATCGCTTTTTTGGACGTCTTTTGCTTAGTTTATTTCTTTACTTTGTCCTTCTCTTTCACTGTAAAGAATTTTTGCGTTTTCTCCATGAATTTTTGTTGTTTTTTAGCTTTACTTGTGTGATTTTTATACTCCTGAAGATGAGCTGAATTAGCTCGAAACATGTGGAGTTACAAATAAAAATCACAAAAATACTTATATCTGAATAGTGTTTCGATTTCATATCAATTTCTTACATATTTTTCAAAGTAGGATAAAATATACTGATATGTTCGATTCAAAAAACGACGTACCGAGCGACATCGAGGAGCACGTATAATTTCTCCTATACCAAATTCTGTTTATGGTGTGAACCAAAACTGATTACTCATTTGAACGAAAAAGTTTTGCAAACTTAATTTCAAGAAGAGAAGGAAATCAAGAATTCGTTCTTGTGGATATATTCGATGTTAAGAATGGAATTGTGATTGAAGCGAAATATTGAGTAAGCAAATTCACTTGCTCTTTTTAACTACACTCTGTAGGTTACCAGCCAATAAAGTGAAAAGATTTAGAATTTACTTTTTACGCTTAGAAAATGTAGCGTTTTAGGAGGAATTTGTTAAAGTACCCATTCCCAACAAAAAGACGAAAGGATCGAAAGGGTGAAAAAATAAGTTGAGTAAGGCCATCAAATGATAAGCATGACAGATTTTGTGTCAAATATTGGAATAAAGATTTGAAGTGCAACCTCTAGGTATTAACACATTTGAAAATTGGCCGAAAATCTTGCATTGTATACTGGTCACTGTTTTAACCGGTGATCGATTAGATTACTCATGTAGGAAAGCACTGCCGTGACTTCAGGAGCTTTTGCACGCTTGTTCGGAAGTATTTTTCCCAACTCTGGAACAGTGCGGTACTAATAAAACCGAATGACTGAATGGAACAATCCTCTAGAATGAATTCATCCTCACCAACTCTTGAATGTTGAGATAATGGTGTAAGTGTTATACCCCCAAATATTTTTACTAAGCTACATCGATCTCGAACAATTAAGAAAAATAAATTGTAATTAGTTTCTTCAATCATAGTTGAAATCTTAGACTGAATAAGATAGACAAAGCATTTCTTTGTAAAACGTCGATTTGTTTTAACTTCCTCATTGAAAGTCTTAACCTCATTGAAAGTCTCTTGTGAAACCTCACCCGGCAACACCGCTTAAAATCTTTTTCCATTTACTCGGATCACATTATCTTCAGGGTCAAAATGATCTGAACAAATGAAAATTGCTTTCTTTGGGCAAATAATTGATCTCCCAACAGCGAAGCCCAAATTCTTCATTTTTCATCGTCATCTGAGAACCGTAATTCAAGGAAAACTCATTGAAAACTTCCCTATCAAAACTTTCTACGCTACTGAACATGTAAATAACTAAATACTTCGGTTCTAACAATACACTTATCTATGGAACCATAAATTCGGATTAAAATTCTTGTCTTTACTACAACTTTCACACTTACGAACAATTTTTAGTGCGATGAAAAGTAATAAACAATAAGAAATATGAAACACCTAATACTGTCTCTCACAAATTGTCTTCAATTTTCGTATATATTTTCGATACAGAGGTGGCAACGTGTGACTTTTAGAACATGTGACCTTCAAATTGTCAAGCAGAGAATGAAGCAGCGTTGTCTTGACTTTCACCTGAAAATCTTTCCATCTGTGGTCTCTGACATAAAATAGCAGAATCAACTGGAGTTTTTCTTTTACTTCTCGCTAATATATCCGATAAGACAGTTTCAATTCAAAATATAAATTTTTATACAATGATTTGAATGCAAATTGGAGAAAAAGTTTTTATTCACGATTATAGGGGAATAGAGAAACCTACTATTTGCTCAGTTTGGCAACATGAAAATTTTTATGAACTGAGTGGACCATTTCAATACGTTACAATCGACCAGTTTCAGATGCGACACTTTTCAATGTAAATAAAGGTGCTGTTTATCCACAATGATGTGCATCATTGATTACACTTCAGTTTGGGTTTGATATTCAAAAGCATACATGTCCTGCTCTATCCTCGAAATTATATCCCTTAGATAACCACTAGTGAGATTATATGAAGTCAATTACGGAAAATGGAAATTGTACGATTGATATGATGATATGGAGTACTTACCATTTGGATTATTCGCTGTCGGGCTCACACTTGGTGTCCCATCTCTGATAGGTATGTGAACACATTTTTGGCAGAGCACCTCCTTTCCAGTGTAGGTTACTTTGTCGCCAGACGGAAAAGGTTGCCGGCATCTATCACAAGTGAAACATTTCTGATGGTAAGTCTTTCCTAGGGCCGTAACAACCTAGAATAAAATTATTTTTTACTCATTTCTAATGACAACTGGAAAGGGGTTTCCGACAGAAGAACTAACTGGCAATGAGGTCTGTTATACATGTTCGGAAAATCAAGTAGTCAAGGAAAGAAATCGCTTGTCTGACGAATGTTAAAAGCACTGGACAGGAACTTTTCAGTATTGAAATTTACGTTCATCTCATGAACTATTTCCCTTATTGAACTACAATGATGTTCAAGAACCTGTGCTGGAAAAAGCGAACAATGGATAATCGAAATATACTTATATATTCATTTTTATATAACATATACGGTGATGGGAAAATGTATGGCACCAAATAAATATCTCTGGATTAGAGATATCAAAATGAAATTTGGTTGGATACTGCAGTAGATTGCCTATTTGTTTCTATATTTTTAAATTAATTTTGAACTTCCGGTTTTACCGGAAGTAATGTCATATTTAAAATTTGCAATGGAACATCCTGCATATTATTTCAGTTTCTAATGAAACATTTTATTACGAGTAAAAAAATTTCGGGTTCGATATTTTTTATTTCAATACCTGCCGAGATATTTACATAAAAGTATCTAAAGGAAGTAAAAATCTAATATACATTAAATAAATAACTAATCATAGTTATTAACTCAATCTAAGTGATTTTCAAAACATTGAAACTTAACTAAACTTAATGTATTAGATGTTTGGACTGAGCACCGTTTACTTCTTGACAATAAGTAAGTCGGTTTGTAAATTCTCTAGTAACATTAGATATTACTTATGGTAAAATTCTCTGTATCTATTGAGTTATTCCTGTAGCTAATTCTTGCAAATTATTTAATCTATCAACATAAACCTTAAGACTTTCAATAACCATGCAGATTTTCTTTTCTGTACCACAGGAGTGAGTCCAGCAAACTTAGTATAGTATTTGGTCGATCACTGAGAACAAAATTCGATATAGTTAATCCTTACGCAAAATCAGAAATTGAGAAGAGATATCAAATAGTTGATAGGGTTGTTAGAAAACATGCTGAGCAAAAAATTTATTATTAACGGAAGAAAAATATCGATTATTCTGTAGGTGAAATAGTATTAATAAGAGATTACAGGAATTGACAAAAAATATGTTGGATTAAAGGATTTATTCATAAGAAGATAGGGAGATGTACCTATTTTAAAGAAGTACCCGAATTGAAACTGACTTGGAAATGTCACGCGAAGGAAATTAGAAAAACATTTCAATTGGAGACTTTTACATCTGATATTATATCGAATTTAGAACATAGAATTATAACAGGAAATAGTCTTCTTAATGTACCTGATTCTAAAGATAGTGGTGAATTTACCAATGATAATCTTATACATGGCAATTGCTCTTTGGAAACAAGTTCGAATAATTGTCAATTTATAAGATATAATAGTAATAGGTAGATTGTGTATAGGTATAATTTCAGATTGATACTTGATGACTATTGTGGTATATATATATATGTATGTGTGTGTGTGTGTTTATAATTTTTGTTCAATATAGGAATATATCTTTAATGTATGCCCATGACACCCGTCCTAATTAGGATGTGAACTTTTCAGTTACCAGGTGTAATATGGAATTAACGGCAAATATATTGTAAGAAATAATACATCTTTTAATCCTGTAAAGAGTTAATCTAAGAACATTTCAGTTTTCGTCACTACTGAACGTGCATTAGGATGAACATGTTAAAAAGGTCACAAACTTCTTGATGCGCCCTTTTCCACTCTGCATACCAAATCATCAATATTTCTATTCGTTTTCTGTCACTTAATTCGACCATTTTACGCCCGGCAACACCGCATAAAATCTTTTTCCATTTACTCGGATCACATTATCTTCAGGGTCAAAATGATCTGAACAAATGAAAATTGCTTTCTTTGGGCAAATAATTGATCTCCCAACAGCGAAGCCCAAATTCTTCATTTTTCATCGTCATCTGAGAACCTTAATTCAAGAAAACCTCATTGAAAACTTCCCTATTAAAACTTTCTACGCTACTGAACTAAATACTTCGGTTCTAACAATACACTTATCTATGGAACCATAAATTCGGATTAAAATTCTTGTCTTTACTACAACTTTCACACTTATGAACCATTTTTAGTGCGATGAAAAGTAATAAACAATAAGAAATATGAAACACCTAATACTGTCTCTCACAAATTTTCTTCAATTTTCGTATATATTTTCGATACAGAGGTGGCAACGTGTGTCTTTTAAAACATGTGACCTTCAAATTGTCAAGCAGAGAATGAAGCAGCGTTGTCTTGACTTTCACCTGAAAATCTTTCCATCTGTGGTCTCTGACATAAAATAGCAGAATCAACTGGAGTTTTTCTTTTACTTCTTGCTAATATATCCGATAAGACAGTTTCAATTCAAAATATAAATTTGTATACAATGATTTGAATGCAAATTGGAGAAAAAGTTTTTATTCACGATTATAGGAGAATAGAGAAACCTACTATTTGCTCAGTTTGGCAAAATGAAAATTTTTATGAACTGAGTGGACCATTTCAATACGTTACAATCGACCAGTTCTAAGTTTCATATGCGACACTTTTCAATGTAAATAAAGGGGCTGTTTATCCACGATGATGTGCATCATTGATTACACTTCAGTTTGGGTTTGATATTCAAAAGCATTGAACATACATGTCCTGCTCTATCCTCGGAATTATATCCCTTAGATAACCACTAGTGAGATTATATGAAGTCAATTACGGAAAATGGAAATTGTACGATTGATATGATGATATGGAGTACTTACCATTTGGATTATTCGCTGTCGGGCTCACACTTGGTGTCCCATCTCTGATAGGTATGTGAACACATTTTTGGCAGAGCACCTCCTTTCCAGTGTAGGTTACTTTGTCGCCAGACGGAAAAGGTTGCCGGCATCTATCACAAGTGAAACATTTCTGATGGTAAGTCTTTCCTAGGGCGGTAACAACCTAGAATAAAATTATTTTTTACTCATTTCTAATGACAACTGGAAAGGGGTTTCCGACAGAATAACTAACTGGCAATGAGGTCTGTTATACATGTTCGGAAAATCAAGTAGTACAAGAAAAGAAATCGCTTGTCTGACGAATCACCCAAAAAATTTAAAGAAAAATATAAACGAATGTTGAAAGCACTGGACAGGAGCTTTTCTGTATTGAAATTTTCGTTCATCTCATGAACTATTTCCCTTATTGAACTATAATGATGTTCAAGAACCTGTGCTGGAAAAAGCGAACGATGGATAATCGAAATATATTTATAAATTCATTTTTATGTAACATATACGGTGATATTAACACAAAAGTATCTAAAGGATTTTCAAAACATTGAAACTTAACTAAACTAATTAATTAAATGTACCTGATTCTAAAGATAGTGGTGAATTTACCAATGATAATTTTATACATGGCAATTGCTCTTTGGAAACATGTTCGAATAATTGTCAATTTATAAGATATAATAGTAATAGGTAGATTGTTTATAGGTATAATTTCAGATTGATACTTGATTACTATTGTGGTATATATATATATATGTATGTGTTTATAATTTTTGTTCAATAGGAATATATCTTTAATGTATGTGCTATGCCCATGACACCCGTCCTAATTCAGGATGTGAACTTTTCAGTTACCAGGTGTAATATGGAATTAACGGCAATATATTGTAAGAAATAATACATCTTTTAATCCTGCAAAGAGTTAATCTAAGAACATTTCAGTTTTCGTCACTACTGAACGTGCATTAGGATGAACAATGTTAAAAAGGTCACAAACTTCTTGATGCGCCCTTTTCCACTCCGCATACCAAATCATCAATATTTCTATTCGTTTTCTGTCACTTAATTCGACCATTTTACGATAAAATTAAAACAATATAATCTTTTACGTTCAAATTCGATTCCAACTTATTAGATAACTACTGTCACTTTTACAATGAATTTCATGAACTACTAGCTACCATTAAATTTTTTCTTTCTTTAGTTACTTTTCTATTAATATCTCGGTAGGTACCGAAAAAAATCGAACCCGATATCTTTGTACTCTGAATAAAATGCTTCAACAGAAACTAAAATTATATAGAGGGTGTTCCATTGCAAATTTTAAAATTGACATTACTTCCGGTAGAACCAGATGTTCAAAATTCTTTAAAAATATGAAAACAAATAGACAATCTACTGAACAATCCATCTTCCAAATTTCATTTTGACATCTAATAATAACTCCAGAGATATTTACTTCGTTCCACACATTTCCCAATCACTGTATAATAAATCATATATGTACATATATAAATTACGTGTCACGTTGTTTATCCGCGATAGATTCCTAAACTACTGAACCGATTTCAAATTTGATTTACACACCGTGTGCAATTCGAGCTTGAAACATATAGCTTACATTTCAATTTATGGTCGCAATATTATTTTATTGTGGATTATACAGGGTGCGGCAAAAGTCAGTTTATCGTTTTGCATATCAGAAAAAAAAGCAAAAATAATAAATTTATTGTCAAGAAACACATACATGCGGCATCGTTTAGTGCCCGCAAAACAAATTTTACGAAAAAATTAGCAAGGCGACCTGAACGCAGCGCATCGACTACGGAGCTTACGAATTTACAATACAGCTTATGCACTATTTGTCTGGTGGAACTTGGTTATTTGAAAAGCGCAGGCGAAATTTATCGAAAATTTCAGCACGTTTTTCTTTCGTGTACTTTACACGCGCAGCCATGGCAACGAACGCACTCTAAACGTACACAACAACACTACTACCCACGGACAACTCAATTCGCTACGTTTCAGCAGCCTCCTTCCGCCCTAGATACGATACTAGACGAGAATACGCGCATGCGTGGATCTTAGACTGGCTTTTGCCTCACTCTGTATATAAATAACTAAAAAATCAGAGTACCTTTAGGAAATGGCGAATGCGACGGTTTGAGACGAATAGTATAAAACAAAGTCGCGTTCTCTGTCCCTATATCCCTTTTTATGCTTAAACCTTTAAAATTACGCAACGGATTTTGATGCAGCTTTTTTAATAAAAGGGTTGAAGAGGAAGGTTTGTATGTAGAATAATATCCATTGAATAGTGGAGAAATACTTTTATTTTAGAGCTTTCTGATGTGATGTCGTGAAACATTATTAATACATTATCCAATTAAAGACCTCAAATACGTATCTTATATAGCAGATGGCAACAGTTCACAGCGCCGCGCCAGTCTAGTCATTTGGAGGATCTGAATTGGGGGAATTATCGATTCTTACTGTGTTCAGTTTTATTTATGTGGAGAGTCGATGAAACTCGGAATCAATCTCTATGTGAAAAGTGACGTGACTGAAAGTCGATCAAAATGGAGAAATATATCAAATTATAATAGTATTGTTCATAAAGATTTTGAGAGAGACGCGGTGGGTATGAGATGGGACCGGATTTACTATGAAACAAAAATCGATGTGAAGTTGAATATCTTTTACGAAAATGTACATATTTTGCTAAATACTAATGCTCCCAAATTAAAGAAAAAAGTTTTTGACTGGCCCTTCATGCCTTGGCTCCAGGGCCGTATCTAGGGTGTGGCCAAGTGGCCCCCGCCACAGGCGCAAGATCCGCTGGGGCGCCAAAAAATATCAAATGAAAAAAAAAATTTGAGCTGTAATGAAGTTTGATTTTTCTTGTATAGGAAAATCATTCTTCATTTTAAGTATTCCGATTATTTTATATATTTTCCGTTCCCTGTATACGCCTTGAGATTCGAAGTTGTTGTTTCGGAGTTTTTCGGTGAGACAAAAAACGCATGAGAACATAAATTTCTCTCCGCTAGAAACCGATAAATATGTTTTTACGCGATAAACCGAAATCGAAGATGATTTTAGGCGGCAAATACCACATCTGTATGTGTCCGTTTCATCTCCCCCCCGGGAGAGAGTATAAAAGACCGTGTTGCCCCCGGGATATTATTAATGATTATTAAGAATAGTAGATTATTAAAGAGCGAGGTAGATTAAGAACTATATTGGTTCCGATTATTAAGATTAGTGATTATAGTTCCGTATTCGATTAAGATTATTAAAGTTTGTGGTAGATTGTAGATACGTGAATTTTATTCAGATTTCAGTTTTTAGTTTCGATTCAGTATTCACAGTAGTTTATTTTTTTTATTATTCAGTATTAGCGATTTTATTTTATTTAATAAGTGCACAGAGTGTGGTTTTGCCGGACGTCAGTGTCCCGAGCGACGAAAGAAAAGAAAAAGTGAGTAAACGATAGCCCCATTGTCGAAACCCCTTTATTTCGGTTTCAATCAAAATCGCCTATTTTTTTCCGAGTTTGATTTCATTCCTTTTACAGGAATTCTGTAGACTTCCTGTCCACGTGGACAGTTAGCAACCCTCCGTCTGTAGATAATAATTATTCTTAGCTCTTCTCGCGAGCCAGTAAAATTTTTATTCAGATTACCGTCAATCACAATTTGTTGCGTCCTATTTGCGAGAAAGTAGCGTTGGCAGCCAGATTGATTTAGAATTAAGTCATTTTTATGCATTTCACTTGTAATTGTAAATGTCCTTAGAAAGTGTTATTTTCACAAGTATAACTGAATTCTTGCGTTCTGTTTAAATTTTTTTACAGTTGATTACCGAATTAATTTATTTTCACCTTTCATACTGTCAGTTTAAATCTGTTATTTTGCTGAAATATAGTTGATTCCTTACGTTATTTGTATTCAACATACCGAGGTGATTTTCTGTACCTATATAACGAATTAATTTATTTTCACCTTTCATGCTGTCAGTTTAAATCTGCTATTTTGCTGAAATATAGTTAATTCCTTAAGTTATTTGTATTCAACATACCGAGGTGATTTTCTGTACCTATATACCGAATTAATATATTTTCACATTGCATACTGTCAGTTTAAATCTATTATTTTGTTGAAATATAGCTGATTACTTACGTTATTTTTATTCAACATACCGAGGGAATTTTCTGTACATATATCAAATCATATCAATACATCAAATTTCTGCCTATTTGATTGCTCAAATTATCGCTAATAGCTTAGATAAAACCGAACTCTGTCTTCGACTAGAAGCTACCTTGGTAGGTTTGCTATTCTCCCTGATAAGCAAAGAATAGCTGGCGCCCGAAAAATATATAATAGATAAGAAAAGGGTGTTACAGAGCGCTAAAAAAATTCAAAGAATAAAATATAGAAGCGCTAACAAAATATTCAAGATAACATGTCACGGTTTTCATGTATACGCCTAAAATATTTTTTTGAGTAAGGAGCGATGTCGCGATTCAGGTAGGATATGAAAACCGACCGCGTGTACATAGATGTGTCCGCTGACAAGCCGAAAAGGGCTCGTCTAGATTCCCTACCGTATTGGACCGATTAAATCGGGCCGTGTGCACCGTGCAACAATCCTTGCCAATTTGGGGGCGCTGAAAAAAATCTTGCCACAGGCGCAGTAGTACTTAGATACGGCCCTGCTTGGCTCACATCGAGCGTCAAACAGATGATGATAATTCGTGATAGGGCACACCGTGATTACTTAAGGTTCCGTACTGAAGCTAAGCTAAATTACTATAGACAATTAAGAAATTATACCAAATATGCTATTAGTCGTGAGAAGGTAGCATATTTCAATAGGGTTTCAAACTCGAGTGGAAAGAATTTCTGGAGTCACATGAAAAAACTTGGTATGATGTCGGATTCATCCTCTGCCGTTCCATTTGACCTTGCCAGTGCCGATGGATTAAATAGATACTTTTCGAATACTTCTAATGTTCCAAGTACCGTTTTTGCTAGCAAAATGAATTTTTACCATAATAACAAGCATCTATCCGTCACTGGTGAGTTGGAGTTTAGGTTGATGGATGAGGTTGTTCTTCTCGACGTTATTGACTCGATTAGCTCTGGTGCTGTGGGCGAGGACGAGCTTTCAATTAAAGACTTTAGATTATGCCTGCCTTATTGTAAAGGACCTCTTCTAAATATTTTAAATTCATGCATTTTAGAAAATTATTTCCCTAACATCTGGAAGAAATCCATTATTAAGCCAATACCTAAAACAAGTAGATGCAATAGCTTGGATGATTTGAGACCTATTAGCATATTCATAATGAAATTGTTACATTCACTGATAGCTTGCATATTATACTGGATTATGAGTATGGATTGAGGAGGAGTTACAGCACCTCAACTTGTTTAGTTGATATCATCGACAAAATAGAGTTAAGCATAGAAAGGGGGCAGGGTAGTTGTTTTGGCTCTTCTTGATTTCAGTAAAGCATTTGACACGCTGGATCATGGAATGTTATTGGCTAAACTCAGGTATTTCGGCTTCTCACGGAGTTCAGTTGGATTTTTTAGATCTTACCGGAAAGTCGCATTGCGTTATGTTGCATACTGATTCAGTCATCGGGAGGTCGGATTTTGTCTCTTGTGAGCGCGGTGTTCCTCAGGGGTCTGTCCTAGGTCCCCTTCTTTTCTTGATTTATGTAGCGGATATGGGTGGGACTGTTTTGAATGCTTCATTGTGGCAGTATGCTTGATTGCGATGATTTGCAATTGTGCGCCCCGATTGATTTTCATAATTTGTCAGAGTGTGAGAAGAGGTTCAACGAAGATTTACGTAGAATTGGTCAGTTTGCCCTTGATCACAATCTGAAGTTGAATGTCTCCAAGTCATGCGTCATGATTTTCAGAGTGAGTAGGTCTAGGGTGACTGCAGTGAATGATAGCTTCAGACCACAGTTGGCTGGCTCATTTTTGCCGATTGCTTCTGAGGCGAGAAACTTGGGAATATACTTGTATTCTGATTTGTCATTCCAGGTGCATATCAGGAATAGGTTATGCCCATCTGAAGAAATAATATCGGTTCAAAACATCCTTGTCGAGTAGAACTAAATATTATCTGTGTAACTCTTTGGTATTATCGCTGTTTGATTATGCGGATGTAGTCCATACAAAAATTGCAGAATTCCTGTATGAGGTTTTCATTTATGATTCCTTACAGAGAACATATAACACCTCACTTGAATGAGCACTTATTGCTCAATATGGCCAACAGAAGAAAATTGAACATGTTGGTTTTCGTTCGACGAATTTTTGGGACGGGTGAGCCTTCCTACTTGAGGCGGTTTTTCTGTGCCCGTTCAGATCGGTACACTACGAGACATATTGAAAGATTCGTTATCTCCCAGCACAGAACCGAAGTTTTGCACAAATCCTTCCAGGTAGTCGCTCCTCGTGCATGGAATGATCTGCCTGATGAGATCAAGCATTTTCCTATCAGGAAGTTCAGAAGAGAGGTTGAGGTGATATGTCTTGGGAGGCAGAGATACAGCTCTATTGACTTGATGATATTGATGGCTGGACGATAGAGTGCTTGGTTCTTGTGTGTTGTTTGCGTGCCCCCGTTAGGACTTATTGAAGGCCACTCGAAGCGAATTTCCTTAGTTTCCTTTTTTTTTAGGTGCCATTTTTTGCAACATGAGCCAGCATGTTTGCAGTTTTCTGATGAAGAGTTAAATCTCTTCCTTATTTGTTTATTTTCTAATCAAGATGTGAATTTATATTCAAGTGTGTGAATTTTTCAGTTATAATACAGTATGTAAATGCATCATCTATCCATGGGCCACACAACACAGGTTTTTCTGAGCATCGGTTTCTTAATCGTTATGCGGTCCTTGTTGTCTAGTATTTATTCATTATTGTCATCTTACAATTGTGGAAATTTAAGACTAATAAACAGTTGATGATGATGATAAATAACTAAGAAATCAAAGTACCTTTAGGAAATGGCGAATGCAACGGTTTGAGACGAATAGTATAAAACAAAGTCACGTTCTCTGTTCCTATATCCCTTTTTATGCTTACACCTTTAAAATTACGCAACGGATTTTGATGCGGCATTTTTAATCAAAGGGTTGAAGAGGAAGGTTTGTATGCAGAATAACATCCATTGAATAGTGGAGAAATACTGTTATTTTAGAAGTTTCTGATGTGATGTCGTAAATAAACATTATTAATACATTATCCAATCAAAGACCTCAAATACATATCTTGTATAGCAGATGGCAATAGTTCACAGCGCCGCACCAGTCTAGTCATTTGGAGGATCTGAATTAGGGGAATTATCGATTCTTACTGTGTTCAGTTTTATTTATATGGAGAGTCGATGAAAGTCGGAATCACTCTCTATGTGAAAAGTGACGTGACTGAAAGTCGATCAAAATGGAGAAATATATCTGAAAACTGAATGATCAACTTTTATCAAGTTGTTATCATTTGAAATTAATTTAGAACAATGAAAGATTGTTGAACTAGAAAATTATTCATAATGAATGGTCATCCTATATTCAAGCAGTTCAGTTGAAAGAGGATCCCTTTATTTCTCAACAGCCGACAATAAGAAATGCATAGAACTCTTGATATAGGTCCCGAAATGCCCAGTTAACATAATAAATTATTTTTAACTGAATGCGTATTGTGTGTCAGTAAAATAAACAATCATAGTGTAATCATATTTTATCATTTAAATAGAAATTATTGAAAACCTGTGGTCAAGTAGGCATATTCACGGGTCGGAATACCATCCACGTTCTTTTATTTGCCCTTATAATAAAACAAAAAATGTCGTGTATCACGAGGTACTTAGGTGAAAGCAATGTACTGAAATACAAAAACAATAATGAATCATTGAGATAGGTACTTAATTTTTGTATTTTCCAATTTAAAAAACTCCTTAAATTAAAAAATCTGTTGTATGTTGCCTTTAGGCGAGTTCGCCGGATCAGCTAATAGATCTATAAATTTCTGCAAAATGACGAAAGCACTAGTTTCATTTAATGATATTCATTTTGAATTACGCTGGATATGTTATAAAATATTAAGTTAAGGAGTGCTTGAGTGCTCATTTTCTAAGCTATAGGGTTCTTACACGAATTTTCACGAACATTGGGGACGTTTATATATATATATAGAATAACTTGATAGAACAAACTCTGAATTTAGAAATCAAGCTGACTAACAGGTCAATAGTTAAGTTAGAAAGTGAATGTGTAGAACTTAAAAATAGACTGGAGAGTTGTCTCCCAAATCATGTATTGTATAGTTTTTTAAGAAGACAGACTATTAGTTATAACAAGTTGTTTCATGACATCAAGAGTAGGAACTTAAGAAAAATTAACCAATTGAGAGTTCAAGTTCTAAGTAAAGTTGGCAAGCAGGCTAGTTGGTTCAAGAATGTAAGTTCGGTTCAGATTCCTGAGAGAGTCTCAAATTTTCTTTCGTTAGGCCCAAAGTTTTGTATGAGTGTTCCGAAGGGGGAATTGTCCCTACAGAAGCTTCTGGCAGATGTTGAATTCATTATACAATGTAAGAGAGATATAAATGAAGACCAAAAGAACATCACAAGATCTTTAACAACCAATGTAATTACAAATTTCATCGGGAATTCACCCAGTACTGACAATATATTCCATAGAGAATATTATCATTGCAGAAACTATCTGAGGGAACATCCCAACCTTCTTATTTTACAATCAGACAAAGGTAATGTAACAGTAGCAATAGATAAAGATAAATATAACCAATTAGCATATAATATCCTAGATGATGAACAATATTATAAGATTTTACAAAGAGATCCAACTCTGACGATTCAAGGTAAACGAATGCCTTGATAAAAAATCTAGTGAAACAAAAATATATAACCCCTGAACAAGGGAAAAGATTGTATTCGTATAATAGTGTACCTGCTCGATTTTATGGACTACCCAAGATACACAAACCTGACCTGTCATTGCGACCGATAGTATCTAGTATAAATACACCCACCTCTGAATTGTCTAGGTTTGTTACTTCAATTCTAACAGATAGTTTTGAGTTCGCGAATTTGATCAACGATATGGAATTGCCTGAGTACTATGTACTGATTAGTTTAGATGTTGTTTCATTGTTTAGCAATATTTCTGTTGAATAAGCAATAGCAGCAATCGAACATAAATGGCAAGATATAACTCCCCACACCGAAATTCCAAAAGTTGAATTCATCACTATAATCAGATTTCTGTTCAACTCAAATTATTTTATTTTTGACAGCAAAATATACAGTCAAATTTTTGGTTCTCCCATGGGTTCATCTTTCATTCCCATAGTAGCTAAAATAGTTATGGACCTTGCACTAGATAGGATTTTAAGTGAAATTCCTTTTGTTGTACACATTATTAGAAAATATGAGGATGATATTTTTTGTGCAATACCACAAGATAAAACTCAATATATGTTGGATAAATTCAATAGCTACAACGAACATTTGAAGTTTACAATTGAGGAGGAGACAGATAATTCTATTCCATTTTTAGATACAAAAGTTATAAGAACAAGTGAAAATAAATTGAAAGTTGATTGGTACAGGAAGAATATAAGCTCAGGACGCTATATAAATTACTTTTCAAATCACCCAATGAGACAAAAAATCAATTTAATACTAGGCATGAAAGAAAGAATAAAGAAGATCTTCTTTCCTACTTTTTTAGTAAAAAATCTAAAAACCCTACATGAATTGATGTTGAAGAATAGCTATCCAAAACCTCTAATAAATAGGTTGATTTACAGTACTAATAGAGCAAACGGGTTGATGGAGAGAAATAGACCTAATGAAGATCTTCTTGATCCACATGAACAGGTTATTTATGCGTCCTTGCCGTCGATAGGTGGCGTTACATGGGAATTAATAAATTTATTAAGGAGTCCAGAAGTCAAAATTGCAGTTAGAAATCAATTCAATACAAAAAGTTATTCTCGAAAGTGAAGGATGCCATAGATTACATGAAGATGAGTGGTGTGGTTTATAGAATTCCCTGTTCGTCTTGTGACAAAAATTATATAGGACAGACATCACAACAATTAAAATAAAGAATATCACAACATAAAAGTGATATAAAAAACCCAAATAAGAAATGCACTTTGGCAGAGCATTGCAGATAGACACTACATAACATGGCATACGAATCAGCCGCTATTTTAGAACTTGAACAGAACTCACATAGGAGAACATTCTTAGAAATGTACCATATAAAAAAACGTAATGAACTCAAAAAAAGACATAGAAAATATAAGTAATATATATTCTTATCTCATTACATACGATAAATCAGAAAGTTCGGAGAGCAGACAATTAAATGTTATAAGATGAAATGAATGTTGTGGCTAATATAAGTTGATTCCTCATAAAATCAAAAAAGAGGAAAAGAAATTGTTATTGTATCGATCTAACAAAAGATGAATAATATTGCCGCATGGTTACCTGCTGTGTTTGTAATTTTGTTTTCACTTTCTATGACCTAACCTAAATTAAAAAAAAGTTTACTTAGAGATTTTTTCGTTCAACATGGTGAAGATGATTATAATGCACTTTTTAGATAAGAGTTTTATGCTGGAATATAATGTTTGTTTTTCCTTGACGATAGTTTAGATGTGTTTGTTATCGGATAATTGGGGCTAATTGAAACATTGTCAAGAGAATTGGCTGGAGATCACAAGTAGCAGGCAGACTATAGTTTCGGAATTATTATTCCTCATCAGTATCGCTTAACTTGATTGATGATGATGGCAAATGAAACACTATTAATGATTTTCAGCGTTTTTTTTATTATTGTTTTTTAAAGTTATATATATACAAATTATTTACAAGGGGAAATAACATGAATACATTTACTTAAGTTTATATACATTCATATTCAGCACCTAACCTATTGATTTTATCTGAAGGTTTGATTTTATTATGTATACATATACAGTGTTGATTTCTTGATGGTTTTACAGTTTTTTCTAGAGATATATGATGAGGCACAAATGAAACACTATTATTCTCAGGTGGTTTTTAGGGTTGTAGGGGAGGATTATCATGACAACATGATGTGGTGTGTGAGTTTATGTTTAATTTTTATGTTGGTGTTTTCAGGATTTGTCTTACCAAGATGACTTGTTTTGTCATGTTTATGAATTGTGAAGTTGAAAAATTTGTGTGTGTGTTTTTAATAATTTCTTGGATTGTGTCAATGTTTGCTAGTACGTGTAGATCACTTACTTTGGTGAATCTTGATTTGTTCAAAATAATTCTAAGGAACTTATTGTGAAGTGTCTGGAGTGTAGGCCTTATTGCTTGTTTGTATATCCTTAATTTATATTTTAATCCTAATTTACTTGGTTAGAGATTAGTGGGAAAATTTCGCGGAGAATGGTCCGTCCTTTGTTGATGGAGTTCTCAGTATGTTTATTAAAATTAAGCTTTTTATCTAGAGTGATTCCTAGATATTTTACTGTATTTTGTTTGTGTATTAAGTGGTTTTCGAAACTAATTGTGTTCTTACATGTTTTAAGTCTATGAGTGAAATGAGTGAGCGTTGTTTTAGAGGGGTTAATTTTGATTTTCCATTTATGATAATATTTTTCTAGAGTGGTTAAGTGTCTTTGGATGTATTTATTGGCCTGATCTGGGCTAGACGATTCAGAAATTATAGAAGTATCATCGGCAAATATTTTTAATTTTGTTTGATTTGTTTTTGGGATATCGTTTATATAGTAGTTGAATAAAATAGGTGATAGAATGCCGCCATGGGGAACACCGGCTGTGATGTGTTTTTCGTTTTATATCGTTGAGTTGATTTTGGTTTGAAAGGTTCTGTGGGTGATGTACGAATGTATTATTTTTATGATAGGGAGAGGAGTTTGGTCTGAAGTAGTTTATAGATTAACCCATCATGCCATACGGTGTCGAAGGCTTTTTCGATGTCTAAACTAAGCATTGCGGTAATTCTTTTGTAGTTGAAATTTTTGTGATTTGATCCGTAATTGTGGCTAACTGGAGGGTGGTACTATGTGAGGTTCTAAATCCGAATTGCTCGTCTATGATTTCATTGTGTATTTGTTCGACTCTATTTATTCTGATGAGGATGATTTTTCAAGAATTTTGGATAAGCTGGATAGTAGGCTGATGGGTATTTTTGCTGAACCTATGTCAAGAGATGCGGAATATAAAACACCGTTTGACGTGTTTTTGCATTTTTTTCAAAAGGGATCGTTGTACGTTTTATGAATTTTGTGCATTACTTTATCATAACCCTGTATAATATTCTCCGAAGAGAAATTAATAGTTTTTAGCCTTAAACAGGAACAGGGTGCATAAACAAGTATGTCTCTACAATATTATGATCTATCAGAAAGTAAAATCTGATTTTTTGTAATCTTAGAAGAAATCCAGTGGTGGCATAGCCCAATTGGAAACCTCAAATCGCAACTTTACAAATGGCTAGAATTGGAAAAAGTGGTATAGGAAAAAAGTGTTCCAAGAATCTGTAGTTAGACTTAACGCAATGGTCAAAGACTCGTCTTGAATATATAGATTTGGATGGTTGCACCTCATAGAAATACAGTCCCCTTGTCCCAACATATCATGCTCGTCCAATACCGCCCAGAAACGGTTTCACGTTTCAGCTACATGAATAACTGTTTCTCGTTAACACAAAAATTCGTGAAAGCAACGAATAATGGGTTTATCTCCCTGTGAATTAATCATTGGCATTGTAATTTATTCTCTGCGTACGCGACCGGAATGCCGTAACGCCATTTTGCAGCGTGTGTGCGAGTGCCTGATTTTTTTTAACGATTAAAGGCGTCGCCATATTCGGTCATCAGGAAGTCAATGTTCGACAATGAACACGGCATCGATTGAACGAAAGCAGACGGGATGAAGCGGCGAATTTCCGCATGATTTCGACGAAAGTTTTATCTGGCTTTATTCACGTTAGGAAGTTGATATCGATCGCTCAATCAACATCTTACACACCTGAATAAAACGAGTATTTAGTTCCGTCGATTACAGAACCGATTTATCGTCGAGATTAGATTGAATGTAGCCTTTATGTCTGGGAGAAACTTTCATCATCCCAATAAATGGTACAGTAATAGAGGTACCATGATTGCCAAACGTCTACTTCCTGAAGTTCATTCATTTCTGAATATATTTCTGCTTTAAGGAGAAAATGATCTAAAAAAAAATTTTCCAATATTGATTTTTATTCGTACAGAATCGTTTTTTTTTGTTTCGATTGATATTTTCTTAATCAATTACTTCAACGTATATATTAGTTAAATATGCTCCTAAATATACCAGCACATCACTGGATTCTATATAAAAATGTAAAGTGTTTCAATTTCCTAGCTCTAATAACAGTTAAAGCGGAGGTATGTTTTTTATATAGCCATATCTGGGGGCACGGTAGTGCCCCAGCCAAGTCAAGCGCGAAGCAAACACTGCCGTACCCTATTGCCACATACTTAAAATATAAAATTTCAAGTCGGTAGGTCACTTAGTTCCAAAGTTATGCGGAAGCAAAGTTTCGCATTTAGGCACACTCATGATCATCGAAATAGAACTGGTACTTTCTATAATTTCAGAGAACTAAAATCTGATATCGAGTTAGGGTACATGTACTTAAACCGTCTAAACCACTTAAAAGAATAAATAATTAACGCGAATGGACAATATAACTGTTGCTACTGTACAAGAATCAGAACCAGAAAAAGAAAAAAGAAAGATTTGTAATAATAATCTTCTCCCAAAATGGGCAAACAAATGTCACAAATATGGAAATCAAAAAATAATATAATAAATCAATATGCCCAAGTTTCTACAAAACGAAGTAAAATTAAACCAAAAACATTCTGTAAAAAACTAGCCAAGTCTCGATGGAGCCGCTTGTTCACCTCTAAAAAGTAGTGAAATCTAAGGTTTCTTACTGCGATTTATTTATTATTATAATTGATCTTATGTGACTTTGCCGTTGAAGGGTACACAAGAGTGCAAAACCAGGTACAAGACACCATTGCACCAATCTGTCAACCGCTATTTATTCAATCAACTTTTTATTAGTTGCAATTTCCATCTTTAATGGATAGCGGTTCTACGACCAAGTCACCCTACATTAATTAAAATAATAAAGAAATCGCAGTAATGAACCTCAGACTTTGCACGACTTGGTCATTACTATGCTTTGATGTAGGTAACTTTCAACATTTGTTACAAATTAATTATTAAATTGTCAGTGTTTTGCATACTCATCACAAAATAATAAAATGTTGTGTTCGATTAGGGAAAACATCAATTGAAACATTTGAAATGATTAAAGTTTCAAATCTATATAATAGATTATCACGATATAAGGTGTTTGAGTGGCATAAAAAGTTTAAAGACGGTTGTGAAACAGTTGAAGATGAACCTAGTCCCGGTCGACCACGAACTGCAAAAAATTAAACGAAAATTGTAGAAATTAACGACTTGATACAAAATGATCGCCGGATTGTTATAAAACGAATTTCTAACAATGTTAATTTGTCTTACGGTACCACTCAAAAAATTATTCATGAAGATTCAGAGTACCGGAAGATCGCGGCTAAATTGATTCGAAAAGTGGTGACCGATTTGTCAACGAACAAATGAAGAATTAGGGGTTGAAATTATATCATTCCCCCTACTCTCCTGACCTTGCTCCATGTGACTTCCATTTGTTTTCTGATGTCAAAAAAGAATTGAGAGGTGGAAGATTTTAGTCGGAATTAGAGCTCAACGACGCTGTGATGGGTATATTAAACAGACTATCGAAAAAAGGTTTCTCAGTTTGAGTTCAGTTGAGTGGATGAACCGATGGGATAAGTTGAGATGGAGAATACTTTAAAGGATAGAATTTATTTAAACTAATAAGCCAGTAAATCCATAGGCCCGTACATCTATAGACCAGTAGATCCGTAAGCCAGTAGTTCAATATAGACCATAGATCAATGAAGCGCACAGAAACACTAAACACAGCGAAGAAACCCGTTGAAAGCAAAGAAACTCAAAAGAACGCGGAGAAACACGGAAGAAAGCGAAGAAATACTAAAGAACGCGAATAAACACGAAAGAACGCGAGAAAACATGAAAAGACCTGAAGAAACACAAAAAAACGCAAAAAGCCCAAAGGAATCCAAAGAAACCCGAAGGAACGCAAAAAACCCGTTGAGAGCGAAAAAACATTAAAGAACTGGAAGAAACACTAAAAAACGTGAAAAAACACGAACGAACGCGAAAAAACATGAAAGAACGTGAGAAAACACGAAAGGAGCCCAAGAAACACGAAAGAACGCGAAGAAAAAATCCCAAAGGAACCCGGAAAAACCCGTTGAAAGAGAAAAAACATGAAAGAACTGGAAGAAACACGAAAAGACCTGATTAAATACGAAAGAACGCGAAAGAACACGAAAGGACCCGAAGAAACACGAAAGAACGCGAAGAAATACGAAAGATCCCTAAGAAACCCGAAAAAAACCCGAAGGAACGCAGAAAAACCCATTGAAAGGCAAAAACATGAAAGTACTGGAAGAAACACGAAGATCCGCGCAAAAACACGAAAGGAACCGAAGAAACACGAAAAAACGCGAAGAAACACGAACGATCACAAAAATCCCAAAGGAACCCGAAAAAATCCGAAGGAACGCAAAAAAACCCGTTGAAACCGAAAAAAACATGAAAGAACTGAAAGAAACACGAAAGAACTCGATGAAACACAAAAGAACGCGAAAGATCCCGAAGTAACACGAAAGAACGAAAAAAATCCAAAGGAACTCCGAAGGAGCTCAAAAAACCGAAAGCGCAAAAATCCCGAAAGATCTAGTAAATTGCACACCCTGTATGACATTTCATTTAAATTAGCTCCCGTACGCGGAAAAACACGAAAACTTGAGAAAAATCTGGTGAAAGTCAGCGCTAGGAATGCTCATATGTGAGATCCTGTATATGAATCGAAAATATTTTAACGAATTAAGAAACCGTAAACAGAAACAGCCGAAATAACTCGATCGAAAGTAGCTGTTAGAAATAGGCAAGCATATGAGACACCCTGTATATAAATGATTCGCAGTGGGTGCTTTTTTCACAAAAAAAAAAACAAAAGAATATCGTTTCAACTCCATCGATTCGCGCTTGGTGAATTTTACAATTACTTCGAATTTCGTTCCATTCGTTCACGCATAAACTAAGTGGGTCCGATTTACGTCTAGAATATGGCATAAGAATCTACGTAAGATTAGAATGTCAACGACAATTGTCATTTCAGAGTAGGAATCGACAGGGGTGAAATGAATTAGGTAGCGATTGCAAAACTGGTTCTATGCTGGGGTAAATTTTTGAATTTCATAAATACATATCGTAGACTGTTAAACTATAAGAGAATAACTCACCAGGGCTCTTACGAATCCTATGAATTGAAGAAATTTCAAAATGTTATACGAGATATGGGTTAATATTGTAATTGGAATGATCTGATAAAGTTCTGTGAACGTAGGACGTGACTGATGATCTGGAAATTTGTGTTTGAGCCGAAGTAAGCTATTTTCAGCAATTAATTTGAAATATTTTTACTTGCGATTGGAAGATATGAATAGCCCTATCCGAATGTCCGATTCTTGGGGAAGACACATATGAAAATGGCTTTTCCCGATCGTGTCAGTACAAAAAGCCTTTTTCAATTTTACCGGACCATCTTTCGCGAAAAACCTGGAAATCGGTGTCCAGAAAAATGTAACCTTGATTTTCAAAATCTAATTTCAGTCAATTTAAAAATGATTACCAGATTTTTGTTTTCTCATAGAAACACATCTTCTGAATTCCTTTCAACGGAAACCTTCTTGTACATCTATTAATACATATAGATAGATTCTTTTTAAGGAAATCCCCTTTGTCTTCGACTACGTATGTTAAATTTTGACTGTCTGAAAAACCAGGTCAACGAGAGATATGTTAGAAAAACTTACCTCTCCTTCTACGTAGTCTTGGCAAGAAGAACATTTTGTGCCGAAATGTCTTTGGTAATCGGCGGTACAATAGTAGAACCCGTCTTTTGAGAAAAATCCTCCCTGAGCTAAAGAATTACCACAAACTTTGCACTTGAAGCACTGAGTGTGGAAATATTTGTCCTGTACCCTTAGCACCTCGCCAGAGCATTTTTTCTTGCAGGCCTGACATAACGTTTTACCTGAAACAAGAAGGAAAAATCATCAGATATAGATCACTACCCTATACTATACACTATATATAGTTTGTTAAAGAATATCTGCAAAGCACTGACATAAGGACAGATGGCTTTGACCCTCTTGTTGAGCTACTAGAAAAACATAAAAAAAAAATAAATATATAAGCACTATGTTTAGGTGAACGAGAGTCTTTTTCCGTACTCTGGAACATTGTGATACAAATACGATACGACCTCCACACATGCACAAATATATTAGATTATATTCTTTTTCTCGTATTAATTTGTGTTACCCTTCCAGGAAACCCTGATGATGGTCTAGCCCAAGGGTCGGCAATCTTTTGAGTCGGAAAAGCCAAAAATTACTATTTACAAAATTTCATTTTCTTAGAGAGCTTACAATTTTTTCATAAATAAATTTTGTTGATAAAAAAAAAACTAATCCATTTATTCATAAGAAAAATATCTATTCATTCATACATAAGTAGTGTTTTTCATAACAAATAATCACATGATAAAGATGAAAACAATTAAACATTTACTTGCTTACAACACTAATTTGTAGGAACTTCAACAACAAAATATTGAGCAAACAAACTCAATGGGAGGTTAATCGTTTCAGAACATTTTTTTTTATAAAATAAATAATATTTGCGAATGGAACTAAAGAGCCGCAGCCTCACATCTAAAGAGCCACAAATGGCTCGCGAGCCGCAGGTTGCCGGCCCCTGGTCTTACTAGGCCGAAAGTACTTGGTTCGCAATTAATAAATCAATCAATCAATCAATCATAAATCACACTGTAGTACCTCCTTTCTTCCTTTGTTTGTCTATTGAACTTAGTGTGCACAACCACCTATTTAATTAATTAATTTCATTTCGCGCTTGTTGCTACTGGATAGCTAGCTATCGTTTTGGACGTATGATTGTTATTTTTTATTATCGAGCCAAAAATGGTCGATTGACTCACGAACAGCTCTGATATACACCTTTTCTTTTTGCTTTTTTTATTATTCGAAATCACAAATCTCTTGAAGAGGAAATTCAATTATTTTTATTGCGCCGCTTGCTTCTTTGTGACAACAAACTATCGTTTTAGTCAAATATATGAGGGGAAGTTTTAAACTTCGCAAAATGGGTGTGAAGATGCGGGTACTTACCAAAATTTCTATGAATTGAGTAACTCGTTATTAGTATAATTACCTAGTTTTTAGGTCATTAGTCTTCGAACTATCGTGGATCAAAAAAGTAAATCGGGAAGAAATTGTGAAGTATTGAGAAAATCGAATTCTGCGCTGTCATTAAGTTCCTTGCCAAGCAAAGAAAATCAGTTCAAGCTATATTGGAAGAGATGTCATTCGTTTTCGTAGACACTTGCCCAGATAAAATAAATTATGGCACAACCTCTTTAAGTAAGGCAGGGACTCACTTGAAGACGAGCAGCGCCCAGGACGGCCGATTGAGACGCCCACTCGGTCAATTATTTAAATAGTGGAAAAACTTATATTGGAAGATGCCAGTCTAAAGAAAAAAATCAACTCACAGAAATGATTGTTGGAGCATCAGATACAAACTTTTTTTAACTTCTTTTTATTTTTTTACATTGTTCAAATCGGAAATTAGAAGAGAAAGAAATGATTATGTTCATCGTGCGCTTGATTCTAGTGGCGAGTTATCTATTTAGCCAAATGTCTGATTATTGAGCTAGAAATGGTCAATTGAGTAAGATTCCATGAAGAAGAATAAGTGGTACAACGTATGTCCGCCCAGTCGATAACATCCTATAATATCCAAAGGAGATAAAGCAGGGCTTTTATATTTACAGATTAGGATAACCGTCGAAATATCCTCGATAACTTTGTTATTGGGCCAAATCCGTCGAATAGATCGGCAGTTACAATCATCTCAAATTTAGATTCCTCATGAACTTCGACGGACGGAATTGATTTTGGCCACGGATTCTTAGATCGATATAATTTTCGGCCAAAAATTTGAGCAGATTGACAAGCACTCTTCAGATTATTAAGGGCACCTATAATTATGTCAGGAAAAAGAACCAATTCTTTGCAACTCAAGCTAGAACAGCATCATCAATTCTTTACATGTATATTATATTGATGAATCAAATTAACCGCGCATCACTTCGAATAGTTTCTATTCACGATTGAATTTTCGATACAACATTTCCCCAGGGATACTACATTGAATAAGCTGATTACAGAATCGATTAAAAAATTTTATTGAGCTATTGTTAAAGAGGAAGCCTTAGGAAACAATTTTATTAGCCTGAAGCGCAATATGCATTGTAGCGCAAGAAAATAAAACTGAAATGAGGCAATTAATCGTCGCTTGGAATAAAATTGAAGTTCACTACCTTTTGCTGGCTTGAGATAAGTGACCGGCTCGGATTAATCTGCCGAACTCACGAGTCTTCTGGTGAGAACTTTCCCAAAACGACATATAGAGTAATGATTGATAAAACAGATATTTATGGAAAGGATAGTTTTAAAAATCCTTCATCATTCAACAAAATACGTAACTCTGGTGTTCGAGCTACAGGATGATCTCTTATTCTTCTTCTAATGCATATTCACTAATGAATGTTTGCGACCACACGATTCATTTCTATCCCGTCTCTAGCTGTATGTATTAGGCTTTCCATTGTTCGCAAGCCTGTTCACTGTCTTATGTTACGTAGCCATGACATCCTCTTTCTTCCCATTCCTCTCCTTCCTTCAATCTTTTCCTCGATAATCAATTATAGAAGCTGGTATTTCGGGTTTCGCATTATATGCCCTAGGTATGCAGTTTTTCTTTTTTGATCGTCAGCAGCAATTCACGTTTTTTATTTATTCTTCGTAGGACATTTTCGTTGGTCACTCCATGGGATTTTTAGTACTCTGCGATATACCCACATCTCGAAGGCTTCTATTTTATTCATTGTGACCACCTTTAGTGTCCAGCTCTCCACACCGTACAGTAACACCGACCAAATGTAACACCTCACAAATCTCACTCTCAGGTTTAGGTTAAAGTCCGCATTGGTAAGAATACGTTTAAATGTCATGAATGTGTTGCGAGCATTTTCTATACGACATTTTATTTCCAGGTCAGATGTCCAGTCTTCAGTGAGCCATACTCCAAGGTATTTAAACTTATTTACACGCTCAATTAATGACCCATCAGATGTTAGTTTTGCATTATTGAGTCTGTCTGGTTGACGAGTAATGACCATATATTTTGTTTTTTTGGCATTTATTTTAAGGCCCATTCTCTCGCTGTGTTGTCCTACTACGTCGACAAGGTATTGAAGATCATTCATATTGTCAGCAATTAAGAACGTGTCGTCCGCGTAGCGAATGTTATTAATCCATGTTCCGTTGACTTTAATACCCCTCTCAACGTCCTCAAGTGCCCCTTGGAAGATGTTCTCAGAATACAAATTGAATAACAGAGGTGAGAGAACACACCCTTGCCGGACTCCTCTGCAGATTTCAACATTATTGCTTTGTTCTCCATCGATCTTTATGTGAGCAGATTGTTTCAGATAGAGATTTTCAATGCAGCGAATATCTTTGCCGTCTATATCCATTTGCCTCAGAATTGTTAGTAATTTATGATGTTGAACTCTGTCAAAGGCCTTCTCGAAGTCTATGAAGCATAGGCATACATCTTTCCGCTGATCGTGGCAGTTTTGTATCAGTACTTGTGTTGCTACTAATGCTTCTCGAGTTCCCAGGCCTTGTCTGAATCCGAATTGCGAGTCGCTGATGTTTTGCTCACATTTTCTGAATATTCTCTGATGAATTATCTTGAGGAACAGTTTTAAGGAGTGGCACATAAGGCTGATAAGTCTATGATCCTCGCATTTCCTAGCGTTATTCTTTTTTGGCAAAGGTATGAAGGTAGATGACAACCATTGAGCGGGATATTGACCGGTTTCATATATTCTATTGAAGAGTTTGTGAAGAACTGTTACCCCTTTGTCGTCAAGCAGTTTAATAAGCTCTGCAGTTATCTCATCGGGACCAGGTGCTTTGTTATTTTTCAGTGTGCGGATGGTCCTTTCTATTTCTGCTTTTGTTATTGAGGGTCCTGATAGATCATCCTCCGTATCTTGGCCAAGAGTTCTGTCATCCGAGAATAGATGATTAATTAATTGATCTCACCCCAAATAAAAATAGAAGAATGAGGAAAATAGAGGAATACCTCAGGTTTAGTCAAGGATTCCAGTAGATCAGATCAAACATTGTAAATAACATATCGGAAAACAGAAAGTATACTAGAGATACAAACTGATGAAAAATCTCAATTTGAGCGAAATTGACGACTGTAGTTCATTTTGTTTTTTCACCCTCGCTCCTACAGCAACAGGGGGTCATCGTTTTGTAATGTAATTTTTTTAATTTTCTAATATTGAAATCAAAACGATCCCAATCTGGGTTCGACTTCCTGAGGAAGAATCTCTGGTCAAAATTGAGTATGTCCGGTCAGCCGTATACTCTCTATTAGTCGAAGGAAATGAGTTAAGAGTTTTCATATTTTCAGAATGGGTTGATTCGCCAAAATATCTCGGTCAAGGTCGTTATTGGGACAAATCCGTCGAACGGTTCGGCAGTTATGAGCATCTGAAATTTGGTTTCCTTTGTAATACATATAATAACCTGATCGATTTGAAACTTGAAAATCGTTCAAATAACGTTAAACAAGAGTCTGCCGAATTTTGTCAAAATCCTCAGACTAAAGATTTTCGATTCCGAAATTTTTTGGGGAAATATTACTAGAAAGATATTTGTTAGTTCTAAACAAAAATAGTGCAATTATGGAGGTTATTGATATATTGCATAGTCTGAAGTCTTATTTTCATAAATTCAACCGACTAGAATATATAGGAGTTTCTTTTTGTACGCTCAACTGGCAGAACAGTTAGCTATCGTTTTGCCTAAATGCCTGAAATTTTCGAATATCGAGCCGAAAATGGTCTATGTCGATTGAGTTCGACTTCCTGGTGAAGAATCCGTGATCAAACTTCAGTTTGTTACGTGCTTATCCAAATAAAGATCTTAATTTCAATTCACGGATTCAAATTTTTTAAATTGTCAGGTGTAACACAGGTGACCAGCCAGCTCACTCAGGGTGGGTTTTTTCCCTTTTGAGCATGTATAAAATTTAATGTTTAAGGGCGCCAGGTAATTTGAATGCCTGATCACCTAATTCTAAAATTACCAAATTTTGACAATTGAATTTGACAATAAATCTGAATTTTTGGTCGGAAATAAGAGGTGGTAAAATTTAATGATGAACTCAAAAATCTAACTGAAATCTATATTCCCAAATCAACAATAAATTGAGACTGATGATCGTAACTAAACCTATTCACTCTTATTATCTATTCTTATATACTAATCTCGGCCGATATAAAATGATTTAAATAATTTACAGTCTAAATTTACAAATATAATTGGGTCCCCTGTGGGGTACTTATCCACAGAATTATTATGTTGGTTAAGTTGTCCTTGGATATTGTGACCATCCAACAGAAGTTCCAATAGAAACGAGAATTTATTTCCACCAGGCAAAAGATGGTATCAAATTGGATAACAATATAACATTCTCTCTGGAGTACGGCAATAATCATCTTGCCCTTGATGGTGTGTGGGGTCGATGTGGGGTAACAATAATTCCGAATTATTAAAATCCTCGAATATCGAGTTCAGTCAGAGAATAACAAAAAAAAATCCTAGATACTCTCAACTATTATATATGGAATTATTACTTGGAGAGATTTATTAAATCCTCAAAAAGAAATCATGTTTATAACAAAACTGATATTTCTCTCCACTTTGTTACCGGAATAATAATGACACGACGTAGTAACTCCAGAAAGAACATTCGGACAAAAAAGAATAAACATATTGGGAGTACAAATTAATTCGGTCCGTTTTTTCGTTAAAAAAACATTTTATTTATTATCAAAATGAAGAAACATGTTATTCAAAGTATTGTCCATCGGTAGCCACAACTTTTGTCCACCTTTCTGGCAATTTTCGGATTCCATCTCTGAAAAATGAGTCCTCTCTGGACGCAAACCATGAATCGAGCCATTCTTGAATTTCTTGGAAAGAAGTGAAGCCAAATCGTGATGCATCCGTCGGAACAACCAATAATCAGAAGGAGCAATGTCTGGCGAATATGGCGGGTGGGGTAGGACCTCCCATTTCAACGTTTTCAAGTAATTTTTAACGACAATTGCCACATAGGGGCGCTGATGAAAAATCGCTTTTCAACGTCGCGCGATTTCAACTCGTATGGGACCCAATTTCCTTGCTTTTGAACCATTCCCATGTTCTTTAAGCGCACGGAAATGACTTGTTGAGTGACTCCCAACGAGCCTGCAAGCTCTTGTTGCGTTTGGCACGGATCTTGATCGAGCAATTCCTTCAATTCGGCGTCTTCGAACTTTTTCGGCTGGCCTGGCGCTCCTTGTCTTCGACACTAAAATCTCCATTTTTGAAGCGTCGAAACCACTCTCTACATGATTTATCAGATGGCGCAGATTCACCATAAACTTCCACAAGTGATCGATGCGCTTCAGCGGCACTTTTCTTCCAATTAAAAAAGAAAATCAAAACTTCCCGCGAATGTTGTTTATTTAGCACAAAACTCGACATATTGTATGCTCAGAAAACCAATGTTGTTGTATAAAACTCGAAGCTTCGTTGACTGAATATGGTTGACAAAGGTCAAACCTTTCTAACAATGCCAAAAACATCTATCATTATTCAGTAAACAAATCAGCCAGAGCCATCTATTGAATTAATTTGTACTCCCAATATTATAACACAATCTGTTCGAACTCTGCCACTCGCTCAAGCGAATATACACTGCTAAAATGTAAAATCCGGTACAGTATACTACTCAACCCGAAAAATATAACGAGGGTAACCAGTTTGTCCGACTAGCCGGTCGTATACTCTTTATTTTAAGGATGAGCTAGAGTTCTCTTAATTTTAATTTATGATATAGTTTGTTGATTTTTTTCACATTCATTGTGGCTGTTGTTCCAGTATCACACAGTTCCAGGAAGAGATTCGAAAACACGCGCGTAAAAGCTCTATCACTATGGAACAAGAAATATACGAGACTGGATTAAATGAAAATATATGATTATAATAATGAGGAAGGCCACTTATAAATTTTTCCTATTTAAAATTTTGGGGAAGCTGTTCTGACAACCAAGGTTGTAGCGATATACTTGTGAATTCAATCTCTTTAATAGTCCCCCTCTAATTTAAAAGTGGACCGGTTCTGGCAGTTTCTAGTCCATTTCATTTTTAAAAACCTCGATAAAGGTCGAACAGCAGCTCTATCTTCCAATATTTATGTATCGAAAAATCAAAAGTGAGAAATAAATTTTCTATAAATGATAAAAAGCATGTATCATGAAAACAATGGGGTAGTTTTTGTGAGTCACCAGTGTTTACTTCACTTATTCATACAACTGTTCCTGATTCCAAACATCCGTTTAAAAATAGATGTACCTATCAAAAATAACACCAAAACAATTACACGGACTATGACTTTTGTGATGTGGAGTCTTTAAATAGAACGTAAAAGAATGACGTCAAACGACAAATCACCTTCAATCACGATATAAATACAATCAAAAAGTATCGTTCCAAATCGATCTCTAATAGCACCAAGTAGAAACCGTTTGGATATCCTTCAAATTTTTTTATCACGATGAATTTCACGAAAGCTCGCTGACTCCCATTTTTCAACGTTATTCAAAGAATTACGAAGTTGTGAATTGATCCTCAAGCCACTGAAGAATTTAAATTTAGATACTCATAACTTTAGAACCATTGGAAGATTTTGTTTAATAACAAACTTGACCGAGATATTTGTACATTTACGGTGGGTTCCTCAAACACTGATCAAACTTTATGTCGATTAACACAAGGACAATCATGACAGAGAGGTAAAATCAATTTGAGTTGATGAAAGTAAACTGTGACAATTTTCAGTTGACATGAGGTGACCCTGTTACCAGACTATCGAAACACAGATTTTGTAAAAAAAAAAACTAATATTCTGTGATCAAAGATTTTGAAACAATTCATTTACTCACTCAGTACTTGAATACTTTGATTTAATTTGAGTGTTACATTTAAAACTATTAAAAATTTTGTTAATCCAAAATGAGTTTACGTTGTCGAAATTTCATCGAAAGGAAAAAGTTGAAACATTGAATTTGATTGATCATTCAACACTATACTACATCGTTCACTGAAAATCGCTCAATTTTTGAAAACGGACCAATAGAAACAAACTATATCTGAAAACACTCAACCTCACAGTGTTTTCACTTTTAGAAATTTGTTGCTATCAAATGCCTAATTTGCATAGGAATATTAATACATCCGGATAGCATTGGCCGTTGGTGGAAGTAGCGGTTGTCATGGTTACGAAAAACAAGCAGTTGTTAGCGATAACTTCAACAGCACATTTGGCAGTTCTGTCAGTTTATTTTCGTATTTTACCATAAAGTAGATAAAAATGAAACGTTTTGGGAATTTTAATATTACTTCAATTGAGGAAAGTGTGAAGAAAAGTGTGCCGCTTAATACAGTGAAGTCAAGATCCTACATTTGGAAACAATTTGAAGAATTCTGTGCTGCCTGGGAATACCTTGTAAATGAAAAAACAAGTTTGTCAGAGCTCAATAATATTATACTAGACTGGGCTTTCAATATGAAGAAAAGAGATGGATCAGACTACAAGGAAAGTGTCGTAAAACCTTGTGGAATAATACTGCCAAACAGCTGCAGGAAAAATTTTATTCCGATCCATTCACAGACGTGGCTTTTAAAACGGCGCGGGGTGCACGAAATGCCAAGAGGCGTATTTTGCAAGTGAACCCTGAGAAAAGTTAGTGCCAAGGCGCTGTCTTTGGAGCAACACAAAAAGATGGTCAACTTATGTAAAGAAGATAATCCAGACGGTTTGAACAAAAATTTCATTTTATTGCTGCATTTGAGCTTGCTTGGCGCGGAGGAGAGGGTGCATCATGCCTAATTTCGCATTTCCAATTCGAAATTGAAAACGATGGTAATCCCACGGGCCGAATTGCCTACAATCCGATATTTTCTAAAATAAGACAAGGTGGTGCCCAAAAATGTGCGGAAACGAAATGGCTGACTCCCAATATTGAAGAAGATATTTGCCCGGTGAGATTATATAAGCTACTTGTATCCAAAAGAACTGCAAACATAACCACTGAAAGACTATTCCTTACTCCACATAAGAATTGGAAATATGGTTCAAAAACTCCCCAGTCGGTCCCAATATGATAGCTAAATGGACAAAAGAATCGACAGAACTCATTGGCATCAACACAACCAAGTCGAAGATAACCAACCACTCGAATCGAGCTACTGCTGTCAGCCTTTTAGCCAAAGCAGGGATTGGCGAGGAACAGCTGATAAAGATAACAGGCAATTCTTCTGCAGCGTCAGTGAAACCACACCTCCAACAGGACCAACATAACAAAAAAATAATCACAGCCATAAGGAATGAAAAAATGTTCTTCAAGAAACAACATCAGTATCTACTTCATCATTCGAAAATAATGCTAGTAATGTGTATAACAATTGTACTATCAATAATCATTATTTTGAGAATAAAGATGAATAATTTGTTGTTATGTTTCTATCTGGTTATTTTTGAATAAAAACTATTTTTATTTCGTTTGAGATATATTGTTGAATGATCTTTCCAAATACCACTCGAGATTCGAAATTTTTTGAGAACACTCAGTTGTTTTTGAAAATTATACAAATTTCACTCAACAAAGTGATCCCGAAATAAAAAATAAAAAAATATTAAGGATAACTTTGTTCGTGAAATTTAAACGCATAATTCTCAAACAACAAGAGTGTTCTCTCAAAAAATTCTCAACTATAGTGGTATTACCCTTGAAAAGTAACACCTTCAACAGCTCGATAAATGATGATATTTACATCAAATTGTGTTGATAACCATCAGATTAAGTCCATTGAAATGTTAGATTTGCTTTGCATTTTTTAGAGGATGCGAATTTTGAGGGGCCACCACCCTTGTCCCTCGGCCGCCATTTGAAAAAAAGGTGAAAACACTTTTTTCGCGATATCTTGGAAACTATACATCCTACAAAAATTTATACAGACACAATTTGTAGCAAATCGTTTTGCCTACAAATAGGTTTATATAACTTTTTGCCTTAAATTATAAACGTCCAGGAAAATGTGGGATATCTCTCTGACTTAGATAGAACATTAAAAAATAAGATGACAAGTTCCCATAACTTTTTTCCTAGCGGCCCTCCGTACGGGGGTACGGCCTCCTGAAGGGCACCACCGGTAATCAATTTTCCTTGAATAACTTTCAATCTCCTTAATTTAATATAATGAAAATTTGATACGATAAACGGTAGTAAGGACCTCTCAAAATACTGCCCTTAAAACATAATTAGCTTGTTCAGTTTATCATGGGCGGACAAGGTTGTACATTATATTGCTTACATTTTCAACACCGTGTATGATAAGGAATAAAAAAAAATAAATTTGAATAATTTGAACATTGAACTGAAGAAAAGGTACTCTTGTTCATTGTCGATAACATTAAGATAGAGAGTATACGGTTTTTCATTATGCTTTTTAATTGTTTATATAACCGCAGGCTTTCATAATATTTTCAACATTCAAATAATAAGTAAAGACATTTTTCTCAATCATTATTGAGAAATTTCCAGAAATAAAAAAAAAAATCTTTTTTTCGTTAACAAATACATTGTTCATTGTATTAACAATGTTATAAATATATCATTAAATGTATGATAAAAAGGAATGACAATTATGAAGAATCATCGTTCCAGTAGTGCGAGCTAGTCACGATTGACGCATGATAATCTCAGAAAATCAAGACCTCGAGTGCAACTGTGGACCGGTTTCGAGGTGACTGCCTCTCCTCAGCGCAATGAGGCTCAGACGGACCTCAAGAAGACTAGGTCTTAACGAAGACCGAACTTTCCAGACATGTCTAGAAAAAGCACCATCTACATTTCGGAGACTGGAACCACTCATTTACTCTATAGATTCATACGACAACAGGGAACTTCCAAAATTCAAATACTACCGTGGTCATCGAATGTGTCAACATCATCAACTATTTTTAATTTTTTATAATTTTAAAAGTTACAAAAGCGCCCCTGTTTCTTTCCAGTAGCAGATATAAATAAAGAACTCTCAATTAACCGAACAGTTCCGATTAGTTGACAACTTCTTCGACGCTAGTTTGGCCATTTATTTAGCGTTAATTTGCATTTCAGAAACACAAAATGACAATTTATGTGAAATATTTGACCGTTCTGTCATCTGAATAGACGGTCAAATTAAACTAGTTGACTAGTAACTCGGATGACATTTGACCATAGAATTAACAGCTGATAAGCCTTTCGGAAACCGACCGTTAATATATTGTGTAAGTATGAAACCTCAGGCTCATCGCTTTCGAATGATATTGCATTTATGGACAGCAAGGCATACTCAACTTTGGCCATACATTTACGATATTCGAGAATTAAGTGTGTCAAAAACTCATGCATTTCATCTAGTTAATACGAGTATCGCGTATATATTTTGAAACGAACAAATAATGTCATTACATTGATGGGACCTTGCGCGGGTGAATAAAATTAAGAATATACATTCTAACGCAAAACAAATTTGATTAAATTACATCGAATGACCCTTAAATTGCAACGGAGTTAAGTCTCTACCATAAAGCGATTACGAGTAGTGCAATAATTGATGAATGACCAGCCGTAATTGGTATTACGAAATATACCGTTGATGGGACCGCTCGTCCGCCTATCTGTGATGACAAAATACATATATATTCTACAATGACCTAGAAATCGCAAATTGTACTTCCATGACTCATGGACCAAATTGATGCAATGAATGATGTAGAATATTTATCAACAATTTCTAGCAATATTCTTTGATAATGAATGATCTGGAAAAGAGGAAGACTCTGAATATTATACAAGCAAAGAGCAAAAAAAGGAGAAGGTTTATAATGTTTTTCTCACAATGTTACATAGGATAATTGAGAATTTATTTACAAGATTTTGAGATCATATATTGCATATTGCAGAATCATATCTGATTGAATAACAAAGCAAATAGTACGTTTTCATTCATTTTGAGAAATGATTCCGTAACTTCGTAGATGTAAATTCGCATCTTAATAATTCACCTCTTTTATTATGAAACGGCAACGAAGAAGTTAATAACTTACTTTTGAATTTAAAAAAATAGTTCAAATACACACTACTGAATTCAAAATGAAAGAATTATTTACGTTTAATTCACAGTACGGAACTTTTAAGTATGCCTTCTGTGGCAATCCTTCATAAGTCGCCGCCACATAGCATGTATCAACATCGGTCTCGGTATCTTAGTGGCATTGAATTACCAAAATTTGACAGGTTCCGGGTTCGAATCCAGGTAGCATATGCCTGAATTTCACATGAGCGGCAAAATTCAGTGCATATTTACCATGCATGCTTGAGAAAATTAAAAATACCGCTGCTTTGGTAATTCAAATTTCCCGCTGATTCGTTCCTGAACTATCAAATGTGGCGGCCGATTTGTGTTACCAAAAATTGGTTATCATTATTTTTCAATTTAATATTTTTTACTAATTATTTTATTTTTCAAAAAATTTTTATTGATTTGTTTATAGGTAAACTATCTATTGACAAAATCAAAAATATTTGAAAACCGGATGGTACAGAAACGTGACGCCATATTGCCGTAACGGACTTCCGTTGCATTGTCGCCCAGTTACCTCCTAGTCGCACCTAAAGAAGTTTTACTTCAAAATTTTAATGCTTTTGTCATCATGAACTCTCCAATTTTCAGTTTTCGACTTTTTGGGCAAAATTGATATCCATCTGCCGTGAGCACGATAATTCCCGATAGGAATGAACTGTAGAACTGAACTGTAAGGGTTGGTTGAAGGCTTGAATTACTCGGCTAATTTCGTTATTCGCTCGAATTGATCTGACCTCGTCAGAGCTTTCTAATTTTTTTTTCAATATTTTGAAAACTATTCGAACGAATACAATAATTTCAACAAAATACCCGATCATTTCAAAAATGAAAAAGACGGGTTGCACTCCGGGAGTGCCGGCAGAAGTGAAAACTTGAATATTAACTTTGTGCATTTTTGATATTTTGGAATGGTTAGAGAATAATTTTGTATGAATTGCTTTCATTATCAGTATAAAAGTGCTATTATTTATGTGGTGGAATACAATATTCATTTATTGCGCTATCGTACACAAAAATGACAATAGGTTTGTTCGGGTGGCAGTTCCCAGTTGTACTGGGGTCACAGAGAACCAGGTTCTGTAACTCTTGGAATCGTCGCAAGTTGTTCTATGACACGAACGGGTGAGAACAGGTGGGAACAGATAATTTCAAAACGATTTCGTTAAGTGCATAGATAAGTGAAAGTAAGGTTATGTTGTACATCATGGACATTGAACTCTAAATACCATATAGGAATTCATATAGAGTTCAATGATCATGGATCATATCATGGATAGTGTTAAAAGATATTGAAAAAGTTATTGTGTAATTAATACGGTGGAAATACTTTAGAAATTACAAATATTAAAATTGAACAATTTTTTTGTCATAAATAAATAAACATAAACATATCCATATAAATAACTGTAAATATAATTTATATGTAATGAAATATTTAAAGAAATGATTTAATTTAATTGCAATTTGAAATTTCAATACATGTAGTAGTGGTCATCAGTGGAGAAATTATTTTTGTTAGTTCATATCTGGATAAACTGTGAATTTTTCTGTTATTTCATTGTAATTTTGGTGGACACTGTGTACAGAAAATTTTATATAATAGAATTAGGTAATTGTATATGGAACTGGTGGCATTTGGGAAATAAATAAAAATATTTTCTAACAATTTTCATAGCTTTGTAATTATTTTTAGATAAGAATTGTTTTAACAAGTCGTTGTGTTCTTGAAAGAGGTCATTCCTCCGTTTCCTTCCTAAATTTTCAATACATTTTGAGTGGTTAAAAATAAAGATACTACAATCACGAAATAACAAAAATAAATATATAGTATATAAATACGAAATATCGTATATATAAATAATATAAAATAATTATCTTACATACCAACAGCTATGCAATTGTTTTATTCATCTATTGCAAATGATCCTTCCTCTTCTTTGAGATAACAAAAATTTTGAGAAGCTATTATAACGAATTGATTAAAATTTATACTTCCACAACATCAAATATACTCAAAAACAGCTATGCGAATATCCTAGTCACCAAACATATAACTTAATTGCCAATTAGAACTACTGAAAATTTGAATCACCGATGATTTGAATTTACCGCTTCTTCTGTTGTACCTTGTACCATCTCTAGATCAGGAACCGTAAGAACAGTAACGAACAGTTCCGAAATCAAGTGTTCCGACCACACGAACGACAAGGAACTCCTGTTCCGTCCCAGACGAACGGGTGGGAACCACAAATTACCAAAAATTACAGTTCCGAACTGCCACGCGAACAAACCTAATTTATATTACATTAACATACACAAACATTCGCACAAGCGCCCTGCATCGCCTAAACGAAACAGCACACGCAGGCACGGTAGAAAGAGTGTGGGATATTATTCCCTCTCCTACTCCTCGATCCTACGCTTTTTCGATCACAATCACGTGACCCTGACGCGAGTTTGGATGTTTTTACCCATACAAGAGAGTGCTCAGCGCCGCTAAAGAAGTTTTCACTTCAAAAATTGCGAAAAGAGTGCTAGGGTTCCAAAAATATTTAAGCTCAATAGAGAAACTCGAACCGTGGACAACCTATAAATTGAACAGTTTCCAAATATCTGGGTGAGGATGCGACACAATGGCCTTGAATGTCGGTAACCAATACTATGATGATCAATAGAACGAAACAATGTGATTATTAATCGAGATATCAGATATTCTATCTCTCTGGTCCAATAACTTTTCGTAATCACGTTCATTCAGCTTCTGCGATATTCGATACCCGTGAGGGATTTAGATCCATCAGTTATAATTCACAACGACTTGTTACTATCTTAATTACAAATCCAGTCCAGAGCAACCGGCGAAGTGGCTCTAATGGCTATAATTTGTTACCACTATTTTCGAACTGTGTACTTGCTCTGGTTTCCCATTTAAGTACATACTGGAAGTTGAATAAATTAAAGAGTTATTTTCTATTACAATTGTTCATGTGGAATATCTGAAATGTATTAGAGCTAGTATTTCAAAAATGTTCATTTCAATTTAATAGTCTACCTTGAATACGTGTTGAGGACAACACAATGATGGTTGTCAGTTTGAAAACTTGAAAATAAAAATTCAAAAATGATGTTAACATAAAATTGCCATTAGATTATTTCAGTCAGGTAAATCTTAAAATCAATATACCATCCGAATTGCATCCAATTATCGAACCACCAGTATCGCGTTTGCTGTGTATAGCGTATGATTATTATCTTTTTCAGGTGAATTTTTTCTGAAATATAAATCTTTTTTATCGAAAGTGACTACCAGATCGCGAAATGGATTCAGCGGGACCTAGTAATAGTAAATCTTTTGAAATTCCTAAGGAACATTTTCGGTGTACTTGTGATATTGTTAATTTTTTAATAAATCAGCAACATTTTTCGACTCATTCGTATGATGATAAATTATATTTAATTAAGGAAGTTAAGCGACCTGTTCCAGATTTGACTAAATCTCTAGTGTCTAGTGATGGGGTCGGTAAATCAAATCGGGGATTCCAAAATACGTGGTATGACAAGTACGACTGGCTTACTGGAAGTATTACTTTGAAAAAAATATTTTGTTGGCCGTGCATTTTATTCTCAGCAACTAATGAAAATTCCGACAGAGTTTGGTCGAAAAGTGGTTTTAGTGATTTGAAAAATTCATCTCGGGGTCTATCGCTACACAATAAAAGTATGGTTGAATAACCATGTAATTCGATCGAAATATTAATAAAACTTGGGTATACTATGTGAGTCACTAGTATTCTAACACTTTTACGCGCTTGTTCTAGTAAACTAGTGTGCTATCGTTTTTCCTGAATATCTGTATTTTGCAATATCTCAACGGTTATTTGAAAGGGCTATCAGATGATCCATATCACTGTACAAGTCCATATTTCTACAGTGAAACGAAGACATAAAATACGTAATGGAAATTCATCTTGTAGAAAAATGATGATAAAAACTGTTCTAGATTTCATAATCTATCCTCACTAGTATTTAGTTTAATTAAATATAGAATAGATTTCGAACATACTGCTAAACTGCCTTTCACCGAACTGCTTCCTTTGTTGAGAAACTATTTCGACTTTAAAACGTGAGAAACTTCTTTAATATTATCATAACTTTAACATTTGTATCCCATGAATTATTAAATCACTTAGGTACATTTACAGGTTCCAAATAAAAGATCAAACAGATAAAAATATTTGATATTTATAGAAAAAAAATGGCATTTGTGTTGAATTGATGATCTAAGGAATGGTAAATTTATAGAATTCAAAGTATTGCAAGAGTTGATGAATTATTCAGCAAAAAAAATTTATCCGTTGACAATTGCAAACATATATTATCAGGAAAAAATCAAAATTTTTCAAAGGGCTAAGCCCAAACGTTGTTTGGCAATAAAATGACAACAATCTCTTGATCATAAATAGAAATATTAATTACTGAATCCCAAATAATCAAGTAAATATGAAAGTGAGCAAAAATTGATGTTATATTGGACTTTTTTCTGATAATGTCAATAAAATTCAGAAATTTTAATAATGTGATCAATATTTGGAAGGAAAATCACTAACAGAGGAATTTGGTATGATTTTCAACTGAAATAAAGTTGTGGATGAAATATTCCGTGACATTCTCTGGAGTAAAAATGTAAATATTACACTTTGGAGCCTTTAACAGGAACATGATGCTGAACAAAAGCTCCTAACCTCAGTCAGTGCTTTTCAAATTTTTTCGATATAATGTTTTATTATCATCATTGAATAATTTGAACACTAATTCAATTGATAATGCACAGCGAACATCCAGCAAAAATGAAGATGTTATTTCATTTCAAATATTAATATTACTCCTTTGAAATTTTGATAGGAAAAGGAGAAATTTTCGTGTGTTAAATTGAGAAGAATCTGATACCGCAGTGTTTTTTTTTAATTTGATGCGTATTTTTTTGAGAGCTTGTTTTAATTTAAAAAACAGAGTGGAGCAAAATCAATGATCCGAAATGATTCCACGTTGACACAGTTTTCCATTTTGGAACTCATTATCATCATTGAAATGATAATGAATTTGAAACATTTCAACTTTTCTATGTATCGATGGAAATTCAAAAGACAACAAAAGTTTCTTGTTCATGGTGGATTTGTTCCGAATAGGTTTTGACAATACTGCATTAAATCGAACTGGGTTTTCTGTTAGGATTCTATTTAGACTTGAAAACATAAGATACTTCTTGAATATCAACTTTGAAATTTGTATTCTATGAATTATTGAAACATTGGAATTTACAGGTTCAAAATAGGACATCCAAGAGAACACAGATAAAAATCTTTGATAGTTAGGGCAAATAAAAAACGGAGCAATAGTGTTTATTTGATGATTTGAAGAATTAGAAAAACTGAATTGGGAAAGTTTATATTAGATACGAGTATTTTCTTGTGAAATTTTCATTAAATTCAATTAAATTGATGATAAAATCCAGGAATTTTAATATTCTCACCAATGCTCTGCTGGAAAATATCTTACCATGGAATTCAGTGTGATTTCCAGTTGGAATAATAATTTGGGTGCAAAGTTATGTGGCATTTTCCGAAGAGCAATAAAAAATGTGTTTTTCTCATAAACATTATTACGTTTAGAAGATTTGAAAAGCAACAGGGTGCATCAAAAAGTTTGTCTCTAAAATTTTATGGAACGTCATAATGCAAAAGCTGAATTTTCATCTCGAAAGGAATCCAGTGGTCGCTTAGCTCAACTTGAAATCTCAAATTGCTTAGAACTTTGCAACGCAAAACTGGAATAATTGGTATCGGATTTAAGTAATTGTTTTCGCTCCAAGAATCAGCAGTTAAAATTAACGCAGTGATCAAAGACACATCCTGTATTGTCACGGTTTCAAAATTCCCGCTCTAGTTAGTACCTGCAGACCGAACTGGTGGCGTTAGTCGCAGTAGTTTACCAGCTTATCTCGTACGTTGTCGGTGGTCCTTTTCTGTGATCATGTGACGTAGGTTGTCAATTACGTCGTTCTTTCCGCATTTTTTTTGGTTGGAATATCCTGGAGTAATTAATCGCAATTTTGCGGATCTGAGAGAAATCTTATCATGTTGGTTTGGTTTGTTCGTTGGTGAGATTTTTGCGCTTTAGCGGAGTGGCGTATTTGTTTGGAAAAACGACGTGGGATTGGTGAGTTAACCTATGTTTGTCACGAGGTATTATAGATTTTTGTTCGTATTTTAGCATCATTTTGCTTCGAATTGGGAATTATTATTGTACCGTTGCGAGGTACCGCAGATTCTGAACTGTCTTTGAAGTCTTCGAGCTGTTTGTCTAGGCTGATTTTGAATTACCGTCGAACTACCGTGGGAGCTGTCTTTGGGGACCTCCACCAGATTTTGCCATCTAAGATACCACACCTGTCGTCTACCCAGGGGGCATTATTGCGAGAAATTGTACTACGTTGGCCCAGGAATATATTTGAGCCCAGTTTTCATCTACGAGACTGTGAGAATAATTATGGGTTAAGAAACTATATCCTTTTGTACTTCAGTCAAGCCACGACCTAGACTGTTATAGAAGGTTAGTCTGTAGAATTTAGTTAAGATTGATTAGTATCAAAGAGGCCCAATTCAGTGAATACTGGTTAGTACATAAAATCCGACCTAACGAGAAGGTCGATTAGATATAAGTAAAGAGCTATTTGTAACGATTACCATCGAGGCTCTAAGTATATACCTTGGGGTGATATTACTGTTTGTTTGGTAAGAGATAAAGCCTTATATCGAATATTCGGGTTGTGAAGTAAGAACTAGTTAGTGATCTACCTTCTGTAAGATATATCCTCGTTTGAGGGACCTTGTGTATTTCATTTGGGGCTCATTATATTATTAAATAATTGCTCTATATTCTTTCTACCAACCACTACCTCCCGCTTGTGTGATCGGGCTCGTTTGGCATCCTGGGAGTGCGTTCGTTATTTTCTCTCTTTTGCGACCCTGAGATCTTTTGTGTACTTTCCTCTTTTTTTTCTTTGTATTATCATAAAAGAGAGTGGCGCCCCCTTTATAAGTAGTCTCAGCTCTAGAGCTAGCCGAGAAGGTACTTTGTGCACTCTCTGGAGCAGAGTGGGTTCGGTGACAGTATAATCTATGATACTTTTTGCAAGTTAGTAATAATACCAGAGGACATAAAGGCCTGGTTTGAAAACATTTTGAGGAACACATGCCTCTGCCACATTATCAACAAGTTCATAAAATTAGGAACTTTTCAGTCAAATTGTGAAACTACTTTTTCCATCGTCAGCATAGGATGGTCTAATTATTGGTACATGAACCATCTAAATTTCTAAGAAAGAAATTTGTTCTTTTTCCAATTGTTGAAGGTCGAAATTCAGGCAATAGTCAAAAACTCATTTTGTATATAAATTTTTCAATTTTTGTAAAAAATTGATCCATCAGTAGTCAATACATAATAATGACCTTGACGAAAGTTGCCAATTCAATAGTGTGAAAATATAATTGAATACAATATTGAGAATAACAATGGGGCACCGACAGAATTCTACTTCAGCGCAAGCAAACCATGAAATTGATTCAATTTCCAACCATGCTAATTGACGAAAATGCAAAACAAGTCAGTGGAATATTACACAACATTATATGAGACTGGTAAATGACGATTTTTTATGTTCCATTCGACCTTGGTTCTAGGATCGAGTCATTTTCGACGCGATCAAATGAGGATGTGCTCGTTTTAGGTACCGATGTAAGAGAACTATATACGGTAATTTACATCCTTTTCAGTAAATACTGGAACGATCTGATAACGGGCTATACATACGCTGTAAAAGGAGCGCGGTTACGGCCATTAACTCCAATCTGTCATTCACTCATGCTTTTTCTATGCAACCTGCAACCAATGAAATGTTCACCAAATCGTATCTGGGTGCATACAATCTGGTTTCATCCCGTTCACTTTTATAAAATCAGTCGGCAGGCAATAAAATCTTAGTGTTTGGTTGTTACTTTAGATATTTTGACAGAGCGACCGTGTATTGCGATATATCTTAAAATAAATAAATAAAAAATAAATAAAAATAAATTATAAAATTGTAGAGACGTACTTGTTTATGCACCCTGTTCCTTTTTACGCTTACAAGTGTAACATTTATGATAAGCTCAGAGTTTTATTGCTCTTCGGAAAATGTCAGATATAACTTTCCATCCAAATCGTTATTCCATCTGAAAATCAAACTGAATTCTATGGTTAGTGAGATAGCAGATAGTACGTATCGACTAATTTTGAGAACTGATTCTGAAACGTTTTTAAATTATTATATTAAATTATTTATTATGAAATGGTAAGCCTACCTAACCTACGGTACGATTTATTTGAATTTCAAAACATGAAAATTTTTGATAGCATGTTCAAATACACAAAGGAACTGTTATGTTATCGAATTAAAAACCAAATAAGTATTTACGTTTAATTCATCATTAACAAGAAACTTTTATAGTAGATATGTCTTCTTAATTTTGACACATTCACAAAAAAAGTGAAATTTTTCACTAACACAGCAGAAACTTCAATGATTATTATGATTTTAAAAAAAATAAACTGTGACGTGTAATTATTTCGGCTCAGTGATTTTTTTAGTGAGGGTCTGATCCAACATAAAGAACAATTTTCAAACTTCAAATCATTTAACATCAAATATCTGGAAAATGGTGCATTTTAGGAAGATAAATGTGGAAATATGTTCAACTAAATGGAAAATGCTAGGATATGTTTAGTAACTGCCTATTTTATAGTAGGATTTGATGGTTTTATGAGCTGGTTGGTGATGTAAAAGTATTAAAAAGAAGACTTTAGAGGATAGAGCAAGTATGTTTGATCTGAAATGTTTGTCACAGTTGTTTGAAACTACCTAGAAAATTTGAGTTTATTTGAATTATCCACTATATACAGGGTGAGTCTTTGACCACTGCGTTAATTTCAACCATAGATTCTTGACGTTAAAAGAAACATTTTCTTCCCATAACATTTTTCCAAATCTGGCCTCGTTCAAAAGATATAGGGTGTTGAAATTTTATAAAAAAATTGCATTTTCACCTGTAATATTCAAACGACAATATCAATTGAAATGATCTCTTGTAGAAGGTTTTTGATAACACTCGTGCATATTTTGGCATCAATAGATTTATTCCACTTCTTGTGGGTTTCTCACTACTACTCTACAGATTGGTTAAATTGCATGAAAATCATATATCGCTTGAACTAAAGATCCGTATCTCGTACTTCCTGGAATTATTAGTCTTTTTTGCATATAAAATCATTCCTCTTCTTTTCTCCTAAATTGCACCATTCTTGAGATATTTTAAGTTGAAAGGAATTGAATCGATATAATTTTGTCTAAATTTTCTGATTTTCCCAAATCCAACTCTGTGCTGAAATGATTCAATAATCAGATTTGTTCAATGTTACCATATTTTATGTCTTCATTAAATATTTCTACAAAAGATTGGGGAAATCTCTCCAGTCTATGGTTCCACCACTAAACACTATAGATGAAATTAACCACTGAACAATTTTTGTCTTACATTCACCACAAAATCTAAATTGCCATTTGCTCTAATCATTGTTAATGATGTCTAGCACCTTGTTTAATATATAATCCAGAATAATATTCCATAATAAATAGAGAAAAAGTTTTCCATCACTCTTCGGTATATTTTGACCGTTGAAATAGGTAAAGTTTTTTCTGTCAGGACCTGTTAAATTGAAGACTTGTCTTTATGAAGAGCTGGTTTTTTATAGCTTCAGACTTTCAGGGTTCATCAAATTATATCTATTCTAACATAGGAATGCTGCAAATTGAGCTCATATGAGTTTTAAAAACTGCGAACCCAGTCTTCTAGATTTGTTTTATACCTTTATTATCTTTATTTCATACACCGATTCAACCTTGTTCACAAACTTAGGAGATAATAGAATTTGACTTAGTTTTAATATTTCTGAATGTTTGTTATGATGCATGGTTAATTAAAATCGATCAATATTGAAACTGGAAGCTATAAACTCATAAACAAGAAAGATTAGAATAGAATGCATTTTCTGACCATAATCATTTCATACTGAATTGAATAATTTAAAACTATAGATATTATCCATCCAATATTTTCCACATTTTTTGAAAGAAAGCTACAAATATCTGTTGACAGTTTCAAACAGAATCAAAACAACAAGGGACCACAGAACACTTTTTCATTTGGATTTACCCACCACAGAGACGTTATAATATTTTAATGTGATAATAATTCACTCTAATTATTCTGAGGAAAATTATGACTAAAGATCAATAATAGTTACAGATATTATCTTTCATTTAAAAAAACATTGCAAATATTAATTTTTTCTCTAATGGGGTTCGGTAATAAATTAATATTCAATGGTAAGGTATTAAAATTTGACATAATCTATGAATAACCATTATTCAATATTTATGTTATTGTTTACGTAACTAAAACAGATACTCTGATTATAAAAATCAGTAATTATAGTCTAAACATAATAGATTCATATTAATGATTTAACAAAAATTTTTTTATTACAGAACACCTAGTTGATTTTTCAAAATCAAATTTAGGTATTTCTTCAAGAAAGTATAATTGCACACCTTAATGATTATTTGTAGTGACATCATTCATTGTTGTTGAAGATTTCGAAAAAGATTTTCATATTTTTAACAGTATGATATCAAGAGACCTCATAGACCTGTTTACTGGTCTCTGTCAAGGAGAAGAAACTTCAGAAATATCAATCTTTGGAAAATCATAGATGATTTTTTCTGGCTTTGAGTGAAAAAAAAAGCACATTGACAACCTCTTGCCTTGGAAGTTTTCATAGAAATGATGGTTTTCAAGATTTGGAAATCTCAAGAAGAAAATTACAAATGTATGATGATAACATCCAATAATTCTGAGGTTTTTTTTGGAATTTCTCACTAGAAAGGCATGGTTTATAATCTTGAAGTAGAAAGAAAATATAGTAGAACAACAAAAATCTATGTTTATGGTGTTGAATTTTTTTTAACGGAAAATTAGTATTTTGTATCTTCCTTCTGGATATGGACCTCCTCATCGGATGAAACATGAGTGAGTGAATCATTTCTTAGAGGGAAAATAATGTTTTTAAACAATTCAGATTCAATAGTGGATGCTGTGGAAGGTATTTTTCATTCAAACTAAACTGGACTACAGAGGGGTATTTGCCCAATGTGAAAACTAAAAATGCTCATAACTTTTCAACGCAGCTGAATATAGAAAAACCGTAATGGAAAAAGTGTTTCTTTTGATCTCAAGAACGTATGGTTAAAATTAACGAAGTGGTCAAAGACTCACCCTGTATAAGCAAAAATCAATTTTTTCAAAGAAATTTCAAAACTATCCATCATTTCAACGGAGCCGAATTTCAGAAAATCGTAAAGCAGAAAGTGTTTCATTTGGTCTCAAGAATCTAAAGTTAAAATCAATGTTGTTTTCTAAGACATACCCTGTATATTCGTTAGCAGTAACACTCAAGTGTTCCGAGTATCTCTGACCGACAAGATTTATGATAACACTGGTCAACAGTGGTTTTGGTGGCGAAGATTTTGGAGGGGATTTCATATGAATTTGATGCCCTGAATTCAAATATGCTATTAGTTTTTGCCTGTCAGCTCGAATTTTTAAGATATCAACATTTTTGTGAATTATACATTACACTATTTTGAAAGAAAAACCATGGTTTAAAGAAACATATTAATAAAGTGTAACATTTTGAAATTACAATACAAAAATTTATTTACATTCTATCATCTCTTGATCTGTTTGAAAATAATTTATTTCAAATTAATTTGTTATACCATCTATTGTTGAATAATGTAATTTCCTGTACATAAGGTATTATTCTTTATGGAAATCTGATCATTAAAATTTTCGGTGGGGGTGTCTGGAATTGGATGTTGTTATCGCGAATTAATTCATTCCATCTTTGAAACTGATAGTATGCAGATATTATCTCTCGATTAAGGTTTTGTTAATTTTCGTTTACATATTATCCAAGGAATTTTATAATATTCTTTTCGTGTATCCCTTTCTAGAAGGTGAGTTCAAAATAATTAAGCGAATTGTTTTGCTGATTTAAGTATATTTTTTAGGGATTCCTGTATTATCGTATTCTTAGATTCTTTTATTCTCGTCTCCTTAAATTCTTCGTTTCATATAATCCCAGATTTCTCGACTCTTCGATTCAACAACCACTCCAGATACTATCACCGAAGTTTTCTCAACAACTAACATCATTTGAAGAAAAGTGAGTACCTGTATGTTGAAGTTTATCGCCTTCCTGAATAAAGAGATTGTTTACCAGAGTGAGATTACTTCTTCAATTTCGTACACCGTCATCCTGAGATCACATTCGTATGTTTATTAGTTTTTATACGAATAGAAATCAAAATTGTGTCTAAACTAATTGGCGCCCATATTATCACACAAAGAAAAGATCACAAATTTTTATTTAAGTCAAATGAACCTAAGCCCATAAATGTTCTCCGGCCAACAGCTGCAGTACGCTTTGTGTCCTTTTAGCATCAAATAGTCAAGGAGAAAATTACGTGACAAAAGGAATTTTTATTATATTACACAGATATTACAGATATTATTCATTATATACTATAGAAAACAGAAAAAGTCATCATTTAAACCAATTACTCACTAAACATTTTTAAGTCGACACAAATCACCCATTATATATTCAAAAGAATATATATATATATATATACCCATTGGTGTTCATGATACTTTATTTTTTCCAAAACCAAAGCTATGTTGTCATATTGCTCTTTCATTTTCGTTGAGTGAGCAATTGGTATTGAGCCATATTTGTTCCCATTATGTAGAAGAACACATTTCAAACTTCATTTTGAGCTGTCAATAAATAGGCGACAATCATCCGGAAAATGTTCAGGAAGACCCATTTTTACCAGGAGTTCTCTAATAGCATGGCAAAATACAAGATTTTGTTCTTCAGAGAAAAAAGGTAGCAGATCTTTCTCCCTTGTGCGATAAAATGTAATTTTCGTTCCTGGTTCAAGTAAATTTTTTTCCTTCAACCTGGAAGCTAGTAATTCAGAAGCTTTTTTCTACAGGTTGAGATCTCTAGTGAGGTCATTTAACTCATCTTGGTTGAAACATTGGGGAATTGATGACATCGTTTCAAAATCACTGTGACCTTCAGTAGTGTCAGAATTCTGATCAGAGAGACATGTGTCCTCACAGAGTTCTGGTAGCTGCTGAAATGTTGGAATTGGCACTTCTTCTGAGTGAGGGATAGGGTGTCTTGCAGAGATTAAATCTGCACAAGTCCACTTGTTACGGTTATTTTGATTAATTCCAGTAATATTTACTAGGCAGAAATAACAGTCATCGAAGTGATTTTTTGGTTCTCTCAAAACCATTGGTACTCCGAATTTCAGACTTTTATTTTTATTTATTTATTATTATTATTATTTATTTCCTAAAAATCTAGAGCTGATACAGAAAAACTGACATCATATTTAGATTCGGCAATAACAATATATTGAATGATTGTTTGGGCTATTACCACCATCTATTGTGGATGTAATGTTTTCCGAGGTTTCGATAGTTATCTTCTATCTTTATCAAGGAGGAAAAGTAAAATACCTTTTTAAAATTATCAATTTTCAAAAAGTCAATATTGACAGAAGTCATGAAAGAAAATGAACGATGTTATATACTCATCTGTAATATGATGATCTTTTCAAGTTGGATCGAACTATCGGCGTCCAAACTTCTGGCAGATCTATAGATGGAGCACTTATGGAATCAGGTGTTATAATTCATAAATGCTGCTTCTTTGATTTTTCTTCTTGCAAGTTTTTCTTCTTTGGATATTATTGATGCTTCATCCCACTTTATACGATGATTCTCATCCACAGCATGTTGGACCAACCTGGATTTGTCGCTGTCTAGTACTCGTAGAAGCTTATGATGTTTATTCGTACATTCAGAGGGCGTTTAGTTTCTCCGATGTAAGATCTTCCGCACTCGCAAGGTAATTCATATATGCAGTTCTTTGTCCTTTGTGTCTCATTATTAGGCTTAACTTCTGTAAGTTTAGCTCTGATAGTGTCTTGAGTTTTGAATGCAGTCGTTATGTTGTATCTATTTCCAATTCTTCTCATTTTCTCCTACAAACCTTTTACATAAGGAATTACGGTTTTAATGGTCTGATTTATATCTGTTGGTTCAGGTTGACTTTCTCTTGTTCGTCTAGCTTTTTCTAATATCTTTTTGGGGTAGCCATTGCTTCTAAGAATTTTCGAGATGTTATTTATTTCTTCATTTTGGTCTTCTTCAGTGCAACAAATATTTATTGCTCTATCAAATAAACATTTTGCTACTCCCAATTTAGTGTTTAGTTGGTGGTTTGAATCAAGATATTGTCCTGTGTTCGTTGGCTTCTTATACACAGTGGTTTTTGGGATTCCATTTTGTTTATGTACGAGTATATCTAAGAATGGAAGTTGTCTGTCTTTCTCGATTTCCATTGTGAATTTAATTGATTCCTCTTGATTGTTTAGATATTGAAGGAATCAATCTATAGTGTCTCTTCCATGTTGGCAAATAATGAAAGTATCATCTACATATCTTTTCCACAGTTTGGGTTTAAGTACATATTTTTCTAATGCCTTCTGTTCGAAAATTTCCATATATAAATCATCTAAAATTGGTGATAGTGGTGAACCCATGGCCATTCCAAATTTTTGTTTATAAGAGATGTCTTCAAATTGGAAATATGTTGTTTCAATACAAATAGAAAGCATTTCCATAATTGCATTCACGCTTAGTGTAGTTCTTTCACTAAGGGTTTGATCTTCTTCAAGCTTTATCCTAACTATCATAAGTGTTTTATCTGTCGGAATATTAGTGAACAAACTGGTGATGTCGAAGCTAACCATAACGTCTTCTTCCATGATTTCTTGATGTCTCATTATTTTTATGAAGTGTTTGGTGTTTTTTATCATCGATGTTGAATTACTTTTTAATGGTGATATAATTTTCAGAAGAAATTTAGCCAATTGATGGCATGCTGAATTTCTTGAACTCACAATTGGTCTTAGAGGAATATTTGCTTTGTGTATTTTTAGTAGACCATATAAATGTGGTGGTTTACTGAAGTGAGGTGTAAGTCTTGATCAAACGAATTGATCTGGAAATTCATTTCGATATTTATAAAGGATTTTGTAAATCTTGTTTTCAACTGTGGTTGTAGGGTCCTTTTTTAGTAAAAAATAGAAGATGTCTATCGAAACGTCGGAAAACATTACATCCACAATAGATGATGGTAATAGCCCAAACAATCATTCAACACGAGCTCCATCATCAAAATATCTCGTCATCAAATAAAAATATAGTTAAAATTCTAGCTCAAAAATTCTAGGCACCAAAAAAAAAGTAGGCCTGTGAATCAGTCGTAAGTGACAAAAGCGACTGATTCGGCTATGTCGTACTGGAACATGTATAAGCATAGATTAAATGTCTCAATTTGAGTTATAAAAAATTTAGAAAGCACGTACATGAGGTCAAATGTATTTAGCGCTCTTGCGAGTAATTATTCAAACTTTAAAACATTAAATTTCCGTAATATACATGATGATTCCTTGCACAATGAGTTAATTCTGATTACAGGTTCTTGAAGCGAAAAGGAAAACTTTTTTCTTTAAATTATTTCAAAGCTGAGGTTTCACATTGGGTTATGCCACCACTGGCTATCTATTGAGATTACACAAAAAATTTAGCATTCGCTTTATGATATACATACCATAATATTGTAGAGACATACTTGTTTTAGAAACTCTTCGGAGAATGATTCCATCCAAAACATCATTAAGGCTGAAAATCACACTGAATCCTTTGGTTAATGATTTCTAATACGAAAATTGAAATTTCTGAAAATTAATTCCACCCCATAGGAACTCCACTGTTTAGACATATATTATTTGCTTGGGAAATTCACTTATTCAATTAAAACATGAATGAGTGAATATCATAACAAACACTGATTCAATTGAAGTAGAATGGCTAGCTTTTCCGCCTTCTTTGGTTCGAGGAAATAAACCTCATGATTCTATGGTCTCACATAGAGGCCACGATCTTCAATGCATGAATTTGCATTCAGCACGATGGGAAAGGAAACAAACCGTAAGGTTTAATAATCGCGTAAATAAACTGTAATATATCGCATTTTATGATCTCACGAAGGCGCCTACACGTCCTAGTTTGAAAGTAAAAATAATCTTTTCGAAACGGTGCCAGTTCTATGCTTCTACTATACTCTGGATGGGGTGAACTGAAGCACGTTACAACGTAGACGAAATGTACGCGGCCTGCCTCAAAAGTATTAGATCGATCTATAGTTATAACTTAGCGTGTATATAATTAAGCGTACGACAGAGCCACCAATCTACCTGGGATATACGAGAAAAATTCATTTTTATCAGATATTGTGAAAAAATTTTTTTGCTTGTTTGTTGAAACTTTATTTCTCAATTTGGAAGAGGACAGATACGTGCCCTTTCCTATATCCCATTTACGTAAAAACCTGACAAAAAAACTGGATCTTTCATTGTTCTTCGGCCATAAGCAACCTTGATTTAGTAGAAGCCATAGAAATATAACTTCTATTTTACTTTTATGATAGGTTCTGACGATATTTATATAGGGGTGAGTCTTTGACCACTGCGTTAATTTTAATCATAGATTCTTGTCAAAAGAAACATTTTCTTCCTAAACATTTTTCCAAATTTGGCCCCGTTCAAAAGATATGGGGTGTTGAAATTTTATAAAAAAATTGCATATTCACCTGTAATATTCAAACGACAATATCAATTGAAATGATCTCTTGTAGAAGGTTTTTGATAACAGTCATGCATGTTTTGGTATGAATAGATTTATTCAATTTCTTGTGGGTTTCTTACTACTACTGTACAGATTGGTCAAATTGCATGAAAAATATCACTTGAACTAAAGGTCCGTATCTTGTATTTCCTAAAATCATTAGTCTTTTTTGCAAATAAAATCATTCTTCATCTGTTTTCCTAAATTGCACCATTATTGAGATATTTGAAGTTGAAAGGAATTAAATCGATATAATCATCTGATGAAACATGAGTGAGTGAATCATTTCTTAGAAGGAAAATAATGTTGTTAAACATTTCAGATTTAAGGGATGCTGTGGAAGGTAATTTTCAAACTAAACTGGACTACAGAGGGGTATTTGCCCAATGTGTAAACACAAAATGCTTATAACTTTTTTACGCAGCTGAATATGGTTAAAATTAACGTTGTGGTCAAAGACTCACCCTGTATATTTATCATCTTATTTATAAGTAGTATTACATTACAGCAGTCTTGGCCTAAAGGAAACCGACGACTTTGAAATATTAAACTGTCTAAGAGGAAATCAACCTTTTGGTAGCCATCGGAACTTCATCGATATTGAGTTGCGAGAATAGAAATAAGTCGGATAATTTTGGGGTACACCTCGTAACACGCTTCTTATGTTAAGTAATACGACGTTTAAAATCCGTTGAAGGATTTATTAATTAATAATGTTGATTTTCGGAACACGAGAACCTATTTATTGGTGTCAGTTCCAAAAATAAAAATGAAAAAATGCGATTATCCACAAGTGGCTTATTATTTGTATAAATTCTTGCGAAAGTCAAACGAACTAATGGCGTCCATGGAATCATAAACACAGTTTCTCAAAACCTGAGAATATAGCAGATAAACAACTTGTCCCTATCACAATTAACCAAACCAAAAATTAAATATAATATATAACAATTATTACAGAAGAGACTAAGTGGAGCAGGAACAAATAGTGCATGAAAATGTGTATACTCTGCTCATATCAACTTTATTCAGTCACTCGGGGTGCCATGGATATCTGACACTACTGTGGATCATGTATTGTAAAAAGTTAGGTTTTGTTATTTTTCTGTCACATTAATATGTTGTATATGTTAGGCCCGAAGACTGAAAACGCTCAGTGTCCGGAAAAAACGGCCACATCGCGTTCTGGCTGTCTTCGAACGCATAGAACGCGTTTTGGTTGTTTTTAAACGCTCGCAACGCGTTCTGGTAATTGTTAAACAGCCGGAACGCGTTGGTCTAACGGCAATTGGTTCAAATGTAAGACCCTGTAGTTTTTTACATTTTTAGAATAATAAAAATAAGTTGTTTCCGAACATGTTTGGTACTTGTGGTCTAGCATTTCTTTATGAGCACTGAGCACATACAAATCTATTGTATATTTGTCGACCTATTGGAATCAACATGTGATACATTTTTGGAATCAGCTCAGCTAGAGTAATTCGGAAATGGAGACAAAATAGTTCAATTTAAAAAAAATGACGGTGATGTCATTACTCGAAAATAATTCACGCTATATATTAGATTATTATTTTAAAATAAGGTTAATTAAAATAAAAATTGATGTGTTTCAGGACTATTTCTTAAAATGGTTTGATTAGCTAAAAATGAATTTGTTCCATACTTTACGGATATAATTTAAATGTACTATGTAATTCGAAATGTCATTCAAACAGTTCTTGTAAAAATAAGTAACTTACCTATGTAAAGTACACAAAAGTTCGGAAAAACCCGTCGTTTGTATTTAATTGTAGTTTTCAATAATTGAATTGTTTCTAATAAAGTAATTGAAAGAGTTATAAATTCAAGTTTGTTTTGTTCTCCACAATAAGTTGGATTTGTAGAAAATAAATTGAAATTCATTTGTTCAATAAAGAACTTTTCGCTTTTTCATTCATGCATTTATATATTATATGCTCGACAATATAAGTTTATTAGTGTAACTTTCTTCCTAGAATTGAAAAACAATTATAAGAAATTTAATATTGTTGAAATGATTTGGCAAGAAAAACCGAACCCATCTTTGGTATCCAATTGTAGTTGTCAATAATTGAATTGTATTTCAATTTTCAAATTTGTTTTATGAGGGACAATATAAATTTTATCCTACACAGGTAGAAAGCGGCAAATAATACAAGTCGAACATTAAGAACGCATTCCGGCTGTTTAACAATTACCAGAATGCGTTGCGAGCGTTTAAAAATAGCCAAAACGCGTTCTGTGCGTTCGAAGGCAGCCAGAACGCGATGTGGCCGTTTTTTCCGGCCACTGAGCGTTTTCGGTCTTCGGGCCTAACATATACATCGCAAAAAGGTCAGGATGAAGATGGATTTCTCAAAATATAAAAATTATATGTCTTGAGAGCTGATAGTGCAAGGCTTGTGTGTGAAAAAGTTCTATTAATTCTACACAGTAGTTTTTGGTTGGTGCCCTTTTAAATATGGAGAGCAATAAGCAGCATTCTCGTCATATTTTACATTTTTACTTCAGAAAAGGTAAAAATGGTGTCCAAGCGAGAAAAAAATTTACGGATGTGTATGGAGAAGGCGTGTTAACAGTACGCCATCGAAATTTTGCAAACCAGTTCAGTCGGTCTGCAAAATTTCGATCCGGCAATTTTGATGTCGAAGATGCACCACGGTCTGGAAGGCCGGTCAAAGCTGACAAAGATGCGATAAAGGCATTAGTTGATGCAAATCGGCGAATAACCACAAGAGAGATCGGTAAGAGATTAAATTTGTCGAATTCGACTGTTTATGGCCATTTGAAAGGCATGGGGCTTAACCTCGAAGCTCGATGTGTGGGTGCCCCAAGTCCTTACGGAGCGAAATAAAGACATAAAATGATCCATTTTTGAAGCGGATTATTACTGGAGACGAAAAATGGGTTGTATATAACAATGTTAAACGCAAGAGGTCATGGAGCAGAAAAGATGAACCGGCTCAAAGCGTGTCAAAAGCCAACATTCACAAAAAAAAGGTGATGCTTTCCGTTTGGAGGGATGTCAAAAGAATCGTTTTTGGCGCTCTTGTTCACCCGAACAGAGTGCCTATCATTTTGCCCGAATGTCTGTAATTTTGGAATATCGAGCCGAAAATGGTCTGAATCGATTGGGTTCGACTCCCTGATGAAGAATTCGTGGCAAAAGTTGAGTCTGTCCGGCCGGCCGTATCCTCTCTAGCATCCAAAAGAAATCAACTAGAGTTTTCATATTTCCAAAATAGGTTTATTGTCCAAATATCTCGGTCAAGTTCGTTATTGGGCCAAATCCGTCGGATGGTTCAGTAGTTATGAGCATCTGAAATTTGGTTCCTCAATAACTACTAGAATATCCATCCGATCAAATTGATACTTGAAATATTGTTGAGGGAGGCTGAAACAAAACAACTCGCAAAATTTGGCAGAAATCGTCACGATAGAAAATTTTTAAAAAATTCCCAAAAAAAAATTTTTTAATCCGCAATATCTCATAAGATATTTTTCGGATTTCAATAAAAATTCGTGAATATATTGAGGTGATCGATATCTTACTTATCCCCAAATTTCATTGTCGTAGCTCTTTTCTATCTAAAGATATAATCATTTTTTTAATTTATTCAAGATAAAAAAGAAATATGACATACGTCCCGATGATTTTCTTTGAACGATGGCCATCACAGATCGATATTCGATTGACAAATGCCGGGCTCATTAATCAGTGTCAGTTGGTGCAATATTAATCAAAACTCACGTCAGTGCTTTCTAAATTTTTTGTTTGAGCTTTTGCCGGACAATACAACGATCAATTCAAAAGTCTATTGTCATCAGCTGGACAAATTGAATGATTCACTGAAAGAGAAGAGGCCCGAATCAATCAACAGGAAGGGTGAAGTGTTCCATAATGTGATAATGCGAGACCTCACACAAGTTTGGTCACTCGCCAAAAACTTTTACAGCTTGAATGGGACGTACTGCAATATCCACCATATTCTCCAGATCTGGCGCCTTCCGACTGCTATTTGTTCCGGTCCCTGCAAAATTTTTTGGATGGCAAAACCTTTACCTCAAATGAAGATGTCAAAAACCACCTGAACCAGTTTTTTGCCAGCAAGGACCAAAACTTATATGAGAGGGGAATTATGTTACTGCCAGAAAGATAGCAAAAGGTGTTGGACCAGAATGGCCAATATATAATTTAACTAGCAAACCCGGCGAACTCCGTTTCGCCACCAGATGGCTTCATTTTATGTAACATTTCGTTTGGTTTTGCCCGCGACTTCGTTCGCGCGGACTTCAGGTTCGTCCCGTCTAGTCTAGTAATAAGTAAGAAATACGGTAACTAAGCACTGCAGAGCCCTAATCATAGGCCTATAGGTAGCTACTGCAGTATGCTCCTATAAACTACATTTAACGATCTTTTTCCTTCAGCATAAACATGCGGATGCAAGTAACCTATCTATATAGTAATTGAATTATCAATGAAGTAATTCGTAAAAATGAAGTATCTTTTTGTAGGTGTAACTCTTAACCAAAAAGAAACCTGGTAATAACTAACCTTGGGCCTATATTACTTAAAGTAGGTGACCATACGTTTTTATCAAATCGCTAGTGCCTTGAAAATTCGCAAAACGGACACAACCGTCAACGACGTCTGCCTTCATGCGTCTGCCCGCGTTCGGGTCGCGCACTCAGCGATGAGCCACTTCTTCCCCGCCGCACCTACCCCGCTCCCCCACACCCCGTTCACCTGTCACCGCTGCCGGTATTTATCGCCGAAATTGCTATGACTCTGTGATATCTTCGAAAATATTTATTTAATTTACATGCTGTAAAAAGCCATATTGATCTTTATTAAATGCACAATGTATTTAAGATACTTAATTGGATAAGGATTAATACTGTATTGCTTAAAATCGCTTCGTAAATAAGCCATTATTTCTAGTACAAAGTAAAGGATAAAAAATGGTTATTGTGGGTTATTCCTAAGAGATAAACATATACCATCACGGACTTTTTTGTAGACCTTTTAAAGTTGTACAATACTGTAGTAAATTGTTTTGATCTATCTTGTAGGATTCAGTCAGCGTTTGCAATGTAAGCGCAAAAAATGTGTTTTTTTTACGACCTCACATTAGAAACCTCAAAAATTGTAGCCTATGTGTTATTCTGATGTATAGGCTATATTGTGGTAAAGTTTCATTCAAATCCATTCAGTAGTTTTTACGTGAAAGAGTAACAAACATCCATACATCCATACTTACAAACTTTCGCCTTTATAATAGTAGTAGGATAAAATATTTATTCATTATACGAAAACTGTCTTTCATGTTCCCCAAAAAAAAAACGAAATGACTTTCCGAACAACCCAATATTTCAATTCTCAGATCCGTCAAAAATTAAGAGAAAAATTGTTGAATTACTGGGAGCACTTTCTGAATGGAGGTTTACTACGATTAGATTAGTCATATTTCCCCATTATTTGAATTTTGACTGGCAAGGTATTTTCTGTTTCCTCTTTTCTGCTCAGCAGTTATGCTATGAACAGATTATTCTTAGAAATTATTTGTATTTCATGTAAAGAACCACTACTTACACTATCCACCGTATTCTCAAAATCTGTCCACCAGCGACTACCGGCTTTTTGCAAAACTCAAAAATATGCTCAGTGGAAAGAGATTCGGCTCGGATGAGGAAATGATTGGCGAAACAGAACAATATGTTGAAGGTCGCGATAAATCGTGCTACACCAGTGATATCGAAAAGGTAGAGAAACGTTGGGATGATTGTAGATTTTTATAGATGAATAAAAATAAATGTTGTCAAAAAAAAAGTTAATTTCCTACCTCGGCTGGGACTTATTGAACGAAGTGTTAAAAACCAGTTAATTCAAAGGGATATCTGTGAAATCAATCGTTTCAAAAATTTTCTCATACCTGATAGAACAGATATAGTGCCGCTATCTTAGCAGAGATATGGTTGAAATTGTATTCCCAGTTTAATCTGTTTGTTGATAAATGCTCACGTATCTCGAGTATATTTATATATGCAAACGAGATACTTGGAAACATTCAATATACAATTTGCTCATTGTGCAGATTGTCATGTCGAGTAGGAAGCTCCTTGTTATATCAAATTACTGTTTATCCATGCCATACGATAACTGGCGTATGAAATATGGGGGATACAGTATCTCTTCGGTGAATCAACATCTGGTCATCAGCCGATGAATCAATTAGTGTAGTGTATTTCATCCATATCACGCAGATTTGAAACAAAGATAAGGAGAGGTACAAACGCAACTATTTCTTGTTCGACAAAATTGTCCCACAAGTAGCACGACAAAACCTCAAATTGGACCGATAAAACGGTCCTGCAGGTCGTCTACTGGATACTTTTCAATAGTCATCAAAGCAGGCCTTGAGAGTTCTGAAGGATAATAGAATAGATATATGTGCTCTACAGGAAACAAAGAAAAAGGGAAAAATGGCAGAATGTATGGTGACTACCTGATAGTATACAGTGGTGTCGATAGGAGTGAAAGAGCCAAGAAAGGTGTAGGTATTGCAGTTCACGAAAGATTTATCGACCATAGAAAACTGTCGATACATATCATCTCGAATAGTGTGTGGAGCTGACAACTGATGCAGGCCTTTGAATATCATGTCGATTTATGCCCCAAAAGACAACTAATCTAAAGAAGTAAGGGAGTCATTTTTTAATAAGCTTGAAGACGTAATCCTTTACCTACCACCACGAAAACCCACTATTGTCAAGATTTCAATGCTCGAATCGGTAATGAGCATATTCCTGGAATTATGCTAAGATTTAATTAGCACCATCTTAATGACAATGAAAAGCTGATGATCAGTCTCTGCTCATTGATCATAAACTCAAACACAAATACACATTCTGCAATACTCGAGGCCAACATTCTAATATTGACCAAATTTCACCCTTAACTCAGCAAATGAGGAAAGTGATCATAGCTTACTCGTCGGAAAAATAAAAATGAAATGTACCCCAAGACAGAAAACCAAACAAGAAAATCCACAGGAGAAGATCAAAGTAGAGTCCCTTAGTGACCTGTGAGAGAAATATATCAAAAACGCCTGGAAAAGAAGATCGAGCAAAGCCCAATTTACGAATCGGATACTGTAAATGTCAGTCGAAAAAAATTGAAGACCAATATTAAAAGGGCTGCCGTCGAAGCATCAGGAACAGCAAAAAGAAGTAGTGAACATCAACGAAGACAAAGAACATAGAACTAATTCATAAAATGAAAAAACAATTCCTGTGCTGAAATCAGTATAAAAATACCTTTCAAATGAGGTATCACTCACCCCATCTTCCCTATTCAAAATTTGAGGGTGAGGGTTGTAGTAGCCAGGGATTAAAGCGCTATGCGTACGTAACCTACATCTTAAGTTGTCCCCCTCGAAACAGAAATCGACCTTTCCGAGCATTTCTATCGAAAAAATTTATTTCGTCTGTAATCTCGTCTGTTTCGTTTTCAAATGGCCCCTGTATAATGTTTATTTGAAAGAATTAGTCAATTATACAGGGTGAGTCTTTGACCACTACGTTAATTTTAACCATAGATTCTCGACGTCAAAAGAAATATTTTCTTCCTATAACAATTTTCCAAATTTGGCCCCGTTCAAAAGATATAAGGTGTTGAAATTTCATAACAAAATTGCATTTTCACCTGTAATATTCAAAAGATAATATCAATAGAAATGATCTCTTGTAGAAGGTTTTTGATAACACTCGTGCATATTTTGGCATCAATAGATTTATTCCATTTCTTGTGGGTTTCTCACTAGTACTGTACAGATTGGTTAAATTGTATGAAAAACAAATATCGCTTGAACTAAAGGTCCGTATCTTGTACATCCTGGAATAATTAGTTTTTGCAGATAAAATCATTCTTTATCTTTTCTCCCAAATTGCACCATTCTTGAGATATTTGAAGTTGAAAGGAATTGAACCGATATAATTTTGTTCAAATTTTCTGATTTTCCCAAATCCAACTCTGTGCTGAAATGATTCAATAATCAGATTTGTTCAATGTTGCCATATTTTATGTCTTTATTAAATATTTCTACAAAACGTTGGGGAAATCTCTCCAGTCTTTGGTTCCATCACTAAACACTATATATGAAATTAACCACTGAACAATTTTTGTGTTACATTGTTTAATATTTAATCCAGAGTAATTTTCCATAATAAATAGAGAAAAAGTTTTCCATCACCCACATAGGTACTTCGGTATATTGACCATTGAAATTTCTGTCAGGACATGTTAAATTGAAGACTTGTCTTTATGAAGAGCTGGTTCTTAGCTTCAGACTTTCAGGGTTCATCAAATTATATCTATTTTAACATAGGAATGCTTCAAATTAAGCTCATATGAGTTTTAAAAACTTCGAACCCAGTCTCCTAGATTTGTTTTGTACCTTTATAGAAGTTTTTTCACATCTTTATTTCATACACCGATTCAACCTGGTTCACAAATTTAGGAGATAATAGAATTTGACTTAGTTTTGAAATGTCTGAATGTTTGTTATGATGCATGGTTAATTAAAATTCAATAAATATTGAGACTGGAAGCTATAAGCTCATAAACAAGAAAGATTACAATAGAATACATTTTCTGACCATAATCATTTCCTACTGAATAGAATAATTTCAAACTATCGAAATTATCCTTACAAAATCTACACATTTTTTTTTTAAAGAAAGCTACAAATAACTTATGACAGATTCAAACAGAATCAAAACAGCAAGGAACCACTATTTTATTGGGAACTACCCACCACAGAGATGTTATAATATTTTAATGCGATAATAATTCACTCTAGTTATTCTGAGGAAAAATATAACTAAAGATCAATAATGGTTACAGATATTATCTTTCATTTAAAAAAACTTTGCAATTACTATTTTTTCTCTCCTGGGGTTCGGTAATGAATTAATATTCTATGGTAAGGTATTAAAATTTGACATAATCTATAAATAACCATTATTCAATATTTATGTTTTTGTTTACGTAATTAAAACAGATACTCTGATTATAAAATCCAAAAATTTACGCATGTTCAGTAATCAATAATTATAGTCTGAACAGAATAGATTCATATTAATGATTTAACAAAAAAATTTTTATTAAAGAACACCTAGTTGATTTTTCAGAATCAAATTTAGGTGATCATCCTCTATTTCTTCAAGCAAGTATAATTGCACACCCAAATCTGGGAATACTTGTAATCTATCCAGGTAAATTGTTATTGGGATTCAGTACAGAAAATAATCATCCAGCAAAGTAACATCACTTTAAAATAATTATTCGTAGTGACATCAATCATTGTTGTTGAAGATTTCGAAAAAGATTTTCATGTTTTTAACAGTATGATATCAAGAGACCTCATAGACCTGTTCACTGATCTCTGTCAAGGAGAAGAAACTTCAGAAATATCAGTGTTTGGAAAATGATTTTTTCTGGCTTTGAGTGAAAAAAAGCAATGTGACAACCTCTTGCCTTGGAAGTCTTCATAGAAATGATGGTTTTCATGATTTGGTAATTATAAGAAGAAAATTACAAATTTATGATGATAACATCCAATAATTCTGAGGTTTTTTTAGAATTTCTCACTAGAAAGGGATGGTTTATACTCTTGAAGTAGAAAGAAATTATAGTAGAACAGCAAAAATCTGTTCAGTATTTTGTATCTTCCTTCTGGATAAGGACCTCATCGTAGAAACATGGGTGAGTGAATCATTTCTTAGAGGGAAAATAATGTTTTTAAACAATTCAGATTCATTAGTGGATGCTGTGGAAGGTATTTTTCATTCAAACAAAACTGGACTACAGAGGGGTATTTGCCCAATGTGAAAACTTAAAATGCTTATAACTTTTTAACGCAGCTGAATTAGGAAAAACCGTAATGGAAAGTGTTTCTTTCGATCTCAAGAACCTATGGTTAAAATTAACGCAGTGGTCAAAGACTCACCCTGTATATTATATGTATATTGTATAAAATTTATTTTTTCAAATTTTTTCAACATTTAATTGAAATGATTTATAATGAAGGTACAATTTTAAAGCTAGAAACTTTTTTCAATAGATTTCCTCTTCTTTCAGGATCTTTTTTACCTAACTTCGAAAAATTCATTCATTGCTTCACGAATTATAAGTATAAAACGGAACCACTTTTTTACTATTTCAAATTCTTTATGAGTTTTGATGTTATTACTGTAATAATACAATTTTTCAGCGTGAGACCTAGAGATAATTTCTAATCGAACGAGCTTTTTTTAGTAAAAGTATTTCTAGTCAACATCATTATCTAGACTACTTGATATCAATGTTTTCTGAGATTCTTACACAGAAACTCACCCTTTTTCAAGTTCTTTTCCGCTTTTTTACGTTCCTTCTGTTTTTCCTTCTCCAATTTCTCCAACTTTTTCTTATCAACTGGCGGCGGCGGTTTCGCAGTTACGCCATTATTGTTATTCTTCTGTTCAGATAGAATCAATTGCTGAGTTGGCGCCTTACCGTCTTCCAGTTTATTCTTCGTTTTCATTATGACGAAAGCCCACGATCACAATAAATACCGTCAAAGGCCACAGATAGCGGATCTTCCCAGAGCAACACACACACACAACCACCCGCGTGAAACCTGTACACAACCACTTTCTTTCGGATGAAACAGTCACCGAGTTACTTGTCACTTTCGGTTTCTGTGTTCTAGAAAATAAAACAGGTATATTTATTATTATGCTCTATTAAAATATTCATGCCCAAAGCGATACGTGTGTTCGATACAGATTAAATCAGGAGAGTCTTCTGGCTCTCGATGTTAATGATTTGTCTTTGCAAAGTAGACGACTATTTATTATTACGTAAATAAAAAGCAGAAATGTTGGCGTAATAGCGTGAATCACGTTTTGATTATCTCATAAGCGGTCAGACGTAGCGGTGAACGCCATGAACTTCTTCGTATGAAGTAGCTACTTCTTGCTGTCCTCGAATGAATGAACGCCTTGATGAATGTTTAATACGACAGAAGAAAGTATATCTTGATAGCATGGAATTGAAGAAGATGTTGCGTCTTGTCATATTCACCGTTAATAGTTTCCTTGAATCTAGTGATTCTGGCTTGAGAAAGGTATGTGAAGTGTTTGTAAGACTAGTGAAGCGAGTTCAGTAGATTTTCTCGTTGAAGAACTTTCTAACAAAATTTAACCTTCAAAAAAAAAAATTGATTATGGTCATCATTTTCTTCCTACGATCACAAATTTTTGTCGGTAATTACATTTCATCGACCGAATTTCCGACACGGTTGTGTTTCGGTCTATCCATAAAAATTGAACTTTCAAACGAAATGACCACTGGCGTCAAATAGAATGGGAGAAAGTATAATTATTTCTCGATTAAATTGCTCATATTACGAAGTGATCCAAATTTTTTTACTCGAAATTGCAATAAGCGATAGCAAACTTAGAAACGAAGGCTGATTTTTTTCGATTATAGAAAATTTATCTTAGGGCGATAATGAAATACAAAAAGTATCACTGTGAAGATAAAAAAATGTAGAAAAGCACTGACTTGAATTCAGGAGCTTATTCTTAAGTCTTTCCTCCACTAAGGAGCAGTGTTAAACTAAAAAAACACCACAATGAATGCGAAAGAATCCACAAACCAATTACCTATTATATATAGTTTTTTCAGTATTGTTCGTAACCTTTCTCTTGAAACGAAGTTCTTTTTTATAGAAAATCATAGAGAAATTGATGTCGTATGATCCTGCCTTAGAAATAACATATTTATTCGAGTCCAAATTATGACAAAATCATTGAATTGAACAAGTCGCTTTCTGGAAAAGCGCAAACTGATTAATGGAAATCATAAAATTGTTGACTAGTCAGTGATACAGTTTCGATTGAAGTACTTCAACCCTTGCCCTTGCCCTAAAGTGGATATTTTTTGAGTTATTCACAAAAAACTGTTTTTCGTCTTGAATTTTCAGCTATTTCTTCTCCCTTCACGCCAAAAAGATGAAATTTTCAGGAACTGTTACTTAAACCATGTTTTAGATTTTACTACCCTAATATGCAAGATAAAAAAGTTACAGGTTGTTCCTAAATAGATGGCGAATTTGGATTCGAATTTGTATCGGAAACCTCTTTATTTCAACTAATCGGCCATCGGTTTTCTCTCCAGTGATAAATAAATAATTCCTTATGAACCATAAGCAAAAACTTACCATGTTTTACATTCTTTTTTTTAATGATAGATATCATTAATTACATCTGCCAAATTCCTCTTTATTCAGTAGCATTTTGCATTTACTATTTTAATTTGGTGATAATTCGTATTATGATATGTAACATAGCATTGTAATGTAATGTTCTTTGATATGTGCTATCTAACTCAATATATATATATATATAATTCGTATTAAGATATAAAATCGATCACTATGCCTAATTTTACCAATGAAGATTATTTAAATCTCATTCTACTTCATGGAGAATGTAGTAAAGTTGTAGATAGAACGATTCGACTGTTCATTGAGAGGTTTCCTGACCTACCCAGACCAACGAGAGATACCATTAACAGAACACTGACAAACTTGAGAAATTTCGGATCTTTCGTTAAGAAAACTATAAACAGAGAAAAAAGTGTGGTAGAAGATGAGAACAACGAAAATACAGTTCTTCACTGATGTTCACATTTATGATGGGACTTTAACTGGTAAGATAGAACACTACACATGTTTGCATTATTTAAAGAATGTTCTCCCTTAGGAGATAGATATTCTGACATATTGACTCAATTAATGAGCCGCTAGTGCAGAACCATAATGACTTATGGTATCAACAAGATGGCGCGCCTCCACACAATTCACTCAATGTGTCAAATATCCTATACAGGCTATTTGAAGATCGATGGTTGGCGAACAATGGTCTACATCTTTGGCCACCACGTTCTCCCGATTTAACTCCTTTAGACTATTATGTTAGGGGTAGGATATAAAATATTGTCTACTCAACTCCCCTGACTGATAAAGAGGACTGCATAGAACGAGTCAGAAATGCGTTCAGGTTTGTTTAGATGTTTAGATTCATAGTTTTGAAACTCAATTTGGTTTTTAAACACTTTTGCAGATCTCTTCCTCCCGATGAAATAAGAAGAGCAACGCACGAAGCATTCCTGAGACGTATAAATAAAGGTCTAGAAATTAAAGGTCAAAACTTTGAGCATCTTCTCTAGTTATAACTGCGAGAGTTTGCCATGGTTCTCCTAATAGTTTCAAGAAGGGGTGAAAAATCTACAGCATGGTTCAAATAACAGTTGCTGAAAATTTTATCTTTTTGGCGTGAAGGGAAAAGAAATAGCTGAAAATTCAAGACGAAAAACAGTTTTTTGTAAACAACTCAAAAAATATCCACTTTAGGGCAAGGGTGTGATGCATACACTCGCATAATTTTTTAACGTAGATTCAATATCTGCCATAAAAAAAATGGGGTTCTAATTCGAAAAAATTGATTTTTCACAATTTTGTCATCCCTAACTTTGAAAGCGATTTTTTCACCCCCTGTATCATGAATCACGATTTCGATTTTTCAAGTGGATACATCAATCTTACATCTTGAAAAATCCCAAAAATAAAAATTTTCCATCCAAAAACCTCGAAAGTTATTCTTGTTTCAGCGGAGCTCTATTTTCGATTTTTTTTTCAAATTTTCCCGCTCAGAAAGAATTTTCCAACCAAAACTGAAAAATGTGACATCAAAATAACTTGAAATTTTCTAAGGAATCTATTTCTGCAATAAAAAAATGGTGTTCTAATTTGAAAAACGGAAGTTGACGTCATTTCCGGAAAAACCGGAGGTGCTCATGCCTTGAAAATATTTTAGATTTCATCAGCATCGTGAAATACTTATAAGTGATGAATTTCATGAAAATACGTTCAGTAGTTACCCGTATAAATATGGGCGAGGTTCCTCGTGAAAGACCCTGTATGCAGAGTGTACCGTAACTCAACGTCAAGCATTTACTGTGCGATATGCTTGGTGACACTAGTTCTAGCAAAAATTAAAAAAATTCTATGTCACTTGGTCAAATGGTAATAGGTATATTTTTGTAGTCTCAAATTTTCCAATTTTGCAGTCATTTTTTGAACAAAATTCTAAATAACCATGCTATTGATTACAGTCACAAATCCATTGTTAGGTACAATTATTTCATTTTTAATATTTTTTTATTTTTTTAAACTGGATTATCCTAGCATATCGCTCAGTAACCGCTTCACGTTTAGTTACGGGGCACCCTGTATAAAAGATTAAACACTAAAAAAAAATTATAATATAATCTGAACACTTCAAAGAACTGAATTCAGTTGCAGTTTTTATTGAAGTCAATTTTTCAATTAACTAGTTTTCCAGGAATTCTTAATCTTAATCGAAAAATATTTGAATAATTATCATAAAAAATTTTCGTTTGGTGGAGCCATTTTTGTATAGCCACAAAAGAACATAGTGTGATAAAAGTTCAAACGAATTCAATACTTTGTTTATATTTAATTTTTTAAAAGAACGAAGAAAAATTTTGTCCGTTACAGTTTTTATGAAAACAAAAACAATTATAAATAACAAAAAAGGTTATCCCCATTTGGTCATGAACCTTTCAAAACTATTTCAATATACTTAAGGAACTGTTATTTATGAATAAAAAAGTTTCAATTTTTTTTTTCATATGCCTTTAGTTTGAATTATAGGTTAAGAATATTTTCAATCATTATTAATAGCTCTCTACTATTTAGCAAATAAAATGTTTTTTTTCCACTAACAATGTCATTTGTTGATATATCGGAAATTTGTTAATTTCTTTATTTTTCCGCATTTTGCTAATAGTTTTTGAAACTACAAAAATGCCATTGTGCATAAAAATACCGAAAATACATCATTTTATTTTATTTCATTTCTTTATTATCATCCATATTATTATATTTTCGGTTTTTTGATGCAAAGGGACGTCTTTGTTATTTTTTAAGCATCAGAAAAATCAAGAGAAACTAGTTATTTATTTATAACAAAGGACAAGGATGTGTTTGTAATTTATAAAATTATGAGAAAAATAAATTGGAAAAGAATTTGTTCATAACAAATTTTTAATATCATAAACAATGAAACTTTCAAGAAATTGTAAATATAATAAAAATTGAAATGGAAAAAAAGAAAAACTTTTTGTTTGTTAGTTTTTGTGAACAGTCATTTATGATTAAAATTTTGACTAATTATATAAAACATTGAAAATAAAAAAAACGTTTAAATCGATTAAAAATTATTATAAACGAAAAAAATTAGTTTTATCATAAATACTAGTTCATCGAGAATTTGTAAAAAAAAACTTGAAAATTATTGAAGAAGTCCATTTGTTTATATTAAACAAATTGAGATAATAGATTTTAGCTAATTGAAGTCTTTTTTCAACATGAAAATTGTAGATGACAAATGAAAAAAAATCTCACAGTGATGTGAGATTTTTTTTATTCATAAATAAAAAAATTATTATAAACAAAGTATTGCATTCATTTGAATTCTCATCTCACTATCCTATTTTATGAATATTCAAGAAAGGCTTCACGAACCGAAAAAATTGCATGGCAGTTTTTCAAATGTTTTATCAAAAATGATTAAGATTATTTGACAAAAGTCAATACCACAATATGGCGCACAGACGGCAATTTTCAACCCTGAATTCAAATATTTAATAATGGTGGCACAGTTTCGGGAACCTCCTTAGTGAAGTCTCTCCTCTTTCAGGATCTTTTTATTCAAAATAAAAAAAATTACTCAACTAATTATTAGTAAAAAACCAGTGTTTCAACATATTTAATTGGTATAACATTTGAAATTTCTAATGTACTAATGCAATTGTTTCGCACAATGATCTAGACAGAATCTAGAAACGAATGAGCTAAATATATATCACATATTTTCAGTAAAAGTATGTCCTTTCAACGTCCTTTTCAACTCATCAACTAGGCTAGGGAGTTAAGGATTAAATACAGTCGTGTGTTTCTTTTAGTAGTTTTAGTAGTTTATTGAATGAAATTATTAATACTTTTCATTTATAGTTATTTCTCAATAGTCTCTAGTTCGAAACCTGAAGTTGCTGGTTTTCGCCGCATAAATATTCTCAAAAATCAGAGTCGAAAATTTAATTCTCATTTTTTTTGAGGTTCTGTGTTTTCGGGTTCCCTCAGTGGACAACGAATTTAGGACACACGGTACAACTACATTTTATCCAGAAAAAAGATGGAAATCTTTCTCTCCGACGTATGAAACCCGAACTAACCGAATTCCTCGGAAGCATTTACGGCAGTTTATTTTTGAACGTATCTAGGGAGCGTCGGCAAGTAGACGACGTCGACGCCACCCGTGCCTTCACGTCTTCCGACTCAACAAAACAACCGTTAACTACACATGGTGAGACCGGTATCGTCGTGTTTACACGAACAAATTGGTATGAGGGGCCACGACCCGATATGCAATCACGGAAAAAAAAACACAACATCCTTTGAATTCCAATTTGTACTGGGTGTTGACAAGGGAGATACACCGACTACAAGACACCCGTCGTCACTTTGATATATCGAGTAGTAGACTATGGAGAAATTCATGTACGATATCGGTACAAAGGAACACACTATAATAATAAATATTCTTCAAGAACTGAAAATTCTATTTTTGTCAATGACACAAATCTTCTAGTGCAGGTGTCTCGATGCTAATAAGTTTGGCTTATGTGACACTATACGCCACGATACAGCAGGATTTATTGAAATTGATCATGCAGTTTACAGGTGTGTGGAAAATATTGACCACTCATTGAACATACAACTGATCTAGTTAAAATCAATCACATTCTATTGAGATTTATGGTTTATGTTTTTTTATGAGCTCCAAATGGTACGAAAAGGCACATACCCATACAGAATCGTGTTGTATGGACTTGGGTAGTTGAGTGATCCGTTAAACTTTTATGGAAGGAGCATTTAAAATACGAAGACATTCTCGGGAGTTTGCCAATTTCCATTTTTCCATTGTCTATACGGTTTAGTTGAACCGACGTTTCGGCAAGCATTCGCCTGCCTGAACGTGGAAACAGCCCAAATAATCCTCATACAAATACTCCATTGTCAGGAATATCACGTTCACAATTAGATTTTTGATTTTTATTTTGATTTCTTTCTACTACACGATTAAAATCCATCTTTGTAGTGATAAATTCTCAAAAATCAAAGAATTGATGGATATTATCCTTGAATATTTGTAATTTTCTCCTAAAGATTTCAAATCATGAAATTCATCATTTCTATGAACACTTCCAACGCATGAGGTTGTCAAATTACTGTTTCCTTCACTCAAACCCAGAAAAAATTATGTATGCTTTTCCGTACACTGATATTTCTTCAGTTTCTTCTCTTTGATATACTTTCTTGAGAACTGATCTATAAACAGGTGGATGAGATATTTTGATATGATTTGATATACCAATAAAAATATGAAAATCTTATATGAAATTTTCAAAAACATTTAATGATGTCAGTAAAAAATGCATATAATTCATTTAAAAACACATTTTTGCTTCTTCCCTTGCCTGATGATCATCTTCTGCTCTGAATTCCAGTAACGATTTACTTTGAAAGTTTATTAGCATTCAAAGTTCCATTTACGTCGAGAAATCTTGGTATAATCACGTAAATTTGCTTTCAAAGGTACATTTCATGAAAAAATTTATGTCATGATTAATCTGTTTTGTTTTGGTTATAATTAACTGAGTAGACAAAAACGTTATAACAAAATGAAGGTTAATTCATAAAGTCAGATTTTAATACCTTACCATAGAATATTAAATTTATTACCAACCCCAGGTGTGGAAAAATTATTGATTGCCAATTTTTTTTATAAGGAAGCAAATATCTGAGACCATTGTTATCACTATATTCAATTATAATTGTCAACAGAAAAACTGAAGTGAATTATTACCATTCTATAGGGAACATTAAAATTGTATTATCTCACTAAGATGAGTAGTTCTTAATTAATTATATTCATGGTCCCTTGTTTTGATTTTGCTTGACACTTATGGCAGTTATTTGTTACATTCATAAAAAAATGTGCAAAATATTTCACGGATGATTTCAGTAATTTGTAATGATTGAATTTAATATTAAATGAGAATTGAAAATGCATTCTAATTGTGTTAATGAGTTTATAGCTTTCAATTTCAATTCTGATAGAAATATTATAACGATGTAAAATTCTAGTTGTTGACGAGAAATTGTTGATGATAATAGATGATATTTATTGCATAAATAAAAATTCAATGAAGTCTAATTCTATTATCTCCTTAGTTTTTAAACCAGGTTGAATCATGGTATGAAATAAAGATGTGAAATAACACCTATAAATTTTCAAAAATCTAGAAGACTGGGTTCGAAGCTTTTAAAACTAATATAAGCAAAATTTGATGCACTGCTATGTTAGAATAGATGAACCCAGAAAGTGTGAAGCTATAAAGAATCAGATCTTCATAAAGACGAATCTGAAATTCAACAGGTCCTGATAGAAAATGCAATTTTCAATGATTTTCAATGATGATTACGAGATTATATCCAAGTACCTGGGTAAGTGATGGAAATCTTTTTCTCTATTTTTTTTATGGAATATTTCTCTGGACCAATTCTTCTCATTTTTTTTATAAACCTTTCACATAAGGAATGACCATTTTTATAGTTAGTAGAATATCTTTTCGTGTTGTATTGATTTTCTATAATTTGTTTCGCTCTACCAATATCATTTTGGGAGAACCATTACTTTTGGGTGTTTTTGTGATGTTATTTATTTCCTCATTTTTATCTTGTTGGGTAGAGCGTATATTTGTTGCTTTATCATATAAACATTATGCCACTCCCAAATTCTTATTCAGTTGATGGTTTCAATTGAAATGTAGATATTGATATTGATATTGATTTTTTGTATATACTGGTTCTTGGGATTCCGTTTTGTTTATGATTATCCCAAGAACTAGTGTATACAACAATACATTTCAAATCCAACCATCCAGTAAATGCTAAATTAGTAGTGGTAACATGTTTATACATATTATAAAGCAACAAATACAGGGTGTCTCAAGTTCGAGTGCCTATTAGACGTTTCTGGAGAACTAGACATATTCGAACTCTGAAAATTGCTATTATGATTATTGTTTGAAGTTCTCTACAGAACTAAAATATTTTCGAAGCCCGAAAACTTCAGGATATACAGGAGTGAAAATAAATTCGAAGAAAAAAATTTTTTCAAGTTTTCCTTTCCTGGTATGATCGAGTAATCAATAGTGAATACATTTCTGTTGAAATCATTTTATTAAATCGAAAAGTTTCTAAAATATCCAAAAAAACTGGAAAAAAAATCAAATATGTTCAGTCAGTAATATGTTCATTATCCCAATATATTAAAAACAATAAGGAATATTTCTGTGGTAATCCACAGAAGGAGATCGAAAACTTTGGGTCGGCGAGGGGTTCAGAAATGCGATATTTCGAGGTAGAAAGGGGAAGGCGATCTCGCGAGCGAAGCGAGCACCGTAAAGTTCATGGGACGGACTTTCGTTAGGTGCATTTCACATGCCTATACGACCACGCTAACATTTTCAAAAAATTATCTAAAACAGCGATTTCCCGGTTTTTCGCGAAAGATGGTCCGGTAAAGTTGAAAAGGCTTTTTCCACGGACATGATCAGGAAAAGCCGTTTTCATATGTGCATTCCCCGAGAATCGGTCGTTTGGATAAAGCTATTCATATCTTCCAATCGCAAGTAAAAATATTTTAAATTAATTGCTGAAAATAGCTTACTTCGGCTCAAACACAAATTTCCAGATCATCAGTCACGTCCGACGTTCACAGAACATTGTCACATATTTTCAATTACAATTTTAATCCATACTCCGTATAATATTTTGAAAATTCTTCAATTCATACGATTCGTAAGAACCCTGGTGAGGTATTCTCTTATAGTTTAACAGTCTACGATGTATATTTAAGAAATTCAAAAATTTACCCAGCATAGAATCAGTTTTACAATCCCTAGCAAATTCATTTCACCCCTGTCGATTCCTACTCTAAATGACAATTGTCGTTGACATTTTAATCTTATGTATTGTAATCATACTTTTATTTATGCATTTATGCTAATCTTAACCAAACAATAAACTAATCCAAATGGATATTTCGCAGGTAGGGATTTGCAGATAGCAGATAATATTTTATTCGGGTTGTACATTTCAATTTCCACTCCACGAAGAAACATAGGAACGACCTTGTAAAATTCATCATGCCTTCAGAACAATAAATCCTTTTCTCCATCAGATACATCCACCCACGCTAAGAATTCTGTCTTCAGCAATTAATTCATTACGTTCTTCTCACAATCAAGCAAAATAGTAACAGTAGTTGATCAAATATACGATTGGTTTGCAATTCTTGTATTCCCGTTAGTTCTGCAAATTCCAAGAGAATTTAAATTTTGAATATGCAATTCAATATCTTTATTTATCAAACTTAGACTAGGTTAGATCTTTGAAATAAATATTCCTCTGATCATTTGGTTACCTATGCTAACTTCCATAATACTTCATATAATTCAATAAAGAGGTTCACCAAATTAATAACTTTTATTGGTGGTACATCTGAGATGGTGGTATTCTATATTTTCTGATATTTTAAGGACTAATCTACACTTCCATAATCACTAATTTTGTTTCACTCATATAATTCTCACCATCATATAACATTTTCTTCTATACTCAAGAGTCTAAGCTGTTTCTATCATATTTCATATATTTCTATCCTCTTAAATGTCCCATTATACTTCAATTAAATGATGACTGTGTGGTCTTAACATCAAGTTTTTACTAATACAAGGATTAATATTGTCTCTAATATTTGTAAAACTGAAGGTGATTATAACTAACTATATTACTATCTAAGGTTTCTAAAAGAATGAACCTACAAGGATAAATATGACCTCTTATATTCTGTAAAACTGAAGGTAATATTTCATTATTTAGATACATTTAACTTTCTTACGTATTAAATGAACTCTTAAATCATACAAATACTCAATATGCATGAAAAATCGAACCCCAAAGGGTCGAAAATTCGAAAGTTCTGAAAGTATGGTACGTTTGGTACATACCTGAACAGTAGTTTCCGCAAAATAAGAAAAATTCGTCCGACGAAGAGAAACCACCTCAAACCGAGAATTTTGACTAATATTTGACGATACAGTTGTTTGATATCAACTGTGAAAACGAACCGATGAACACGAAAGTTCATCAAAATGGCAATAATATGTAATTTAGGACCTATCAATAGAGCATCATTTAAAGATAAATGACCGGGTACATGAGCTGACGCATCGAAAACAACCCTCAACTTTGTGGATGGACTGTTTGGTTTGATTATACAATGGTGAGGGATATAAAAGTATTTTCATAATCCGAACTAGTAGAAATCAAGGACATATGATCTTTTTCTAAATATTCCTGCATGAAAGTAGAGTATTCCTGTATATATTCTGATTTTTAATAAGTTTACGTTCAAGGGATAAAAAACGACGTAGTGCTAGAGAATATGTGTCACCGAATGAAAGAGTTGACTGATCAGGTTTAAATGGTAATGCCACAGTGTACCGTCCAGATGTATTTCTAGAATAGTTCTGAGTGTATAATTTCTCACAAAATTGATCTTCTGGTGATACAATGACATTCTCTGAAACTTCTTCAAGTTCCCAAAATCTTTTCAACGAGGAGTTTAAACCTGACTCAGACAATGACAAATGAAAATTGTTAACTGATATGTTAGGTGATTGAATCTTTCCCATGAAAACCCAACCAAATACTGTCTCAAGTACTGTTGGTTCTAAACCGTTACCCTCGATACGACCCGGTCGAATTATTAAAGAGAATATATCCGCTCCCAGAAGAAGATCTATTGATTTCGGAATAGAAAAGTTCGGATCTGCTAACTTCTTGTTATGGACACAATTCCAAAACGAATAATTTACGAAAGAACTCGGCATTTCCGCACAAATCTTCGGAATCACGACGGCATCGAATATAAAGATGGATTTATTTGACCTGATGGACGAATAGTACATTCAGTGCTGCAATTAGCAGAAGATGAGCTTTCACAAATTCCATTTATCGAAAATGAAGCTTCACAAATTTTCAAGCCTAATCTATTTACACACGATTGAGTTATAATATTTATTTGAGAGCCTCCATCTAACAGAACTCGGACCTTCTGATATCTACCCCAAGCATCACGAATTTCGACCTCAGCGGTTGCTAAGAGAACGGTAGAATTTGAAGAAACATTGGTTAAAACCTGAGCTGAGCCTGAATCCGATGAATTTGCAGCATTGAAATGAAACGTCTCTGTTGAAGAATTATTATCCGCATTATTGCGCATGTGCAACAGGGTATGATGCTTTGCGTGGCAAGTACGACAATTTGACCTTGAAGAACAATTGTTAATCTTATGTCCAGAATGGAGGCAATTGATACACCAATTTTTGTTCTTCACAATCTTGAACCGATCTTGAACAGTTTGTTCCAAAAATGATGGACATTTGTAAATATTATGAGCTAACTTGCAATAATTACAGTTTAAACGTTTCTTGAATGATTCAGTTTCCGTTTGAACGAGAAGAGTCGAATTTCTTTTATTCGTTGAGAGAGAACTAGATTTCAAAACTTGAGAATTCGAAACTGAATGAGTTTTCGACGGAAGAGAAAGAGCTACTGCCTCCAAGGCTATACACTGATTTGTCAGGAAATTTCGCAAATTGACAAACGACGGAATATCTGTTGAACATTCTTGTAATTCAAAACGTTTGATCGTTGCTGAATCTAATTTCTGAATGAGAATGTGAAATAAAACGAAGTCCCACTGGTCAACGAGTAAACCTAAATTCCTTAATACCGATAAGTTTTCCGCAAAAACTTCTAGAATTCGCCTAAGGTCTTTAGCTGAATCACCCTGTAGCTTTGGAACGTTACAGATTTCCTTCCAACATGTATTAGCGAAAGTCTTTTATTTTGATATCTTTCCGCCAATGTCTGAAAAGCGCTTTCATAATTTTCAGCAGTCAATGGAAATCCTTTAACTAAATTTAAAGCATGAGAAGAAAGTGAACTAAGGAGGTATTGAAACTTTTCTATTTGACTCAAGTTAGAATTTTCATGTACCAAACTTTGGAACATATCGAAAAAAAGTAGGCCACTCTTTATAATTCCCATTGAAAATGGGCAATACTATCTTTGGAAGTTTAACATTTGGCGAACTAATAGAGCAACTGTCTTGGTTTTTTTACTGGAATGTTTACTACAGGAAATAAATTAACATAAGTTGTTCTGATGGTGTAATAATTATCCATAAAGGTTGTTCGAATAACCTTCTCAGTGTCCAATTCAGGTTCTTCGGAAGATACTATCATAGAGATAATAGACGTATGTAAATTTTGAAAGTCCACGAGAATATCGTCAAGTATTTCACATCTTAATTTGAATCTAACATGGAGACTCTGATCAGTGACAGCGAATTGAGCTAAATTGAGAATTTCCTCGAGATCATCAATAACAATTTGACGACGAGCTTTGAGTTGTTTCAATTTTGTCGCCATTATTATTATTCAAGGTATACTGCAGAAAACAATATGAATTTCGTTTTTGAGTAATTTCGAAAAAGAGTAAATAGACTAACCGATTGAAAAGAACGAAATTAATTAATAAAGCAAATAATTAAGATTGAATCTATTAAATTGAAAATCGAGTTGAAAATAAACAAATGAAAATAATGAAATGTAAATAAACAAAACAAGAATGTCAATCTTTGTTTATGTTTCGAATCAAGGTTATGAGCATAGATGAGAAAAACAAATGAAAGGTAATGAAAGCTAAATTCTTTTAACATGCGCAGATATTAAAGGATTTATGAATGTGTTCGATATCTTATCAAGTTTTCGAGGTCACGTGAATAATGACAGATTGAAATAAATGCAAATGAAAAAAACGAAATGAAAAAATTCCAAAATGCTTGATCGCAATAATTTTGAAAACGCGGTTCGAAAATATGCGGCTCAAGAAGGACCAAAATGGCACGACACGGCCTTTGAAATAAAATGAAAAGGAAAAAGAAATTAATAATGAAATTCTGAAAAAATATGAAAAAATGATTCGAAAGTAAGTACGAGATGTTGGAGTATCGACGATTGCGTACCTGGCTTCCCAGCACGGATCAATGTGTCACTCACGAGCGAGAAATGGTCACCTTTTCACTGGCGTTCGAACTTGTAGAATTAACGAGAAAATTCGACAGAAACGAAGAAAGAGTTTTGCACACACCGAACGAGCGTCGATGTCTGTATTCGAATTACGACTGTTTCGTACTTCCTTCGTCTCGCACTGTCATATATCTCCAACATATGTCCACACGTAAATATACGTCCATAGAGAAAGAAAATGAACATACGTGGGCCGCACGAAACGAACAAGCATTTTGGAACAGAAAATAAACGAACGCAACCAATAACACCGAGTTGCAGTAACAATTGTTATCACTATATTCAATTATAATTGTCAACAGAAAAACTGAAGTGAATTATTACCATTCTATAGGGAACATTAAAATTGTATTATCTCACTAAGATGGGTAGTTCTTAATTAATAATATTCAATGGTTCCTTGTTTTGATTTTGTTTGACACTTATGGCAGTTATTTGTTATATTCATAAAAAAAATGTGCAAAATATTTCAAGGATAATTTCAGTAATTTTTAATGATTGAAGTTAATATTAAATGAGAATTGAAAATGCATTCTAATCTATTGTGTTTATGAGTTTATAGCTTCCAATTTCAATTCTGATAGAAATATTATAACGAAGTAAAACTCTAGTTGTTGACGAGAAATTGTTGATGATGGAACAATAATAGATACGTATTGTATAAATAAAAATTCAATAAAGTCAAATTCTATTATCTCCTTAGTTTTTAAACCAGGTTGAATCAAGGTATGAAATAAAGATGTGAAATAACACCTATGTTACTGCAACTTATTATTTTAATTAAATTTGTTAGTTTCATTCATTTCTCTTCCAAGTTGCTTGCTCGGTTCAATGGTAATTCACTCTGTATATGTTCATCTCATTTTCCGATTAACGCGTAACATATGTTGGAGCATATGACCTATGTCGGAGAGAGGACTGAACCGACGTTCATCCGATGAAGTACAAGAACACTTTTCTTGGAAATAAATAACTTTCTCGTTAGATCTACAAATTCGAACTCTAGTGAAAAAGTGACTATTCTCGCCCGTGAGTGCCTGGACAAGTTCATTCAGCCGTACTGTGAAACCAGGTAGGCAGAAGTCGATACTCCAGCATTCGCATTTTCTTTCGAGTCATTTTTCATGTTATTTCAGAATTTCATTAATAATTTTCTATCGTTTTCTTTTACTTTTCAAGGCCCTTGTCGTGCCAACCTATAAATTTTCAAAAATCTAGAAGACTGGGTTCGAAGCTTTTAAAACTAATATAAGCAAAATTTGATGCACTGCTATGTTAGAATAGATGAACCCAGAAAGTGTGAAGCTATAAAGAATCAGATCTTCATAAAGACGAATCTGAAATTCAACAGGTCCTGATAGAAAATGCATTATCTATTTCAATGATGATTACGAGATTATATCCAAGTACCTGGGTAAGTGATGGAAATCTTTTTCTCTATTTTTTTTATGGAATATTTCTCTGGACCAATTCTTCTCATTTTTTTTATAAACCTTTCACATAAGGAATGACCATTTTTATAGTTAGTAGAATATCTTTTCGTGTTGTATTGATTTTCTATAATTTGTTTCGCTCTACCAATATCATTTTGGGAGAACCATTACTTTTGGGTGTTTTTGTGATGTTATTTATTTCCTCATTTTTATCTTGTTGGGTAGAGCATATATTTGTTGCTTTATAATATAAACATTATGCCACCCCCAAATTCGTATTCAGTTGATGGTTTCAATTGAAATGTAGATATTGACCTGTATTTGTTGGTTTTTTGTATATACTGGTTATTGGGATTCCATTTTGTTTATAAATATCCCAAGAATTAATGTATACAAAAATACATTTCAAATCCAACCATCCAGTAAATGCTAAATTAGTAGTGGTAACATGTTTATACATATTATAAAGCAACAAATACAGGCTGTCTCAAGTTCGAGTGCCTATTAGACGTTTCTGGAGAACTAGACATATTTGAAATCTGAAAATTGAGATTAAAATAAAAAAAATAAAATGAGGAAATAAATAACATTATAAAAACACTCAAAAGTAGTAATGGTTATCCCAAAAAGATATTGGAAAAAGCGCAACAAATAACAGAAAATCAACAAGCGTCATTTTTTATGTGAAAGGTTTATCAGCAAAACTGGGAAGAATTGAAAATAAGTATTGCATAACAACCGCCTTCAAGATACAAGATTCCATCAGGGCTGATCTGACAGAAGTTATAGTCAATAACGAAAATAAAAAACGAAGTGTATATGAGATGCGAGTGCGGAAGATCTTACATCGGAACAACAAAGCGCCCCTTGAAGGTGATAATAAAGAAACACCAGAAAAAGATTGGACAATAGATCCAAGTTGGTCCCACATGCTGTGGATGAAAATCACCTGATAAAATATAACGAAACAACTATAATATTCAAGGAAGACAAATAAAGAAAAACCAAGAAGGCATCATTCATGAACAACATTATCAATCCCATAAGTGCACCATCAATTGAATTGCCGGAGGTTTGGAGGCCGATTGTTGGATGTAACTTGAAGAAATCTTCGAACCACAGATAAGAGCTAATTTTCATCTCGTTTTCGTAGTCTGTCTATTTGACATTCATGAAAGTTGAAAACTTTTTTTACCTTGAAAACGACAGAATATGTATGTTGAAACGTTGGTTACAAAAACAATAATTGATTTTGGTTATTGCCCAAACAATAATTCAATGCATGACTGTCATCAAAAACTTTCTGCAAGAGACCATTTCAATTGATATTGTCGTTTGAACTATACAGGGGATCATGCAATTTTTTTCAGAAATTTTAATACCCTATTGCTTTTGAAAGAAGTGGTATAGGAAAAATATTCAAATAACTTATTCCAGTTGGAATTTTTTATTAAAGTTAATTTTAGAATCAACAATTTTTTCCGGGACTCGCTTAAAAATTAGGAATAAAATGTTATATTATCTCTTCTGGAATGTACTAATCGTTGAAAACAAATTTAGACGATATCGGTCCAATTCATAATCGTCTCTTGTTCCAACCAACAAATTAGATTCACGATGAATCCTGCGTCTAAATTAACCGGTAATTCGATCGACCTCATTTTGATCTTGCAGACGGAATTAGATTTTAGCGAACTTTGAACTCTCGTGTGGGACGAAAGGAATGGGAAAGTGCTGGGTCATGTCTCCCCCAATCGAGAAAGCAGCCAATCGTAAAGAGAGTATCTCGGGAGAAAATATTCCAGAAAGTCCTATCGTCTGATCTGATTTTGCGTAATATCGAATATTAAATTACAGCTCTGCGTTCCTTCCAATTTCATGGTAGAATATTGGAATCAATCCGATGTTTCCCTACCAGAAAAACATTCAAATTTTATTGAACACACAACTTCAAAATGTTATTTAAGATATGAAGAACTCAGAAACAGCCATATCAGAAATGCGTCCAAATATTTATTTTCGGAGGAATCTATTAATTTCCATTAGAAAGAGGTGGTTGAAATCGTTAAGTATGTATGTGAAGTTGGTCCAACACTTTTCAATTAGGAAAAAAGAATTGTTGTGCTAAGTTTGTGCTGTTTGAAGCATTTCTTTATTACGTTTAGTTTTCAAGAAAAGGGCCAAGCACTTTTCGAAAAATTAAGTATCTACGACTGAAATGAATTTTTGAGATAATTCATCAAATTAAATTAATTTTTTGGGGGTTTGTCAGAAATTTTCTATCGTAAATTTTGCTAGTCTATTTGAATCAACCTAATTCAAATATCTTTCAAGTTACAACTTGATCTATTTGGTAGTCTAGGTATTATAGAGGAAACCAAATTCCAGATGCTCATACCTTCTGAACTATTTGGCGGATTCGGCGTTATTACGATCTTAACTAAACATATTTAGAAAGATAACCTATTCTGAAAATATGAACGGGTGTCATTGCAGCAACGCTTTTCAGCAACGGATTTCGAAAGCTGGTTTATATTTACGATTGCGTGTCATTTGTAATCGGTTGAATGAAATGACCTGATTTTTTTTCGGGAAGTATTATATCAATTGTACTTCATTATTGGGGGGAACCACCTACATAAAAAAGACCTCACAAAACCTCCAACATAAAAAAATTATTTATTTTGCGTTATAATAATGTCAGTTTATTCAATATAATCTACTGAATCCAGCACATATACTGAAATAATTTGTTACCCCCCGCTTACCACCGCATAGCCCACTCGATTTCAAAAATTCGACGGACAGTGAAACTGCGCATTGCTGGCGATTTTTCGATGAAAATAGTATATTTGTAAAACGTCGAATATAATCTATAGGATGAAATAATTTGTGACCCCCGTAATCCCCCTAAAGCTCGACAGAAACAACCCCCCAAAGCTGACGATCGCAAAAACTAGGTGGAAACGGCCGTTGCTGGATTTTTTTTTTGCAAAATGAGTCTACCTTAACTCATTCAATAAGCCCCATATAATGAAATAATTTGTGACCCCGCCCTTCAATCAGAATTGCCCCCCTCTAGATTTCAAATATTCCGTAGTACGAGGAACTTCGCATTGCTGGCGAATTTTCGACAAAAACTTTATGCTTGTATATCGTTCAATAAAATCTATTTAACTTGTTCAATTCGTCCAGTATCATGAAAAAATTTGTGACCTCTCGTTTACCTCCATATAAATTTTTTCGACGTCTTTTAACATCCGTATACTCAAAGACACCGAAAATAATCATGAACTTTCTGTATCTATTGCAATTAATTATTCGATAATTATTTCGATATTCGACGTTATACAAAGATACTGCCAGCAACGCACAGTTCCTCGTGCTACGGTATTTGGAATTTTTTTATTCTAATTTTAATTCTGATTGAAGCGCGGGGTCACAAATTATTTAATTATATGGGGCTTATTGAACAAGTTATGGTAGACTGATTTTGAAAAAAAAATATCCAGCAACGGCCGTTTCCATCTAGTTTTTGCGATCGTCAGCTTTGGGGGTTGTTTCTGTCGTGCTTTGGGGATTACGGGGAGTCAAATTATTTCATCCCATAGATTATATTCGACGTTATACAAAGATACTATTTTCATCGCAAAATCGCCAGCAGTGCGCAGTTTCAGTGTCAGTGTAGGTGGTTCCCCCCACTAATGAAGTACAAAAGATATAACACTTTTCGAAAAAAATCAGGTCTTTTCATTCAACCGATTACAAATGACACGCAATCGTAAATATGAACCAGCTTTCGAAATCCGTTGCTGAAAAGCGTTGCTGCAATGACACCCGTAAAATATGAAAACTTTAGCTCATTTTCATCGGAAAGTAGTGAGTATAATACTTAATTAGACCACGGACGCTTTATCAGGAAGTCGAACCCAATAGATTGAGACCATTTTCTAGTAGATTGATGGAATAGAAAAAGCGCGCAAAATAGATACTGAAAAGATGCTTTATGATGAAGAATATATTAAGAAGTTGAAAATTGATATTTGAAGGAAATGCATTAGAAGAATCAAAATTTGTTGAATCCTTCACCTTCGCCTTGTGCTATCCCACATATTGGCAAGAAACAGTGCTTGATTTATCAATGGATTATGAATGCACACTCGCAAGTAAGTCAGGTTTTATTTTAGAAATTTGTATATAATGGAATCTATTTTGGGAGTTTATACGTGACGTCAAATTGTATCCAAGCACCTACGCAGAGAAATAGCTTGGCTTCGATTGATCTACGAGCTAGGCCCGCGCACTTTCACCTCGCAAAATCTTAGGTTGTCTTAGGTCATTATTTTTTGGCGCTCTTGTTCTTCGAACAGAACCCTTATAGATTTGCCCAAACGCCTTTAATTTTCGAATATTCGGGTAAAAGTGTATCAGTAGTTCTGTTTTGACACAATGATCAAGAAACCATAGTTAAAATCGATCCTGTCCATCCATCCGTAGGCACGATTACATCGGAACGGAATAAGCCGATGAGATGAAATTTCCAAGGTTGAATTGAGGGATGAATATCTCATATGAGTTTGCTAGTAGGGCAGATAAGCTGAATAGTGTCGCATGATTGAAATATTTTTTTAATTACACTCCCCAAATAAATTTTATTGCGCGCTTGTTCTAGTTTGAAAAGAGTAGAACAACGTGCTACCGTTTAGTAATGTCTGTAATATTCGAATATCGAGCCGAAAACCCTCTCGATTGGACTTCCTAATGAAGAATATAAGGTCAAATTTGAGGGTGGGTGTCCGTTCGGCCGTATACTCTCAAGCATCCAAATGAGATGAGCTAGAGCTTTCATAAATAGATAGAATAGATAGTTTGTTGTCCAAATATCTAGTTCGTTTTTGGGCAAAATCCTTCGAATGGTAACTTCTGAACCAAAGTTATAAGCATCTGAAATTTGGTTTCCTCAATAACTTTAAGGATCATAAGATTCATTCTAAATTAAAAAATCGTCTGAATAACGCTTAAAGAAAGGCGATTTTGTTGAATCATAAGGCCCGACAATTTTAAAATTTTCTTTAATATGTTATGACGGTACTCTAGAGGTATTCGTCGGATTTCAACAAAAATTCGTGCATACAGGGTGTCTCAAGTTCGAGGGCCTATTAGACGTTTCTGGAGAACTAGACATATTTGAAATCTGAAAATTGGGATTATGATATTGTTCGAAGTTCTCTACAGACCTAAAATATTTTCGAAGCCCAAAAACTCCGGGAGTGAAAATAAATTGGACGAAAAAATTTTTTTTCAAGATGTCCATTCCTGGTATGATCGAGTATTCAATAGTGAATACATTTTACTGTCAAAACCATTGTATCAAATCGAATAGTTTTCAAATTATCTAAAAAAAACTGGAAAAAAGGTCAAACATGTTCAGCCAGTAATATGTTCATTATTCTTATTTTAAATATCCTGAGCATAAACCGTTTTTACAACATCGAAGAGGAAGGATGTGAAAAGGTTATGTATCTTTTGGATTTCAAAAATATCATCACAGGGTGTTTCAAATTTGGTGTTGAAAATTGTGATCTTAAATTGGCCATAACTTCTGTTTTTCAAATTAGAACCCTATTTTTTATAATTGTGTTGGATTCTGCGGTCAAAAATAATGACAGTTTTTTCACATGATTATGCTCCTGAATTCAATAATTTCTGAGTTATTTGAGATTTTCTGGATTTATGTAGTACGTAGAGTCAAATTTTTTGAATCTGCCGACAGACGAGATTACAGACGAAATAAATTTTTTCGATAGAAATGCTAGGACATGTCGATTTCTGTTTCGAGGGGGACAACTTAAGATGTAGGTTACGGACGCATAGCGCTTCAACCCTTGCTGCTACAACCCCCACCCCAATTATTGAATAGGGAAGATGGGGTGAGTGATACCTCATTTGAAAGGTAACTTTATACTGATTTCAGCAAAGTAATTGTATTTTCATTTTATGCATTAGTTCTCGAAATATTCTTAACGAAGTATTTGAAAATGAAGTGGTGTTTTCATGGCACTTGTAGTATGTTTTTGTGAAATATCTACAACTCAATGTTTGGGCTGGAATATTTGGTGACAACATTGTCGGCCCGTTCTTTTTACCTGGTAATCTTACTGGAGATATGTATTTGGACTTATTGGAAAATCATATTGATCCAATTTTGACGGAAATTATTGAAAACAATGCTGGAAATTATGTGGAAGATCAGATTGTGTTTCAGCAGGATGGAGCTCCTCCACACTAAGCCTTACCAGTTCGAGAATATCTGGATCAAAGATTTCCAAATCGGTGGATTGGAAGAAGGGGTCCACTGAATGGCCAGCCAGATCGCCAGATCTGTCACCACTAGATTTCTTTCTTTGGGGCCACTTGAAGAGTAAAATTTACTTTACACAGCCCGATTCCATAGAATATTTAAGAAGACGTACAGTGAACGAATGTCGTCAAATCACTCCAGAAATGCTGCAAAATGTGTTTCGAACAAAACTTATTTCATTGTATGGAAGCTAATGGTGAACAATTTGAATATTTAATTAATTGATGTGAGTTTTTGATAAATTATTTACTTTACTTTGAAAAGTATTATTTCTTAGATCAATACTTCAAATCGTTCTGATACCGTACAGTTGGAGAATGATTTCAGTGAATAAAACAGCTAGTCGAACATCTGACCCTAATAGCATTAACACGTACGGTATGACTTCATTTGCCCAGTGGTAGATGTTTTGCTATTTCAAACACAAATACGTAAATTTTGGTGTTTCGGAAGCACGAAATGTCAATTATTCGCAAAAAATTAATTTAAGTGATAAAATTAACTAACGCATGAATATTTCGAGAACTAATGCATAAAATGAAAAAACAATTCTGTGATGAAATCAGTATAAAAATAACTTTCAAATGAGGTATCACTCACCCCATCTTCCCTATTCAAAAATTGGGGGTGGGGGTTGTAGCAGCAAAGGTTGAAGCGCTATGCGTCCGTAACCTACATCTAAAGTTGTCCCCCTCGAAACAGAAATCGACCTGTCCGAGCATTTCTATCGAAAAAACTTATTTCGTCTGTAATCTTGTCTGTTTCGTTTTCAAATGGCCACCCTGTATATTAAAAAGAACAACAAAAACTTCCGTTACACTATATATAATATCACTTTTTTAAGAAGCCGTTATAGCCAAAATATTGAATCATCCCTAGAATAAGCTATATGAATATATTTCTTCAGTTAAGTTATTAATTGAATTAAATAAAGTAAACCGCAGAGTATATTTAACCAGATCTTCGCAACATACTGAATGTCACCCAAATAATGCTAGAATTCAAATCAGGTGCAATCCTGTTTCAAAACCAGGACCTCTGGGGGTGAACCAAGGCACCTAATCACAGGCAGTCAGTAACTGTGGGTCTTATTGATACATATCCTAGAGATAAATTATTGATACTTCGAAAGATCATATTTCCGGGAGTATAACTTTGTCATGAATACAACTGTTATCAATGTATTTGCAAGATAAAACTGTGTCACAAGAAAAATTTTATTCGAGAAGTGCAATTTGGAAAAAAAATTCATTAATCCGAAACCACTGAGCCGATATGGCCGAATGATGAACTCGATTGAGATATTCTTTCTTCAAACCTACAATAACTCATTCCGTTCAGACATAATCCTGCCTACGGATGGATAGAATCGATTTTGATCACGGATTCTCCATCAGTTAGTCAAAACAAAACGATTGATACCATTATTACCCAAATATTCGAAATATACAGACATTTCTGTGAAGTTATAAGCATTCTTTTTGGAGAACCAGAGCGCTAAAAATGAAGAGAGTATAAATTATATAAGAAAGAAGCTTTTCCTTTCAACTCAAGAACCTTGTTTGAAATTGATGTGAACTCATAGCCTGTATATGTCATTTTGAGGTCATAGGAACGACCAAGGCGATTGACAATGCTCACTCCCTCTCTAATAAATAATAATGCCTGGTTCGGTTTTTCCTAACCATTATTTTGCGTCTTTGACATAGAATGTTCACCATAGAGCAAGGTCAATATCATCATTATTGCTATCGATCTAACTCCCACCAACAATAAACCTTATATTTTTACAGATAATAATTCCAGCTTTGTTAGTGGAAACATATAATCCCGACGGCAGAACTCCTTGAAATAACAAGATACTCAAATTTTAATTACTATATTATAAAACATTTGCTATTGTTCAGTATCAACCAACAGCATGGGTACCAATCTGGAATAAGGTACCATGAAAAAATCAGTTTTTCCATTACGCAGTGACAATTTCATTGACGTGAAGTCAATGATTTTTTTGACAATTCAATCAATATCTTTTTGGCATTCTTTTTCTTCGAGCAGAGTGCTTATAGATTAGCACATATGTCTGTATTTTTCGAATATCTTGGTACAAGTGAATCAATCTCTTTGTTTGCACTAAATGATGAAGAATCCGTTTCTGTCTGCCCTTCGCACAATTGTATCAGAACGGAATGAGACGGAATGGATGTTCACATGAACAGAGAGCTAAAATTTGCCAAATGTGAGTAATTTTCGAATTCTCGGTCAAAAATACCATGAGAATTATGAGCTGAACTCTATGAAATAATCTAGAGAACTGAAAAATGCGGGTATCCTTGAAGGTTTCAATATCTCTGCTCATTTAGTTATTTGGTATCGACTCAGTAGTTCCGAAGTAACTAAAACAACATTTTCGTATTATTCGCTTCAAAATGGATTGTTTTTATTATGAAGCTTATTAACTTGGAAAGTAAACACGTCTCTGACAATCAAATATTTCGTCGATATGATTTTTAAAAGTTTGAATAGTTACTATAAGACTAACTAGAGCGCCAAAGCCATATGACCTCACGTCAGTGCATTCTAAATTCTTTACCTTGACTTCAATTTAGATAATTCTTCTATAAAGTAAGCGACTCAAAAGTCATCGAATCTACACAGAATGAAAAAATTAACTTATATTTCAATATTTTTCAACCTATACTGAAACTTTCGGTCATTTCCTAAAGATGGAATATATACAACCGCATACTCAACTTTGACCATGCACCAAGTCGTTGAACCAAAACGTTTTAGACCATTTTAGGTTTATATTCAAAAACTGCAGACATTTGAGCAAAAAGCTCGCTGCTCCACTAGGAACAAGTTCGCGAAAAAAAAAACCGAGAATATGGAACACGATTTCTGCTATTCCATCTATTTGAGAAAGACTAATTTTATGAAATATCATAATGCGTACACCGTCTACATCATGGATACCCAAAATGGTCCAGGTGGACTCCAAGGAACCACGGGAGACTCGACCGGGGGTCAACTTTGGACGCAAAGCAAAATAGATCGTATGAGGGGATGCATGAAAATGAATTTGGTTTCGAGAAAGAAGGACCAAATGTCCACTAGACTTCTCATATCAATAAAGATAATATTACTGCAACTGTTTCTTGTAAAAACTTGCATATCCTATTCCTAAGTATAACTCGTCTAGACTTGTCGTTGCAGGCCGCTGCGCCGTCTAGTCACAGGCCTGATATATTACCTGTTATGTAATGAATATTAAAATGAGATGCTTAGCAGCTAAAGAAAGTTGTGTTTTATAAGTCATCTAGTCTTTCATGATCATGTTCCTCATCCTCAGATTCGCTCCAACAGATATGACTAAAGTTTTGATTTTCTTGAGTATTTGCGGTAGTGTCTTAGCAATTTCGGCCTAACGCTATATTATATTATTGACTCTTAATGGTATTTCCTTTCTCAAGATAGTCGATGAATATTACAGCACGCACATCTCAAACTACCGAGGCCTTAACATTTCTAGTCGATTGTTGCGCTTTCGGGAGCTTTGGACGAGGTTCACCAGTTGCTCTCCACTAGATGACGATCGTTTTGATTTCGGAGTGAATTAATGGATCCATGTTTCATCCATTGTCACATATGGACGAAAAAATTCCGGTTTGTTACGTTTAAACATGGCCTAACATTGCTTAGTACTCGTTTTTGGTCCACAGTGAGCAAACTTTGCACTCACTTTGAACCGAGCTTTCTCATAGTCAAATGCTCAAGCAATATAAAGCCAACACGTTCTTTGATATCTTTAAGATGCCATCTAACTCACGCGACTTTTTATTTATGTTTTTTTGGTGTTACCACCTCATTTGGATGTCCTCGGCGGTCTCCATCATCGGTGTCTCCACGACCACGTTTGAAGTCAGCAAAACAACGTTTCATTGTTGTTTATAGTGGAGCGGAGTTGAAACACGAAATTGTTTTTGATCTACTGTTTAGAAAATAACAAAAGTAGCGCCACTCTTAGCACAATAACTCAAAAACTAACGAATATAATGTAATTTTAGTTAGTATTAACTGAAAGAAAAGGTGACTGCAATAAAACCAGCGCCATCTGTGTTAGGATCGGGACTTTTCAGCCCACGCTGTACATCAAGTGAAAATGAATACGGTAACAGTTTAGAAGAAAACATAAAGAAAAAAGCATGAACAACAATCGGCATTCCTACACCCAATAAACGTTCCATCTGCTCTGAAAAGGAATAAAATTCTCAGTGCAATACCTTCTGGTAGTGAGATACGGTATACTTTATCGTCAGTAGGTATGAATTGGTGGCCATGTAGTTCATTTAGCGTGAAGATGTTATCTAGATCGACACCACTAAACCCATGCAGAATCCAGAAAATCAATCAGATAACCATGCATCCTACATTAGAGAAATACGCATTGCGTAGAAAAATTTTTTGCACCTAGACATTGAACTGCTCACGTGGCCTGACTTGGTCAGCCACCAAGCCCTATCGACATGTGACTCCACACACTTTCTCCCAATCTGATATTAATTCCGAGGATCGTGTCTTCTAAACTGAACAGCATACACTTATTCACTTTTATAGGAAGAAGCCAGTCTCGGCACCATTGGCTTAATCGGAAAATGTCAGTTTCTAGGATATGAGAAAAGCGTACATCATGAAAGATACTTGATGTCATCAGCATACAGAGAGGGCAAGAATGAAACAGACCGGGCTGAATTGATACATACGTCAAGAACAGAATGGAACCCAATACAGAACCCTGAGGAACCCCGTTTTCCATAAGGCAACTTCAGATAATGAGTCACTAACTTAAACAGAACTCAATTAAAAACCACAAAATCAACAGAAGGAATACTAGTTTCCAAAAACTAAAGTAATAGTTTCGAGCATCGTATTCTGCTTTTACTAATTTATTGTAAAAATGATCAATCAACTAGCTAGGGCATTTGAGAATTATAAAATTTCATTGAATGAATAATGAAATCGAACACAACCATCAGATGCAATTTCCAATAATCACAACACCTTTCTGCACAAAGCTCGTTATTGAAAAATTGAATAAAAATATTTCTCGAATAAATAAACCAATCAATTAACTTAGTAGAGGAGGAAGTTCCATTCATTCAATTTGAAAACTGATTAATACACCGAAAGGAAACAGTTCAAAATATTCACCTACAGAAGTAAATTCCAACGCTATCTGAAATGTCCCTTTTGCTTTCTCAATATTTGATCGTGAATAATCTACGAATAGAAATTCTCTTTCGTATCTGATAAATGAGCCAATTTAATCCGAAACGAAACAATTTTATCTCTAATCAAACATTCAAAGCTAACTAGCCTTTAGTAGTGATATGAAATGATCCAAATTCTCATATTCGAGTGCTCAACTGGAATGACTGAATTTCTGCAAGTTCATTTTCGATAATTGCATCATGAATAGTCTGAACCGATTGGATCCAATCTCCTTCTCACTTAAGGATTCGAAAATGTGTAGCCATCTATACCTGCGTTAACTTGAGATACTAAGAAAGCACTGACGTGAGGTCAGGATCTTTTGCGCGCTTAATCTGGAATTTTTTCCCGTACTCTGGAACAATGTGATACAATACACATTAACAATAACTACTCATTGTTTTCCTTAAGTTTTGTTCGGAGCTCAAATTCCCTTCTCCTAAAATCCCAAGTCAGTGCTTCCCTGAATTTTCACAACGTAAATTATTTCACTGTAAATGAATCGTTTCATTCAATCGTAAACGTATCTGTGAAAGCATTAAGAATTGAAATTTCAGACGGACATTTCTCTTTACGATTTAACGAAAAATACGACGAATAGTTCGGGACTTTTTCTATGAGTGTGATGCAAATAGAGGGTGCGAGGAGATGAGAAATTTACGGAAATTTCGTTTACGACCGTCGTCTAAACGTTTCAATGAGCCAAGAGCCGACAAAGAACGTAAATGTGAACGTGATTAATTAAAATTTACTTTAACTTCTGTGATTGCTTGCCCTTAAATAAATGAAAAAATAATTGGTAATTATTCAGAACAAGCCATAACGGGAATATTTTTATGAAAAAATCAGAACTTACACTTTAAGGTATGTAGATTACGAATTCGAAAACGAAATACCGTGCAAACTCATACTTTTTCAGAAAAAAAATAATTTAGGTCGTATCATCACTTCGATAAAAATCGTTATTCTTCATTGTTTTTCCATTATTTCTTGTGGTATCACATGCTATTATAACCAAAATTAATTTATCTTCGTATTTCATTCATTTCCTTCATGTTTTCACAAGTTTTTCAGTAAAAACTTGATGTTTAATTTCATAAACAAAGTCTGCCATTCAAAGGATAACCGACAGTTGAATCCAGAGAAAAGCGAGGTTTCGGATTTGTCAGAAATGGTGCTCGAATCACAAATGAAATGGTCTAGTGGTATGGTTGTAGATTGGGTTGGTTTTTGTAGGGAGGTTTGCTTAATGGTTGTAAGTCAAAATTGTAAATGTTTAGGTGGGGTTGGAAAAATTTTTGAGATAGATGAAGCAAAATTTGGTAAGCGGAAATATAATAGGGGTAGGGTAATCGAAGGACAGTGGATTTCTGGAGGAATCGACAGAGAGAGTAAAAAAACATTCCTGGTACCTGTTCCTAACAGGAGCCAGGAAACGTTATTAGAAGTCATTAAAGAATGAATCCTCCCAGGAACCACTATTATGTCAGATTGTTGGAAGGCTTATGATTGTTTTAATCAGGAAAGCTTTCAACATCTGACCATGAACCATAGTATGAACTTTGTAGATCCGGTTTCTGGCGCCCACACCCAGAATGTGGAGGGATGTACGAAACACGATTCCGAAATTTGGGCGTCAAGAAGATCATTTTGTTTATTATTTGGTAGAATATTATTTTCGAAAAAAAATTCCAAATCATAGTGAACGATTTCATCACTTTTTCAAAAATATAGGTGAAGTATATACCTCCACAGCTTCTCCAGATGATGGGGAAGATAACGATTAGTGGTAATCCGGTTTTAAAATGTTTTTATTTGTGCATTATAGCATTAATTGCCATTCTTTGTTGAATTTTATAGTAATCTATTTTTATTTTATGAAATTTCTTGTTGAGTTTATTATAATTTCATGGAAAGATTTTATTTTTACTACCTTTTTTTGGATTTCCAAGTATTTCTCCAGAAACAAATTTTATTTTTATATTGATTCTCATCACACATGATCCGTTTTTCCAACATCCCATCCCGGCAAAGGTCGACCACACCTTCTCGTGGTCTTTGTTGGATAACGTTCTCATCTGCATTGTTGAAGAAGTAAACTGAGTTGTGCTTTTCAAATTTTCCCATATCCCTGACTGTTCCCAATTTACAAAATTATTCTAAACGAGAGCGCTCCCTAATTTCAGACAAATTTACCAACCTGGCAACCCCGCTCTTTCCTCGGTCCAGCTGCCAACCGTCTTCAATATGGTGAACTTTGTTTATGATATTTAACATCAAGTTTCTACTGAATAATTGGAAAAAACTTGATGGAAATGCATGAAAAATGAAGAGAAATCAATACTTATTATATAGAATGTGATTACTCACGAAATAATAGAAAAACAATGGAGGACAACGGTTTTTTTCGAAGTGACTTATACAATATAAATGATTTTTTTTCTCAAAAAGTATGAGTTTGCACGGTATTTCGTTTTCGAATTCGTAATCTACATACCTTGAAGGGTAAGTACTGATTTTTTTCATTAAAATATTTCCGTTATGGCTTGTTCTGAATAAATACCAAATAATTATATTTTCTGATAGAAGCTATGGCAATGAAATTAGAGAATATACAAGTTATCAATAACGTCCATACATACAAAAATTTTTGTTTAAATATCAAGGATATCTCATGAGGTGTAAAATTTTTTCTGGAATTTTTTTTTATAGATTTAAGCGTTTCGATTTCTGCGAAATTCTGCAACCCTATTTATTTCAACATAATTCGAGTGTCTTCAAGTTAGAATTTGATGTGATTATTCTAGGAGTTACAGAGGAAATGAAATTTCAAATGCTCATATTAACACATGAACGGACGGATTCAAATCCAATACACAAAATTTGTCGCATTTGTCGAGGAGATGATTCCTCATCGAAAAAAAGATAGGATCTTTCATATAAAGAAACTTCATTGGAGCATCCCTTGTTAAGATACAACTCCTCAAAGGGAGTACATAAAATTTGTATAACAATTTTTTTCACAAGCACCATAAAACCTAACGTTTCCTACTAGCAAAAAGACACTTATCCAGTTATTTATTTGATTTACCCCATGGTTGTAAGGGTGGGAAACGCAACCCCTAAAGTTTATTTCCAATGTAACTTTTTGTCTTATTATTTGTTTACCATTTAAAAATTTGTTTCCAATAGCCTGTTTCATTCTAAACAAAAAAATGTCTCATGAGTTTTTTGCCCAAAATAAACCAGTTCGCAGCAAAAAATTATTTTACGAACAACTACAGAGATAGGTACATCGTCATTAATGCGAACTGGATTTATTATTATTCTGTAGTTAGTACCTGTATTAAACGACTAAATGGTAAGAAACAAAACTAATTTATTAATAATAAAACACACAACAAGTAGAAATCATATGGTGTATGTGAAAAAATTGTTATATAAATTTTATGTACTCCCTTTGAGAGGCTGTATCTTAACAAGGGATGCTCCAATGAAGTTTCTTTATACGAAAGAACCTATCTTTTTTTCGATGAGGAACACCTTAAATATTTTACACCTATTCAGTTACACCCTGTTTATCTATACAAAATACTTGATGAAGAAGCTGGGAAAAAATCTCCCATAGATAAAATGATCAAAATCGAAAGGCCTATTTTTTTCATGAACGAATTTTTTGATTGTACAAATGACAACTATGCATCAATAGGAAAAAAAAATTAGCGAACCAAAAAAGCTAGAAGAGAATCCATTGTTCCTACATCGAATTCAAAACTGAAATAATACGATACGAATTCTACTTATCACTTATTCTCTTTTGTAATGAACTAGAGATAAGAACTAATTTGCATCGAAGATAAGCTAGGTAAGAAGGCAGTAATCAGAATTCCAGAACATTGAAATGAACCGAATACTTCCGAATCAGAAGTTGTTTGAAAGAAATAGGATTATTTTGAACCAAATTATAATCTTTCTTGAGCGCTGGATCCTAGTGGAACAGCGAGCTGTCTGTAACCTTCGAATACGAGTATCAAGTCGAAAAAAGTCTCAACTGACAGGATTCGTTAGTTTATTGGGCCAAATCCGTCGAATCGCTTAGGACTTATGAGAATCCTAAATTTTAATAGCTTCATTTCTTAAATAATATTTACAAGGTCAATTCATAATTAAAACAAACCTTCGAATAACGTTACAAGTAGAGCGAATATCGTGAAAATCGTTAAGCTGAAAAAAATTTTAAAAAATTTTGAGTACTCATAAAATTTCAACCAGAAATGTTTGATGGAACTCGTGTAGAATTATTATTTGGGCAATGACCATAATTTCTTATTGATCTTCACGACATTTCAACAGGCATCTTTTGTCGTTCTCAAGGTAGAATATTAGGTTTCAAAAAAGCCGACAAGTTCAGAAAAATTTACAATTTTCACTTATAAGTGTCGATGGACAAACTTCGAGAACTAGATCGTGTAGACGATCGAATATTCTAAAATTTGTCCACAGAAATTTGTTCGAAACGAAATCTCGCCTTTCTACTTGGGACAGGCGCGCACTAAATTCAAAGGTTCATGTTAAAAAAAAAAAAGTTGAAAAAAAGTTGAACATACTCTATCCTATCTCATATTTTACGAGGGTTGCCTCTTATATTTCGGGATTGGACAACTCTTATGTTGCAATCGTTCAACTGACAGCTCCACCGTAAAGCTTGAAATTTTGAGGTCACACGTAGTCAGAACGTTATGACATAGGAGCGCTATTTGTGTTGTCTGCAGTGACTTGAAGATTCATCTCGCCCAAAAAATCGAATTAAATCGCAAACATATTCGTGCGATTATTTTTTACACCTTTCGACGTGGATTAATTCAGACACAGTGCATAGATGACCTCAATTCAATTCTTTGCGATGAAGCTCCATCAAGAACCAGAATTTATCGATGGTATGGTGAATTCAACCGAGGTCGTAGTTCAATACAAGACTTATTTCGTGAAGGTCGTCCAAAATCAATTGTTGTTCCGAAAATCGTTGGTGCTCTGCGCGAACTGATATTGCAAGATCGTCATGTGACCTATCGTGAAATTGAGACTACCTTAGGCATTGGTGGCACCACCATACTTTCAATAGCACATAAACATTTAACCGTCAAAAAAAGTTGTTCGCGTTGGATCCCACACAATTTTTCGATCGGTCAAAAAACGACTCGTGTCGATTGGTCGAAATAAATGCTCCAAAAATACTATCGCGATGCTTCGAAGCACGTCTATATCGTGATAGATGATGAATCGTGGATTTACACGTATGAGCCCAAAAGTAAACAGCAGTCTACTGTATGTGTGTTTCTAGATGAGCCAAATCCAACAAAAGTTATTCGCGCACGAAGCACTTTCAAGCAAATGGTCGCCTGTTTTTTCGGAAACACTGGCCATGTCACAATCGTACCACTAGAACAACGCAGAACAATCAATTCTGAGTGGTATACAATCAATTGTTTGCTAGTTGTTTTCCAGGAAATCAGGAAAACCAACCGCCGAAGACGGATCATCATTCACCACGACAATGCAAGCTCTCACACAGCGGCTCAAACATCTGTATTTTGAGCTCTCGAAACATCGATTTGATGAGTCTTCCGCCGTGTAGTCCTGACTTGGCACCGAATGACTTCTTTTTATTCCCGTACGTTAATAATAAAACGATTTTGGACACCCGAAGAAGCGGTTGATGCGTTCAGAATGAATGTTTTGGAGATACCTCAATCACAGTGGCAAAAGTGCTTCGACAATTGGTTCAAACGCATGCAAAAGTGTATACAGGGTGGCCATTTGAAAACGAAACAGACGAGATTACAGACGAATAGGTTTTTTCGATAGAAATGCTCCGACAGGTCGATTTCTGTTTCGAGGGGGACAACTTGAGATGTAGGTTACGGACGCATAGCGCTTCAACCCTTGCTGCTACAACCCCCCTCCCCCAATTTTTGAATAGGGAAGATGAGGTGAGTGATACCTCAATTCGAAGGTATTTAAATACTGATTTCAGCACAGTAATTGTTTTTTCATTTTATGCATTAGTTCTCGACATATTCATGCGTTAGTTAATTTTATCACTTAAATTAATTTTTTGCGAATAATTGACATTCCTTGCTTCCGAAACACCAAAATTTCCGTACTTGTATTTGAAATTGCAAAACATCTACCACTGGGCAAATGAAGTCATACCGTACGTGTTAAAGCTACTAGGGTCAGATGTTCGACTAGCTGTTTTATTCACTGAAATCATTCTTCAACTGTAAGGTATCAGAACGATTTGAAGTATTGATCTAAGAAATAATACTGTAACAAAACCGAATATAAACATTTTGAGAACTCCCGCAACAACAGAAGAATTCCGCTTCATGCGTCGACGAAGGGATTAAAAACATGATGAAAGGGACCGCTTGCCATAAAGCAGTCACATAAAAAACGATTAATGGTGGCATATTTATGTGACATAAAGTAGACCGCTACGATCACTCTGGATGTGAAGCATCTTTCTGGTAACTTCTAGAAAAACAGCGCCGGATATAAATGACTGAAGCTGATTCTTGGATTATTTCATGGATAGAACTTGCCGACGAATAAACAGGTGTTCCTAGTGAAATTCTGTAGATAAATTGTGTATATAAATTATTGATTATTGTTAGTTAAGTGTGAATATAAATTAGTTTAAAGAAGACTTGTATTGTTTTTCTATTTCACTGAGGAAAAACGTAACAATACTTTCAAAGAAAGTAAATAATTTATCAAAAACTCACATCAATTAATTAAATATTCAAATTGTTCACCAGAAGCTTCCATACAATGAAATAAGTTTTGTTCGAAACGATGGCGCACATTTTGCAGCATTTCTGGAGTGATTTGACGACATTCGTTCACTATACGTCTTCTTAAATCTTCTATGGAATCGGGCTGTGTAGATTAAATTTTAGTCTTCAAAGAAAGAAATCTAGTGGTGACAGATCTGGTGATCTGGCTGGCCATTCAGTGGAACCCCTCTTTCCAATCCACCGATAAGGAAATCTTTGATCCAGATATTTTCGAACTGGTAAGGCGTAGTGTGGAGGAGCTCCATCCTGCTGAAACAATCTGATCTTCCACATAATTTCCAGCATCTTGATTAAAGATTTCTATGTCAGTGGATTGGAGGAAGGAAGCCACAGTCATGGTTGTTTTGAAGTTCAAAATGTCGATTTTTCACAAAAAAAAACACAACAAGTGCTATGAAAACACCACTTCATTTTCAAATACTTAGTTAAGAATATTTCGAGAACTAATGCATAAAATCAAAAAACCGTTACTGTGCTAAAATCAGTATAAAAATACCTTTCAAATGAGGAATCACTCTCCCCATCTTCCCTATTCAAAATTTGGGGGTGAGGGTTGTAGTAGCAAGGGTTGAAGCGCCATGCGTCCGTAACCTATATCTTAAGATGTCCCCTCGAAACAGAAATCCACCTGTCCGAGCATTTCTATCGAAAAAATTTATTTCGTCTGTAATCTCGTCTGTTTCGTTTTCAAATGGCCACCCTGTATAGTCCCGTAATTCGTTATCGTAGAAAATTTGCCTTTGAAAGTCTTCTTGATTCATCTAAGGGTCTCAAGGCGATTTAACAAAATCAGATTCCGAAAATCATCACTTAGATTGCTGGATTAGGCTTGAAAATGCCCTTTCAATAATGCAGAGTGTCTTCAACAAGAATTTGACCACGATATGTACTGTTCAATTAATTATTTCGATGTGCTCTTTTGATTACTTTACTTTTTATCCATTCAAAACTGTTCAGATCTTTCGGATATTTGGACATTTTCCTGGGAATGTTGGATGAACTAAAAATATCAAATTTGGAATATCAAGACTTTTTTGTAAATAAGTTACTCATTAACATAATACTCAGCTCATCCAAGGGGAAATGTTTTTTACTGAGATTTTTCCCTCTAAGCGGTAGTATTATACGGCTGAATTGTATGGTACCCCATTACATTACCCTCTGCCCAAACCCACACAGGAGATTTTCAATTGCAATAATTTAAACTCAAGATCGAAAGAATAAATAAATAAATCCCCTAGTCAGTAAAGTTAACATTAAACGATTAGTTTAGACTATCTATCAAAAGAACAGGAGCAACGAAATAACTATCAACTACAACATTTTGCGAGATTTTAGGTTCATTTTAGGTTCAAAATCCTAGCAAAAAATCGATTCGATAGAATAAAAATTTATATTTCACGATATCGAACACATTATCGCAATGGCTAAAAAGTCCATGTACGTACCTTCGTCAAAATTTTGTTTTTTTCACTTCGGAATAATCGTATCGAACGCGAACGTAGATTGCGCGAATTATCAAAGCACACACAGACACACCAAACTGACTTAACCTGAGTAAGTAAAGTACTGAGCGCTAACGAGTAAGCGGATGAATTATAGATACCGCGTTGCCGCGGTTGTCTTATTGTACTCGAGTGAAGGATTTATTATTTCGTAAGATTAATTCGATCGATATTAAATCATAAAGATTGATCACTTTCATTCTAGATAAATTGATAGGATTCAGTTTTCGAAATTTGCATACAATGGTTTCGGCACAAGAACTTCTGGCTCGGAACACCTTCAATCTTTCATAACTTTTGGTTCCAGCAGAAATGGGGAATCACTTTGATTTTTCAAATGGAATTCACTATACTGGGTGGTTCAAATGTCTATAAACGGTGAATTCATATTGCACACAGGTGGAAAAACGAACATCTGATGGTAAGATATTTAGTTATTCCGCAAAAGGAAGGCACTGGTCTGTCGGCTCAATCAGAGGAAGTGATTTGTCAGATCACTAAAGTTGCATTCAGACCCTTCATTTCGTGCACCACTTCTTCCAGTTTTCGGTGAATTATATATATTACTAGATGACCCGACAGACTTGTCCTGTCAAAAAGATTTGTAATGTGGCAGTTTTTGTGCCTACGTATTTTAAAAAATTCTCCTGAACAGAACCGTCACCCTGGTGATAGGGCGTTGTGAATAAAAAATAATTAAATAAAGCATATATAAGGAGTTAAAAGTAAGTAATCGCTTTATTGTTAATCATGTGAATCATAATTATTATTATTATCATTGTAGTGCTTTGTGGTATACGATGTTTTTTGTTTGATTACCTGGCGCATAGATAAACAAATCTGATGGTTTTCCAACACGGGAACAGGCAACATAAAATTGACCATGTGAGAAACATGGATTTTCTAGATTAATACCACAAACACTCAATGATTGCCCCTGGGACTTGTTTATAGTCATAGCAAAAGCAAGCCGCACTGGAAACTGTAGTCGTTTAAACTCAAATGGCACATCAGTCGGAATCATTGGGATGCGCGGTATGAGAACATCTTCTCCTTTATACTTTTCTTTGAGTATAGTTGCTTCTATCACATTGTTTAGTAATTTTTTTATCGCTAACCGGGTACCGTTGCAAAGACGCGGTTGGTTGATATTTCGCAACATTATAACCACCGATCCAACCTTTAATTGAAGATTGTGAGGTGGCAATCCTGGCAAATCCAGCGAGTTTAAAAATTCCGGTGGATAGTTGACTACATCATCTTGATTAGTAGCCGAATCAACTGATTTATATATCCTCAATTCGCCTGTAATTTGTTCTTGAATTTTGAAATTTAATTCATTTACATCTATGTTTTTTGCAGCCAGTATAGCTCGTTCGCTCAACCAATCATGGTTTCTGTAATTTTGAGAAATATCTGGAAACACCTTCTGAAAAAGTTCATCTTTTGATCGAGTTAACTGACAAAAACTTTGAGGAAAGTTAATGCAGCCAGTCAACATGTCTATAGGAAATTTGCCATTACCAATGTCAATGAGTTGTTTAGAAAATATGTTTCCAGATTGGTCATTTTGCAACTCGACACGCATATTCTTGCTTAAATGAAGTACTTTGACATGTTTCCACAAATTGGAGGACTTTAGACATGCATTGAGTTCATCAGCTGGCGTTGATCGTAGAATCACTGGCAATGTTTGACGAAAATCTCCTGCTAATAAAATCATTGCACCACCATATCGGTTATTATTCCTCCGTAGATCTTTTGAGGTTCTGTCTAAAGCCTCCAAAGATTTTTTTATGTACCATCGTGCATTCCTCCCTAACAATCAATTTACATTGCTGCAAAACCTTTGCCATTGCAGAGTTCTTCGAAACGTTGCAGGTTGGAGTTTCATTGTTTTGCATATTTAATGGCAATTTTAGTGCTGAATGGGCTGTTCGACCACCTTCAAGCAAAGTTGCTACGAGTCCCGACGAAGCGAGTGCAAGTGCAATTTTATTTTGTGAGCGAATTGTTGCTAATATTAATGAAACCAAAAAAGTTTTTCCTGTACCACCAGGTGCATCTAAGAAGTAAATCCCTCCAGTTTCATCATTTGTTACTTTCATAAGAGTTTCAAATACATACTTCTGTTGTTCATTTAACAGAGGAAGATTAGTATGAATTAATTCTTTCAAAGCGTTGAGATCATACAGTTTTTCTCGATGCAACACTTGGTTAAAAGCGTCATGCATTGGACGATTGGGCGCGGTCAGGCCTAATTGAATTAATAGTTTGTTTGACATTATCAAGCATATGTCCTCAATTGAAATCAATGCTTCATTGTAAATTTCTTCACTGATGTGTATATTTGGATTTCCCATTCTATTCTGTATTTGATACAAAATATCATCACACATATAATCTTTGTACTTGATCCACAAATCAATTGGGTTTGATGGGAAGCATGTAGATATGATTATAGAAAACAATGTTCGTATTTGATGAGCGTGTGATGATATTACAGCATCATTGAGAGTTTGATCCCAATGAGCGTCATTTTCAAGCAATTGCAAACGTTGACAGGCTTCTCTGTAGGATCCACACAATTCACCATCAACAGTTCGTAACTGTTGGAATGATGTTGGGCCACGTACATTGACTAATAGCAGTCGTAAATAAAAACTTCAATATGAACTTTATACCATAGCAATAAAGCTCAAATTGACTACTTTTTAGTTACAAATCATTTGTATGGAAAAAAGAAAAGGGCTATTTTTAGGGTTTTTCCAGCAATAATTCTAATTTTTCTCGCCGTAAAAACCATCCTTGAACTTCAACGAACATTTTAAAAAAAGATTTGGCCAAATTGGTCCAGGCGTTGTTGAGTTATGCGCTTACCAACACATTTTGCGATTCATTTTTATATTATAGATGTGTGAGAACTCGCATTGGCGTGGTGAAGGATGATCAGTTTTCGGCGGTTGGTTTTCCTGATTTCTTGGAAGACAACTGGCAACCGAATGGTTTTGTACCACTCAGAATCGACTGTTTTGCTTGTTCTAGTGGTACGATTACGACATGTCCAGTTTTTCCGAAAGAACAGGCGACCATTTGCTTGGAAGTGCTTTGTGCGCGAGCAACTTTTGTTGGATTTTGCTCATCTCCAAACATCCAAACAGATTGCTGTTTACTTTCGGGATTTCGCTTAAATCCACCATTCATAAACTATCACGATCTCATATACGTGCTTCAAAGCCCCGCGATCGTATTTGTGGAGCATTTCTTTCGACCAATCGACACAACCTTTTGTTTTTGAGCGATTGACAAATTGTGTGGGATCCATGTAAAGCGTCTTTCAAGATGATCTTTGCTTTTTAATTGTGGCCACACCTACCACATGACAACATTGACGGTTTGTTTTTTGACATATTCGTAGTAGATGCGTAGGCAATAGTAAAAATAAATTCAATTTCGCTTCAAAATAGCATTAAACTAATTAAAAACCACTATGAAAATGGTGGTTCAGTTGAAAATACATTCCGTAAAATTCTGAGATATCGCTATTAAGAATTTGGTATAGCTAGATTTGAGTCGACGGGCTCAGTACAAAATGTGCCAATACCAACTCATCTTCGACTGGGCAGTTCAACTGAAAACATCGCAGCTGTGAGCCACAGTATTGAAGAAGATCCAAATTTGTCAATTTCTCGACGTTCTCAGCAACTCTGGTTATCCCAAACCACCACATGGCGAATTTTGCATAATAATTTAGCTTTGAAGACTTATAAGATTCAACTAGTGCAGGAATTGAAGCTGTCCGACCATTAACATCGCCGTAGATTCGCTAAATTCAATCTGGAACAACCCGGTGGTTTTTCTGAAATTTTTTTTTCAGACGAAGCCCATTTTCATTTGTCAGGATATGTCAACAGGCAAAATTGCCGCATTTAGCCTTCTGAAAATTCTAGAGTGATTATTGAGAAGCCTTTGCATGCTCAAAGTGTGGCCAGTGCGCTATGTGGTCTTTATTGGGCCTTTGTTTTCTAAGATGAGGCTGGAAATGCGGTAACGGTCAAAGGATCACGCTATCGAGAGATGTTAACATCTCAATTTTGGCCTATCATTGATGACATGGATATCACACACATGTGGTTTCAACAAGACACACAGTCAATTGCAGTTAATTGCAAACCAAATTTGCTGATCGTATAATTTCACGAAATGCAGCTGCTAAATGGCCAGCCAGATCGTGTGATCTGGATTATTTTTTGTGGGGCTATCTTAAGGACAGAGTCTATACGGAGCCAATCGAATCGATTGCAGACTTAAAACTCAAAATCTGTGTTGAGATACCTGAAATAGACACGACATTTTGCCAAAAAGTGAAAAACTTTACTTCTGTCAGAGTGGTCGTGGTAGAAATTTGCCAGATATCATTTTTCATTCATAATTGCCGATCTTTTCTTTTTGTAATACAATAAAAATTGGAATCATCGTCACCAAAATTTTTTGTTTTATTTTGTTTTAAATAATAAAGTTCTTGTTTAAAGACCCTTTAAATGTATACAGGGTGTTTCATGCACGTAAATTTGTTTGTTGGTCTAGGTAGAGTAGTTCATATCATTATTGTCGCTTTATATACAAAATGACTACACTCGCGTTCCTCTTTTATTTTCTCGTGCTTTGTTTACTCACTAGACAGAACGAACTACGCATACGTTTGCATGAAAGCAGGCTCAAATTTTTTTCCTCAAGGCAAATTACAATAATTACACGGTGAGTCTTCGAAAACAACAATTTTGTTCATTTTTGGGTACAAATTCGTAAAATCATTATTGCTCGATTTTTTCAACTAGAGGAAAATCTGTGGGGAGGGTAGTATGAATGTATTTTATTAGTTAATCTATGGGCTGTGCAGAGAAAGAATGCTTTTTTGATGAGTTGCGCTGGAGATATGGCTAACTATTGCTTTGGTGTATTTAATTGACGCATTTCATGATTGCGTACACTTCTAACGATTCTAGAACAGACAAAACGTTAAGTCGAAAAAATATATCTGTTTAATTGGCTTCCCCCTAAATCGAACCTCAGACTAAACTAAAGAAAAGGCGTGTTCCGGATTCCAATTGACAAACAATAAATTACGATAGTCGAATGCTCATAATGGACCTTTTTGTGGTCTGCTCATTGACGAGACATTTCAATCGTTCCCAAATGGAAACATCCAAGTTCACTCGTCGCGATTCGGCGAGCAGGCAACTGGAGCGTGAACGAAGGGCGACTTTCTCACGGCTGCGGATTCTCAGGAAATTGTTCCGGTAGAGGCGGCAACGTCGCGCCTGATACCATGACTAAGCCGATGTCCGAGTCGAAAATCTTGCTAGCCAAAATACAGCTGAGACGCCGGCGTCGGTCGTATTTATGGCAACATCGTCTTTCGCAATAATTTTAACCGCGTACATGGTGGGTGATTTGCTGGAACTGTTTCATTTGAGGATAACCGCTGCGAGATTTGAAAAATTTAACAACGCATATTGTTTTCAATTTTTGGAAAAACAGTGATATTCAAAAACCAAACCGTTAAACTAGTATAGTAAATAAGTTCGAAATGACGTTAATAGGACATACTAATAGAAATTTAGAAAATCGGTGACGTGAGAATCGACCAAAAAGAATGTTCGTCTTTTCTATAGAAATAGATAACTTCATTTTTTAAGGAAAACTGAATTAAAATGAATTTGTAATTCTATTCGACAAATTCGTTGAAGGATTAGTTGGATGTCTCAATCATGGAAGAAATATTTAGGAATGGTCTTTAAAATTTTTATTTTCGTCCATATCTGCGCAGCAAATATGTGAGGTCATCCGAATTGCAAAACTTTGAACAAAACTTGGTTAGGAGGTTAATATTATGGCAGAAAAATGTTTTTCTGGCACGATTCATATTTAGGAAGAAGAATTAATTAACGTCGATTAGTTGTTTACGAGAAATTTTTGATGACGGAACTCGTGTAGAATTATTATTTGGGCAATAATCATCATCTGTTATTGTTCTTCTTCCCAACGTCTCAACAACATCTTCTGTCGTCTTCAAGTTAAAAATTAGCTTTAAAAAATTTAGAAAGCACTGACGTGAAGTCAGATTGCTTTGGCGCTCTTGCCAGTAAATATTCAAAATATAACAAATCTTTAAGCACTCTGATCAGGTGAACAATAGTCTTTTCCCGTACTATGGGACAATGTGATGCAAATATGAATGCCAAATGAATGAACAAACCCATATCTCAAATTAAAAATAACTACTCATAATTTTCCCCAAGTTTTGTTCGAAGCTATAATTCCCTTCCCCTAAATACTTACGTCAGTGCTTTTCTGAATTTTGACAACGTATATTATTTCAGCCACCGAGATTGAATTCTATTTCTATGATTTCCTGTTATGAAAAATTTTGATTAACATTACGTCAAGTGACACTGATTAATGAGCCCGGCATTTGTCAATCGAATATCGATCTGTGATGGCCGTAGTTCAGAGAAATCACCGAGACTTCATTTCTCTTTTCTCTTGAGTAAATGAAAAAAATGATCATATCTTTAGATGGAAAAGAGCTACGACAATGAAAGTTGAGGATAAGTAAGATATCGATCACCTCGACATATTCACGAATTTTTATTGAAATCCGAAAAATCTCTTATGAGATATGGAGTATTAAATAATTTTTTTTTGGGAATTTTTCAAAAACTTTCTATCGCGACGATTTCTGCGAAATTTTGCGAGCCGTTTTGTTTCAGCCTCCCTCAATAATATTTCAAGTATCAACTTGATCGGATGGATACTCTAGTAGTTATTGAGGAAACAAAATTTCAGATGCTCATAACTACTGAACCATCAGACGGATTTGGCCCAATAACCAACTTTTCCGAGATATTTGGACAATTAACCTATTCTGAAAATATGAAACCTCTAGCTCATCTCTTTTGGATGCTAGAGAGGATACGGCCGGCCGGACGGACAGACTCAACTTTCGCCACGAATTCTTTATCAGGGAGTCGAACCCAATCGATCGAGACCATTTTCGGCTCGATATTACAAAATTACAGACATTCGGGCAAAATGATAGGCACTCTGTTCGGCTGAATAAGAGCGCCAAAAAGCTGCAAGTTCTGAAAATTTTTCAATTTTCATTTATAAATGTGGAATGGACAAATACGAAAACTAGGTGAAAATTAGCACATATCTATGGTTTGAAGACTTCTTCAAGTTATTTCGAAAAAATGGCCTCCAAACTTCCGAACTTATAGTATAGTCATGAATGCTTATTGTTTCATTTTTCTTCTTGACGGCTTTTATTCTTTGGATATTCGTAATATTACTTCAGCTGCGAGTGAGTATTAAGCCTCACTTGCAGTTTTAGTTGCAATAAAGGTCTGCGGCGATGGGCATCTCAGTAAGGTGGTGAATGAAACCACTCTTGAGATAGAACATAAGTTTAGGAGCGAACAAATGTTCGTAACAGTAGTTTCCATAATTGTCAAAAAAAATCCCCGAACCATAAAGTATTTTTACTGCAACAGGAACCTGTTCTACTAGTTTATGGCACTTGAACAAGCATACAAAAAAACTCCTTCTTTTTTCGTATGTTTATTCTTCGTAGATGAATTTTAATCTATATAATAAAGTAATAAGATCGGGGACCACAGAAAATTTTGACAGGTGGTCCCGTTAGGGACCCGGAAAGCGTAGCTTTCCTTGCGGCCCGCAGGGCCGCTCGAGAGGGAATCTTAAAACAGATCGAAAAGGCGTATCCTGTTCTAGGAGAAGCGACCCCGAAACCACCCCCGGGCGCTCTTAAAGTGCCCGAAATTTTCGAAAGAAAATCGCGAAAATGACGTTTTTCGCGAAATCGCCCAAAGTGCCTCAGAAAAAAGGAAATAGGCTCCGAAGCCGAAACGCCCAGCGTCCCGGACTCGCCACATATTCCGAGAGCGAGGACGTCCGGTTTCCTTAGAACCCATTAGAACTCCGGAGCCCCCTATTTCTAGGCTAAAATCCCGTAAGTAAAACGGCAATTTTAGTTTCGCCAGCCCCGCGAAACGTCAAAATCACCCATGATGCTTTCGATTCGTGCGGGCGTTACGAGCCTCAAAACTTATTTTCGGCGGTAGAAAATGAAACTTGAGGAAATTCCCCATCTCTGGGTACCAATTTTCATATCCAAGTAGCGAGATAAGGCCGCGAATTCTTCATTCCAAATTCGGCAATTTACTCGATATTTCGATCAGAAGTGTCATAGTTTCTCATACGATTCCGATGATAGCCGAACGCGAGCTCCAAATTTGAAAATACGGCATCAATTTTTCGCTCGATATGGGCTGTCGAAGATTTTTCAGGCCTTCCAATTGCTCGATTAAGAATCTACAGGAGATTCCGAATCTCTAGAGACCACTCACGTTTCACGAATCGCGAGAAAAACACCTCAAATATGCGTTTGAAAATCGTCATTTCAGGCTCTATTTTCGCGCTAATTCATTTTCGTCCTTGAAGAATGCACACAGATCGCGATGAATCGCTATACAGGCTGTGCTATCTCGAAAAAATCGCTATACAGGCTGTGCTTATGGAAAGCACTGATTTTCACCAGATTCTTTCTTCGAGAGATTTTCCGTCTGAATTTTTTATGGAAAAAGCACCCACTGCGAACCAATTAGAGAGTGGGATCTGATTTCGATAAAATGTCATACAGGGTGTGCGATTTACAATGAATTTGCGATCATGTGATATACGAGGTGCTCAATTCACAAGTTAATTTGATTTTTTTCGCGCAAATTCGAATTTTTCGTGTTTCTTCGGTGTGTTTCAGTTCTGAATTCGATAAAATATATTCGATTCATATACAGGGTGTCAGATCTGAGAAGCGCTGACATTCACCAGAGTTTTTCTCTAGCTTTCGTGCTTTTCCGCGTAAGGGAGCTGAATTCAATGAAATGTCATACAGGGTGTGCCATTAACAATGAATTCGCGATCGATTTATATACAGGGTGTGCAATTTACAAGTTCTTTCGGTATTTTTTGCACGCTTTCGGTTTTTTGTGCTCCCTCGGGGTTTCAAGCTGTCCTTCGAGTTTTTTTGCGCGCTTTCGTTGATTTTGTGCTCCTTCGAGGTTTTTTGGGTTCCTTTCTATCATGTTTCTATCATGTTTTCCGCGTTTTTTCGTATTTGGTCGGTTTCTTTCTTGGTGGAATGCACTGAACTTGAAACGATAGAGTTATAAACGATATTCTTTCGGTTTGTTTTTTATGAAGAAAGCACCCACTGCGAATCAATTATATACGGGGTGTCCCATATGCATTTTTCTTCAAGTTCTCTCGCGAATGGGAGCTGATTTCGGTATAATGTCATACAGGGTGTTTGATTTTTTTCGCGCAAATTCGAGTTTTTCGTGATTCTTCGGTGTGTTTCAGTTCTGAATTCGATAAAATATATTCGATTCATATACAGGGTGTCAGATCTGAGTAGCGCTGACATTCACCAGAGTTTTCTCTAGCTTTCGTGCTTTTCCGCGTAAAGGAGCTGAATTCAATGAAATGTCATACAGGGTGTGCCATTAACAATGATTTCGCGATCGATTGATATACAGGGTGTGCAATTTAAAAGTTCTTTCATTATTTTTTGCACGCTTTCGGTTTTTTGTGCTCCCTCGGGGTTTTAAGCTTTCCTTCGAGTTTTTTTGCGCGCTTTCGGTGATTTTGTGCTCCTTCGGGGTTTTTTCGGTTCCATTGGATATTTTTCGTTCATTCGTGGTACTTCGGGTTCTTTCAAGTTTTTTCGTGTTTCGTCGGGTTCTTTCTTCGTGGAATGCACCGAACTTGAAACGATAGAGTTAAAACGATATTCTTTCGGTTTGTTTCTTATGATGAAAGCACCCACTGCAAATCCATTATATACTGGGTGTCCCATATGCATTTTTCATCATGTTTTTTCACGTGTGAATGCTAATTTCGGTAAAATGTCATACAGGGTGTGCGATCCACAATGAATTTGCGATCGGGTGATATACGAGGTGAGCACTTTACAAGTTCTTCTGTTTTTTTGCGCGCTCTCAAGTTTTTTCGAGTTTTTTGTGTTCCTTCGGGTTTTTTTACGGAAAAATTATCTTCGAAACATATACGGGGTGTTACATAGGAGCTCCATAGAATAATTTTGATACTTTCTTCGTGGTAATTACTGAACTCGAATAGATGGAGTTACAACGATATTCTTTTGTTTTTTTTTTCACTGCTAATCAATTGTATACTGAGTGTCTCATATGCATTCTCCTTCAAGTTTTCTCGCGAATGGGAGCGGATTTCGATAAAATGTCATACAGGGTGTGCAATATACAATAAGTTTACGGTCGGGTGATATACGGGGTGTGCAATTTACAAGTACTTTTGTGTTTCGGGTTTTTTTCAGGTTCCATTAAATGTTTTGTGTTAGTTGGTGTTCTTTCGTGTTTTCTCGCGTTGTTTCGTGTAATTTCGGTTTCTTTCGTGTAACTTCGGTTTCTTTCGTGTTTCTTCGGATTCTTCCGTGTTTTTTCGCGTTTCTTCGTGTTTTTTCCAGTACTTTCATGTTTTCTCGCTTTCATCGGGTTTTTGATGTGTTTAGTGTTTCTGCGCGCTTCATTGATGTATGGGCCCTATTGATCTATGGTCTATATTGATCTATGGTCTATATTGATCTATGGTCTATATTGATCTATGGTCTATATTGATCCATGGGCCAATTGAACTACTGGCCTATTGAACTACTGGCCTATGGATCTACGGGCCTATTGATCTACCCGCTTACTAGTCTATATAATAAAGTAATAAGATCGGGGACCAGAGAAAAAAATCGAAACGGGTCCCGTAAGGGACCCGAAAGCGTAGCTTTCGAGCAGCCCGCAGGGCCGCTCGAGGGAATCTTAAAACAGATCGAAAAGGCGTATCCTCTTCTAGGAGAAGCGACCCCGAAGCACCCCGGGCGCTCTCAAAGTGCCCGAAATTTTCAAACGAAAATCGCGAAATCGGCCATTTTCGCGAAATCGCCGAAAGGCGAAAAACGGGCGAAAGTACTCCTATGAAGCCGGAGCATCTCGCGGGAGGGGGTCGCTTTTTCTGGACGAGGAACGTCCCCATGCGTGGCTACGAGCTCAGCCGCGGAGCCCCTCGAAATCTATACGAAAATTATGCATATAAAACGGCAATTTTAGACTCGCGACTTCCTGAAACGTCAAAAACCGCACCTACGTTTTCCCTCCGTGCCGCTCGAAAACGATATAAATCGCCCCGCGATCGGTAGAAAACGAATCTACGTGAAATTTCCCATCTCTGGGTACCAATTTTCACATCCAAGTAGCGAGTCAAGGCCGCGAATTCTTCATTCGAAATTCGGCAATTTATACGGTGAAATGAGGCAAAATGTCAGAATTTCTCATACGATTCCGATGATAGCCGAACGCGAGCTCCAAATTTGAAAATACGGCATCAATTTTTCGCTCGATATGGCCGGTGAAAGATTGTTTGCGCCTTCCAAGCACTCGAATAAGAATCTACAGGAGATTCCGAATCTCTAAATACCTACCACTTTTCGTGAATCGCAAGAAAAACACCTCAAATATGCGTTTGAAAATCGTCATTTCAGGCTCTATTTTCGCGCTAATTCATTTTCGTCCTTGAAGAATGCACACAGATCGCGATGAATCGCTATACAGGCTATGCTATCTCGAAAAATCGCTATACAGGCTGTGCTTATGGAAAGCACTGATTTTCACCAGATTCTTTCTTCGAGAGATTTCGTGTTACTTAGGGTTCTATCATGTTTTCCGCGTTTTTTCGTATTTGGTCGGTTTCTTTCTTGGTGGAATGCACTGAACTCGAAACGATAGAGTTATAAACGATATTCTTTCGGTTTGTTTTTTATGAAGAAAGCACCCACTGCGAATCAATTATATACGGGGTGTCCCATATGCATTTTTCTTCAAGTTCTCTTGCGAATGGGAGCTGATTTCGGTATAATGTCATACAGGGTGTGCGATTCACTTTGAATTTGCGATCGGGTGATATACGGGGTGTGCAATTTACAAGTTAATTTGATTTTTTTTGCGCAAATTCGAGTCTTTGTGTTGTTTCGGGAGTTTTGGATCTTAATTCGATAAAATATATTCGATTCATATACAGGGTGTCAGATCTGAGTAGCGCTGACATTCACCAGAGTTTTTCTCCAGCTTTTGTGCTTTTCCGCGTAAGGGAGCTTAATTCAATGAAATCCCATACAGGGTGTGCCATTAACAATGATTTCGCGATCGATTGATATACAGGGTGTGCAATTTAAAAGTTCTTTCATTATTTTTTGCACGCTTTCGGTTTTTTGTGCTCCCTCGGGGTTTTAAGCTTTCCTTCGAGTTTTTTTGCGCGCTTTCGGTGATTTTGTGCTCCTTCGGGGTTTTTTCGGTTCCTTTGGATATTTTTCGTTCATTCGTGGTACTTCGGGTTCTTTCTTCGTGGAATGCACCGAACTTGAAACGATAGAGTTGAAACGATATTCTTTCGGTTTGTTTCTTATGATGAAAGCACCCACTGCAAATCAATTATATACTGGGTGTCCCATATGCATTTTTCATCATGTTTTTTCACGTGTGAAAGCGAATTTCGGTAAAATGTCATACAGGGTGTGCGATTTACAATGAATTTGCGATCGGGTGATATACGGGGTGAGCACTTTACAAGTTCTTCTGTTTTTTTGCGCGCTCTCAAGTTTTTTCAAGTTTTTTGTGTTCCTTCGGTTTTTTCACGGAAAAATTATCTTCGAAACATATACGGGGTGTTACATAGGAGCTCCATAGAATAATTTTGATACTTCCTTCGTGGTAATTACTGAACTCGAATAGATGGAGTTACAACGATATTCTTTTGGTTTTTTTTTTCACTGCTAATCAATTGTATACTGAGTGTCTCATATGCATTCTCCTTCAAGTTTTCTCGCGAATGGGAGCGGATTTCGATAAAATGTCATACAGGGTGTGCAATTTACAATAAGTTTACGGTCGGGTGATATACGGGGTGTGCAATTTACAAGTACTTTTGTGTTTCTGGTTTTTTTCAGGTTCCTTTAGATTTTTTGTGATACTTGGTGTTCTTTCGTGTTTTCTCGCGTTGTTTCGTGTAATTTCGGTTTCTTTCGTATAACTTCGGTTTCTTTCGCGTTTCTCCGTGTTTTTTCCAGTTCTTTCTAGCTTTTTCGCTTTCAACGGGTAATTTGACGTGTTTCGTGTTTCTGCGCGCTTCATTGATGTATGGGTCCTATTGATCTGCGGTCTATATTGATCTATGGTCTATATTGATCCATGGGCCAATTGAACTACTGGCCTATTGAACTACTGGCCTATGGATCTACGGGCCTATGGATCTACGGGCCTATTGATCTACCCGCTTACTAGTATAAGCAATATATCAATAACCTCAATAAATGCATAATTTTTGATTGGGCCCGAAGAATATTTTATGGACAGCCAAATATTATAATGATTCATGATTTTGAACCAATTGTATAAGCGCTTTTGCCACTCTGATCGAAGTATCTCCAAAACATGCATTGTTAACTCATTAACAACTCCTTCAGGCGTCAAAAAACGTTGACCTCTCATTTTATTTTTTACGTACGAGAACAAAAAACTCATTCGGTGCCAAGTCAGGACTGTACGGCGGATCACTCATCAAACTGATGTTTTGAGTGCTCAAAAATGCAGTTGTCTCAGCCGATGTGTGAGAGAGCTCGCATTGTCGAGGTGAGGGTGATCTGTCTTCGGCGGTTGGTTTTTCTGATTTATTATGCTGCATCCCCATTATGCCGCTGGAGGCCGTACGGCCAACGGGCATTGCCGAATGGCACAATTGTCGTCGGCTGTGCACATGGTTGCCATTTGGCATTTGCGATTCGGAATTTTGCGCAGACATCAGTCAGTGACACACAGTGGTGAGATGTCGTCTGATGATGAAGTGTTGTTAGCAGCTGCGTTAGTAGTTATTGTTGGTTCAGTTGAAAAACCGAAGTTACCACGGAGGTTTTGGATTCGCCCCAGTTTGAAAAGCCGTAATAGGTATTGTGCTAGTGACCTAATTAATGATTTAGTACTTGATGATACTGACGTATTAAATTTGGAATACAGAGTTGATGCTGGTTTTAGAAATTGTTTTCGAATGACATCAACAGATTTTGAAAATTTACTGAGGAAGGTTGCACCACAAATAAGTAAGAAAAACACAACATTTAGGAAAGCAATCCCACCTCATGAGCGACTAGCTATCACACTACGCTTCCTTGCCACCGGAGATTCATATCATACTTTAATGTACATGTTTAAAATATCAAAACAGGTCATAAGTAGAACTATTCCAGAAGTGTGTAAAGCACTGATCACTGCTTTGAAAGATTATATAAAGGTAAATATTAAATAAAGTTAATATAGCCTTGTGAACTACGGACTTACTGGTTTTATAAAATTAAATGTATATTATAAAATTTATGTATATTTTATTTATTGAAATGATTTAATTACTGTAACATATAATATTCCAATCTAATATTTGTTAGTGTGGGAATATTTTATATATGATTAACAGTCCTGATTATAAAAAAACCATTAGGGTTCGTAGTTCACGTAGCTGACATATATTTGTATAGTTAGAAATGGGTTGTATATTTGTTCAATTCATGTTTATAACCATCAGTACAAAAAGGAACAATGCACAAACTTCATTGCAATGATTTTAAAAGTCTATCAACGTCTTCAGACCCTTCATCCGTGTAAATTGACTCAACATCATTAGGTGAATGGGGCACTGTCGTGGAAGAATGTGACGGAAATGTATTCATCATCCAAGATGAGTGCCCAGGACTGCAATTGGTGGAAGCTGGTCCTTCGTAGGTGCTGCTAGAAGATGTATGTGAGCTTTCATATTGTGAGGGGTATCGAGGGTACTGAGCGCAATGAGGTTGTTCGTACATTCTAGGGGGTTGCTCAAATTTACCCATTTCAGCATCATACAACGTATTACTTATTAAATGCTGAACCGTTGCTTGTGTTCGTGGGTTTGATAATTTTCTTATTTTATTAGCAACATGTTCGCCGAATACTGAATACTCATCTCTTTCTCCTTTCTGGCTTGATTTTTTTACAACTTCTTTCATAATAGCAACAGCTTCCTTTAAAATCGGCGTGTTTGCTTGTCGGCTCCTCCCATAACCACTGTTCGGTGGCTTAAATTGGTTGGTTGATTTTTCATTAACTTCTGCACTTTTTTCAGGCTGTTGGTTAATTCCTTGTGATTCTCCATCCTCAACAATCACTTCAGGAGGCTCTTCTTCAACAGTCGCCTGAAAATAACACAATTCTTTACTTTCAGATGCCGAGCAGTGTTGAAGAATGGAAAGTTATTTCAAAAGAGTTTGAAGAAAAGTGTAACTTTCCCCATTGTGTAGGGGCAATGGATGGAAAACACGTTCTTCTGCAAGCACCGATCAACAGTGGATCAGAATTCTTTAATTACAAAGGGTTTCACAGTATTGTTATATTTGCTGTTGTGGATGCTAACTACAACTTTATCTACGCTAATGTAGGCTGCCAAGGTAGAATATCGGATGGTGGTGTTTTTGATAGTACGCAATTTAAGGAATGCCTACAAAATAACACAATGAATCTGCCACCACCCCAGTATTTGCCTGGTCAACAAGCTCTTGCCCCTTACGTATTTGTAGCAGATGACGCGTTTCCATTAAAAGAGAATATCATGAAACCATTTGCTGGACCACAACCAAAGGGTTCTAAGAACAGACATTACAACTATAGAGTTAGCCGTGCACGAGTTGTTTCTGAAAATGCTTTCGGAGTTTTGGCATCTGTATTCAGAGTATTTCGGAAACCTATGTTGCTGGGGCCTGAAAAAGCAAGGACAGTTTCCCTAGCTGTTCTTTACCTACACAACTATTTAAGAGCTTCTACATCAAGAGCCGTCTACAACCCTGTAGGATCGTTTGATTATGAGCGTGAAGGGGAGGTTTTACCTGGATCATGGCGAAATAACCCAGAAAGCTGTTCCATACAAAATTTGCCGAGGCAGCCTAGAAGAAGTACAGACCGGGCCAAAGCTGTGAGGTTATTGTTTGCAGACTACTTCTCATTTACGGCTGGTAAACAGAAAGGGACTAGTGTGGGGTGGCAAACAGTTGGGCAGCAATCAGTCAAAACTTATACTTATGTATGTATAACTTGGAATAGTAAACTTTTAATAAACTTACTTGTGTGTCCGTTGTGTTCCTCGGTTTGTTCCTATCTGTGAGGAAACGTAAACTTCCATAAGCAAACCACTTGCTTTTATATACACTGTCACTACCACTACCAGATTTTAAGCTATTTTTTTCTTTCTTCACTTCACGCGAAAAATGGCTTAAAAGATTTTTTATTTTTCGATCGATTTCCACTTTATCAACACCAAGTAATACTGCGATATTGTTTAGCGCATCGTTTCGACTGTTGCGATTTTTATAAGCGGGTAAATTACAGTCCCACAAGACCGGAGAATCACGATAAGCATCGATTAATTCTAAAACTTTTTCATTAGACCACTCCATAGCTAAATAGTACTGTCTCTTCGACGTTCTTGAACAGAGTATTTTGTGCCGCGGCCTGCCGGCTGGCACGTACCCACTACCGCCGCTACCCCCATGCCGCTTGGCTTCCTTTGATCTGGACCGACAACCAGTCGGTTTGGAATCGGCACGCGGCATTGCCGAACGGCACAGTGCGGCACAAGCCGGCTAAGCGTCCTCACTTGCCGCTTGGCAATGCTGATCCTTGCCATTTGGCATAGTGGGGATGCGGCTTTAGAAAACAACTGGCAAACAAATGGTTGTGTATTACTCAGGATTGACTGTTCTGCGATGTTCTAGTGGTACGATTGCGACGGCGAAGATGTCTTGTTTAGACCTGAGCAAGGCGTTTGATAGTATTCCACACGGAAGTCTCCTGGACAAACTGCATTTCTATGGTGTGAGAGGAAGAGTGCTCGAAATATTTACATCGTATCTGACAAATAGACTTCAGAGAGTTGACTGGGGCGGTTCCCCCTCGGACTCAGAGAGATCAGAGCAGGTGTACCGCAAAGATCTATATTGGGACCAGTCCTGTTCATCCTACACATGAATGATCTATATGTAAATATGGAGTCAGCCAACTTGTGTGGTTTTGCGGACGATAGTGCTCTTCTGAACAGATCAGATGACGTACCCAATATAAAATCAACAAAAGCCATAACAGATGCCCAAATATGGTTCCAAGTAAATGGTCTCCAGATAAATATTACTCAAAACTTAACATACTGTACAAAAAGGCAGTCTGATTCAACCTTGACTTATTTGGGGATCACTTTTCATTCATCGCTTTGCTGGAACACATATATTGATGAACCAAGTAACAAGCTCTCAACAGCGATCTTCATGATTAAGAGGATTAAGCAGATTTCGAGCATCGACACAGCCAGGTTGGATTATTTTTCTGCGTTCCACTCTCGGATGACATATGGCATAATAATTTGGGGACATGGTACTGCCTTGGAGAAGGTACTCCTGAAACAGAAAGGAGCTGTGCGAGCGCTGTGTGGGATGGGCCGGACTGAAAGCTGCAGACCCGTCTTCAAAAGGGAAAGGATAATGACTGTGACATCTTGCTTCATTATCACGTGCCTGAAACATGTCCATCAGAACAAAATGAAATTTCCTTCCAACTCAGATTTTCACAGCTACAATACTAGACATAAACATTACTTTAGTCTTGCATATTCAAGAATAAACAGGGCACAGCAAGGTCCCAATTCGGTCTGTCTCAAACTCTATAACAAACTGTCCGAAACCACCAAACAGCTCAGTGAACACAAATTCAACAAGAAGGTCAGAGATCTACTGCTACAGAAACAATACATAAAGTGGATGAATTCTTGAACTTGCAACTCTAACCGTGATCCATGAATTGTATTATTGTATATATTACTGGTTTTATTATTGTGTTTGTGATCGTTATTACTACGTAGTGTTATAATTTATATTGTAACTAACTTTTACCGGCAATACCGGTAATCAATTGACGGTAAATATTTATGATGTATATTCTTTTGGTGCATTCATAAATAAATATTATTACTACTAGTAAGCGGGTAGATCAATAGGCCCGTAGATCCATAGGCCAGTAGTTCAATAGGCCAGTAGTTCAATTGACCCATGGATCAATATAGACCATAGATCAATATAGACCATAGATCAATATAGACCATAGATCAATAGGGCTCATACATCAATGAAGCGCGCAGAAACACTAAACACGTCAAAAAACCCGATGAAAGCGAAAAATCATAAAAGTATTGGAAAAAACACGAAGAAACGCGAAAAAACACGGAAGAATCCGAAGAAAGACGAAAGAAACCGAAATTACACGAAACAACGCGAGAAAACACGAAAGAACACCAAGTAACACAAAAAATTTAATGGAACCTGAAAAAAACCCGAAACACAAAAGTACTTGTAAATTGCACACCCGTATATCACCCGATCGTAAACTCATTGTAAATTGCACACCTTGTATGACATTTTATCGAAATCAGCTCCAATTCGCGAGAAAACTTGAAGGAGAATGCATATGAGACACTCAGTATACAATTGATTAGCAGTGAAAAAAAAAACCAAAAGAATATCGTTGTAACTCCATCTATTCGAGTTCAGTAATTACCACGAAGGAAGTATCAAAATTATTCTATGGAGCTCCTATGTAACACACCGTATATGTTTCGAAGATAATTTTTCCGTAAAAAAACCCGAAGGAACACAAAAAACCTGAAAAAACTTGAGAGCGCGCAAAAACAGAAGAACTTGTAAAGTGCTCACCCGTATATCACCCGATCGCAAATTCATTGTAAATCGCACACCCTGTATGACATTTTACCGAAATTAGCTTTCACACGTGAAAAAACATGATGAAAAATGCATATGGGACACCCAGTATATAATTGATTTGCAGTGGGTGCTTTCATCATAAGAAACAAACCGAAAGAATATCGTTTTAACTCTATCGTTTCAAGTTCGGTGCATTCCACGAAGAAAGAACCCGACGAAACACGGAAAAACTTGAAAGAACCCGAAGTACCACGAATGAACGAAAAATATCCAAAGGAACCGAAAAAACCCGGAAGGAGCACAAAATCACCGAAAGCGCGCAAAAAAACTCGAAGGAAAGCTTAAAACCCCGAGGAGCACAAAAACCGAAAGCGTGCAAAAATAATGAAAGAACTTTTAAATTGCACACCCTGTATATCAATCGATCGCGAAATCATTGTTAATGGCACACCCTGTATGGGATTTCATTGAATTAAGCTCCCTTACGCGGAAAAGCACAAAAGCTGGAGAAAAACTCTGGTGAATGTCAGCGCTACTCAGATCTGACACCCTGTATATGAATCGAATATATTTTATCGAATTAAGATCCAAAACTCCCCGAAACAACACAAAAACTCGAATTTGCGCAAAAAAAATCAAATTAACTTGTAAATTGCACACCCCGTATATCACCCGATCGCAAATTCATTGTGAATCGCACACCCTGTATGACATTATACCGAAATCAGCTCCCATTCGCGAGAGAACTTGAAGAAAAATGCATATGGGACACCCCGTATATAATTGATTCGCAGTGGGTGCTTTCTTCATAAAAAAACAAACCGAAAGAATATCGTTTATAACTCTATCGTTTCGAGTTCAGTGCATTCCACCAAGAAAGAAACCGACCAAATACGAAAAAACGCGGAAAACATATTAGAACCCTAAGTAACACGAAATCTCTCGAAGAAAGAATCTGGTGAAAATCAGTGCTTTCCATAAGCACAGCCTGTATAGCGATTTTTTCGAGATAGCACAGCATGTATAGCGATTCATCGCGATCTGTGTGCATTCTTCAAGGACGAAAATGAATTAGCGCGAAAATAGAGCCTGAAATGACGATTTTCAAACGCATATTTGAGATGTTTTTCTTGAGAGTCGTGAAGGATGAGTGGTATCTAGAGATTCGTAATCTCCTGTAGATTCTTATCCGAGAGTGCTTGGAAGGCGCAAACAATCTTTCACCGGCCATATCGAGCGAAAAATTGATGCCGTATTTTCAAATTTGGAGCTCGCGTTCGGCTATCATCGGAATCGTATGAGAAATTCTGACATTTTGCCTCATTTCACCGTATAAATTGCCGAATTTCGAATGAAGAATTCGCGGCCTTGACTCGCTACTTGGATGTGAAAATTGGTACCCAGAGATGGGAAATTTCACGTAGATTCGTTTTCTACCGATCGTGGGGCGATTTATATCGTTTTCGAGCGGCACGGAGGAAAACGTAAGTGTGGTTTTTGACGTTTCAGGAAGTCGCGAGTCTAAAAATTGCCGTTTTATATGCATAATTTTCGTATAGATTTCGAGGGCTCCGCGGCTGAGCTCGTAGCCACGCATGGGGACGTTCCTCGTCCAGAAAAAGCGACCCCCCCCTCCCCGCGAGATGCTCCGGCTTCATAGGAGTACTTTCGCCCGTTTTTCGCCTTTCGGCGATTTCGCGAAAATGGCCGATTTCGCGATTTTCGTTTGAAAATTTCGGGCACTTTGAGAGCGCCCGGGGGGTGCTTCGGGGTCGCTTCTCCTAGAAGAGGATACGCCTTTTCGATCTGTTTTAAGATTCCCTCTCGAGCGGCCCTGCGGGCCGCTTGTAAAGCTACGCTTTCCGGGTCCCTGACGGGACCCGTTTCGATTTTTTTCTCTGGTCCCCGATCTTATTACTTTATTATATAGACTAGTAAGCGGGTAGATCAATAGGCCCGTAGATCCATAGGCCAGTAGTTCAATAGGCCAGTAGTTCAATAGGCCAGTAGTTCAATTGGCCCATGGATCTATATAGACCATAGATCAATATAGACCATAGATCAATAGGGCCCATACATCAATGAAGCGCGCAGAAACACGAAACACGTCAAAAACCCGTTGAAAGCGAAAAAACATGACAGAACTGGAAAAACACAGAGAAACGCGAAAAACACGGAAGAATCCGAAGAAACACGAAAGAATCCGGAGTTACACGAAAAAAACCGAAATTACACGAAACAACGCGAGAAAACACGAAAGAACATCAAGTAACACAAAAAATCTAAAGGAACCTGAAAAAAACCCGAAACACAAAAGTACTTGTAAATTGTATATCACCCGATCGTAAACTCATTGTAAATTGCACACCCCGTATATCACCCGATCATAAACTCATTGTGAATTGCACACCCTGTATGTTATTTTATCGAAATCAGCGAGAAAATTTGAAGAAAAATGCATATGAGACACTCAGTATACAATTGATTAGCAGTGAAAAATAAAACCAAAAGAATATCGTTGTAACTCCATCTATTCGAGTTCAGTAATTACCACGAAGGAAGTATCAAAATTATTCTACAGAGCTCCTATGTAACACCCCGTATATGTTTCGAAAATAATTTTTCCGTAAAAAAACTCGAAGGAACACAAAAACTTGAAAAAACTCGAGAGCGCGCAAAAACAGAAGAACTTATAAAGTGCTCACCCCGTTTATCACCCGATCGCAAATTCATTGTAAATCGCACACCCTGTATGACATTATACCGAAATCAGCTCCCATTCGCGAGAAAACTCGAAGAAAAATGCATATGGGACACCCTGTATATAATTGATTCGCAGTGGGTGCTTTCATCATAAAAAACAAACCGAACGAATATCGTTTATAACTCTATCGTTTCAAGTTCAGTGCATTCCACCAAGAAAGGACCCTGACCAAATACGAAAAACGCGAAAAACATGATAGAACCCAAAGTAACACGAAAGAACGAAAAATCCAAAGGAAATCAAAAACCCCGAAGGAGCACAAAATCAACTTAAGCGCGCAAAAACTCGAAGGAAAGCTTAAAACCCCGAGGGAGCACACAAAAATCGAAAGCGTGCAAAAATAATGAAAAACTTTTAAATTGCACGCCCTGTATATCAATCGATCGCGAAATCATTGTTAATGGCACACCCTGTATGAGATTTCATTGAATCCCTCCCTTACGCGGGAAAGCATGAAAATTTGAGAAAAACTCTGGTGAATGTCAGCGCTACTCGGATCTGACACCCTGTATATGAATCGAAAATATTTTATCGAATTAAGAACCCGTAAGTCGAACAGCCGAAATAACTCGATGGAAAGTATCTGTTAATAATAGATTACGCACATGGGACACCCTGTATACAATTGAATCACATTGGGTGCTTTTTCCAATAAAAAAACCAAAGTAATATCCTTTCAATTCGATCGATTCGCGATTGGTGAATTTCACAAAGATAAAATAAAAATTATTCGATAATGGTCCGAAGATGTAACAGGAACTTGGAATTTCGTGAACCGAGTAGATCCGATCGTCGATCGGAAGTTTTGCGTTTCCAACTATTTATTCTGTGATTCTATACAATTGCCTCAAGGTCTATGATTTCAAGACGATTGAATCGCGAAACCCGTTCGGGTTTCTCCGTGGGAATTTGTGACAGAATGGAATGAAGGAATATTAGCAAATTCAAAACGTAAAATCTCGGTCTATCCGTGATTTCTGAGGCCGTTTGAACTGAATTAAAAGAAGGGTTACACTTTATGAGAGGAAAATCCTACCTGCTTGAAGGTTCTTTTGAGAATATCCGTTGTTTACATATATGAACAATATATTCATATTTCGCTTATTCGTTCATTCTTGAGAGATAACTGAAATGAATCGATACGCTTGATTGATTTATCTTTGATTTATAATCGAATAAATACCTGAGAACCTCTCTTTGAACCAATTTCGAGCTAATTTTTCAACTCCAGATCGTGTTTACAAAATATGTAGTATTGACATCCATTTTATTATTCCTTGATATTCCTTCATGTTATTTACTGAAAATAAAGGAATAAACCGTTATGAGACACGAATATAATGCATAATATTACCTATAACGGTCCAATTCCACCAATTTTATACTTGAAATGATCTATTCCTCGTTCGTCGTTTGACGTTTTATGATAACTGACCGGGCTCGAACGAACATCGAAATATATCACTTCAAGATGGAAAAAATGAATTAGCGCGAAAATGGACTGAAAAAGGACGATTTTCAAACGCTTATTTGAGGTGTTTTTCTTTCGATTCGTGAATCGCAGGTGCTGTCTAGAGATTCGGAATCTCCTGTAGATTCTTATTCGAGTGCTTGGAAAACGCAAACAATCTTCAACCGCCCATATCGAGCGAAAAATTGATGCCGTATTTTCAAATTTGGAGCTCGCGTTCGGCTATCATCGGAATCGTATGAGAAACTATGACACTTCTGATCGAAATATCGAGGAAATTGCCGAATTTCGAATGAAGAATTCGCGGCCTTATATCGCTACTTGGATATGAAAATTGGTACCCAGAGATGGGAAATTTCACGTAGATTCGTTTTCTACCGATCGCGGGGCGATTTGTATCGTTTTCGACCGGCACGGAGGAAAACGTAGGTGTGGTTTTTGACGTTTCAGGAAGTCGCGAGTCTAAAAATTGCCGTTTTATATGCATATTTTTCGTATAGATTTCGAGGGCTCCGCGGCTGAGCTCGTAGCCACGCATGGGGACGTTCCTCGTCCAGAAAAAGCGACCCCCTCCCGCGAGATGCTCCGGCTTCGTAGGAGTACTTTCGCCCGTTTTTCGCCTTTGGGCGATTTCGCGAAAATGGCCGATTTCGCGATTTTCGTTTGAAAATTTCGGGCACTTTAAGAGCGCCCGGGGGGTGCTTCGGGGTCGCTTCTCCTAGAAGAGGATACGCCTTTTCGATCTGTTTTAAGATTCCCTCTCGAGCGGCCCTGCGGGCCGCTCGGAAAGCTACGCTTTCCGGGTCCCCGACGGGACCCGTTTCGATTTTTTTCTCTGGTCCCCGATCTTATTACTTTATTATATAGATTAGGGTAAGGTGGGGCAAGTTAGCGAATGGGGCAAGACGACGAATTTGATTTTGATGAAAATCAAAAGCAGAAATCTGTATTATATCAAACCCTGTGATGTCTAGCCGGGACCTAGTAATACCTTAAAAAGATATGTGGCGCTTTCTTCACTACGTTCGAATGTATGCTTGAAATTGTGTTTACTGGTTGGTCGTTATAATATTGCCGTGAGCTGAAGTAAGTTTCTGTGCAAAAAGTGAGGTCAGAACTTTTCCTTATTGAAGGTTATTTTGTTGCTAGGACCCAATAGATTGAGAATGTAAGTAGCACACACTAATTCTACTTATTGTTTGTTTTATTTATAACAATTTTGTCATAAATTCGCTCGGGGGCAAGTTGACGGGGGCAAGTTAACGAACTCGTCATCTTGCCCCAAGGAGTTTTTCTTGAAATATTTTTTTTTACAGATGGTGCGTAACTATGTGAGAAAAAGTGAACGCCGGTCGTGGTCAGAAGATAGATTAATTGCTGCGATTTATGCTGTCGAAAATGAAAATATGGCAGTTAATAGAGCAAGCATAGTTTATGAAGTGCCTGAATCAACACTGCGGAGGTATGTTAAAAAGAACAGGGAAAACGAAAAGTTACCAGAAAGCGGCGGCAGATTTAAGCGCACATTTACAGAAGCTCAAGAAATTGAACTCACTAACTATATCAATGATTTCAACATTAGAGCGTTTGGTATTACCTCTTTGCAGTGCCGAAAACTTGCCTACGAGTTTGCTGAAAGAAACAATATTCAACACCATCAGTTCAACAAAACTCTGAAACTGGCCGGTAAAGACTGGTTGATTTCTTTCATGAAACGGCGCAAAATCAGCTTGAGGACCCCTGAGTCTACTTCAATCGGACGTTTAATAGGGTTTAATCGAGTGGAGGTGATGAGGTTTTTTGATTTGATTCGGGAACTTAAAGTGAAATACAATTTCACACCTGATCGAATATATAATGCGGACGAATCAGGTTTGTCCACCGTTCCAACTAAGCAGCCAAAAATTTTATCTCCAACTGGATGCAAGAGAGTTGCGAAAGTGGCTAGTGGTGAGCGTGGCCGGAACACGACTGTTGTTTGTGCCATGAATGCACAAGGTTCGTACGTTCCACCCTTTTTTGTTTTTGCCAGAGTGAGAATGCGTCCTGAACTATTACATGGATGTCCCCCTAATTCCGGAGGTATAGCTCAACAGAGCGGATGGATGAACACAGATGCTTTTGTTCAATACCTTCATTTTATTAAATACACCTCTCCTTCTAACAAAGTTCCCGTTTTATTGATTGTTGATAATCATTCATCCCATACATCTTTAGAAGCAATCAATTTATGCAGAGAAAGTGGGGTTATTATGGTTGGTTTGCCACCTCACACAACTCACCGATTGCAGCCATTGGATGTGGGATTTTTTGGTCCTCTTAAAACATTCTATAGCCAGGCCTGCGACAATTTTTTGGTGGATAATCCTGGTAAAACTATAACAGATAAAGTCGTAGGACAGCTGTTTGGAAAAGCCTATTTAAAAGCAGCAAATTTCGGAACTGCAGTTGAAAGCTTCGCTAAATGTGGAATCGAACCCTTTGATCCGGACGTTTTTAGTGAAGCAGACTTTGCACCAGCTGCAGTTAGTGAGCGCAGACATGTCACCGCCGAAGAAGTCTCTACTGATGATGAACCACTCATCAACATAAAGAATAAACTAAAAATGGATCTGAAATGTCCTCAGAATCAGCTAGTTAATCCAGTTTGCAAAAAGTTTCTAGCGTGGTTGGACTTAAAAATGATGATGATAAAGAGAATGAAAGGGAGCACTTGGTACAGGAAGATTTGGCTGCCGCAGGTTCATCGGGTCTTCAAAACTTGAAACCCAATCACCAAATTAATTTTGTTGAGATTAGGCCTTTACCTGAAATAAATCGACCGGTCCTGAAAACGAACAGAAAAAAGCAGAAGGCATCGATATTGACTTCAACTCCAAATAAACAAGACCTTGAAGAGAAAGAACGAGAAAAAAATGAAAAAATTCAGGCTAAGAAAAGAAAATGTGAAGGAAAGGCTAAAAGAAACGTTTTCAAACCGACTGGAAAAAAATATAGTGAAGAGGCTCAAAAAGAATTTGAAATTTTTTGTCCCAGCTGCGAAGAACCATACACTGAGCCTCTAGTTGAAGATTGGATAAAGTGCGGTGTATGCGAAAATTGGTGGCATGAGGCCTGCACGAGCTACGAGAACAGGGGTGTCTTCATATGTGACCTTTGCATGTAATCGTCATCTTGCCCCAATATGTGCGTCATCTTGCCCCACTATTGGGGCAAGATGACGAAAAACGACAGTGAGAATGTTGCTAATTTCGAAAAAACAGCATTAACTCTACACCAGTTCAACACTGGACATAAATTTGATTTTGGATGTGTTCAGATTTTGGATAGGGAAGAAATTGGGTATAAACGAAATGTCAGCGAAATGATTCATATTAAAAAGAATAACACTGTAAATCACAGAACAGATATAAAAAATCTCAGTATAATTTATAATAATATATTAAGAAAATAAGATCACTGGCCATGTTATGTTGGACTAAGTCCATGCAGGTAAGAAGTTAAGATTAGATGCCATAACCATGTTTGTTAATGTCATGTTTGTGTAACCTGTATATGGAAGAAGACCAATGTGCTTGCCTACTCTTAGACGAAATACTTCTATAATATATATATATATATATAATAGACTTTTTTCTTACTTTTATAATCTGACGAAATTGCTTCTACAGTAACTAGGTAATAACATATTTTTTAGAGTTTCACCATATGTTTTATCCTGATATATTTTTAGCCCTGAGAAAGAAACAATTTGTTTCGAAACGTTGGCGTTTGTTACAAATCGAACAATTTAATAATAAACGAGTGTCCAAAAATCCCGATAAATTTCATTTACTATACTATTACAATGGATGATAACCAGACAATATATAAGAGATATATTTCCTGTATACGCTTTAAATAAGATAATGTAATGAAAGTTTGAATAAATTCAATACTTTGTTTATGATAATCATTTTTTCAATTTTACAAAAGAAAGTTCACCGTAATGATAAGAAAATTTTTCTAGTTTCTTCATATCTTCTCTGCCGGACTCATGGGGTTTTTCTCGACCGCCATGAAGAATCGATTCTCTTGCGTTGCAAGGCCGACGCTTTGTGAATTTTACGACCTCACTTCCTACCGACCTTTTTCGCAACAACTTTCAGTAGACTATTCTTGCCAATAAGCTTTCCTGGTTTTCACTGGCCGATCAATCGATACCGACATTAGCTTTATTATTATGTTTTGACTGGGACCGAAGTATCATTGTTTCAGCCTTCGATTTCAGGAATAAACCCTACCTCCGAAAATGATTCCACAAAAAGGCTCTTATTTGATCGGGTGTAACTGAAGTATTTCTTTTCGTAGCTAGTTACGATAAGTAAAATATTTCGCAACTGATGATGTTGAATAAATTTCGCCGCTGATTGTGAAAAACGTAGAATCATTATAAGATCATACAAACTACTTGATGTACCAACGTCATTAAAATTGATGTATTATTTAGGTAACAATAGATACATGAATGGAAAAATCCCTTCCCTACAATTATAAATGCGAATGTAAGTTTGTTTTTACGCTTTTACGCAAAAACTACTTAACCGATCATCATGCAACTTTGTACATATACTCTTGAAGGTATTAGAAGTAACATAGGATACTTTTTGTTAAAACAAAATTTTTTACGAAAGATAAGAAAATTGTTTGTCGAAAAAATCGGCAAATTTAGCTACTTCAATGCCATCTAGCATTACAGTAATGAAGTATTACTGTAATACCGTCCCACTGTATTATCGACGGTAACGACAATGTCTAATTCAATTGAGTAAAGTTGCAACTGTTTCTAATTTTTCTCTATTTATTGTTATTTTCTTCTGTAGCACATGCGGTATAGAACTATTCAAATTTTTGAGTTTATCCATAATTATAGTGGTTAGCTGTTACTTTATTATTCTAGATCTTACTCGCAGACGTAAATTCTTACTCTTTTCTTTGAAAATGCCTCGGAAGCGGAAATGTTTATATAATAAATATATTTTAATATTTGTTGCTGCATTTCAATAAGCATATTTTAAGGTGTTGAAACTTCATTGTATGTAGTAATTTTTTTTTTTTTTTTATCTCAGTCTAGCATTAAAGTTATCAATAAAATATCTCTCATACTTATTTAATGGCTCCACTGCGGGCGAAGCCGCGGGTAAAAAGCTAGTAATTAATAAATATTAATAACACAATTTGAACAATAAGTTACATTGACCTCAGCGACCAACGAATTTTTTTGTGTGGCATTAATTTGGGTATTGTGAATGTTATGTTCTCCAAGAATTATTGTCGCAATATTTGTTTATTGATTATCGAATTCTCTAAGTAACCTCCAGCAACCGTTTAAGACCTTCATGCTGTTTGATTCTCAGCAAATCAGCTGAAGAATCCGCAAGCAGAGGAAGTAGTTGATGACCGCTGAAAACAGTGAGCAGTATACAAACAAGGAATTGACAACTAAATACTGGGCGAAAATTTTCGGGGAATTTCCAATTGTGTCAATACCTGCAGGTGGCCTTTCACATTTTCTATTCAAATATTTGACAAAAATTTTGTCCTGCTTTACATATGATGGCCTTAGATCAACGTATTTGCTAACCTTTTAGATGCAATGTATACCGTCAAAAGCTCCTGCTGTTATAGCAAAATCTCGACATACTTTCGTCTTTGTGTTAAGAATGGTCACTTCAACAAATTCCTCATGAAACACTACATCCTCTACGCGAAGAAAAAAAAGGTAAATTAATCTTTTCGGCAAGCTCCAGATACTTTAAGGATCAAAGCTACCTTATTCCTTAAATGATGCTCATCGAAAGCTTCTTTCAGAATATGGCAATGTTTTCTTTACTAAAAGCTTTTTACTTTTTAGGATAGCAACCTTCAGAAGTCGTTTTAAAAATGCCAGTTAATTTGTATGCTACTTGATGTCAATATTTCTCTTCAAGCAAATTTGGTTCTTAACATTGAATATAAGCATAATTTGAGTTTATTCGAGAAAAATTGTACGTATATGGCCATAAAAATTTTCAACATGCTACCAAGACATGCGCAAAGTTTATTTGATGGAACAACCTTTAAGCGAGAAATTTATAAGATTATTTTGAAAATTGAGCCCTACACTATTGAGGAATTTGAAATGTATTGTCGATCTATGACACAGGTCCAGTTGCTTTAATTTAATGGTTGTATTTTTGATATATATTTTCTTTTGATACTTTGTAAGTTTTTATTGACCTGTTTTCTTTTCTTTGATGTAATAATTGTTGATGATATGGAAAATAAATTACTATTCTATTCTATTCTAAGCTCCATTCTTTTTTTGTTTTCATGAAAACTAGTAGCTAGCAAAACTTTTTCGTTCAAATGAGCAATCCCCGTTTGTACACAGCATAAACAGAATTTGGGATAGGGTAAATCATACTTGCTTCTCGGACTTCTTAGGAATAATTGTAGATAGCGCAGTTTGAGCTACTTCCTCGATATCGCTCGGTACGTCGTTCTTTAAATCAGACATTGAACATCGCCATATTATTTCTTCTAGTTTGAAACAAACTCGAGGAATCATTTTAAAAAAAAAACATAATTTTCACCGAAAAAATTTGAAGCACCCTGTGCTAATATTAACGAAATTCAAAAGTTGCATGACCTTTCCATATTTTTCTACTTTGACATTAAGAGACTTCAATAACAGAAATCAACAAAATTATCGAACTTAGCGAAGTTGCCAGAATCCTTAACACATTTTTTACTATCGGACGTTTTCATAACGTATTGAAAACTACGGATGGATAGCTATCTCCGATTTGTCTATCTATATTTGTCGCTATCTATCTGTGTTTAGCATTCCACAAACATTTTAAGGTTTAACCTTACCTATCCATGGAAGATGATAGATGCCTCCTTTTCGGTAGATCTATGTGCGATAAATTGACTCTGTTTTCAACAAGAGTACAATGGCTCTCTGGTAAGCATATACGAGTACGGATCTATCGGCCATAGGGTCGAGGCCGGATGAGGGAAACAAAATTTTTTGTGGGTCCAACGTTTATTTTTTTAATGATTATTTATCGATACAATTATTTTACTCTCTTTTGATTTGGGGTAATTCGTATTCAGAATTTTTGTGATCCAGATAATAAGTAAGCTCACTCAAAATTGCACCAGCGTAAAACCTTTACAATTTTTGCTAACTCATCGATATATGTGCAGAGATGTTTCGAAATGGTGCAGTTATTTCGAATTTGACTGTTACTTTGATCTAAATAAACACGAACGATATTCTGACATCTATATACCACCCGTAGGTGAAGAAGCGGTTAATTTAGTTAAGCCAAGGCGAGAGAGAGAGAAGATATTATTCGTATACCGAATAATTATGACGAATGGTTGAAGATGTTCGATGCTGATGAATCATGAAGGAAAAAATATTACGATCACCATTGAATTAAAGAGATAGATGTTTAATGGCCTCATTTTGTATACAAAATATTTGCCATTGGGAATGTCAATAGTCAATGTTTGAAGAGAAAGGATTTTTTAGAGTAGCATGCATATATAAAAAGAAACGTTACGAAGCATTTCTGTTTTTATGCCTACGATATGAAAGAGGGACGAGTTCTGAATCAGTCGAAACCTATATGCAAATTCATAATCATTCAAGACAGTCATGTGATCAAAAAGTTCTTCATAAACTTTTAGCTTGATCGTCTTTTTAGTCGTTACTGGCCGGTAAATGATTTCACCTACTAAAGATCTTTTTTGGCATCTTTGGTTAACTTCAAATTTCTTTGAAACGCAGGTAAGCGAATAACAATGAAAGTTTTCATCTATGGTTCGCTATCTGACCTTTTTTCGAAAAAAGGAATAGATGTGGATCGCCAGTAAGAATCATTATCAGCAAGTGGATTATTGAAGCAGAAACATGTACTAAATGCCAGATAAAATATTTCAACCTCAGCTCCAATTCATCCATAGATTTGGAGATTAGATAGGTTATTAAAAACAGCCGTAAGCCGTTGCTATTGAGAGTACGGTGCAAGTAAAGACAAGAGTATGAACAACTCAAATTCAAGGCACGACTTAGTTAAGTTTGTCTTATGCATAAACCGCTGCAAATGGGCAACAATAGAGCAAATTCTCAGTTGGGATCTTTAGTTACGAGTCACCTGCAAAGCAGTAAAACTGTAGATGAGATTCGATGCTGGATTCACGCTCATAAAAATATTATTCATCCAAATGTTTTGGAGATAGTTTGAAAGTAGCTAGTAATTAATGGAATATTTTTTTGTTTATATAAATGAATTTGACGTTGGTTTAAATTATTTCACTTTATAAGTAGCGAAACTCTTACAGCGCAGCTATTATTTATAATAGTTTCATCTTCAAAAAATCTCTAATAAAAATTCAAGAAACTTCGTCACTTAGTATACCTTACCTGCTCAAAGGTTACTGACCGATTCTTAACCAAATATCTCATAAACTAGTAATATGTTTCTCCATTTTCATAATTCGCATGATATGAAGGTTATATAGGCCTTGGGCTTATCCAGTTATATAATTCGAACTGGTTTATGCATTCAAACGATTACAACGTAATTAAACGTCCATTATCGATTTTATTCCAATTGAACTTGTTCGACTCGATAATTTTCTCGTTAGGTTCAGCACCTTGAATCTCGATGAGAAAAAACGATTATGATTCATCGATTCGACTTCATTAAACTCAGGAGAACTGAAAGACGATTTCAATTTCAACGATGGTATACGTATAACATTTGTTTCTACAATGAACAAAATGTTTAGAACTGGGTAGATATCCCTTAGATTTCTCTGGGAGCTAGAATGAATACGTAAATTTAAAGTTGTAGAGGACTATACGACCTTGTTTCTGCACCAAACTCCGTAAAAAAAATCACTAAACATGGTATCTTCATGTAAGACGAATGTGCTCCGCAGGCTACTGTATTTTATTTAAGCAAACTTAGCGGACGTCAAGCTTTTGGCAACAACGACAGTTGAAAAATGTAAAAAAGCAGTGTCGTGAAATTAGGGGCTTTTGCGCGCCTGCTCTAAAGTATTATTCCGCACTCTGAAACAGGCGCCCCAAGGATCTGAAAGAAGGGACAAACCTATATCTTGAATTAAACATACCTAAGCGTAGTCATCTTCTGCAGGGCATAAATGCTACGGTAAACCGGAGAGTAAAACTGTCCAGGTATACCTGCGCTGGTCTGCCTCGTGTGTGGGGACGTTCCGGTAAACCGGACGGGTCGTGTGCTCGTTAACAGCGACCGTACTGTCCACTAGACCAAGTCGAATCTCGAATTTGCTCCGGCGACCTGTGCAGGTTTGAAAAATTCGACAAACACGCTCCGGTCGACCTGCGCAGGTATACCCGTACAGTTTTCTTCTCCGGTCTACCGTAACTTGTATGGCCTCCCTGCATTAGTAATATTTTTGCAGCTGCGTGTGAGCATTGCCGAAAGTATAACGCCCCACTTCCAGCTGTAGAAACAGCGAAAATTCGTAAATTGCAAAGAGGGTTTGGTACGTTGAGCACTTCACCAACGGTGGTGAACGTAATTCTTGAGCTAAAAGATATTTTATGAGTGGAAAAATTGGCTTGGGTTTACTCTACCCTGATTCAATTTTAGAATATGCAATATAACAATACCTTAGTACAGCGTTTCTCATCTGGTGGGTCGCGACCCGGTGCCGGGTCGCCAAAAAAATACCGGGTCGCCAGCATTGCCTCCATATTTGAAGTAGGTACTTAGAGATGGTCGATTTTCGATTTTTCGATTTTTGACTAACGAGACAATGATGATAAGTCGACAGGCAGATTGTAGGTATTGTAACTTGTGACACAGCACTGAAGGACATATTCGAGCCAAAAACCATTGATAGATTTTTGGTTATCTTGTCGTCAGGAATACCCAATTGTAGCTAATCAAGCAATACAGTTTTTAATGCCATTTGTCACAACCTATAAATGTGAAGCAGGTTATCCACATTAGCTTACCTCAAAAATAAATTTAGAAAGCGACTTGAAGTCGAACCAGATCTCAGAATAAAACTGTCATCGTTTTCGGTGGACTTGGATGCCTTGGTCAAGATTAAACAGCTTCATACTTCTCACTGATTGTAGTAATATACATTATAACGGGTCGTTATATTTACAATAAAAATAAACCGAATGGAAATAAAGCGAAGAATGAATCGAATAATACACAAAAGAACAATGTGTCATGTGGCGCAGATTTTGATAAGGAACCTCTTCGATCCCGGGCATTCTCTTTTCACGTGTCGAGATATACACTGAATTTGGTTAATGAATTGGGGATTTTTGGAAAAATTTGGATTGTGTATCGCTAAATAGCGGATATAAACTCGATTCGTGTGTTGATTAATTAGATTAATTCGTAAACTGACGGATTGAAGGAGAATTTTGTGCAAAAAGGATCAGAACGATGTAAGTTTCATTTATTTGTTGGTTTCCATTGGTTATTTGCGAGATTCAGCTTGTAATTTCCTTCTCTATTTATTGTAGCCTTTTTTTATTTGGGTCTGGGAATAACTTTTGACAATAATTGAACGACACTGTCGATTACCGGAGCATAATATTTTGGAATTCTCGAAGAGCCCGTGAGAAAGACCGTCCACCATCACCTGGACCTGCATTCGCTGGATCCTAGTTTACGCACTCGGCCGCTAGTCAAAGGTCGTATGAATTTCATTTATTGTTTAAGCCTGAAAGTTATATTTCCGGAAAGATTGACAATAATTCAGCGAGGGAGTACAATCGAGTCTTTCGTGTTTTGATTATCGGTTTTTGTTTCTTAATTGTGTAATTTTGTAGGAGCTAGGTTCTTAATATCTAGCATTTGTATTTACCTGCGACATTAATTCTGTATATATAAATATCATGTGTAATTATGTTGATGTATAATGAATTTGATGTACAGGGCGGACCATTAACGTATTTCAAATAATTTTGTTTTTCTGTGAACATCTTACCGGAATAAAGCAAGTTTGGCCAATCTTCTTTGTCTGGGATTTATCATTTGTTGAGATTTAGCTTCAATACCGTTAATGTCACGCATTTCCATTCATTTAAATTTCTCTGATTTGTAAATATTATTGCGGAGTGATTATAGTAGAATATAGATCAAGGTTTCTTGACTTTTTATTTCTCGGTTGATCCAACATTTTTGGGTATTCGAATGAGTGATCATTTCACAATTTAGATCTCTTATATCCAGATAGTGAGCGTGATAGTTAAAAGTAAAAATTGTGTGGCGCCTCCGGTTAACTAATATGTATATTTATTGATTCTTGTGGTCGAACCTACCCCATCTCGACTGAGTTGCTGGCCTGTCACGCTTACGAAAGCTGTCACCTGCTTAACCCAGTATTGAATTCGTCTAATTTATGTTAATTGGTGAGATTTTTTAAAATTCTTTTAGTATAATAGTGAAAGGACATTATTGTTTTTTTTTATTGTTAGTTTGAGGCGTAACAACATATTAGCAATAGCTGTATTTTATTCTTCCCCAATACCGTTTTTAGTGGGTTCAAAAACTTAAGTGGGTCACGAAGGAGGAGTATGAAATTTACCGGGTCACAGTAGAACAAAGTGTTGGAAACGCTGCCTTAGTATAATTAAAAATTTTTTGTTGCTGTCCGACAAATATCTTATAGGTATCTAAATACTTAGAGAAAAATTGAAAATTTTAAAACTTGACTTGCCTCTTGAGATTTTACAAAATTTCACAAAATACAGAGGCCATAACTTTGTAGCGGCACTCTGTCAGTTGCAGGGCACTCTATAGCGCCACGCATAGCTTAATTCACAGCGCTTCGGTGGCCTAGAGGTTAGCGCTCAAGTTTCACACCGACTAGGTACTAGGTGCCGGGTCAACTCCCGGCGGCTCCCTCAAACTTCTAACCCCTGCGTCTATGGCATGGCGCACACAAGCCATACTGATGAGTCCTATTGTGTGCGCCAGGGACGAAACGCATAAGTAGGCATAAAACTTCCGATCCTACAACTTTCGTATGAGTATTCGAATGCTATTCTTCGTGTGTACGGTACTCGGTAGACTACTTCTTTGATTTCGGAGTGAAAAGGTAAATCTATCTTTTACTCCCGTTTCATCCTTTGTTCTGAACAACTAACAAAGGATGAAACGAGAGTAAAAGATGGATTCACCTTTTCACTCCGAAAAACTGCTTGCTTTTGCTCCGGTATTAGCAAACACGGCACCTATTTGAAAAACATCTCTTTCATACACAAATATAGAAAATTAGCTGTAACTATGATTGATTCTAATATCGAACATAATTTCTATCCTAAATACTTAGGAGTTAAATTATATTCATCTCTAAATTACAAGGCTCATTGAGAAGATCTGAGCCTGATACTGAAAACTAGGAATAATTATAATGTAATACATTGTGTTCCGGAGTTGATATTTTTCATGTCTCATTGTTAAGAATAAAGAAAGTGGTAATGGCTGATCTAAAGGCATCGGGGCTGTGATTGTTATCGATTAGTTTTCAAAATTGTTAATTTTGTTGTTACACACTTGTTTATTTTTTTACTTGGTGCGTAGTGCACATTTATTTACTTAGTACGTAGTATATTTTCTGTATAGAGGGTGGATTGTATATGGTGGGGGTTAGATGATGTAAGATCTTTTTATGTTTGAAAAATTTACAAATATGTGAATACTCTATTGGGCGGATGCCTGTTTGTATTCTTTGTTTCAATAAATAAATAAATAATATTCTTCAGAAATTAGCTGGATCATCTTAGGGTGCTGATGCTTCCACTCTTCGCACAGCATCTCTAGCCCTAGTTTTTTCTGCAGCTGGGTATTGATACTCTGTTTAGTTTAATAGTGTACATACACAAAAAATCGTTGCACAATTGAATACAGCGATGAGAACAATTACTGGCACCATAAGATCTACACCGGTTCATTGGTTACCAGTTTTGTATAACATTGTCCCTCCCCATATTCGCAGATAAACTGAATTCTTGGAGCAAATATCATTCTTTTCCTAATTTATTTCCAATTATTTCACACATTCCACAAAATAGAAATCCCAGGTTGAAGTCGCGCAAGCCATTCCGGGATAATACGTTCTTCAATATTTATATTAACGATGAAGAATTATGGAAGATTGAATGGAACTCTTATGAAATGTTCAATAAATTTCTGACCCTTCTGAAAAAATTCTTCCAAGAAAAATTTGGACAGTTCTAAATCGTTTGAGAGTCATGGTCGTACCAATAGCATGCTATTCACATGGAACTCAATTCCAAGAGTAAGTTGTGAATGTAGATATAGAGAAGAAACAGTTCCTCATCTCATCAATGATTGTGTATATATGTTTCAATATGGTTTTAGGGCTATTCATGATGTTTCCAATTCTTCCTTGAAATGGCATATAAATTACAAAAAAATTTGATACCTGTATTATGTATTCAGTTTTTTTTCTGCTTCCGTCTTCTTATTCTCACATTCGACATGTGCAACTTGAAGAAGCCTCTGAGTAAATAAAACATGTACAATTTTCAAGAATTGGTTTTTTCAACAGTTTGTTCCAGAGGTTAGAAACTTTCTGAGAACTCAGAATCTTCCTGAGAAAGCGTTGCTTCTTTTAGACAATGTACCATCCCATCCATCTGCTGAGGAATTGAAATCCAGTGATGGAAATATTTTTGTGATGTTTATGCCACCAAATGTTACGCCTCTTATACAACCGATAGATCAGAATGTGCTCAGGCTCACAAAACTTCATTAAAGAAATCTCCTTCTTAGTTCTGTCGTCAGAGGGGAGGATGCGGTAGGATCTGCTCTCAATAAACTCACACTGAGGGATGCAATGATGAATTTCGCTTCTGCGTAAAACAAGTAGAGTCCTCAGGTTATTAAAAAATGTTGGAATAAGATGTTGATGAATACCGAGAATGATAATGACCAAAATTTGCTAAATGAAGAAGATTTGCCAGTATCAGTTTTGCAGAAACAGCTTGCTTAGACGAGAGGTATGGAGTCTGTTGTTGGACAAACGATTTCTCTTCTCCAAGCTTTACAACCTATAGAATATACAGGACAAGATATAGATGAATGGAACAAGGATGAAGATACAAATCCAGGAGAGTTCAGCGAATCTGAAGAAAGTGACTGTGAAATTGCTCCTGAGTCAGTTAAAGTCTCACACGCAAAAGCAGTTCAAGCTTTGAACGTAGCAATCGAGTGGGCAAAAGAGAATACCCTGGATTTGACTGAGATACTGACCCTGAAAAACATACAGGAAAAAGCTTTTTTATCGAAATTTGCTGCGAAGAAGACTCAGTCTGAAATTACATCATTCTTCTCTACAAAAGATTAATCATTATAATCAACTTTTATTTTTTAATACATGAAGTTTGTTTTCGTTCAATAAATTTTTGTAACTTTATGTGTATCATTATCATTCATTATTCCAATAATCATTAACAACTGGAACCTAGAAAAAATGTGAAAAATTAAATTTCATTGACCTTCGCAAATATGAACAGTCCCTGTAATATGAACAAGCCATAATTTTTCTTGTTCATATTAACGCGATTGTACTGTATATACAGGGTGAGTCTTTGACCACTGCGTTAATTTTAACCATAGGTTCTTGAGATCAAAAGAAACACTTTTTCCATTACGGTTTTTCTATATTCAGCTGCGTTGAAAAGTTATAAGCATTTTAAGTTTTCACATTGGGCAAATACCCCTCTGTAGTCGAGTATAGTTTGAATGAAAAATACTTTCCACAGCATCCACTATTGAATCTGAATTGTTTAAAAACATTATTTTCCCTCTAAGAAATGATTCACTCACTCATGTTTCATCCGATGAGGTCCATATCCAGAAAGAAGATACAAAATACTAACTTTCTGGTAAAAAAAATTCAACACCATAAACATAGATTTTTGTTGTTCTACTATATTTTCTTTCTACTTCCAGATTATAAACCATGCCTTTCTAGTGAGGAATTCCAAAAAAAACCTCAGAATTATTGGGTGTTATCATCATACATTTGTAATTTTCTTCTTAAAATTTCCAAATCATGAAAACCATCATTTCTATGAAAACTTCCAAGGCAAGAGGTTGTCACTGTGCTTTTTTTTTCACTCAAAGCCAGAAAAAATCATCTATGATTTTCCAATCACTGATATTTCTGAAGTTTCTTCTCCTTGACAGAGACCAGTGAACAGGTCTATGAGGTCTCTTGATATACTGTTAAAAATATGAAAATCTTTTTCGAAATCTTCAACAACAATGAATGATGTCACAACGAATAATCATTTCAAAGTGATGTTACTTTGCTTGATGATTATTTTCTGTACTGAATCCCAATAACAATTTACCTGGATAGATTACAAGTATTTCCAGATTTAGGTGTGCAATTATACTTTCTTGAAGAAATACCTAAATTTGATTTTGAAAAATCAACTAGGTGTTCTTTAATAAAAATTTTTTTGTTAAATCACTAATATGAATCTATTATGTTTAGACTATAATTACTGATTACTGATTTTTATAATCAGAATATCTGTTTTAATTACGTAAACAAGAACATAAATATTGAATAATGGTTATTCATAGATTATGTCAAATTTTAATACCATAGAATATTAATTTATTACCGAACCCGAGGAGCGAAAAAATTAATATTTGCAATGTTTTTTTAAATGAAAGATAATATCTGTAACTATTATTGATCTTTAGTTATAATTTTCCTCAGAATAATTAGAGTGAATTATTATCACATTAAAATATTATAACGTCTCTGTGGTGGGTAGTTCCAAATAAAAAAGTGTCCTGTGGTTCCTTGTTGTTTTGACACTGTTTGAAACTGTCAACAGTTATTTGTAGCTTTCTTTCAGAAAAATGTGGAAAATATTGGAAGGATAATATCGATAGTTTTAAATTATTCAATTCAGTATGAAATGATTATGGTCAGAAAATGCATTCTTTTCTAATCATTCTTGTTTATGAGCTTATAGCTTCCAGTTTCAATATTGATTGAATTTTAATTAACGATGCATCATAACAAACATTCAGAAATATTAAAACTAAGTCAAATTCTATTATCTCCTAAGTTTGTGAACAAGGTTGAATCGGTGTATGAAATAAAGATAATAAAGGTATAAAACAAATCTACGAGACTGGGTTCGAAGTTTTTAAAACTCATATGAGCTCAATTTGCAGCACTCCTATGTTAGAATAGATATCATTTGATGAACCCTGAAAGTCTGAAGCTATAAAAAACCAGCTCTTCATAAAGACAAGTCTTCAATTTAACAGGTCCTGACAGAAAATACTTTACCTATTTCAACAGTCAAAATATACCGAAGAGTGATGGAAAACTTTTTCTCTATTTATTATGGAATATTATTCTGGATTAAATATTAAACAAGGTGCTAGACATCATTAACAATGAATACAGCAAATGGCAATTTAGATTTTGTGGTGAATGTAAGACAAAAATTGTTCAGTGGTTAATTTCATCTATAGTGTTTAGTGGTGGAACCATAGACTGGAGAGATTTCCCCAACCTTTTGTAGAAATATTTAATAAAGACATAAAATATGGCAACATTGAACAAATCTGATTATTGAATCATTTCAGCACAGAGTTGGATTTGGGAAAATCAGAAAATTTGGACAAAATTATATCGATTCAATTCCTTTCAACTTCAAATATCTCAAGAATGGTGCAATTAAGGAGAAAAGATGAAGAATGATTTTATATGCAAAAAAAGACTAATGATTCCAGGAAGTACGAGATACGGACCTTTAGTTCAAGCGATATTTGTTTTTCATGCAATTTAACCAATCTGTAGAGTACTAGTGAGAAACCCACAAGAAGTGGAATAAATCTATTGATGCCAAAATATGCACGAGTGTTATCAAAAACCTTCTACAAGAGATCATTTCAATTGATATTGTCGTTTGAATATTACAGGTGAAAATGCAATTTTTTTATGAAATTTCAACACTATATCTTTTGAACGGGGCCAAATTTGGAAAAATGTTATAGGAAGAAAATGTTTCTTTTGACGTCAAGAATCTATGGTTAAAATTAACGCAGTGGTCAAAGACTCACCCTGTATATATATCTTGCAAGATCACTTTACGATTGCACATGATTAGTTTCAAGATTGTGCCATCGTTTTGCCAATAATTAAAACATTTTTTAAAGGAGCTTTCAGGGATGGCTTGAACGAGGCAAATCTTCGACAGCACCCTCCATTTATTTCCCATATTCATACAAACATCCTGTATAGTGTCCGCACCCCTCTGCCAACTCTGAATAATGAAAGATCTTCATACCGTAAGAGTAAGTTTAAGTTACGGTTTTCGTGCACCTCCAACTGTGGAGATCAGATAGATTATTAGTCTGTTCTAGTTCCGCATGCATATCTAAAGTTGGATGTAGAGATGATGATTACGGCGCTGGATATCATCACGAATGGGCAATCAATCCAATACGTTCTCGTATGCGCCCTTCTATTAAGGAAGAAACGAAGAGTTTGTTCAACCAGGAAGAGAGCGGTAAAAGAGATGCAACTATCCGAGGTGACACTTCTTCAAAAATACCAAACAATGCGAAGGATGGTAGGTTCTTCATGTTGACGTTTTGAATAAAAAGCTCCTCTACCAATAGTTTATGTATAGCTAGTTCTATATTTATTGACATGAACGAGGGGGTGCTTAGAAATAGAGGAATTAAGTTGGATTAAATCCATTTAAGTATAATTCCAGTTGTAAAATTAAACTTGTAGGCTTTAACTATAAGCAGAAGCTGATCAACTCTCATTTGGTTCTTAACGTAACGGAATGAAATATATATATGTTTTGATTTTTGTAAATCTTTTATATCCGCCAAGAAACATTGAATAATATCATTCAATTAAAAATAAATGCAAAGAGCACATTGCGATGTGGTGTGACTTTAAAATTGGCCGAAATCTGACTGAATTCCAATCATAGATGATGATATGAAAAAAATTGATTGCGTTTTCAATAATGTTGGAAGGCAGTACAGAGTTATCGAATATTGCAATACGTCTTTAATAAAAGATACTCTAATAAAGAATCCCTTTATGTTGTGGTCACATTTGATTAATCGATTTTCTTTGATTTCTCAGTTTATAATGGGCATTTCCTTTTATTCGCCACTGGGATTATATAGTGAGGGAGCCCAAGGGAGGATTTCGGGAGATACTGAAATTTAATAGTTAAATATACGAGGAGATACCTGGTACCCGATAAATACCTCCACCAAATATGAGCCCCGTATATGTGACCGGCTATCAATGATAAAGGATCAGATTAGAAAAAAAAAATTAACCTTCTGAATTTTGTGAATGAATTCTTCCATCATCTATGATTTTCCAATCACTGATATTTCTGAAGTTTCTTCTCCTTGACCGAGACCAATGAACAGATCTATGAGGTTCTCTTGATATCATACTGTTAAAAATATGGAAATCTTTAACAACAATGAATGATGTACTACGAATAATTAATTTAAACTGCTGATGTTACTTTGCTTGATGATTATTTTCTGTACTGAATCCCAATAACAATTTACTTGGATAGATTATAATTATTCCCAGATGTAGGTGTGCAATTATACTTGCTTCTGAAAAAAACCAACTAGGTGTTTTTGTTAGATCATTAATATGAATCTATTCTGTTTAGACTATAATTAATTATTGAAAATGCGTAAATTTTTGGATTTTATAATCAGAGTATCTGTTAGATAAATATTGAATAATGGTTATTCATAGATTATGTCAAATTTTTAAACCTTGCCATAGAATATCAATATATTACCGAACCCCAGGGGAGAAAAAAAATAATTATTTCAAAGTTTTTTTGAATGAAAGATAATATCTGTAACCATTATTGATCTTTAGTTATATTTTTTTTCAGAATAACTAGAGTGATTAAAATTGATGACGAGATATTGTTGATGATGGAGCTCGTGTTGAATGATTATTTGGGCTATTACCATCATCTATTGTGGATGTAATGTTTTTTAATTTTTTTTTGGAAAACATTACATCCACAATAGATGATTATTTGGGCTATTACCATCATCTATTGTGGATGTAATGTTTTTAATTTTTTTGGAAAACATTACATCCACAATAGATGATGGTAATAGCCCAAATAATCATTCAAAACGTGATTAAAATGTTATTATAACGTCTCTGTGGTGGGTAGTTCCCAATAAAATAGTGTTCTGTGGTTCCTTGTTGTTTTAATTCTGTTTGAATATCTCTGTTCAATATTGATAGAATTTTAATTGACCATGCATCATAACAAACATTCAGAAATATTAAAACTAAGTCAAATTCTATCATCTCCTAAGTTTGTGAACCAAGTTGAATCGATGTATGAAATAAAAATGTGAAAACAAATCTAGGAGACTGGGTTCGAAGTTTTTAAAACTCATATGAGCTGAATTTGAAGCATTCCTATGATAGAATAGATATAATTTGATGAACCCTGAAAGTTTGATGCTATAAAGAACCAGCTCTTCATAAAGACAAGTCTTCAATTAAACAGATCCTGACAGAAAATACATTACCTATTTCAACGCTTATTACTACAATATACTGAAGTACCTATGTGAGTGATGGAAAACTTTTTCTCTATTTATTATGGAATATTACTCTGGATTAAATATCAAACAAGGTGCTAGACATCATTAATAATGAATACAGCAAATGGCAATTTGGATTTTGTAGTGAATGTAAGACAAAAATTGTTCAGTGGTTAATTTCATCTAAAGTGTTTAGTGGTGGAATCATAGACTGGAAAGATTTCCCCAACCTTTTGTAGAAATATTTATTAATGACGTAATATATGGCAACATTGAACAAATCTGATTAATGAATCATTAGCACAGAGTTGGATTTGAGAAAATCAGAAAATTTGGACAAAATTATATCGTTTTAATTCCTTTAAACTTTAAATATCTCAAGAATGGTGCAATTTAGGAGAAAAGATGATGAATGATTTTATCTGCAAAAAAGACTAATGATTCCAGGAAGTACAAGATGCGGACCTTTAGTTCAAGCGATATTTGTTTTTCATGCGATTTAACTAATCTGTAGAGTAGTAGTGAGAAACCCACAAAAAATGGAATAAATCGAATGATGCCAAAATATGCATGACTGTTATGAAAAACCTTTTACAAGAAATCATTTCAATTGATATTGTCGTTTGAATATTACAGGTAAAAATGCAATTTTTTTATGAAATTTCAACACCATCTTTTGAACGGGGCCAAATTTGAAAAAATGTTATAGGAAGAAAATGTTTCTTATGACGTTAAGAATCTATGGTTAAAATTAACGCAGTGGTCATAGACTCACCCTGTATATATATATATATATATATCGTTCAAAGAAAATCATCGGTACTTCATGTCATTTCTCTTTTCTCTTGAGTAAATGAAAAAAATGATCATATCTTCAGATGGAAAAAAGCTACGACAATGAAAGTTGAGGATGAGTAAGATATCGATCACCTCAATATATTCACGAATTATTATTGAAATCCGAAAAATGTCTTATAAGATATCGAGTATTAAAACATTTTTTCTGGGAACTTTTTGAAATTTTTCTAGCGTGACGATTTCTGAGAAATTTTGCGAGCCGTTTTGTTTCAGCCTTCCTCAACGATATTTCTAGTATCAACTTTATCGGATGGATATTCTAGTAGTTATCGAGGAAACAAAATTTCAGCTGCTCATAACTACTGAACCATCCGACGGATGTGGCCCAATGACGAACTTGATCGAGATATTTGGACAATTATCCTATTCTTAAAATATGAAAACTCTAGCTCATCTCGTTTGGATGCTAGAGAGGATACTGCCGGCCGGACAGACTCAACTTTCGCCACGGATTCTTCATCAGGGAGTCGAACCCAATCTATTGAGACCGTTTTCGGCTCGATATTCGAAAATTACAGACATTTGGGCAAAATGATAGGCACTCTGTTCTATGAGCTATCTGAGCTATCGATTCAAATTTCCCGTCATTCTTTCACTGGCGCCGATCTCAGCGCCATCTGAAAATAGGTGTTTTTTTTAAGGGAGACAGAAAATTACATCGGACACGAATCGAATCGAATCGAACCATGCTCGAACCTAGCATGAAAATTACAGTAGTCGTTCGGGTGTGATTGTGCCTACGAAAGGACAGAACCGATTTCGATCCCGGATTTTTCATCAGTGAGGTCGAACAAAACGATTGATACCACTTTTATTAAAATATTCGAAAAATAGAGACTTTTGGGCGAATCTATAAGCACCAAAGGCGCAAAAAATGTTCAACTTTCCCATGGAAGCGTCAGTCTTCACCTGGTAGAACTGGTTCATCAGGAAAAATAAAAATAGTAGTAGTAGTTATTATCAATATTTTTAATGCTGTCGTTGATCGCTCAGCCATTCGATATCCGAAAAGGAAGTGACAAATTTTCCAGAAAATAAACCAGACATTATCAATCTTTCGATCAACCGTGAAAGCGGCTTAATCACCGTACGAATTATAGACCGATAATCGGAGCTTCCGTCAGATTCGCCTGAGAGACCGGATGTAGTGGAAAAATACGAAAGGGGTAGCACGGAATTAAGCGAGGCGAAGAAGGATATACGCCTTTTCGCTTTCAGTCGAGGACGCCATATTCGTTTATGAACGGCACCTATCTACTTCCGTGACGTTGGATTCTTGAGATGAAGGTTCAGTGAATTCACGGTATCTATGATTTTATTAGGAGTATTTGCCACAGTAGCTAGAAGAGTTTAATATTCTCAGGAAGTTGTATTAAAAATAAAGTAATGGTAACAGATTGTATTGAGGACTAGTTTATTTTACCAGGATACCAAATAATAATTCCACACATAATTTGAAAATTTTTTACAGCGTTTAATGGGCAATGAACTTCAGCTACTAGAATATTTTCGCAAACCTAAATTAAAAATATTAGAAAAGATTAAAAGACTTTATTGGATCAATTCTGCTGGACTATCTTGTCTTGAAAGAACCAGCATAAAATTGGCAAAGGAATGCAACCATCTGACATTCATCCATCTTGCAAGAGATCGAAACCTAATTCCTAAAGGTCTCAGAGTGAAACTTCCTGTCAAAAGTTATAGAGCAGATAGGATTTCAAAACGGACAAGTCAAGCCCCTATGAGAGAAAGACTGAATCAACATCGATTCAACAAAGCCAAATTACTTACAACATGCGAGAACCTTAGATGTAGCATTCAATCAAAAACTGATGCTGAAGATTATGAAAATATTCTGGGAGCTATTAAACATAGCTATGAAAGAATATATGAACAACAAAAACAAGTCCAAAAAAGGAAAATGGAGAAACTTATGAAGGAGTCAAGAAAATATGAACCCTAAGATCATTCAAAAACCGTGATCAATTTATCTAATAAGAACTTAAGTGAAGATCAGATATCTCTCCTCAACAAGGGTCTCAAGTTCTCTATAGCCCTAAGACGATACCAAAAATTGAAATCATGTTGGCGGCAGAAGAAACTGCACAAAAATTCGAGAACCTTAAAAAGCCGAAGAGTACATATGGAAAATCAGAACCTTGTTAGACAGTAATAAAAAAACACCTCTACCCAATATAAATAAAGCTGAACAGAGGGCATTAAAAGATCTTAACTAGGATAGTTCCATAAAGATACTTCCAGCAGACAAAGGAAACACCACTGTAATTCTAGATGTTGGCTCTTATAATCAAAAAAATCAATGAATTATTAGAAGCAGGAAAATACAAAAACTAAAAAGGACCCTACACAGTTGAAAACAAGATTTACACAGTTGAAAAACAAGATTCACAAAATCACTTTATAAATATCGAAATGAATTTCCAAATCAATTCATTAGATCAAGACTTACACCTCACTTCAGTAAACCACCACATTTATATGGTCTACCAGCTTCGACAAAACACAAAGCAAATATTCCTCTAAGACCAAGAAATTTAATGAGTTCAAGAAATTCAGCATGCCATCCAATTGGCTAGCTGATTTATATATGGAAATTTTCCAACAGAAGGCATTAGAAAAAATTTCTGCTGAAAAATTATATCACTATTCAAAAAGTAATTCAACATCGATGATACATAAAAACACGAAACACTTCATAGAAATAATGAAACATCAAGAAATCATGGAAGAAGACGTTATGGAAGTTAAGCTAATAATGAGACACAAAGGACAAAGAACTGCATATATGAATTACCTTGTGAGTGCGGAAGATCTTACATCGGAGAAACTAAACGCCCTCTGAATGTACGAATAAAAGAACATCAGAAGCTTCTACGAGTACTAGACAGCGACAAATCCAGGTTGGTCCAACATGCTGTAGATGAGAATCATCGTATAAAATGGGACGAAGCATCAATAATATCCAAAGAAGAAAAACTTGCAAGAAGAAAAATCAAAGAAGCAGCGTTTATGAAAATCACACCTGATTCCATAAGTGCTCCATCTATAGATCTGCCAGAAGTTTGGACGCCGATAGTTCGATCCAACTTAAAAAGATCATCATACCACAGATGAGTATATAACATCGTTCATTTTCTTTCATGACTTCTGTCAATTGACTTTTGAAAATTGATAATTTTCAAAAGGTTTTTACTTTTCTCCTTGATAAAGATAGAAGATGTCTATCGAAACGTCGGAAATCATTACATCCACAATAGATGATGGTAATAGCCCAAACAATCATTCAACATATCTTGTCTTACTTACCACGTATACCGTAAAAGTGAGCGTCAAGATACAAATGTCTCGATAGGGAACATTTGTTGTGAACAAGTTTGTTTGTTTGCTATGACATCTGTGAAACATATTTAGCATACATCAAGTCATTGAACAGACAACAACATATTTTTTCATCGTGTTAAAATGTCGAATTTTGTATTTGAAGAAAAGTGCTACAGAGTAGCATCGAATACTTGTCGAGGCATATGGTGATCATGCTCTATCAGAAGCAACATGCAAAAGATGGTTTAAACGGTTCAGAAATAATGAATTTGATGTGAGAAATGAAGAACGTGGAGGACCATCAAAAAAGTTTCAAGACGCCAAATTACAAACGATCATGGACGGAGATGACACTTAGAATCAAAAGAAAATGGCAGAAATGTTAAATGTTGCACAACAAACAATTTAAAAGTTATGGGCAAGATCCAAAAGTGTGGAAAATGGGTGCCACATGAATTGCATGAAAGTCGAATTGGAAACCGAAAGAACACGAAAGAAAATCGGTTTTGCATCGGATTGTTACTGGCGATGAAAAATGGATTTATTTTAAGAATCCTAAATGGAAAAAATCACGGGTTGATCCGGGAACTCCTACCCCACACCCCGTATTCACCAGACTTAGTTCCTTCCGACTATCATTTGATTTCAACAAAACAATTTTATTGGCGTGGTATCCACAAATTGCCAGAAAGGTGGTCGATATGTGTAGAAAACAATGGCCAATACTTTGAATGAAATGTTTTTTACTTTCCCATTAATAATTAGTAATTTTCACAAAATCGCTCTTTTCATACCGGTATACCTGATATGAAAATGAATTATAGCTGTTGAATCAAACATATATTTTGTCTAATGTACAATGTTTTCTCTGTGCTATTTTTTGAAATTCGGCTTCCCCTTAAAGACACAGAGTATTGAAATTTCATAAAAAAGTTTTTTGCCTATATACCTTTGTATTGGATAATAAAAATGAATTCTAATTGGGTAGGTTTCAAACAAATGGGACACATGATTCAGATTAAACGCACCTGCCTCACCTACTCGTAAAACCATCAAAATTTAAAATAAACTAGGCAGTTACTTAACAAATGCTAACATTTTCGTTATGTTTGAACATTTTGGAAGAAGTAGGTAGCTATTCCACATTCCTCTTCCTGAAATGTACCGCTTCCAAAATATTCGATGTTGAATGATCTGAAATTTGGATGTGAATTGCTGTTTTTCCCGGATCCGACCCTGACCGGAAAAATCATAAGGCCGAAATAATTCCACGTTGAAAGAGCTCTCTTTTTCGAACTCATTGAGAATTTTGGTATTGAATGATAAAAAAAATTACCTTGTCTGCGGATCAATGAAAATTTGAGACACTCGAAAAGTTTTTTCCTAGTACTGAATTAAATATTTTTTTCAATTCGACACTAGATATTTTGTGAATTTGAATATCTTCTTAGAAACTTTCATTTTTTGAAATCCAAATATATCATGGCGTAGGTTACTTAATCAGTTGTATTTCTTTGATATGCCACACACTGGAGATCTGAAAATATTTCGAAAATGTACCTCACAAAACACAATGTTGATCTAAAAATATTGAGATTTTTTTGCATGATTAATTACCATGATGATTTAATAAGCCATCCAACTTGGGAGACCCGGTATCTACGCTACGATCTATTTGAATTTAAAAAATGAAAGTTTAAAAATTTAGAAAGCACTGACGTGAGGTCAGATTGCTTTGGCGCTCTTGTTGAGCTACTTGCGAGTAAATATTCAAACCACAACAAATCTATAAGCACTCTCATCAGGTGAACAATAGTAGTCTTTTCCCGTACTATGGGACAATGTGAAGCAAATATGAACGCCTAATGAATGAACAAACTTGTATCTCAAATTAAAATTAACTACTCATAATTTTCCCCAAGTTTTATCCGAAGCTGAATTCCTTTCTGAAAACTTACGTCAGTGCTTTTCTAAATTTTGACAACGTATTTTGTTTCAGCCATCGAGATTGAATTCTATCTCTATGATTTCCAGTTATGAAAAATTTTGATTAATATTACGCCAACTGACACTGATTAATGAGCCCGGCAATTGTCAATCGATCTGTGATGACCATAATTCAGAGAAAATCACCGAGACTTCATGTCATATCTCTTTTCTCTTGAGTAAATGAAAAAAATGATCATATCTTTATATGGAAAAAGCTACGACAATGAAATTAGAGGATAAGTAAGATATCGATCACCTCAATATATTCACGAATTTTTATTGAAATCCGAAAAATGTTTTATGAGATATGGAGTATTAAAGAATTTTTTTTGGGAATTTTCTGAAAATTTATATCGTGACGATTTTTGCGAAATTTTGAGAGCCGTTTTGTTCCAGCCTCCCTCATAACAATATTTCAAGTCTCAACTTGATCGGATGGATATTCTAGTAGTTATTAAGGAAACAAAATTTCAGATGCTCATAATTCCTGAACCATCCGACGGATTTGGCCCAAATTATGAACTTAACCGAGATATTTCGACAATTAACCTATTCTGAAAATATTAAAACTCTAGCTCATCTCTTTTGGATGCTAGAGAGGATACAGCCGGCCGGCCGGACAGACTCAACTTTCGCCACGAATTCTTCATCAGGGAGTCGAACCCAATCGATTGTGACCATTTTCGGCTCGATATTCCAAAATTACAGACATTCAGGTAAAATGATAGGCACTCTGTTCTATGAGCTATCGATTCAAATTTCCCGTCATTCTTTCACTGGCGCCGATCTCAGCGCCATCTGAAAATAGGTGTTTTTTTTTAAGGGAGACAGAAAATTACATCTGACACGAATTTAGTTCGAAGTTAACCGTCTCGGATGACTGTTTTGCGACTCAGATAACATCACAAATGAGATGAGCAAAAACGAACGAAAATGAAATATTTAAAGATCATAAAGAGCGCAAAAAAATAGGTTCAAATACACAAAGTGAGTGATGATATCGAATTAAAAATGGAAGAAATAGCTATTATCGTTTCATTCCCCCATTAAGAAGAAATATTCTAAGTGTGTCATAGAAAAGACAAATAGCAAAATTCCCAATGGTAATAATGATTTTAAAAAGAAGCTGTGGCAACGTGAAATTATTTCAGGGTCGGATCCAGGAAAAGTGTTATTTTCTCAATTTTTTCCTAATTTCAAATCATTCAACATGGAATATCTTGGAAACGGTGTATTAGGAAGATAGATAGAAGAGTCTGAAATACTTAATTTTTCAAAAATTTTCAAGCATATAAAAGTGATACAATGTGTTTAGAAACTGCCTAATTTATATTATGTTTTGATGGTTTTACGAGTTGGTGATGCATTTTTTCGAAGACCTTAGGGGATAGATTGAGTGTGTTCAATCTCAATAATGTCTCCCATTTGTTTAAAATCTCCTACAATATTTCAAATCATTTGGATCATTTATTACGAAGATGTAAGCAAAAAAAAACATTTTCTTAGTGAAATTTAATGCTGTATATTTTGCAGGGAGCCGAATTTAAAACAAATGAGTACTTCTGGTCTCAATAATGGTTAAAATTATTGTACTAGTCGAAGCTTACCCTATATTTTCATAGTTTCACGAATTTCAGCAACACATTTTCGTGAACCGGGGTCCGTTTCTTCAACTTGATTTTTTTCGTGGAATTTTCAACAAAATGTCTTCGTTTCGAAAATGAAAGCCCTTGAATACCAACGTTGATCATTTCATTTCGTTCATAGGAGATAAATACATAAAAAAATATTCTATTATTTATTTCCGTCTTGCAACCCCATGGGGGCTGAAACTTTGCAATTATAAATTTTTTCTCTCCTGGGGTTCGGTAATAAATTAATATTCTATGGTAAGGTATTAAAATTTGACATAATCTATGAATTACCATTTTTCAATATTTCTGTTTTTGTTTACGTAATTAAAACAGATACTCTGATTATAAAAACCAAAAATTTACGCATGTTCAGTAAACAGTAATTATAGTCTAAACAGAATAGATTCATATTAATGATTTAACAAAAATTTTTTTATTAAAGAACACCTAGTTGATTTTTCAGAATCAAATTTGGGTAATCAAACTCAATTTCTTCAAGCTAGTATAATTGCACTTCTCAATCTGGGAATACTTGTTATCAATCCAAGTAAATTGTTATTGGGATTCAGTACAGAAAATAATCATCAGGCAAAGTAACATCACTTTAAAACAGATATTCGTAGTGACATCATTCATTGTTGTTAAAGATTTTCCAATTTTTAACAGTATGATATCAAGAGACCTCATAGACCTGTTCACTGGTCATCAAGTCATCAAGGAGAAGAAACTCCAGAAATATCAGTGTTTAGAAAATCATATATGATTTTTTCTAGCTTTGAGTGAAAAAAAAGCACAGTGACAACCTCTTGCCTTGGAAGTTTTCATAGAAATGATGGTTTTCATGATTTGGAAATTTTAAGAAGAAAATTACAAATGTATGATGATAACACCCAATAATTCTGAGGTTTTTTTGGAATTTCTCACTAGAAGGGGATGGTGTATAATCGTAAAATAGAAAGAAATTATAGTAGAACAACAAAATCTATGTTTATGGTGTGAGGGAAAATGATGTTTTTAAACAATTCAGATTCATTAGTAGATGCTGTGGAAGGTAGTTTTCATTCAAACTAAACTAGACTACAGGGGGTATTTGCCCAATGTGAAAACTAAAAATGCTTATAACTTTTTAACGCAGCTGAATTTGGAAAAACCGTAATGGAAAAAGTGTTTCTTTTGATCTCTAGAACCTATGGTTAAAATTAACGCAGTGGTCAAAGACTCACCCTGTATAGTCGGATTCGAACCAGCCCATGGTTCATTATTATACCGTTGATAGCTGACGCGGTATTAAACATAATTTAAGATTCAGAACAAGTCGATACTCACTACAAGATCATCAATCCGATCTGTTGAACTGAACTGTCTCGAAGTAAATGCACTATTCTGCAATTACTATGTTTGTTGTTACCGTTTCGATTTTTCGAATCAGCCGTCAATATTTCTAGAATGTACATTTACTATCTTACCAGGCTCAATTTTTATACCACAAAAATTCCAAGATCCTTTTTGAATGATCTAGTTTCTAGGTCTCGCCTTGATGTACTTCCCTACCCATGTTCAAATATTTGCTTTACTAATGATGTAACACTTTCCACGCTGTCACTGCTATTTTTACAACCAACTTCGATTCGAAGTCTGCGACTGACTATTATTGATGGCTAACAAGATGTCAATTGATTGTCTTTCCAATGGTTTTGAATATTCGAATCATATATGAAAATTGTTGAAAGCACTGACGTTGGGTTAGCGAATTTTGTGTAATCGTCCAATATACATTTAACCCTGAAGCCATTCGAATTACGTATATATCGAACTAACTTTGAAAGAATTGTGCTTATGATTGTATACTGTATACTGTTGCAATTGAGACAATTAAGGTGTAATATGTACATCGTTGAAATTGAATCAGTACAGCAATACGATTCTTCTTCTATTTCCACCATCCGCAAATTTATGTTCTTTGTCTCATTATTCCATTAGACATACTTCTACACAGACATATGGTACGTACCTACTAGTAACACTGGACTGGACTGGACATTTCGTGCCCAGGAATACCTCGAACGACAATGACAATAAACATTTAAAAAGCACTGACGTGAGAGCATATGGATGTGACGCTCTTATTGAGCTTAACTTTCAAAAATAGTATCTCCGAAAAGTAACGATGATGACGAAACTGCTTAGTGAAAAATATTAAATTTGAACGAGTAATTCGAAAAAATTCATTTTTTTGTTACAACTATTGGGCCGATGTGACTGAAAAACTAAATAAGACGAGATATCCAAACCAACCCCATTCAGATCTCAAGATCATTCCCTTCGGGAGTCTTGCTCACGAACGGCCGAATATGCCCAGATTTCGAGAATATTTAGGCATAACCAATAATATCATCTCAGATATCAAATGAACTCATGCTGGGTTTCATAAACGTTGATCGGTTGATCAACTCGTTGAATGAGCGATTCTTCGTCTAAAATTCCGTGAATTCGGAATTCTATTGGCCAATCTGACTTATCCGTTGAAGTATTTTATGAATCCTTTAATCAACGATCTTTATGAAACCCACTATAAGTCTTCCATAAAAGTATAATGATTGGATTCAACAATAATTAATTAGACTCCAATTCATTATTGCCGCCGATAAAGTGGACCAAGGGGAGACTCGTAGTATCATCGTAATGTCGGCAAACGGATGCATCAGATCAGAGGAAGAAGCTTTACCGACAAGGAAATTAAAAAAGAAGGTGTCCCATTTAGAAAATAAGAGTTCACATAGAATTTTTAGGTTTACGTTGCTTTCATGCATTTCATAGTACTGAATTCTGAACGCCCATAAAAAATACTACAAATACATCCATTTAAAAATTTTTGTATGACTAATATTAACTGAGATTGGGTAGAATAAAAACAATCACACTGTATATATCAACTTCATTTTCAAATGTATCATAATGACTTTTTGGAAACAAAAATGAGATCATACAAAGCCAAAGTTCTACGAATTTGAATTATTAAGTATGGATATTTTTTTAAATGCACTGTCAAATTAAGTGAAGGATAATTTTATGAAACAAATCACAAATTATACAAGTGGCACAAAATTGCTACCAAATATCAACTTCTAAATAACTAAAAAAAAAGTAAAGATTTTCAAATGAGAATCACTATTAATTCAGCATGCCACCAATTGGCTAAATTTCTGCTGAAAATTATATCACTATTAAAAGTAATTCAACATCGATGATAAAAAAACACGAAACACTTCATAGAAATAATGAAACATCAAGAAATCATGGAAGAAGACGTTATGCAGGCCCGGTCTGGCTCCATTGGAGGCCCTCGGCTAGATGGTGATTTGAGGCCCCCATAACATAAATAATTATTACATAAAGAAGTTAAAAAAATTGTGTTAACCGTAGAAAGACGACAAAATTCCTACCATAGTGATAGTAGCCTTATTAACGATTGCCTAGCCTATCCCATCAGTTTTCTTTTAAGTTCGTCACTACTACTGGCCACGACATTAATGATTTCTTCTCTGTCGATGTCAGAAAACAAGTCTCTCTCTATGTTCATAAAAATAAGGCTAGACATAAGGTCTTGGCCTAAACTAGCCCTAAGACGATTCTTAATTATTTTTAACTTCGAAAAAACCCGTTCACATGTAACCTGTGTACAGGGTATCGTTAGGATAAATTTATAAACTACATATAAGTTAGTGAACAATCCTGATCCAGAGAGTTCAAAAATAACTGAGAAGGCGCATGACAAACACTTGAAACATTTTTACTGTCATTGCAGAAACCACGAAAATTGTCTTCTTCTGATTCAGGTTCCGAATCGAGTTCACGGTCTTTAAAATTTCTTCTGCTTTGTTTGATTCTTCGTCTGGGATCTGTTCATCTTGAGTTTTTACAACTTTTATGAAACTTTTGTACTGATCTGCAAATTGTTTAAGTTCTATTAATAATATACTTCTTTCAACATTGCAAAGTTTTGAGATACAAGAGAGGACTCCAGCCGGAAAGTCTTTTGTCGTCATTATGTCATTAAATTTTCTTGGATTTAACCAAGAAAGGTCCTCTAAAATTTCTCTGTTGGGGCAAAATCTTTCTTCTATGCTTATTCTAGCACAGTCTAACATATTGAAAAATACATGCTTGAAATGTTGAGCTGCTGATATTTCAGGAGCATCATCACTGGATTGTTCCCCAGGCATTCGTTTTTCTTTGAAATTCTTCTTTCCGTAAAGTCCAATTGTAATTCCAAATCAATATTGCTATCTTCCAATTTACTGTTAACAGCAGTCGCATACTCTTTTGTTTTCGTGTACAAAAAATTACAGCTACGAGCTACGACGCGACATGCAGGTGCGCGCGGGGGTGACCGAGTACTTCCCGAGCACCGAGCGACTTACTATTACTTTTTAATATACCTAGGTTAACCTTAGCTGTAATTTAATAAAAAGTAGGTTACTGTTTATTTAAAATTGTTTTTGCTGTATTACGTCGCTGTGGAACAGTAAAACAAAATAATTTTTATAATGAAAAACTTTTGTATACTTGAATTTTTGGCTTTTTGAGGCCCCTTGAGTCGGAGGCCCTCGGCGATCGCCGACCAGCCGCCCTGGCCAGACCGGGCCTGACGTTATGGTCAGCTTCGACATTACCAGTTTGTTCACTAATATTCCGACAGATAAAACACTTATCATAGTTAGGAAAAAAGCTTGAAGAAGATCAAACCCTTAGTGAAAGAACTACACTAAGCGTGAATGCAATTATGGAAATGCTTTCTATTTGTATTGAAACAACATATTTCCAATTTGAAGACATCTTTTATCAACAAGAATTTGGAATGGCCATGGGTTCACCACTATCACCAATTTTAGCTGATTTATATATGGAAATTTTCTTGAACAGAAGGCATTAGAAAAATATGCACTTAAACCCAAACTGTGGAAAAGATATGTAGATGATACTTTCATGATTTGGCAACATGGAAGAGACACTATAGATGGATTCCTTCAATGTCTAAACAATCAAGAGGAATCAATTAAATTCACAATTGAAATCGAGAAAGACAGACAACTTCCATTCTTAGATGTACTCTGTACATAAACAAAATGGAATCCCAAGAACCACTGTGTATAAAAAAGCCAACGAACACAGGACAATATCTACATTTTGATTCAAACCACCAACTAAACCCTAAATTGGGAGTAGCAAAATGTTTATTTGATAGAGCAATAAATATTTGTTGCACTGAAGAAGACCAAAATGAAGAAATAAATAACATCTCGAAAACTCTTAGAAGCAATGGCTACCCCAAAAAAGATATTAGAAAAAGCTAGACGAACAGGAGAAAGTCAACCTGAACCAACAGATATAAATCAGATCATTAAAACCGTAATTCCTTATGTAAAAGGTTTGTCGGAGAAAATGAGAAGAATTGGAAATAGATACAACATAACGACTGCATTCAAAACTCAAGACACTATCAGAGCTAAACTTACAGAAGTTAAGCCTAATAATGAGACACAAAGGACAAAGAACTGCATATATGAAATACCTTGTGAGTGCGGAAGATCTTACATCGGAGAAACTAAACGCCCTCTGAATGTACGAATAAAAGAACATCAGAAGCTTCTACGAGTACTAGACAGCGACAAATCCAGGTTGGTCCAACATGCTGTAGATGAGAATCATCGTATAAAGTGGGATGAAGCATCAATAATATCCAAAGAAGAAAAACTTGCAAGAAGAAAAATCAAAGAAGCAGCATTTATGAAAATAACACCTGATTCCATAAGTGCTCCATCTATAGATCTGCCAGAAGTTTGGACGCCGATAGTTCGATCCAACTTAAAAAGATCATCATATCACAGATGAGTATATAACATCGTTCATTTTCTTTCATGACTTCTGTCAATTGACTTTTTGAAAATTGATAATTTTCAAAAGGTTTCTTACTTTTCTCCTTGATAAAGATAGAAGATGTCTATCGAAACGTCGGAAATCATTACATCCACAATAGATGATGGTAATAGCCCAAACAATCATTCAACATATCTTGTCTTACTTACCACGTATACCGTAAAAGTGAGCGTCAAGATACAAATGTCTCGATAGGGAACATTTGTTGTGAACAAGTTTGTTTGTTTGCTATGACATCTGTGAAACATATTTAGCATACATCAAGTCATTGAACAGACAACAACATATTTTTTCATCGTGTTAAAAATGTCGAATTTTGTACCAGAAAGTGAAGATTTGCGGAAAGCATTAATTTTTTGTTTTCATTTGAAGAAAAGTGCTACAGAGTAGCATCGAATGCTTGTCGAGGCATATGGTGATCATGCTCTATCAGAAGCAACATGCAAAAGATGGTTTAAACGGTTCAGAAATAATGAATTTGATGTGAGAAATGAAGAACGTGGAGGACCATCAAAAAGTTTCAAGACGCCAAATTACAAACGATCATGGACGGAGATGAAATTTGAATCAAAGAAAATGGCAGAAATATTAAATGTTGCACAACAAACAATTTAAAGTTATGGGCAAGATCCAAAAGTGTGGAAAATGGGTGCACATGAATTGCATGAAAGTCGAATTGGAAACCGAAAGAACACGAAAGAAAATCGGTTTTGCATCGGATTGTTACTGGCGATGAAAAATGGATTTATTTTAAGAATCCTAAATGGAAAAAATCACGGGTTGATCCGGGAACTCCTACCCCACACCCCGTATTCACCAGACTTAGTTCCTTCCGACTATCATATGATTTCAACAAACAATTTTATTGGCGTGGTATCCACAAATTGCCAGAAAGGTGGTCAATATGTGTAGAAAACAATGGCCAATACTTTGAATGAAATGTTTTTTACTTTCCCATTAATAATTAGTAATTTTCACAAAATCGCTCTTTTCATACCGGCATACCTGATATGAAAATGCATTGTAGCTGTTGAATCAAACATGTATTTTGTCTAATGTACAATGTTTTCTCTGTGCTATTTTCCCTTAAAGACACAGGGTATTGAAATTTCATAAAAAATTAAGTTTTTTGCTTATACCTTTGTATTGGATAATAAAAATGAATTCAAATTGGGTAGGTTTCAAACAGATGGGACACGCGATTCAGATTAAACGCACCTGCCTCACCTACTCGTAAAACCATCAAAATTTAAAATAAACTAGGCAGTTACTTAACAAATGCTAACATTTTCGTTATGTTTGAACATTTTGGAAGAAGTAGGTAGCTATTCCACATTCCTCTTCCTGAAATGTACCGCTTCCAAAATATTCGATGTTGAATGATCTGAAATTTGGATGTGAATTGCTGTTTTTCCCGGATCCGACCCTGACCGGAAAAATCATAAGGCCAAAATAATTCCACGTTGAAAGAGCTCTCTTCTTCGAACTCATTGAGAATTTTGGTATTGAATGATAAAAAAAATTACTTTGTCTGCGGATCAATGAAAATTTGAGACACTCTGAAAAGTTTTTTCCTAGTACTGAATTAAATATTTTTTCAATTCGACACTAGATATTTTGTGAATTTGAATATCTTCTTAGAAACTTTCATTTTTTTGAAATCCAAATATATCATGGCGTAGGTTACTTAATCAGTTGTATTTCTTTGATATGCCACACACTGGAGATCTGAAAATATTTCAAAAATGTAATTTCACAAAAACACAATGTTGATCTAAAAATATTGAGATTTTTTGCATGATTAATTTCCATGATGATTTAATAAGCCATCCAACTTGGGAGACCTGTATCTACGCTACGATCCATTTGAATTTAAAAAATTTAGAAAGCACTGACGTGAGGTCAGATTGCTTTGGCGCTCTTGTTGACCTACTTGCGAGTGAATATTCAAACCTTAACAAATCTATAAGCTTTCTCTGATCGGGTGAACAATAGTCTTTTTTCCGTACTATGGGACAATGTGATGTAAATATGAAAGCCTAATGAATAAACAAACCTTTATCTCAATTTGAAAATAAATACTCATAATTTTCACCAAATTTTTGTTCTATGCTTCTCCTAAAAACTTACGTCATTGCTTCTCTGAGTTTTGATAACGCCATCAAATTCTTTTTCTATGATAAAAATTTTAGATTAATATTACGTCTGTGCTTTTCTGAATTTCGAATTCTATCATTTATGAACCAAATGCAAAAACTTACCATGGTTTACATTCTTTTTTTTTAGTGATATATATCATTAATTACATCTGCCAAATTCTTCTTTATTCAGTATCATTTTGTGTTTACTATTAATTTGGTGATAATTCGTATTAAGTTATAAAACCGATCACTATGCCTAATTTTACCAATGAAGATTATTTAAATCTCATTCTACTTCATGGAGAATGTAATAAAGTTGTAGATAGAACGATTCGACTGTTCATTGAGAGGTTGTCTGACCGACCCAGACCAACGAGAGATACCATTAACAGAACCATGACAAATGTCGGATCTTTCGTTAAGAAAACTATACATAGAGAAAAAAGTGTAGTAGAAGATGAGAACAACGAAATTACAGTTCTTGCATATTTTCGTGTGAATCCTCAAAATTCTCTCAAAGATGCCGAGATTGCTCTGGTCTCGATTATCTCAATCGAGTGTTTGGAGAATATCAAAAAAACATAAAATGCATCCTTATAAATTCAATAGGGTACAGCATTTGAAGGAAACTGATTTCGTCAGGAGAACAGAGTTTTGCGAAGCTATGATGATTCGATTTCAAGATTTTGGACTGTATAATTGGGACAGATGAATCTAAATTCACAAAGAATGGTTCTTTCAATAGGCATAACAGTAATTATTGGGATGAAGAGAACAACCACCACTTCAGACAATGGAACTTTTAAGAGACCTGGAGTTTCAATGCAATGATGCAATTCTCGATGTTCACATTTATGATGGGACTTTAACTGGTAAGATAGAACACTACACATATTTGCATTATTCAAAGAATGTTCTCCCCTAGGAGGTAGATATTTATACATATTGACTCAAATAATTGAGCCGCTAGTACAGAACCATAATGACTTATGGTATCAACAAGATGGCGCGCCTCCACACAATTCACTCAATGTGTCAAATATCCTATATAGCCTATTAGAAGATCTATGGTTGGCCAACAATGGTTCACATCTTTGGCCACCACGTTCTCCCGATTTAACTCCTTTAGACTATTATGTTCGGAGTAGGATAAAAAAATATTGTCTACTCAACTCCCCTGACTGATAAAGAGGACTGCATAGAACGAGTCAGAAATGCGTTCAGGTTTGTTTAGATTCATAGTTTTGAAACTCAATTTGGTTTTTAAACACTTTTGCAGATCTCTTCCTCCCGATGAAATAAGAAGAGCAACGTTCGAAGCATTCCTGAGACGTATAAATAAATGTCTAGAAATTAACGGTCTAAACTTTGAGCATCTTCTCTAGTTACAACTGCGAGAGTTTGCCATGGTTTTCCTAATAGTAACTTGAAGTAGGTTTCAAGAAGGGGTGAAAAATCTACAGCATGGTTCAAATAACAATTCCTGAAAATTTACGGGTGTGATCTTAACAGACCAAATTCAGCAGACCGTTTGTCGGAAATACCCGAACGGCATGTTCATTGGCGTGCGGGTTGATTCAAATTATTCATTGAATAGGCGGAATTCTCGGGAAATATCAACAGGAATGAATTGAAATTTGGCAGTAGGAAGGGAAGAGGTAGTAGAAATATAGTGCAAGTGAAATTTTTCTCTTCCCTATTATAATTCGAGCATTTTCCGACCTATATAGTAACATTTAATATCTCGGAAACCTCTCGATAGAACATTTTTATTTTTGGGATGAAGTTAGATGACAACAAAGGAAACTCGATAGTGAAAAAATTTCCGACTGCCCGACGGTCCATCATGTAGTTTTTCCGATATATATATAGCATTTTCCCATATCTCGGAAACCTCTCGATAGAACATTTTTATTTTTGGGATGAAGTTAGATGACAACAAAGGAAACTCGATAGTGAAAAAATTTTCGACTGCCCGACGGTCCATCATGTGGTTTTTCCGATATATATAGCATTTTCCCATATCTCGGAAACCTCTCGGTAGAACATTTTTATTTTTGGGATGAAGTTGGATGACTTCATAGAGACTTCAACTATGAAAAAATTTTCGACTGCCCGACGGTCCATCATATGGTTTTTCCGATATATATATAGCATTTTCCCATATCTCGAAACCTCTCGGTAGAACATTTTTATTTTTGGGATGAAGTTGGATGACTTCATAGAGACTTCAACTATGAAAAAATTTTCGACTGCCCGACGGTCCATCATATGGTTTTTCCGATATATATATAGCATTTTCCCATATCTCGGAAACCTCTCGGTAGAACATTTTTATTTTTGGGATGAAGTTGGATGACACCATAGAGACTTCAACTATGAAAAAATTTTCGACTGCCCGACGGTCCATCATGTGGTTTTTTCGATATATATATAGCATTTTCCAATATCTCGGAAACCTCTCGATAGAACATTTTTATTTTTGGGATGAAGTTAGATGACAACAAAGGAAACTCGATAGTGAAAAAATTTCCGACTGCCCGACGGTCCATCATGTGGTTTTTCCGATATATATATAGCATTTTCCAATATCTCGGAAACCTCTCGATAGAACATTTTTATTTTTGGGATGAAGTTGGATGACACCATAGAGACTTCAACTATGAAAAAATTTCCGACTGCCCGACGGTCCATCATATGGTTTTTCCAATATATATATAGCATTTTCCAATATCTCGGAAACCTCTCGGTAGAACATTTTTATTTTTGGGATGAAGTTGGATGACACCATAGAGACTTCAACTATGAAAAAATTTTCGACTGCCCGACGGTCCATCATATGGTTTTTCCGATATATATATAGCATTTTACCATATCTCGGAAACCTCTCGATAGAACATTTTTATTTTTGGGATGAAGTTGGATGACACCATAGAGACTTCAACTATGAAAAAACTTTCGACTGCCCGACGGTCCATCATGTGGTTTTTCCGATATATATATAGCATTTTCCCATATCTCGGAAACCTCTCGATAGAACATTTTTATTTTTGGGATGAAGTTGGATGACACCATAGAGACTTCAACTATGAAAAAATTTTCGACTGCCCGACAGTCCATCATATGGTTTTTCCGATATATATATAGCATTTTCCCATATCTCGGAAACCTCTCGGTAGAACATTTTTATTTTTGGGATGAAGTTAGATGACAACAAAGGAAACTCGATAGTGAAAAAATTTTCGACTGCCCGACGGTCCATCATGTAGTTTTTCCGAGATATATATAGCATATTTCAATATCTCAGAAACCTCTCGATAGAACATTTTTATTTTTGGGATGAAGTTGGATGACACCATAGAGACTTCAACTATGAAAAAATTTTCGACTGCCCGACGGTCCATCATGTGGTTTTTCCGATATATATATAGCATTTTCCCATATCTCGAAACCTCTCGATAGAACATTTTTATTTTTGGGATGAAGTTGGATGACACCATAGAGACTTCAACTATGAAAAAATTTTCGACTGCCCGACGGTCCATCATGTGGTTTTTCCGATATATATATAGCATTTTCCCATATCTCGAAACCTCTCGATAGAACATTTTTATTTTTGGGATGAAGTTGGATGACACCATAGAGACTTCAACTATGAAAAAATTTTCGACTGCCCGACGGTCCATCATATGGTTTTTCCGATATATATATAGCATTTTCCCATATCTCGGAAACCTCTCGATAGAACATTTTTATTTTTGGGATGAAGTTGGATGACACCATAGAGACTTCAACTATGAAAAAATTTTCGACTGCCCGACGGTCCATCATATGGTTTTTCCGATATATATATAGCATTTTCCCATATCTCGAAACCTCTCGATAGAACATTTTTATTTTTGGGATGAAGTTGGATGACACCATAGAGACTTCAACTATGAAAAAATTTTCGACTGCCCGACGGTCCATCATGTGGTTTTTCCGATATATATATAGCATTTTACCATATCTCGGAAACCTCTCGATAGAACATTTTTATTTTTGGGATGAAGTTGGATGACACCATAGAGACTTCAACTATGAAAAAATTTTCGACTGCCCGACGGTCCATCATATGGTTTTTCCGATATATATATAGCATATGTATTCGACCTCGCGGAATATGAAAAACTCGAATATCTATTCAGAATCAGAAGCTACGATAATAAAATTTCAGTAAATTCAGAAGATCTATAAGCTCATGAAAAATATCTTATGAGATACCGAGAATAAGAAGATTTTTTATTTATTACAAAATTTTTGAAGCCTGTCGATATTCACAAAACTTAGCGGTATCCATTAATCAACCGCTATTCAAAACATTTCAGTTTCAAGATTGTTTAGTATTTTTTCACGGCGATATACAAGCAATTCTTCTAGGGATTCTGCCTTTTCAAAAAATTATTTGAAACTCATTAGCGATTTTGTTTCTAACTTTATAATAAACAGATAAATATAAATGGCTTTTATTATGTATCTCATAAAATACAAATGTTTTCTTCGTTGTTATCTAAGTTCATCGCGGAAATAAAAAAATGTCTCCGAGATATTGAATTGCTATATATATATCGGAAAAACCAAATGATGGACCGTCGGGCAGTCGAAAATTTTTTCATAGTTGAAGTCTCTATGGTGTCATCCAACATCATCCCAAAAATAAAAATGTTCTAACGAGAGGTTTCCGAGATATTGGAAAATGCTATATATAGGTATTATCTTTGACTGTAGGATGAGATTTGTTGAACATGTTTCGATGTTGATAAGGAGGTCGTTTCTTGCTCTTAGACATCTATACAAGTATCGACGCATTTTGCGTTTTAGTTCGCGCAAATACCTCTGCGAGTCCCTCGTTATGTCATCCTTAAGTTATGGATTCGTTGTGTTTTATCCTTGCCTGGATTCGATCACTAAGTACAGACTGCAGAAAGTCCAGAATGCGTGTTGTCGATTCATCTTTGGTCTACGAAAATTTCAAAGAATTTCAAGTAGAATAAATCAACTCAAGTGGTTGAGAGTTGATGTTTTATTTGTCTTACAGTTGGCTGCTTTGGTCTGTAGGATTTTGTCAACATCTGGCCCTTCATATTTGCGTGAGAAGTTGGTATTTCGAGGTGATGCCCATGGTGTATCTGTGAGACATAGGGATCGGCTTATGTTGCCAAGGTTTAGGTCGGCCGTGTTTCAGCGATCTTTCACATATCAGGCGGTTAGTGTTTATAACAGCTTTCATAACTTTTTTAAATGTTATTCGGTGAATGGTCTGAGGAAGCATTTGAGAGCTTTTTTATTATTACGCCAATAATGTTAATTTGCTTGCATATATAATGTATCTTGTTTTTGAGTAAAAATCTCTTTTTTTTCATTTTTGTACATGATTTGTTTATTTTTACTGATTGCTTTATATGTATGTTGTATTTTTTTTATGGTCTTCATCGTCAAATTGAGGTTGAGTGGAATAGCGTAAGCTAAACTCCGCCTCTGAATTGTATTTTATAAAATACATAATAAAGGCCCTTTATTATTATTATTATTATTATATATATCGGAAAAACCACATGATGGACCGTCGGGAAGTCGAAAATTTTTCATAGTTGAAGTCTCTATGGTGTCATCCAACTTCATCCCAAAAATAAAAATGTTCTATCGAGAGGTTTCGAGATATGGGGAAATGCTATATATATATTGGAAAAACCATATGATGGACCGTCGGGCAGTCGAAAATTTTTCACTATCGAGTTTCCTTTGTTGTCATCTAACTTCATCCCAAAAATAAAAATGTTCTATCGAGAGGTTTCCGAGATATGGGAAAATGCTATATATATATTGGAAAAACCATATGATGGACCGTCGGGCAGTCGAAAATTTTTTCACTATCGAGTTTCCTTTGTTGTCATCTAACTTCATCCCAAAAATAAAAATGTTCTATCGAGAGGTTTCCGAGATATGGGAAAATGCTATATATATATTGGAAAAACCATATGATGGACCGTCGGGCAGTCGAAAATTTTTTCACTATCGAGTTTCCTTTGTTGTCATCTAACTTCATCCCAAAAATAAAAATGTTCTATCGAGAGGTTTCCGAGATATGGTAAAATGCTATATATATATCGGAAAAACATCATGATGGACCGTCGGGCAGTCGAAAATTTTTTCACTATCGAGTTTCCTTTGTTGTCATCTAACTTCATCCCAAAAATAAAAATGTTCTATCGAGAGGTTTCCGAGATATGGGAAAATGCTATATATATATTGGAAAAACCATATGATGGACCGTCGGGCAGTCGAAAATTTTTTCACTATCGAGTTTCCTTTGTTGTCATCTAACTTCATCCCAAAAATAAAAATGTTCTATCGAGAGGTTTCGAGATATGGGAAAATGCTATATATATATTGGAAAAACCATATGATGGACCGTCGGGCAGTCGAAAATTTTTTCACTATCGAGTTTCCTTTGTTGTCATCTAACTTCATCCCAAAAATAAAAATGTTCTATCGAGAGGTTTCTGAGATATTGAAATATGCTATATATATATCGGAAAAACTACATGATGGACCGTCGGGCAGTCGAAAATTTTTTCACTATCGAGTTTCCTTTGTTGTCATCTAACTTCATCCCAAAAATAAAAATGTTCTACCGAGAGGTTTCGAGATATGGGAAAATGCTATATATATATCGGAAAAACATCATGATGGACCGTCGGGCAGTCGAAAATTTTTTCACTATCGAGTTTCCTTTGTTGTCATCTAACTTCATCCCAAAAATAAAAATGTTCTATCGAGAGGTTTCCGAGATATGGTAAAATGCTATATATATATCGGAAAAACATCATGATGGACCGTCCGGCAGTCGAAAATTTTTTCACTATCGAGTTTCCTTTGTTGTCATCTAACTTCATCCCAAAAATAAAAATGTTCTACCGAGAGGTTTCGAGATATGGTAAAATGCTATATATATATCGGAAAAACATCATGATGGACCGTCGGGCAGTCGAAAATTTTTTCACTATCGAGTTTCCTTTGTTGTCATCTAACTTCATCCCAAAAATAAAAATGTTCTATCGAGAGGTTTCCGAGATATGGTAAAATGCTATATATATATCGGAAAAACCACATGATGGACCGTCGGGCAGTCAAAAATTTTTTCATAGTTGAAGTCTCTATGGTGTCATCCAACTTCATCCCAAAAATAAAAATGTTCTATCGAGAGGTTTCGAGATATGGGAAAATGCTATATATATATCGGAAAAACCACATGATGGACCGTCGGGCAGTCGAAAGTTTTTTTCATAGTTGAAGTCTCTATGGTGTCATCCAACTTCATCCCAAAAATAAAAATGTTCTATCGAGAGGTTTCCGAGATATGGGAAAATGCTATATATATATCGGAAAAACCACATGATGGACCGTCGGGCAGTCGAAAATTTTTTCACTATCGAGTTTCCTTTGTTGTCATCTAACTTCATCCCAAAAATAAAAATGTTCTACCGAGAGGTTTCCGAGATATGGTAAAATGCTATATATATATCGGAAAAACCACATGATGGACCGTCGGGCAGTCGAAAATTTTTTCATAGTTGAAGTCTCTATGGTGTCATCCAACTTCATCCCAAAAATAAAAATGTTCTATCGAGAGGTTTCCGAGATATGGGAAAATGCTATATATATATCGGAAAAACCACATGATGGACCGTCGGGCAGTCGAAAATTTTTTCACTATCGAGTTTCCTTTGTTGTCATCCAACTTCATCCCAAAAATAAAAATGTTCTATCGAGAGGTTTCGAGATATGGTAAAATGCTATATATATATCGGAAAAACCACATGATGGACCGTCGGGCAGTCAAAAATTTTTTCATAGTTGAATTCTCTATGGTGTCATCCAACTTCATCCCAAAAATAAAAATGTTCTATCGAGAGGTTTCCGAGATATGGTAAAATGCTATATATATATCGGAAAAACCACATGATGGACCGTCGGGCAGTCGAAAATTTTTTCACTATCGAGTTTCCTTTGTTGTCGTCTAACTTCATCTCAAAAATAAAAATGTTCTATCGAGAGGTTTCCGAGATATGGGAAAATGCTATATATATATCGGAAAAACTACATGATGGACCGTCGGGCAGTCGGTAATTTTTGCACTATCGAGTTTCCTTTGTTGTCATCTAACTTCATCCCAAAAATAAAAATGTTCTATCGAGAGGTTTCCGAGATATTCAATGTTATTGTACGAGGATGTATTAGAAAATGATGACACTGGTGCTATAGTATAACAAGGTATTTCAACAATAATCCTTCTAAGTACTCTCCATCGCATTATCCACTCATCATAAACTTCTGAGAAACCATTTTGATAGTCTGATTAGTACACTATCACAGCACTGTTGAGCTCAAAATCCTAATCAAATCTTCTACCCCTCAATTTTTTTTTTATTTCAGGAAACAAATGGAAGTCACATGGAGCTAGGTCAGTAGATAAGGGGGATGAATCATAATTTTAACCCCTAATTTTTCAATTGTTCCTCGACAAATAGTTGAGATATGAGCCGGAGCATTGTTGTGATGCAGCGTCCAGCCAAAGGCCTGATAAAGCTGCCTTTTTCTTTGATCTTGCCTTCAAGGGTCCTCGAAGTACATCAGAATAGTGCTCCTTATTACTATATGTCCTCTGGTACAATGTGAACGCAAACAACGCCAAATTTATCAAAAAAAAATCAGGTGCATCACTTTACCATCGCTTTTAGCAGTTTTGGACTTCTGCGGTCTTGCGCTCCGTTATGCTTCCGTTGCATACTTTGAGAGAGGATCGTAATGATAAAACAAACTTTTGTCACATGTAACCACATCATTTAAAAACTATGGATTACGTTGCAATTGCATTTTCGATTGCTGACAAATTATCACTTGACTAGCTTTTTGTTCATCGGTCAACACTTTTCGAATCCATCTTGCCTCGATATGCCGGTATTTTAAATCCTCACGAATAAATATTTGAATGGTACCGTAAGGCAAATTGACATTATCAGAAATTCGTCTTGTGCCAATCCGGCGATCATTTTGAATGAAGTCGTTAATTTCTGCCTTTTTTATTGTCATTTCTCGCAGTTTGTGTTAGACCGGGACGAGGATCATCTTCAACTGATTCACAACCGTCTTTAAAATTTTAATGTCACTCGAACACTCTATATCTTGATAAACTATTACCTATTTGGCAACTTTAATCATTTCAAAAGTTTCAGTTGGTGTTTTACCCAATCCACCCATTTTTTTTTATCACGTATCTTTGCTCCACTTTCAATTTTCGATGAGTACGTAAATCACTGGCAATTCAATAATTAATTTGTAACAAATATCAAAGGTTAAATCAAAGCCTACTTGCGGGGCAGTACATTAAATATAAGACCTTGATGTCTCAGTTTTTTGGGTTATAAAATGTTACCTCTGAAAGAAATTACAGCACCAGTCTCGTTATATCTGATATATTTTCGTATATTCGGTAAGGGAGTTTTATATTGGCATCAGACATGAAAATTTATCTCGTGATTACATGCTAGGATGATGAAATTTCAGAATATATAAAATATCAATAATCCCTACATATGCACAAATTTTCACTAAGAACTACTCAACAATATCAGAATATGTTATGCCTATGGTAATTGAACACATTTCCGAATGATCAGAATTCCGTATCTGGATTTAGAAAAAGAATCCGAATGTATAAAACTCTTAATCAAGATTGGTTAGCCAAAATAAAATCAATTGAATAATTCAAATATGCATTGAGTATAATCAGTATTATCTCTGAGGTCTAATCATGTCATTTGTATATTATTTGATTTCAGATAATACCATTTGTTCAACCACCTTCAGATTAATGAAAGGAATAGTTTTGCGTACAAGAAGACCTCAATTAATGAAAGAATAATTACTTATGATATAATTTTCAATTCAATTACTCCGAGCTTTTTTGCCGGAAGTCTGTACTTGTCTAATTTTTGGACAAAAATAGTATATCATTTTATTGGGACTCATTAGAGAAGAATCTGTGATCAACATCGACTGTGAGCAAGATACCTAACTGTCGAACGGATTGAGCTAGAGACGAAATTTTCAGACTAGGCTTGTGGGATGAATACCTCGGCACAGTTTTTGTTATTTGGAAAAATCCACATTTTCTTTTCAATTACAGTTTTCAACTGAGAATTTTTATGACGCACAACTTGTGATAGAATCCACAGATAACAATTCTCAACTTAGATAAAGTAATACGTCGGAAATATAAAATTTTCCAAAATTGGGAAACTACTCGCAAGTAGGTTACATGAATGCCTAACCTACTTGACTCAACGTCAGTGCCTTCACCACTTTTTTTTTTTTTTCATAACAAACTATGAGCTACTTTCAATTCAAGCAGCATTCGGTTCAGAAATGCAAAATAGCATCGAAGAAATTTCGTTTGAATGGAATAAAAGATTCACCACTATAATTTTAAATATTTTTATGATTATATCCTTGCTTCACTATGTTTATTGATTTTCGGAGCTTTCTTTGAAACGACACACTTCGAGAACAAAACAATACCTACCTGTGGAGCCAGTATTTTAGATATCTACAAAAAATTCAATATAGACTTTGATTTACTTCATTCTGATTCATAGGGGTACAAAATTTCCATATTACAGGGAACGGTCACACGACAACCCTCTTATAACAACCCCATACCGAAAGCTAAATTTGATTCAACGTATCAAATACGATGAATACTATTCAATAACAGCGATACTCTCTAACTACAATCAAGTATCTTTTTATACCAATTTTAAATTTAAATTCACCCCTTATTGAATGAAAAATAATCTTGACAAATAAAAATAAAGGCCGGTTAACTCACCCATTTTGAATGAAATTTATCTTGGTCTTTCGTTAAATCTTCTAATTTTTCACCAATTGTTCAAAAAACACCAGTTTTGTTCATAGTTATAAATCAATTCACCCTATAAAACAGCACAAAAATGTAAAACTCAAGTTGCTCTGACACCGCTGTCAAATACAACCGCACAAATATCAAATATGGGCGAGTCTAAAATAATTACGAAACAAGATAGTTCGGGCTCGCACCGTACCGGTGATCAAAATATAGCAGCACAATCGTGTTTCAGAATACATAAGCGTAGTAGTTAAGGTTTACATAGATATATAATATCAAAATTTAATGTTATTATCAGGAAAATATGTCGAGTAACACAAAATTCATCATTTAAAACTGACTCTTCATGAAACAAAAAACTTTCAATAATATATATAATAATATATCTATACTCAAAAAACAGGTATTCACAACAGAATTTCCCATTGACGACTACGCCTATGGTTACAATCTCTGGTTTCATTATTCAAGCTCAAGGATATTGTTGTCAAAATGATATTTACTAATGATGTTCTGAATTGAAAATTTGCAATTATTTATTGATAAACGTAAGTTCCAAAGGCCAACTATAAGAAATCTTGCGTTATTGACGGAATAGAGAAGGAATTCAAAAATTACTTAAGATGTCATCGTCCTATTTGAGTTCATCAACGCATATCAGATTCATGTGAGTTGAAAAAAACTCCTTGTCTTGGGTAAATTAATCAAAAATGATTCAAATAGTGGATCATTTTAAATTTTGGTGATGATGGCATGTAACTATGTGAAATTTCTTCAAATTTTGAACTTTCTCGTCGAATTTTTAGGTTAGACCTGAAGTTATGAAAGGTTAGGGATTGTCATCAGTTTTTCATTTTCATTCAGAAAAATATTTTAAAAATCCAGAATAATGTTGGAAGGACTTGCAGCTTGGATATTAAACACTTATTTGGGGAAATATATTGATCTGAACACAGATCAACTTAGTATAGCACTACTGTCAGGTGAGTTAAATCAAAATACATAAGGTTTAAACAATATTTTCTGCTTTAAAACGATAATCTAGGTAAAGTTGAGCTTGAGAATCTTCCATTGAGAAAAGATGCATTGCGACATTTCGGTCTACCTGTTGAAATAAAATCTGGTTTTATTGGTAAAATAAAATTGCAAATACCAGTCAGACAAATTCGATCAGCCCCATGGATGATTGCTATTGAACAATTGTATTTAGTTGCAAGCCCTCTACCTATATCTGAGGTAAATCCTAAATTGAAAGTAGTTATTTGAAAATATGTTCATTTCATCAATTTGTAGTGGGATAAGCAAAAAGAAGAAAATGCAAGGCAAGAAATTAAAATGTCAGCTCTAGATAGAATGGAAGCCCATTGGAGACTTGCAAATGATTCTCAGGACATCAATACATATTATTCAACTACCTACTCTTCTTGGATGAATTTTGGAGCAGGAGTTATATCAGACATTATAGAAAATATACAAGTTAGTACTGTTTTTTGAAAGCCCTTTGGGCTAATCTTCAGTGTTACCTTTCCTTAGAATTTTCAAACATATTTTACGTAATTATTAGGTAGTTTTTTACCAATTTTTTGGTTTTTGCATTAATTTTGGTCAGGTTAAGTTAATTAGATAAAGCTATAAAAATTAGGGCTCAAAAATCAACTATTCATTTCAGCTAAATATTGAAGATGTCCATATTCGATATGAGGATAATTTAAGTGTAATGAACAAATCAGTGGCATTTGGTGTAACCATTGAATCTCTCTCAGCTCAGAGCTGTGATGCAAATTGGAGTCCAAGATTTTGTCATTTGGAAAAAGAAGGAGAATCCTTCAAATTATTAGAAATGCAGAAATTTGGCGTTTATTGGGAAGATTTAGAACCAGGAAGGATGCTGGGACAATTATCATTAGGAGATTTAGCTATAGCCATGTCTCCATATGCGAACCTAAAAACAATTAAGCATTTCATTCTTCCTCCAGTATCAGCACAAGCTCACTTGAAAAATAATCATAGTGAGCAACCTCTACGCTCAACAGATACCCCTAGATTTGCTTGTGATTTGGTACTAGATGATGTTCCTATTACCCTTATTGATGTAAAGTTTCTAATTTTGTGTTTCTTCTTATTTTTATCAAGAAATGTTTTTAGTGGCAATATGATCAGGTCATCAAATGTCTTCAGGGACTTGATGACCTTTCCAAATATAGAAGTTTTCGTTTATATCAGCCTATTAAATCTGTGAAGGAAGATCCTAAATCATGGTGGATGTATGCAATCAATTGTTTATATCCAGGTGGACCACCACATATTATGAAAGAAAAACTTACTTGGGATACTTGCCTCATCAAGGCAAGGGAAAATGTTACATATGTTAGGATTTATAAAAAAATCTTAGCTTCTCCAACCATAACATTAAGTTCAGAAGATAAGAAGTTGAAAGATGAAGTGGAAGCAAGAAGAGAGTTTGAAGAATTGAAAGCTCTGAGGGAGGTGAGTGAAATTAAAAAAAAATATTATTGATAATAAATAATCTTAATGATGGGTTGTCAATTGTAATAAATTAGATGCAGTTTAATATTTGATTATTTAGGATCCAGCTGTCCTTATGTTATATTGGTAGGATGATTTGTATTATTATAGAAGAGACAAATTTTTTTGTTATTCTGACAAATGGATAGTATCTTGATTTTTATACTGTAATATCCATATACTGGTTGGCTCATGAATAGAATATTTATATAGTAACTTCAAAAAGAAAAGTCCATATAAACGTGGATTTGGAATGGCTTTTTTATCGAGATATGGGATGTCAAAGATTAATTTTTGTGTATTATCCCAAAATTTGAATATTGCTATTGAAATTTTAGTCAAGTAGTGTAGTTGTTCCTCTCTAGAGGAATACGTAACATCATCCACCATAATCTTGACTTGATAGCTAGTCATGTATAAATTTTAGCTGTTTATTGCCTACATCATATCGCCTAAGCTTCCATATCAGTAGTGTGTGATCCACTAGACCAAAAGGCCTTGACAGATGAAGAAAGATGCCAAGCGGCATCCTCCCCATCTCCATCCCATGTAACACTGCTCTTACTAGTACATACATAGCAGTGTCTTTTCCTTTGTTCTGTAAGGAACCATGTTGTGCATTGTTGATAATTTTAAATAACTAAATAAGCCGAGATATTGAAACCATCAAACCTACCCCATTCAGTTCTCAAGACCTTCTGAATGTCTCACCCACATAATGCTGCAGTTGAAATTTGGATCTGTCTGGTTACGAGCCGAGGGCCTCAAAGGCAAGAGTCAAGTCACATAACCGCTTCACTAATCCAGGTAGTTGATAATTAGGGACTCGATTCAGATCCTAGCCAGTAATGTTTAAAATTTTGAAAGCTCATATCTCCAGAAGTATTAGTTTGTGGAGAATAGAAATGGTATCAATGTATTTGTATAATAAAACCCCATCACAAGAGACATTTTATTCTAGAAGTATAATTTGAAATAAAAAATGCTTTTTATGAATCCGAAACTACTGAGCCGATTTGACCTAATAATGAACAAGTCCGAGATATTTGTTCCTCAGATCTACCCTGAAAATTTCAGCCTCTAGCTCATTCCGTTCGGACGTAGTCGTGCCGACGGACATAATCGATTCTGACCATGGATTCTTCGTCAGTGAGTCCATACCAAACGATTGATACCACTGTTACCCAAATATTTGAAAAATACATGCATTTGGGCAAATGTAAAGCACTCTGGTCAGGTGAACAAGAGCGCCAAAAAACTATAAAGATTTATAATCATGAACAACAGCAATAGAATTCGACACAAACTAATCCTCAAGGAAAAGAAACCTGAATATTCGATACTAAAATAAGATAAATACAGGAATCGAATAGGAAATTGATCTTGCAACAATATTAGAATTATATCTTCAAGTTGATGCTTAACTTTGAACCAATGCAGCAGACTTCTTGAGGTTCATGATTTGATATATCAAAGAACAGAGCACCCATTTTCACCCCATTTTATGTAGAGTATTCATTGCATTGCATGTATACACTTCACTTGAAATAAATTATTATTATAAATCATAAGTTTTAAAAAATTTTATTTAGGTTTCTTTAATTTCTAGATCGCCATGAAAACTGTCAAACTTCCTGATATAAAAAGTACCACGAATACCTCAGCTGGGCGTAGTATGTTGGAGAATTGGTTCCCAGGATGGGTGGGTTGGTACTCTACACCTCCTGCAGAAAATGAAGCTTCTGAAACATCTTCTCCAGAAGTTAAACAACTTGAAGGAGAGATCCTTCAAGTTCTTTCTGATTCTGTTGAAAATAATACAATATTCAAAAGGGATGTTGTTTTTGGAAAATTCAATTTTTGCCTCAAAAAAGGGAGTATTAATTTATGTACAGTCATGAATGGCGAAACGTAAGTGAAAATTTTTTCATCTTGGTGTAAAGTTTTATTATTAACTTTTTTTCTTCAGTTCACAAATGCTGGAATTAGAGTTCAAAAATTTATCACTGAACATAGTGAGTAAACCACGTACACAAGCTCATCTTATTGAACTCTCACTTGGTGCTTTGTATCTTAAAGATAAAATAACCCAAAACTCCTTATTTAATGTACTTGTTGGTCCTCCAGGCCTTGAAAGAGGTTTCATTAGTAGATCAAGAGGGCCTCAAAGTCCCAGAGTCAGCTTGGCAAACCAATTAGATATTTACAATGAATGCTTATTTTACATTGCCTATGAGAAAAAACCATCAAATTCTAGTGCGGATTATAGGTTATGCATTCAATCAAAGTGCTTGGATATTGTGTACCAACCCAGTGCAATAAAATGGTTAGTAGAGTTTTTGTGTCTACCCCATAAAAAAAATATAACACAATCTAGAATTGAAGCAATGAAGAGTAGAACAAAAAAAGAATTATTCAAAAACTGGGAACAAATACTTGGAGGCAGAATGGTAAGAGTTCATCTATTTGAATTTGGCTTTCGATATATTTCAAATCTTTGAATATAAAATCTGTGTGAAATTTTAGAAAATACAAAACATTCTTCTTTTAATTATTAGGGAAAAAAATTGTTACGCTACGATTGTAATTCACATATGGTTCAATGTTAGAGAAAATAGTACATGGATTAAACTTTTATTTTTGGGAATACTGTCAGCTCTACCGATTAGTTGAATATTCCTAAAAACTTTCTCAATGAGGTCATGTAGTTCCTTGATGACTACAGAACAGTCAAATATACTGGAAACAAATTGGCACACAAATTTTATTGTTTTGTAGGTTAACAGGACTACTTGGGACCTACAGTTTGATATATCAGCTCCACAAATAATTTTTGTTGAGAATTTCTGTGATCAAGGAGCTTCCATGGCTGTGATTGATTTTGGAAGACTCCAACTGCAAAATAATACACAATATTCTGTTGGAGTAAATGATCAAACTGTCAGTAAGGCTAGTGAAGATGAAGGTAAAATATTTACTTTTAGAATATAAAATTTTTATGATTCAATTTTTTCAGAGACATTTTTAACTCCGTGTTCCACTCCTCCTCAAAGTGAGGCTAGCGAATCTGAAGAACATACTTTAGATTTATCTAATGTAGAACCTTTGCCAAATGATTATGTAAATGAGGCGACACTTCACCAAAAAATTTATGAACAATACACTATAGAGTTGACGGACTTACAAATTTTAGTTGGAAAAGTGAAGGATAATTGGCGTTATGCACATAATAAGGGGAGCTCAACACTACATGTATTGGATAGATTCAACATATCAATTCAAGTGGAAAGGCGTATTATACAAACTGTAGATCCCCTTTATCCAAGTTTAACTTTTAACGCTAACCTACCAAAATTGGTAGCACATCTAAATGAATCCAAAATCAATTCAGCAAGAAATTTATTGCATATTATTACATCTACTGGGTTGCCATCACCTTTTAAAAGCAATGATATGGATGATGATTCTGTATTTGAGCAAGGACCAGATGATGAGCCTTCAATGAGTATCGATACAAGCCTTGAGTTGTCAAAGTTACTCATGGTGCAATTTATAGTTGACAGTATGTCTTTGGAAGTACAAAGTAGAGGTAGAAGTGTTGCAGAACTTCAGGTCTCAGGGGTTAAGATGGCATTAATGAAAAGATCAATTGATGTGAGTGTCACTCTCACTGTGCATAGCCTTTTGCTAGTAGATGCTCTTCAAACCTTTGGGGCAGATTTTGAGCTTTTGGTTGCTAGTCATAAGCATGTAGGGTAAGTTTAATGATTTTAATTTCATTTTTTTGTGTGGACCAATAATGGTATTTGTATTCAAATTCAGAATGGACTCCACATCTGGAAGTTTGAGAGATAGTGAACCTACTTCTCCAATATCGCCAGCTAGTCCAGATCCAAATATATCTAGACCCATTTTGACTTCACCTATGGTTCTCACACAAGCTCTTACTTCTTTGACAGCTTCACCTATGAATAATGAAACTACATTGAAAACAACTACAGTTTTAGATGCAGAAGCTCTTATCACAATTGAAATCGTGATAATTGGCGGCCAGGAACCCATGCAAATAATTAATGTTCAGTTCAATAACTTGGATATTATAGGTATGAATCAAAAACGATAGTATAATGATAGTACTAGTTATCACTCATTTTAAAATATTTTTTTTAACTTGATAATAGCCGCAATTTTTCCTTTCTGTTCTCTTGAATTGTCATTTTTCATCTGATTATAGCCAATCAAGAAACTCTGGTGGAGCTTGTTGGTTTTTCTCGAAGAGTCTTTCCCAAAACTCATAAGTCCTCCCAAATTAAGTTACCTACAGCAATTCCATCTAGCATGAGGGCATCAACAGATTCTCTACCTGATATCACCGAACCTAAAATCGGTAAAACGGAACTTACCTTTGATTTCCATAGATTGAATGTACTTTTATTGCGTGGAATTATGAAAGATGGTATTCTTCATGGCAAGAAAATTTGTACTGCCACAATGAGTGGTGCCAAGATACAAGCTACTGTCAGTAAGTACCTTCAATTAAACAGATGATGCAGTATTGAATGTTATCACTTCAGGTTCAAAAGTCGAGATAGAAGGCTCTCTTGGAGGATTGCAAGTGCTTGACTTGACACCAGAAGGACAAATGCATCAAAGAATTGTAAGTGTAGGAAAAGATCTACTTCAAGAAGATCAAATTCATCCTTTATATTTGTCATCGCAAGATGGTGATAGAGAAAGAGCGTTCAGTCTTAAAGTTGTAAGAAGTCTAGATACAAAAAATGATAAAGGTCGGTTTTGTCGGCATTTTTTCTTTGGTTTTTTGATCAATATTTTTCAGATGTCGCAGACATAAGGATAAGAATGGCATCATTATGGTATACTCATTCTCCTCATTTTGTTTGTGAATTACAATCATGTGCCACAGAATTCAAACAATATATGACCCATTTAGCTAGGTCCATCAAAACGGCCGCAACAGATATGGCATTGGGTTTGGTTCAAGCAAGGTAAAAAGTTATTGAATTGATTTTCCAATCATATATTCCAGTTTTTTTTTATGTAAGGTATACAGGTTGAGTCTTTGAATACTATACAACTATATAGTTGTATATATTAATAATTAACCTCCTTTCTCTGAAAAATTAGAACACTATACAAAAACAAAATGAGGTAATATGGGAAAAAATGGATAAGACTGTTTCATGCTAGATAGTAGATGATTAATAAACCACCATATAGAGATAACATAAGAAACGATAAGAATGAATTGAGTTGATTTTAACTGAAACCATATATCCATGGTCCTTATCTTCCCAAAGTTCATTAGACACTTTTTTTATAGTAGGCGCTTAAGGTTGGCAAAAGTCGAGAGAAAACAAAAGAGAGAATGAATTAAAGAAAATTTAGAAAGCACTGACGTGAGGTCAGATTGCTTTGGCGCTCTTGTTGAGCTACTTGTTAGTAAATATTAAAACCATAACAAATCTATAAGCACTCTGATCACGTGAACAATAGTCTTTTCCCGTACTATGGGACAATGTGATGCAAATATGAACGCCTAATGAATGAACAACCCTATATCTCAAATTAAAAATAACTACTCATAATTTTCCCCCAAGTTTTGTTCGAAGCTATAATTCCCTTTTCCTAAAAACTATGTCAGTGCTTTTCTGAATTTTAACAACGTATATTATTTCAGCCACCGAGATTGATCTATGATTTCCCGTTATAAAAATTTTGATTAATATTACGCCAACTGACACTGAGCCCGGCATTTGTCAATTGAATATCGATCTCTGATGGCCATCGTTCAAAGAAAATCATCGGGACGTATGTCATTTTCTTTTCTCTTGAGTAAATTAAAAATGGATATTCTAGTAGTTATTGAGGAAACAAAATTTCAGATGCTCATAACTACTGAACCATCCGACGGATTTGGCCCAATAACGAACTTGACCGAGATATTTGGACAATTAACCTATTCTGAAAATATGAAAACTCTAGCTGATTTCTTTTGGATGCTAGAGAGGATACGGCCGGCCGGCCGGACAGACTCAACTTTCGCCACGGATTCTTCATCAGGGAGTCGAACCCAATCGATTGAGACCATTTTCGGCTCGATATTCCAAAATTACAGACATTAGGGCAAAATGATAGGCACTCTGTTCGGGTGAACAAGAGCGCCAAAAATTTTGCATGGATGGATTTAAAGTTATAACATGAATGTGATAATGATGTGCGTGATGCTTCATTTTGCAAACAAAAAGGCTTCTACACGGCCATACTTTAGAGTTACCAGCTATACGTATTCATTGAGCAACAAGTGCAGGACCATCTTCTCTAATAATGCAATAAACATATTATGCTCTTGTTTAGGTTTTCAGAATAATCAGAACAATTATCACCTGAAAAAAATTCTAATGTGGAGATCATAAAAACTATGAGAACATGTCCAAATAGTGCATTTGAGATCATTACATATCTCACATCTGGTAACTCAAAGGGTAGCCTCAGAATATTTGAGGATGTGCATGAGAATCAATAGTAAGAAGAGTTTCGCCCTCTCTGAACAACTACACCTCATGTTTGAACCTTCCTAGTTCAACAATGATGAAAAAAATTACCAATGATTTACAATTCAGAACAATGCAAAGCAAAAAAGAAACAGAAATACACTGATCACAATAGTAGAGAGAATATCATAAAATGGTATGCAAATGGTTGTAAAACTACAACAGGTGCGGGCGCTGGGGTTTATATGGCAAGAGCCAAGTGTGCACTGTCGCTAAACTCCTGTATGATCTTTCCTTAAATGGAGGAATTGATGAAAGATTTCTAGACATAAACGGAGAAATTCTATTAGAAGTCCGATATAGTTTTTCCTTGAGATGGTCATGTTGTTACTACAGCATTATGAAGTTGTTATTACATCATTAAACGCATATATCATTGGGTTGAAGCTGATTTTGGAGTGTTTATATAAACCTGATGAGTTTTTCATCTGGATTTCTGTTCGCTCAGGTAACAGAGGAAATGAGGAGACCAAGAGACCATTACACACACTACCTAGAAACAGTGCTCTAACATCACTCACTCTCCCAGAATCCTCTGGTATAGGAAGTTCACCAATAAGAAAAAGTTTCTGTAGGTGAAGAAAACCCAAAGAAAAACACTCAGGAGACATCTCGCAGGAATGAATATAACTCCACAGTGCTTTGGCATTGTAAGCTAGATAAAGGTTTGCTTCGGACAAGAAACATCTAGGAGCTAGAGGGCGAGCTGTAAAGATCGTGGGACAAAGGTTCTGTTATAGAGCATAACTTGTAACCTCTTTCTAACTATAAATTGCATCAGAAACTTAATGCGAAATTTCATTAACGCTTTGTCATTTGTTTCGACGATATAAAAAAATGCAATGTTTTATCTGATTCTTATACCTTGAGTTTATTGAATTGAGCTCAATTCACTACAATGTATATAAATGAAAGAATAAATAAAAGTGTTTCTTGGATCGCAAGAATCAATAGATAAGATCAATGTGATAAAGACTCACTCTGTATATTACTTTCATTCACAGTGAACAATTTGTTTCGTGCATTTTTTATTCGATAAAGAATATATTCGTGATCTATAATTTGATGTATTCTTTTCACTGACGAAACTGAATTGAATAACATTCTTAACAAAATTGTTTCAGGGCTGAGGCTTTAGCACAATCACTGTACATGAATGCTCGGTTATCATCTTCAATTTATGGTAGTACATTTTCCTTGTCGGAATGCTCTTCCCCTAGAAAAAGGAGGAGAAGCAGTTCTGTTGGAGCATCAGGGTTTTCTTCGGCTAGAGATACAATTCCACAAACACCTTATAGTCCAGATGATTCAGATGATTTTTTCATAGATATCAAGTAAGAAACATTTAAAGTTGTTAGATAATATAAACATCCGTTTCAATATTTGTTAAAACAAGAACCTGGAATGCAATCTGGCAACGCTCCATGACGAAACAAAGCGTAGGTTCAATGCCTTTGCGCGGATTATCTTATTTTTTCGTATTCAAATTTAATTTTTTACGAGTGGACTGTAATTTTCTTTTGGATTCGCTAATTTCAATAGTTATTAATATTGAGGCACTTTGTACTGATAAATACAAATTTAAAGCAAGCCCCTAATACTTAGGCTGACAAGTGAATAGAGAATCGAAAATATCAAGACTCGCCTGATATGAACACGTGTTAGTACGATATAGTTTGTTCTCCGAGGCAGCTATTTATTGAATCGTCTGTTGGTACTGAGCTAGTTGACTCGTCACTGGTTGCTGGGTTACTGATCTTAATGATCAGTTCATGTTATCGAATTCATGACAGAACTCATTCAGAAGTGTAAAAAAATGTCTTTTAGTACTTATTCTGTTTCCCAAATTGCTTGAAAATGGCATGTTTTTGATGATTCCCACCAACAAATGTGATGAACTTTCTACATCCTGTCTTCAACCAATTCCATCGTCGCCTTCAATTCACTCACAATGGAAAAGGATAATTCTTTACCGTACAGTACCTTGAAATCGGTCCATATTTGCACTTAAGTTCTTAATTAACTGGGACATACTACGTCAATCGTGGGTAGCTCGCACCATTGGTACAATAATTCTTCGGGATTATCTTTCCTTTTGAGTAATTTACTTAGCAGTGTGCCAGTATTTTGACACTTAAAATTATCCTCTTTCGTGTATGTCTTGAAAACCTTCAATTATATTCGAAATTAATACCAAAGGAGCGAAAATAATTACTCAATACATATCTTTGAGTAATTCCTGTTGGTGAAGCTCTGCATTGCTGTGTCAACATTTTCATGCTGGGTTCAGCGATCTAACTCATGATTCTTTAGTTTAAAATATTCTTTCCTACTCCACAAGTGTCTCAAAAAGTATTGTCTTTCTGAAGGCGATGTTGTCTAATTTTTTTTGTTCCATGCTTGTACTCTAATGTAATTTATATATTTAATAATATAGTATTATGTATAATTTTTGATCTTGACAATATTTCAGATTGGACATTATTCTGGATAGTCCAGTTGTTGTGCTTCCAAGAGGAGCGAACAGCTCTGAAGTTTTTATTGCTCATCTTGGTAGAATAAATATTTCAAATAAAGATGTGAAGGATAGTTCTACCAATGGATTTCATGAAAATTACTCGGAAATAAGAACAGAGTTTTATGAAATTGAAATTAGGGATATGAATCTTTTCTCACTGGATACAACTTCTAGAAGAGCAAAAGAATCCAAAAAGGATCCATCTTCCATGTGAGATGAAATAATGTCAATTGTAGAACTATTCTATTTTTTTAAATTTTAGGGTTAGACCAGAAACACTGTACTCATGCAGTTCATTAGCAAAACCTATTTTACATGACACTTTAGTAAAATTGAACGTGGAAAGGGAGGTTATTAGGGGAAATTTGGATTATAGTAATGAGAGTCTCATACCATTTGATGATGATGAACTGAGTGGAGAATCTACAAGAAGCAATATACAGGTCAACGGATCTGTTGTGACAGCTTTGAAAGTTTCCTTAACAAGAATGCAATATGAGCAAGTTTTAGATACAGTGCAATGGCTGACTGCAAATCCTAAGATATCAGAGAGTGTAACAAGATCTTTGAAGCCACAATCGGCACTTGGAGACATAACTGAAGAAGATACTGGTGTCACAACTCTCAATATGGATCCTCATGTTAGAGCTAAACTTTTTCCCGCGATGACAAATGTTTCCAAAACCAAGAGTATCACTTCAACAATGGAGAATATAAAAGGTAAAATATTCATGGACTGTGGTCGTTTCATCTTGATATATAGCTAATTCCCTTATGTACCTCTCTCTGCTTGTTTAGGATCACCTTGTCACGTTCTCCTCGATTGCTTCATTTTTTTTAAATGATCATCTAATTTTTCTTTGTCCTGTACGAGACAAATGAGCCTGCTCTTGTAAGACGTACCCATCACTATCGATATGAAGTGTTTAGTTCTTTATGAACATGAATTGAGATAGACCCGTATTTGGAAAGAAAAGTCAATTTTTGGAATTTTTCATATTTATTTCCCAACATAGTCTCCTTTTAGCTCCATACACTTAGTCCGGCGATATTTCAACTTTTTCATGCTTTCCAAATACTATGATTTTTCGAAATTTGCAAAATAGCCTTTGACTAGAACCGCTTTCCACCGAGCCATTGTCTCATGTATGGAAACAAAAGGTAGTCATAAGCTGCCAGATCGTAGCCCAATTCGTGCAACTTTGCAGTGGCGACTACTTATGAATGAGCCGGTGTGTCGTCGTGGTGGAAAAGCAATGTTGTTCAGTTCGGTAGGGTGCGTTTTTCCTGAAATGCGGCCACAAATCGATCCAATAATTCACTGTAGTATTGGCCTGTTATTGTCTTTCTTTTTTCTTAGTAGTAAATAAGGATTATTCCTTGGGAATCCCATAAAATAGTAGTCATAACCTCTCCACCTTCCCCTTTTCGGAGCATGTTTGCCTGGAGAATTCCATTGCTTCAACTGTTCCTTGGTGGAACCAGGTTTAATCAACTGTTACGAATCGCCGCTGAAACTGGTTTATATTGGCGTCAAATAGGTGTAGTCAATCCTTCGAAGCAAAGATTAAAGATACCAAAAGGTGAAACGAAGCACCATCTTAAGTGTCAGTTCCGAACCTCAACAAAGAAGCATATAAGTTGCTAAGGCCATTTGAAGTTGAATATGAAATTTTTGTGTGTATTATTTAACATCACAGAGTAAAGAATAATAGTAATTAATTCTGTACTTTATTTGAATGGTATTTCTTTGGTTATGTTATGTTCAAGAGAAGTTTCGTGGTTGGGTGAGTGGTGTGGGAGGGTGCATTGCCTTGCCTCTCGTTTCTTGCGGAAAGCCGGTCCCAATTCTTTGTCAATCCTCTAACAATACGACAGAGGAGACTTGAATTTTTTCGCAGCTGAAAACTCCGGACGTTTTCAAATCATGCTCTGTCGTTTCGTTTCCAACTCGTAATGATCTATACACGTCTCCACGCTGGTACCTTTTGAAAGGGACTCACCCTCTTCTTCGAACCGTTGTTTAAGCTCCGAACAGATACTTAGTGATTTTCTTTGTGAACTGACGAGTACATTTTGGGAAACTCAATGTATCATAAACAATTCTAAGCATTGAACCGACGCTAGCAACTAATTTGGATGATATTTCGTAACTAGTGATGCAATGATCCGCTTGAATCAACGCAATGGGAAGTTAAGAATCTATCTAATTTTTACGGATTTTGTAATTCAGTTTAAGTTGGTGAAAACTTGATCGAAACGGTTAATTTACGGTGGAATACTGTAGAAAAGTACTGACCTGTGGTTACAGCTTTCCTTATTAGCGATGGAGTTGATATACTTACTTTTGATTGTTTTTTAGGAGAAGGGATTTTGAGCTTCGAACAAATATAAATGAAAACTGTGAATAGTTATTTTTGTCTTGAGATACAGGTTTATTCATTCACCACACTATGCCAAAATACAGGAAAGGGCTCTAAAACAAACGTGCAAAGCTCATTCCCTTGACTGTTTCTCTATTTTTTTTTGCAACTTCGGAGTTGAAGTTTCGATTGGTCACCGTTTTTGAACTGATGGACCCACGAATAGAAACTTGATGAATTCATACAGGTAGTACCATACTGCCTGGTCATCTTAAATACGGTATATTCAACACGGTTCAACATTTTCTGCGAGCAAAAAACTAATCACGCCGCGCTCTTCGTCATATATACTTTTCTTTGATAAAGGTATCAGAAGTTCAGACTCAGTGAAACGTAACCGACGAGATATTTCGACAAAAAAACCGCACCGATATGTAGCGAAGACATATACTAACCCGACAATACCGTTACCAAACCGCTACCTGGAATAGTTTTCTTCGAGCTCACTTTTCCATTTATTTATTGAAGGGCTCTCATACTTTTCTGAAATAAAATATTTAATATCAGTATTTGATTTTTTCAGTATCCTTCGAGCTTCCTATCTTCACAATCGAGCTCAGAGGAAACATCCCATCAGCAGAGCAAGGTTTGATTGATGTATCCTTCAGAGACTTTGTATTCAGCTACGAAAAATGTCATAAATATGAAACCAACATACAAGCAAGTATATCACATTCAAGTTGTATACAGTAAAATTGAGTGTGGAAACTATCACAGGTTTCATTGAGGTCCATCTATATGGAAGATCTTCTACAACCAGAAGATTCTAGACAACGTGCCATGATGGTTTCATCGTCTGGTGGAGACCTTCCTCCTAATGGTTCTTGTTTATCGCGATCATGCCCAGATATGACATATAACCAGTTATATCCTGTGGCTGTACATGGATCCCTCCCAGATCATCTGGAAACTTCAACTGTTTATGGGGTTACCAATAACAAGCATACACCTCAAAAAATGAAAGAAATATATCCTTGTACACCACCTCCATCTCCAACTCGGAGTAGAAAGTCAAAAATAGAGAAGAACTTAGTGTTGATATCTGTTCTTCTTGTGGATAAAAATGCACCCAATTTCAATTCCCAATATAATTCAGTATGTAGACAAATCTTTTATAAAAGTTTAGGTATATACTTTATGATGAATTTTCAGTTAAACATGAATGCTTCGGTGGATTTCAATTGTTTGGATTTAGTAATAAGTGTGGAATCATGGGTAGTGCTGATAGATTTTTTCAGTGCATCTCCAAAAGCAACATCAGTTATATCATCAGAAACATCGCAAGTTAATGATAATGTTCGTTCTGGTGAGTAGTTATCATAGTATATAAGTAATAATAATAATAAATCGACTTTATTGGCTCAATTTAACAAAATAAAATAATTAAATAATTCACAAAAAACCGAGAAAAACCGCCGGAGCGAAGTTTAGTCATAAGGACTACTCTTACACTTAACTCCGCCAATTCTTCCATGGCAAATTACTATGAGAATAAAAACATTGACTGCATATACAACAAATAGCAAATAGGTCGATACAAAAAGAAATACATCCTAGTTTCCTATATATAACAACAAATATCAATACTACGTACAAATTTATTCTCTAGCAAACAGAAAGGACCTAAGCTGAGACTTGAAAGTAAAAAACGACGCAAAATTCCCAACATCGATATCGAATGCATTCATTACTTTTGCAGCATCGAAAGAAAAACACCTACGAAACCCAGCCGTCCGATGAGCGGGAATCGTCAACCTGTACGGATATCTGATGTTCACCGAGTGAGCAGCAGACCTAGGTATCAGATGATCCATCACACCACTATCTATAGGATTCCTCATGAGCCTGAACACAAAACATCCCATGTGCAGCCTGACCCTACTTTCCATCCTAAGCCAACCCAAATCCTTGATCTTACCAGACACATGATCGAACTTACGAAGACCAAAAACAAACCTGCAGCACCTATTTTGAACAAGCTGAATCCTCCTTTTATGAAAACTATCCAAACAGGGCCCATAAATTATGAAGCAGTAGTTGAAAGTTGACAAAACTAATACCTCTGATAGATTCTTCTTCATCTGGAAAGTCAAATATTTACGCGCAGAATAAAGAATTCTGAGCTTATAAAATGCCGATCTAACTAAATTCGAAACATGCTTCTGAAATCTCAAATCTTCATCAAAATAAACCCCAGATTTCTGGCGCCATCACATACATCCAATTTATCCCCGTTGAGACTGAGATCCAATCCGGCTCTGATAATATCCCTATCTTTTCTCCTACAATAGACAATACACTTGGTTTTCGCCGAGTTTATAGAAAGATTATGGGACTTACACACTTGTAAAATCGCTTCAAGGTCCCGGTTAACCCTAGCCGAAGCTAGACCCAACTCGCCCATATTAAACCGGAACATCAACTGAACATCGTCAGCAAATGCCTCAGGTATGCAGTAGTCCAAGCAAGAAAAAAGATCCGTTACATAAATAATAAATAATAACGGCCCCAATATGGAACCCTGCGGAACGCCTTCCCGGATTGATTTCGGCTTCCGCGCATCTGCCATCGACTTGAACTTTCGAACTTCTGAATGTTAGGAACGATCTTATCATAGAAACAGCCGAAACAGAGAAGCCAAAATATTTCAGCTTGGCACACAAAAGGGAATGATTGATCGTGTCGAATGCCTTCGAGAAATCGAGCAAAACATGCAGAACAGAATAACCCCCGTCAAGATCATGAAATATTCTATCCGTAACCGATGCCAGAGCTGTAGCAGTACTGTGATTCCTACGAAAGCCAGACTGGTATGATGGCAGCAAATTAAAATCATTGACGTACTGCGAAATCTGATCTGACAAAATCCTCTCCAACACCTTAGACAGAAGTGGCAGTATACTGATAATCCTCAAATCTGAAAAAGAAGTAGGCTCCGCCGTTTTAGGGAGCGGTATACCAATAGCGCACTTCCACTGCATAGGGAAAACACTGGTAACTATGCAGCTATTAACCAGATGCTGAACATACGATTCCAAAACTGGAAATGCATGAACGAGCATATCCAGCCTAACATCGTCGTCGCCCACAGCTCGACAACGAATACCGGTCATGATGGTCCTTATTTGATCCAAAGAAGCAACCCTGAAACGGAATGACAACTCAGCTCTATAGACATTGTTGCCATAATACGAAATCTTATCAGCACACACCTCATCAGCCGCAACATCACTGAATGCTGAGAAAAAATCACTAATCGATTCCGCGTCCTTTAAGCAATCTGGTATAGCCCTTGCATTAACTTTTGAAACATTTAGAGATCTTAATGCCCTCTAGGTAGCCTCATTACCATCAGAACTAGCAGCCAAGAGACTTCTTGCTTCGTCTAATCTCGGTCAAAGTACCATTTCTCATTCTCCTATACACATTCCAATCCTCTACAGATCTAGACCGACTGAATGCAGCCAAAGCGCGCTCCCGTCTCTTCATCAAACCCCTGAGCTGCGCAGTCAACCAGGGCGCTTTCGGGTTTCGGCACTTTCACTCGGGCCTCTTCAAAGATATTTGGAATTTCCAAAGTTCGTATAGAAAATGCCATATTCGTACTTCAAAAAGGGTCTACAGAGATATTGAAAACTGTGAGGAATACTTGGTCGCTTAAACTAAAAAAACAAATATCGAGATTTTCTGGTTTTTTTTAGTAGCTCATTCTATTCTAGAGATCAACTTATTCGATTTATTGAATTTTTTTATTTTCCATTTGTTCAAAGACGGGATTGTCAACTTTTTTCTTATGGATAATGATGTGATATTGAAAAAGAGTATGCATTCAGAAATTTATCACACTAAATAAAATATTGCGTCAAGCTAAGCAAAATTAAACTATCTTTCATTTTATTGTTTAATTAATAAGGTAATTTGGAGAAAAGAAGCAACTACTTCATAACCGCTACAAATAATGAACTTAATATTCTCGATTGAGTTTATATTAACGCAGAAATTTCCACAATTGATAAGGAATGTGGTATGATAGATGGAGACTGTGGTCAAAGACCCTTAGCTTACACCATGAGTAAAAATAAATGTTCAAGTAGGTTGGAATGGGAGTTTTAGTATAGGATTGTGTGTGTTGAAAAAACACAAATCACCGCACTGAATACGCACAAGTGTACACTAAAACATTCATTCGAAATTACTCGAACATTTAATTTTACAAAAGAAAGTAAACCAACACTCAATACACAAAGTAAGTGCTATGCTATCAAATTAAAAACGGAAGGAATATTTACGTTTAATTCATCAACAAAAAACTTCATAATTTCCTTAATTTTGATGGATCCACGGAAAAGGTGAAATTTTTCACATCATTCAATAGCAAAATTTTCAATGATTATATTAAAAAAAAATACTGACAAGGTGGAATTATTTCGGCTCAGTTATTTTTTCCAGTTAAGGTTGGATCCAGTAAAAGGAGCAATTATCTCATTTTTGTTCCAAATTTCAAATAATTCATCTTGAATATCTTGGAAACGGTGTATTTTAGAAAGCTAATGTGGAATGATAAATTCTTCTATTCAAGCATACAGAACATGCTGATTTGTTCAGTAACTGCCTATTGTATAGTAAGTTTTGATGGTTTTTACGAGTTGGTGAGGTATATGATTAACTTGAAGACGTAAGAGGATGTGGGTTTGATATGAAATGTGTGTGCCATTTGTTTGAGACCTCTTATAAAATTTGAATTGATTCAGATTATCCACTACGGAGATATAAGCAAAAATAATTTTTTTTAATAGAATTTCAATAACCTGTATCTTTTTAACGCCCCGAATTTCAAAAATAGCATAAGAAAAAAGTGTTTCTTTTGGTGTCAAGATCAATTTCTTTAATAAAATTAAATTTTCAAGTAATTTCAGTTCACTATATGATCTTAATATCACCTATATATTAAATGTTCTGTATTTGTTTTCAGAAACTTTGGCTGAAAACGTTTGTACTAATGTAACTATTAGATCATTAACAATGGTTCTTGTTAAATCTGGATCAGACATTGCTAAAGCAAACATATCCAAAGTTGAGATTGGTATAAAGTCGAGTGGTGCACAAAAAGAAGTTGAAGGATCCTTGGGATCGATATCCTTGATAGATTTAACATCCCATGGGCATTTGTATAGAGAAAGGTTCTCAACCTCAGGATCTAAAGTCTTGAAGTTCAATTATATTAGGTTAGTAACTTCAACTAAATTTTATTTTATTTCCTATATTTTTTTCAATTGTTGTAATTTTGAAATCATTGAAACTTTGAATTAATGATATCTACTGTTAATTGATATTGAAATAATCCATCTTTGTTGAATTTTTCTTTAGAGTATGATATTTGTCATCAAGGTTTTTTTTCAGAAATCCACCAACGCGAAGTAAAAACTATGATGCCCATCTAGAGATCGATATGTCTTCCGTGATGTATGTTCACACTAAAAGGTTTGTTGCAGAATTACAGGCATTTTTCAATCATTTCACCCAGTTACAAAGAGTAATGGAGGGTATCAGAGCGGCAACAAGTGGTCAAAAACTGAGGAATGAACCTCTGAAAATCTCCCTCAGTATACATGCTGGGTCTCCTATTATTCTTGTTCCTGTAAGCTCTAAAAGCCCTGATTTGCTGGTGATCAATTTGGGACAATTGTTGGTAAAAAATCGTTTCAAAATGTCTGGGGATCACCACACAATAAGTACTGAAACGAAAGAAAGCAGTAAGTATTTTCTGATTTCCCGAGGAGCAATCAATTATTTCACAAATTTCAGGTAAGAAAACTATTTTGGATGTTATGTCCTTAGAGCTGCAAAATATGGACCTCTATATGGGTTGTAAAGAAAATACTTCAAAATGTTCAGTTTTGGAAAGTTTCCAATTAGGCACTGTTCGTGTTTTCAGAAATGGGCCCTCTCTACTGACCAAAAAGTTTCAGGTTAAATTCAAGGTTGAGAGAAATCTCATGAATTATCTCCCAGAATATAGAATAGGTGAGAAGTGGTTTTGAGAAATTTTGAGATATTGTATAGCTTTTATCCCCGGCTTTGAGTGCGGTGACCGAATCGAGAAATTCTAACACTCCAGACTCCGCCTAGCATGTAGCTCAACCGAGCGTTCGTTTAACGTTTATGTAAGTATATGGCACGCTTGTATGAAGCTCGCACACTCGTGTCTAGACACACACATTACAGTTTGTATCCGCATGCGCAGAGAGTTACCAAATTTGAATTCCCGTAACACCTACATCATTATGAGAAGTGAAACGAATTGAACTACTTACTCATGGAAATAGTTCAATAGATGATATTTGGAAACTGCCCAAAGTTAATAATAGTTTAAAGAGTCTCTATGGTTTACCTGGAAGGTATAATAAAAAATGAATACGGTTGTACTATTGCATCATACAGTGAAATCGTAAAAGTTTCTTGAAAGAACACCTTTTCCACAAAAGTGTGTAGGTACAGGGTATTTCTTAAAATTGTTGTGGCAATATCATTTTGACATTTTTAAATGGCCCTATTATGTATAGGTACCTAATATTTGTTTCATTTGAAAAGTTCTATAGGTACATTTCAACTACTTTGTCTTATTATCGGTTCGGTAAACATTGGCCATTGAAAAATTAACTTTTTCAACTCTGTCTTCCTGTAAAATCAATACTGTTAAGCTAAAAGGAAATTGGTTTTCATGTCCAGATGTTGATCTCTGCGCTTCAATAAAAAGGCCATAATATGGCCACATATTTACCACTAAACCCCTAAAGGTATAATATATATGTAGGTATTTAGTGGTAAAATAAAGTATTTGCAATGAACTTCACAATTCTGAGGAGGTAATTTGACAATTTGTCTATCGTGAACTGATTTAATCTTGATGGTTTGGCTGCTTTGATACTCAACCATTTTCCTTCGAAACGGGCTCGAAGGAATAGTAATAAGGTAGGTACAAAAAAAGCACTTTAATATCCATGAAAATATTTATTGAACAAAGTACAACGAATAAAAATTATTATTAATTAACTATTCTGTTTGTAGTAAATTAATTGAAATTTTATTTACTTCATCATTAGTTGGGTTTGATAAACCACAACTTCGTTTTATTTTCGTTTTATGCGTTCCATACAGGTTCCTTTGAACCGGAATATTGTTATTGTGGTGAATATGAATATTATTCGAGCCTGTGGCTACTGTTTGAATATTCCGGCATTGTTGAGCCTGTATAGAGTGTAATGTCGGTCTAATCGGAGCTACCATATTTTTCAGAGCTAAAAGCTCCTCCATAGTTCTGATTCCTTTCACATTTTCAACGTTGCCTTGCCCCGAAGAAGCCAATTAGTAGAAACACGTGTCGGCAAGTACCTACTAATCTCAATTTTTTCTGCAGATCTGCATTTCTGCGGAATCACCCACGAATAATTCCATCTCAACTGTATTTAAATCTCCGCACTAAACTATTTCGCTATTATAAACGTGTTAAAAATTATATAGTTATGTATCCGCTACCGTGAGAGACTGCATTCCTACACATTCCTAGATATTCCGGGAAGTGAAATAGGATAGTGCGAACAGGATAGTGCGAAGTGCAATCGTGATGTGAAATCGCGTTTTCCTCCAAAGAAAGACAATGTCTAGAAGTTAGTTCAGATTTAGACTTTGTACAATTAAGTTAGCTTACGACTTTTTGTTAAGATCAACCTCTGTTACTCCGTTTCTTGCACGTTAGGAATAATTACCAAAATCATTAATTGAATAACTCATTGTGATTTGTAATTGAAAAGAATAAATTCTTTTTAAAAACTGACTTCAAGAATCGAAAAACATAATTATATTATAATTATAATATAATTATATAAAATTATTCATACCTGGATGAAACCTTTGTGCATGTCTTATTAAATTACAATATTTCACAAAAAATTCACCACAAGCATTGCAACTTGCTTTTGGCGGATTAGTTCGCTTTGGAATTATAGTAAACTGATTTGAAATAAAATATGAGTTGATTACAATTCTGAATGTTAACAATTTGAAAAAAGAGAAGGGTCAAGCCCAAAAGTGTAGGCAAATTCTGACCTGATATAATTTATTTTTGCGCAACTCTTCCCAAAAAAGTAATATGATCCTATGAATTTGAATTAACATTGAATACGTTATATTATAGCCCAAGGTTCAAGATTTGGTCTGTAAAATATCTTCATAAGGTAATCTTCAGTTTTCGACATGCGAAATCCCAATATTTATGGACCGGCGCTAACAGAATCAAAAATCATATTCTCATTTTCAAATGGATGTATCAGGTTACAAATTTAAAGCCCCGTATCTCAAAAAACAAATATTTCTAAATTTAATATTCACCAGGATGGAATTTTGTCAAGTGGGTTCTTAAAGTCCTCTTGGAAAAGAATTTTTTTCGCAGGTTTCGCAGAATGTTTCCATGTTAAACGAAATGGTGCGTGCTACGGAACGCTGCGGAATAAAATGATATACCGCTAAACCGTCAACGGTTCATCGCAACTCACTGCGCATGCGGATACAAACGGAGGCACACTCTAATGTGTATGTCTACACACGAGTAGCTCGCACGGATCGAGACGAGCTGTTCCGAAATCGGATGAAACCGTAAACATCTGTTTTTCAGAAAGTATATAGGGGTATAGATATCTATCATACGAGGGTTGCCTTTTATATTTTGGAATTAGAGAACAAAAAAAACATTAATCATCGTAAATCGCTAAATTGTTTTTTAAAATATTCCCCATTAAGATCTGTACGCTTTTGACGTTGACCTCGCATTTTATTTTTTATGTACGGGAAAAAAAAGAATTCATTCGGTGCCAAGTCAGGACTATAGGACGAATGACTCATCAAATCGATGTTTTGAGTGCTCAAAAATGCAGTTGTTTGAGGCGATGTGTGAGAGCTCGGATTGTCGTGGTGAAGGGCGATCCGTCTTCGGCGGTTGGTTTTCCTGCTTTCTTGGAAGACACCTGACAAAAAAATGGTTGTGTACCACTCAGAATTGACTGTTCTGCGTGGTTCTAGTAGTACGATTGCGACATGTCCAATTTTCCCGAAAAAATATGTGACGATTGATCACCTGTTACGATTGCTTAGACGTGCTTCGAAGCACCGCGATCGTATTGTTCGCATTTCTTTCTACCAATCGACACGAGCCTTTTTTGAGCGCTTGACAAATTGTGTGGGATCCAACGCGAACAAATTTTTTTGACGGTCAAATGTTCATGCAATATTAAATGTATGCCGGTCTCACTAATGACTAAGGTTGTCTCAATCTCACGATAGGTTACATGACGATTTTGCAATATCAGTTGGCGCACAGCTTCAATGGTTTTCGGAACAACAACTGATTTTAGACGATCTTAAGGAAATTCGTCTTAGAATGAACTACGACCTCGGTTGAATTCTCCATACCATCGATAAACACTGGTCCTTGATGGAGCTTCATCGCCAAAAATTGAATTAAGTTCATCGATGCACTATTGTTGAGTTGATCCACGTCGAAAGTTGTAAAAAATACTTAATTCCATTTTTTGCGGGAGATGAATCTTTTAAGTTACTGTAAACATCATAAATAGCGCTCGTATGTCAAAACGTTCTGACTACGTATAACCTCAAAAAGTTCATGCTTAACGATAGACCTGTCAGTTGGCAGATTGCAACACTAGTGTTGTCTAATCCCGAAATTCAAAAGCAAGCCTCTTACCTTTATAATGCTTCACTCACCGCATATGCATAATATGTATAAATGTAGGTTTATATGTATACATAGATGTACCAATGTACATCAGTGAATAGCAGTATATGGTGAATAGCTGTAACCGTAAAATTTGTGTATGAAGTGTTGAAAATATGAATAAAAAATTTAGAAAGCACTGACGTGAGGTCAGATTGCTTTGGCGCTCTTGTTGAGCTACCTGCGAGTAAATATTCAAACCTTAACAAATCTATAAGCTCTCTGATCGGATGAACAATAGTCTTTTTCCGTACTATGAGACAATGTGATGCAAATATGAAAGCCTATTGAATAAACAAACCTTTATCTCAATTTGAAAATAACTACTCATAATTTTCACAAAATTTTGTTCTATGCTTCTCCTAAAAACTTACGTCATTGCTTTTCTGAGTTTTGACAACGCCATCAAATTCTTTCTCTATGATAAAAATTTTTTTATTAATATTACGTCTGTGCTTTTCTGAATTTTGACAACGTCATCGACATCGAATTCTACCTCTATGAATTCTATGAAAATTTTGATTGATATTACGCCAACTGACACTGATATCTAGGTCCGCAAGTTGTCAAACGAATATCGATCTGTGATGGCAAATCTTTCAATGACAAAGCTCGGACTTCATGACATTTCTATTTTTCTCTTGAGTAAATGAAAAAAATGATCATATCTTCAGAAGGGGGAAAGCTACGACAATGAAATTTGAGCAAGAGTAAGATATCGGTAACCTCAATATATATACGGATTTTTATTTAAATCTAAATGAAGTCTTAGGAGATATTGAGTATTGAAAATTTTTTTTGGAATTTTTAAAAATTTTCTTGCTTGATGATTTCTGCGAAATTTTGCAAGCCGTTTCGTTTCAGCCTCCTCAATAACATTCCAAGTATCAACTTGATCGGATGGATATTCTAGTAGTTATTGAGGAAACAAAATTTCAGATGCTCATATCATCTGAATCATTAGACGACGTATTTGGCCCAATAACGAACTTGACCGAGATATTTGGACAATTAACCTATTCTGAAAATATGAGAACTCTAGCTGATTCCTTTTGGATGTTAGAGAGGATACGGCCGGCCGGACAGACTCAACTTTCGCCACGAATTCTTCATCAGTGAGTCGAACCCAATCGATTGAGACCATTTTCGGCTCGATATTCCAAAATTACAGACATTCGGGCAAAATGATAGGCACTCTGTTCGGGTGAACAAGAGCGCCAAAAAGGAGCATTTATTAATTGAGAACGTGATGAAAAAAAGTGAAAGAAAATGAGCGAGCAATCTATATATAACATATGATAATAAATTTCTAATTATCTTTTTGGCGATTTCGACATCAACTTCGAATTTGAAATGAATAATTATACACAAGAATCCATAACACATATGAGACCACCAGTGACGTAGTAATTTCCAGATATTTAGACGATATCAATTTTCAAACTTATGTTTCTTATTTCATTAACCATAAACCTTTAGTTTCAATGATAAAAAGTCCTGATTATCCTACATGTGGTATGAGGTAATGTAAATATTTCGAACGATCTTAATTTCCTATTTTTTCAATAAAAAAAATAATTTGTTTTCTTATTGGTCATCAGGTTCAAAAAGTGTAACTTGAATTTAAAAAAACTGCATGTTATAATAAGTGCCAAACGTTTTTTTTAATAAATAATTTTTTCAGTACCTGATATGAGTATTTATGGACAACTCTCCACATTGGACGCTACAATTGATTCTTCTCAGTATCGTCTATTGAAAGGTCTGTTTACATTCAATTTAGGAGAAGACACTGAGAGAATTCTACCCTCTGTAAGCTCACCTGTATCTAGTAGCTCTGTAAGTATTCATTTCGAAATAGTGTATCTACCTCATATTTACTCAATTTCTCATTTATTCAAAACCAACAATATGACCGCCAGGCTCCATGAATATTTGATTATTCTGAGTCTTATTTTTTTCGTTCTATCTTGACCTTCACAATATGTCAGTTTTCAAATTATATCGTCTGTGAGAGTTGAAGGTTCATGCGGAATTTATTGTTACAGAGTAACATACAATTCAGTTCATAAAAATAACTAATGCAGAAATTTACTATACATAATGTACATACCCAAAATGTAACTTGCCTAGGAAATCACATATCTAGAAAGACTCATTTGCGGAAAAAAGCTGCAAGATTTCAATCCACTACCGATTTACCATAGAATACAATATGAATGATAAGATAGAGTGCGGCAAAAGTCAGTTTATGCTGCCTGATATTCAAGCATGCGCATATTTTCGGCCAGTATCGTACCTAGGGCGGAAAAAGACAGCTGAAACGTAGCGAGTTGAGTTATCCGCGTGTAGTAGTGTTGTTGTGTACGTTTACAGTGCGTTCGTTGCCATGGCTGCGCGTGTAGAGTACACGAAAGAAGAACGTGTTTGATTGCTCACTTCTTACCTTAAACTTGACAGAGATAATGCTGAAATTTTGAAGAATTTCGCCAGCGCTTTCCAAATAATCAAGTTCCCACTATACAAATAATGCATAAACTGTATCGTTAATTCATAAGTACTGGCTCCGTAGTCGACGCGCCGCGTTCAGGTCGCCCTACTACTTTTTTCGTAAAATTTGTTTTACCGTGACTAAACGATGCCGCATGTGAGTTGAAGAATTCGAACATAAAATGTGAGGCCACAAGTAATTATTGATGTTATATTTTTCCCCGAAAATAAATTTATTTGCAATTATTTTTGCTTATTTTTCCTCATATGCAAAATGGTAAACTGACTTTTACCGCACCCTGTACATATATCAATATTACTTAACTTATATTAATTCAAGAACTGTCATAATGAAGATTTGCTTCACCAGTGCCGATCTGCACTGAGTGCAACAAATGACCTCATGCACTTTTACAGGTTATCGGACGAATTGGCAATAGATCAAATCAAGCGGAAAATGAAATCGAAACTCAGTGTGCTCCTTATTTAATGATTTTGATATATTTATCAATATTTTTCTTTTATTTCGTTCTATCTTTTGATTTTGGAGCTGAATTCAAACAGTGGAATGTTATATTGTGTTTTTATGAATTTGTGGTTCATTCATACAGCGTATTTTCTATAAAGCAAAAATATTAAAATTGTTGTAAAGAAATTATAAACTGTGCAAGTAAAAAAAACATTAAATTAATCATTAATGATGAATATATAATACCAAACAGTTTTGAAAAATTTTTTATAAACCAGATGGGCAGCACAAAAAATCATTAGTTCTTCCGAATATTTTTTCCTTATTCAACATGTCTCTTCAGCTTTCTCATTATTAAAAAAAATGTAATTCTTCAATAGAAAATGAAATCTAAAAATTCCCACGAACAGCGGAACGTTAACATTTAATTTTGTCCGCCATATTTGCACTGGATGCACACTGAGGGCGATTTCGGCGTATCAGAAAACACCTAGTCTGAAAAAGTTCGCACCGAAAAGATAAGCGGAAAACGACACACCCAAACGGTGCAGCACTAGTGTGCACCAGGGCAACAAGTAGAAAACGCTATTAGGTCAAATAAAATAGGAAACTTATTTTAAACTTCTTAGTCAATCTTTTATGTCTAAAATACTGGTGTATGCATTTCGTTTCATTTAAATGGAAACGTCATTCCTAATCTTGGGACATGGGTATTGTTTCCTTTGATGTTCTCGGGACAGCGAAGCTATGCAAATCATTCTATATACTCGTATTTGACAGATCTTTGATTCCATTCATTCATTTCAACATCATCAAGGAATGACTGATATTGTGCATTATAGAATTGTTCATTTCGAAACTTGCAGAATATTTCATGCAATTTTTCTTTCACTATAAAATATTTTTCTTCTGCAATTGAATTGGAAAATTTACTACATTGCTGTTTTTCATCTGATATTTTCATTCCTGAAGCGTGAGTCAGATATAAGGCTTCTCAATTTAACGTCATTACTGTATGGCTACATCTAAAGAAAGGCAAAGGAAATCATCCTCATGACGCCAAACCTGTAAAACAAAATCGAATCAGTGCACACATCATTATTCTAGAGATCTTAATCAAGATATTGTCGAGCTCTATAGAAATATACTGATCTGTGATATGATATTAATTGTGGACACTGAGAACAACATGGCAATACCGCGCATTATTATTCTGCACATGTTTCATTCTGTGTATGTGCACTTTTGCGATTGTTAGTTTTTATAAGTTTCATTCTACATAAATTCGACTCTAATGTTTTTTGTAGGCGTGTGCATTTCTACGCCCGTTCATTCTAGATTTGTATATTCTGCGATTGTGTGAGGGCCATGCGCTTATCTTTTTAACTGTTCATCGGTTTATTCCTCCATCGTTTCAGTTTGTATGTGTGTGTAATATGATGTTTCATTTCTGGCTAGAGATTTATTAGTATTCTTACTATTTATTTTGTGCAGATTGAACAGGTATCTACCTTTCTTGTGGTTCTTCGATCTGTTTGTATTTCTCTCTTAAGCATATTTTCTCAACCTCTCTTATGGTTCTCATGATCTTAAAATTAATCTTATTGTATTTGTGCATATCTTCCTTGTTGATCATACTCAATATTTTGTTATTCATCAATTTCTCTTTTTCCTTAGGGGACATTTTTAGTACCTCCTTGCATAGTTATATTTATATGCAGGGCTTTAATGATTACCACTGATCATCGACGTCTTCGTTGTTGGTGTTCAGTTCGTGTTCTTTTTTTTTATGATTTTGTTTTGCTTTTGATTCCATTGATTCCTATTGTTTCTATTTTTCTAGATTGTTTGGTATCACTTGATATTTTTTTAGTTTTAGTGCAACCTTAGTTATTATTTGATTGTGGTCCGAGGCGACATCCGAGCCAAGGAATGCATCTCGAAGGTGAATATACTTTTCAGATCGGAGTTTGGTTTGATTCAACCTGATGAATGTTAATCTCTCCGTTTCAATTTTAACATACATGTCAACAACATATTTGTGATATAATCGCCGACATTTCAATATTGGATTATCTTCATTTTTCCCGAATCATTAGGCGGTATGAATAATAGTTCATTGAACTGACTTTTTTGTTGGTTTAAGAACCTGTAAATAGATTTTGTTTTAATAACATTCAAATATAAAATTAAAATACATAATATAATGACTGAGATATTATCGCCATAGCTGAACTAATATTTTAGTTACCTGTAATGGGATTTATCATTTTTATTGAGAAATCGTAGCCATCTTCACCTTGCCAAAATATAATGGGATATTGCAGTGCATCATATGAGCGGTGTGTTTCCTTTATACGTCGTAATTGATCATTCCGACGATGTAAAACAATATCACGGGATTCCAAGTTTTCTCCAACTACAACGATAGCAACTTCATCAATAGTTGGTGCATTAAAACGTCTTGTATGTTGACCTGTTTTATCAGCTCTGATTACAATTTTGTGATTATCGGATGGCATCAGATCCAGGGCAGTTTTAAACAATATAATCAATTGATTGTATTGATGAAATAAAGTTTGTAATTATTCTACAATAGTCCTCTTTACTAAATTGTTATGTGCATAACGCAGATCAATTTCTTGTGGTGAATTGCCCATAAAATAAATTTGCAGGAATTTGTTGTCGCTATCTGACACTGGTAACAGTGAACCTGCTCTGTGATATATTTGCCCTTGTTTCTGTAAATAAAAAAAAATATTATGCTGTGGTATAAATTAATGGATTGTCAGTGATCAAACTTAAATAATATTTGATCTTGAAAAGCATATATTTAGTTTTAACTAATATCTATCAAATATAAAATATAATAAAAGTGTCACTGAAACTGAATCACCATATAATATGATGACTAAGTGATATATAAGTGATTAAGAAATTGAAGATTAGTGACATATCTTAACTTTGGTGACAGAAAATTTTGTTCGCTAAAATTATTATGAGTAACTGCTATAATACGAGTACATACCTTGAAAGTTGGCATAAAATTTTCCCGAACTACATTTGTTACCCCAAATGAAGTCATTTGAAAGCAATTGTTATATTGTTGAATATGTGTCAAAAAGTGTATAGAATCTGTTCCTATTCCTGAAACCAATGAGTACAATGGTTCTGGTGGTGGATCCAATGGTATCAAATTCACTTTACCATTTGCGCAACACAATCCATTGGCTTCGTTTTTGTATTTTAATGCCTTACAGTGTGAGCAAACCGAGTTCATAGAACCAATAACAACACATTGGTAGTTACTTAGTCAATTGACACATCGTAACTGAAAGCAGCTCGATTCAAACTTGCGCGATTATTAGTTGAATGTCGCGCTCGCGCTTCACGCGTTTGTGATATACGAATTCTTTCACGCTCATTTCCGTCGTCACGTTCTTGTGCAGTACGATTAGATCGGTAATTAGCTTGGTTTGTTGCATTTCTGGTTCTTCTACCTAAATTGCTTCGTCTTATAGGAGGCATATCAATAATAAATTATTTTTTCACTAATCACGAACTAAACAAACACTAACTAACTAAACACTCTGCACAAAACACGATATACGAATTTGTTTCGAGTATCAGTTGACAAAAGCAAACTCAGTAGATTAGGTAATAGACAACTTTTTTTTTTTTTTTTAATTTGATATGACTTGAAGTCAAATCCTTTTAAGCCGTACGAATTGTTTCATTTATTTAAAATTTGGATATTAAAAATAATAATACACTGTTGGTAACGCGATTTTTGTTTGACTGATGTAATGACGTGGAAACTGATGCATTTTATCTCGCGTGCCGAAACTAATACAAAAGAAACGCGAGTTTCGGAACGCGACATTAAACTCCTCCAACGCACACACGCACATCGTTTTGATAGATATGATCTTTGACGTTAGGAACACACCTACATTGCTTAGACAACAGTGAGTGCTTGTAATTTAATATGAACTTTATGCCATAGCAATAAAGCTCAAATTGACTACGTTTCAGTTACAAATCATTTGTATGGAAAAAAGGGCTATTTTTAGGGTTTTTCCAGCAATCATTCTAATTTTTCTCGCCGTAAAAACCATCTTTTAACTTCAACGAACATTTTAAAAAAAGATTTGGCCAAATTGGTCCAGGCGTTGTTGAGTTATGCGCTTACCAACACATTTTGCGATTCATTTTTATATTATAGATTTGGAATTTAGATTCTGGATTTTTTTTTTCAATTGATCATTTTATCAAGTGAAATTTGACGCGAGATTTTTGTCTCGACGAGAAAATCTGGACATAGTTGAAATTATAGTGAACTCTAATATTCTAGAAAATAGAGGTGTGAACTACTCAATAAACTGCAACTGATTCAAATTCTCTCAGATTTCATATTCTTAGACAAAAATATTAGTTTACATCCCATTATTGAAATTCATTATAATTTATTATCATCATTTAGAACTTTACTTAGGTCATCCCACTGATGATGATGTTTTTCATAGAATATTAAACGATGTTTTTACATAATTTCATATTTCAAAGCTTTGAATATTGAGAAAAAACACCAATTTTCAAACTATTCGATATGTTTCGGTTGTTTGATATTTTTTATTCTACCTTACCGCTAATTCTTTTCATTACATCCGGAGTAGTATATTATTCTGTTACTATACAGCATAAGTTCGGTCATCGTCCTTTGCTTATTTCCATTTTTTTTGTTTTGTGTTTATATCACAAAAACCAAAGCGAATATATTGTTGGTTCTGATTTATTGATCCATAGTTGAGTTCAACATCTCACTGTTTCAAACAGGATAATTAACGTATGCTTAAGGGAGTTGTATTATATGTCTTTAAATGCCAGTTTATGGAGTCGCTTTAACGCTTCAGTAAGGTATCGATTCTATAACTCTTATATAATACATTGAAGTTATCGATTCTATATCAAACTAAAGCATTAAATCAATTTGAGAAACTGGTTCTGAGAGGAATAAATATTTATTTAATAATTCCAGCCCACAATATCAGATTCATGGACGTTATCGTCGCTGAAATTGGATCTCCAAAATGTCACACTTCGTCTCAGGGAACACTCAGATTCACCTCCATTTACCTGTATAAACTTCATTAAGTCTCGACTCACTGTGGAGACTTTCAGCAATCTAAGTCAAGATATTGATTTGGTTTCTCAAGAGATTTTAGTTATGGATACTAGATTTGATCACTCACCCGGTGGTCATCCACCAAACGTGTTTACGAATATTTTACAACCTGTGAAAAAATTGAACCAGGCTGATTCAGTGCAAGCGGAATTGCACAGTAGGAAAAGACAAGATCATTCGAAATTCACAGTGTTGTTGAACAACATGAGGCTGATGGGAGTATTTGATTGGTGGGAAACTCTGCAGAAATTCATATTTCAAAACTTAGAACATATGGAATCAAGTCCTGAACATAATAAGATGCCAGTTACTAATTGTAAACCTGAACAGGGAACTTTTGAAGTAAAGTTGAATATTACAGATTCAGAATTGGTAGTAGTCGAAAACACAGCCCAGTGGGATACTAATGCTGTTATTTTGAAGGTAAAAGATTATTTTTCTAATATTTTGATTTGAAAAGATCTTTTATTTCAGAGTACAACTGTCATAACTTTCAAACCAAAAAACATACAGAAACCATTGTCTTGCAACTTGAACCACTGTGAAATGTTCTCATGTATTCTTGGAATGGAAGATGAAACAGCTCTTTCTATCATTGATCCTATCACATTAAACATAGACTTAAATGGTGATAAGAAATTAGAGGTATACCTGAAATAATTGCCAAGTATATGTATAATAATCCGAACTCTTTGTAGGCTCAATTGCAGTACTTGACGGTTAGGCTCTCCTACCATGATATTAAGATGTTTCTTCAAATTCTTAACTCACTGCCGAAACAATTGCTTTCCAATCAAAAACCACAGACAAATTCGAACTATTCATTAGGTATGTTAGAAATTTTTTCTTGAGGGTAAACTGAAATTATTGAATAAATATCTCTATCTCCTACCACAATCTTATGATCCATAATGAAACGGTGTTCGCTGTTCCTCTGAATTCTTAATTTCACACCTGACACAAAAATACCATTTGAGATGACCTGTTCTTTTTATCTAAATTTTCATGTTTTTCAGAATCCCTTGGTGTTTTTACTTGATCAATGAATAACTTTTTTTTATATTGCACGTGTACTTCATTGCATAAAACTCTTCAATCACATATATTTTAACGTTTTCCAACGTATATCATAAAAATAGCCCAATTTCAGTACTAATTTATTTACACCACCCAAAGAAATAATTTATACAGGGTGCTCGGCACATGGACCGTCAAATTTTTTGGGGCGTTGGTAGGGTCATTTGCTACCTTTTCAGTCTTGGAACCTGGGCCCTTAGTATTACGGTTACGGAGGTATGATTTTTTTATTAGGTTTTTCTAAATTACCCAAAATGTACCCTTCGAAGCCCCATAACTTTTTTTGCGTGTGCTTTTACATGCATTTTTTTTTATTGTATTAAGTCTACATGAGTGTGTGTTTAAAAAAAATGTATTGTTACAGATAACACCACAAAGTTAACACGTGGTCCTTTTATTAAAAAAAAAATTATGAAAGTATGAAAACATCTCCACTCCTATTGAAATTTTAAAAAAAGTTACAGCTATTAAAAACTTAGTTTTATTTTAAAATGTTCTTTGGTTTATAACGTTGCTAACCATATGCTATTTACGTAAGTCAATAAAAAAAATAATACTGCAAATAAGGTTTTAGTCAGAAGAGTGAAGAAAGTCACACCTAAATAAAAGTACGGATTTCGACACAACACAGCGAGCAAGGAAATTTTACCTGCCCGTTTTAGACGCGTGTGAATTATTATTACTATTTCTGTCCTGGTTGTTTTGAAGCTCAAAATGTCGATTTTTTACAAAATTTTCATGACACTACAAGTGTCATGAAAACACCACTTCATTTTCAAATACTTAGTTAAGAATATTTCGAGAACTAATGCATAAAATGAAAAAACAATTACTGTGCTGAAATCAGTATAAAAATACCTTTCAAATGAGGTTTCACTCACCCCATTTTCCCTATTCAAAATTTGGGGGTGAGGGTTGTAGTAGCAAGGGTTGAAGCGCTATGCGTCCGTAACCTACATCTTAAGTTGTCCCCCTCGAAACAGAAATCGACCTGTCCGAGCATTTCTATCGAAAAAATTTATTTCGTCTGTAATCTCGTCTGTTTCGTTTTCAAATGGCCACCCTGTATTTTTGTAGGACTTTTATTTACTGAATATAACACGGAAGTAATAAAACCATAAATCCCTAATAAGATGTATGAAAAACTATTTATACGCTTTCGTTGTTTGAAAGGACACGGCATTCCATAGTACCATTCGAAAAGATACTTCAATTGTTGAGAATGTTTTGAGCGCCCCCTGCGTTATAGCCCTCGAGATGAAATTATTATGGTATAAAATGCCTCTAACTGCAAAACAATAAAATTATGTCTATATATACAAGGAAATACCAAATCCAATCTTCAAATTATGTGATTAAATATGGCTATAGAAATATAAACGCTGTTCTATCATAGAATTGACGTATGGGATCATTTCCACCACACATGGGAATAACGGTTACACCAGTATTGCATAATATTCGCTTTCGCTCCAGAAATATACTGCGACAAAATAACAGTATCCGGAAATTCTTATTCAAATTGCCCGCGTGGAGTTTTTGTTTAAATATTTGAAGATTCCGTATGTTGGTAGGACTGTCCGTACTTAAAATTCCAAACATGAGCACAGCCTGTCAACTAGTTTGTTCACGATAGCTGTTGAAACCAGTCGATCTCAGTGGTAGTCTGCGAATGTTACAATGGAAAAAACATTGAACAGAGTTTGTCGCAAATTTTGTGTTTTGAACGAAACTCTGTGTGCTGACTCGTTGCGAATACTGGGAAAGGCTTATGGAGACTCTCTTATCGAAAACTCATGAGTACCAATGGTATAAAGCTTTTAAAAGGAGACCTTTCAGATTAAATTTTGGCCGGATACCAATTTTGTGATAGCAAATATACCCGAGATAGAACCTGTGTTTCCGCCACAAATATATGTATACATTGTACATGTATTAGGAATATTTTGTCGGGATATTTTATGCATTGGTCTTCCTCGCGTGTTATAGTCCGGTAGAGGCAAATTACAAAGAATATCTTCTGCAATTTAAACGAAAATTTATTGCTGTTTTGAATTATTCAATGATATAATCTAGGAGATGAATACCAATTGTCTAAAAATAAAGTGTAACCATTTGCTCAAATTGATTCTGCTAAATCCATAACAACTCGCCCAGAAGCTGGTGTGCTAGTTCTTTGAATGTTATCGTGTCCTATATAAATTTTTAAAATGCTTGCGTCTACGAGACATCAAAGTTCGTAATAGCATATATTTAAAATGACGTGCCTGAGACGTCTTGATGTCTTATATTATATTCAAATTATCTTCGTGAAAAGAGTGGTCACTCAAATTTATTGTTTTCCTCGTTCTACCGCAAGTATTCGGCTTCCATATGAGTGATTTGATTAATTGTATTTTTCCTTATTCAGATAATGTAAATAAATTGGTTACACTGGGATTCTGTGCTGAAGATTGTATAATGGCTTTAGAGAAAAATAATAACAAGTTAGATGAAGCTGCCATTTGGTTAACCAATTTCGCTTTACCTAAGAATAATGTTGACAGTTTAAAAGAACTGAAAATTGCCATAGATTGTGTCGAGGTAATAATCAAGTCAAGAGTTGAGCTGTATTGCATTAACAATTTCTCTTTCAGGTCAAAGCAAATTGTTTATCAATATGTATAATCGATGATTGTGGAGATTCAGATGTGCCATTGCTAGAATTTTCCTTGAAAGATCTGTATTTGTATCAAAATCTTCTAGAAAATGAAAACAAAGATGTGCTGTACAGAAAAGGTTCCCTCTGTTGCACCTTAGCCAGTGATTATTACAACAGAGTACTTTCAGGATGGGAACCTGTTGTTGAACCATGGCAGTAAGTTGCTAAAGCTTTTTTCACTAACTTCTTCACAAAATCTCCTATTTTAGTTGTGAAATCAGATGGCACAAAGCATTGTCTGCTGCTCTAGTGAAGAACAGATTGAATGTTGAAGTTTGTTCCAAGGATATTTTAAATGTTGATGTGACTTCAACACTTTTAGATCTATACCAAAGAGTTAAAGAGAACTGGACAAAAGACTACTATAGTTTGAAAGATAAGAATGGGGAAAATGGTGACAGGGACTACAAGCAAATCTGCCAATCCCCAACTTTTAAACGAAGGTCTCCATTTGTTCCTTTCGCTGTTAAAAATGAAACAGGATCGACACTTTATTTTTCTACTGTAATTTCTGAAGTCGATGACGTGGAAGCTACTCAATCTGGACATCAAGATGATTCCGTAATTATTGTGGCACCAGGAGATACCGTGCCATTTTCTTTCAGTGGAAGAGGTGAATATTATTATTCTCACATTTTCTTTCAAAAATCGATAAATATTAAAATAAGAGTTACAACAGCCCTTGAGTGTGAAGTTGAAATTCGACCGTTAACTTGTTCAGAAGGTTAGGCATCTATGTTACGTTATCATGGGTATACTGTGTCTTCAGATTGAATTCCATCATTTTTCTTTTTTACTTAATAATTATTAAGACGGTTATCATTATCAGATATAAGCAATACGTGTGGTGTAAGAGGAATACTCAATTACTCTGTATAATTCCATATGAAAGAATCCACCCAAATTTGAACTACGGTGAGCACTGCAGATTTGAATCTTAATCAAGACCCTCAGCTTATGCCTCTGGCGTCATTCCCTGTTTTATGGTGAGATTAATGCTAATCTGAAAGTAAACCTGTATTACTCACACTGTATATCCATCTGTACGGAGAGAATACTACCAGTAAATGAACATGTGAATCTACCTTCATGCATGTGGATACGCAATTACCTTCTACTAGCTCCTAAGGTGATAAGATCTGGCAGACATTATCGGTAATGTAACCTGAAAAAACCATTAATTAGTGGTTGATGAAGAAATTGAACATTGAAAACTGAAAGGAGAGCGTATGATATGAATAATCAGCGTAGTTGTCCTAGGATGTATCGTTCGGTAGTTATGGTAATGAAGAGAAAAAATTTTAACTAAATATCAATATATACGAAAGTTCAAATACAAACCGAACAATGTCGAATGAATATCATATGGGAATAATAATTGAATGCTGCAACAAACATGTATTCTTCGGCAGAGATTGAAACAATGTTGGATAATAATAGATAAAAATAGTACATTCAGTATAGCAACCTTTGCAGCTGATACGGCTGTAATAACAACAAATGATGATCCCATAGAAGCATCGGACTTGCTGTGTAAGTGGTTTGTGAAGTAGAATATCAAAGTAAACTATAGCAAATCTACTCATATCACTTTCATTCTGGAAAATAGCACTTGCCCCCAAGTCAAGCAGATCCCAAGAAAACAGAAGTCAATTACCTTGGACTCCACATGCATGAAAAATTAACTTGGAAGCACATATAAAGGCTAAAAGAAGATCCTGGACCTCAAAAAAAAAGTATTGGCTTCTGAAGACAAAATCCTAGCTATTCTTGGAAAATAAAATATTGATCAACTCCATATTAAGGCCAATTTGCACTTATGTGATAGAACTCTGGGGATGCAGTAAGCCATCGAAAACGAAAATCATCTATTTCAATTCAAGACTACAAATTATTGTAAACTCTCCATGGTTTGTGTCAAACACAATTCTTCACAACGATCTAATAGACCCTACGTAACAGAGGTAATTAAGCACCATTCTGCTAATATTCTACAAAATATAAGACACTCTCTAACGATCACGAAGAGTCTCACCTCAATGAACTATTGAACGCTTATCCAATCTAGAGAACCTAACCAGAAGATCCTAGTAGATGAAACTCAGTAATCCATCGCTGACCGGTACCTCTTTCTCTTTTTAAATTTTTTTACCGATGAAAGAATTGAATTTGAATTTGAATTAAAAATAATTCAAATTCAAGAAGGGATCGTGGTGTTCTTACTTTTGAGGTGAATACATCATTGTTCTGGGTTACTGGTGAGAGGTTAGTTATAAAACATGAACTCGCAGTGTGCTTCACCTGATTACTGTTATCACCTTTTTGGTAACTACTAAATGTTTATATGGATTTCCATTCATAATCTTTATAACACTGAAAACTGTCGCACCTGTCATTCATTAATATCTGTGAAAAAACAAGTTTGAGCACAATAACAATGTCAATTGAAAAAGTATAATTGAAATTTTCAAAAGAGTCTGGTCTTATTCAACAATTCAATGGCTGCTAACTAATCTTTCTTATCAGCAGAGAATATTTTATTTGAGATTGGAGTAAAAAAATCATATCGAATTTCCCTTTTAAGCCTGTGAATGCCAAAAACGATCAGTTTTGGCCTTTTTCCTCTCAATTTGTCACTTTGTTGTTTTTCGCCATCTGAAACTAATAATATTTTTATGCTTATTTAAAGATAAAATAAGACACCAAGATTCCCACAAAAGAAAAATGCACCAGTTGATTGTGAAAGTAGAAGGTTGGCAGCAAGCATCGCCCCCCGTATCAGTTGATAAAGTTGGAGTGTATTTCAGGCATGCTTTAGTTGAAATTAAAACCAGATCAAATGTGAGTTTTATTATGTCGTCTAGTTGAAGTAGAATTGTTTGTAACTGTAAATGGCACATATTGAGATTTTTCGATTTATTATAAATTGCAAGACCGCTTTATTAATCAGTAGACTTTATGTATTATAAAAATAAACTTGAATTTTCCTGAATAATGATTTTGAGCATAATTCTATGTTTCAATGGAGAATTTTTTCATCAAAGAACGAATATTAGCCTTTTTATCCAATCCATCTGTATTGTTTCAAAATGTAGGTGTAATTATCGTTTCAGATTCAAGCAGATATACCTCCTGCTAGGATAATTTTTGATATTGCCCTTGAAGGTTCCGCTAGAAAACTGATTACGGTCAGATCTGCAATACTAATGAGAAATAAACTTCCCGAAACGATCGAATTGAAATTCGAGAGCCAATATTTAGGTGAGTTATCATTCATTCTTGATTTGGCAATGAAGTATGACATCCTTTCAACGACAAGCAGCAGAACTTGCAGATTTAGATTAGGTGGTTTGATATCTCTATGTTTCAGGATTGTCAAGTCTACCGAATATTCAGGTACCCTAATGATTTGCTTATTCGGCTTTCGATGTCGACTGAAAAATACTATGACACTTATTGATTATAACAATTACTTTTTTCAAATCTCGTTTGTTAACATTGTAACGATCTCGTCCAAATATAGTTTTGAATGACCTTTGTGAAGATTTTGAATAATTCTGATCAAATATTGAAAATACTTGCTACTTTGACCACACCTCGATAATTTCCAGTTGGTTTATTTCAATTTGTTAGTTTTTACACATTTATCAGCTAATTCAGAAAGATAAATATATTCTTCGTTAGTTAATTTTGCTATGAAATCTTTTTTTGATCAAAAATATCTATTTTCTTAAGATTTTTGGACCATAAAATAAATTTACTATACTGTTCCACACTGACGAATATATCGAAAACTGACAATCATTTCATTTTCTATTTTCAAAATCTACGTCGCTACTGGCAGTCAGCATGCTACCGATACTCATTTTACTACTTCAAATGGCGGGCACGACTCAACATGTTCCACAGAAGAAAAATGATAGAAATGAGACAATTCAACACGCACAATAGCGTGGAAAAAGTTGTATGTTATTCCTTTCAATGGCCTTCTCATCTTTATTCTCTCCACAATTTCACACTGGTCTAGTTTGAAAACTAGTAGAACAACTTGCTATCATTTTGCCCAAATGTCAGTAATTTTCGAATAGCGAGTCGAAAATGGTCTCAATCGATTGGGTTTGGCTTTCGTTGAAGAATCCTGGATTAAATTTGAGTATACTTTCTATCGTCCCAAGTAAATGAGTTAGTTTCATGTCTTCAGAATAGGCTTGTTATCCAAATAACTCGGTCAAATTCGTTATTGGGCCAAATCCGTCGAAAAGGTCAGGAGTTATTATTATATGAAATTCGATTACCTATATAAATTCAAAAATATCCATCTAATCAATTCGTTACTTGGAAGATGTTTGAATGAGGATTAAACGAATAATTTTGCTAAATTTCGTGAAATAAATAGTCAAATTTTTTTAGAAATTTTTTTTAAATTCCTACAGCCAAGGTTATGTCTAGGTGTCTTATTTCATTTCGAGGGGCACCTTAACTTTATATATGTCAAGATATAACAACAAGGTTATGTCTAGGTGCTTTAGCTTATTTCATTTCCGAGAGGCACTCTTACATCTTTATATAGTTGGACATGCTACACCAAACTAAACAAGAAATATAACAACAAGGATATAATAAAGTAGTGGAAGCATATGGTGAAGCTGCTTTATTAAAGTTGTTCGACGGGGTATCCGAATGTTGCCAGAAAGATAATGCAAATGATGGAACGTAATGTACTTTTCCTTTACAATAAATTCCTAATTTTTTATAAAAACCTTGAAACTTGCAGTTTGTACACCTACATATAATGAAAGATCAGTCTAATTATTTCACTTCCTCCACTCCTAATATATCTGAAGATTTTACAAACTTATTTTTTAAGGTTCTGGTTGGGTCCCAAGTAAATCTCTAAACATTGAACCAGGAATGACTCTTGCAGTTCCACTCCAATATGCCCATTCTGACATTGATATAAGGCCAATCGATAAATCAAACAAATATTCGTATAGTTCTCCTTCAATTTCGTGGAAGCAGCAGAATTCCGAATCTGGTTACGATTTGCTTACATGCTCCTCCAAAAAAGGAAAACCTTACAGGTTATAATTTACATTATCCGCAGTTGTGATATAAGTATTTCATTTTTTCTGATTTATAGGTTTTGTTCTGACATAGTGAAAGAAAAATTTGTCATTGAAGGGAATCATAAAAGTGACCAACCTGCGCACCGCATAAATCTTTTACCAACTGTAAAAATAGTAAATCTGCTCCCAATTGATCTTATTTATAAAATAAAAGATGAACATGGTCGGATAACTTCAGGTTCTTGCTGTTCTCTAACAACTGTGAGTAGAATTGGGACGTGATTCATTTTATTTGATATCAAATCTATTTTCCACATTCAGGTTGATCCAGAAGATGTCATTGAAATGAATATACTGGTAGAAAACTTTGTCTCCAGTGCTTCTGTGATAATACCAGCTGGATGTGTGAATGATTTCGCATGTCGTATAAAATTAGAAGATAATTTACAAAGAAAACTATATCTACAAGCTGTGATTTCTTGTAACAAGGGAGCAAAAATCAAGGTTTTTTAGGAAACTTCCTTCGGACTCTTCATTATTATTCCCTACTTTCGTTTTCAGATTAGTATTTCGGCACCATACTGGATCATCAACAAGACCGGTTTACCGTTAGTCTTCAGACAAGCAGGTACTGGGAACCTGGCAGCCGGTCAATTTGAAGAACACGAATTTGCAAGAATGTTACTTCCTTTGCTATTCAGTTTTTCAGATCATGATGCTAGTCCTACTATCAGTGCTCGTGTTGGTAATCATGTCGTAAGAGATGGTACTCCACAGGTATTATTTCAGTTAAATGTATTACTTCAAAGAACAAACAATTCATCATTATTTCAGTGGTGCTCCAATTTTCATGTCCAAAAAGGTATACAAGTTCGTAAACTTCATGTTACCATGACTGATGGTAGGTCCAATACAGTTTTCGTTGTTGGTATAGAAATAAGACCTGGAAAGGGTAGATATAGATCCACAAATATAGTTACCATATCTCCTAGATACCAAGTACACAATAGAAGTTCCTATCAGCTCGTTTTCTGCCAAAGTTATTTCACTTTAACGTTGGTAAGTATTACAAAGACATAGTCAAACTGAAAAATTTTCATTTTGGATTCCTTTTACAGAGCGATCCGAGTAAACAAAAAACATCTTTGAGATTGATGCCTAACTCTCATATGCCCTTTCATTGGCCAAGACTGGATCAAGATCAGTACTTATGTGTTTCTATAAAAGACATACCAGATTGCTGTTGGTCTGGTGGTTTAAAAATAGATGCAAATAATTCAACACATGTTAACATAAGGTAATGTCATAGTGCCAACACCTTACAAACATGCACAAAACCAGACAGTTTATGTTGTCTATGTCTGATGTGAACACTTCAAGTGAAAAACTCGGGTGCATGTACCGGATGTCCACAAGGAATATATACTACTTTTTTCCTCCATTTTGGGAACATTAGTCTTGACATTTCATATTTGGTAGTCGTAAAGTAAAGACGTGGAACATTTATTACGGAAAAATGTTCGGTAAAGCAAGATGTTTTAATCGTTAAATCATTTTATCAAAATCAATCATCGATTACTGTGAGGATGAGAGAGTAACTTGACATTTTTGGGAGAAACAACGTGACAACAAGACGCACTATTCATTATATAGTGAATGATTTCGAAGAAAGAGGGACTGTAGATTATAGGTCCGAGCAAGAACCACAACGTACATTACTGCTGTTCAAGAAAGTGTTCAAAACAATTCATCAACCTCAACTCGACGCGCTCAGAAGCTTGATCTTCTAAGAACAAGTTCAATTTCGCACAAGGGTTTGCAGTTGACACAAGAGCTTCTCCCAGAAGATATCATTTCATCATTTACTCCGCCGTACATATGAATATAGAATCTTACAGCTTGCCATTGGTAACTCCAGTTTTCATGAAAAAATCATAATGGTCGACGAGGCACATTTTTGTTTCAATTGATATATGATAAAACATATAGGGTTCTGGGCAATGGAAAACCCTCAAATTATTCATCAGTCACCTTTGCATTCATTAGAGTGCTATTTGGGCAGGAGGAATCATTGGACCTTACTTTTTTGAAATGAAAAGGGCGTAACAGTAACCGTCAATGAGGAGCGATATCATGATATGATTGAAAACACTTTAACGCCACAACTGCATGCGTTGGGCTTGATTGAAACTTGATATCAACAATATGGTGCCACATCGCAAACAGGATTGCAAAAAAATTACTGAAAGACCTCTTTCCACGATATGTTATTTCAAGAAATGATAATGTCGATTAGCCTCCTCATGATTTGACTGCTCCAGACTTCTTGTGTGAATATCTGGGGGGCAAGATTAATGCAAACAATTCAGAAATGCTTGAACAACCCAATCAAAATATTTGTGATGAAATTAATGAAATACCGCGTGTATTAATGTAATGAGAAAGGTGCTCAAAACGACTCGATTTCTGATGGTGGATGGTGGACATTTACGTGATAATGTATTCCATACATAATTGGCGACTTTAAATAAAACATTTATCAATATAACATCCATTTTCTTTCATTTATCCAGAAATTAAGAACAAAGTAATTTCTCGGCGGACATACTATTATAAGGTATTCATTCACTAAAAAGGTGAACTGATTAGTAGTACAGATTGAAATGCTTTTAGTATTTCTTCTCAAATCTTCATCATGAATACTCAGAATTTTTTTGCGCTCATTCTCTAAATTATACGATCCCAGCCCAAATTCGTACGAACGTTGAGACGTGTGTTATCGTTTCACCCAAAAGCCGAAAATGCTCTCCTTGATGAAGAACCGTGTTTCGATTTGAGTACCGACGATCGTGCTGACTATTATTTTCAAAATTCTTTATATGATTCTGGATTGGGTTATTACTTGAAGAAAAGCGAGCATAGAATTCTGCCTCTACCACAGTCCCTTTTTTTTGTTTTTTCATGAACACAGAATGATTTGAAATTAATGAGTTGAATCAGATTTGAGCAATAAATATTCATCGAAAACGACGATAAGGAAAATCTTTTAGGCGCATTTTTTAACAGTCTAGAATACTCGTGCATTTGATTTTTGCATTCCATCTGTCGTCCTTATTTTGAATTGCATGAATCCACACTCAAAAGAATTAGAAAGGTGAACTTGATAATATCACCTTTTTCAGGGATACAAATGGTCGAGTATATTTCCTACGCCTTGAAATAGTGCTTCAAGGGGCTACTTTCTTCATTGTTTTCACGGATGCTGATACTATGCCTCCACCCCTTCGGGTTGACAATTTTTCTGAGGTATCTCTTACATTTGCTCAGTCCTCTTGTAAAGAAGTGCATCATAGCACTGCTAGAGCTCATTCAAGTATCCCATATGCTTGGGACCAACCAACTCAACCACCACTTTTGAATGTGGTAGCACCTGGAGGAGTTACTAAGACTTATGATATGAGCACATTAGGTCCCTGTGCAGGACTGACTTACGAGAATTTCATTTATATAGCTTTTGTTGGAACATTCAAAAGGTAATTAAATAATGTTGAAATATATACACTGGTAATCTGATCAATTCCAGTGATATAATGAATCCCTTGGATGTTGAGAACCAGGAACTTGTCCTTGATGTTATTAATGGAAATCAAGTTGTTCTTGCTTCTAAAAGACAGGGTTTGAGGTCTCAACTATGGAGGATGACATCTACCGGCCACATACAGCATGAAGGAAGTAGCCCACCTTACCATCCTAATCAGCCTAGAAGTGATCATGTTTTAGTTTTGGACATTGAAGGTAAAAATGATCAAACTGAAATTATTGAAAAAATTTCTGATTTTCTGGTTGCTATTAGGTAGTGCCCCACAACCCAATAGTTTTTCAAGACTTATGCTCAGAAGAATGGATCCTAGAAGGGTGTCAACGCAACTATGGAGGTTCACAAACGATGGCCTGCTCTGTTGTGCTCATTATAATATGTGTGTTCAGGCACAAGATGGATTTTATGGCCTGCGACAAGGTAAAAGATTCTTCAGATTACAGAAATATATTTTAGGGACTTCAATTTTCTAGGAAGTAATAGCACTTCTCTTGGAGTTTGGCAATCGTGTATGTATATTCATCTCCTGTTAAGTGTGTTGCCTATATACCCCTTTGATTTCAACCTCTCCCAGTTTCTTTACTCGTAGATATTCTAAGAGTTGAATATAAAATATTTTACTAATAAGGATGTACTAAATACATGAGCTTGAAAAATATCTATAAAAATATGAAAGATTGTAGTTGAATTTTGGAATGGCTTTTTGATATGTATACTCGTATTGAAGTATTGGTACAGTCCTACTCAATTAATAAGTCATAAACTCATATTGAAACTATTTTTCACTCAATTTCAGGGAATACCGTTGTGCTAGGTTTACCTTCCAAAACCTCCAGAAAACTGACCGAAAAAGGTGTCCCAATAGAACAAGCAGTTGGAAGACAAAGGTTGAGACCTGGTTCTGGTTTCTTGTCGGCAGAGATCATTATGGATGGCCCCACGAGAGTTTTGGTTATAAAAGATATGAAGGAAAAGAACTTATATGCAACCTCAGATGACAGAGAATGGGGAAGCATAGCTCTACAACAAAGACCACATTTAGATCTCACTCTTGAGGAGGATAACGATAAAAGGGAATTCCAGTTTACGATGCATATTCAAGGCCTCGGAATCAGTGTGATCTGTTGTAAGACTCCAGAAGAATTACTATATGGCCTTTTTTCCAATATAGTTGCCGAAACAATTATTACTCCTAAGTCGAAGACATTCTGTGTTAGCGTTGGTAATGTACAAGTTGACAACCAGGTAAGTTAATTTTGACTGATGCTCTATACATTGGAATTGAAATTACGGTTTTTGCCTTTGCCTCAATTTTGTACAATTATCGCCTGTTAGGAAATTAAGCTCATAATTTCTGGAAAAATTGGTAGAACTTTTTCTTTAAAGATGTTAAAATATCACCCGAACCGACAATTCAGCAAAATTCAAGGATAATATAAAAGCGCTCACTTACACTTTAAAGTTCTCTCTTTGGCATACAACGACCTACAATTGATGTCTGGATAATCTGCGAGTAGGATCGGTTGATCTTCTTGTTCAGCAAATGACGGGTGGTCAGGGTGTTATCAATCGAAATTTTCTTCCTTAAATCTCATATAAATATTCGCGTGAATAATTAATCCTTCAATGTTGTATATATGTATGTATATATTCTTACAGTATGAAAAAAGTTTTGTTCACAAAAATTCGTTGATAATGGTTGTAGTAAACTAGCCACGTCTTTTTGAACGATAGGATCGACCAGCCTACCTATAGAGGGAGGGGTCATGATGCATCGCTTTAGCATCTATTTATAGATAATTATAGATAATATTTTCTTCGAAATTCAGAGAACGATGTCATAAAATAATAGTAAGTAGTACACATGTTGTTCGTTCGGTTTCCGTAGATTTGCCATATAGCAAGTGATGAGGTAATAAATTGTGGTGACTTCTTAAGTTTTTAGTAGAGAATAAATAAAGCTTTCACACACTCATATGACCAAAAAAAGATTGACGAGTTTCCAGTTCAAGTACCTTCTATGCCAATCCTAGTTCAACAAACTGATTTATATGATTTATTACGAATTATATAGGGTGAAATTATTCTTTAGGTATTTTTTATGCATCTGTAATGAAATTAATCGAAGTACCATGTTTCATTCAATTCTAAATTTTTCCAAAATACTTCTACCTAATAGTTTCCTTTGTTGATAAGTACCTACATTTTAGATAACATAAAAACACCATTATTTTCAGAGTAATTCATTCCAAAATTTCACCTTATATAATTGAGAAGGGGTTCACCCATATGATCAACCAGTGACTCCTGAAATTATACCTTCCTCTTTCCCCTCTAGGTCCCTCACTGCGCCAGTACGATCGAGGACGTCTTTTTCCTTTACCGTCATATTTTTCTGATGTAAGATTTTCAATACGTACATCGTAGATAAAAAGATGCCGTAAAGCTGCCGATGCTCTCGAAATGAATCGAGTTTGTTTGGCAACAATTTTCTGTTTGTATATGATTTAAAACATCTGTTTCAGATATGACGGTGAATCAGAGTTTTTAGTGCTCAACGTTACTCAACGAAATTTTAGATCTGCGGATTTCGGAATTTCGTTTCAACGATACAGAGTGTTGAAGTTGGAATAAAAAATATAGAAAAGCACTGACGTTAGGTCAAGAGCTTTTGCGCCCTCGCACTCAAATACTCTCTAGATTATATTATGAGGAAATATCCGGATATGCAGAATATCAATAACCTCCATATATGCTGAAGTTCGGATTATTATCTTATGAGATATCGAGTATTGAAAAAAAAATTTAGGCCATTATTTAAAATTTGCTAGCTTGACAATTTCCTCGAAATTTGGTCCACTCCTTTCTTTCAACCCTCCTTGAAATTTCTTGAATTCGTCACTCTATTGGTCAATCTAACATATCCCTTGAAGTATTTTGTGAATCCTTTGATCAACGATCTTTATGAAACTCACCATAAAAGTGAAAATTTCAAAAGTAGTTTAAATAATCAACAAAAAAAAACAGATCTTTGATGGAAGAAAGTCATTATTCCAGTTCAATAAATGAAAATTTATAAATTCACTGACGTGAGGTCTAAAACTCTTGTTCTAAAGCCTTTCTTCAGGTTGTGCAACATTGCGATACTGAAGCAACCACCACAATGAATGAACAGAGCTGTTTCTACAATTAAACATAACTTTCTGAGGAACTGCCGAATACTTTCTTGATTATATTTGAATATCCGCATTCATCAACACCTACATTTTCATTCACTTGGGTTAGGTTCGTATCGCACAGGTTGCTTATGACTCATCTGTGGCTACACATTGGCATTTCTCCAAAACGGGAGATTCTAGGGTTGAAGCCATAAATTGGTCGTTCACCCCTGCTGTGGTCCACTTGTCTTATAGTAAGGTCTCTACTATTATTTCGTCTCCTGCCTTAAGATCATGGTTGCCTTATCCTGAAGAAGCCAATAAGCAGAAACACGTGGATATAACATACATTGCAACAATTCCTATTTTGCTTCTATAACTTTCAGCGGAACTGCCGATGATTTCTTTTTAGATTATATTCGAATATCTGCATTGATCAACTTCTATAATTGAAAATAACCATTCTTAATTTTCCTTCAGTTTTGTTCTAAGCTTCAATTGCTTTCTTTTTAACAACCAACCAGAAGTAGCCCACGTAGAAATATTACATACGACAGAAAGATTTCGATAATCTAATTCCATTTACAAAATACTATTCAATTATTCAATCGATTTATCACTAATCACTTATTTATCTTAACCACGTTATCACTTTTCTCGCTTTTGTTTTAATAATTAATATCCAATGATTTTTCTGTGAATATAAAATGTAAATTTCTTTTGGTCTTCTACATCCTGATTCGTCAATTAATTGCCTTAAATCAGGAAACTAAATATTAAGATTTAGTCAGAAGCACATGATGTTATATCTCTAAATTCTTATCAGACTGTAGAAAAATTATTTAACTCAATGAAGCTTCATATATCCAGCTTTTTCCCATCGCTAAATTCGGAACCCAACTCAATAAATTAACCATAGGGATGACTTAACTCTCTAATACACCTCTCCCTTTGTTTTCTTATGCGATCTCCTGATTTCTGAAACCTCGAAAATTACATTTGCATTCGTTTCTGTATAGTTTAATTGCTTCCCAAGCGTCCGTTGTTCATTTTTCAGAGATATAATATGCGTGAACCATGCCGAAATGTGTTTTTCGTACTTCCAGGCCTAAAGTGACAACTTCACTCCCTTGTGACAGGTACTAAAGTGTCACATTTAATCTCTCCGGGATTAAATATTGACGAAACTCCCGGAACGATTAAATCACAAACAAACGAATTTAAGGGATATTTTATTGAAAAATACAATTAATTAGAATGGTGATTAACGTTAATATTCAAATTAATATTGTGACAGTTCGTCATATTGACCAGTCTTTCCTGGGTTAATGCAGCAGGTAACTGACGAGTAACAGATAGGTCCTTATCATATTGAACTGGTGTTTGTTTCGAAGATCCTGCGGAAACAGGAAGCGAGAATGAGGACTGTGGCATAACGATAGAGGACGAATCGGCGACTTGACCAAATATTTTATCTGAAATTTTTTGTTTATTTTTAATAGATGATTCAATATATCCCTCGGCCACGTTGGAGGATTTCCATACTCCATGTCTCTTCAGCACGTCTATTGTTGCTCTCGAATCAGCTAACAAAGACGCAGATGTGCGTCTAAAACAATGTCCCGTATAAGTCGTCGCATTTTCTAATTTCAAGAAAGCTGCTATTTGCCGTGGAAATGTACCAAACATGTTTTTTCCTACTACTCGCGTAGTACATTCTTTGTTGATGTATTGAACAAAAAATTTTGAATGAGTTGTCCCTGTCTTTCGCAATGCCACATATTTTCGAAATATCGCCACAAAACTGATGGCACTGTTTTCTGAATTTTTGATCACAAAATTTCGGTCAATTTTATTTTTGGTGTTTCTAATCGCAACTAGGAAGGAATCGCCCAAATCTCTCACATCGTCGATTTCTAAATCAACCAACTCTTTTCCACGACAAGCTCCCGCAACGCCCAAAATAAGTGCAACCTACAAAAAAATTGATTTCTTAAAATTTCTGAATATAAACACATTTCCAAATTTACCTTGAGCATTAAATATTTATCATCCGGAGCCTCCCGTAAGAACTGATCTACCTGCTCAGACGTGAGAATTCTTGACTTCTTTGGCTTAAATCCTCATTTCTTCTCTTCAAAAAAGCTAATAATTTTGGAAATTTACTTATATCAATATCTTCTCTAATGTTAATAACCGATTTCAGCATTGAGTAATGTGCCCAGAGAGTTGAGGCACAAACCGCTTTTGATTTATCATTGAAGTAGACTAACAGCGCATTTTCAGTAGGTTGTCTCACATTTTTTAAGCGGCACCACTTTTTAAAAGCATCGTACTGCTGCTCGTATAGTTTTCTAGATTTCGGTGGTAACAATTCTTCACCTACTTCGGCTGCTCTTTTATCAATATCAGATACACCTTCTTCACTCATGATACCAATAATTATCAATAACAATGTTTCTTTACAATGACACTAGTAATGACAATGTTTCTAAATTATAATTGTCACAACGCAATGTTACTATGGTAACTTATTTTAAAGACAGTTTATTAAATGAGTTGAAGAGAGAAAAAACTGATTGAAATTATTGAAATAATTAATAAAATCATACCGGAAGTACGAAAAGTATCGTATATACCTTGGGACTGAAGTACATTTAATCCTTCAGGTAAATTATGTAAATCAGTCCCGCGGTATATAATATACTAGGATATTTTTATTCTCCACCGACAGAGCAAGTATTTTTTTTACAAATAAAAGAACCAGATGGCTATATTCCAAAATGGGTTATCTACATTGTTCTGTATATCGTATAACACAAAGCTCCACAACAGGAAATGTAATGGTATGTCTAGTGATTGTGAAGAAAATGGTTCCGTTATCGAAAATATTCACGGGTTAATTCCATTGTTTTAACGTCTTGAGTCACTCTAAACAATTAGTGCTCAAATAGCAAAACGTTCTGGGTGAAGTTTGTAGAAAATTTTTATTTGAGCAATAACCAACATGTCTTATTGCTCTTGCTATCAACGTTTCGACAGACATCTTATCACCTCTCCAAGGCAGAAAATTAGCTTCCAAAAAAGCTGACAATATATATTTTTTTAACTTCTTTACTTATCGGCAATCAAAAATTCACAATTCCATAGGCTAATTAGATGTTTTTAAGTACTGTTACGTTTTTCCTCAGCGAAATAGAAAAACAATATAAGTCCTTCTTTAAACTGATTTATATTCACACTTAACTAACAATTATCAATAATTTATATACACAATTTATCTACAGAATTTCACTAGGAACACCTGTTTATTCGTCGGCAAGTTCTATTCATGAATGAATCCATGAATCAGCTTCAGTCATTTATATCCGGCGCCGTTTTCTAGAAGTTACCAGAAAGATTCTTCACATTCCAGAACAATCGTAGCGGCCTCTTTTGTGTCCCATAAATATGCCACCATTAATCGTTTTTTTATGTGTCAGCTTTAAGGCGAGCGGTCCCTTTATTGCTTTCTTGATCCCTTTGTCGGCGCATGAAGCGGAACTCCTCTGTTGTCGTAATAGTCATTAAAAGGTTCATATTCGGTTTTGTTACAGTACAGTCTACTTGGTTGGTGGTTCTCCAGCAGCTGTTGTATCAGATCATTCGGAGCCCTTCTAGTTTTGTATGATGTTGTTGGGTTCTTCTTTTTATAACGTCCACAATGTATGGGACTGAGAAGTCATCGTGTGAAGTTTGGTTGGTGATATACCTTGTTGCGTGGGCCATTCTCCTCAATACTTTGTCTTTGTAACAGAGCAATATCGTATTTGCTTGCACAGCCTTAATTTTCTTTACCATATGTCCATATGTGATAATTGTTTTATGAAGGAGAATTTTGTTTTCCATAGATAGTGTTGACCTATCACAAATAAGCCACAGTAGTTCTATGGTTTTCAATTCCATTCGCTTCCTTTTTTTCAATATGTGTTCTTTCCAGGAAAGCTTAGAGTCGCAAGTGGAATCTAAGGTAAGTTTGTAGTTTGGGGTGTTGTTAAGTCGAATTTGTGGACATCGTTCTTTCCTTAGTGTGAGTTCAACTTGCTTGGATTTAGTTTCATTTATCTTGATTTTCCATTTAATCATCCAGAGTCATACTTTGTCCAGGTCTTTCTGGACTAGGTCTGCGGCAATTGATTGATCTTTGACTATGGTCAGAATAGTTGTATCGTCTACAACTTCCTAGTATAATTTTGATGGATGTGGACAGATCTGATGTGTACAATAATTATAGTAAATGGCCCAGGATGCTACCTTGGGGAACTCCATTCTATTGAATGGCCTTATCTGAATCCAAGTTGTGAATGTGGATCTGCAGAAGAAACAATAACTCATCTCATCAATAGTTGTCCCATATATAAATTTCAAGATGGTTTTAGGGCTATTCACTATGTTTCCTAATTTTTCTTGGAATGGTTTATAAAGTTCAAACAAATTTGATACTTATTTTTTGTATTCAGTTTTTTTTTCTGCTTGTCTTTTTATTTTCAGATTCGATATGTGAAACTTGAAGAAGCCTCTGTGTTTATTAATAAAAGACCACTCTTGAAGAAAGAAGTCCCTCAAATATATCTGAGCTTATTTTGTACATACAAAAATACTCATGCGGGGAGCCAGGGTTGTTTTTTCATTGGGGTTTTTTCCCTAGGCTTTCATGCCATCCACCGAATTGTATGGCTCCCCGTCACCAACCCCTGCTAACACCAAAGGATTGTAAGGCAAAAGTTCAAAAGCTGTTTTTACCGGTAGTAATATTTTGGTGATTCAGATCGAATCGAAGCGATGATTCGAACAGGATCAGAACGCCACTGCTCAATCTGCATCCGACATTGGTTATTGGGGATATCGGTGTTGATTCTTTTCAGGATAAGTATTTCCAGTACTTCGGAGGTACTGGGAAGCAGGTCTATTGGTCGGTGTGATGATGTATCGTTATGATTTTTCCTGGCTTTAAAATCATGTGGACCTCTGCTGTTTTTATTGATTCACACCAGTGTTTTAATCTTATTATGACGTTAAAATGTTGGTTAAGATGACCAATGTTTTTCTGGATAGTTCTTTTTACTATTCTTGGAGTTATACCATCAAATCTAGAATCTTTTTTAGTATTCAGCAGATGGATTTCCGCATATACCTCTTTAATATAGTGTTAAGAATTTTATGTTTGCTATTTCTTGTGGCGTGTTGGAAATCCTCCTCTATTTGATCATTCGGAGTGAATACATCAGTAAAGTACATTGCAAATAAGTTTGCGTTTTCCTGTTCGCTTCTGGCTCATTCAGCAGATACCATGCGAAGGTGGAAAAACTTATATCGGAGGAACAAATCTCCCCTTGAAAGTAAAAATAAAAGAACATCAAAAGCTTCCTCGAGTGTAGACACCGATAGATACAAGTTGGTCCAACATGCTGTAAATGAGAATCATCTGATAAGATGGAGCGATACATATATCATATCCAAAGAAGAGAAACCTACAAGAAGAAAAATCAAAGAGGCGGCGTTTATGAAAATCCCATAAGTGCACCATCAATTGAGTTTCCGCAAGTTTGGAGGCTAAGTGTTCGAAGTAACTTGAAAAAGTCTCTGAATTACAGATGAGTACGAATTTGATCTAGGTTTCCAAAGTTCTGTCAATTTGTCCCTTAAAGAGAATTGAAAAATTCTCGAATATTGTCAGCTTCATTAAAAGCTGATTTTTTGCATACTAATTAATAAAAATTGATTGAAATCAAACACTTGACTGTTTAATCAATACACCGTTGACATGCATGTTTCGGGTTTCATCCCACTTTCAAAACCGAATACAAAACAAAATTGGTCCATATAGTACACATTCACATAATCATATCAAGTAAGGCACCGTTCATACTAAGGCGATATAAAATAAGAGATATACGATACGCGACACGTACAGATACTTGAAATCTAAAAGGAGGCAATAAAAAAGGTTCACAGCCGCGCGATTGCACAACATATCGCAAGTGACATATCTCTCCAAGTACCACTTGCTTGTCTTTTCAGAGATTAGTATCGTACGATATTTCGAGCTGTGAACATGACGGGAAGAAGAGAAGACAATTCTGTCCTTTTAATTTAGTGAAAGCTCATCAGTGCATCTGGAACTATTCCATTGCCGATACAGTAAGACAGATGTGACGAGCTCCTCATGGAGGGTAATCGCATCAGAAATGAAAGACGCAGTATTTCCTTTTTTCTTTTCATCCTACGCCTGAACCAATAAGCCACTACAACGTCTTCCTCACTTGAGCTCATATTTGTAACTGAAATTGTGAGAATAGTGTTTCCACTAAATTTTTATCGCCCAGGTCGCGCCAATTTATCGCCCGCTGTCGTGAACGTTCCTAGCAATATATCGTCGCAATATATTCCTTACTATATACCTATCGCCTATCTTATATCGCCTTAGTATGAACGGCGCATAACAGATGTGAAAATTGGTGGTAGGTGGAAATCTAATTGATCGTTTACAATTGGCAGATTTTGAGCTGAAGCTATTTCTATTCCAAAAGGTCCATATGTTTACTTTTATTGCATTTCTGTAATATTTTACTTATTTCGAAATCAATAAAATAGTTGGAGGAAATACAATTGTTTTGGAGGATTGATTTTTTGTGTTCATCAATTCTTTTTGCCAAGGAACGACTAGTTTGACCTATGTAGAGTGCAGGGCATTCGTTACAGAAAAGTTTATTATACACCACTTCATCATCTTCAGCCCCCTTTCGTCCACTCCTGGACATAGGCCTTTCCTAACTCCCTCCAATGCTCTCTGTCATGTGTCCTCTGATACCAGTTCACACCCGCTACCCTCTTTATGTCATCTGACCACCGCAAGGGAGGTCTGCCCACACTTCGTTTCGTGTCTCTCGGTCTCCACCTCAACACCCTCAGCGTCCATCTCTCATCCATCACCCTTGCCACATGGCCTGCCCACTGCCACTTCAGCTCTGCAATTTTCTCGATTATATCCTTCACCTTAGTTCTCCGGATTTCATCATTTCTCACTCTATCTCTCAAACTAATACCGAGCATGGATCTTTCCATTGCTCTTTCCATTACTCTAAATCTCATGGCATCTAGTTGGGTGAGGGCAATTGTTTCCATACCATATGTCGCCACAGGCAGAACGCAGGAGTCGAAAACCCGACGTCTGAGATGCATAGGGATGTCTTCATTCCCTAGTATACCAGACAACTTTCCAAATGCGGCCCAAGAGAGTTTTATTCTTCTTGAGACTACCATAGATTTCTTTTCTTTTCCTAGTGTTAAAGTATGACCAAGGTAATTGTACTCATTTACATTTTTGACATTGATGTTGTCTATACAGATCTGGGTGTTTTCAAGGCTCATTATTTTGGTCTTCTCCATGTTCATTTTCAGACCTATTTTCTTGGCCTCCTCATTCAACCTCCGAAGCATCAACTCGAGCTCTCCGATGTCGTCCGATATCAGCAATATATCATCAGCAAACCGAATATTGCTCAGGTATACGCCATCGATCCTAATCCCCTTGTTTTCCCACTCAAGCTTCCTAAACACATCCTCTAGAGCCAACGTGAACAATTTTGGGGAAATGGTGTCTCCCTGTCGAACTCCGCGTTTAACTTTAATGTTCGCTGTTTTTGTTTTATCATCGATGCTTACACGTAGTGAGGCATTCTCAATTATCGTAGTATACCTGGAATCGTTTCGTGCATTATCCATAGATTTCAATATATGACAGATCTCAATGGCATCGAACGCTTTATGAAAATCGATGAAAGCCATATGTATCGGCTTATTATATTCCACAGATTTCCCGATGAGTGTTCTAACTGCCTGCAGATGGTCAACAGTGGAGAAACCCTTACGGAAACCAGCCTGCTCTTTGTCACGGTTTAAAATTTCCGTTCCGTTAGTTCCGACCAACTATTGGCAACGCCGCTATCTAGATAGTACATTTTCCGACCCGTGGCACTACTGTTGATGGTAGCGTTACTGAATGCTCTCCGCTCTGTGATTGCGTCTGTGGTCGTATATGTCGGGTTGACGCAAATCAGCTGGAGCGTGTCACTTTGCTTTTCTCCGTTTTTCTGGCGAGTATCAAACCATTAAACTCTTGGATTTTTATCGTATTGATTGCGGATTGGAACAAGATTTATGGTTTAAGCCTAATAGAGACCTGTTTCTATTTGGTTTATGGAAAAGGTTAACGCTTAATGCGGATTATAAAGGGAAGATATTCGATGGAGAAGATTAGGTAAGATAACCTATATTCGGTCACGTTGCCCATTTCTGCAACTTCTTTTATTTTAGCTCCGTTTTATGTTGAGAGTACTTATGTTTGTTGTGCTGCGGATCTCGAACTGTCTGTGAACTCTGTGAACTATCTGCAAACTGTCTGCGAGCTGTCTGAGGCGGTTTTGAGGTTGTCTGAAATAAGTGAGTCTACGTAGGATCTACGTTCTGTACAAACCATCTGTACTAGCTATCTGAACACATTCTACTTGGAAGATCGAACAATAGACACCCTGGTTGCCATTTGCCTTGTGGAAGTAATGTGAATTATTGTATTACGAAGAGCCTGAAGTACGTATTGACCCAATTTCCTTTCTACGAGGGTTGAAGAGTGAATGTTGGTTGAGAACCCATAATATCCTTTTGTTCACAGTCACTGTACATCTTAGACTGTTATGTAAGGTTAGTCCGTAGCATTTAAGTTATCTGAGAATATAAACGACTTAGGTCGAGACATTGATATAGCGATAAACAGTTGACCTGTTGTTCAGTCACCTAGATATAGACCGTTACATAGGTGTTTTATTCATGCTGGCCAGTATTAATCTAACTTTGAGGTTCACCTTTGGGTGATAAGTTTAGTAATATAATTCGGTTAAACGCATATTAAGATATTTGACTAGTAAGTTCGATAGAGATATTTTGTGGTAGGACATTGATTAGTTGTAGTGTTATCACCACATTTTTGGTGAGATTAAATTGTTAAACAATTGATTCTTTTTTCTTCCTACCAGTCACTACTCTCATTTTGTGTGATCGAGCTTGTTCTGGCTTCTAGAGAGTGGGTTTTCGTGTACGTTTTATCTCTTTTTTTTTCCCCCTGAGATCTGTGGTGATACCTCCTTTTATTTAACATCATAAAAGAGAGTGGCGCCCTAGTAAATAGTCTCAGCTCTGAGAGCTAGTCCGGGAGGTATTTGGTACACTCTCTGGAACCGGGCGGGCTCGTGACATAAAGTGGCGCCCAACGTGGGGCTCGAAGTGGTTTCGAGGGAACTTGTTTTGAGATTGTTTTTATTTATACAAGTTCAACTGAGGTGGTGACTGGATGAAAATAGATTGTTATTTTTAAGGTTCATTTGAATTTTTTGTGCGGTTTACTTTGATTTTCAGATTTTGATCATATTTTGATTTTATTGTAAAGGTATTTGGCAAGTATGGTTCTGAAAAATAATCTTAATAGGCTTAAGAAAGATGAATTACAATATGAATTGCGTGTAAGAGGTTTTAAATGTTCGGATACACAGACAGTTCGGGATTTGCGTGCCTGTTTGCGTCCTTTGTTGAAAGTAGAGAAGGGTAATAGGTCTTTTGAGTATCCTATAGTTGAGTTGGATACTGTATCAGAATTTAATATTTGTATGAGCAAGTATGATGAATTGTTAACGTTGTTTAGGGGACCTGACCCATGCCTTGAGGCGATATTTACTAGGTTGTGTCATGTCGTTTCTCGGTTGGAACGTTTAGAGTCTGGTAGTTCGAAAGAATCTTTGCCATTGAATGTTGCTGATATGCTTAAAAAATGTAAAAGTACTTTAGTTGATGTTTGCGCTCAGCCTCCGGCTTATGATCCTGCCTCTGTTTTTGTTGCTCCTCCTCTGAGGGTGACTGTTCTGATGATGAAGCCTCGGTTGCTTCCGCGCATCCACCATTTGCTCGTACTAGCACTCATGCGAATTTTGGGAACCTCCCTCGTTCTTTGAATTTACAGAAGTGGAATTTAACTTTCACGGGTGATCCGAAGGATATTACGGTGCATAGTTTCTTGGAACGTGTTGTAGAGTTGGGAAGGGCTCGTGGAGTGACAGAGAGTCAAATTTTCGATTCAGCTGTTGATCTTTTTCCGGTAGAGCGTTAATGTGGTATCGATCTAATCGTGATAAATTTAAGGACTGGAAGAGCTTGTCCTCCCTGCTTCTTAGGCATTACGAACCTCCAGATTATCGTTCTCGTTTGTTCACCGATATCTTGAACCGAACGCAAGATCCCTCAGAATCAATTGTGGATTATTTGACGTGCATGAACTCTATGTTTAGGAGATATGGGAAGTTGATGAACAGATAAAGTTAGGAATAATAACCAGAAATTTGGCGCCTTTTTATGCGACGCAGTTGCCTGTTGTTGATAGCCTACAGGAACTGGAGGATGTGTGCCTGCGCCTCGAGGTTAAAAAGTATCGTGCTGATAGCTATGTGCCTCCATCTAGGAAACGTCAGAGTTATGTTGACTCCGAACTAGCGTGTGTGTCGCTTCCTTGTGCTTCTTCTAGCTCTCGGTCTAGTTCTCTTTCTGAGGTGAGTCCTCGTGAACCGCCGACGACGTCGACCGCTGTCGTGTGTTGGAACTGTCAGAAGTCTGGTCATAGACGTGTCAATTGTCCGTCACCAAGACAATTACTTTGTAATCGCTGCGGAAAAACCGGTTTTACTGTTCGGACATGCCCTGATTGCTCTCCTCAGGTAAATTCTCGATCTGTACGCTTTGCTTCTCCTCCGCCTTCGGAAAACTCCCGACGAAACTAGATGACCGCGGGTCGTCCTCGTCTGATCATAGTGCGGTCATAGGAAGAGCAGCTGTTCTTGATTACATTTTGTCCCATGCTGATGGAGACAAGCGACCTTACCTTACTGTACATATTTTGGGGCTTAAATTTGTGGGTTTGTTAGATTCCGGTGCGAGTGTTTCGCTTGTGGGTAGTAAGGGATATGAGAGACTTTTGGAGATTGGATTGAAACTGACTCCATCGCTTAAATCGTGTACTGTGGCTAATGGGGATATATGCGAGAGTCCTGGTTATATTTCGGCTCCTGTTAAGTTGAAGAACAAGCTGATTTGGTTGAACCTAATGGTGGTTCCATCTTTGCGGCATTCCTTGATACTTGGGATAGATTTTTGGAGAAAAATGGATATAGTGCCTAATATAAGAGATGATGTCTGGCACTTTGCTTCCCCTGTAGAAGCTTTGGATGAACTCGAGGCTTCGAATGGCGTTAAGGAATTCCTTTCACCTGCTGAGAGGATGCAGCTGGATAGAATGTTGAAGAAAAAAATTTGCTCGCATGGGCGATGACCTTGGATGTGCGTCTGCTGCTGAGCACCAGATTGAATTGCTTCCTGATACCCGACCTGTCAAACAACGTTGGTATCCAGTTTCCCCACACAAACAAAAGATCATAGACGCGGAAATTGATGATATGTTGAAAGGGAATAATTGAACCTTCTGGTAGCTCGTGGTCTTCACCAGTCTGTCTCGTCCTAAGAAGGACGGTACTTATCGTTTTTGCGTCGACTATAGGCGCCTTAATGCCGTCACCAAGAGGACGCTTATCCTATTCCATATATCTCTGGAATACTAGACAAATTGCGCGATGCTCGTGTGTTGAGCACTTTGGATATAAAAACGGCCTATCACCACGTTCAGGTGGCTTCTAACTCGAGGAATATACGGCTTTCACCGTCCTGGTCGCGGCTTATATCAGTTTCGACGCTTGCCTTACGGACTAACTAATTCTCCGCTACTTTCCAACGTATTATGGACGGTGTTCTTGGTCCTGATCTTCAGCCGTACGTCTTTGTGTACTTGGACGATATTGTCATCGTTAGTGGAGATTTCGCCACACACTTAGAAATTTTGGGTAAGGTGTTGGATAGGCTTATAGCGGCTGGTTTTGTCGTGAAGCGTGAAAAATGTTTTTGTCGCCCTCAGCTGAAATATTTGGGGTATGTTGTCGACAGACATGGTCTTCGCCGGATCCTGAAAAGGTCGAGGCTATTTTGAGTATTCCTACTCCCACTAATGTTGCCGCCATCCGTTCCTTTTTGGGAACCGCCGCATGGTATCGCCGGTTCATTCCTAATTTGGCCGATTTGAGCGAACCCCTCTCGAATTTGACTAAGAAAAATGTCCGCTGGAATTGGACACCCCAGTGTGAATTAGCTTTCAGTGAAATAAAGAGAAGCTAGCGTCTGCCCCTGTACTCACTTGCCCTGACTTTGATCGCCAGTTCATTGTGCAAGTTGATGCCTCCGCCTACGGACTCGGAGCCGTTCTCACCCAACAATTTGATGATGGTGAGAGAGTCTTGTGCTATCTTTCCCGTTCGTTAACTCGACAAGAGCGCAACTATTCGACCACGGGCGTGAGTGCCTTGCCGTGATTTGGGCTGTTGAAAAACTACGCCATTACCTGGAGGTACCTTCTTCAAGGTAATTACCGATCACCACTCTTTGCTGTGGCTGCATAACCTAAAGGACCCACAGGGTCGATTGGCTCGTTGGAGTTTGCGCCTAATGCCCTTCACCTTTGAAATTGTCCATCGCAAGGGTAAACTGAATGTCGTGCCTGATATGTTGTCCAGGTCCGTCCCAGTGTCTGTGGACGAGGTGCTGGACTCTGATGATCGCCAGCTGTTCCATAAGTCTAGGGATCCTTGGTATCTCAAGATGAGAGAAGACTTGAACACATTTCCGGACAAATACCCTACCTGGAGGGAGGAGCATGGCTTACTTTGGAAATACGTTTCCGCCCCTTATCCTGGTTTAGGAGATGCGGGGATTGTTGGAAATTGGTGGTACCTAGGGAGTTCAGGAAGAGCCTACTTCGTCAACATCATGATGATATTTCCGCCGGACATCCTGGTGTCTTTAAGACTTATTGGCGCTTGAGACAACGCTATTTTGGCCTAAGATGCGTGCCGATGTAGCCCGATATGTGAGTCGTTGCTCGGTGTGTCTGGAGCATAAACCTGACCTTCAAGCTCCTGCTGGAACTATGGGAACCCGACCGGTTGTTACCGAACCTTGGGAGATGATAAGTTTGGATTTCGTGGGTCCCTTGCCATCGTCCAACGGATATAAGTACATCTTAGTAGTTACTGATTATTTCTCCAAGTATGTTTTGACCTTTCCTTTGCGCAATGCTACTGCTGTTTCCCTTTGTCATCTGCTGGAGCAGCATATTTTTCTTGTTTACGGAGTTCCTCGTTTGCTCATTTGCGATAATGGCACCCAGATGCGCAGTACCTCTTTCACGTCGCTGTGTCAGAAATATAAAGTCAACATCATATTCACTCCAGTTTATAGTCCGCACTGTGATCCTACCGAGCGCAGCAATGGTATAGTTAAGACCATGCTCTCCTGTTATGTCAAGGATAACCATAAAACTTGGAGTAAACACCTTTCTGCTGTTACTTGCGCCGTTCGTACTGGTCGTCATGAGGTTATTGGTTGTAGCCCATACTTCGCTAATTTTGGCAGAGAATATCGCCCATCTGGAGATGCCTATAACACTGTGGTAGAGTTGGACCCTAGACGTCCTTCGGAGGTTGTGGACGCTAAAAAGGTTGGCTACCGGCTGTTGTTTGCCGACATTCAGAAGCGCTTGGCTCGCGCTCAGGAGCGTAATCGTCAACGTTATAATTTGCGCCGCCGTCCTGTCACTTTCCGAGAGGAGATCTTGTCCTGACCCGCAATAAACTTTTATCTGATGCCTCTAAGGGCTTTGCCTCCAAGTTGGCGCCCAGATTTGTCGGACCCTGCACTGTGCGTCGGAGAGTTGGCCATAATGCTTATCAACTGCAATGGAGGGATGGAAGTGATAGAGGTGTCTGGCATGTTAAAGATCTCAGACGATATCCTGATACCTGTTTGGAGGAGAGTACCTAGTTTTGGTGGTTCTGAGTTGTCGGGTGGCTTAGTGCTTTATGAGTGCGTTCCGGCTTGAGATTGCCTTTTGTTTCTACGTTTTAGCCCCGGTGACGGTGGGGATATTTTGGGACCGTCATACGCTCGGGAATATGACCGTCTAACATCTGACGAGTCCGTTTCAGTAAGTAAATGTCGTTCGTACCTTGCCTTTTCTGTACGTTTTAGCCCCGGTGACGGTGGGGATATATTTTGGGACCGTCATATGCTCGGGATTATGACCGTCTAACATCTGACGTGTCCGTTTCGTTTTGTTTTGTTTTTGTTGTGCCTTGCCTTCGCTTTGTGAGTTTGGGATCCCGATTATGGTGGGGATGATTTGATTTCGTATTGGCTTATACTGTTGGCTGCCTTGGAGCAGGAGTGTTGTGGTTTTTGCCGTGTCGGCGATTGGATTTTTGTGCCGATGTGGCGACTTTTGGCGTTTTGATTCCGAGTTGATGACGTGAAATACCCGATTGTGACTTTTCTTTGCGTTTGCCTGGAAGGCGCGTGTCTTGATTGAGATTTTCCTTTTATTGTGTTTTTTTCGAGAAACTCCCGACGAGTTAGTGACACCAGTGGTCGTGTATTGTCGCAGCGCACTTTACCCACGAGGACCATTGGAATTTCCGGCTTTGACGTTGCCTATATTTGAGTAAATTATTATCCCGATTTTGAGTTTCCCGATTCGGACATCACCTCTCTAGGATGTGATGGGGTCGTGGAGGTTGCGACCTTCGATAAAGCAAGTCCTCCTTGTTCAGCACCTTAACCGTGGTCTTCGATTCGGATTCGGTTAAGTTTTCTTTTGTTTCAAAATTTGACATTTCGACCATTTTGGCTTATTGTTTTGTTTTTGGTTGAATCGATTGCTTTCTTCTTCTTCTTGTAGTTTTCCGTTATACCCAGCTGGACAAGCCGGTATCTAGTCGCCCTCAGTGACTAGATATCTTTCACTGATTGTTTTGCCATCTTGGCGTTGAGTTTTGTTTGGCGAGTGCGCAATATGGTTCTTATGTGAGTCGTCGGTGACCTATGCTCACCTCCTGTGGAAGGAAGGGGAGTTGTCACGGTTTAAAATTTCCGTTCCGTTAGTTCCGACCAACTATTGGCAACGCCGCTATCTAGATAGTACATTTTCCGACCCGTGGCACTACTGTTGATGGTAGCGTTACTGAATGCTCTCCGCTCTGTGATTGCGTCTGTGGTCGTATATGTCGGGTTGACGCAAATCAGCTGGAGCGTGTCACTTTGCTTTTCTCCGTTTTTCTGGCGAGTATCAAACCATTAAACTCTTGGATTTTTATCGTATTGATTGCGGATTGGAACAAGATTTATGGTTTAAGCCTAATAGAGACCTGTTTCTATTTGGTTTATGGAAAAGGTTAACGCTTAATGCGGATTATAAAGGGAAGATATTCGATGGAGAAGATTAGGTAAGATAACCTATATTCGGTCACGTTGCCCATTTCTGCAACTTCTTTTATTTTAGCTCCGTTTTATGTTGAGAGTACTTATGTTTGTTGTGCTGCGGATCTCGAACTGTCTGTGAACTCTGTGAACTATCTGCAAACTGTCTGCGAGCTGTCTGAGGCGGTTTTGAGGTTGTCTGAAATAAGTGAGTCTACGTAGGATCTACGTTCTGTACAAACCATCTGTACTAGCTATCTGAACACATTCTACTTGGAAGATCAGACAATAGACACCCTGGTTGCCATTTGCCTTGTGGAAGTAATGTGAATTATTGTATTACGAAGAGCCTGAAGTACGTATTGACCCAATTTCCTTTCTACGAGGGTTGAAGAGTGAATGTTGGTTGAGAACCCATAATATCCTTTTGTTCACAGTCACTGTACATCTTAGACTGTTATGTAAGGTTAGTCCGTAGCATTTAAGTTATCTGAGAATATAAACGACTTAGGTCGAGACATTGATATAGCGATAAACAGTTGACCTGTTGTTCAGTCACCTAGATATAGACCGTTACATAGGTGTTTTATTCATGCTGGCCAGTATTAATCTAACTTTGAGGTTCACCTTTGGGTGATAAGTTTAGTAATATAATTCAGTTAAACGCATATTAAGATATTTGACTAGTAAGTTCGATAGAGATATTTTGTGGTAGGACATTGATTAGTTGTAGTGTTATCACCACATTTTTGGTGAGATTAAATTGTTAAACAATTGATTCTTTTTCTTCCTACCAGTCACTACTCTCATTTTTGTGTGATCGAGCTTGTTCTGGCTTCTAGAGAGTGGGTTTTCGTGTACGTTTTCTCTCTTTTGTTTTCCCCCTGAGATCTGTGGTGATACCTCCCTTTTATTTAACATCATAAAAAAGAGTGGCGCCCTAGTAAATAGTCTCAGCTCTGAGAGCTAGTCCAGGGAGGTATTTGGTACACTCTCTGGAACCGGGCGGGCTCGTGACAAGAATATTGATCTTAAATATTTCTTCTTGGTACATATGATGTCAATATTATAATGTCTAATTCTATAGCAAACTTTATCACTTGAAGACGGGATTTAGTCGAAGTATGTATATTTTTTCATTTCATTTTCGTTATTTTTGGATAAATCAAATGTAATAATGTCTTCTGTTGTTTTTGAATAGTAATTGGTATATTATACTTGGAGGGTAGCCGTTATTTTCAGATGAAAGTTTTAGGTTATGAACTTCTTTGTCAAAGTTAATTTTTGACAATGGAACTAAGACCACCAATCTATGATTAAGTGGGTGAAATGCAAGCATTTTGATCTTATAAGGGTGGTACATACTGTTAGGTATTAGAATATCAGAGAAGGTGGGTTTTCTGTGTATATCAAATTTAACGTATCCATTTATTCTTTTTACCTGTATATCCAAAAAGTTCAAACATCTACTGTCATCCTCTATTTCTAACGTCAATTGGATGGAATGATGGATGGAGTTCAACAATTCCAAATATGACATCAACTCTGACTTCGACCATATGTATATGCAAAAAATTTTCACATGTCGTTTCCAGAATACCATAAAAGTTGCCACTTCAATGTTCTCAGGAGAAAACATTTTCGTCTCAAAGGGTGTCATAAATATATTACTGAATGAATTAGATGCCATTTAATTGTTGGCAGATTTAATCATTGAACTTGAAATAGCTCTGCCCTAGACATATCTTTAAAAGTCTCATTATCTCTTCTTTCATTTCATTAGTGACTGAGGGGTTTGCGTTAGGTTGTTAGTTCACTAATGATTCGACAACTGTTGTTGGGATGGATGGAAATAAATTTATTATGTCAAACGATACTAACAATGCATTGGTTGGAGTTCTGAGTGTATTTAATTCATTAGACATTAGTAATTTTTTGTCTTCAAAATGACATATAATATCTGCCGGAACTTTGGTTGCAAGAACAATAAGAGATGGTGGTTATTACGCTAATAATAATGCTACATGAGTTCCATAAAAAATTTCTCGTCAAAAACGACTCATATGGCCCTCGTATAACTTTTATTTCTAAAGATACACCTCTGTTTTATTATATAGGTTCCTAAATATTGCAATTAGGTCCAAATGCAAAATTATGTTGTCACAAACTTCCCGAATAGCCCTTCACAATCATTAAAACAAATCAATAAATAAGGTGTTCCAAATACGCTTCTTAAGTTGAAAGTTTAAGTGACAAAAAACAAAAAAAGGAATGCCCTTCAGTCGGAGAGTCAGGGGTGGAATTGCACAATATATGAATATTTATTGTTATTTCATTTAAGGGCGCCACGTGGTTATTTTAAGTAGTCCTTTTCCTTTAGTGATCCATTTGATACCAACCACGAAGCATCAAAAAAAATGTAAACTTCAACAACTGAAACGCAAAATATGTCTAATGCTCTCTATTCCAAATTTGATGTGTAAAACAATTACAAAAGAGATCTGTATTGTTCCAATAAACTATGACAAGGAAATCTTTGTTCTGCGGTACCCTCGTATAACGTTATACTCAGTTTCCAATAAAATTGTTCTTACAAATGTTCACTAATTGAAACACAATAAAAAAGAGCGATCAAAATAGTTGATCGTCAATTAAATAAGGTTGATACAGGATGGAATTTTATCCAACGAAAACAATTATATTTATAAGAGAATTTATCTGACCTCGAGTTAGCTGAGTTATCACCACTCCCTTCTCCAACAAAATGATATTCCCAGACGTCAGGAAACTCTTCTGAATTATTTTAGAAGTGGGTAGATGACTGTCTTCGCCCCCACGGTTTTCGGTGTATGATGGCCCACAGGTGCTCTGGCAGTGACGTAATCAACGAAAAACGGTGGTAATTTGCAATCAGCACACAAATACAATGAAAATCGCAAGCCGAGAGAAGTACTGACCATCAAATACTATAAGTTATAGTAATGGGTAAAAAGCCTTCTGCAATAAATAAACAAGAAACCTCAGAAAAAAGAAACAAAAAAAAGGCAAACGTTCGAAAGTACTTACAGGATGTTGGGCAGGCTAATTGTAATTGTTTGTTTGTAAAATCCGACAAAGTCGTATTGTTTTGTACTCCAGGTAAGGTAAAACGAAAGGTACGAGCACAATTCAATATTTGAAACAAAACTTTTCCAACTTTATCTCCGTATAAAACGTTCAATATCTACGCTGGAAAAGCCAAACAATAAATGAAATACGTGCGTATCAAATCTCACATCTGTCGATCTATCGATGATCTTCAGCGCATTGATATTACCAAAAAAAAAAACATCGCGATCGTACTTGCGGTCTTCGAATATCACTGGAACCATTGGCGGAGGCATTTTTAGTTTCAATCAGGCTAAATAAAAAGAAAAATCCTGGCACGGGAATTCAAAACCGTGACAACACCCCCCACCTTACAAGCGATGAGCTTTCCGGCTTTAAATGGAACAAGTTTGGAATGAGAAACAAAAGACAAAGTTTTATTCAATTTAATCTGAACAAGTAACCAGCGCTAGGTCGAGAAATCTCCCCCAGACAAGAATGGTTTCATATCATCCACATACCATACTCCTTTCCTATTCGATAGCTCATCGAACACTTCGTAAGTCCACTTACCCAACTTATTTCCGATAACAAATGGACCTACATATTTGGGCGCCAACTTAGCGCTATAGTGAGCCTGTGCATTGGAATAAGACTTATTCTTTAACATAATACGATCACCGACATTAAACTGAACGGGTCGTCGTCGCAAATTATAGGTATGCCGATAGCGTTCTTGGGATTTTTTTAAGCGCTCGCGGACCTCAGCAAAAAGTTTCTGGAATCCAATCCTTCTCAAATCTTCGTCGTCATTTTTCGAAGGAATAGAACATTCAAAATTCTTTCCATTCAGGCAACACTCACGGCCGAAATTCACAAAATAAGGGCTATATCCAGTAACTTCGCTTCTCGCTGTACGCAAGGCACAACCCAGTGCCGCAACATTATCTGCCCATTTTCGATGGTTATCTTTCAAATAACATCGAATCATCGTTTTAATAGTTTGATTCGATCTTTCTGTAGGGTCAGCGCAAGGATGATAAACAGGTGTATAAGATATCTTACACCCAAATTTAGACACCATAGAAACAAATTCAGAACTTCGCATTGGAGTGCCATTATCACAAACAATAATTTGAGGGACTCCATACGTTAAAAATACATTTTCTTCGATGAACTTAGTTAGGGACCTAGATGTTGCGGCCCTAAGTGGTGACATCAAGACGTACTTGCTAAAATAATCGGTAACTACGATTAGATATTTGTATCCAGAAGTAGACGAAGGAAGAGGTCCAATGAAATCGAGGCTAATCATCTGCCAAGGCTGTCCAATAGGAGGTCGTGAACCCATCAGACCAGACGGTCCCTTTAATTGTGGCTTACAGGCACAACAGATCGAACACCTATTTACATATCTCGCGACGTCGTTTCTCATCTTGGGCCAAAAATATCGCTGTCTCAATCTCCAATAAGTCTTGAAGATTCCCAGGTGCCCCGAGGTTGGTTCATCGTGACTTTGAAGTATCAAATTTTTCTATCTTCCTTAGGAACCACAAACTTCCAGTAATCGGCCTCTGAGGACAATTCAGGTATCTTACAAGATGTGTACTTCAAAAGTTTACCCTTTTCAACTCTCCACGTCGGGTATTTTTCAGGTTGTTTTGCTACATTTTCCAACATTTTTCGATACCAATGATCTCCACTCTCAAAATTACTTTCGACTCTAGTCTGCTCAACTGATACAACCTCCAGTGCAACGGAACGAGAAAGCAAATCAGGCACTATATTGTCTTTTCCTTTCCTATGGATAATTTCATAGTCAAAAGCCATCAATCGTAAGCTCCACCTAGCCAATCGTCCTTGAGGGTCTCTCAAATTGTTCAACCATAAAGAGAATGATGATCCGTAATTACTCGGAAAGAAACTCCCTCCAAATAATATCGCAGTTTCTCCACAGCCCAAATAACTGCAAGGCATTCTCGTTCAGTTGTGGTATAATTTCTTTCTTGACGAGTTAAAGAACGAGATAGAAAAGCGATGACATGCTCACCATCATCGAATTCTTGGGACAAGACGGCACCTATTCCATAAGCAGAGGCATCAGTTTGAACTATAAATTTCCTTTTAAAATCTGGACAGTTCAGTACAGGAGCAGTAGATAAACATTCTTTCAAGCATTGAAACGAGTTTTCACATTCATCCGTCCAATTCCATATGGTATTTTTCTTTGTAAGGTTAGACAACGGAGCCAATATTGAAGAAAAATTTGGTACAAAACGACGGTACCATGAAGCTGTTCCTATGAAACGTCTTACTTCCTTGATATTTCTAGGAGTAGGTATACCGAGTATTGCCTCGACCTTTTCCGGGTCAGGTCTGAGTCCGCATGCGTCCACAACGAATCCTAAATATTTCAATTGAGGCATACAAAACTCACATTTCTCCCTATTGACCACTAGGCCCGCCGCAGTAAGGCGATTAAAAACCGATTCAAGTACTTTCAAATGAGTCTCGAAATCCTCTGTAACTACAATAATATCATCCACGTATTTGAATACATAAGGCTCCAATTCAGGTCCCAGAACTTTGTCAATTACCCTCTGAAATGTTGCCGTTGAACCAGTCAGGCCGAAAGCGACTCGCTTAAACTGATACAAGCCACGACCTGGAACTGTGAACGCAGTGAATTGACGGGAATCCTTTGCTAAAGGTATTTGGAAAAAGGCATTCTTTATATCTAAGGAACTCAAATATCTCGCGTCCCTCAAGCGATCTAAAATTGTAGAAATGTAAGGCAAAGGATAGGCATCCTTTTTAGTAACAGCGTTCAGCTTGCGATAGTCGACGCAAAAACGGTAACTTCCATCCTTCTTTGCCACAAGACATACTGGTGAAGACCATGGACTCTTTGAAGGCTCAATGACGTCATTCACAAGCATTTCGTTCAAGTGTTGGTCAATTATTTTCTGCTTGACGGGAGAAACTGGGTACCACCTCTGTTTTATAGGCCGAGTATCAGGCAGCACTTCAATCTTGTGTTCCTCGAGCTGCGTACACCCCAAATCAGATCCCATCTTCATGAAATATTTACTTAAAAGACTCTCCAAGCAGCGAACTTGTTCAGCATTAAGGTTTCTAGAGCCATCAATCTTGCATAAATCTATAGTTAGTGGGTCGCTCGCGAAGTGCCAGACACTTTCGTTCAAGTTCGGAACGATCTCCATCTTCAACCAAAAATCTATCCCCAATATGAGATTGTGAGCGAAACTCGGCACAACAAGTACGTCAATCCACTTGACTTTGCCCTGAAGACACATGGGTGTCTTCACATATCCGATACTTTCGCAATTTTGTCCATTCGCCACGGTGCAGTTGACTTTGTCCGGTGTTAATTTCAAGCCCAGGCGTAATAGTAGACTGTAACCAGCTTGACCAACTATGGTTCGACTAGCGCCCGTATCTAGCAATCCAGTCACGGAGTGACCAAGAACGGAGACTTCCAAGTATGGACGTTTATCACCCGTAGCATGTGAGATAATGAAATCCAGAACAACAATATTCCTCTCTAAGGTTGCCGATTCAACACAACGAGGAGAAACAGATCGGCAATTCAGTTTCTCCTCTGACCGTTTTCCGGAGAACAGCTTGGGCAGCTGCGGACAGTCACATCCATCTTCCCACAGCGATAGCATAAAATTTTCTTGGGTTCCTTGCAGTTTCGACGAGTGTGACCGGTTTTCTGACAATTCCAGCATACTGTATTTTTAGATCCCGCTGAAGGAAAGGTCGCTGCAGAGACCTCCTCAGTCGGTGACACTGAGACAAAGGCGAAATCGGGGTCCACAAATCCATGTTTCTTTCTAGCTGGTGGTACATAATTATCAGCTCTATACTTTTTCTGTTCCAAAATTAGGCAAGCGTCCTCCAACTCTTGAAGTGTGGAAACTTCTTGTAGTTGAGTGGAGTAAAATGGAGCAAGGTTACGAATTATAATGTTCACTTTGATTTCCTCATCCACAGGTCCATATCGACGAAACATCGAATTCATACAAGTTAGGTAATCGATTATGGATTCCGACGAATCTTGAGTGCGATTCAAAATATCCTTAAAAAGTCGAGGTCTGTAGTCTGGAGGCTGATAATGTTTCTTCAAAAGATTCGAGAGGCCCTTCCAATCTGTGAAACGATCACGATTAGCTCGATACCACAACAGTGCCTTTCCAGTAAATAAATCAGTAGCTGACTCGTATAAATGAATTTCAGAAACATTCCTGGCCGAACGTAATTCGTCTATCCTTTCCAAAAAATTATGAACGGACATACCCTTTGGGTCTCCCGAAAATTGAACATTCCACTTTTGCAAGTTTGGTCTTGGCGAGAAAGAGGAAGAAGCTGTTAAGCTCTGTCTAGGTAAGGTACATCTTGGCGCAGCTGCTCCAATTTCATCATCGGATTCATCCGATGAATCTTTTTGTGCATCACCGTGCAACAACATGTGTGAGAAATCTTCAGTGATCGGAATATCTTCTAATTTCCCCAAGATAGCCGAAATACTCTCCCGCAACTTATCCAATCTCATCCGATCAGCCTCACTATCAGCATGCAATCTTTCACATCGCCATAATAAATGCTTGAGCCTCGTGAAAAACTGCGATCCATCAACACCGGACTGACCAACGTGAGCCTTCATGTCATCCAGCTTACCGGAAATGATCTCAAATTCCTCCGAAAAACTCACTTGCGTATCAGGGTATACAACCGACTCGTTCGATTTCTCTAACTTCATAATTGGTCTCAATAATGAACGCAAATCATTAACAGTCTGGGAATCTGTAGTTTTGAAACCCCTAGCAAGCAGTTCGTATCTAAGTTCATCCTTCTTTAATCGATAAATATCGTAACGATAGGAAGCCATTTCTCGACCCACGCCACTGGATTAACAACAATCTTACTCAAAAAAAAATTTGATAATATATGTATACACGTATATACACCGGTATTTATTTCGAATATTTATTAAACCGTGATTTAGTAACGACCAAAACCAAAACAAAATATATATACGTTTTTTTTTTTGTATACAAAAAAAATATATCAAACGAAGAAACCGAAACAACTATTTACAAATATAATTTTCGTCGAAAAACAAAAACCTATAGCACGCCCATGGATCACCGAAATCAACTAGCAATCTAATCATAAAAAATCTGAAATCTCAGACAGACAGAGCATATGTAAACATCAACCATCAACTCCGAAATTCAGCTAATATAAAATGATAAAAATAACTCGATATGAAAAAATTGAATAAAATCGTTTCAAGCGAAAAACAGTATCCCGAAAGGAACTGAAAATCTGAGTATTCTATAGAAAAATTGAAAGTTATCACGTATACGGCCAGCAGGCAATCATTTATGATGCCCCACGTTGGGCGCCAAAAATTTGTCACAAACTTCCCGAATAGCCCTTCACAATCATTAAAACAAATCAATAAATAAGGTGTTCCAAATACGCTTCTTAAGTTGAAAGTTTAAGTGACAAAAAACAAAAAAAGGAATGCCCTTCAGTCGGAGAGTCAGGGGTGGAATTGCACAATATATGAATATTTATTGTTATTTCATTTAAGGGCGCCACGTGGTTATTTTAAGTAGTCCTTTTCCTTTAGTGATCCATTTGATACCAACCACGAAGCATCAAAAAAAATGTAAACTTCAACAACTGAAACGCAAAATATGTCTAATGCTCTCTATTCCAAATTTGATGTGTAAAACAATTACAAAAGAGATCTGTATTGTTCCAATAAACTATGACAAGGAAATCTTTGTTCTGCGGTACCCTCGTATAACGTTATACTCAGTTTCCAATAAAATTGTTCTTACAAATGTTCACTAATTGAAACACAATAAAAAGAGCGATCAAAATAGTTGATCGTCAATTAAATAAGGTTGATACAGGATGGGAAAAGCCAAACAATAAATGAAATACGTGCGTATCAAATAATCTGTCGATATCGAAATTTGGTTTCGCGTTAAATTTATCACTGGAATATTCAACGTGTAAGCACGGGAATTCAAAACCGTGACAACTAATATAATTCGAAATTTGGTTTCGAAATCTGAATATTCAATTCAAAAACTGATATAATCTTGAAATCGTTCATGGAGTTGATTTACATGATACTAAATGCATTGACATCTTGGTTCGCCAAACAGACAAATGACTTTTTTCCTTGTTATGTTGAAAAATCTAAAATTTATTAGTTCATGAAGGTCGAGTGTCATAATTGAAATAATTAATTTCAGCTATTTGAAACTACAACCCCTGTTGTACTTTATGTCACACCTCCAAATATAAGGAATAGCGATGAAGGTGAACAAGATCTTCCTGTCATAATGTTTCAAGCGGAAATGCAAACGAAAGTTAACAAAAATGCAGTAATATTTAAGGTAAACTAACACTTCTTTCTCTTCCATCATTAACTCATTCTGTTTTTCTAGTATTTGATTCTACGTCTGAAAAATATATCTGTAATTTTGGAAGAATTATTGCTCTTGAAATTTTGTTCTTTTGCTGGATTTCATTCGCAACAAGAAGAATTAATAAACAAGGATGAAAATGACTTTGAAACTCAAAGATTGTTGACTAAAGTTTCTACATCCCATTCGAAAAGGTAAAGAAAAAAATGATATCCCTATCAAGATTTTAATATTTACTTCTGTTTAGGTACTATTTCGGAATATTGCAGTTAGTACCGAATGAAATAAGATTAAGTGTAAAAACTGCTAGTAAACTCAGCAGCCACCTTCAAAGGATAAAGAAAAAACTTGGATTGACTTTAATTAAATTCGAAGATGCCGCTATTGATTTACAGGCCTTTGATAAAAAGCATCCCTTTGAAACTTGGCAATTTCTTCTCGATTCGATTATGAAACATTTCAAAGATGTGAGTTTTTTTTTCAAATTTTTATTTTTTCCTCATATTTTGTTTGTCTTTTTTACAGGAATTGATGTGGCAAGCTGGAATCATATTGGGATCTGTAGATTTTCTCGGAAATCCATTAGGATTCGTGAATGACGTATCCGAGGGACTGTCAGGATTCTTTTTGGAGGGCAATGTATCAGCTCTGGTTAAGAATGTCACTCACGGAATTTCAAATTCGGCTGCCAAAGTAACCGAGTCCATATCAGACGGTTTGGGTAAAGTTGCCATGGATGACCGTCACGAAGAGACAAGGCAAAGATACAAAAGGGTAGAAACTGGCCGTAGTAAAGATCACCTCATTGCTGGCTTTAAAGGGTTGGGCTTTGGTCTATTAGGTGGCGCTACCAGTATTTTCAAGCAGGTGTATGAGGGTGTGGCAAATGACGGTATTCAGGGTGCTTTTTCTGGAATGGGTAAAGGATTGGTTGGAGCTTTCACTAAACCTGTAGTTGGTGTTTTGGATTTCGCTTCAGAAACAGCAAGAGCCGTTCGGGACTCGAGCAGCAGGTCAGTATATTCAACGACTGAACTTATTGAATATAATAACTTGAAGTCATTCACTCAAATTCTATTCCTCCGTTTTTTTTTTAGTAAAATCGTATTTGAGAGACATAGACTTCCCAGATGTGTACATGGATATGGTGGTCTACTACCAAGGTATAGTTTGAAGCTGAGTCAAGGGCAACAGTATCTCTACATGGTTAATGATAAGTGAGTTCTCAATTGATTATTAGAAAAACTTTTAGACACTATCTGAGTATGAGTCTAGATATCATAATCATATAACCGTGGGTCAAAGATGTTACACATACAAAAGTCTGCCGTTATTTTTCTTAAGAAGGCATTTTCAATCATATTCTGTCTACTATTAATCTCCAGATTCAACAGTTATAGGGAAGGATAGGCATTGATGTTAATACGAAAAAAAAATGATTGGAATTTTTTGAAAATAACATAACTTTGCGTTATTGGTTGAGAAATTATGTTTCTAATACGAACAAATCATGTCCAAAGAGCCATTGAAAGTTCTTTGTCTAGTACTAACCAATAATGATTAATATATTTCGGGAATTAATGTTTTTTTTTCTTTGTGAACAAGCTCTTTCGTCATATTCTTGCTTTGTTTTGTAGAAATACCCCTTTTACACTATTCAATGAATTTTTGAGCTCCATGTTGGTTTTGAATGTGTTATGATATCCGGTGCCAGTGGACTTTTTTGCGCGCTCGTTTCAGTTTAGAAAACTAGTAAAACATATCGCTATTATTTTTTTTTTCAAAATTATGCCTTTCAGGGATCGATTTGCGATAGCTTGATCTTTGCCTGAAGTAGTTAGAAGAATAAAGCCATCCCGTAACTGTCTGAACGGTGTATCGCAGGATAAGGACTATCCTACTACAGAGATGCATATTGCAATGTGAAACGGCATCAGGTCGTCTTTTCTCATGAATCTCGATTCTTTTTGGGTGCATATGATGACCGAGGAAGGGTTAAACGAGGTTGGGGAGAAAGACATGAACCTAAATTTCATGTCGCGTCTTGTCATGTACATCGGACCGGACAGTTTGCATTATACTTTGGGCTGCTATTGCACATGGAAGTAGGACACCTTTAATATTCATTCGAGGTTACATGACAGCGCTGCGTTAACTTCAAGAAATGCTGTCAACAGCTCTTTCTAGGTGCTGCAATTTTTTGTTAGTTAGTATATTCTGGTACTGTACAACTATTGTGTCAGCTAGCTGCATCTAAATCATTCAGCGATTTATAGAGGATTTTATGTTTTCCAAAATCAGATTAATCACAAGTAATTTGTGCACTTCTTCAAGGGGTGAATGTTGACTTGAAGTATAATATTGATTTCGTTTTTAGAAATTATAATGAGCAGTTGATAGCCTTTGAGGTACTTGGAAGTGCATCAGAGGATCTCCAGTGTATTGTTTCCAATGAACGAATAAGAATTGTAGCCAACAATCAAGATCTCACTCCGATAATAGATTGCCACTTGATGTATGGACGAATGATTAATCATGAATGCATTAATTTTAATAAATTGAATTTCAGAAACTTGATCAGCTGTAAGGTGTATGAAGAAAAAGAGCACTCTGAAAATAGATACTATATTGAAATAGTGCAACATGTGGCAGGAGCTACTAGTTCAATATTAGTCAATCCTGATCCAGTTAAGAAACCTCGAGTACGGTGTCGTAACGTGGAATTGGCAAGGACAGTAGCACAACAGATAAATTATGCAAAAAGGCTGTACACTGAGTATTTATATACCCTGAACTCGGACAACATAATAACAGAAGACTGATTGAGCCCAAATCATTTTTTCCTAGATATAAACCACAAAAAGTAATATATTCAGTATTTGACCAACAGCTATTGCCAAAAACTGTTGTATTTATATTAAACAAATACTTTGTGTATACACATATATTGTTCATTTCGTGAAAAAATGTGATAACTAAACGCTTCTGAAAATTATCCAGATATCAAAATCTTGCAGAATCTTAGTAAAACACACATTGTTCTGTATTTATTTGTTGAGTTTTTGTTAATATAATTTTGTAATATGAAACTTGCATTTCATAACTTCTTTATCGGTTTTCTTTTTTGATGGGAGCACAGAAAGCTTTGAAGGTTGATGTTTAAAGGTTGATATTTGCTTCTATTTTGGTTTTAAATAGGGCAAAGAGTGATATGGTTATTTTTTATGAATTTGTAAATAATGTACATAAGTTATCACTATTTTGTACCAAAAATGGTTTTGATATCATTAAAATTTCGACAAACATTTATCATCATGTTGTTTCAGAATCCTCTTAGGATACCTTCATTGATATTCATCTTATTTGAACCTTACGGTGCATTTATTTGATAAATTCTTTGTGCAATAATTGGCTATCAACACAACTGGAGCTGTATGGGGCAATTCTAAAAAATTGCTGTAGTTATTTCGGAATTGTTCCATTTATTACGTATTGCTCTATGTCGCAGTAGGAAATATCAATTATCTAACTAACCGGTTTGGAATTCTAGTCCATTTGTATGCACTCATTCATTCTGCATAAATCTATGTCTTGCTTCAGTGGGGATAACGAGGAATCGGGTAAAAGTAAAGCAGCGCCCGCACTGTTTTATAATAAGAAAGATGAGGCCTACATAGTTTTTCAAAGTTGCTTCGTATCTTCGCAAATAAAACATCATGCACCAAGTTCATAAAATCTGGAAAGTCATTTATATAAATTAAAAACAAAATAGGTCCCAATATCGAACCTTGTGGTACTCCAATAGTATTTTCGGTTTTTTGTGACCACTTATTATTAACGAATACTGTTTGTAATCGATTAGACAAAAATGATTGCATCAACCTACAACTACCATATCTCCGTAGTTTAGCCAATAATACTGCATGAGGTACACAGTCGAACGCCTTAATTAAATCTAAAAACAGCGACAAGGCACACTCTCCTGATTCAAAACATTCTAAAACAAACTGGTATACACTGAATATAGCATCGGTGGTCGATTTTTTCTTTCTGAAACCGAATTGTGAGGATGAAATAAGTTGATTTCTCTCAAAATACTCCACAATCTAAACACATATAACCTTTTCCAGGACTTTAGAGAAGACCGGCAGTATAGAAATAGGTCTATAATTATCTGGAGCAGACCTATCCTACCCGAAAATATTGTCCAGGAAGTTAACCTCTGTGCTTTTTACCTCTTGTAGGCTCAAAAACAGTTTTACCTCTTGTTCAAAAACGGTTCGCCGAAACCCATAGGACGACAGTAAGTCACAGAATGCATCCGAGTAATAATCTGAGATATTAAAATCACCAAAAATAATCAATTTCTCACACAAATTTACTTTCTTAAAAATAGACTCTACTATACTCAAAAACTTATGAAAATCCCCTTTAGGAGATCTATATATGGATATCACAGTCATATTAAAAGATGATATTTTCAAACTGGAAATCTCACAATGAGTCTCAACAGACAATGCATCTATTCCAGAACAAACAGAATCCAAGTAATTTCTACAAAAAATGGCAACACCACCTCGATTCTCTACCAAAAGAGTTTGCGGTTATCCAGCCAGACAGTGACAACTTGTCACATAAGGAAGATTTAATAAAAGGTTCAGTAATACACAAAACATCAGTGCTACCGACTTCGTCAAGAAATATCTCCAGTAGGTTCAACTTATCACCAATTCCCTGTACATTCAAATGCAACATAGAAAAACCAGCAGAAATTATTGATTTCACTTCTCTTCTTTTTGAAGCTGTCTGCTCTGAAGAAACCTGGATACCACGGAACCAACAGGCCACATATTGGGGTCCTTCGCCTTTTCGAAGCTTGTCGCAATTATCGATATCCTAAAGGATGAATACTTTTCGGGATATTTAGAAGTCAATTTTTCGCATACCACTTCATTAATTTCCGCTTTAACGGAGAAATCCTAGGTACAAACAGTTGAGTTTGTTTTTGAGTTGCCATGATGTTATTGTTACTTCCTGAACCTGTAATAGACCATTTCCTAGAATTTCATTATTCTTCCTATCCATAATCTTCCACTTGTTCAATCAACCGATGCTCGGTTAACCCTCCAAAACCTGGGTGTCGAGGGTTGAAGTCACAAATTGAATGCTTGATAGAGTTGTCGTTTCATTCATAATCATTCATTTCCATCCCCTTTTGGCGTCTTGGTTTCCTTGCCCTGAAGAAGCCAATAAGCAGAAACTCAAGTCGGCAAGTACCTTCTTCATTTACCATATTTTCTGCATCCCTAAGGATTAACCCATTATCCTTCTTCAATATCTCATTTCACCGCATTATCTCCTCTTTTAATATAACTAATAAAATGCACTCATTTGAGAGAATACAAGGGATTATAATCTATTAAAGCACACAAATTTATATGGAACTTTCATTAAGATCATTCATTTTAAAAATGTGCAACCGCGGTTAATAAAAAAATAATTCTTGTCGATGAAAAAACGATTTCAAACATTTGTTACCATACTCGCACACTATATTTTGGCGTCCTGGTTCTAGTAGAACAGCGTGTTATCGTTTCGCCTCAATGTCTGTAATTTTCGTATAGAGAGACGAAAATGGTCACAATCGATTAGGATCGACTTCCTGATGAAGAATCGGTGGTCGAAACTGGTTATGTTCGTCCGACCGATCGTATACTCTTATCTTCTGAAAGAGATGAGCTAGAGTTTTAATATTTTGAGAATAGGTTAACTGTCCGACTATCTCGGTCAAGTTCGTTATTGTGCCAAATCCGTAATGGTTCAGAAGTTACAAGCATATAAAATTTGGTGTCCTCTATAAAAAATTTCATAGAAATCTACACTCTAGAAAAAATTCGCAAAAATGTTTTTTTAATACTTCATAGTTCATAAGATATCCGTGGGATTTAAACAAAAATGAAGGTTATTGATATCTTATACAGGGTGTTCGGCACACGGACCGTCAAATTTTTTTGGGGCGTTGGTAGGGTCATTTGCTACCTTTTCAGTCTTGGAACCTGGGTCCTTAGTATTACGGTTACGGAGGTATGATTTTTTATAAGGTTTTTCTAAATTACCAAAAATGTACCCTTCGAAGACCCATAACTTTTTTTGCGTGGGCTTTTACATGCATTTTTTTTTTTATTGTATTAAGTCTACATGAGTGTGTGTTTGAAAAAAAAAAACGTATTTATTGTTACCGATAACACCACAAAATTAACACGTGGGCATTTTATTAAAAAATAATATGAAAATATGAAAACATCTCCACTCCTATTGAAATTTAAAAAAAGTTACAGCTATTACAAACTTAGTTTTATTTTAAAATGTTCTTTGGTTTATAACGTTGCTAACCATATGCTATTTACGTAAGTCATTAAAAAAATAATACTGCAAATAAGGTTTTAGTCTGAAGAGCGAAGAAAGTCGCACCTGAATAAAAGTACGGATTTCGACACAACACAGCGAGCAGGAAATTTTACCTGCCCGTTTTAGACGCGTGTGAATTATTATTACTATTTCTGTCCTTAGGTCGGATTGGGTTAGTCGCCGCTGACTTGACCCTACCGTCATTCGAGATTTAACTGTCTCTGCTGTTGGAAGTGTCTGTGTCGCGTTGTTCAATTTTTTAAATTTGTATTTTTTGTTTTTGATACTTTTATCGACTTTTTGCTACTGTTGTTTTTTTGGTTGTTGATATGCCTAATTTCACCAACGCTGAGTATGCTGATATGGTGATGGTATATGGCAATGCCGATGGTGTTGCTCGTGCAGCTCAAAGGATTTATCAAGCCAAATTTCCTGATCGAAGATTACCCCACCACGAAACATTCTCGACGACTTATCGACGATTAAGAGAGACTGGAAACTTTTTAAGAGCCTCAGGTTAATGTGAGGCAACACCACGTAGCAGTTGACGATCAAATACTTCAGGCTTTTGAAGAAGATCCAATTACAAGCATTCGTGTCATTGCTCAAAGACTCAACTTAACGATTTGGAAAGTTTGGTCAGTACTTCGGGATAAAAATCAACACGCTTTTCATTACACCCGGTACAAGGTAAATAAACTTTTTATTGGTAAATTTGTCCTTTGACTGCGAAAAAATTGTCACAGACTAATGAATTTTATTAATTGTTACAGGTCTTCATGAAGGCGATCCTGCCAGACGGTTGGAATTCTGTAGATTTTAGCTGCACACAGATATCGATGACAACTTGTTTCTAAAACGAATTTTGTGGACAGACGAATCCTGTCATTTACATCACTGGGCACCTAAAGATGAGAATCCCTACATGAAAAGGCAAATGAGTTTTCAACAAAAATTTAGTGTTAACGTTTGGGCTGGTGTGATAGGAAGACATCTCATCGGGCCACACTATTTACCGGCTTGACTAAGTGGGCATGCTTATTTGCATTTTTGCAGAATGCTCTGCCGAGCTACTAGCCGATGTTCCGGCCTTCGATGAAGAAGATTGTGTTCCAGCATGACGGTTGCCCGGCACATTTCCTGAGGAAGTTCGAGATCACCTCGACAACTCTTTTCCAAATTCATGGATAGGCAGACCCGGCCCCATCCCTTGGCCCGCAAGATCTCCAGACCTAACACCTTTAGATTACCATGTCTGGGGTAGAGCCAAAGAATTGGTTTATTTCACAGAGTTACCTACAAGGGATGTTGATTGAACGCATAAACGCGGCATTTGTGGTAATGAAAGAAGAAATGTTGCTAGCCACGTCAACGGTCGAAATCAGAAAAAGGTGTCGGGAGTGCATTCGGAGTAGAGAACAATTCGAACAGAATTTACGTTAAAGAATTGTGTTATTTTACTTTGTAAATAAACAATCATACAAAAACTGTATTTTACTAAAATCAGTCCTTACTTTGCTATTTTATCTAAAACACTATTTGTAGTATTTTTTTATTTATTGACTATCGTAAATAGCATACTTTTAGAACCGCGGTAAACCAAAGAACGTTTTAAAAAAAAATTAAGTTCGCAATAACTGCAACTTTTTTATTTCTAGTTTAGTAATATTATTTGATTTCAGGGTTTATTTCTGATATAATAAAATGTATTCTGGCAACGTTTCGGGCAGTGCCCTTTTTTAGCCTGTAAAAATATCACATACAATATACAACAATTAAAACGAACAAACAATCTATAGGTATCGTAAACTGAAAAATATTTTGTTGAATAGAGATCCAATATAACGGTACCTTAAAGAATGGATTATATTCAGTCTTTTCCCAACTTATTTTGTTGGATGTCATTGAGGTTATAATGTCAACTGATTCTAGAAGTGTCACTTCATATACCATTTCAACAACATTGTCTTATTTTCGGTTCGGTAAACATTGGCCATTGAAAAATTGACTTTTTTTAACTCTGTCTTCCTGTAAAATCAATACTGTTAAGCTAAAAGGAAATTGGTTTTCATGTCCAGATGTTGGTCTCTGAGCTTCAATAAAAGGCCATAATATGGCCACATATTTACCACTAACAGGTATAATATATATGTAGGTGTTTAATGGTAAAATAAAGTATTTGCAATGAACTTCACAATTCTGAGGAGGTTATTTGACAATTTTTTCATCTTGAACTGATTCAATCTTGATGGTTTTACTGCTTTGATACTCAACCGTTTTCCTTCGAAACGGGTTCGAAAGAATGGTAATAAGGTAGGTACAAAAAAAGCACTTTAATATCCATGAAAATATTTATTGAAAAATATATAACAAATAAAAATTATTATTAATTAACCATTCTGTTTGTAGTAAATTAATTGAAATTTTATTTACTTCATCATTAGTTGGGTTTAATAAACCACAACTTTCGTTTTATGCGTTCTAGACAGGTTCCTTTGAACCGGAATATTCTTATTATGGTGAATATGAATATTATTCGAGCCTGTGGCTACTGTTTGAATATTCCGGCATTGTTGTGCCTGTATAGAGTGTAATGTCGGTCAATTCTGAATGTTAACAATTTGAAAAAGAGGAGGGTCAAGCCCAGAAGTGTAGGCAAATTCTGACCTGATATAATTTATTTTTGCGCAACTCTTCCAAAAATGTAATATGATCCTATGAATTCGAATTAACATTGAATACGTTATATTATAGCCCAAGGTTCAAGATTTGGTCTGTAAAATATCTTCATAAGGTAATATTCAGTTTTCGACATGCGAAATCCCAATATTTATGGACCGGCGCTAACAGAATCAAAAATCATATTCTCATTTTCAAATTGATGTATCAGGTTAGAAATTTCAAGCCCCGTATCTCAAAAAAACAAATATTTCTAAATTTAATATTCACTAGGATGGATTTTTTCAAGTGGGTTCTGAAAGTCCTCTTGGAAAAGAATTGTTTTTCGCAGGTTTCGCAGAATGTTTCCATGTTAAACGAAATGGTGCGAGGTACGGATCGCTGCGGAATATAAAATGATATCCCGCTAAACCGCCAGTCAACGGTTCATCGCAACTCACTGCGCATGCGGATACAAACGGAGGCAAACTGTAATGTGTGTGTCTAGACACGAGTCTGATCTGTCGTTAATGGAATTCTCATTTTGTTTTATACGGATCATCTCAAGAAACTCTCTAGATTTTTATTTGGTTCTCGGTTTTGTGTCTGTAAAGTGTCGTTGGTGTTTTGGAGTACTTGTGTCCTTTCAGTCTATCCTTCAACTTTTGCTCTGTCTGTCCTATGTATACGCCTTCACAATTATTACATTCAATCTTGTATACAACATGTGATGTTTCGTTTGCTGGTGTTGGTGATTTTAATTTACTATATAGATGTTTAATTTGGATGTGTGGTTTGTGAGCTATTTTTACTTTACTGTAAGGTTTTAAGATATTTTCTATTTTTTCAGATAGATAGGGTATTGGTATGAATGTAGTTGGTTCTTCTTTTTTATTTGGTGAATTTTCGGTGTTGTATAGTTTGTGTGTACGCTGTTTTATTACTTTTTTTATTTGTGATAGAGGATAATTGTTTTTTATTAAAAGTGAAGTAATGTCCTGTATGATGGTAGGTCTGTAAATAGGCGATGTTAGTTTTAGTGCTCTGTCGATGTATCCGATCATAATAGCCTTCTTTTGTTTATGGATATGTGTTGAATTGAAATCTATTATTCTATCAGTGTTTGTATCTTTTCTGTATAGTTTTGTTTGTATTGAGTTATTCACTCTTATAAGTGTTAAGTCCAGAAAATTTATTGAATTATTCATTTCTGTCTCCATCGTAAACTGAATTTTATGATGAAAACGGTTTAAATCATTAATTATTCTTTCGATTTCAGCTTCAGATGTTATTATTAAGCAATCATCTACATACCTTTTGAAAACTGTTATGTCGTAATTATTTCTGGACAAAACTTTTTCCTCCAAATATTCCATTACCAATTGAGCTATCGTACTTGAAATGGGACTACCCATCGCAACCCCATCTATTTGTTGATAAAAATCTTCCCCAAATTTGAAGTAGCATGTTCCTAATGTTAGTTGGACTGCCTCAATGAATTCGCTTTTAGGAATCGATGTATGTGGTTCTATTGATTGCCATTTTTCATGTAAAATTTGAGGTACTAGAACTGTTGGTATATTCGTGTACAATGAAACAACATCCAAGGAAAAAAATTTATGGTCATGAGGTATATGTAATTTGTCTAGTTCTTTTTTTAATTCGAATGAATTTTTCGTGTAATAGAGATTCTTGTTGGTGATGTTGGATAGTATTTCTGATAGATATGTAGATAATTTATAAAACGGAGATTGTGAGTGAGATATTATTGGTCTCATTGGTGTGTTAGGTTTGTGTATTTTGGGAGACCGTAAATTTTAGGAGGCATATAGTTGTGAATGGATAATGACCTGGCTGTTTGGGGTGATATGTAACCTGAATTTTCCCATTTTTATTTCTTTTAGAAGTAGAGATGTTTTCATACTTTCAAATTTTTTTTTTTTTTTAATAAAAGGGCCTCGTGTTAATTTTGTGGTGTTATCTGTAACAATAAATACTTTTTTTCAAACACACACTCATGTAGATTTAATACAATAAAAAAAAAAATGCATGTAAAAGCCCATGCAAAAAAAGTTATGGGGCTTCGAAGGGTACATTTTGGGTAATATAGAAAAACCTAATAAACAAATCATACCTCCGTAACCGTAATACTAAGGACCCAGGTTCCAAGACTGAAAAGGTAGCAAATGACCCTACCAACGCCCCAAAAAAATTTGACGATCCATGTGCCGAACACCCTGTATATCCTCAAATTTCACCTTCGTAGATAAAAGCTACGAGGAGATAACCATTCTATATAACCATATAGATGTTATCAAATTCCTGTTATTGAAGAACTAAAGAACATTCAAACATTCATTTATTACTTGTAATAATATAAAATCAATACTAATTTTGATCACCTTTGTCTTCTCCAGTCTTATCATCATTTAATTGCTCATTTTCTATAATTATTTTGGATGTGCTTCTCAAAAAGAAATTGGCATTTCTAGAAGAACTCTGTACGATATTAATAACCGTCTCACTTTCCCTCTCCTCAATTGTAGGCAGTACACGTTTTTTACCAAAAAGAAAACCCGCGGTTGCTTTGTGCGGCTTAACTAAAGGTTTACTGGGCAGAACAATTCTAGGTTTTGATTCAACAGTTTCGACATCAATGATTTCATTTTCGTCTAAATCTCTGTTAGAAGGTGAAATAGTGATAACCGCACTTTCTCTCCTTGTAAGTAATGGCGTAATGATTCTAGGATTGGATGTCGGTGGAATATATCTCACAATGCATTCTCGCTGCCACCAATTGTACCAAACGGCCATGTGTAATTTGATTATGGAAAACACCCACATATAATAACCCACCAACATGATGCCAATCATAACGAGAAGTGAAACAGAAGTCCATTTGGCGGCAGTCAACGCTTGAAATTTCTTCTGATTGTAATAATCGGAAGAGAAAAGACAAACGTAAGTTATAACAACCGCCATAGGTGTTATAGCTGCACAAGCAAGCATGTCACCAATAATCCCTCGTCCAACTTCATTTGCCGTAGGCTGATATCTTAGCCATCTCCATAAAGATTGACAAGTAGTATATTTTGGAGTTCTTTCGGTTTGAAATGTTTGATGACATAGTTCGCAATTAGTGGCATTAGCTTCAGCCAGCCACGTCTCCAGACAGCTTCTGTGGACATAAGCAACAGTGCCCTACAAATAACAAAGATAAAATGATACAATATCGGGAGACTTTGAATGAATAACCTTACAACGGCAAGGTGTTATGAGTTCCTCATTGCTGTCTGCATCGTAACATATTCTGCACACGATGGAAAACACAGATCCTTGTTCATTAATCTGTTCTTGGCTTTGAAAGGTATCACTCATGTCTGTAACAAAGTTAATAAATCTTCAGACATATTTCCAAATCGTATGACAAGAATTTGACAATTTAATTTTGATGCTATTCGATGAAAATGGTCTATTTCATTTCCTTCTCAACTCAAGAATATTTCTAATATTTCCATTGAAGGGTTTCCTAGAGAGACTTCCTTATAAAGAAAATCTCAATAATAATCGCTTAGACGATTTAGTCTCGAACAAAAAAGGTTTTTCAGAGGAAATAACTGAAAGAAAGATATCAATTTCTATTGATTTTCTATGGTATTTTTATGATTTGCTTATTCAAGTACAGAGTTTTTGTGCATTTTAAAATTGCACCATTCTTCTCGGAAATAAGATCAATAAACTTACACAGTGTGGAACACTGAAAAGAATAAATTCCATAATGTATAAATTGACAGTTTTGTGAAAAATGCTTGTACAGATCGATTGGTATTTTCGAATGCAAATTTTTTCCAAAAATAGTATATTATATACCGCGGGACTGAAGTAGTACATTTAATCCTGAAGGTAGGGTTTATGGCCCTCCTGCGGTCGGGCCATAATTTACCTGAAGGATTAAATGTACTTCAGTCGCAAGATATATACGATACTTTTCGTACTTCCGGTATGATTTTATTAATTATTTGAATAATTTCAATCAGTTTTTCTCTCTTCAACTCATTTAATAAACTGTCTTTAAAATAAGTTACCATAGTAACATTGCGTTGTGACAATTATAATTTAGAAACATTGTCATTACTAGTGTCAAGTAGCCGAAGTAGGTGAAGAATTGTTACCACCGAAATCTAGAAAACTATACGAGCAGCAGTACGATGCTTTTAAAAAGTGGTGCCGATTAAAAAATGTGAGACAACCTACTGAAAATGCGCTGTTAGTCTACTTCAATGATAAATCAAAAGCGGTTTGTGCCTCAACTCTCTGGGCACATTACTCAATGCTGAAATCGGTTATTAACATTAGAGAAGATATTGATATAAGTAAATTTCCAAAATTATTAGCTTTTTTGAAGAGAAGAAATGAGGATTTAAGCCAAAGAAATCAAGAATTCTCACGTCTGAGCAGGTAGATCAGTTCCACGGGAGGCTCCGGATGATAAATATTTAATGCTTAAGGTAAATTTGGAAATGTGTTTATATTCAGAAATTTTAAGAAATCAATTTTTTTGTAGGTTGCACTTATTTTGGGCGTTGCGGGAGCTTGTCGTGGAAAAGAGTTGGTTGATTTAGAAATCGACGATGTGAGAGATTTGGGCGATTCCTTCCTAATTGCGATTAGAAACACCAAAAATAAAATTGAGCGAAATTTTGTGATCAAAAATTCAGAAAACAGTGCCATCAGTTTTGTGGCGATATTTCGAAAATATGTGGCATTGCGAAAGACAGGGACACCTCATTCAAAATTTTTTGTTCAATACATCAACAAAGAATGTACTACGCGAGTAGTAGGAAAAAATATGTTTGGTACATTTCCACGGCAAATAGCAGCTTTCTTGAAATTAGAAAATGCGACGTCTTATACGGGACATTGTTTTAGACGCACATCTGCGTCTTTGTTAGCTGATTCGGGAGCAACAATAGACGTGCTGAAGAGACATGGAGGATGAAAATCCTCCAACGTGGCCGAGGGATATATTGAATCGTCTATTAAAAATAAACAAAAAATTTCAGATAAAATATTTGGTCAAGTCGCCGATTCGTCCTCTATAGTTATGCCACAGTCCTCATTCTCGCTTCCTGTTTCCGCAGGATCTTCGAAACAAACACCAGTTCAATATGATAAGGACCTATATGTTACTCGTCAGTTACCTGCTGCATTAACCTAAGAAAGACTGGTCAATATGTCACAATATTAATTTGAATATTAACGTTAATTACCATTCTAATTAATTGTATTTTTCAATATAATATCCCTTAAATTCGTTTGTTTGTGATAATCGTTCCGGGAGTTTCGTCAATATTTAATCCCGGAGGGATTAAATGTGACACTTTAGTACCTGTCACAAGGGAGTGAAGTTGTCAATTCAGGCCCGGAAGTACGAAAAAATTATATTCAGTGTGTCATGTAAGAGTGGCCAATACTACTGCGGGTATTAAATTGTGTTTGAACTGAAGACAGAATTAGTCTCGGGGCAAGGTAAATAAAAGGATGAAAGTAACCCAACACAATTAATTGAACCCAACAAATTGCGGAACTTAATATGTATCGTCTTGAGAAAAACGGATTTTTTTTTATCTCTGGACCTCGGGATGTCTTCCAACGGCTGGGATACTACAGATGTTGGGCGGTCTTGATTTGAAGTGGCCTTTGTAGTGGATGCTTTGTGGTGTGAGCCGGAACAAATGGATTCTTCGGGTTGATGTGGGCAGCTTCGATGAGAGTCTGATGATCTTGGTTTGTTGGGTCCGTCTTTCATACTCTTTTGACCCAAAATCAGTTCCACTAATAGAAATGCTTCATTCGGAAGCTATTTTTTCCGAACATTCTAGATCTTCCTGTTCCGTTATAAGTAGGTACAGAAAACTGATAAATGATGTTAACAAAATTTCTATTGAACACTATCAAATGATCTTTTATACAATTTTCTGGAATGAACGACTTTAGGTAGATCACGTTGCAAACTCCAGCAGTAGTCTGCCATCATATGTGAGTCCCACAGCCCCTGATACTGCTCTTCCATTGTTAGAAGATCCTGATGAAATCTTCCACCCTGCTCCTCACTAAAATCACCTAGATTTTGTGGAAATCGGTCTAAATGTGAATGCAGGAAGTGGATTTTTATGCTCATGTTGCACCCTAACTCTTGCAAGTTCGATAGCATGGACTCAACAAGCTCGACGTGATCGTCAGATTTCTTTTTGCCTAGGAAATTACTTATAACCAAAACGAATGACTTTCAAGCTTTGGATTCGACTTCAGTCATTGATTTAACAAAATTAGGATCTTTCACAAGTTGCCTAATCTGTGGCCCATCAAAAATACCAGCTTCTAATTTTCCTGTACTTAATCCTGGAAACTGGGCTGTACCTCTCTTGGTTTTAATTGAGGTCGTTGAGCAGTAAGTTAGGATATGACCACTTATTTCGATTTCCAGGGTTAATTCCGTTTATTTTCACTACGCAGAAGTAGCAATCGTCATGATGATTTCGAGGTTTTCACCAAATCGTGGGTGTTACGAGCATCTCTTTTTCCACAAGACCATAACCGTAGACATACTACACATTTCTGGCATACAATATGAGGAACCCATGGCTTGTCCTGATTACACAATTTAATTTTAAAGTATTGATGATAAGTTTTTGCAGAGTCCGATATGGGTTTTCGATATTTTGCAAATACATATTCACCACAAATGTAGTAAAAAGAATCAGGATTCAGTACACAACACATTCTTGACGAAGCCATATCGAAAACAAAAAAATATATTTCAGTGACCAATCAAAAACGCAACTATTAATAAAAATAGTAATGGAGGGTAGTTAGCTGTAACTCAAAAACGAAAGCTGTGAGAGAAAAAGTGTTACCATATTTAAAAAATACGCTATAGTTTGAGTTTTTTTTGTTGACTATTGTTATCAAAATGAGGCATGTCATAAGAAATGTCTTAACAGTAAAAGACTCGGAGATGCCATCACTCGAGTATACAGACACCATCGAAACCAACGTTGAGAGGACTATCACATCGAAACAAAGAAAATCCCTTGATATTGTATAATTGATCCGGAAGAGCATCATGTAGCCAAGTTTCAGTGATACAAATGATATCAGGATATCCACATTAACACATAATTCACAAAATTTATATGTTATAGCTGACCCGACAGACTTAGTCCTGTCAAAAAGATTTGTAATGTGGCAGTTTTTGTGCCTACGTATTTTAAAAAATTCTCCTGAACAGAACCGTCACCCTGGTGATAGGGCGTTGTGAATAAAAAATAATTAAATAAAACATATATAAGGATTTAAAAGCAAGTAATCGCTTTATTGTTAATCATGTGAATGATAATTATTATTATTATCATTGTAGTGCTTTGTGGTATACGATGTTTTTTGTTTGATTACCTGGCGCATAGATAAACGAATCTGATGGTTTTCCAACACGGGAACAGGCAACATACAATTGACAATGTGAGAAACATGGGTTTTCTAGATTAATACCACAAATACTTAATGATTGCCCCTGGGACTTGTTTATAGTCATAGCAAAAGCAAGCCGCACTGGAAACTGTAGTCGTTTAAACTCAAATGGCACATCAGTCGGGATCATTGGGATGCGCGGTATGAGAACATCTTCCCCTTTATACTTTCCTTTGAGTATAGTTGCTTCTATCACATTGTTTAGTAATTTTTTTATCGCTAACCATGTACCGTCGCAAAGACGCGGTTGGTTGATATTTCGCAAAATTATAACCACCGATCCAACCTTTAATTGAAGATTGTGAGGTGGCAATCCTGGCAAATCCAGCGTTTAAAAATTCCGGTGAATAGGTGATTACATCATCTTGATTAGTAGCCGAATCAACTGATTTATATATCCTCAATTCGCCTGTAATTTGTTCTTGAATTTTGAAATTTAATTCATTTACATCTATGTTTTTTGCAGCCAGTATAGCTCGTTCGCTCAACCAATCATGGTTTCTGGATTTTGAGAAACATCTGGAAACACCTTCTGAATAAGTTCATCTTTTGATCGAGTTAACTGACAAAAACTTTGAGGAAAGTTAATGCAGTCAGTCAACATGTCTATAGGAAATTTGCCATTACCAATGTCAATGAGTTGTTTAGAGAATATGTTTCCACATTGGTCATTTTGCACCTCGACAAGCATATTCTTGCTTAAATGAAGTACTTTGATATGTTTCCACAAATTGGAGGACTTTAGACATGCATTGAGTTCATCAGCTGGCGTTGATCGTGGAATCACTGGCAATGTTTGACGAAAATCTCCTGCTAATAAAATCATTGCAAATCGGTTATTATTGCTCCGTAGATCTTTTAAGGTTCTGTCTAAAGCCTCCAAAGATTTTTTATGTGCCATCGTGCATTCATCCCAAACAATCAATTTACATTGCTGCAAAACCTTTGCCATTGCAGAGTTCTTCGAAACGTTGCAGGTTGGAGTTTCATTGCTTTGCATATTTAATGGCAATTTTAGTGCTGAATGGGCTGTTCGACCACCTTCAAGCAAAGTTGCTGCGATTCCCGACGAAGCGAGTGCAAGTGCAATTTTATTGTGTGAGCGAATTGTTGCTAATATTAATGAAATCAAAAAAGTTTTTCCTGTACCACCAGGTGCATCTAAGAAGTAAATCCCTCCAGTTTCATCATTTGTTACTTTCATAAGAGTTTCAAATACATACTTCTGTTGTTCATTTAACAGTGGAAGATTTGTTTGAATTAATTCATTCAAAGCGTTGAGATCATACAGTTTTTCTCGATGCAACTCTTGGTTAAAAGCGTCATGCATTGGACGATTGGGCGCGGTCAGGCCTAATTGAATTAATAGTTTGTTTGACATTATCAAGCACATGTCCTCAATTGAAATTAATGCTTCATTGTAAATTTCTTCATTGATTTGTATATATGGATTTCCCATTCTATTCCGTATTTGATACAAAATATCATCACACATATAATCTTAGTACTTGATCCACAAATCAATTGGGTTTGATGGGAAGCATGTTGTAGATATGATTATAGAAAACAATGTTCGTATTTGATGAGCGTGTGATGATATTACAGCATCATTGAGAGTTTGACTCTTCAGTATGACTTGTGTGCGCTTTGCCATTGACGGTGGGGATTCGTTCTTTGTGATATTTGAGAACTGGAGCCTCCGAAATTTCGGCACCGGCCGAATCTCGTGTCTTCAATCTAACCACTCGGATACCCGAGACCGATGTTCATACACGCCATATGGAGTGTTATGAAGAATCGCCACAAAATCATGTCCTGGTGCTTTCCGTGAATTCAACAATTAAATTGTATACTTCTCTTGGTGGGGAGGAGATGGCCGATTTGGAGCATTTTAAAATTCTTGGATTCCACTGTCAGAGTTACCTTGGTGTTGCATGGTACTATATACGTTGGCGAGATATTTCGCAAAAACTGCTAAGTTTTCAGAAAATTCCATCAGATTTTCTTATGGGTGAATTGCTTAGTATGGGCTGTTTTGGCTTTTTAGTAGCTTTTCACAAAGAATGATTATCAGGAGATAGCCGTGTTATATAGTCGTGGAAACTGTTGTTCTTTAATTCTTGTATGGATGTCGTGATTTCATGGTTAGCCTGTTTAGTTTTCTTTTGACTGATGGGGTTCTACTTATTTGGACAGTTCTTAATCGTTTGAGCGCAAGTTGTGAATGTGGAGAAGCAGAAGAAACAATACCTCATCTCATCTATAGTTATCCCATTTATAAATTTCAAGATGGGTTTAGGGCTATTCATGATGTTTCAGACTCTTTCTTGGAATGGGTTATGAATTTCAAACGAATATGATACGTATTCTTGTTATTCAGTTCTTTTTTCTGCTTTTGTCTTTTTATTTCCAGATTCAATGTGAGCACCGTGAAGAAGTCTCTGTCTTCATCAATAGAAGACCACTCTTGAAGAAAGAAGTCCCTAAAATATATTTCAGCTCATTTTTGTATTTCCACACTTAGACAGGGAGCCAGGGTTTTTTTACTGGGGTTTTTTCCTAGGGTTTTATGCCATACGTTGAATTGTATGACACCCCGTCAGTAACCCCTGGTCTATATGCTTTATTGTTTGCTAACTAAATATTGTCAGCCAAACGTTCAAAAGAATATACTTCTTTCTCATAGTCGTCCCCACCCTTTGTTTTTCGGATATCATTTGTCTGATATGTAGTGGCACATTTTGAATTCCGATTTTATCGTTATCGGGGTTGAAGCCACAAACTCGTGGTTCTCACCTGCTGCATTTTGCTCTTTCTCTGAAGAATAAAAATTCTCATACAATAGGTTAGTGAAAATAAAATTACTTTTCTAGTACTAATTCGTTTATTTTTGTTATTTACAATGTCCCTGGATCATGGCAGCATTTACAATTAAATTTTAAAATTAATTTTCTGTTGAGTTGAAAATCAAAGAAACCCCCACAAAAACCCTACTTATTTGGTCAGACGCCGCACAATAAAACCAACAGTAATTCCATAATGATGATCTCTGTGTAGTATGAATTCTTCAATAGTTTAGTAGGTACCTACATTTATTCATTTTCCTGGCTCGAACTTGGTCCGGCGGCCGGGACGTCATCCCCTCTGCTTTTTCGGGTCACTTTGTCGAGTGCTCCTCGCCAGCGTTGCCAGGTGTAACATAATTATCAGATTGTAACATAATTTTTCGGGAAAATAGAGTTGACCAATAAAGTGTAACATAATCGATAATTGTAACATAATTTCGGGAAATGTAACATAATTGATAATTATTGTAACATAATACCTTATTCACTCATTTCAGCCAGAAAACATACGGAATCCTCGATTTGGTTAAATATTCTATAAAACCATTATTATAGAAATATTTCAAGATGGTATTCCCCTCATTATTGCGTTACTCCACAGCTGGTAGATAGTTGGTCTTTTTCGCAGTTTTGCCGAAGAGACTGTCATAAAAGCCATCTGGGTACCAATTTACGCTTTGCTACATCAGTCGAGCGGTACTTTTTCTATTGCGTGTCTGTAAATATGTTATTTTTTCTCTTTTTATTATGGGAATAGGGTTGAAATTCGAAAAACACAGTTTCGGTACATTTGCTTCTGGGTTTTTTCCCATGGTCATTCCTAGATTTTCTAGATCTAGAGCTCATTTCACCAGACCTGTGCTAAATTACTTTCCTGCTATTTATAGTTGTAACATAATTTTCAGGAAAATACGATAATTTTGGCAACCAGGTGCCTAATTATTGTAACATAATTTTCAGGAAAATCTGATAATTTTGGCAACCCCGTACCATAATTTCATTTCATTCATCTGGCAACGCTGCTCCTCGCTCCCCTTTATACACTTGGGACTGGTCTCATCGAGAAATAGTGTGACAGTCGAATTGAGGTTGTACATTGTTTCAATGTGGCTTCTCTTACATTTCTTCTCCGTGTACGGGACAAATGAGCCGCCTCTTGTGAAACGCAGTCAACACTTCTTGTGAAATATTCACATTCACGCCCCGACAAAGAACGTGTCCATTAATAAAAAGGCAATTACCAAATTCACCTCTTTATTTCACTCGTAACAATTCGTAGTTTCATACAGAACTAAACTGTCCGCTGGTCAATAAATAGGGATTCAACATCCAAAAAGGTACCCCCGACCGGAGACGAAAAACAGTTACCTACTGGCGCCACGAGATATTTGTTTACCCCACATGTGAAATACATACCAGATGTCTGTCTCTTTGGCTCGAACAGACGCCAGAGATTTTACAAGAAAATATAATACATATCCCAGATATCTTTGTCTCGACGGTCAAAGAGGCGATAGAGATATATGACAGGAAATTGTGGCCAGTCCGTATTATTCCCTGGCGCCAACAGTACTCATAATACCCGATTTTTTCACAGATTTGGCCCAATAACTAATTCAACCAGGATATTTGGGGCATGAATTTATTCTGTCAATATTAAAACACAACTTCAACAGCAAAGGTTAAGTACATACGGCAGGCCGGATACTACAGGTTTGATTTTTTAAAAGGTAGCAGAACATAATGGTTTAGAAGCAATTTCTGCTAGACATTAGAAAATTAAAGACATTTCGGCAAACAGATAGCTTTTAGCTCTCCCACTAGGAAAAGAAACACAAAAATATTTTAACATTATTATATTTTCATATTTTCGAATATTTTCATCAATGTAGAGGTTCCCTAGGTTTTTAACGTCTCAGTTTACCTTCAAGACAAGACCCCTCAGAGGTTGTTCATTCATTTCACTTATGGATTTCAAATAAAACTCCTGTGACTTTCCAAATACCTTTAGGTTCCATGAATCATTTGTGAAGCACCGAATTAAACCACAGAAAGAAAAGACCTTATTAGTGATTAATCAAATCTAATAATTTGTAACACCTACTATACACTAATTTAGGATTAAATGAATCGAAATAATCCTAGGCACTAGCAAATATAATTCTTCACAACAGATAATCTGATTCTTGTTATATATAATCTATTATCTAATCCAGAAACTTGGTCAACTTTTATGTACATACATTAGTCTTTACATTATTAAATTTACTTATAAAAACCTACTTTTCATTACTCACGAGGCTCTCCTCTTCAGCGAAATTTTTCCTCTTGCTAGATTTGTTAAGTAAATCTTCACTTTGGAACCATCAGATTTTTTCACCCAAATCTGAAAAAGAAGATTTATAAGCGACAATTTCCATGAAAAAATAAAATTCATAGAATAATTATGCTAGTATACTCACAGCATCGCTCCCAATAGCTGAAATATTGGCAGGAAATTTGGACATATCCTTATTTTCCACAAATACTGATTGTCCTCGGTGAAACCATCTCCTTTCATAAAGTAATTTACCTTCTTCTATTCTAGTTTCCTTGGTTTCCACCATTGATAAATCGTGGAAAGGCGCTGCTGAATGAACAGGAACTGACGAATTTTGTACATGAGCAGAATCAGAAACACTGTCACCTGAAAATCGAATTATTTTCCATTATTGTGGACTTAACATATTTTAATTTATTTGTTCGAGATATTTAAGAAATCCAAATTGTTATGCAGACGTATTTCTTCGAAAAAATTTATATCAAATAGACAATTCTCTAATTGAGACTTTCATTAATAAAAATAAATAAAAGAGAAAAGCACATATTCATTCGATCATGAACGGGTCTGCCACCTACAAATAGCAAGGAATAAAATATATACTAGGAGTTGACGATCAAGAAAAACCAAAAACTGTTTAGGCTAGTGATACAAAATCTGTTTCTTCCTATAGATACAATTATAATATCAAAATGAAATAGATGTACAAAAGTACAGACATGCATTTGTACAAAACGATAGCACGCTGTTTCACTAACAACAAGCGCGCAAGAAACAGTAAAATAATCCTAAGTCAGTTCCAACACTGCTTTTGCGCGCTTTTTCCTAGTGGAACAGCAAACTTTCGTTTACCCAAAATGTGTGTGATTTTAAAATATCGAGCAGAAAATGTTCTTAATCGATTGGGTTCGATTTTAGACTACGTAAGTATATACCTGTTTATGTTTATGTTGCCAAGTAAGCAAATAGAAGGTTTCTTCCTATTAGCATATATAAAAACAAGATTATCCACTCTACTCTTTTCAATACATAAAAACGACATCTCTTCATGAGCACTCGAACCTTGATACCCCTTTGCTATACATTCATAATATGGAACCCAATATGTTCGAAATAATATATATCACCAGATTACAAGTAGTAGAGAATAAATAAATTTTTGGGTATAGTTACTCAAGTCGTACCACGTAAGGAAATCATGCTATGATATCCACAACAACTGGAATCATTCAAAATACTCACATTTACTCAATCTTCATTAAATTGACTATTAATAAAGAATCACAGAAACTTAAAATATTAACATTAGAAAATATAATAACAAATGGATCAAATTCATAACCTAAATGAAACACAATTCCCAACTGACATATCATTGAGTATATTTGTGACCACGTGATCATACTCTTACTCTACTCTCGGAGTAACTTTATGAACGTACGCTAAAAGAATCATACGGTCAATTATGTGACGTCACACATGTAAACATCCGAGCGAAAAAATTAGGAAGATCAGTGATCTCATCGATCGTATCAAGCATGAGGAGTAAAAAACGTCACCTAATGCAATGGTCGGAATGATGTACGGAGGGTTGTTGCAAAGATAATAATGGTCGGTTCTTTTCATTGCGTTTTCGGTTTTTTGCGGCTCCATTGATCGAGGCGCTTATATTGATATGTGCGTTTTATTTAACCCGATTTCTTTATTCCCATATGTCTGTAAAGCTTCATCCATATCTTCTTGCTTGAAAGTGTTCACTTTATCTTCTCCATATTTATAACATGAATAATAGTTAAATTATTTATTAGACACAATGTTCTCAATACCTAAGTCGTATTGGTATGAGGGAAGAATTTTAAAAATTTTCAAAATCAATATAAGATTCTCAATTTAGCCAAACGCCGAAAACGAACGGATTTAATATTCATATTCAAAATCAAGAATTCACAACAACACGACGCGAGACTTTTTAAATTTCCTACGAAAGAACAAACCTAGGTTTTAATACCCCACTTGTTGGTTGTCAGAAAACCATGCATTTGGCATAGCCACAATATAAATACATCTACGAAATTCCATCGAATTCTTTTATAATCATTCGATGGCAACAATCAGCTTTATGTAGTCTTCCATAAAAAAAATAAAAAATTGTAACATGATAGGTAGTTAAGGGGTATAGCTCATTAACTTATTTTACGTCGACCAAAATGAAAGTACAAGAGTGTGATCACATCAATTGTTACACATAGACCTGAAAGGGTAACATGCTAGTTACGGCCCGTGCTCTTTAGGATTAGATCTTCTGGATCAGGGTTTTTCCAACTTTTGGCTCCGCGAACCCCTGTGTCAGTTTCTCTTTATAAGACCTCTTTATAGTAGAGGCTGTAGGGATATCATGTGGCGGCACGCCATAAAGCCCCACATAGCATCAATATTCAGCGCTTCGGTAGCTGAATGGTTAGCGCTCGAAGCTTCATACCGACTAGGTACCGGGATCAACTCCCGGCGGATCCCACACTCAAATTTCTCCCATGCGTCTATGGCATGGCGCATACAAGCCATACTGATGAGTCCGAATGTGTGCGCCAGGGACGAAATGCATAAGTAGGGATAATTCCTACGATCCTACATTGGTAACTCCGACGTAATGCGAATGGTTGACGCTGAGGTATACTCGTTCCCTCTCTGCAACTTCCAACGAAACTCTAGACGCCTTTCCCATTCCGTACAAATATACTTGGTCTGCCGCGGTAATGCGGATCTGCTTAGATGGACATCACCCGTCCGCACCATGCCGTGTGGTGTAGCTCAGCTCGGCTGGCCATCACCCGGCTACACCTACTGACCTTGTAACACGCACTGGTTTCGTTCCTCCGTCACTGGTAAGGGAGTGTGTAGCGGCACTCCGTTACTGGCAGGGGAGTGTGTAGGGATCACTTGGCGGCACTTCACATAGCCCCCGCGTAGCTCAAACACAGCGCTTCGGAGGCCTAGAGGTTAGCGCTCAAGTATCACACCGACTAGGTGCCGGGTTCAACGCCCGGTGGCTCCCTCAAACTTCTAACATCCCCTGCGTCTATGGCATGGCGCACACAAGCCATACTGATAAGTCCAAATGTGTGCGCCAGGGACGAAACGCATAAGTAGGGATAACACTGTAACATTCCAGCTTTTTCCAATACAAACAAATCGTAGTCTCATTCCACCCTATGCTGATACGCCACTGGCAGTTACCAAACCGTGGAAATAAAATTCCATGGTCAGAATAAAAGAACACGGCTGTCACTGTGAAGTGTCCACGTCGATGTGTGCGACTGCGTGGGAGGAACAAGAGGAAGGAAGGAATCGAAGATGGTGGGACTATTAACAGTGGAGTGGTGAGAGAAGTAACAGAGACCCAAAAGAAGTGTTAGTGCCTTTGTGTGAGTTCGAAAACGAAGCCAACTTACGTTGAGTGACCCTAGAATATATCTCGCAAGTATAATTGAGACTATTTTAAATGTTATTGGTTGCTTGTCCATTTTATTAACCTTTGTTGATAAATAGCATTGAGAGCTGGATTGGTTCAGTGAATTTATTAGTTTCCTATTATGTTTGTAAATTAATACTGTTATTATGCAATATTATTTGGTTTCATGGTGTATTAGGTGGTGTTTGGGCCTTTGTCATTAACGCTGTTGTCTTGTGAATGTAATTCTTTGTTCACATAATGCTTTGTCTAATTTCATATAACTCTATTTCCTTTGTTCACATAATGCTTTGTTGAATTTCATATAACTATTTCCTTTGTTCACATAATGCTTTGTTTAATTTCATATAACTATTTCCTTTGTTCACATAATGCTTTGTTTGATTCATATAACTCTATTCCCTTTGTTCACATGTTTTGTTTGTTATTGTGATGTTTTGTTCACTTTATATAATTTATCTTGTGCCGTAACAAACAAACCCCTTATAGCATGTGATCCCATTGTCTCTGATATTACTACTCTTGGAGTTCAGGTGCCTACCATAACAATGAATGCCTTCTTTTTCAGCTTTCTACAATGTGTTACTGGAGGGTAACAGATCAATTTTAGTTACTGTACCCTATGGTACAATAGGAATTGCCAATCGTTCTGAGGATCTGGACCTGTGATTAAACAGGAACATATGGAGACCTCCACTAGTGGTAGTACTAGTATGGTTAATATGGAATAATGGATGTAACCAGTGTACGTAGCACCATGGTGTTATATGGAAGTTGTTAAGTTACACCTGTCTCATGTAATCATAATGTATATTTCGTACTGTTGTAATTGGTCATTTTACTGTGTAATGTACTTGCCTTACTATTCACGGTTATTGTTGTGTATATTCCGTACTGTGTTAACTTATTCTTCTTATGATGTATCTTCTTGTTGTCGTTATGTATATTTCATTCGGTTCATTATGTAGATTCTCTGTTCTCATTATTTATATTGCTTATTACCGTTTACCTATATCTTTTCTGTCATTTATGTCCATAATGCATTCTGGTTATTCTGGTCCTTATTATTTACTCGTGATGGATATTCTATCAAAATTTGTTGTTTATTTATGCTATGATCTCGTACTGCTATCTATTTATCTATATGCTCGTATTACATGATATTTCATTTAGGGGTCTTGAGATTGTGGACCGTTCCTATACTGTTGTATGAGATTTCTTAGGTTCCTGGATCGAAGGCCTTGAAGAGCCGGTTCCAAACGCCTTAAGGCAGGGGCCGTTACCATCATGTGCTATGAGGCATGAGAGAATATACCTTTTTTTATCAACCGCGAAACTTTCTGTCATTTTTTCAGAGCCGCCGCTGGAACTCCATGACCTTCCCCGTGTTCCCAATTCCTTAGCTCATACAATATTATAGTTATGGCTCACATACCCTGGGGCCGTGACCATGACGATGGTCATAATTAGTCGCTTACACATTTGCCATGATTATTATCCTGTTACATTATTGAAGTGTACATTTACCATTATTATTACCCTTGTTGCCTAATTAGAGTATATATTTGCAATGATTATTAATTCTTGTTGTATTATTGAAGTCGACATCTTTACCATGCTTATTATTCTCTTTGTATGATGGAAGTTGCTCTGATTATTATGATTACTATCTGTTTTGTATTGTTATAGTTTCTCAACATTGTTATACTTGCCTTTGCTAACTGTTAATGATTGACTATTTAGTTTTAAACAAGTGCCCTAACATCACCTAAGATGAGGGGTTTTCTGCCTGAGGCTTTCCCCTATATTTTTTTAGACCCTTAATAAATAGCTGATTGTTTGTGTCTAACCATTGTGTTTTATTTACCATCTTGGTTTCCCAATTATTTTCACTGATCTCAATTATCACGAACTTGAATTATTACGTAAACATAACGTAGAGTCCTACCCTTGCTAGACGATCACATTAAATGGCCAAGTCTTTGTATCTCGAGTCATTCAGACTCCAGTGTCGTAGTTAGTTTTGAAAATTATATTTGTCATTCTTTTCGAAAGAAAAAGTGGCAAATGTTACAACACTATCGATCCTACAAGGCTGAAGTAATTAATGCATAATGCCCTAAAAAACTATCATGCTTATCGAGGCGCCATTACATAAATTTTGTCGCGAACCCCCTTCCTTCAGATGGCGAACTCCACTTTCAGAAACCCTGGTCTTGATGAACCATACACAGACATACAGTGTGGAAATCACTATTGAAATGCATTATATCATTATTTGAGACAATAATGAAAAATGCTGAGACTTTTGAATTCTGGTGTGCGTTACTTAAACATCAATATAATTGTTCAAGGTGATTTGTGCAAGTCTGTCATATTCGGTGTTCTCTTTCGAATGGGATACCTGGTATATTTATGTATGTATTTATGTAGTAGAGCCCATTCTAACGTATGGCGGAGAATGCTGGCAGTTGACAAAAAACGATAAAAAAGCTATGGACACGGTGGAAATGGATTTCTTAAGAAGAGCATGCCAACTGTCGAGAATGCAAGACATCCGGAATGAAGAAATACGAAGAATATATATATAGCAGCACTGACCAAATAGAAAGTAGACAACTCATATGGTACGGGCATGTACAGAGGATGAATGACGAGAGATGGCCGAAAAGGGCCCTAAAATATGTCCCCAACAGCAGAAGAAAAAGAGGAAGACCCAGTATCTCATGGAATGGCGGCATTAGGAATGTAATGAGGGACAGAGCAATAAAGGAAGAGGAGTGGAGAAATAAGGATGAATGGCGGCCGAAATGTGGGATGCGGCAGAGGCTGTAGGAACCCCACTGTATATATATATTTATGAAATTCCCTCAAAGAACTTATTTCAAGAAGCTATATCGAATGGTCTATTATAAATTATAGCCTATTTCAAGCGAAAGACCGCTCATTATTCTGGTCTTTCTAGTGGTCATTGCTTATGGCAATGAATATGATGAAGTGACCGCTAAAAGGACCAAAACGACTAACAATGATTGGTCTTTCGCTTGAAATTGATTTATATAGGGTGAAATACTGGAATTCATTACTCTGAAAATATATGGTATTTTTTACATTAACATGAGTAATTGAAATGTTGGTAGGAAATTACTAACTAATTACTAACTAAACTAAATACGTTTCTATTTTGGAATTGAATGAAACTAAGTATGTCGATGAATTTTATAGCCATTTCATATAAACTGCCTAAAAAATAATTTTGTTTGTTGAACTAGGATTGGCATAGAGTATTTTGAAATAGCTTACTCTTCAAGAAATTTTTGTTGTCATATGAAAATGTGTTAAACGTATTCTCTAGTGATAAACTCACTGCAATTCAATGCCCCTTCTCTCAAATAAGTCTACGGAAAAACACGTGCACCCCTTACTTTTAATTTTTGACATTAGTCTCCGAGTGTTTTTGTAAACAATAAAGAATATAGGAAGATGCTAACGCGATGAATCATACACCATCCCACCATAAGAAGGCTGGCTGATCCTATTGTGAATGTTTTGCTACTTACAACTATTATTAACGCATTTTTATGGTCGAAGAATCACTAAACTTCTCTCATATTATAAGAATATATTCTATTTTTTTAAACAAATAAAAATTTTTTTAATATAATAATGATTATTCATGTCAATAATTATATGAGATTTGAGAATGAAAATGTCGACTGATAAACACCATTCTTCATAAAATGTGAAATGTCTATGCCTTAATTTTTCTTTGTCACCTGTATGAGAAACTCCTAGAGATGTCGAATATCAATAAAAAAATCAATTCAATATGTGGACTAAACATTTATAATATGAAACTATAAGGAACTCTACCGCTTCCTACAGCTGGTAGGGTAAACCTGCTCACTTTGACTTACCTTGTATACTCTATTCAAAGTTTATTTGTAACTCGGTTGGCCATGGAAGTTTGACACATTTCACTCTGTATATTAAAAAGTTAGGTTGTGTTCGCTATTTTCCTGTCAGATTATTACGCACTGTTGTCTATATCACATAAAGGTCCTAGTAAACTTGGATTCACTCAAAATGCCAATTTACTTCTGAACCTTGGAAGAGTTTCGAAAGGTTTGAAATTATTATGGCAGAAATTTCTAAAGGAGCTGCTCTTATATTGATTGGGATGTTGTATGATAACCTCAAAAATATTAATTTTGATTTTCTTCAAAATCAAATGTGACAGATGACAAGTGAAAATTGGCTTAACTGCTTGACATCGGCAATGTCGAAATCCGAAGAAACACTGATGCCAACCCAAGAAACTTAAATCATGGCCACCCGCGATACAAATAAACTTTGAATGGAGTATAGGTGTATGTATCAAGCAGCGGCTTAATGTCGAGAAATTGCACAGGAACTTCGGAGCGACATATGTGATAAATAAAACCGTTACTGAAAGCCGTAGAAGGCGATATAAAGAGAGATGAGGGATTTGGGAATTAAAATTATTAGGAGTGACATAGCATTTTGAAAAAAAGTAAAAATTGCCAATAAAATCATTCCTGTGGCTCCTCAACCTCCTTATTCGCCCGACTTGAGTCCTTGTGACTTTCTTCTCTTCCCAAAGTTGAAAAGTTACCTCAAGGGAATTCATTTTGGGACAGTCAAAAATTTAAACGGCTGTAACCGACCAGCTGAAGGTTATATAATAATAATCATATCGAAATTCCAGCACTGCTATAAGGAGTGGAAGAAACGTCTCCAGCGCTGTGTGGCCTCAGAAAGAAGTTATTTTGAAGGTGACAATATTGAATTGTTAGTATTTTTGTATTAAAAATAAAAAAAACAGTCTCATTACTTAATTTACAGACACGACTCATTGCAGCTATATTGGGACATTGTTTCTTTATAGATTATAAAATTGCTTGCTCAGTGAATCTACGTAACACTGTCTATATAAAATCCACAGAAACAATATCGCCGTTGATGGAACGTGGCCATGTACATTTTGAGGTTTTCTTACACTGATGTAGAGTTGCATCAGTGTATCCAGTTTTTACAGAATAGCAGCATTAATTTTATTCATATAATCAAAATTTGTTAACTTCAAGTTGTTTTCAATATCTAGCCAGGTACTGTATAGGAAATTATTCCTCTTGTATCTCATATTCAATGAACAAATGAAAGAACTCAACATTGTTTTGGAATGTACTTTCGCAACTATTATCACATATGGGAAAGGACTAACTAACTCATTAGACTGCTGATTTTGGAAGAAATAAAGCAAAATTATAAGAAAGAAAGCAATATGGGAAGATATTACAAACGTATCCAGTGCGTGAAGGTCAAATAACATTCAAAAATTTTGTACTATTATTCCATTGCTGATCTAATTCAGCAACTGAATTAAATTATGCATTGAATACCTATCATGTCAAAAAAAATACATCACTTTTATTCAATCGAAGAATGTTTCAAACTTACTTCTTTTTCTAGTTGGAGTTGAAAGTTTTCCTCTATTAATAATTCGAAGATCATGCTCAATATCTTTCTCATCCAATAGATGGATAATTTGGGTTGCCTGAATTTTTCTTCTCTTTTCTGGTACAGGCACAGGATCATTAGGTCGCCTTCGTAACTTTCTGGTCATAACTGGTTTCACTTCCATAGGATCACCAGTAAGTTCCCAAGAAAATCTTTCTGCCTCAATTGTTCTCTTTTTATCTTCCAAATCGGATATTAAATTTTCTTTCAGATCAATTTTTTTCTCTTCAAATTCCTTAACTGCTGCTTTCTTTTCCTGCACATATTCTCTCTCAATGCATTCTAACATGTAGTCTCGATATAATTTGTTCATTTGAATTATGTCCAAATATTCATCTTTCAATGATTGAATTTTTTGATTCAGTTCAAAATGAGTGCCATCCTTCAATTGTTGAAGTTTCTTTTTTAAGCCAGCTAACTTGTCTTGATACATTTGTTCTTTGATTTCAACTGGTCCTTCATTCTGTCCAATATCAGTTTCACTGGCATCTTCAGTGTCTAAAAAAAATTTAGAACAAAATATTCAAATATTATGTAAGGAGCTCATTGACAGTAAATTATGTATTTAGTTATATCTTCAGTGTCAGTTCTATTACCAATCTGTTCAACTTAATAACCAGTTTTGTATGTTTTTATATTCCCCAAGAACAATCAACCAATTGGACAAAACTTGATGGAAATGCAGAAAAACAGGGAGAAATCAATTTTTATTATAAAAGCATGTTATTACTCACGAAATAATAGAAAAACAATGGACGGTTTTTTTCAAAGTGACTTATACAACATAAATGATTTTTTTTCTCAAAAAGTAGGTATGAGTTTGCACGGTATTTAGTTTTCGAATTCATAATCTACATACCTTAAAGGGTAAGTACTGATTTTTTCATAAAAATATTCCCGTTATGACTTGTTCTGAATAATTACCATTTACTCTTCCAGAGTACAGAACAGCTCCTCAGGTCAGTCCTGTTCTACGTTTTTGTTCATTGATATAGATCAAATTAGTACCACTACATATTTATGGTTACTTCACATATCAATGGCTCTGTGTTTTATATATGAACTTGCATAGCATTTGCATAAAGCAGTTGTACAAAATGCTTTAATTATATCAGGAATCTCTAGTTTTGCAGACCTACCTTCGTCACTTTCCTCTGCTTTATTATTTTCGCGATCTTCCTCTTCATCGTCTTCATATTTGTAATCGTCGAAATCGAACTCAACTGGCGAATGATTCATTTGGATATTATGTAACTTCCACGCTACCACGGGATTTTTAAGTCTTCTTTGGAACAATATTCTGAAGAGCAAATTATCCTTCACATAATAAAAATAAACAATAGATTTGAGGTTAGCTACAGAACACAAATAACCTTAGTTGCATCATCGAAACTTGATTTGTGTGAACTTATCCATAGTTTTTCAGCTACGGTGCTCAGTTTTTGGAGCTGAAATTTTCACGCGGCGCTGCCGAACCTATTTGTTTTTCCGGAAATTCTTAGGGCTACTGATTTTCGATGTGTTGCGATATGAAGAAATAGCGTAAACAGAACTTGGTTCATAGATTGACTTTTCCAATGAAATAAAAATCGAATATCAGTTTATATAATAATATGTATTCTATCAAGTGAGATTTCATTGAGTTACTGTTTTTACTCTCACAAAAAATGTCATAGCACATAAAATACTTCATGCTGCAAATAATTCTTTCTCAGGTATATTTTTGCGTGCTATCGTTTTGCTTAAATGTCTATAATTTTCGAGTATCGAGATGAAAATGGTTTCAATCAATTGGGAGGACTTCCTGGTGAAGAATCCCTGATCAAAATTGAGTATGTCCGGGCAGCCGTATACTCTCTATCTCGAAGGAGAGGTTGAATTTCCAAATATCTCGGTTGAGTTATTTGTTATTATCATTATTATTTAGCCAAATGCGTAGAATTGTTCAGCTGTTATGAGTATCTGAAATTCAGTTTCCTCAATAACATAGAGTAATATTCGTTTTTGGCACTCTTGTTCACCTGAACCGAGTGCTTATAGATTTCCCAAATGTGTGCATTTTTCTAATATTCGGGTAAAAGTGGTATCGTTTCGTAGGGACTCGCTGGTGAAGAATCTGTGAACAAAATCAATTCTCTCCGTCTGTCCATATGAATGATTATGTTCGAACGGAATGAGGTAGAGGGCTGGAATTTTCATAGTAGGTTGGAGGAATTTTATTTGGACAACAAACCTATTCTATAAATAGGAGAACTCTAGCTCATCTCCTCTGAATGATAGTGAGTATACGGACGGACGGTTGACTAGCCAGACATACTGAAGTTTGACCTCGTGTTCTCATTTTCGGTTCGATATTCGAAAATTACAGACATTAAGGCAAGACGATAGCATGCTGATGTTGTACTTTTTAAACTTGTCTAAGCGCACAAAAAGCATTCAAAAATGAATATTCTGGTGACACTATCTTGGAGCTTGAAGTAATCCACTATATTTTCTCTTCAGCGCCGTTCTTCTTAGAACAGAGTGCTTATAGATTTGCCCAAATTTCTGTATCTTTCGAATAGTTTGGGTGAAAGTGAATCGTTTTGTTTGGACTCAGTGATGGAAAATCCGAAGTCAAAATCGATTCTGTCCGTCTGTAGGCAAGGTTACGTTGGAACGAATGAGCTAGAGAGCTGAAATTTTCAGGGTAGATGAATCTCTCGGACGAGTTCGTTATTCGGCCGAATCTGTTCAGTTTTGGAGTAATAAAGAATTTGTTTTTTTAATTTCACTTGTATAAATTTTTTTAATGCAGTACTATCATACAAATATATTGATAACATTATTCTTATTCTCGACAAACTAATAATTCCGGAGATATAATCTTTTAAAATTAGGACAATTACATGCTATACTATGTATCACTGAGTATCACAGATCTTAAATTCTTGAGTATGTCCGTCCTGTCGTATTCATTCTTTCATCCATTGGGAAATGAGCAAGAGTTTTTATATTTTTAGAAAGGGTTTATAGGTACCCTTCATAAGGCTCTACATTGAGATAAACAGAGCACTAGGTGGCCTAGACGTTAACACTAAAGATTCACACCGAAATGCGACCAGGTGCAGGGTTCGAAAAATATCACAAAAATATATCCCCAGCGTCTATGTCATGGGGCACACAAGCCACGCTGATCAGTTTAATGTGTGCGCCAGGGATGACACGTATAAGTAGGGATTACTTCTAATCCTAGATTGGTGATCCCGAGGAAATGGGATCGGTTGTCTTCACGATGTGCTTTAGAAAGTAGATGGTTGACGTGGATACATAAAATTGACTCCCAACGGAACTCTAGACTCCTTTCCTATTCCGTATCTGGGTCTGTCGTAGTTTCGCCACAAAATCATTAAACGTCTACTAATAAATAAAGCTCCAGGCCTGGACGGCATAGATAATAGGCTGATCAAAAATCTATCAAAAAAAGCTATCGTCTAGCTAAACTACATAATTAACGCCATTATCGATATTCAATACTGGCCGACGGTATGGAAGACTTCTCTAATAGTTCCCATACCCAAAGCAGGTAAAGAATTACAAAATCCGGCTAATTACCGTCCAATTAGCCTCCTTCCGAATCTCAGTAAGATCGCTGAGAAAATAATTCAACAAAAAATCAAAAAGCGCTCAGAGAAATGAAGGTTGTAGATAACAACCAGTTTGGTTTCAAGGAAAAACACAACGCCATCCAGCTGATATGCAAAATGGTAATTGACATCATAAAAAATTTCAACGAGAAAAACCACACCGTGATGTTGTTATTAGATATCGAAAAAGCCTTCGATAAGGTATGGTTAGAAGGTCTATTGTATAAAATGATCGAACTGAAAACACCAGACTTTGTCATTAAATTCACTCGATCATATCTTTGCAACAGAAACTTTAGATCAAAGTAGAAAACGAGCTTTTCGGGTTCCGGGATATGAAGGCGGGCATCGTGCAAGGCTCGGTTCTTGGAACTAAATTCTTTAATATCTACGTTGAAGATATGCCAGAGCACGGTGAAACGACGTTAGCGAAATTTGAAGACGACACGGCGATATACGCTTATTCCAATTATTCTGCCTAGACGGCCATCACCCGGCTGCACTTATAATACTTACCTCGTAACAGGTTCAGGTTTCGTTCCTACATAGCGAAAATAAATCCAGCACTCAGTAGCCTAGGGTGTAGATATTTATACCGAGAGGTCCTGAGTTCGAATCCCAGAGGCTCATGCTTTAAAAAATATCACAAAAATATATCCCCAGCGTCAGGGCCGAATTAATCTCAGGGCAAAAAGGGCAATTGCCCAGGGCGAATTCAGAATTGGGTTCGAATTCATCAAGTTACTAACTACATACGGAAATCGAAAAAAGCGATTCCAAACAATAGAAACATAGGTTTCGTTTCTTCGACCGATATCAGTCGTCATTTACTTGCGCCTACCCGTCGGTCCATAGTTATAGATTCAACTCCTGATGTATCACATATAGATTAGTTAACATATATATTCCGTTATATCCTAATGGATAGTAGTATTGTTGAACGCTTTTTAAAATTCATTAGTAAAGTTGAACATAAAGCTGATGATATGGAAAAAGCTATCATGAAAACTTTGAATGATTTAGAATTAGTCATAAATAACTGTAGGGGGCAATCATATGATAATGCTATATTATATATATATATAATATTTTTAAATTCAAAGTGAAGATAATGCGGTGAAATAAGATATTGGGAGAAGGATAATGGGTTTAATGCGGTTTAACCCATTATCCTTCTCCAATATAATATTTTATATATAAGTTGTTTTTCATTCTCCTTTTTTTCCAATTACCTGTATGATATATACGTATTTATTCATAATTTTTGTTGGCTGTTAATTTTCGTTATCCCTGTTCGTTTTTTATTAAAGGATCATTTTTGTAACGTGGGGGGCGAAAAAATATATTGTGCCCCGGGCGCCAAGTGGTCTTAATCCGGCCCTGCCCAGCGTCATTGGCATGGCGCACACAAGCTATATATATATAATACTGATGACTCTGGTGTGTGCGCCAGAGACGAAACTCATAAGTAGGCATTATTTCAGATCCTACAAGTTAGTTCATCAGTTATGAGCATCTGAAACTTCTAGAAAACCCGTCTGGTCGAGTTGTAATTTAAACAATGGTTCAATGGGGTTGAAACAAATAGGCTCGCAAAATTTCGTTGAAATCGGCAGGTTAGAAAAATTTTGAAAAATCCCAAATGGGTTTGAATATATGAGGAATTTCAAAGGACTAGACAGTACTGAAAGATTGATATTTTTAATTTAGATATATCTACTTTTTGCTGAGAATTTTTAATTGTTGTTCATTAATTGTGGTGGTTGTATAAGTATCATACTGTTCCAGAGTACTGGAATTAACTTTAGACCGCGCGCAAAAGCGTTAAAAATCTGAAAAACTCGAATAGTGTAGGTGTAGATGGTATAAGTGCAAAAATGTTGAAAAAAAACGTAGATCTGATGGCTGGTCCATTGGAGCATCTTATAAATATGATATTCGAGCAGGGAACATATCCGGAAGTATTGAAGGAAGCAAAAACTGTTCCAGTGTGCAAAAAAGGGTATCCTGGAAATGTAGAGAACTACCGGCCAATAGCACTGGTACCAGTTATATCGAAGGTGGTGAAAATAATTTTTTTGTTAAGATTTGTTAAGCATTCGACCTGGTTAGTAGAGCTGTAGCAAACCGCATGTATTCGTTACTGAGTAACGGGTACGCCATCTAGAACCGAGTAACGAAACGTTACCCACAAATATTTTTCGTTACTAGCATTATTCGCATCATACACTGATTCATCCACGCAATGAACTTCGCATACACATGTCAAGCAATAAATCACAAAGTTTACGACTCTAACTGGACAGATAATTACCGATTTGTCAATTTGAAACTGTTTCCACCAATGTTTTCATTTAGGAATCAGGAGTCAAGTAAATTAGTCATGAAATTTACTACTCGACGATCCCTTAATTGTGGTCAGGAAATATGAAATTAGCAAGGAAGATGTTTCTACCATATTTTTAGGAGAAAGCACACAGGATAATATTCAGAATCATCTTCCAATTCTGTAGTTATAAATAGCATTAAAATGATGAGGCAGTATCTAGAAGAACGATTCATTCCTCGAAATGAGTGTCCTTTGAAGTGTTGGCAGGCGAGGGCCATTCCAGACCCCGAGCTCTCAAACTTGGCTGTAAAATACTTATCAGTTATGGCTACTTCGGTGCCATCTGAAAGAACTTTTTCAAAATCGGGCCAAATATTAGGTGAGAGGCGCAGCTCGATTCAGCACAAGAGAATGAAAAAAAATTTAATCATGAATCAAAGATTCATGTCATAGATTGTTTTCATTATTTCTTATTGTTTCTGTCCTAGTTTTGTTTGAAATATTATTTTATTATTATGTTTGATTTCATTGTAAGAATTAAATAATTTTGTTGTCGTTTTAATTTTAATAAATAATTTCCTACTCCTACTACTTCTAGCTTTCTCATTATAACAGAATCACAAATGGGTATTATTTCTACAAATTCTATTTATGAATGTTATGATGACGCGCTTAGTACATAAATATTCTAATATGTGTCTCCCTGAAATGAACACTTCGCTCAAGCAATACGACGAATACGACTCTATTCTTTTCTCTAGCATAACCAACATCATAGCTAGTATGAGGTATTAAAAGTAACGAGTAACGATACGACAGTAACTACTATTGATTGTGGTAGTAACGAATACATACGGGTATGCCATTTGTCGTTACTTTTACACCTCTACTGGTTAGGCACGAAATATTGTTAGAAAATTAATAGCCTACGGACTGCGGAGAAATATATTCGAGACTCTTAGAGCCTATTTGGCGGGTAGACGTCAGATTGTTGAGTTGGACGGTGTGAGGTCAAGTGTGTGGGTTACTGAGGGCGGAGTTCCTCAGGGATCTGTGTTAGTCTCGTTACTTTTTATATTGTATATGAACGACTTACCTGATCTGGATCGTAAAGATTTCATCAAAATGTTTGTAGATGATATCAGCTATCTGTGAAGTCAAGCAGAAAGAAAGAGCCTAAAAGAGAATACGCAAAACATGTTGAAAAAAATTTGTGGAGTCGTTCAATAAAAACAGATTGTACCTGAACCTGGACAAGACAGTGGTCATAAATTTCACACCTAGAAACAAGAACAATGAAGAGTCACTTTTGATAAAAAATAAAAGTAAGAGCATAAAACAGGTGACTGAAACGAAATTTTTGGGTTTATAGCTGGAATAAACATGTGGATTCAGTTTGCGGAAATTTGTCGTCCTCCAGTTATGCTCTATATAGGTTGAAGAGTTTGACAGATTCTGGTATAATGATGATGTACTACAATTCTCACATCTATTCTAGAATAAAATATGGCATAATATTCTGGGGCTGCTCGTCATTGTGTTTGAGAGTATTTCGACTGCAGAAGAGGGCTATTAGATTGATTGCTGGAGTGCCGAGGTCTACCTCTTGTAGACCGTTGTTTGTTGAGGGTAATTTACTCACCGTGCCGTGCATATTTATAATGGAAGTAATAATGTTCACTAAATCAAATCTAAATAATTTGAAGCGAAATAATGATTACCACGACTATTGCACGAGGCATGGGAGTGAACTCTCCATACCTGCACATAATTTGGCTGTTTGTGAGCAGAATCCAGCTTATATGGGAATACTTCTATATAACAGACTGCCGCATTCCATAAAAGATCATCAAAATCCGTCTGCATTCAAAAAGGCTGTGAAATTTCTGCTACTTGGAAAAGGATACTATAGTATCAAGGAGTTTTTGGAGGATGGGGGGTTGAAATGATATCGAGTGGCTGCTTTGTTTTCTTTTGAGGTTGGGTCATTTTTGTTTGAGATTATTCAAGTATTCAAGTTCTTACCACTTGTTACATTTTATTTTCTGTTGAGCTTTTGACTTATCCTATATTGTATAAAGCAGTCTTTAGATGAATAAATTTACTTTACTTTACTTTGGCCTCATTTCAGTGTTTTTCTAGATTTCGTTTTGTTTCTTATTGCCACGCATCAAATATCTGTAGCCGTAAGCATATCTGAAATATAACTAGGTTTTGAAATAGTGCGCTGGAAAATCTTGCAGGCCCTCCGCAAAGTGTACAATGCACCCGAGCGCCATCCATTAGGGGCACCAAAACAAGGTAATAAAAAATGCAAAAAAATTGCAAAACCAAAAATTTATATTGAAATAAAAGTTGAGAAATTGAATATGATTATTTATAACAATATAAATCGATAAGAATATTTTCCAGTCACTTCCTATTCCTATGTTGCGAGAATATATCAGGCGGTAGTTTCTTCATTTTTCCTGTTCAGACATGAAAAATGCCTGTAAAGTAATACATCGCCAGAGGTTTCTTCAAATCGGTTAGTTTACTGACCGATGCAAGAAGTGCATATATTGAAAAAAATTGTGTGCTGAATACCCGCTGACTGCAAATAGGTTGCCAAATATCTCCCTTCCGCCTTTTTGTCTTTTGAATTTCGCGGCTATGTACAAAGCGCTACAAAGCTCGTAACAAACCTATACATAATTTGAAAGGTCTTGACATAACCTACAGACGCTATGCATGATTAGTTTGGATATTGCGTTCAACAGTTATAGATGTGTAAACATGGAATTCACTAACGCCGAAATTCGCGCTATTTTAAAGTTTTCCTTCCTTAAAGGCACATCCGCTAGAGAAACGTTCCGTGAGATTAATGGTGTTTTGGGGGATGGTACTCTATCAGTTCGAACCGCGGAGGAATGGTTTCGACGATTCAGAGCCGGTGAAAACGACACCATGGATAAGCCAGCCGGCGGAAGACCTGTGATGACAAATACTGATCAAATCATGGAATACATTGAGTTAGACCGGCATGTGGCATCTCGTGACATCGCCCAGGAGATGGGAGTTAGTCACCAAACCATTTTAAACCATCTACAGAAGGCTGGATACAAAAAAGCTTGATGTTTGGGTGCCGTAGGATTTGAAGCAAAAAAACCTTCTGGACCGAATCAACGCCTCCGATATGCTGCTGAAGCGGAACGAACTCGACCCATTCTTGGAGCGGATGGTGACTGGCGACGAAAAATGGATCACATACGACAATATCAAGCAAAAACAGTCGTGGTCGAAGGCAGGATTCACGGCCAGGAAGGTTTTGCTGTGTGTTTGGTGGGATTTGAAGCGAATCATCCACTATGAGCTGCGCCCATATTTCCAGTCGCTTAATTCTACCATCTACTGCGAACAACTGGACCGCTTGAAGCAGGCAATCGACCAGAGGCGTCCCCAGACCACACACTTCGTTGATGACTCGTCAGAAGCTACGGGAGCTCGGATGGGAGGTTTTATCGCATCTACCATATAGCCCGGCCATAGCGCCAAGTGATTACCACCTGTTCCTCTCCATGGCGGACGCCCTTGGTGGTGTAAAGTTGAACTCAAAAGAGGCTTGTGAAAAGTGGCTGCCCGAGTTCTTTGCAAATAAGGAGGTATTATGAAGTTGCCGTCTAGATGGAAACAGATTATAGAACAAAACGGCGCATATTTGAGCAAAATCCGTTCACTGTAACACTTTTTATAAATCATTGAATAAACAGCAGAAAAGCGGAAGGGAGATATTTGATAACCTATTATTTCATAAAATGGTGTTCCCTACTATATAGTATCAACAATTTTTTGTTAACCGATATGTCATGTGAGAGTAAAAAAATTGAATTGTTTTTATTCAAAACTTGCTTAGTTTTAATACTAGCGATTTTTCAAAAATTAAAGCATTTTGAAGGTTTTTAAGGGTTATGAGATCAAATTAGTTCAATTTTTTTTGCCTTTATTTTTGTTAGGGTTTGGCTGATGCAGCTCGAACAAATTGCTTCTTACTTAAATATGCAAACTTGATACTTATTATTATTATTATTATTTATTTTGATAAGACAGGAGACATGAAGCCTATAAACTTTCAAAGTATATAAAAATAACAATTGTGTGAAACAAGAAAAATGCAAAGAACACCCAAACAACTCAAATAAATCAGTCTTCAAACAGAGTTTATGTAACACCAGGCTCAAAAATGTCCACATATCATTGTGCTTTTTAACAGTTAATTTCAATTTCCATTAGCATTAATTAGTTATTTGTTTTTCAGGAGAAAAGAAATGTTTAGCACTTTGTAATGGGTGAATTTACCAGATCGGGAATCTGCGCTGAAAATTGGCTTGAAGTCCACTAGACACGGTTTGCGTGTTCCCGTTTCGCGTGCATGTTCCTAAGTGGGGTGCTCTAGACCGCCGACCCCTTTCGATTTTACATCATTCTCTCCAGTGAAGATGCTAGAAGGTGCATTTATCTGTCTTTCTGGAAATTGAATTAAGTTTTAAATAGAGAGTTTGTCATGGCGAACTGTTTTTATAACGTCCTAGTTTTGATCAGATAATGTTTATTCGATTTTAAATGTGCGCAGGAGACGTCAAAAGTCCCATGCATTCTTTTCCGGACCACCATCTGTAGTACTCCATGCATCTTTTGGAGAGATATCTTATGAATCAACTCACTTTCCTAACTGTTTCAATATTCATGTTATGCTTTGTTTTTCAATAATTGGTTTTTGAACGTTCATAATTTTCTGGATTTCCCTGATGAATTTTCAACGAATTATCTGTACCATTGAGTTCTTTTCTTGAGACACATGGATATTTTTTTCTTCTCTTAAATTATTATCGTTTTGTGAGTCAATATATTCAGGGACCGCTGAAAATTGTGTAATATACTTATAATACTTATAAAATTTGATTTTCACAGCCAAACTTGCCGGAGTAAGAATCATACCGAATTTCAGATACCTTACTGAGACTGGAAAAATTTTACTGCAGTTGAAACTTTATTGAAACTAAAACCAGAATTGCCGAACTTGAAATTTACGACGTAATAGCAGATATTTTCCTGAGGGACTGGAGAATTAAGAGAAGAAATAGATTTTGTTGGAAAAATTGTCAACAGGGTGAAAGACTTAAGACCCATTTTCCACACCATTTATATTATTACCTATATATATTATTATAATTTATTTTCTTATGATATCTTTCTGTTTGTTTCATTGTGATATTTTACCCTACTAATAAATATGACTTCTCAAGTTCTGTTTCTTGCTTAATTTCAAATACCTACCTGTTTAAAAAAAAAAGATCTGAAATGCTTCAAGGGGCTTCAAAATCCTTTTTTATGCAGAGGCGCTAGAAGCCCTTGCGGGGACGCTGAAATCGTACAACGAAAATTAAAAGAATTTTTTGAAGTTTGAAGTCTGAAATAAAACATCGATTGATCGTTGTTGAAAATATCGATAAATGATATTCATTTCAGCTGAAAGAAAATTATTGCGTTCAATAAGCTCTTGTTTGGGTGCTTGTTCTAGTTCATTGAACTAGCGTGCTATGGATTTGCCCAAATATCTCTAATTTTCGATTTTAGAGCTAAAAATTATCCATCTGGCTGGCCGTCCGTCTAGCCATATAGTGACTGTCCTCACCTTACGTCAGTGCTCTTCTGAATTTGTGCACGCTTGTTCTAGTAAAACAGCGAACTATCGTTTTGTCCAAATGTCTGTTATTTTTGAATATTTGGTCTCAATCGATTGGGTTTGGCTTTCTGATAAAGAATTCAGGTTCAAACTTGAGGGTTTTCATATTTTCAGAATAGGTTTGTCAAGTCCGTTATTGGTCCAAATCCATCCAATAGTTCAGGAGTTATGGTCATCTAAAATTTGGTTTCCTCTTTAAATTGAGTTGTTACTTGAAGATATATAAATTAGGTTTAAACAAATAGGATTGCAAAATTTCGCAGAAATCGATGAGAAATTTTTTGAAAATTCCCCAAAAAATTTTTCTATACTTTATACTCCATAAGGTACTAGATGTGTTCAAACAAAAATTTCTGCATAGACATTTTCTGTATAGACGTTATTAATTTCTTACACATTCTCCAATTTCATTGTCGAAGCTTCTTTCCACCCGAAGATATGATTATTTTCTCATTCACTGCAGAGAAAAGTCAAAAAGTCCTTCAGATATTGCAATGCTGTTGCCATCAAAGAATCCTATTGACATCTGACTTATTAATCAGTGTCAGTTGGTGGAAAATTACTCGAAATGGCTCATTACGGTGAAATAATATCCTTTATAATAATATGATACATAGTAAGGTCTAGCGCCTAAACCAATCAACAGATTTGCATCAATTTTTTTAAATTAACGGTAGGCATCTAAACTGATGCAGAAAAATAATAACAAGTGCCAAACATCTATAATTTCTATTAAAAACACAAAAAACTTAGAAATTAAGGGTGTTTGGCATGTTTTCGCTGTAGATGGCGCCACTGCTCAACAAATTTTTACTAATATGGGCTTTAATTTCTTCTTCTTGCACTCCAAGTCACCATTACCGTCATATAACTCATTAAAAACATTTGTAAATTTGATTAACTTTATTTGTATTTAAATTATAACATGTGACTTATAAATCATATGGTAACATTGCTAGAAGAGGAAAAACACTTTATTTCAGTTGTTTTATGTAGGCTTTCAATTTAAAAGGGTGAAGTGAATTTTTGTGAATAAAATAATTTGTGAATTTGCAATAGTTAAAAATTTCAAATTTTGTTATTTCAATAAAATTACCTTAAGTGAAAGTTGAACTGTTAGGGCGAGTTGAAAAAGGTTCAAGAGTACTATATATATATATATATTCTTTTGAACTTTTGGCTGACAATATTTAATTAGCAAACAATAAAGCATATAGATCAGGGGTTAGTGACGGGGTGTCATACAATTCGGCGTATGACATAAAAGCCTAGGGAAAAAAAAACCCTGTGAAAAAAAACCCTGGCTCCCCGTCTAAGTGTGAAAATACAAAAATAAGCTGAAATATATTTCAGGGACTTCTTTCTTCAAGAGTGATCTTCTATTGGTGGAGACAGAGACTTCTTCAAGGTGTTCACATTGAATCTGGAAATAAAAAGACAAAAGCAGAAAAAAGAACTGAATAACAAAAATACCTATCATATTCGTTTGAAATTTATAACCCATTCCAAGAAAGAGTTGGAAACATCATGAATAGCCCTAAAACCATCTTGAAATTTATATATGGGACAACTATCGATGAGATGAGGTATTGTTTCTTCTGCTTCTCCACATTCACAACTTGCACTAGGAACTGAGTTCCATTTAAATAGCATGCCATTGGTACGACCATGACCTGTTCTCAAACGATTAAGAACTGTCCAAATTTTTCTTGGAAGATCAAAACCAGGAACTTTTTCAGAAGGATCAGAAACGAGATATTTATTGAACATTTCGTAAGAGTTCCACTCAGTCTTCCATAATTCTTTATCACTTATGTTCATATTGAAGAACGTATTATGCCATAATGGTTTACGTGACTTCAATCTGGGAATTCTATTTTGTGGAAAATATGAAATAATTGGGAATAAATTGGGAAAAGAATGATATTTATTCCAAGAATTCAGAGCTGCAGTCTGTCTGCGAATATGGGGAGGGACAATATTAGACAATACTGGTAACCAATGAACCGGTGTAGATCTTATGGTGCCAGTAATTATTCTCATGGATGTATTCAATTGTGCATCTATTTTTGTGTATGTGCACTATTAAACCAAACAGAGCAACAATACTCAGCTGCAGAAAAGACTAGGGCTAGAGATGCTGTACGAAGAGTGGAAGCATCAGCACCCCAAGAGGATCCAGCTAATTTCTGAACAATATTATTCCTAGTTTTTAGTTTTAGGCTCAGATCATTTAAATGAGCCTTGTAATTGAGAGATGAATCTAATTTAACTCCTAAGTATTTTGGATAGAAATTATGTTCGATAGGAGAATCATTGAAAGTTACAGCTAATTTTCTATATTTTTCATGGTTATTCAGATGGAAACAAGATACCTCTGTTTTGTTGGGATTTGGACATAATCGCCACTCAATAAAATAATTCTTTAAAATTTCCAAATCAGATGACAGTATGTTTTCCAGAGTATGGAAATCCGAATGTTGGTAAGCAATAGCAATGTCGTCAGCATAAACAAATTTTTGAGATGATGTTTTGGGAAAATCATTTAGATATAAATTGAAAAGTAAAGGAGCTAAAACTGATCCTTGAGGAAGGCCGTTTTTCAATGTTTTGAAGTTGCTACTCTTATTGTCAATAAAAACACGAAACCTTCTATCAGATAACATATTTTCTAATAATCGTACCATTTTCCCACACTTCAGATGGGTATAAAGTTTGAAAATTAATCCATCTTTCCACACAGTGTCATAAGCCGAGGATAAATCGATGAAAGCAGTTCCTGTTTTCAACCTATCATTGAAGCCTGATTCTATGAAAGTTGTAAGGCTGAGAACCTGATCCGAACAATTTCTGTTTTTCCTAAAGCCTCCTGGAAATTTTGTAGAGCATTTTCTATAGAAGATTCAATTCTAAAAAGGACTAGCCTTTCTAATATCTTGAAAGGAACACTCAATAAACTGATGGGTTGGTCAGAAAGTGAGCATTTGAATAATTTTATAACAATTTATATAACGTGCTTGAAAATATAAGATGGAAACTGCGATTTTGAAAAAGTTTAATTTTAAAAGTAATTGTCAAACTTAATAACGTTTAATAATTATAATAAGCATCTATAATTTCAGCTCTGACTTTCAAAGAGGAAAGACGTGTTTTGACGAGCTTGATTTTAAGTTTGATTTTAAGCTTATTTTAATTTCCAAACCTACCGAGTAAGTTAATTTAGAAACTTATAATTGGAAAAGATATTGAAAACTCAAATTTGGATGGTTATTCTCCATTTTTGGGTAAAAATTGAAAACGGGTCACGTCCGATTTTTCAATTTTGAGTTAGGTCCAGTGTAAAATTTTAATTTACAATGGAGATACGACGACGAGGCAGACCAGTGGGTTCTCGAAACGCTACCCGGACAACCCGAACTGAAAGAAACCGACGCCGCGTTCATAACAATAATTACGCAATGCGATCAGTATTTGTAGCGAGAAGGGCTCCGGTTGAAGACGAAATTCCCGCGTTTTCTGTCGACGAAATGAGCGCATCGTGTCAATTTTGCAATGCTCTACATTTTAGGGGTGAAAAAGGGCGAGATGGATTTAGCCAGTGCTGCCAGAAAGGCAAAGTTGTAATGAGCGAGCAGATGCAATTGAAAGAAGTACCAGATTTGCTCAGAGAACTTTACACAGGAACAGATGAAGAATCGAAGAATTTCCAAAACAATATACGCCAGTATAACAGTGCTTTTGCGTTTGCCTGCCAAAAAGTTAGCTTAGGAGAACCGCCAAGGTCTGAGCGGTAGTTGGGGTAGTTTTTAATTTATTATGCGGCAAAAATCATGAAAAATCCGCTTGCAGTAGCCTAAGATTTAATGCATTTACATTGCATCTCTAGGCAAATCGAACAATTGTAATTTGAAATCGCCACTGTTGGCCTTTCAGTTGGGCGTCGGAAAGTTTTTTGAGCACTTTTTAAAACACGTCTTCACTCGATTAAAGCTAGACACAAAATGACATGAACGGCTGCTTATAGGGGGGCATTTGCTAATAACGACCGCACGCTTCCTTACTTATGCCCGTGGCGACACGGGCTTTTCCACTAGTTCGTTGTAAATATTTGGAAAAGCACTGACGTAGGTCTTTAGGAGAAGAGATCTTTGAACTCAAGGAAAACTATGAGTAGTTATTTTTAATTTAAGATATAGGTCTGTTCATTCATCGCGGCGTTTGTATTTGTTCAGAGTATAGAAAATGAGTCTAGAATAAGCGTGCATAAGCTTCTCAACTCAAGTCAGTGCTTTGATAGGTAGGTAGATATATCAATTTTGTAGACAAAACCGTATTATTCCATTAAAACCTGTTTGCTTTCAGGTTAACGTAAAACCGGTAGGTATTCAATTAAAAACCATTCATTGGTATATGATCCATCTCCACTTATCGTATGTTAATTTTAACTGTTCTTGTAGTAGGACCGGCGTCATTACCCGGCGTTATTTTTTGAAATTATATCTGAACTTTAATTCAGGAGGGAAAGGAAACAGTACCAGTTGGAGTCATGGTACCACTTCAGATTGAATAGAACTATCTACCTTTAGAAGGCGAGCCCGAAGAGATGACCCATTGCGAGAATTGAATTATACGAGGTGTGCGCACAAATTCTCTCGACCAACCCAGAAAAATTAAACTGTACTGAACAATAAGTCAAAAGCATATATATCGCACATCTTTTATGGGAGACAATTTCAACTATAATAACTTACTTTATTTGATACTGGGTTGGAGGAATCGATTCAAAATCTGGCAATACCGTGTTTCGCATTGGTTTATTGTGCTGCGAGTTTGTTTGATTTGATGTTCTGTGGGTTAGTCTATCCGCGCTACGCTGAATGGTAGTCGGGATTTTCGTCCCACTAGTCCCGCTGCCTTTCTTATGTCTAACTTGTTGGCTAGTTGTCAAATATTTTATGTGTTGATTTGAGGACTTCTTGTTTATGTAGATTAGGATGATCGTGAAATTAGAATTTTATAATTTTCGAAATAAGTGCAATTAATTTTGATGAAAGTGACTCTTGGGAATCCAAATCTTGCTGTTATTGCTAGTGTGGCTTCAAGTGTGAAAATTTAAAAATAAACACATACTCATCACAATGTTCCTCTGTTCCATTAGAATGTGAAATAAATCATTATTTACCCTTGATCTTATTGAAATGGAAGACCGGGAGAACTCTGATTGTGAAGATTCCTTGGACCCTAGAATTCAAGTTGCTTTGGAAAAGTTGAACACTAGTACTGATGAAATCAATAAATTAGAAATTGAATATGATGTGAGTAATGATTTTTGATTCTTTACGTGAGGACATATCAAATTATTTCTACTCGGAATAATCCATATGAATAAATAATAAGATTCAGATACCACAAATTTTTATTGTTTTTTACAATTGTTTCGCCAACACTGGCTTCATCAGGTTTTACATTTTGAATGAATTTCCACCAAGTGAACATTGATACAATTAAATATTAATCGATATGAAAATAAAATGAATTTTTGTGCAAATTTTCAGGAAGCTAACACAACTTTTCGAATGTTACTCAATGAATCTACTAGAAGATTAAAATTGCTGAAGAAGAGACTTGGAAATTGTATAGAAAGAGCTAGACCATATTACGATGCTGCAGAAGTTGCAAAAAGGGCTCAAATTGAATGTCAAAAGGCAGCGGTTGCCTTTCGAAAGGCCAATGGTAGGTTTGTTGCTACCAAAGAATGATTTGAATTCTGTATATTATCATTATAGAAATACATGCAGCAGCAAAGGAAACTGTAACATTGGCTGAGCAACGTTTTATGAGCAACCAACATGAATGGCAGTTTGATAATGCTTGGCAAGAGATGCTTAATCATGCAACAATGAAAGTAAGTTGAATTTACTAGTATGCTTGGATTAGAATCGAATATTTAATAAACACCTGTTGAGTTCATGAAAGAAAGACATATAAGTAATATCACAATTATCTAGAACTGCTATTGGGAAGTCAAGTAGAATGTTCTTGTATTGAAGAAAAAAAGATAGTGACAAGTTTTTCAGGTTTGCATTATCAAGTAATGTACCATATCATGATTTGTAATTTTTACACTAAACAATTTATAATATTCCTGAAGTATTTCTTCAGCATTGTGAGCATTTATATAAAAATTTAATAATTAGTAGCTTTGACATAATTATTGAAAGAGTACATTCTTATTTTGAGCCAAAATCAAAAACATGTAGAATATTAGTAATATTATTGTGTTCCGTGATCAAGAAAGGAAAAAACACGCTAATTATGATTAATTATGTGGCAGTAACCAAAGTCACTACTTGGGAACCAAGTCTGGTCATTACATTACATATTTTTTGATTTGGTTCCCACATCAGGCAATGATGTATTGAATGGAGTTGTGAAATTATATTTTCAATATTATGGAAAATAGAATGACAATTGTGGTATTTTATGTGAAGTGTGCTTCTTGATCGATAAATACACAAACAGTTACTATTCCAATTATTAGAGAGAGAATTTTAGGGTTAAAATGAATCTGTTCCCTAAATTTTTGTTATCTCTTTCTGAGTAGTTGTTCAACTCAGCCTTGATGTTGGCAAAAATTCTTACTTACATGAAATAATAAAAACGTGATGTCACACTTATTCCATCTGATCACAACAACTTTTCAATATTTGGTATACAGGTGCCCCAATTATTCTTCCAGCCTCTTAATTGTATTTTATTAAACATGCATAATAGAAGGCCCTTTATTTTTATTATTATGTATGTAAATCTATTCGGTATTTATAAACCTTTCTGGAAATCGAAAACAGCTGGGCTAGCTTCACAACTCTGTTGCCATTTAAGTGATGAATTACCTTCCTTCCAGTTCATTAGGAAACCAGCTTGATTTTTCTCATAAGAAAAAAAAAGGCGCTGGGCTAACTTCACATCACCGTTGCCATTTAAACCAATCATCAACCAATCTACTGATTTGTCAGTTTTTCTCCGTTTGACAGGGAAATTTTGAGTTTTTACTGTAAATATCATTATCACAAGTCAGCACAAATCCTCAGTGTTGGACCGTCTTTTTGGCGCTCTTGTTCACCCGAACAGAGTGCCTATCATTTTGCCCGAATGTCTGTAATTTTGGAATATCGAGCCGAAAATGGTCTCAATCGATTGGGTTCGACTACCCGATGAAGAATCCGTGGCAAAAGTTGAGTCTGTCCGGCCGGCCGTATCCTCTCTAGCATCCAAAAGAGCTGAGCTAGAGTTTTCATATTTTCAGAATAGGTTAATTGTCCAAATATCTCGGTCAAGTTCGTTATTGGGCCAAATCCGTCGGATGGTTCAGTAGTTATGAGCATCTGAAATTTTGTTTCCTCAATAACTACTAGAATATCCATACGATCAAGTTAATACTTGAAATATTGTTGCGGGAGGCTACAACAAAACGGCTAGTAAAATTTCGCAGAAATAGTCACGCTAGATAATTTTTAAAAAATTCCCAAAAAAAATTTTTTAATCCGCATTATATCATAAGATATTTTTCGGATTTCAATAAAAATTCGTGAATATATTGAGGTAATCGATATCTTACTTATCCTCAAATTTCATTGCCGTAGCTCTTTTCCATCTAAAGATATGATTATTTTTTTCATTTACTCAAGAGAAAAGAGAAATGACATACGTCCCGATGATTTTCTTTGAACGATGGCCATCACAGATCGATATTCGATTGACAAATGCCGGGCTTATTAATCAGTGTCAGTTGGCGTAATATTAATCAAAATTTTTCATAACGGGAAATCATAGAGATAGAATTCAATCTCGATGGCTGAAATAATATACGTTGCCAAAATTCAGAAAAGCACTGACGTCAGTTTTTAGGAAAAGGGAATTATAGCTTCGAACAAAACTTGGGGAAAATTATGAATAGTTATTTTTAATTTGGATATAGGTTTGTTCATTCATTATGCGTTCATATTTGCATCACATTGTCCCATAGTACGGGAAAAGACTATTGTTCACGTGATCAGAGTGCTTATAGATTTGTTATGGTTTGAATATTTACTCTCGAGTAGCTCAACAAGAGCGCCAAAGCAATCTGACCTCACGTCAGTGCTTTCTAAATTTTTTTGCATATAAAATCATTCCTCATCTTTTCTCCTGAATTGCACCATTCTTGAGATATTTGAAGTTGAAAGGAATTGAATCGATATAATTTTGTCCAAATTTTCTGATTTTCCCAAATCCAACTCTGTGCTGAAATGATTCAATAATCAGATTTGTTCAATGTTGCCATATTTTATGTCTTTATTAAATATTTCTACAAAAGGTTGGGGAAATCTCTCCAGTCTATGGTTCCACCACTAAACACTATAGATGAAATTAACCACTGAATAATTTTTGTCTTACATTCACCACAAAATCTAAATTGCCATTTGCTGTTTTCTTTGTTAAAAATGTCTAGCACCTTGTTTAATATTTAATCCAGAATAATATTCCATAATAAATAGAGAAAAAGTTTTCCATCACTCTTCGGTATATTTTGACCGTTGAAATAGGTAAAGTATTTTCTGTCAGGACCTGTTGAATTGAAGACTTGTCTTTATGAAGAGCTGGTTTTTTATAGCTTCAGACTTTCAGGGTTCATCAAATTATATCTATTCTAACATAGGAATGCTGCAAATTGAGCTCATATGAGTTTTAAAAACTTGAACCCAGTCTCCTAGATTTGTTTTATACCTTTATTATCTTTATTTCATACACCGATTCAACCTTGTTCACAAACTTAGGAGATAATAGAATTTGACTTAGTTTTAATATTTCTGAATGTTTGTTATGATGCATGGTTAATTAAAATTCAATCAAGATTGAAACTGCAAGCTATAAGCTCATAAACAAGAAAGATTAGAATAAAATGCATTTTCTGACCATAATCATTTCATACTGAATTGAATAATTTAAAACTAACGATATCCTCCTTCCAATATTTTCCACATATTTTTGAAAGAAAGCTACAACAAACTGTTGACAGTTTCAAACAGAATCAAAACAACAAGGAACCACAGAACACTTTTTTATTTGAAACTACCCACCACAGAGACGTTATAATATTTTAATGTGATAATAATTCACTCTAATTATTCTGAGGAAAATTATAACTAAAGATCAATAATAGTTACAGATATTATCGTTCATTTAAAAAAAACATTGCAAATATTAATTTTTTCTCTCCTGGGGTTCGGTAATAAATTAATATTCTATGGTAAGGTATTAAAATTTGACATAATCTATGAATAACCATTATTCAATATTTATGTTCTTGTTTACGTAATTAAAACAGATACTCTGATTATAAAAATCAGTAATCAGTAATTATAGTCTAAACAGAATAGATTCATATTAATGATTTAACGAAAAATTTTTTATTGATTTTTCAAAATCAAATTTAGGAATTTCTTCAAGAAAGTATAATTGCACACCTAAATCTGGAAATACTTGTAATCTATCCAGGCAAATTGTTATTGGGATTCAGTACAGAAAATAATCGTCAAGCAAAGTACCATCACTTTAAAATGATTATTCGTAGTGACATCATTCATTGTTGTTGAAGATTTCGAAAAAGATTTTCATATTTTTAACAGTATGATATCAAGAGACCTCATAGACATGTTCACTGGTCTCTGTCAAGGAGAAGAAACTTCAGAAATATCAGAAATATCATTTTTTCTAGGTTTGAGTGAAAAAAAAAGCACAGTGACAACCTCTTGCCTTGGAAGTTTTCATAGAAATGATGGTTTTCATGATTTGGAAATTTTATTCTTAAAACTTAATTTTTCTTGGAAGATCAGAACAAGGAATTTTTTCAGAAGGATCAGAAACGAGATACTTATTGAACATTGCTTAAGAGTTCCACTCAGTTTTCTATAATTATTTATCGCTCATGTTCATATTGAGGAAGGTATTATGCCATAATGGTTTACGTTACTTCAATCTGGGAATTGTATTTTGTGGAATATATGAAATAATTGGGAATAAACTGGGAAAAGAATGACATTTGTTCCAAGAATTCAGAGCTGCAGTCTGTCTGCGAATATGGGGAGGGACAATGTTAGACAAAATTGGTAACCAATAAACCTGTGTAGATCTTATGGTGCCAGTAATTATTCTCATTAATTGAATCGATATAATCATCTGATGAAACATGAGTGTGTGAATCATTTTTTTTTGAGGGAAAATAATGTTTTAAACAATTCAGATTCAATAGTGGATGCTGTGGAAGGTATTTTTCATTCAAACTATACTGGACTACAGAGGGGTATTTGCCCAATGTGAAAACTTAAAATGCATATAACTTTTCAACGCAGCTGAATATAGAACCGTAATGGAAAAAGTGTTTCTTTTGATCTCAAGAACCTATGGTTAAAATTAACGCAGTGGTCAAAGACTCACCCTGTATAAGTAATTATAATTATCTATGCTTTATCATGTACCTTCCTTCAAACTTTACTTTATGCAATCTTCGATTGCATTTATTTCAAATAAAAAAAATGTTTCAAATAAACGTTTCGATGAGTCAATAATGATTACGATTTGCTTATTAATTTATAAATGTTCATAGTTACATCATTAAGGATAAGGGTACAGTCATATGAACCTATACAATATCTATATAAACTAAGTGATTCTTCTCGGAAACGCTAGATGATGTCTACCAACACGTTTTTTATAATAATAATAATAATAGTTTATTCTGAAATTCTACAGGATAAACATCCCTCACAGAGGCGTGAGCCTGTACGTGATAAATGTCTCAACCATAAACACATCATAACTATATGGAACAACAACAAATGGATAACAAACAATAACATGGAATAAATGATTTTAACCAATTTAAACAATAGTGTCCTTATAATGCACGAATAATTCATGAAAACATCCAGAGATATCTGCTTTTGGTGGGTGAATGTAATTTCCTCCTTTGTGTCCACTGCCTGGCGGCTTCATTGTTGATTAATGAATTTATGAAATAAGCCTCTTCCCTTTTCAAATATCCACTTCTTCACTTCCTTTTTATGTTTTTAGTTGTTCCTAATTTCTCTTAATTTTTTAGGGGTGCTTGATAGAAGACGGGGTCCTAGGTACGCAAATGCTCTTTGCCCTATTCGTTTTTCCGCTCTGGGAACTATAAGCTGATTTATCTTGTTTCTCGTCTTATAATCATGTTGTTTTTCTGATTCATATAGTTTCCCTGATCTTATTAAGAGAAGCATTTCTAGGGCAAACAGCTGATGGGGATCCATAATCCTTGACATATTATATAATTCATCTGATGGAAAAAGAAGTGGCTTTCTGTAGATGATCCGCAATATCCACTTCTGAATAACCTCAATTTTCTTCATATGTGTCTCATATGCTCCTCCCCAGCCGATTATTCCATATTTCATTTGGGATTGACAGAAGGCGAAGTAAATCTGCCTCAAGTTTCTTCTTCTTCTTCTTCTTCTTGAAATAGGACCGGGTCCTGTCATTTCTGTCATCTGCCTTCTTGTGATACTGATGTCCAGCTGTCATGCCAGCGTTTTGGGGGTCTACCAACTGGTCGCCTTGTTCCTGGTTTTTGCGTTTTGGCCCACTTTGCAATTCGATCTGGACCCATTCGGTCCACGTGATCCCTCCAATAGCGGCGCCTTGCTCTCACCCATCGAACAACATCCCGTATTCCTAACTCCCGCAGAGTGTCCGTGTTGCGTATTCTGTCTCTCAGTGTTATCCCCTTACTGTCCGCAATATCCTCATTTCAGTTGTTCTCATTTTCCTCTTTGTTTCCGATGTTTCCGCTCTTGTTTCAGCAGCGTAAGTCAATATTGGCCTTATACAGGTCTTATAAATTCGCGTTTTACTTTCTGTAGACATATACTTATTTCTCCATATTATATCCTGCAAACAACCTGATAAGTCTTCCCAGTATCTTTTCTTCAGTTCTTTAATTGCATTGGTTGTCCTGTTTCTCACCACTCTGTAAACTTCGTAATCTTCATGTGATCTATTATTGATGTATTTTATGTATGCGTTCTTCTTTTCCTTAGCCAATTCTTTGATTTCAGGAGTGAACCATGGGTTATTATTCTTCCTATTTGTGTCTAATGTTCTCTCTCCTATAGCTTCCTTAGCACTGATCCTTATGTTATTCTTTAATTTTTCCCATGCAGCTTCTACATTATCACAATCTGTGATTGGGTTTTGATTAATTTTCTCGCATAGTCTGCACTGGTAGAGATATCTGGTGCTTTCATCTTTGAGAGATTCTACATTGAATTTGGTGATATAGTTGGCAACTTTCTTCTTCTTTGCTATGTTGGCTGTACGATACTTACATAAGACTAGCCCATGTTGTGTTCCAACATTAGCAGAAGTTAATACGCGTACATCAAGTATCTGAGAGGGGTGGACTTTTCTGTTCGTAACCACAAAATCAATGACTGATTTCTGACCTCTCGTATTGACGAAAGTAAACTTCTGTTGTTCCTTGTGGTTAAAATATGTATTATTGATGCGCAGTTCGTTGAGGGCACATGTTTGTATCAGAATATCTCCGTTGTCATTCTTGTATTCTTCATTGAAACAGTGCATTACCCCTGGGACAACCGAGTTCCCGACCCTTGAGTTGAAATCGCCCATAATGAATACTTTGTCTCTACTGGAAATCCTTTGTAAGGTGTTTTGCAAGATGTCGAAAAATTCCTCCCGTTCTTCTTGAGGTTTACCTGAGTCTGGCGCATATACACTTATGAAGTGTGTTGTCTCGTTGGCCAATTCTATGGTCATCTGCATGATGTTGTGATCTATGTATTTTACTTCTTTTATGTCCTTTTCAAATCTTTCATTAACTAGCAGCCCTACACCTCCCCGAGCTCTCAGGCCTTTGTCAACACCACTATAGAACAGCACGTAGTTTTGGAATCTTTGATTTCCTTTACCTTTTTTCTTAGTCTCCGAGAGAGCGCAGATGTCTATTTTGTTCTTTTCCACTTCCAGGATGATCTCGTAGTCCTTGTTGGTCCATGATGTAACATTCCAGCTCCCCAATCTCATTACTCTCTGCTTCCGTTTCCACATTCGTTTCCTTTTCCGCGCCATGTCGTCACCATTGTTCCGTCCAGTATCCGAGGCTGATGTAACAGTTCCGTGAGCATCTGAGACTTTTACGAGGGCAGGTTGCTAACCTCACCCCTCAACCCTCCTCCTTAATCCGGCCTCAAGTTCATAGTATTCAAATATTTTCTGAAGTATCTAAATCTAGGCAGAAAGTATCTAAGTTTTTTCGTCAAGTTCTCGATATGTTTGTCCCATTTGAGTTGTCGGTCTATTGTAACTCCCAAATATTTTATATTTTCGTCTTCAGGGATTGAAGTATCCTGATCGACTTCAATATTACCTATGTCTGGAAGTCCTGAACGATAAGAAGAGAATGACAAGTACTTGGTCTTTTCCGTATTGATGGTCAACTTATTGTTGTTTTATCCTAAGCAGATCCCTTTCGACCTCTTTCTTCAATTCCTCCCAATTTTCTGCTTCATATAACACTGCAGTATCGTCTGCAAAGCTTATAACTTCACCTCTTTTCTTCATTAGCAGCAGATTGTTGACATGAATTATGAACAGTATTGGCCCCAATACCGTTCCCTGGAGTATTCGGCATTGAGTCGTCCTTTTCTCACTATTATGGTCATTTAATTTGACATATTGTGTTCTGTCTAATAAATAACTTCTGATAAGTTCATATGCGCTCCTCTAAAACCAATAAGATGAAGTTTACGGAGAAGTTTTTCATGGGAGACGGTATCAAAGGCCCTTGCAAGATCAATAAAAACACAAAGACCTACCCTGCCACTATCCAACCAATTGTATATAGTTTTCGTAAGTCTTCCAATAGCATCTTCCGCTGACTTGCCCTCTCTGAAACCGTATTGGCTATCTGATATAATTCTGTTTTTTCTAGTGAATCAATAATACGATTTTTCAATATTTTTTCTATAATTTATGCTACATAGACAAATAGATCGGTAGTTTGATGGATCGCTTTCACTTCCTGATTTAAAGAAGGGCTTGATTATACTTATTTTGAGAACTCTCAGGAACTGTCCAGTCTGAAAACACTTGTTGACCAAAAGCACAAGAGGTTCTGATACTACTTGAATGTTTTTCAGCAGTTCACTTTTGACACTGTCCTCCTCGGGAGCACCATCGTTCTTCAACTGATTTATCACAAGTTTTATCTCTCTTTTACAAGTTGGAAACAGAAATAATGTATTATCAGAATAAACTTCTCCTTCTTCCTGTGTATGAACTTCTTTCACTTTATCAGCCTGGTTTTTTCCAATTTTACTGAAATACTCACCGAACTCCTCCACTATATCTTCCTTTGCTGTCAGTACTTGTCCTGATGAGTTCCTGATTTTTTCAATCTCCTCTCAGTCCTTGATCTGCCACACAGTTCATCCACGCATGCCCATAACGATTTGGCCGTAGTTTTATTCATGATTTTGTTCTCTGTATAATTTTTTTTCGCCTTAATGATCAGCTTCTGCAGAACATTGCGATATCTTGAGTATTGAAGCCTCAAATCTGTATTGGACTGTTCCTTCATCAATTCCTTGTATGAGTCATTTTTCCTGGTTATAGCCTTCAGAAGACCATTAGTGACCCAATTTTCCCTACCTGATTTTCTATATGACAATTTTATTTTCGTGGAATGTTTTTCCGTGCATCGCCTAATTATATCAACCAATTCTTTTGCAAAAGAATTCACATCCTTCCCTCTGATAAGCTCGTTCCAGTCGACTTGATTCAGATCATTCTTCAATTCTTGATAATTTATGTAAATCTTGAAAGCTTTGGATCCCTTTTTTCGAATACTTTCAAAATGAAGGAATAATAAAGTTGTATAATGATCAGTTGTATCCGTACGAATAATGTATCCCTTATTCTGATCTATCACAGAATGATCTGATTTCAGGAAGAAGTGATCCAAACAACTACCACTAGAGAGTCTAGTGACATCGTTTATAAAGGATTTGAACCCATAAGAACTTAAAATGTTCATGTATTCATCAATGTTGTCATCGCTCTCCAAGATATTGGTGTTGATATCACCATTAATAATAGATGGTGGAAATGGCCCAGACAATAATTTTACATTGAATTTTCCATAAAGAAACGTTTTTTTTATTCCTTGAGTCAATTTTACATATCAAAATAGGGGGATTACTTAAGCAATCATTATGCATATTTGAACACTTCAGCAGTTTTCCAGGAAGAACTCGAAAAAAGAGAATACCGCAATTTCTCACTGAGTGGAAGTAGTCTGTAGTTAGAAATAAGATGTCTGACAACATGGTACTTCTAACATTTCGAATAAAATGGCTTGATACCAACCTAGGAATATGGGAGGTGCTCCGTGGCGTCGCCACTTACCAGGAAGGAAGCGAAGGTTTGAATGCGCGTCTTCACGTTTCATATTTTCACCAGTACAGTGTCGGGTTCAGTATTTTCATATTAGTATTATAATGATATATTATAATTGTAAGCTAAATATCAAAAGAATATATATATAATGATACACTTTTCCTTAGTAACTACATACGCCACTGCCATTACTATAAGACCTTTTCTCGGCGTTATGTCACGCTTGTCAACAAGCAAAAGTGTGTGGGAAATATGCTTGTACTCGTTTACTTTAAAGCAGAGATGCAGAGACTTAACTGTGCATTCTTTATTCCTAGTGAATGGGGTCCTTTAAATGTAGCCTTCTCCTTCGCCGACTTCGACTAACTTCGAGGTAGCCGTGCAACATTTATATTTGATGTTGATATTATTTTCTGATATAATGATATTTGGGGATGTGAGGAAGAGCTTGTATTGCGCTCCGGAAAGGTTCCATTGTCTTCACGAAGAACTCGTGAAGGTCAACTAACTCTTTTCGGCCGTTCCGTGTTCACCTGGCTCTGGTTACGGAACTAGGAGAGCCCAGGTATAGATCCTCTGAAGGTCCTGACCTCGTCCTGCCATCGACCATGCGATCACCCGGCAGTACGGTTGTGTGGCCCTGTTGATACTCGAGAACTTGGCTCCGAGGTTGTGGTAGCGCTACGACTGTACTCCCCAGATCTATGCCAGGTCCGTTAAGAACTAGGGGGGAGAGACATGGCTCATCCTCTCGCCTAGTAATCGGATTAAGCCAGCAGCCATATCGTACCACTTCCGCTAGCTAGTCGTTCGACAACTTTGCTTGCTGGCTCGGTCTCCAGTGTCTCTAGGTGGCGAACCTAGGATAGTGGCAAAGGTATTCACGGACCTAAGCCTCACCTAGACAGAGCCCTGGATAGGAAGGGATTAAGGGGTATGGTCATTCTTGGTTCGTCGCTTATTACTGCTACATAAGCCCGTACACCACGACAAGGTGATGACCACGTACGGGAACCTAACCTAACCTATTTTAAGGAAACACATGCGTAAAAAATTTTCTTGAATTTTTTAAGCACTCGTGGTATTACCTCCTATAAAAAATTATATAGAAAAAATTGATAACTTCCTTCTACTAAGCCATTTTTCGACTACCACAAAATGAAAAATATAACTATATTAATGCAGGCATTATTGTCATTTTGAATCGAACTGGCTATTCTCATTCCGTTCGCACTTTCGCTCACATACTGTGTTGCTCGTCTCAACTCTCGTGGAATAATTATTTACGACTACTGTCGACTCCGCTGATGCATAGACATAATGTTAAGTTCCATATGCAAAATCTCAAGGTGTCCGTCGTGTACGATTTTCTCAAAACAATAGGTTATGTACGTGCGTACAATCAAATAATCGGGAGTACAATCTTTCCCGTCTGCATTACAATGAGAATGAATTGGTGAAATTGTTTAAGATCATGCACTCGTTTAGAAATCATAAATAGAATAATGTGATGAGGACGGGATAATAAACTTTTAGCGACGTTTCAGAGAACCTTCTACAGTTTATGTAGTTGACGATTCTGGTGATGTCGCTTAAAATTCAGGAAACTTCAATTTCTCTGCAATTGAAGACTGAGAGCCAGCCAGGGTTAGATCAAAGATTAAATTACAAAGATGGAACACTCGACTTTTTCCCGTCAACGAACCAATGACCTCGGAAATTCCGGCGGTGGAAAAGTGATCAGGGATAATAAAAAATTGAATCCTCCAAAAACCTTAATACAAGATTCGTTTTTTTGTGCGATAAAAAATTACGTGTATCAAGATTTTAAAATTATCTTCTACAAGTGAATATTTTCATATTGCTAACAGAGGAAAACGCTCATCATTCAGTGTTGACTCAGGTGGTAAACACTGAAGGTTATTTAAAATTTTTCAATAATTATATCCTCAACAAGCCTTACAGTGAAAAAAATTCTATAAGGATAAACACATTATGATGAGGAAATGTTACTTTTAACCATAGGCTCTTGAGATCGAAAGAAACACTTTTTCCATTACGGTTTTTCCATATTCAGCTGCGTTAAAAAGTTATAAGCATTTTAAGTTTTCACATTGGACAAATACCCCTCTGTAGTCCAGTTTAGTTTGAATGAAAAATACCTTCCACAGCATCCACTATTGAATCTGAATTGTTTAAAAACATTATTTTCCCTCTAAGAAATGATTCACTCACTCATGTTTCATCCGATGAGGTTCATATCCAGAAGGAAGATACAAAATACTAATTTTCTGGTAAAAAAAATTCAATACCATAAACATAGATTTTTGCTGTTCTACTATAATTTCTTTCTACTTCAAGATTAAAAACCATCCCTTTCCAATGAGAAATTCCAGAAAAACCTCAGAATTATTGGATGTTACCATACATTTATAATTTTCTTCTTAAAATTTCCAAATCATGAAAACCATCTTTCTACGAAAACTTCCAAGGCAAGAGGTTGTCACTGTGCTTTTTTTTCACTCATAGCCAGAAAAAATCATCTATGGTTTTCCAAACACTGATATTTCTGAAGTTTCTTCTCCTTGACAGAGACCAGTGAACAGGTCTATGAGGTCTCTTGATATCATACTGTTAAAAACATGAAAATCTATTTCGAAATCTTCAACAACAATGAATGATGTCACTACAAATAATTATTTTAAAGTGATGTTACTTTGCTTGATGATTATTTTCTGTACTGAATCCCAATAACAATTTACCTGGATAGATTACAAGTATTTCCAGATTTAAGTGTGCAATTATACTTGCTTGTGTTTGATCACCTAAATTTGATTTTGAAAAATCAACTGGGTGTTCTTTAATAAAATTTTTTTTGTTAAATCATTAGTATGAATCTATTCTGTTTACACTATAATTACTGATTACTGAACATGCGTAAATTATTGGTTTTTACAATCAGAGTATCTGTTTTAAATACGTAAACAAGAACATGAATAATGAATAATGGTTATTCATCGATTATGTCAAATTTTAATACCTTACCATAGAATATTAATTTATTACCGAACCCCAGGAGAGAAAAAATTAATAATTGCAATGTTTTTTTTAAATGAACGATAATATTTGTAATCATTATTGATCTTTAGTTATAATTTATAACTAGAGTGAATTATTATCACATTAAAATATTATAACGTCTCTGTGATGGGTAGTTCCCAATAAAAAGTGTTCTGTGGTTCCTTGATGTTTTGATTCTGTTTGAAACTGTCAACAGTTATTAGTAGCTTTCTTTCGAAAAAATGTGGATAATATTGGAAGGATAATATCGATAGTTTGAAATTATTTAATTCAGTATGAAATGATTATGGTCAGAAAATACATTTCTATTATAATCTTTCTTGTTTATGAGCTTATAGCTTCCAGTTTCAATATTGATTAAATTTTAATTAACCATGCATCATAACAAACATTCAGAAATATTAAAACTAAGTCAAATTCTATTATCTCCTATGTTTGTGAACCTGGTTGAATTGGTGTATGAAATAAAGATAATAAAGGTACAAAACAAATCTAGGAGACTGGGTTCGAAGTTTTTAAAACTCATATGAGCTTAATTTGAAGCATTCTTATGTTAGAATAGATATAATTTGATGAACCCTGAAAGTCTGAAGCTATAAAGAACCAGCTCTTCATAAAGACAAGTCTTCAATTCAACAGGTCCTGACAGAAAATACTTTACCTATTTCAACGGTCAAAATATACCGAAGAGTGATGGAAAACTTTTTCTCTATTTATTATGGAATATTATTCTGGATTAAATATTAAACAAGGTGCTAGACATTTTTAACAATGAATACAGCAAATGGCAATTTAGATTTTGTGGTGAATGTAAGACAAAAATTGTTCAGTTGTTAATTTCATCTATAGTGTTTAGTGGTGGAACCATAGACTGGAGAGATTTCTCCAACCTTTTGTAGAAATATTTAATAAAGACATAAAATATGGCAATATTGAACAAATCTGATTATTGAAACATTTAATCACAGAGTCGGATTTGGGAAAATAAGAAAATTTGGACAAAATTACATCGATTCAATTCCTTTCAACTTCAAATATCTCAAGAATGGTGCAATTCAGGAGAAAAGATGAGGAATGATTTTATCTGCAAAAATGACTAATGATTCCAGGAAGTACGAGATACGGACCTTCAGTTCAAGCGATATTTGTTTTTCATGCAATTTAACCTATCTGTAGAGTTGTTTTGAGAAACCCACAAGAAATGGAATAAATCTAATGATGCCAAAATATGCATGACTGTTATCAAAAACCTTCTACAAGAGATCATTTCAATTGATATTATAATTTGAATATTACAGGTGAAAATTTTTTATGAAATTTCAACACCCTATATCTTTTGAACGGGGCCAAATTTGGAAAAATGTTATAGGAAGAAAATGTTTCTTTGGACGTCAAGAATCGATGGTTAAAATTAACGCAGTGGTCAAAGAATCACCTTGTATATTGTTTATGGGATTTTGGTACAAGCGATGCATCATTATTCACGATTCTGTGGTTTTGCTTCGAAATGCGTGAACAAAATTTTCAGTACTAATTTGACAGAGTGAACCTTCTTGTTCACGAGATATTCATCCCTGAAACTTTCACCTCTCTACCTCATTCCGTTCGGACGCAATCGTGGTCATGGACGAGCAGAATCAATTTTACGGATTTTTTATCATTGAGCCGAATCTGTTGTAAATATATTGCAAAGGAACAAATTTTTTGCATTCCAGTTCTTGTTCAAAAACTAGTAAAACAACTTGTTATCGTTTTGCCTAAACGACTGTAATTTGCGGATTCCGCGCCGAAAATAGTTTCAATCGATTGGGTTTGACTTCCTGATGAAGAATCCAGGGTCAAACGGAATGTTTCCGGCCGTATACTCTCTACTATACGAAGGAGGTGAGTTAGGGTTTAAATATTTTCAGAATAGATTGTCCAAATATCTCGGTCAAGTTCGTTATAGGGCCAAATCCGTCGAACACTTATGAGCATCTCAAATTTGGTTTCCTCAATAACTCCTAGAATCCTATGGATTCGAAATTTGAAAATTGCTTGAATAACGTTGAAATCCGCAATCAGCAAATAATTTGGACTTGAATAAATAAGATATTTCAAAGGGCAACAGCTAACTTGAAGAAAAATATCCATTTTTATATGATGGGCTAGACGTTTTTTTTGAAGGCATTTTGGGCTTCATACGGAACTGAGAATAAACTGTTAGTGCTTATTTTGAATTTGAGATAAAGGTTTGTTGTTCATATTCAATTTGGCGATTTTATCAAGTATCACAATGTTCTAGAGTCCGCGAAAAGATCTACGAACAAGCGCTCAACAGGTCCTGATCTCTCATAAATGCTATTCTACATTTTTTATTTTCTTTGTATCAGGTATACCGATATGTAATGAACGTTTTTTTGTGAAAATAAAACACTAATTATTAATGGGAAAGTAAAAAAACATTTCATTCAAAGTATTGGCCATTGTTTTCTACACATTTTGACCACTTTTCTGGCAATTTGTGGATACCACGCCAATAAAATTCTTCGTATTTTAAAGCCATCCAACCAGACACCTAATTTTCGACCTCCTCGTAGGAATCAAAGTGCTGCTCAGCCATCGTGTGTCCCATCGATGAAAACAAATGGTAGTCGGAAGGAGCAAAGTCTGGTTAATACGGCGTGTGGGTTAGCAGCTTCCAGCCAAGTGTTTTGATTTTATCCTGAACCGGTTTTGCTTTGTGTGCAGCTGCATAGTCATTTAGTAAAACTACCTTGCCGTGTCTTCTGTCCCATTCTGGTCGTTTCTCGATCAATGCATTGTTCAAATTGATCATTTGTTGTCGGTAGCGATTAGTATTAACGGTTTCACCAGGTTTTAGGAGCTCGTGGTACACCACATCTATCTGGTCCCACCAAACACACAGCATTGTCTTCTTGCCGAATCGATCTGGTTTTGCAGTGGAAGTTGATGGTTGTCCCGGATTAACCCACGATTTTTTCCGTTTGTGATTCTTAAAATAAATCCAACAAACAAAATATATAAAGGCTCATTCACAACAAATGTTCCTTATTAAGACATTTGTATCTTGACGCTCACCTCATACCGATATACCTGGTATGTGCCCCATTCTGCGAATATAAAACGTTTCCCTATAAGATACTACATTGATGTTCTGAAATCAGAAAGAAATTGAAATCTTAATAGAAGATTCTATATGTTTAATGATATCACTCTAGTTCCATTCTTGAATTCGTTCAACAGATTGGCAATCATAAGTGCAATTACCGCCAGTTTGTTGAAGCGTTCATTTTATAGATGCTTCGACATTTAAACGGTCTGTCTATCAGAAAAATTTGGATTTTTCATATCTCTAGAACAGTTACAGTTATGACCTTCAAAAGGTTCAATCAACGATCACCGTCTATTGTTTCGTTGTTTTTAGAACCACGACGAGAAGAAAGCGTTCGGTTTGAACCCGTTATTTTGCCATTATCTCGTTTCATATTTTTTCGTGTGATCGAACATCGAACTTTTGGAGTAGCGTTTAAAGGTCAGGTTCATTGTGGAAATTAACCGGGTTCATCATCGCATATGATCGGTGTTAATGAGTATTAATTAATGATTTTGATCACTAATATCCTAACAATGAAAAATATTCTATAATACTTCTTCCATCTTTTTTAAAATTTCGCAAAACGCCATTCTCCGAACAGTAATATTTGAATTAATTGAAATATTTTCTTCAAAATTGTTCTAAATACCGGAAGTGATTATCAACTTTGAAGATGTACCCATGCTACCTTTACTTTTGAATTGATATATTGTTTCATAACCTCTAACCTTTTTTTTTACTCAAAATGACGAAATAACCAAAAGATCCACAGGATCCACCGTTCAATTCATATAGTTATAATGAGATGGATGCAGCAGAATATTTATCTTGGTCTCCCGAATGAATTCGAAACACTAATATGATTTCAATTTAAACTTTCGAATGATTTGATAATCAAAATCTCTATGACAGCAATCCATTATTCTTGGATCTTGGAGAAATTGACCATTCCAGGTCACGTGGTCTTTTCGGATATTTGACATTTCATGGAGGACAAACAAAGGTTCTTTTCCATTTATTTACATGTTGATATTTTCAAGATTTAACACTTGTTTTGTACAGTTAGAAGTGGTTTAATGCTTAGAGTTCGTTGATTATACCTGGGGCAGAATATTTTTCAGCACTAAGTGGTGAAGTGAAGGAGAGATATATTGAAAAACTTGATATAATCGATGGAGTTGATTCTTATCTTTCACCAAATTTGCAGACGTTACCATCCGTTAGACTTATAGACTTAGTAAGTTATTTTGTACTTACTCATAGCTTCTATACAGGGGGTCAACTGAAAGCCTATAAATCTTTGCAGGCATATAAATATTACGAGACAGGATTTGTACAAGAAGTTTTGATGAGGCAACACAATGAAAATGTTTTCATTGTTTTAGGAAGAATAAGTTATGCTTCAGATAATCATTTTAATAATGTATCGGTTAAAATGATATTCCTGAGAGTTGGTTTTGCCAATATTGTGAATAAATTGTAAATTATTAGTAATAAAGTGTTCTAGAAGACGAGTATTCTTGAATTCGCCTAAAAAGTCCTAGTTTTAGAAGTGAGGTGGTTTAATGTAATTAATGCAGTTGTACTTGTTTCAGTATTTAATAATTAAAAAACAAAATTAACATATTTCAATATAAATGATGCATTTAATCAATCAATTTGTGAATCATACATATTGAAAAATGCGCTACAAACTTTGATAATTTTGTCCAATGCATCCAAATGCTCTCAAGATATTGAAAGCATGCCAACAGAAATTAGACCTTGGCAAATTTTAAGTTTCTTCTTCACCAAGCCAATAACCCGATCGACATGAATCCTCACTGTAGCGATATTCCTCGTGTTTTCTGCAGGATGAAGTAGATTCTCGCCCTTTATGAAAGCGGGTATGTATGTGTCCTCCTAAAATTCCACCTTCATCCCTTATCAAGAACCCTCGATCAGCGAGAATAATATTCTTGAACGGTCTCAGTTTCATCAAGGTAAGAAGCAGTTACTGAAATTCGGATAAATTACTTCTGTTTGGACGAATATATTGAAAAATAATAAATAGCATTTGTGATTTTGGAAACCCTGTGAAATAGACTGCTTTTGAAAAATTATTATTAAATGAATCCTCAGTCAATTCACACTTTGACAATCTATTTTCCATGTTATGTATTCGTTCATTGCAGAAATTCAATTGCTGCTCTAAAACCATAATGTCATTGGCCTTTCAGTCAGTTTGTACCACAACCCCAGACTCATCTTCAGAAATAGCTTCTTCATCATAGTCTGCTCCAACTTTCTGTTGTCTTTCAGCAGCCTGTGATTCCAAAGACCATTCCGCAGCCCTAACATCTTCCTAAAATAAAAATTAAATTAATATTAGGTAATTCTCAGTTTGAGGACAAAAAGGCTTACCTGTTTCAAACATTTAGCACGATTAACAACTCTCTTATATCTATCAACTGCCTGTACAGTCAAAGAATCACCAGTTATATATCCCATGTTTGGGACCCAGTCAGGGTTCGCTACATCTCGGAGTTGGACTGGTTCTCCTAAGAATAAGATAAAATATTAGCAGTTTGAATCTTTTCTTTATACATTATATTAATAGGCAATGAATACATACAATAAATTACCAAATTTTTCATACCTGTTATGAAATGTCAAGAGCATATTCTTGCATATTTTTGAGCAGATTCATGAAAATCTTCCCGTCTCAAAGCTTTTATCCAAGCTTCTCGACGTTGAAGCGACAATGCCTCAATATGCTGACCACCGGATTATATAATATAACTGCTGGAAGTCTGAAAAATCTTTCTTCATCTCTATTTCCTCTCCTACCACAATTAAAAACTGCACGAAATTAAGGCACTTTTGGTAATAAGGAACATTTCGGTAAAACAGAGAAGCAATAAATGGAAGAATGGCAATAGCTTTCATTATCGGAAACCTAGGTAAGAGGTCTTTACATCCAGGTAAAAATAATTTTATTTCGTTTCAAGTACATATTTGGCATTTGTTTGTCCTCCACGACATTTGAGGTTAGCTTTGTGACGTCACCCTGGAATGGTCAATTGGAAAAGGGAACATAGAAAAAAAAAAATTACTAGAAGAATGCTGTGATAATTATGCGATGCTGAATTTTTTTGTGTCTATCGAAAATTGAAACCATAGATCAGTCTCAATAGACTGAGATGAATATAGGTTTTGGATCATTTTCTATCACTTATGTTTATGCAAACGATACGATGTTGCACATTTTTTAAATCAGAAAAAATTAAACTCTCAAAAAATGGTACAGAAATTTAATGTTCCTATTCAAAAACATAAATTTGGTTCATAGCTTCGTAATTAAAAATTGTGCAAAAAGGAGAAAAGCACGCCACTGGATTCTACGTGAAAAATTGCCTGTATAATGTTTCAGTTTCAGAGCTCTACCATCAGTATTAGCGGAGATTTTTTTGATATCGCCATTTTTCCAATTTACGCTTATAACTCGAAAACAAAAGAACGTAGCAAAAAATGAATACTACTGTAGTTAATTTCCCAGAAAAAGAGAACGAGAATGGGATATCAGATGTTATCTCTTCTCTGGTTTAAGAGTTGTAGTGCTAAAACATCGAAATATGCCCATTGTGTACATATGTACTCTATAATCTTGAACATTGTTTGGCTCATTTGAAAAATGAATGTCGATCATTTAAGCCATATGTTACGTAAAAAATCCCACGGTATTCATCCTCGCACAATACGACCTTACGCAATTCTCGAACAATTAAAGAAAGAAAGTGAATTTCAGTTACAATGGCAGTTCCATTGTACACAGACTGCTTATGTTATTTCTTTTATGCAATTATAAACATTGTTGTGGGAATTTCAACAAATACAGTGCTGTCAACACGAAAAGTTTACATTGAATACAATTTGCTCACGTCATTAATATATTATATACATATACTGGGTCACAAAAATACTTATCATTAGAATGTTTTTTGAAAATATGGGCACATGTGATATCTCGTAGTAAATCTTTGACTGGAAAAATAGCACAAATATTAGGTTGTCACTTCAAGAAATTAAGTTTTCACATTTTCCAGATCAAACTTTCACGACATTGTTCAATGGAAAATCCTGAAGATATCTAGGTTTCGTTATTTTCACTTTTTCAGTTGGAAATGTAGAAAATTTTTTGATGTGATGTTCCCATAAAGTTATATAATGCTAACACGAATTTGGCCTGGCACGGTGTATTATAAGCAAGTTCCTACAAGGTCAGGCCCGTCTTCATACTTATGACCTGAATTCTGAAGAATCATAACTGATATGGAAATTCATAAAATATTGTGTTCATATAGGTCTATAACTATTATTAGAGCTTTGTTATTTTGAATAGGAATTCCCCGTTATTTCTACCATATATTTTTATGCTTCTCCATAAAAAATTTAATTAATTCACTTCAATTTCCCTATATCTATCTTCAACGGTTTAAAATTATTTTTTTATTTTAAATCAAATTTGAGATTTCAGTTCGAAATTTGGCATGATCTTACATAATAGTTTGATCTGCGCCAGTCAGTTATACAGAGTGGTCAAAGCAATTACCATTTGTCAACTCACAAAATTATAAAAAACATATGGGATGTCTCGAAAATCAAAACAAGTTTTTTACAATTTTATGACTTGACAAATGATAAATTTTTTGACCACTCTGCATAGCTGACGCTTAAATTCGAAAACAGTGGCGCAGATCAAACTATTATCTGAGGTGATGCCAAATATTGAACTAAAATCTTAGATATTTAGCGACGAAATATAGTCATTTTCGTAACTCTCGATTTTAATGTAAAATTTCTTGAAATATTTGAAAATGTTTATAGCACAACTCAGTACAAAAGTAGCACATTTTTTACACTCATTTGCGATTAGAAAAAATAAAAGTGCTGGGCTAACTTTTTTTTATTTTCCATTCTCCGGGAAATTAAAAGGATTATCTCAAATCTTCGAACAGCACAACTGAGTAGGAGTGTAGCACGCTGGCCCATTTCATTCATTTTGTGAAAAATCCAGAAAACTACATGGAATAAAGAAAACATTGAAAATCACAGATTAGCATCCAGCACAAACATTTTTTTTTGAAAATGATAATGCTGGGCCAACTTCGTTGCCACTCGGAGTTACAGGTTTTTTCGACCAGCATGGATGATTCATAAAATAATCTGTCACGAACCAATAAAATGATTTCAAGGTTTTCAGATTCCTAATAATCACAATTATCAATTCGATTCAAATCATAAAATCAGCATATTTTCCTTAATCAATGAATTCGTGTTGAGGAATTTCAAATGATAAACCAAAATCGTTCAGTTTCCATTGTTAGCCATGAAATAAATTTTGAGGAATGTGGGTCACAATAGTCGTATATTCAATTTCTATTTATGTCGTTAAGTGATTCATTCTTCATTATTCTATGGTATTTTAAGTTTACCTTAAGCGGTTCACATTGGGCGAAATAATAAACATTTCATTGTCAATTTACCGCTGAAATGTTCCGAAAATAATTGCTCCTATTTATACTGTGAGTCATACGATATCGTACCTGAATCTATTTTCCACGCGAAACGGTATATCGATCCCATTACCATAACGTGTGGAAAAACGTGTGCGAAAATCGTATTATCGTTGATTTTTGGGTCAAGGGTAAAGATAGCGAATTTGTTAAGTATTGTAGAATGAAATTAAAGAAAAATGATTTGGTGTTATGTTGAGTTATGTTCACATAACATGATCGTCACAATGCAATTATTTACAAGGAGGTACTTCGGAAAAAATGTGATACCAAATTATTCAATCACAGTAAAGGTTTAAACCAGTGGTACCCCAAACTTTATTGTTTCATAGACCACTTTCAAAATTTTGTTGGATCTGGTGGACCCCCACGGCTACAACTCTACCAATATCTTAATCTCAAAAAAAGGAAACCAGATCCATCTATGGGGAATTACGATGGGGCCGAGGTTTGACGCTGAATGAAACATAGAAAAAATTATAATTAATTCTTGAAGAAGGTTTAATTGGCCATAAAGGAAAAATTTTATCAAAAATATGGAGATTTCTGGATAAATTTGGCGTTTATATACCTATATAGGTATATCCGATCGTAAAAGGGAATTGATATCGGATAAACTATATGATCTATTAATACCATTCCATTGTACTATGACGCTCTAGGAATAACAATAGAGAAGAATTCAATAGAACTAACAGGATGGAGCATATTGGGCCTTACCGTTGTTCAAACTAGCTAACACAAACCGCTCCCGATTTTAAGCTATGAACTTTGAGTGGTTAGAAATTTTCAGCCAACTCCGTCAAAAGTTGTTAAGAGTGTCAGGTCTCATCACCAGCTTTGCCAAATATTCGAACACTACTCGGTAGATTAGAAAGGGAAGTTCGTAGCATTATGATTTTTTCATTAAGTTAAATTTTACAATGAGAACTTGGAAAATAGTATTATTTAGTTATTAATTGATTAGTTTTTTCAACTGGAAGCAATGTATGTCGCTGGTTGGACTAAAAAGCAATAATGCTAATTTTTTTATTTAAAATCATCCTCATTAACGATGATGAATAACAAAAAACCCTAGTACTTTTTATTCTCTAATCTATAATATAAAAATGAATCGCAAAATGTGTTGGTAAGCGCATAACTCAACGACGCCTGGACCAATTTGGCCAAATCTTTTTTTAAAATGTTCGTTGAAGTTCAAGGATGGTTTTTACGGCGAGAAAAACTAGAATTATTGCTGGAAAAACCTAAAAATAGCCCTTTTCTTTTTCCCATACAAATGATTTGTAACTAAAACGTACACTGTAAAAAATAAAATTCTGCGCTCAAACTCCTCAGGAGTTTGAGAATTTTTTTCAATCAAACCATTTTAATTTGAATTAATCTAAAATTGATTACTCCAAATGAACTATTTTTCTTGATTAAAACAACCTAGTTGATTATAGAGAACAGCTAAAACATTCGCTTGAAACTTTTCACATTTCAGCGAAATGAAAGAAACAACTGATTCAACATAAACATACAATTACAAGAAATTGTTTATGCACTTGTCTCAAATTCCATAATTGATTGATACAAATACATTATTCTAAATAGGTTTTAACGAAACCATTCGTTCGTTTCATTTTTATTTGTTCAATAGAACGAAGCTACGGTTGTCGTAAATTCTGTCAGTTGATGCAACGACAACAGTTTCTTGAGACAAGAATCTCGTGAGATTATATTATTCGCCTCATTTACTTGAAGAAAACTATAAATATTTGAATAAAATTGAACATATAGTTGTTGCAATATGAAGTGACATTTGTAAAAAAATATTGCGTAATTGATTTAATAAAACGAATTAATTGTAGCGATTTTTTATATTGGCTGCAATTAAATCAAAACTCTATATCTTTTATATTAAATATATCCCATTTAAATGCAATTATTTGTGCATTTTACTCACAATATTGTTGTATTCGGTGATAAAGATGACATGGAATACATGATGCGCAAGCTAATTAAAGAATACGAGAAGTGGGGCTTAAATATCAACTTAGAGAAAACCAAATATCTTTGTGTTGGTGGAGAACCGGGTGATCTGGTATTGGATGATGACAGGGATGAGATGATAACCCACTGCCTGGACTATAGCTATTGTAGCGGCAGGGGAGTGTATAGGGATCTCTTGGCGGCACTCTATATAGCCACGCATAGCTTAGTTCACAGCGCTTCGGTAGCCTAGAGGTTTGCGCTCAAGTTTCACACCGATTAGGTACGAGGTGCCGGGTTCAACTCCCGGCGGCTCCTCAAAACTTCTAACCACTGCGTCTATGGCATGGCGCACACAAGCCTTACTGATGAGTCCAAATGTGTGCGCCAGGGACGAAACGCATAAGTAGGGATAAATTCCTTCGATTCTACATTGGTGACCCCGACGTGATGGGAACGGTTGTCTTTACGACGTGTCTTGAAAAGCAGACGGTTGACGCTTGAGGTATACTCGCTCCCTCTCTGCAACTTCCAACGAAACTCTAGACGCCTTTCCCATTCCGTACAATATTCATGGTCTGCCGCGGTATTCCGGTATTTATTAATATAAAAAGAAATTATTGTTCTGTGAAGAAAAATAATGATTACATACAAATGTTTTTTTTTTTTTGTTTTATCAAATTATTCCTTTGCTAGTGTCAAAAACCCTTCAATTTAGCTCAAATCAATCAGTTTCTTAACCCAAGAAACTTTCACTTGACATAAGAGATACTTTCTTTTTTATCGACTGAATTCTCGACCCATTCAACTAAGATCCTTTAAATCAACTACAAATCGAGTTTCAGTGAAATGTAATATTTATTTACATGAAACCAAAATTTTTATTCTACGAAAAGTATCAATAGTTACATACTAATTAATATTACCGTTGGATCAAATTTTTTACCACCTGAGTCAATAACTCTGAGCTTGGTTGAAACTAATCAGTTTCTTAGCTCAAGAAACTTTTATTTAGGTAAACGCCATTCTCAACCGTAGAGGGCGGTAGGGTCAAGTACTTTATGCATTTGGCTGTATTCAAACGTACGGAGTACTTGAGACAAATTAATATGGTTTGAGATGAGGAACTATTTTTTACAGTGTAGTCAATTTGAGCTTTATTGCTATGGTATAAAGTTCATATTGAATTACAAGCACTCACTGTTGTCTAAGCAATGTAGGTGTGTTTCTAACGTCAAAGATCATATCTATCAAAACAATGTGCGTGTGTGCGTTGGAGCACAGAATACATAGTTGGAGGAACTTAATGTCGCGTTCCGAAACTCGCGTTACTTTTGTATTAGTTTCGGCACGCGAGATAAAATGCATCAGTTTCCACGTCATTACATCAGTCAAACAAAAATAGCGTTACCAACAGTGTTTTATTATACTTAATATCCAAATTTTAAATAAATAAAACAATTCGTACGGCTTAAAAGGATTTGACTTCAAGTCATATCAAATTTAAAAAAAAAAAAGTTGTCTGTTACCTAATCTACTGAGTTTGCTTTTGTCAACTGATACACGAAACAAATTCGTATATCGTGTTTTGTGCAGAGTGTTTAGTTAGTTAGTGTTTGTTTAGTTCGTGATTAGTGAAAAAATAATTTATATTTAATATGCCTCCTATAAGACGAAGCAATTTAGGTAGAAGAACCAGAAATGCTACAAACCAAGCTAATTACCGATCTAATCGTACTGCACAAGAACGAGACGACGGAAATGAACGTGAAAGAATTCGGATATCACAAACGCGTGAAGCGCGAGCGCGACATTCAACTAATAATCAACTAATAATCGCGCAACTACCAATGTGTTGTTATTGGTTCTATGAACTCGGTTTGCTCACACTGTAAGGCATTAAAATACAAAAACGAAGCCAATGGATTGTGTTGCGCAAATGGTAAAGTGAAATTGATACCATTGGATCCACCACCAGAACCATTTTACTCATTGGTTTCAGGAATAGGAACAGACATTGATTTCAATTGAGGACATGTGCTTGATAATGTCAAACAAACTATTAATTCAATTAGGCCTGACCGCGCCCAATCGTCCAATGCATGACGCTTTTAACCAAGAGTTGCATCGAGAAAAACTGTATGATCTCAACGCTTTGAAAGAATTAATTCAAACAAATCTTCCACTGTTAAATGAACAACAGAAGTATGTATTTGAAACTCTTATGAAAGTAACAAATGATGAAACTGGAGGGATTTACTTCTTAGATGCACCTGGTGGTACAGGAAAAACTTTTTTGATTTCATTAATATTAGCAACAATTCGCTCACAAAATAAAATTGCACTTGCACTCGCTTCGTCGGGAATCGCAGCAACTTTGCTTGAAGGTGGTCGAAAAGCCCACACAGCACTAAAATTGCCATTAAATATGCAAAGCAATGAAACTCCAACCTGCAACGTTTCGAAGAACTCTGCAATCGCAAAGGTTTTGCAGCAATGTAAATTGATTGTTTGGGATGAATGAACGATGGCACATAAATCTTTGGAGGCTTTAGACAGAACCTTAAAAGATCTACGGAGCAATAATAACCGATTTGGTGGTGAATGATTTTATTAGCAGGAGATTTTCGTCAAACATTGCCAGTGATTCCACGATCAACGCCAGCTGATGAACTCAATGCATGTCTAAAGTCCTCCAATTTGTGGAAACATGTCAAAGTACTTCATTTAAGCAAGAATATGCGTGTCGAGTTGCAAAATGACTAATCTGGAAACATATTCTCTAAACAACTCATTGACATTGGTAATGGCAAATTTCCTATAGACATGTTGACTGGCTGCATTAACTTTCCTCAAAGTTTTTGTCAGTTAACTCGATCAAAAGATGAACTTATTCAGAAGGTGTTTCCAGATGTTTCCTCAAAATTACAGAAATCATGATTGGTTGAGCGAACGAGCTATACTGGCTGCAAAAAACATAGATTTAAATGAATTAAATTTCAAAATTCAAGAACAAATTACAGGCGAATTGAGGATATATAAATCAGTTGATTCGGCTAGTAATCAAGATGATGTAGTCAACTATCCACCGGAATTTTTAAACTCGCTGGATTTGCCAGGACTGCCACCTCACAATCTTCAATTAAAAGTTGGATCGGTGGTTATAATGTTGCGAAATATCAACCAACCGCGTCTTTGCAACGGTACACGGTTAGCGATAAAAAAATTACTAAACAATGTGATAGAAGCAACTATACTCAAAAGAAAGTATAAAGGAGAAGATGTTCTCATACCGCGCATCCCAATGATTCCGACTGATGTGCCATTTGAGTTCAAACGACTACAGTTTCCAGTGCGGCTTGCTTTTGCTATGACTATAAACAAATCCCAGGGGCAATCATTAAGTGTTTGTGGTATTAATCTAGAAAACCCATGTTTCTCACATGGTCAATTGTATGTTGCCTGTTCCCGTGTTGGAAAACCATCAGATTTGTTTATCTATGCGCCAGGTAATCAAACAAAAAACATCGTATACCACAAAGCACTACAATGATAATAATAATAATTATGATTCACATGATTAACAATAAAGCGATTACTTACTTTTAAATCCTTATATATGTTTTATTTAATTATTTGTTATTCACAACGCCCTATCACCAGGGTGACGGTTCTGTTCAGGAGAATTTTTTAAAATACGTAGGCACAAAAACTGCCACATTACAAATCTTTTTGACAAGACGAAGTCTGTCGGGTCAGCTAGTGTTGTCATAAAAACAGAAAATCGCTAGTTGAAATTTAATTTTCACGTCGTGTTATAAAAACAATAACCTACAATGGCAAGGACAAATTCCTCTACGGAATAACTCAAATTTCCACGATTTACTTATGGAGTCCTAGTTAGATAGGAGGTACTTAGATAAATGGTTAGAAATATAAAAGAGAAAGAGAACACCAATTATATATATTTTCTCTGTTTAATTATTCATTTCGATATTAAAAGTTTCTTTTTCTTTCCAGGTTATGGAGGCGGAAAATGATAAAGCTGAAAGTGGCAGAGAACATCAGAGGAGGGCAACAATCTTCAAAGCGGCTGAAGAACGCCTGAAATATCTTGAAGACAAGCTTCAACGTCATATCATAAAAGCACGACCATATTTTGACGAAAAAGCTCTCTGTCAGGAGCAACTGAATACTCAAAAAGAGAGAGTAGAGGCTCTGAAAAAAGATATAGCAAAGGTCAAAACCTCTTATTCTCAAACGCTGAAAGAGCTCGAACAAATATCAAATGAAATTCACGTGAGAAGAAACAATCTGAAAAGTGAGCATGATTTTTTGAGAGGACCTAGAGAACCTGGCGTCGGAGCTGAACTTACAGAAGAAGAGGATAATAAATCTGTGGTCTCAACTACATCCAAATGTAACTCTCTGGATTTCAATCTTGAACTTGACAAGTGTGAGTTGAGAAGTTCTAGTTCTATGAGTGGCGCTTCAGAAGAGGTGGAGGAAATAGGAAGTTTTGACGACAATCTGGATGATCTCAAGCATAGAGTCAAGCAGTTGTCTGTTAGGCCTACAGACGGTTGTGAAGGAAAGTGTACAGATGGAATTTGGGAGTCAGAACTGCGGACAGCAGTCGATAAGTTAGATCACATGATGCTGATGCAGGAGTGTGCTAGGGAATTGGATAACTACAGAACAGAAATCAAGATGTCAGAATCGAGTAAAGTTAGGTCTGTTGACATGGAGAATGTGACGAATCAGTAGGTCAAATCCTTATGGAAACTATTCAGAATTTATAGAAATGATAGAATATTCCTCATGCCAATCTTACTTTCTGATTTTTCAATTACTTGGCGAACACAAATTATTTTCCATATTCAATCTAGAGATGAAAAATTTTTCATCCAACTACCAGAATTTCGAAAAAACACTTTCACCTGATATGAATTGTTCATGAAGATCTGAAGATGAAGAAAGATAATTTTTTTAACTGATTTCATTGCAAGGATATTTAAAGTTTGTTGACCATTTGAAGAAAATTATAGATCAAATGTTATTTAAAAATGAAATTTTTATTTTGAAAATCGTAATACTAAATGATGTACAAATTTTAGTTTTAGGTTTGTGTGATCTACATTAATATTGTTTAATTGAATTTTATCTTTATTTATTAAATCGATTTATTTTATACTACTCAAATTATTTTTGTGCAATACTTATTCGCTTGAAACATAAAAAAGAATAAATTTCCCCTCAACTTCTTTTGTATTGGTTTTATAGTGCTTTTATGGTGCTAACTTACTGAAATTCTGGGGGGAAGAGGAATGAAGGATTGAATTTTGATATGATGAAACTATCACTTTAATTTTAGTTAGTTTCAGTTGCCATGAAAATAAAACAAGTCTAGATATTTTCGTGTGCTTGTTCTAGTTCAGAAAACTTGTAGAACAGCATGCTTATCCTTTTGATAAATGTCTGGAATTTTTGAATACTAGTTCGACTTCCTGAGAAAGAATGCATGGTCAAATTAGACTATTTCTGACCAGGTGTATATTCTCTATTTTCTAAAGGAGATGAGCTAGATTATTCATATTTTCAGAATAGGTTTTTGGCTTAACAGTTATGAAATTCTGAAGTTTGGTTTTCTGAATAACTTTTGGAATATCCATCGATTCGAAACTTAAAAATTTAGAAAGCACTGACGTGAGGTCAGATTGCTTTGGCGCTCTTGTTGAGCTACTTGCGAGTAAATATTCAAACCTTAACAAATCTATAAGCTCTCTGATCGGGTGAACAATAGTCTTTTTCCGTACTATGGGAAAATGTGATGCCTAATGAATAAACAAACCTCAATCTCAATTTGAAAATAACTGCTCATAATTTTCACCAAATTTTGTTCTATGCTTCTCCTAAAAACTTACCGTCATTGCTTTTCTGAGTTTTGACAACGCAATCAAATTCTTTCTCTATGATAAAAATTTTTGATTAATATTATGTCTGTGCTTTTCTGAACTTTGACAACGTCATCGACATCGAATTCTACCTCTATGAATTCTATTAAAATTTTGATTGATATTACGCCAACTGACACTGATATCTAGGTCCGCAAGACCTAGATATCGAACTGTGATAGCAAATCTTTCAATGACAAAGCTCGGACTTCATGACATTTCTATTTTTCTCTTGAGTAAATGAAAAAAAATGATCTTCAGAAGGGGGAAAGCTACGACAATGAAATTTGAGGATGAGTAAGATATCGGTAACCTCAATATATATAAGGATTTTTATTTAAATCTAAATGAAGTCTTAGGAGATATTGAGTATTGAAAAATTTTTTTTTGGGAATTTTTTAAAAATTTTCTAGCGTGACGATTTCTGCGAAATTTTGCAAGACGTTTCGTTTCAGCCTCCTCAATAACATTCCAAGTATCAACTTGATCGGATGGATATTCTAGTAGTTATTGAGGAAACAAAATTTCAGATGCTCATAACTACTGAACCATCCGACGGATTTGGCCCAATAACGAACTTGACCGAGATATTTGGATAATTAACCTATTCTGAAAATATGAAAACTCTAGCTGATTCCTTTTGGATGCTAGAGAGGATACGGCCGGAGAAAAGTAAGAAACCTTTTGAAAATTATCAATTTTCAAAAGTCAATATTCATTGACTTCTGTCAATTGACTTTTTGAAAATTGATAATTTTCAAAAGGTTTCTTACTTTTCTCCTTGATAAAGATAGAAGATGTCTATCGAAACGTCGGAAATCTTTACATCCACAATAGATGTTGGTAATAGCCCAAACAATCATTCAACAAAATGATAGGCACTCTGTTCGGGTGAACAAGAGCGCCAAAAATGGGTTGGATAATGTTGAAAACCAGGAGTCGACCAAGTTTTCTTGAACTCCTCAGGCAAGAAAGTTTCAAAAATTCAGAACATTTTTTTTGAAGTATCGTATTACTCATAAGACATTTGAAATATTTCAACAAAACTCTGTGCATATATGAAGCTTATTGATATCTTGCATATTCTGAAAATTTATCTTCATAGACTGAACTCAGGACAAAACATACTTATAGGAGGTTTCTCTTTAAGTAAGGAAGTTAATGAAGTCAAAGAAGTTCATATGGAAATGTTAAGAATGGAGATTATCCAGTGAAGCCGGTTGTGTTATAAACAAAACAGTTTTCAAGTGACCCCTGAGAAATTAGTTTGGAAATATGTAGATTATTATTTTTGTTTAGGCCAAAATGAAAATGCACCTTGAGCATCTAATTTATTGAAATAGCAATTCACAGAAATAGTTTATTTAATTTAAATTATACCTTTTTTGCCCTGTATAGAATTTGGAAATATTCCAGTGCAGGTTTTTTATTTTTAGATATATTCGCATTGGAAATTTTCAAATTGCATATACACCTAGAAAGAAAAGAAAAACAAAAGCTGGGAAAAGACCTGTTTAAGAATCAACTCATACATTGCAGGCACAAGGAGTACAGAAAGCTGGAAAACCCTAAGATCCCTTCGCAAGGATAACAAGAAAGATATTATTTCACCGATATCTCTACAAAAGTGGGATGAATTCTTCAGCAAACTCTTGACGGAGGATAGGATGGAATATGAACCACGAATTGAAGATGAGCACATAAGAACTACTGGATCACCCATCAGAGTCTATAAAGATCAAATAGAGAGGTTATGCCTTAGATTAAAAATAGAAAATCGCCAGGCCCAGGCAACATTCCCCCAGAACTGCTCAAATACGGCTCAAACAAGTTATTCGAACATCTTGCGGAACTTTTTCAGAAATGTCTTAACGGAGCAAGCATCTCGGAGGAATGGAGGACTTCATACATGACAACAATCCATAAAAAGGGGAGTAAGGAGGTCTGTGACAACTTTCGAGGTATCGCCGTACTCGGCACCATCTCGAGAGTATACGGTAGATTACTTTCGGAGAGGATTGAAGCGGAGTTCTATGATATGGAAGCCGAGGAACAAGCAGGCTTTAGAGCGGGTAGGTCAACCATTGATCATCTATTCGCCCTGACGCAAGTAATGGAAAAAAAGAGGACGATGAACCAGGAGGTACACCTTCTTTACGTAGACCTCAAAAAAGCGTATGATAGTGTACCTCAGCAGAAACTTTGGGAATCTTTGGATAACACCAATATCAGTATAACCCTCATTAAGGCCATCCAAGAAACATATAAAAACAACAGCTGTCGAATAAAAAGAGGTCAAAGAGTGTCGAAGGGATTCAGAGTGAACAAGGGGTTGAAACAGGGTTGTTGCCTTTCTCCTGTCCTTTTCAAAATATACTTGAACAGGCTCTCAAAACATGGAAGAATAAATGTCGCGGTATGGGTATTCCACTGAACGACTCTATACTCTTCACGCTGTGTTTCGCCGATGATCAGATGGTTCTGGCCCAAGACTATGAAGACCTACTGTACATGACCCGAAAGCTCATAGAAGAATACCAGAAATGGGGTCTTGAGGTGAATATCAGTAAGACAAAGTATATGTGTATGGGGTGATCAACGGGATTTGATACTAGAAGAACAACAGGTTATCCAAAAATGTAGGGAATATAAATATCTTGGAATACGGATAACAGATGACGGAAGCATGGATGAAGAAATAAAACACCGTAATAACTTGGGCAGAAGAGCAATCAGACAATTGAACGCTATACTGTGGGATAATACCATTTCCACAGAGAACAAGCACAGAGTGTACGAATCCATTATTAAGAGCATAATAACTTATGGAAGTGAAGTATGGCAGCTGAAACAGAGATCCTTAAGGTCGCTCGAGGCTAAGGAAATGGATTATTGGAGGAGAGCGGCTGAGAAATCACGGTTGGACAAAGTGAGGAATGAGAGTATCCTGGATATCATGAAGGTAGATCATAGGGTGACGGACGACATCAAGGAGAAACAACTGAGGTGGTACGGGCACGTGCAGAGAATGGGCGACGAGAGACTTCCGAAACAGGTGCTGCATTGGATGCCCCATGGAAAAAGAAGAAGAGGGAGACCTAGATTGAGCTGGAGAGAGGGAATAACAGGCGATATGAGAGCGAGGGGAATTGAAGAGAACTTATGGGAGGGCGTCGAAGAACGTTGTAAACTGATCGATATATATATGAATCAATAGGATATTGAGTTGAATTTTATTTCAACTTCATCTTTTATTGAGCGACGTAGTGAAGCACGTGTTCACTTTAGATGATCGATAAATTCAATGAATTAATTAATAGAGTGAAGTATCTTTACTCTATGATAAATTACGAACTGTTAGAATATCCATCGTACTCAAAATATTGTGCTCCTAGCAACTTCTATCCTTCTTGAAATCAGAAGCAATGCATTCGTGGAGACCATTTTTGATTGAACGAAGCTATTGCTACAGTGAAATCTCATTTTGCAGAGTATTCAATCTATTCTATTCTATGTAAAATCATGGAACTATCCCTTCGCTGCGCAACTTAATAGACATCGTATAACTGAAAAAAATATCTCAACATAATAATTTTATTTACAGTCAATTCGTAAATATAATGTACAATTTTTTATTCGCATAATTCTCGAATTCAATTAAAATATTAGTGTGAAGAAACAAACAAGATATAAGTACATCTCGTGAATTTCATATTCATAAATAAATAAATCTCAAACATTACAATTTGTCAACAACTTAAGGATTTTTTACAGTACTTGACACATTTTCTTGTTAATTCTCAGTCTTGAAAATCAATTTTTTTATAAATTAATCAATATAACTTAAAATTTACCTGATACAACTTGAAAAATGTGTCAAATAGTTTTAGTTACAATTAAAGTTTATTCTTGAAATCTTTGTCAAGTTATGGCAATCTTATGTATAAAATTCACATTTTCAGGCACTATTACAGATTTAAGGCACTGTTATCTAGGATTATTCGTTTAATTAATTAGTCTGTTATAATATCACTGGACCTAATAGGCTTAGGATCTACCGTTTTAATTACACATGGCAGTGGACTCTAAAGAGTTAAATAATTTTTCATCAGCATAATTTGTCTAAAAAACTAGGTAGAAATCATATACATTATAGCCATACATCGCTAGCATCATGCCATGTCCATATTAAAACACGTATTTAATGTACCCCATAATCTATCTACACATTCCCCAAACTTGTCCAAGTTTCAAAAAACAAATGGGTAGCGATTTTGTGGTATGCGGAAACTCATTACGGTACATCAATTATGGAACTTCTGGGATGTTCCTACATTTATTTCAAATTGGCAGTTTATGGATATTAGTTTTATGATAGAAAAGCAATGATTGATACGTTAATTTTATCATGAAGTTTCTCACATTTAAGGTTAGCGAATAATTTGTAATTCACATTTTGTTGTGGGTAGTTGGAATTCTGTAAATATCGGTTGGGTATTGGCGTAGCCATGGGAGACTCTGAGGCTTTAGTCCCCACAAGGGTACCAACCTTTCTTCTACAATTTGTTTAGCAACATTCGTATCTTTCAGGATTATTCAATAATTTTTAGTTCAGTACCCCAGGAAAAATCCTGACTGCGTCGCTGTGGTTGGGCGAACTTCAATTTAATTAATTTTTTTAATGAATTTCGTAATATTCTTATTAAATAAACATTCAACTATACACATCCACTCTCGAATAAATTAATTAATATCAATCGTTTAAGTCTGTTCATTTAGTCGGTTGACACCATTCACATATTCTATAATGCTTCGTCTCCATGGTGGTATCCATTGCGGTTGAGGGGCTGCCTTTCTGGTGCATTGGAAGGTCTGTTCCTTTTGAAGAATCCAAGCTGTAAGGGATATAGACAGAGATAAATATTGCATCAATTCAGCTGACGAAAATGAGTTATGAAAAATATTGGGGTGAGTTATGATCGAAGTTCTAGCAAAAATACCTGCTTTTGTCCAGAATTCAAGCTTGAAAAAAGTAGCAAAAATTCGATAAAACATTACTGTTTTCAAAATTCATGGAAAGTCCTAAATGATACCTAAACTTTGTGAAGAAGATTTTTACCTTGTAAAGCAATAGGATAGCCAATAGCAAAATAAGAGTTCCAACAATTGCAGATAATAAAATTATCCACAATGGAACTATATCGGATTTGATCTCTGGTGGTTCAGGGACACTTGTTTCAATTTCAAACGTTGTCACATTCGTTTTGTCAGTTTTCCCAAAGAAGGGGAGTTTGGTTATTTTAGCTGCCATCATTGAGGAGAATTTGATTGAGTGGTCAGTTCGCTGAAGAAAAAAAACAACATAAATTTCGAGTACGATTAGAATAGAATATAACCTACATTTTTCAAGACCTTCGCGCTAATTCTACCTCTTAACGATACCACAACTTCTTTTTCAGGGATCAGTCTACCAACAACACATCTCACGTGGAAGCATTTGGTTGTAGTGCATTTCAACGCCTGCATCATTGCTTTGTCATAGTGCAAGGCTCGGTGATGGTAGGTTGCTTGTCGTTTTTTTCTTCCCATATATCTATAGGTAGATCTACTTGCTGAAACATTATCTCCTTCAATGGAGTTTTGCGATGAGGACACCGATTTAGAAGACGACCACTGCTCTTGCTTCGAAAACGAACTACTGCTTGAAGAGTGTGATTGTTGTTTACTTGAAGGATTTTGCGAAGATTGTTTACGTGTATGAGCTTTAGTTCTGGAATTTCTTTCTTGTCGGGAGTCTGGAATAAATCGACCAGTGTCAGGATCATATGTTCCTGTTAAGGATACCTGTAAAATAACTTGTTTAGATATTTAGTGTCTTCAACATATTTTCTTATTTACTTCTTCTCTGAATGCTACTCTTTCTCTACCAACCCCCGGACCACTACCTCCAAACTGCATCTCATTACCACTACCAACTTGAGAAAAGGTGGATGTGAAGCCTTTATTAGCCGCCAAGCTTCCAAGGTCTTGATTGAATTCAATATCACTGTCTTTGGAAAATTCATTCTGCTCGGTGTAAGATTTATTTGAGCTGTCACCGCTTACAGTTTTAGTGTATGAGTGATATATTCCTTCCTCGTCGAAATACCCTGTTTCGGACTGGTCACCTTCCTCCGTCGGTTCAAGATATTCGCTCTCATAGCTTGTGTATACTGCAGAAATTCATGGTAATTAATAAATTAGATATAGTAGATTCGTTGCATGAATTGAAGGGCGACAGGAATACTCAAGGGAACCAAGTACGTTGGAAATTTAATATGAAACGTCGGTTAGTAAGCCCTGGGCCTAAATATCGTATGATACCATTAACAAATTATTCATATGATTTTTTAGATTATGTCAACCTTAAAAATATTACTCTCAGAATATCATGACGTTGGCTTATTACATATCGAGTTACAATAGTTTAAGTAACGCTATTTTTGTAATTCCTAAACTATGGAATCGAAGAAATTTAATGTGTTGTGATATATTATTGCTCTGTGATGGGAGAAACTTCCGTTCAAGCCCAAGATTGGCTGGAAAATGGTTATCCGGACTCTGTCACATAGAAAACACAAACGATTCTCTGAGAGAAACAAAGGTGAACATTTTCTCCGGATAGAGGATGCGAAAATAAGTGGAATATACAAGAGAGTTAAATTCTTGTAACCCTGAAAAGTCACTTAGTGAGTTTCATCTTTGGAGTGAGCTCTATTAAGAAAAAATGTAATCAAATGGATATTTCAAATAGTTTGAAATTCAAACTATTTAAGAGAAATATAATATTAGCCATTAAAGGAGAATATGCGAGAAGTTGTCACTCAAAAATAAATGTACATATACAAAGGAAACTATTTTTGCTGAAACGTCACTTGATGAGTTACTATTGAGATATCTAAAGTTCATCATGATGCTTAGAATAATGTTTTAGACATTTTAGTTAGTATTAAGTGACGATATGCAGGAACGGATTCCAGACCTACTATTAGGGGCGAATTGGAGGTATTCGAAAGCCGAGAGTACTGGTATTGAGTGGAATAGTAAATCGAGTAGTCCATTTGAAAAAAAAATGAAATTTGCACCTTTCTCTTATTTCGAATTGACATTAATCAAGAGCCAAATATCAATAATGGATACAATGTTGACACTACTCGAAGTCAAATTGTCAATCATTTTCACCAGAACTTTTGGCTTACATTTACTTGAAGCAAAAATATAGAATGACTATTTGATAATATGTTTCAGGAGAGGTCAACACAACAGGTTACCATGAAATTTGGTAAATGATGATGATGATGATTTTCCTTCGTAAAAAAATGAGTTATTATTCTATCGAAAATACAGCAACAACAGGAGTAGGATTAATCATAGCTGAAAAATACGAACACCTTGTACTAGACATACACTACGTTGATGAAAGAATCCTTAAAGTAACAATGGACATAGGAACAGGGATCCTCAATCTTATAAGTGTGTATGCCCCGGACATCAGCAAGCGCAGAGAAGACACGGACATATTTTACGAAAATCTAGAAAACGTGCTGAGAAACATACCATCACATGAAAAACTACTCATAATGGGTGACCTAAATGCCAGAATTGGAAACAGCATAATACCCGGAATAAAACATCACTTTAATGAGGGACACATCAATGAGAACGGAGAAGCACTATACTGTGCGCACGTTATAATATGAGAATAAACAACACCTTTTTTAAACATAAACCCCAGCACAAAGTCACATGGCAGAACTCACGAGGGCAAAGTTCAACGATAGACTTTATAATATCGAATAGAGCCATACACCCTACCCAAATTTAGATACAAAAAGCCTGACTTCTGCGAACATAGGATCCGACCATTTCTTGGTTGTTTGCAAACTTAGGATAAACATACAGAAGAAAAAGAAGAAACCTGAAAACACGACTAACACGACCCAAAAAAACCGAAGTAAATAACATTATAACCCAGGATGACACAGAGCAATGTTGGGAAAAGGTAAAAAGAATATTACTGACGCAGCTGTCGAGGCGTTAGGGACAAGAAAAGTAGGAGTAAATAAAAATCCTCGAAGCAAACAATGGTACACACCAGGAGTTAAGGGCTAAAGAAAAACGAGAAGCATATTTAAGATATAGGAACAACAAAACACCATTGAGAAGAACAATTATACCCAAACAAGAAACATAGTAAACACAGAAATTAGAAACATAAAACGAAGCTTCTGGGAAAGGTTTACCTCTGAAATGGAGCATGACCTATATGGCGCACAAAAGAAGGTATGGGGAATGTTAAGAAGGAGAAAGCTCGAAATCGTAGAATACATACAAACACAACAAATTGATGAGTCACAATGGAGAACATATTTTGAAGAACTGTACGCACACCTCCGAAGAGAAAGATGTAGAACTTATTGAAGAAGATGTAGAAACCGAAGAACCTCAAGAACCTTCCGAGATATCAGAAGAACTGACAAGAGAGCACGCAAATAAGATTAAAAACAGGAAAGCACCAGGGTTAGATAACTTGCCGAATGAGCTATTAAAATATGGAGGGCAACAATTAATGGAGGAACTCACAAAGCTTTTCAATAAAATACTAACAACTAAAAAGTCCCCAATCAATGGAAAAAGAGCATAACCATTCTCATATTTAAGAAAGAGGACAAGAAGCGCGCAGAAAATTATAGAGGCATAACCCTACTCAACTCTACCATGAAATTCTTCACAAAGATCATGGAAGCATTAATAAGCGAACGGGTAAAAGCATCTGAAGAACAACAAGGATTCAGGAAAAACCGATCAACCACAGACGCCATCTTTATAGTCAGACAAGTAGTGGAAAAGGCTATAGAATACGGAAAACCTGCATATATGTGCTTCATAGATCTCACCAAAGCATTCGATAAGGTTAGATTAAACGATGTAGTAGATATTCTGAAGAAGAAACATGTACCGAAAACCATAATAGACATCATAAGACAACTCAACCATAATACATCCACCCATATATTAGTGAATCAAAAGCTGACAGAGGAAGTGCAAACACCAACAGGTATCCGACAAGGAGACTCCTTAAGCCCGAAGTTGTTCAACCTGATAATGGACGAAATAATAAACCATGTTAAGAATACAGAAGGAGGATATACACTTACAACAGGTGAAATTAAAATCATCTGTGATGCCAATGAAGCAGTAATTACAGCAGAAAACGAAGACGATTTACAACGCCTCCTACACTCATTCTATGCAATAGCTAAAACCTTCAACATGCAAATCTCGGTAACAAAAACCAAAACTCTTGTCGCCTCTAAAGAACCAGTAAGGTGCAAACTTGCTCTGGAAAATAAAACAATAGAACAGGTTATGTCTTTTAACTACTTGGGTACACAAATTACCTCATGTCAAATCAGAATAAATAAAGTACAAGATCAAGCAAACAAAGCCAGCCGAGTATCAGGCGCACTTCGGGACATCGTCTGGAATAACCCAAGTATGAATAAAAGGTCAAAAGTTAAAATATATAAAACCTGCGTTAGACCAATATTAACGTACGCTATAGAAACCAGAGCGGATAACAAAAGAACGAAAAGCATCCTTAGAACAACAGAAATGAAAATACTCAGGAATATTTCCGGTTATACACTGAGAGATCGAAAGAGAAACACAGACATAAGACACGAATGTGAGGTGGAAGATATAGTTAGTTGGGGGCGTAAACGTAAAAGAGCATGGAATGAACACGTGAGCAGGATGGCCAGAGAAAGAATTGCAAAAATCGCGCGAGATAGTAGACCACGGACACGACGACCCTTAGGAAGACCTCCAAAGAGATGGATGGATTCGTGGACATCAGTATTACAAGAGTTGATAAGGAAATAAGTTGAAAATTACAGGCTAAGGCCTAAAATATGTGGAAGAAGAAGAAAAATACAGAGGACAAATTTCTACACTATTGTTATCAAGGAGGGGATTATACGATAGTAACCATGCGCCAAATAAGGGTGAAACTTGAATATTCTTTCTGGATTGAATTCTCATTCTCAGCGGGTGTATTTTTATGCAATTATTACTCATTTACCATCATCGAGAAGCCATTGTGACTTTGATAGAATTCGATGGCTACACAAGAAGAAAAACAAAGAAATTCGCAAATTGATTGAAAATTATCAGGATCAGGGTCGTCATAGGTTCAGTAGCTAGTTGAGATGAGACTACGTATCAAAAAAAAAAAATCTAGTTCTGGCTGAAGAAGTCCACTAGATTGATAGTTGTTTCATGATTTTATCATCAACAGTAAAATTCATCTGATAGAAAATATTTTGATTTATTCACGATATAAATCGCTACCTGAGGGATTAATTTTATTCAACCTGTACACTTACCTTTGCTGTCTGAGTCGTAAGCACCGTACCCCGTATTTTCGAAATTACCAGTCTTGTTCTCTTTTAGTTCTGTCTGATCATTGATTTCTTCCCTATGTACTCCATAAGTTCTAGAGTTCGGTGGGGGTTGATTAACTTGGGCTCCAATGCGGTAGTCAGTTTGGTATCTGTAATAAATTGAAATTGAATTTCAAGTCAAATAATAGAATATTCATGTTTCACCTTTTTTCTTCTTGAGAAACACCCCCATTTTTATCCCATTGGAATGCTGAACCAGTTTGGGCACCGCCTTGACTCGTAACAGTGAAATTTCTTCCCTCAATGCGGTTGACAATAGGTTTTCCATCAATTGGATAACTGTTCAAATTACTGATACCACTAGTTTGGGTTTTTTCATAATAAGTACCGCCAGAAGAAATTTCTGATGGAATTACGTGAGATGTACTTCCTTCGCTTACAGTATTGGTGCTCAAAATCTCTCCAGTTACAGCATCTGATATTGTTGTGGTATTCGTGACAGTTGTTATTGGCACACCATTCAAGACTTTTGTTTCGTACTTCGTATGCGTTGTGGTGATTTTTCCTCCATCCATTCTACTTGTTCCTTGAGTATTCCAACGAGGAACGCTAATCTGCTGGTCACTGTTCAATTTGCCTTTTCGAATGTAGGTATTCAATATGTTTCCTTTAGCATCCTTCACTGTGGTGGTGTTGGTTACCAAAATGTAAGGAACGCCATTGATTACACGAGTTTCATATTCTGAGTATGTAGTTGTAGTTAATCCTCCGGATATACTAGATGTTGATGTTGATATGTTATGTCGCTGTTGATCTACTACGGATATGTCCTCAGATCCTCCAACGAGAGAAGTTATATCTTCTTGACTTGGCGTAAGAACTGCACCACCCGCCACTCCCTTAGTGATGGTATCTGTTTCGAGACTAACACTACCTCCAGCTACCGTGGAGTGAAACTCTATGGCAGACTCCTTGACGTTGATTCTTTCCCAGCTGAAATTTTCTTCAATCTGAAAAGGGGTGTTACAGTACGTAAAATTGAATATTGCATTAGATTATTTTATTATGATTGAGTTAATTAGGAACAAAAGAGGCAAGGACAAATGGAAAAATGTTAACAACAAATACTAATGATGAGGTTTACTGTATAGAACGATCTTGATTCTACTATATTGATCATCAATAGAGATCCTCGATTTGGTCAGACCGGTACGGGATCTCATGAAGCGCGCTATGTACAGCAGAAAAACGGACTAGCGCCAGAACTTACCGTTAAATTGAGGTAGTTTGCTTCGTCTACATGATGACACTTAACATTGCCTATGGTATGAGGTTGTTCGAGCAAATAGAGAAAACTCTCTCCATCTAGTGTGGCATAAGGCCAAGATAATAACAACTCAGTTTCTTCAATATTCGTAGGACCCAAATTCCGCAGGAAGTAGGTATGTATCACTTGAGGTCCGATATCTTGTTCTGTGTAGATTTTGTCGTTTGCGTAGAGAGTTTCGTTGAAGAAAAGTTCAGAAGGATGAGATACTCCTCTTAGTTCTATATTAGAATCTGCCCATACTGCTATAGAGATATGCTGGTGATTGTCTTTTATGTCTGCTTTCAATTCAGGATTCGTACTGTTTACGAACATATCGAATTCGAAAGTATCGCCCAGTCCATCTTTGTAGAATGGTTGCAAGATGATATCAAATTTGACCTTCGGAAAAATTTTCATTTATATTACTTATGTGAATACTTAATTGTTATGACATCAACATCATTGAAATATATACATTTGACTTTTTTATGAAGAATAAAAATATATTTTCTGTAGATCATAAAAAATATTGAATTTAAATGAATGAATTTTGCAATAAAATAATTGAAAACATATTAAAATGAAATAAATGCCGTGAATTAAACGAATTCGCTATTCCAGAATCCGTCATCGAATACGTCGGTATGAAGACTCATTCTTAGAATATATCATTCATAAAAGGGTCATAAGATAGTTGATAAAAACTCACAATATTTCCTGCTGGTAAGGGATTTCCTATATCGCAGTTCAAAGTTCTATTTTCAGCATTTCTGCAAGTCGCGTGCTGCTGAGATCTGTCGTCAACTTTCTTGAAGTATATACCGTCAGGATATACGAGAGAGAAAGTTGTTCCAAATGAATCTTCTCCATTATTATTCACGATAATGGTTAGATTCAAATTTTCCTTAGATCCAAACAGATATTGTTGCACATTTCTAATAATAAAAAATGAGTATCAATGAGAAGGAAATGGATCCACGGAATATACTTACGGGGTTATAACAATACTTAAGTTTGGTATGCAGACGTTGTCCGGTCCACAGTTCTTTTTAATGATAATGGAGTCCTTTTTCACTGGGGGTGAATTCAAATCCAAAATTGGCATGAGTATTGAATTCGGATCTCTTACTTCTCTAATGCCTCTGATTCTGTTATCTTCTTCTTTCATCCAATATTTTACTTCAGCTTCCAAAGCAGTCAGTTTGTCATATAGATCCGGCTGAGAAATAAACAAATTACTTTCTGTTTTTTTCTAAATAACATGGGTTTCTTACTCTCATATAAATTTCTTTCGTTTCGCATGTATCGCCTTTGTCTTTTTCCAATCGAATAGTGTTGTTTAACGAATTTATGTTTTCGTGTTCTAAGAATGCCATTCGGGGTCTTTTTGGTTGTCTGGTATCCAAGATATATTGAACTTCAAGATCTGCAATTTTGAATTTTAGTATCAACTAATTTTTGATTTTCCAAATAATCGAAAATATTTTTCAAATAAAAAAATTACTTATGGCGGCCGGAATTCCTTTTCCACTGTATTTGACACAGAAATCGATGGATGTGCATGCAACTTTTTTGCCATTTTTTAATGTGCAACGTTCATCCTTTATGTCAATCTGTTTCTCCGGCGTTCTCCACCTCACGAAGGCTTCTACCCTTACAACGGGTCGTGACCTATAAGTTGAAAACATTAGTTTATAACTGAACTTCATATTATTCGAATAAATTATTTTTTTAAATGATTAAATATTGGCGGTGAGGTGAAACCTGTGGATTCATAAAAAACACAAATTGAGGAACAGAAACTTGACTAAAATACCATAAGACATCACTGTGTTCATCTGTTCTCACAGATATGTTTTTAATTGATTTATCAAGAAAAAATAATTTATTTATAGAAATATGTAAGAGAAAAAATGTAACAATATTTCTTGCCGTTTTCAAAATTATTTTGGTATATATATATATTCTGTTGAACTTTTGGCTTACAATATTTCAAAAAAATATTTTGATGATAATAATAGATGCACAGATTATTGAACTCTCTAGTTAAACTTTTGAGATCAACAGCTGTATAACTGGGCTTACTTGGAGCATAAAAATAAATATTGTGATTGTATATGCCAGGCTCTCATTACTTCCCAGTCCATTATTATTGTATGAATTAATATCCAAATTGATTTTACAGTTGAACACATATCTTCTATTCAGCAACATATGGAAATGAATTTATAGTTTTATTCAACATTTCTGAAATCGTTCAATTCATAGTTCATAGCAATGGATCCCTAATAATATAATAATGCATAATAATATATTATAATTTTCTCATTTCACTTCTTGAAAATGGGCATTATTCTAGAAATATCATATTTTTCAATATAACAGTTTCTACTCCATTTGGGAACTATGGAAGATGTAATAACATCATGCGCTATTGGCGTTGTAGCCTATTTACCATAAAGCACATGCTCATTTTGAGGTAATGTTTACGGCATCACTTGGACGGATAGCGGAGCCCGTTTTACGTTATACGTTTTCTAATCATGAGCACTCTAATTCTGTCATCTCAATATGGTTTGGAACACAGATCATCATGTGTTTTGTACTGTACATACATAGTTAATTTTCATGTTTAAGAAATAAAATCAAGAATATTCACACTCAAAAGACTCATGAATGTATAAGCTTATTTTATAGCTGCTTCCCAGTCACAAAATAAGGCGCCACGGGACCGCTCCGATCTACTCTGGCCCTGTACAATAAACTCGTTTCCCTTCATAGAGAGGGCGAGAAGCATCAGAATTTCAAGCTCCGAGGTCACACGCATTTGACTGGAAAGCGACTTATGAATGTTCTTGCGTCTTTGGTGTCGTTGAAACCTCTCTTCTATACGACTACCTAAAAATCCAATAACAGGTAACGTAAATAGCAGCTGATTGCTTTTGAATTTGATATTCCATATCTCCCTATCGAATCTTGGACGATAGTGCGAAATGTTAATATTATATCAATTTACAAATTGGCAACGCCACTAGATCAGGAGTATGCATTTTTGTTTGCTTCAAATACGTTCTTTATGAGATAAATCTTTTTATTCTTTATTACGCGCTTGTTCTAGAACAGTGTGCTATAATATGGCCCTAATGTCTGTAATTATAGAATATCGAGCCGAATGTTGTCAAACTTGAGTTATATATAGTTTATATATATATATATATATTGAACGGTTGTTTTCTTTTAAAGTGAAGGTGGTTGCATTTGTAGCTATTCATTTTTTTTAATGTAGTTAGACTACGATTTTCATTACAATTTTTATGACTGTCAGAACAATAATTTGATCAGAAATTAAAACCTCTACACAATATCAAAACATGCCGATTTTTTTTAGTTTTACTTTTTTTGTTGTAATACATTTTTTGTGGTAATTATACGAGTTTATCGAATCTTTATGAATCATCGATACAGATAAGTAAAATTTCCATAAAAACTGACACAGCTTACAAAGTGTGGCCTTCCCCTCATAATTTGGATTTTCATGAGGATTTCAAGAGAATCGTTCAAAATTCTTTTTCTCGATATCGTTGGTAGATACGACAAAACTACATGAGACCGAAAAGTTTAGTATAAGAACAAATCTTCTTTTTACATTTTTTCAAATTAACAGTTGCTCACCAAAAAAAAGTTCTGCTGAAGACCAGGTGGCAGCGTTCCAGAAAAAATATCACCCTGTAGATCTCCGAATTTATCATGTCACGTGGTGAGAACTCTCAAATGTTATATCTGTGCCAAATTTCAGTTGAATATCTTGTGAAGTGTAGATACTATGAGAAAAAATTTGAAAAAAATTCAAACTTCAATACCCCATGTTTATGGAACTTTTTTTTCTTAAACTCACTTAAGGAATCTCCCCTTTTCGTTTGTACGTTCAATTTAGGAACATCCTGTGTGTATGCAGGTATTTTTGTTTTTGTTCACCTGAACAGAGTGCTTATAGGTTTGCCCAAATGTCTGTATTTGGCGAATATTTGGGTAAAAACGGTATCAATCGTTTCGTATGGGCTCACTGATGAAGAATCCGTGGTCGAAATCAATTCTGTCCATCTGTAGACACGATTACGTCAGCATCAAGAATTACAAAACTTACAATCCGCCTGTCATCATCATTGTCTCGTTAGTCATGAAATAAAATCGACCATCTCTTAGTAATTATTTAAAATATGGACGACCCGGTATTTTTTTTGGGCGACCGGGCATCGGGTCGCGACCCACCTGATGGGAAACGCTGAGATAGAGGACTGAAATTTCCAGGGTAGCTCGGAGGACCCAATCCGTCCAATGATTCTGTAGTTATGAGTATCAAAACAGTAGTTTCTTTTTTATCTCCTAGAATATCCATCGGATCAAGTTGTTACTTGGAGATATCTGAATTAGGCTAAAAAATTTTTTTAAAATTCCCAAAGGAAAGAATTTTCGATACTTCTCATCTCATAAGTTATCTGACTGTATGTGTATGTATGGACATTATTCATATCTTACATATTCTCAAATTTCACTGTCGTAGCTTATTTCCACCTAAAGATATGATTATTGTTTCATTTACTTAAGAGAAATGACAAAAAGCCCGGCAAATGTACTAATACTCGATGCTTTCATAACTATTCGATTTAGATGAGCCGGACTTATTAATCAGTGTCAGTTGGGAGAAAATTATTCGAAAAAATTTAGAAAGCACTGACGTGAGGTCAGTTGGCTTAGGCGCTCTTGTAAACCACTTACAATTATTTAAATTTTGAAAAATCATATCTCCAGAACTATTAGCTTGTCGAAGTCGAGAGTGGTATTTTTGTATACGTCTGATAAAACTGCACCATAAAAAATTTTTATTTGAACAGTGTCATTTGAAAAAAATTTTTTTGTTACTCTGAACCTATTCGGCCGATTTGACCGAATAACGAACTTAGCCGAGATATTTATACCTCAAACCTATTCTGAAAGTTTCAACTCTCTAACTTCATCCGTTCGAGAGTTATCGTGTTCACGGAACGGACGGACGGCCGGACGGACGGACGGTCGGACAGAATCGATTTTGACCACGGATTATTCATCAGTAGGTCCAAACAAAACGATTGATACCACTTTTGCCCAAAAATTCGAAAGTCACAGACATTTGGGCAAATTGATAAGCACTCTGTTCAGGTGAACAAGAGCGCCAAAAAGTTCATTACAGTGAAATAATGTACGTTGTCAAAATTAAGAAAAGCATTGACGTAGGTTTTGAGAAGGGTATTTATGCTTCGAACAAAACTTAGGGAAAACTATGAGTAGTTATTTTTAATTTGAGATATAAATTTGCTTATTCATCGTAAGGTTTGTATTTGTATTACGTTGTTCGTGAGCACGCAAGTAGACAAGGGCGCCAAAGCCATCTGACCTGACGTCAGTGCTTTATAAATTTTAATATTCATGTTTTGATTTTTATGTAGGTGTTATATTTTTTTATTGTATACAGGGTGATTCCGGAGGAGACCGTTAGATTTTAGGTGAAGTATACAGTAGTCAATATAGTTTCGGAACAATGTTGGGTTTATGGTTCGGTGCCTTCATTGAGAGTCTACAGGGTGATTTGTCCGATTCGACCGATTTTTCTTTTATTCATAACTTTGGTATGGCTTGATCAATCTTGATGAAATTTTCAGTGTAGAACAATATGATTATCTCCTTTCCATGATTCCAACATTTTTTCAAAAATACAGAATGGGAATTATGATAAGTTCAGATTAAGTATGCAGGTTGAAAAAACACCCTGTACATTCCGTTTTCAAAAATTTTCTACATGATTCAGATTCTATCATAAGTTTACATTACTGGAGCGTTTTTATTTTTTTTGGCACACATCCAGTTTTCCTAGAAAAATTTTTCAAGGATGAACAATATCGCTATTTCGCTCCAAGGCAGTGAGGATATTCTGAACTAGAATGTAAACCGGTGTCGTCGAATGATACGAAGCTCTTCCTGAGTCCTTCGAAATTCATATTTAATCACTCATATTTCGATGTATAAAATCATTTAATTCAAAAAATTTCTTTATACGTACATGAACCAAAAAAATCTACATACTACTACTACAAATACAGAATAATTATTCGAAACATATGAAAGGCAAAATTATGGATTAAAATAAAATTGAGTCATTATTCAGGTGATTTTCGGCACACTTTCGGTTTTCTATGAAGCGAATATTCCTAAAACATAGTAGTTTCGTTCAAAAATGTACTAACTTATGGCATTATGGTATGTAAAATATTGAATCACGAATGTATGATAAATAGTTTTAATCAAATTGAAAATTCTCCATGAAAATTAAATCTCTATTTAAATATGGTTCTTTAAGATCCATGGTTACTATCACAGTGAACCACAGAATGAGAATATTCAATAAATAATCTGTCACAAGAAGTGTATTTCAACATGCCTCAATTATTTACTCATGCGGAATATGCGGATATGATTTTGGTTTATAGTTTTTGTAACGGAAATAGAAATGAAGCCAAAATGGAATACCATAGACGATTTCCCAACCGAAGTCAACCAAATAAATGTACTTTCGGACGAGTATTCCATTATTCTAAAGAACATGGGCAATATCCTAGTAAGGCAGAGCACATTGATAGGCCTACTCAAAATGAAATTTCGATTCAAATTGTTGAACGGGTGGAGGAGGAACCGTCTATTAGTACTCGTCAAATCAGTACCAAATTAGGAATTTTGCAGAGCAAAGTGAGCAAGACTTTGAAGAAAGAACAATTCCACCCATACCACTACCAAAAGGTGCAAGAACTGTTGCCACAAGATCTGCCCCAACGATTACAATTTTGTCGCTGGGTTATTAGTCACCAACGAACTATTTTTCGTATTCTATTCAGCGACGAGGCTATGTTCACTAAGAATGGAATTTTTAATATCCTTAATTCCCACGAATGGGCAAGAGACAACCCGCATTTGAAGAAGAGTCATAATACACAACACTGATTTTCTGCCAATATTTGGCTTGGAACAATAGACGGAAATTTAGTTGGCCCTCATATTTTTGCGAAAAGATTAAATGGTGAAATTTACCTAGATTTTTTGGAAAATATTTTAACAAATCTATTGGAAAATGTACATATCCGCTCCATGTACTTTCAGAATGACGGAGCACCACCTCACTGTGCATTGAATGTGAGAAATCACCTGGATGTAAATTATCCGAACAGATGGATTGGTCGTGGAGGCCCTATTGCTTGGCCACAAAGATCGCCTGATTTGAACCCTTTAGACTATTTTGTGTGGGGATATCTGAAAACAACAGTTTGTAAGGTTTAAATTAGAAGTAGAACACTTAGTTGAAAGGATTTTCGAGGAATGTAATATCTTGAAGCAAAAGCAATCCCTCATTAGAAGGTCAATTGGAAATTTAATAAAAAGGTCTCGAATATATATTCAAAAAGGGAAATCATTTCTGAACATTCTATGTAAATTTTGTGTTAATCCTTAGTTTTGCCGTTCATGATATGTTTCGAATGTTTATTCTGTATAAGTTGTAGATTTTTTGGTTTAAGTAGGTAGGTATAAAGATATTTTCTGGATTAAATAATTTTATACATCAGAATATGAGTGATTAAATATGAATTTCGAATTTGGAAGAACTACTTTAGGACTCAGGAAGAGCTTTGTATCATTGGACGACACCGGTTTACATTCTAGTTCAGAATATCCTCACTGCCTTGGAGCGAAATAACGATATTGTTCATCCTTGAGAAATTTTTCTAGGAAAACTGGATGTGTGCCAAAAAAAATAAAAACGCTCCAGTAATATAAACTTATGATAGAATCTGAAGCATGTAGAAAATTTTTGAAAACGGAATGTAAAGGGTGTTTTTTCAACCTGCAAACTTATTCGGAACTTATCATAATTCCCACCCTGTATTTTTGAGAAAGTGTTGGAATTATTGAAAGAAGATAATCATATTGTTCTACACTGAAAATTTCATCAAGATTGATCAAGCCATACCAAAGTTATGAATAAAAGAAAAATCGGTCGAATCGGACAAATCACCCTATAGACTCTCATTAAAGGCCCCAAACCATAAACCAAATATTGTTTCGAAACTGCCTTGACTAGTGTATCCTTCACCTAAAATCTGACGGTCTCCTCCGGAATCACCCTATATATAAAGTATTTAACCAGATCCATGTTTCAATTCGCTCTTTATTCAGGTTATGTCTGTTTATATAACGTTTCATGGCAGATCGGCGAGCTTACCTGAAAAAGAATGCTGTATTGGAAAGATAAGATCCTACTGCAAAATCTGGATAATCATTTCCATCTAAATCGATTCCACCTGTCAAAGAAAACCCAAATGTTTCTGGGAGATTTCCGAAAAGAATATTAGGTTGAATAGAAGGGTCATAAGAAACATCCTCTGCGTAAATAACCTGAGAATAAGTTTTTCTGACGCCTTTTTCAGATCCGTGGTAAATGTAAACGGCCCCTCGTTTGTTTGGACCATCATATGGGGCACCGACTGCAAAATCTAAAAAAAGAAAGAGTAGTAGTTGGTATTTGAGATATTATTTTGTTGAGTTACTCACCTCCATAACCGTCTTGATTTATATCTCCTAATCCAGCTAAAGCATGTCCGAACCTGGATTTCGAATTGAATCCTTCGATCACGTAGGACGAGCTGAAGGTGCCCTATAATTAAAATTTATTAGATTTGTCGAAAATAATCTAAATGGAATTTTGTGAAATTACAACTATTATTATCGTCCCCATGAATGATACTATTGATAAAAATATATAACATTGTCAAGTGAAAGTCGTTAAAGATGTGAAATCTTCTGAGTAAGAAATTGTTTTATTTATTTATTCAACAGGGGAACATACACAGGTAAACAAATACCCGGAAGAATGTTCACAAATAAATTGAGTAATTACAGAGGTACACAACAATTAGTCAAACTAGTGCAAACTTAATACTATAGTGAGAAACAAGAAAGAAAAAGAAAACAAATATACTGCATTTTCCACTACATAATTTTACCCGCCAAACCATTTGAAAATCTCAGGTAGTAACATCTTAAATATTTCCTAACTGCTTTCTCATCAAGATGAAAGATATCTATTGTAGTTCTAAAACGGTTGCACCGTTCAAGTACCCTTATAGTAGGGGAATTTTTGGAGCTGTTAGTAGCCCTCAAGAGCAGGACGAAGGTGTCAAACTGTCTTAACCTCCTCAATGGAGCATGTAGGCAAAACTGCGAGATAAGCCAAGGAGATTCAAACCGATTACTGAGCAACTTATGAGCAAATAATACATCACTCATTTCCAAATTTATCATATTGAAATGTCTCAACCTTATAACATAATTTCCAGGATTACCCGTATTCAAACGTAAACTACACCTAAACGCCATACTACAGAGAAATTTCTTTTGGAATTTTTCAGGTCGCTCTATATAGGTTATATAGTGGGGATTCCATACAACCGAAGCAAAGTTCAACTTACTGAACACATATGAATAATAAAAGGCAATAACGGATCTATTGTTGTGAAACGATCAACTCTGTCTCAATATGAAGCCAAGCATCTGTGCTGAAGATGTTACAATATTGTCAATATGTAAATTGAATTTCAGTTGGTAATCAAATGTTACACCCAAATCTCGTACGTGATATAGACGCGTCAGTGGTGAATCCATAATTGAATAAGGAAAGATCACCGGATTTTTATTTCTGGTGAAACTAATTATGTGACATTTGCTAACATTTAGGAACAAATCAGCCCCCGCACAATACATCGAAAAGCTTTCAACGTCCTCCTGCAAAAGCTGGCAGTCATCTGAGTTACGAATCTTCATGAAAATCTTCAAGTCATCGGCAAACAACAATATTCTGCATATCTTGAAGCAATTTACTATATCATTGATGTAAACAATGAACAATAAAGGTCCTTATTGAGATCCCTGCGACACCCCAGAGGAAGCAGACATATACCGCGACTCAAATCCCACAACAGATACATACTGTGACCTATTACTCAAGTAGGACTCAAATCATCTCAAGAGAGATCCGCACACTCCAACCCTGTATAATTTTGCAATAAGTATCTGAATAGATATTTTATCAAATGCCTTACTAAAGTCTGTATAGACAAGGTCTATCGTTTTCGTTTTTTTCTTATGTTAGCTCTACTGCAACCATTTTTCCCTAGTGTAAAAAAACAAGCTTTATCACATAATCTAATAAAAATCTTAGCTTCCCATTATATATATATATATTCTTTTGAACTTTTGGCTGACAATATTTAGTTAGCAAACAATAAAGCATATAGATCAGGGGTTAGTGACGGGGTGTCATACAGTTCGGCGTATGACATAAAAGCCTAGGAAAAAACCAGTAAAAGTAAAAAACCCTGGCTCCCCGTCTAAGTGTGAAAATACAAAAATAAGCTGAAATATATTTCAAGGACTTCTTTCTTCAAGAGTGATCTTCTATTGATTCTTTTAATGCTTCCCATTAAAAAAATATGTTGATGACGTCATAACTTTGACAAATTTGACTTGTTATTTTTGTAACTTATGTCAAGAGATGCGGAATATAAAACACCGTTTGACGTGTTTTTGCATTTTTTTCAAAAGTGATCGTTGTACGTTTTATGAATTTTGTGCATTACTTTATCATATCAATAATCTTCATATATGCACAAAATTCTGTTGAAATAGCATGAATCTCTCATGAGTAATCGAATATTTAAAAAAAATTGGATTTTTTTTAACTTTCACAAAATTTTCAGACTCAACGTTATTCACATAATTTTCAAGTTTCAGATCAATCGCATGGATATTTTCTGAGTTACTGGGGAAACCAAATTTCAGATACTCAAAACTCCTGAACTTTTCGTCGAATTTGCCTCAGTAACGAACTTGACTAAAATATTCGAACAATTCACGTAATATGAACATATGGCAATTCTAGGTCACCTCATTCGGAATACACTGATCAACAATTGCTAGGGCTCACTTATGAACTTCTCTTCATTTGTATTTTTTTCAAGTTATCTCGTGAATATCTGTACATGATATATTCTTTAAGGAAAAATTAAGATGTTTTGAGTTGATTATATCAAATTTTTCCTCACTTCATCGGCTCTTGTTCACATAATCGATTATTATCTGTAGGCTGTTACAGGTGGAGTGAAAAGCAATGTGGTATTTGTTATTAAATCTGTTTTTTTCTCTCGTTCAAACACATAAGGTGACAATAGTTGAAGAAATGAGAACAATATCAGCTTATCAGTCATGCCGAGAAGACGTTTGGCTCCTGTGCAACTAGATCAAATCATACGGTGGATACAGGAAGGTTTGTCCCAGCGAGAAGTGTCCCGGCGGTTGAATGTTTCGCAAAGTGTCGTGAGTCGGGCTTGGAATAGGTTCATCCAAAACGACTCAGTAGCTCATGTTCATGGGGGAGGTCGGCAGCGCAGTACAATAGCTGCCCAAGATCGTCTTTTGATCCTCAATGCTTGGAGAAATCCCACTTAACCGGCGTCGCGGCCCAATAGATCACTGAGAGTTGCAGCAGGAGTTCTAATTTCGAACCAGACTTTAAGACGACGATTACATGTTCGTGGTTTGAGAGCACGTAGGAGGGTACAACATCCCAGTTTGAACACCGGGTTCATCGACGGCAATGGGCTGAGGAGCACCGCAATTGGACAGTTGAAGATTGGAGCCGTTGTTTATTTACGGATGAGTCTAGATTTCGTTTGGTCAACTCCGATGGACGTATTCTTGCTTGGAGGGAAAGAAGTCGAAGGTATGCAGAACAGTTTATGGTACCCACAACAGCTTTTGGCGGAGGTTCTATATGTGTATGGGGAGGCATTTGTTTGAACCAACGCACAGAGTTGGTTGTTCTGCAGAACACCACAATGACCAGCCAGAGATATCACGATATGATTATTGAACCCATAATTGTTCCGTTTGCGGCTGCCTTGGGCGAGAATTTCATTTTAATTGACGATAATGCCCGTCCACACCGTAGTAGTCTGGTTAATGAAACGCGAGAAACTCATGCTATTGATAGGATGGACTGGCCAGCTCGCTCTCCAGACATGAATTGCATCGAACATGTCTGGTCTGAGATGTCTAGACAATTGTCAACCTTAGAACAACCGATCAATAACCTGGAGTACCTTTCTAACGCTTTACGTGATGTTTGGACGAATTTGCCCCAAAATTTTATAAATCGTTTAATTGAAAGTATGCCTCGTAGGGTAGAATGCTTGAGACGAGCTCGTGGGGGACCAACTAAGTACTAGCTTTACCGAAACTTCAGCCTTTTTGTGGTTTCATCATAAAATTTTTATGTTATTCAAACACAGAATTTTGAGTGTTCCTAATAAAGTCTCTTTTCTCTCCAACTTTCCATTTTTTCATTCTTTTCTCAAGTGAACCATATTATCAACTGAAAATACTCTGATATCTGACTAAATATATAATCTTGGAGCGAATATTTCAGAAATAAATTTAGAAAAAGTAAGTGATCCCTATCAATTGTTGGGCAGTGTATATGGTAGAATGGTCATCTGGACATACTCAAGTTTGACCTCGGATTCTCCATCAAAAAAACCAACCCAATCGATTGAGACTATTTTCGGCTCGATATTAAAAAATAAGAGAGATTGGGACAAAAGGATATCATGCTGTATCAATAGGATTAAGCGCGCCAAAATTACAGATATTTGGGAAAAACAATAGGTCTCTGCTCCACTAAAAACAAACGCACAAACACTGAAAAAAATTAACCACTAAGTGAATAATAGAAGACACATTACCTCTTATAACTGTAGAAATGAATTTCTCTAATCTAATTATTAGATTCAAAAATAATTATATTTATCGTTTACAGAAAAAAATACTAAGCTATAGGAACGGTTATCAATAAGATTAATAATGGATGTTGGAAATGGCCACACTAGTATGATTCTCAAGAAGTTGTCACCTAAACCTTACCCTAAAGCCTCCATGGTAGATGACGTAAACTCTTCCGACCTCGTACTTTCCCTCATTATTTGGAATTGTGTGCATTGGTGCTCCAATAATAAGATCATCCTTTCTATCGCCATCTACATCTACGCAAGCTAAAGCATAGCCAAAGTATGAACCTAGTTGATCCCCGCTGAAGTTTTTGAAGTTAGTAAGATCCCAAGTGTAAAGAAGGACTTTGCCGTGGAGATTGGCACCTCTTGGCATACCTACAGCAACTCCTTCAACTCCAGTACCAGCGAAGTCACCTTTTACCGTTGAGTAGCCAAGATAAGAATCATCATCTTTTGCAACACCTTCTTTAGTTGAGAATACTGCAGGTCTTGTTTCTGTGCTCTGCTGAATTACCTGACCTAAAAAAAGTAAAGTTAATTTTTTACGATAGCGGCGTTACCCTGTAAACTAAGCTCTCACAGAACAGAAGCATACGATGAGAACAACAATGGTTGGTGAAAGCATTATTTTTTTGTTTATCATATGAAGACGAAAATGAGCTCCGTCAAGAAGTTCAACAGGCGATAAGAGTTGGGAAGCAAAAGGAATACATGTTTTTTTATATTTTTTGATTATATTCGAGTCTGGGTGAGAAAAACGTTAATGAAGTATGTAATTAATTGGAAGCAATTAAAGGTAAAGAAGTTTTATCTTGATCTGAAGATTGAAGAGAGATGTGCTTGATAATGGTTTATGGGTGAAATAACTCGTTGGACTCTCTTCCCTATTCATTATTGATGATATTTTGCCAACATTTGGTTAGATATCATCTGCCATTATCAAGGCGAATTACGTTGAAAAAAATGGATTTCGTCCTTGATATACAGGGTAAGTCTTTGACCACTGCGTTAAATTTAACCATAGATTCTTGACGTCAAAAGAAACATTTTTTTTCCTTTAACATTTTTCCAAAATTTGGCCCCGTTTAAAAGATATAGGGTGTTGAAATTTCATAAAAACCATATCAATTGAAATGATCTCTTGTAGAAGGTTTTTGATAACAGTCATGCATATTTTGGCATCATTGGATTTATTCCATTTCTTATGGGTTTCTCACTACTACTTTACAGATTAGTTAAATTGCATGAAAAACAAATATCGCTTGAACTAAAGGTCCATATCTTGTACTTGTGATTCCTGGAATCATTTTTGCAGACGAAACGCTGTTCGCCATATGTCTTTTTCTCCAGTGGAAGTTCCACAGGTTCAGGCTTACTGAAACGTAACCGATGAGACAATTCAACAACAAGACATATACTAACCCAGCAATACCGTTACCAAGCCGCTATCTGGAACAGTTTTCCTCCAGTTAAGTTTGACTAACTGCCGTTTTCAATAACCTTTGTAACCTTTAAATCTATAGATAGGTTGAAAGTAGGATTGAAATAATCGGTTATTTAGTACCTGTATCCGTTTCAATATTCTACCTACTGATAATACACTCATTGATTTAAAAAAAAATCAACTATCATAAACAATATTATTCAAAAACGATACAAGTCTCCACAGGTTGGCGTCTGAAAACTGACTTGTACAAAGAATTGCCCATATTTCAATTTCTTAAACCAATTCGTGGAAAAGGATGTGTAAAAAATGAAGAAATCATATTCCATCACGATAATGCACACATAATATTTCCTCGATGAAGGCTAAATTCAAGATTTAGATCCCAGCAGCTTCTATGTCTTCAGCGTGAAAAATATCATTTCTGAAACGCGTTTTCCATCATATGTAGAAGCTTTAAAGTAATCATTACATAGAGCATAGTATTATGGAAAGATCATTGAACTAAGAGTATTTATCTGAAATACAGGGTGGCCATTTGAAAACGAAACAGACGAGATTACAGAGGAAATAAGTTTTTTCAATAGAAATGCTCGGACAGGTCGACTTCTGTTTCGAGGGAGACAACTCAAGATGTAGGTTATGGACGCATAGCGCTTCAACCCTTGCTGCTACAGCCCTCACCCCCAAATTTTGAATAGGGAAGATGGGGTGAGTGATACCTCAATTCAAAAGCATTTTTATACTGTCTTCAGCACAGTAATTGTTTTTTCATTTTATGAATTAGTTCTCGAAATATTCATGCGTTAGTAAATTTTATCACTTAAATTAATTTTTTGCGAATAATTGATCTTTTGTGCTTCCGAAACACCAAAATTTCCGTACTTGTATTTGAAACTTCAAAACATCTATCACTGAGCAAATGAAGTCATACTGTAAGTGTTGATGCTACTAGGGTAAGATGTTCGACTAGCTGTCATTCACTGAAATCATTTTCCAACTGTACGGTATCAGAACGATTTGAAGTATAGATCTAAGAAATAAAACTTTTCAAAGTAAAGTGGATAATTTATCAAAAACTCACATCAGTTAATTAAATATTCAAATTGTTCACCATTAGCTTCCATACAATGAAATAAGTTTTGTTCGAAACGATTGCGCACATGTTGCAGCATTTTTTGGAGTGATTTGACGACATTCGTTCACTATACGTCTTCTTAAATCTTCTATGGAATCGGGCTATGTAGAGTAAATTTTACTCTTCAAGTGGCCCCAAAGAAAGTAATATAGTGGTGACAGATCTGGCGATCTAGCTGGCCATTCAGTGGGATCCCTTCTTCCAATCCACCGATTTGGAAATCTTTGATCCAGATATTCTCGAACTGGTAAGGCGTAGTGTGGAGGAGCTCCATCCTGCTGAAACACAATCTGATCTTCCACATAATTTACAGCATTGTTTTCAATAATTTCCGTCAAAATTGGATCAATGTGATTTTCCAATAAGTCCAAATACATATCTCCAGTAAGATTACCAGGTAAAAAGAACGATCCGACAATATATTCCAGCCCAAACATTGAGTTTTTCTGGTTGTTGAGTATAAACTTCGTGGTTCAATCTCGGATTAGCATCGGCCCAATAACGACAATTGTGTCGATTTACTGTACCGTTTAGAAAGAACGAACACTCATCGGAGAAACAAACATTGTACAGATAATTGGGATAAGCAGTTACTCGTTCACTCATTGTATCAAAAAATTCAACACGACGGTCAAAATCATATTCGTTTAGTGCGTGTGAAAGATGGATTTTGTAAGGATGGAATTAATGATGCTTCGAAATATTTGCAATTCGAGTTCGTGTAAAACCAGGTTCATGTGCTAGCTGCCTCCTACTCGTCATTGGATTCAGAGCAATCTGTCCAAGAACAGCTACTTCAGCTGGTTCATTTCTTTCCATGTTTCATTTTTTATTAGCCACGGACCCGGTTTCTTGAAACTTTGACACTAATTCCAAAACATACTTCCTATTAACATGTTTATCGAAATGTCGTTGATTGAAGAATTCTGCGGTTCTATTAGCACATCGATTGTTTGCAAAAAAAAGTGAAATTATTTTCACCCGCTCTGCAATTGAATAAACCATGTCGAACAATGAATTAGAACACATACAAGTCTCGATTCAAAACTAAGAATAATTCACATGTCAAAGAACCAGTAAACCAACTTAATCTGTTCGTAATAAATAAAAAATTATCGATTCTCATTTTTTGAAAAAGATATGAATTCAATAATCAACAAAATGAAAACATATTGAAGCCAACTGAGAAAACACTTCATAATAAAGTCGGAAATCATTTCCCGAATTGGGACTGGAATATTTCTGTGGCATCATTAATGATTTGATTTTCTTACCTGGTAATCTGATTAGAGATATGTACGTATTTGGACTTTTTGGAGATTTCTATCGATCAAGTGTTACCGCATGTTTTTGGAAAGACTGCAAATTATATCGAAGATAATTTAGATTGAGTTTCAGCAAGATTGAGCTCCTTCGCAATACGCTTTGTTTGTTCGAAATCTTGATTAAAGATTTCTATATCAGTGGATTGGAGAAAGGAAGCCACAGTCATGGTTGTTTTGAAGCTCAAAATGTCGATTTTTCACAAAAAAACACTACAAGTGCCATGAAAACACAACTTCATTTTCAAATACTTAGGTAAGAATATTTCGAGAACTAATGCATAAAATGAAATAATAATTACTGTGCTGAAATCAGTATAAAAATACCTTTCAAATGAGGTATCACTCACCTCATCTTCCCTATTCAAAATTTGAGGGTGAGGGTTGTAGTAGCAAGGGTTGAAGCGCTATGCGTCCGTAACCTACATCTTAAGTTGTCCCCCTCGAAACAGAAATCGACCTGTCCGAGCATTTTTATTCATTTCGTCTGTAATCTCGTATGTTTCGTTTTCAAATGGCCACCCTGTATATAGGTGTAGGATATTCTGAAACAAGTTGCAGAATAGGCTCCTATTCCAAAATGAGTGCTGGAATTGCCTTCTCCAACGAGTTTTAGACTCTTTTTACTTTTAGATTCGTGGAAAACTGTTGAAATATAAGGAAAAATTTGTATTGTTTCTTCCTAGTGTCTTTTGTATGGTATCTTGATAGTTGACATTACTTACAAAAGTTGAAAGATGTTGGAAATCGGAATTTGTGTCGTAAGTCTCGAATATCGAATCGGGCGAATAGAAGTTTGTGTTGAAACATGAAAAACACCTTAAGAAAGTGTTTTCCATCATTTGAATGAATTATTGAACAGATAATTTCCATATTGATACAAAAGAAAATTCGATTTTTTATATTCATTGTGACACATACTCCACTTCAAAAGAATTCATTATACCATGAAATAGACCAATTCAATTTCACCAAGCTGATTGGAATGGAGCTAACGAGATGAAATCCACTTCTATAGAAAAAAATGGTTGATGACTTGACAGTAATGATTTAGTTCTGAATTTCTAATGTGCTGATGCTATTTGCATAGATCCATAAAGAAGAAGCTGTGATAAGAAGCATCTAACAAATACTTACTTATCTTCGAAAAATTGCCTTGATTATGATATTAATAGTAATAAGCAAACGATAAAAGCTTTCAAATTATTTTGCTTTAATCAATTTCTTCATAAGTTGTTCATCGATGTATGAACGATATCCAATTAGTGATTATCAGACATTTAAGATTGCTTAACCACTGCACTTGAGATTTTTATGGTTGATTTTAATGATGGAATCGAGAAAAGTATTTATATATATTTTAACATGTAGACCTCCATGATCGACGTTTTTTCAACGTTTATCAAGTTGGCGCCTTTCAGTTGACATGATATACCGTTTTCTCTCTTTTTAATATTTTTCTTAACTCCATCATACTCTCGTGCATAGCGGTACCCAGCGTTGATTATGATGAATTTTAATTGATTATCCAACACCAAAACTTCATAAAATTATTATTTCAAATTAATATTTGTTAAATTGTGAGATCGTTATGATCAGTTATCGCTCCTTTATTTCTTATTTTTCTCAATACCTTTCCCGCCAAATCGTGAAAACAACCCAGGTGTATAGACGAACTCGGCATGTGCATCGACTGAGTACATTTGTCCTGAAACAAATTTTATATTGCATAATAATAGGTAAAACAGTTGACTGTCTTGCACTACTGCCAACTAGAAGCCTTTAGATGTCATTTTTGTTGTGAGAGTGTTGGTGGTTTATATGTGGGATAGATAGAATAAAATTTCTGTTTCTTACCTTGCCAATACCAGCTGCCTGGGGCTCCGATGAATAACCTATCGCCTTCCTGAAAAAAGAACTTAGTTGAAACCTTATATCAATTACATTTTCAATTGTAGTGAGTTTTCATCATGTTTAAATTTGGTAAGAATTATGTGAGTTTATGCAAGATCTTCTGTTGACTAAACATGAGTTAGATTCCATGAAGACTCATAGTGAATGTGTGAAAGTAGAAAAGCACTGATATTAGGTAGGAGCTTTTGCGGGCTTGTTTTGAAGTCTTTCTAACGAAGATATATAACATAAACGAATAAACCAACGAATATCTTGATTCAACAAAAATCAAAGTGAGTTATACTTAAAACTATTTTCGTTAGAGTATACACTTAAAGGTGTAATATATCATCCTACTTAATATGCTCACAAAGTTTCAACTCATTTAATGTATCTCCATATATTTTTGCACGCTTTTTCTAGTTAAAGAACTAGTAGAACAGCATGCTATTGTTTTGTCCGAATGCCAACACCTCAGAATTTAGCAACAAATTCTGAATTGCGGTAACATAAGGTGCTCTAAGGTGATCCAAAAATGTTTTATTTTTAAAAACCACTTCTTCCACCTTGATCCTAATTGATATTAATAATTTCAATGTTGCTAAAAACCATCCGATGGTAGTAGAAACAACTTTGAAATTCATCAATAACACGGGAAACAAAATTTGATCATTCAATTCTTTAACCCATTGGAATTCCACCATATAAAAAGGATTGGCAGTAGAGAAATGTGGTCCTCCCTTCGCTGTAACAAAGTTGCTGTCAACAAGAAATGAGCCAGTTTGAAGCCGTTAATCTTCTAAACTAATTATCACTCGATTCTGTATAAACTTCTAATGATTACAGGATTCTCCTGTATGTAATGTCAATGGTCGGCGCATGCACCATTTCGCAACCGACGACAATATAATGAATGGTTATCAAAAACCCGAACGATTAATTGGATTGGTCCCTTGGATACCAGATCATGACTGGGACTGAATCGAAATAAGTTGATTGCAGGTTACCCTTTTCAGTCTATGTGATTTTTGTTAGCAAAATTATAACCGAAGACTCGTTGATTTACGATCGTTTGAGTTATGAATGTTCAATTTCTTGTTCAGTACTTAATTTTCGGCAGTACAAGTTTTACTCATCATTATGAGTAATAAGAGAATTTGTCGTTAAGTATAGAACCTTCGCATTCATGAAATTGTTACGTTTATGAAGACGAATTAAAAAAAAATGGGTAAATTGAAGGAAAATAAATATTTTATTGCAACAAAGTTTTAGAATACCTATGTTTTGTTGAAAATGCTTTTAATCAATAAATATAAAGAAGTATATATCTTTCCACATGTATTTCAAATAATTCATTCAAAAATTTTGATTTCCATTATATCTACTATTGAATTCTTATTCGTTCATGTTACATAATAATGTAGTCTTGATTTTTCAAAACTTCGAATCACTGCAAAGGAAAAATATAATGATATTTCATAAAGTCAGGTAGGTACTAGAAAGAATTTATTTTCAAATCTCATAAAAGCGAGTAGGTAACAATCACTTGATCGTAGGTAGAATTAAACTTTTAATTGATGATGTACAATCTTAATATTTTTCGTGAATCTCGCCCATGAGGATCGAAAATGTTGAACATTTAGGCGGATCTGATCGTGACTTTTTCCTTAAAAAATGATTTCAATGAAGAATCGTCCCTGCTCTCCAAATATTAACTACCATATTTCGTCGGATATTTTTTTACCGCCTGAAATACATCGGAAATTCACTTATGGAAATTTGTTTCGTGGAACTTCGGCATAAATACATGCCTACAAAGGTTTTTGCAACATATGGTGAGCCGTAAACGGCAATGTACGCCAATAAGTCAGACAGTACAATACAAGCTTTTTATTATATCCCATGTCCAGTTGGGCATATGTGGTCCAAAATGCCGCAATATTGTCGCATTGTGAAGTTGAAATGTTGTCGAATTTACGACTTGGTTTCAAGAAATGAGCATTCATACTTGGGTGGTACGGCGATGGTCCCCCATATTTTTGTTAGTCTGACATGGAAAATACTAATTTGAATTTACTGAGAAGTCTGCTCACCTAGTAAAGCTATTGGGAACTTATGAGAAGCGATACGCTCTCTGACAGCAGAAAACTGAATATATTCCATAGGGACTCTTATCGAATTTTAATTCTTAGTCCAGTAAAGGAAGGGCTGAAATCACTTTTTCTCGGAAAGAGCTGCATTTCTGATATGTTGATTGTTATAAGGAGAGAAACATGTGGTCAAAAATGCAGGTGTAAAAATTTTCAGGAACATTGAAAAATTCTTTTTTTCGGTTTTTCTGATATTTCCGCACATGAAAAGGTTTAGTGGGAAAAAGTTTCAAACAAAAGTTGTAGAGCGGAATACTCTAGTCCAAATTATGTACTTTACCGTGCTCGAAAGTGATGTTGTATGCTGATTATTAAGGTATTTCTCTAATGCGGCGTAAACAGTGAATTCGAAATTTGGCGCCTACCGAGCGGTCCTAGACATCTGAAGTTCTAGAACAGGGTAGGATACAGCACAAGTTGTCTGGAGAGTGTGATTTGAAATTCTTGGTCTATTAGAAAGAATAACAGCTCACTTGGGATATCAATAACATGTAATTATCGGGTTTAAACTCATTAGTTTGAAATCGATATTTAGGTGACGCATTGAAATGAATAATTGCCCCACCAAAATTTCATTTTCTCCAATAACTCGTTGACGGGATTTTGAATACTTACAAGAACAGATTATTATATAGTTAGTTATAGGGGAAAAACTTTCTCAACAATAATACTTTCATAAAAAAATTTAAAGAGAAATATAGTAATGCCATTATCATCGAACAACATCGTGGGAAGCAAGCGGTCTTCTTTTACGAATCTCCCAATATATTGGAGCTTAGTAAAGATTGGCTTGTATTCCCGATTCTCTCAGTAATTATCAAAAAAATTAAATTTTACGGATAGCTGTTCAAATCGTTGTAGCTGATATAAAAAAAATGATTATAACTATGAAATTTATCCCCTCTCAAGTAAATTCTTGGATAGCACTATATCTGAAATTCCGGAAAGTTTGAAAAGTCTCCTATTCCATTTACTAGATTCAAAATGTAGTGCAAGGAAAGATGTGAAACGTGATACGATAGCACATTCCATAATTTCCATTGTTCGTTCAAGAATATTCATTTCCAAATTTCAGTTAGCTGTAGGAACTTCTACAGAAAAACAGGTTCTCGCTTGATAATTGACATGATGAGTAAATTAGGAGTATCGGCTTCATACCACAATATTCAATTATATGAAGCTTCCGTTATTGTGCAACCTGCAAAATTAACGCATCCAAACTCTTTCATTCAATTCGTTTTTGATAACACAGATCACAATGTAAGTACGTCGGATGGTCATGAAACATTTCACTGTTTGGGGGGTATTAAAGTCATTACATCAGAATATGATGTTGAATATGAAGGAGGTTCCAAAAGGCTGATGGAAATGCCACCTGCTTCTATTTTAGCTTCACAAAAGCAGATATAATTGATACCATTCAGTTACACGAATCCTGATGAATTGAAGAGTGTAGAGTTCGTTGATAAATCAAAACTTCATATAAAAAGTGCAACCTGAAGTTCCAAAATCATATGTTGCGTATTTATGAGCATCGATATCGAAATAGAAAATATTCCAACATGGAAGGGTTTTCATGAAATTTTATCACGAGACGTTACATATATGATGTCGCATGTTAATTGTCTCCCATTCATTAATGCACCACCATCCAATTTAATCACATATCACACAGCTTTGCTCTATGCAGTTGAAGAAACGAAGAGAAATGAAAGTAGAACAACTTTTATAACATTCGATCAGCCTCCTTATTTCAAAGCTAACTCTATCATTGTGCAGTCGGATAATCCTGAATTTAGGAATATTGCTGTGAGATTAGAAGGGTTCCATTTATTGATGTCATATATGGGCGCCATTAGCTTTATCATAGATTTTATCATTTGAGCATCGGTGAACTGAGATATGAAATATTCATAACCCCAGTAACCCCTAGTAATGCTTCCTCCAACAGAGTCAGCATTGATTGAACACACCAGACAAGTTTATTATCAAATACAGGTTTGGCTAGGATGACGTCGTTGAAACCTGAACATTGGGTTGGCATAGATCACATTATATGCTACTTCCTAAAATGATGACCAAAGCAGTAGCTCTACAGGAATTATTGAATAATGAGATCAAATTCACCCACACCCTAGTTTTATTAGTTTCAGAAATTCCAGAAATTCACTCTTATTCTTGTTTTCATTGATTCACTTTTGTTAAAGTTATTTTGCAGCTGTAATGGAAAATGTGATACTTTTCGCTACAGTTGCAAAAAAGCAGGACTAAAATGTACAAGGTTCTGCAAAATGTGTAACGGCATAACTTGTGAAAATGTCTCTGACCTGATAAACAGAATATAAATGAACTCTGATGTCGATTAAGACGAATGGGATCTAGATGACGCTGAGGGAGATAATATCGATGCATTTAATTGAAGAATTATTAGTAAAAATGAAAAAAACAGTGTTTCCTGATATTATTCGATGCAGAAACTTTAATTATTATTCATTGATGCTATTGTTCTTCAAATAATCATTACAGTTTTTTAATTAAACTCTGCATCTAAACTGATGCAGAAAAATAATAGCAAGTGCCGAAAATCTATAATTTCTCTAAAAAACACAAAAAACTTGAAAATTAAGGGTGTTTGGCATGTTTTCGCTGTAGATGGCGCCACTGGTCAACAAATTTTTACTGATATGGGCTTTAATTTCTTCTTCTTGCACTCCAAGTGACCATTACCGTCATATAACTCATTAAAAACATTTGTAAATTTGATTAACTTTATTTGTATTTAAATTATAACATGTGACTTATATATGGTAACGTTGCTAGAAGAGGAAAAACCCTTTATTTCAATTGTTTTATGTATGCTTTCAATTTAAAAGGGTGAAGGGAATTTTTGTAAATAATATAATTTGTGAATTTGCAATAGTTAAAAATTTCAAATTTTGTTATTTGAATAAAATTACCTTAAGTGAAAGTTGAACTGTTAGGGCGAGTTGAAAAAGGTTCAAGAGTACTACCTGAGTTGGTTAGAAAGTGAGCATTTGAATAATTTTATAACAATTTATAAAATATAAAATATAAGATGAAAACTGCGATTTTGAAAAAGTTTAATTTTAAAAGTAATTGTGAAACTTAATAACGTTTAATAATTATAATAAACATCTATAATTTCAGCTTCGACTTTCAAAGAGGAAAGACGTGTTTTGACGAGCTTGATTTTAAGTTTGATTTTAAGCTTATTTTAATAAGTTAGCTTAGGAGAATCGCCAAGGTCTGAGCTGTATTTGAGGTAGTTTCAATTTATTATGCGGTAAAAACCATGAAAAATCCGCTTGCAGTAGCCTAAGATTTAATGCATTTACATTGCATCTCTAGGCAAACCGAACAATTGTAATTTGACGGTTGTAGCCCTGTGCTATATTCCCTCACCTCCAGGTTTCGTGGCGTTTCAGTTGGGCGTCGGAAAGTTTTTTGGGCATTTTTTTAAACACGTCTTCACTCGATTAAAGCTTAACACAAAATGACATAACGACTGCTTATAGGGGGGCATTTGCTAATAACGACCGCGCGCTTCCTTACTTGCGCCCGTGGCGACACGGGCTTTTCCACTAGTCAGTTATAGTTAGTGAGAAACATAATATTGGAAACCTAGATGGGGCCGATAGCTACGACAATAAATTTTGAGAATATATAAGATATCAATAACGTCCATATATGCGCAACTTTATTTTAGAATACGACAGATATCTTATGAGGTATAAAGTATTAAAAGCATTTTTTGAGAAGGTTTTGAACATTCTTCAGCGTGTAGATTTCTACGGAATTTTGCGAGCTCGTTTGTTTCAACATCATTCAATTACCTTCCAAGTTACAACTTGATCGGATGTATATTCCCGAGTTATTGAGGAAATAAAATTTCAGATGCTCATAACTCGTGCATGATTTAACAGATTTGACCGAAGGACGAACATGACCGAGATATTTGGGCAATTGACCTATTCTAAAAATATGAAAATTCTAGCTCATCTCTTTCGGAAGATAGAGAGTATACGACCGGCTGGAAGGACATATTCGAGTTTGATCTTGGTTAGTTCACCAGGAAGTCCTACCCAATTGATTATGACGATATTCGGCTGGATATTCGAAAATTACAGACATTCGGGAAGAACGATAGCACTATGTTCTACTAAAACAAGCGTGCAAAACCGAACTATAATGAGACCTTTCGAGAAATTGATCCGACCGTGCAGGTTTAGCAATCCACGTGATGATTCTTCGGAAAAGGATCTTGTAAAATCTTCAAAGAACTTATAAGGAGGGCGAATTTACTGAAAACAAAATTTCGCAAATTACTCTTGTTATTGTCAGTATGAATGTCAAAAACATTTAGAATAATCCAACAAAGAATACCGTATTCCTTTAACATGTGATGACTATTTCAACAGCAATCTTATGTTACAAAATAATTGTATTTATAATTCAAAAGGAACATAATTGAAAATATTTTTTCTGAAGACCAGATTAGAATATTTTGTGTTTATCAAACCGACAAACGTTACTAATATTATTAATTATCTATTTCCTGTGAGAATAGAAGGATTCAATTATTTAAATGATCGAAGCTCATTAGAATAATTTGAATATTATGAAATTCTGGATATGAATTACTTGAGAAGATTCAATAAGAGTTCTTTAGAATGAATGTAACGAGTACAGAATTTAGGGTTTGAAATTTTTGGATTTGGAACCCGATATCACCCAAGTAATTTAGTTGCCAGAAAATAGGTCATTGAAAATGAAGAAAAAGACTGACGTGAAGTAAGGCGCTTCTACGAGCTTATTCTAAAGTCTCTTCTTGTGAACAAGGACTCATCCAGGACTTTGGTTTGTATCATAATCTAGAAAAATATAATTTTCTTTATAACCATTCAAAATTTTGCGAATACCTGATGGATATCTTTAAAGATATCAAATTTTTAACATAAAGTTTTAGGGATTTCAGGCGTGATAATTCCCACGAATGCAGACATATGGGTTTTAGCCTCAATCAAACACCTTCGAAGTTACAAATTATTCATCGGCATATTCCAGGAGTTATTGAGTGAACCAAATTTCAGATGCTCATAACTCCTGAACTATTCGACGGATTCAACCCAATAACGAACTCGACCGAGAGATTTGGACAATTAACGTATTCTGAAAATATAAAAACTAGAAAATAGAAAGTATACGGCGGGTCTGCCGGTCGACTGGCAGAACATCCTGGAGTTTCGCGCTATTCATCTGTGTTCCCCAAAATTGTCTCAAATTCATTCTAAATATGAGGAAAACATAACACACATCTTCCGACATTCACGGGGTATTGTTCATCACATCTCTAACTAACCCAACAAAATGAAAAATCACAAGTCATTGAAGTTTCTTGTCCGAAAGAATCTATTTGGATTTGAATGCAAGAGTGAGAAAAGACTGAGTTTACAGAAACGTTTGAAGTCGTTCTTTGATAAGAGGCGTGTTTATTTACTTTTTATCGACTGTAAGATAAACTTGGGTCATTAATTCGGGCGCCCAGTTTATAATGTATCAAGTATGTGAGAGTCATAGACCTAGTAGTACTCACAACCATCGAGGGTGTTGCACTTAAAAGCTTTGAGTTACTCCGAGCTCTCTACGAACGGATAGATCTAATTACTGTCGATATTTGACCTTTTTTATGGCTCCTTTAATGGGTCTTGATGTAGCAAGTAAAGGATTTGAGGCGTTTAACGGCCATTTCAAGTCGACAACGTATCAAGTACATATACATCGCTAGATTGAACTATTTTATGATTTTGGGAAATTTATGGAACCTTTGCTATGGAAAAACCATTTTTTACTTCCTCCTAGTTAACCAGTTAGCCAAAAATGATCACAAACGATTGGGCTTAGACTATATAAGATAGACAAAGCATTCCTTTGTAAAATGTTGATTTGTTTTGGCTCCCTCATTGAAAGTCTCTTGTGAAACCTCACCCGGCAACACCACATAAAATCTTTTTCCATTTACTCGGGTCACAATATCTTCATGGTCAAAATGATCTGAACTAGTGAAAATTGCTTTCTTTGGGCAAATACTTGACCATCCCAAAGAGAAGCCCAAAGTCTTCTGTTTTAATCGTTATCTGGGAACCTTGATTCAAGAAAACCTCATTTTATCTTATAATAATCTCATTGAAAATTGAGGAATTGGACCTATGTTCCTTCTAATATCGATATATGCTAATGTTTTATTAGTTTTTCTGTGAATTGCAGAGAGCATTCAAGTGAAAGTTTTCTTTGCATAGTATTTTCTTTTATCAGCTCTTTGAATTAACCGAATCGAATTCTGAAAGTATTATGTACCTTTTTCAAAATACGCGATTCAATTCTTTGTTATGGAATCATATTTTGGGGTAGTTTCTCTCACGTTGAGAGTATTTTTGTAGCTCAGAAAAAAGCATTACGAACCATGCTACGTATGGGATATAGAGAGAGTTTTAGAGGTGTATTTAAGAAATATAATATTTTAACTGTGTATGGGGCTTATGTTTACAAACTGCTGATCTTTTTCAGTATGAATAGCCATTATTTTGCAGATTTAAAAAATTCAAATAATACCATGAGGATTTTTTCTTACATATTACCACAGCATAGTTCACTTCTGAGAGGTAGATCGGTTGCGTGTATGGCAGTAAATTTATTCAATATCCTACCAAAAGATTTGAGGAATATATCTGATCATTCCAAATTCAAGAAATCTCTGTATGGATTTATTCTAGATTGTGAACCAAGTGAATTTAGAGAATATTGCAAGGTTTGATGTTTAATTTTTCTTTTCTTTTGTTCAACTCAAGGTAGATGACTTGCTTCAAATTTTATTCTTTGGTGCAATCTTTTGAAGTCAATATATGTTATTATTATTATTATTATTATCATTATTATTATTATTCAATTAATATTTAAGTAATTTATCAACTAACCCACTGATTTATCGGTTTTTCTACATTTAGAGAAAAAATGAAAGTTTTTTGTGAAAATCTTATTAGCATAATTAAGCACAGAAGTAACACAATTGTTCAAAATAATATTGGCAGAGAGAATCGAAAGTGCTGGGCTAACTTATTTCTGGTTTTATAGTATATCAGAAAATAATATACATTTTTGCCAAAATATTAACATCACAACTTCACATATGCCAAGCACTATTTTTTTTGTCTAGAAGTATTGATTAAAAAAAAAGTGTTGGATTAGCTTTGACATATATTTCGAGGATTTTCCGAAAATTGTGAGGTATTACTATGATAATATTCACAGCACAACTTAGCACACATGTAAATTCTCACAATCCTTTGCAGTAACAATAAACAAAAGTGCTGCGAAAACTTACGTCATTTCTCGATATGAAAGTAGTACCAACATGAGAATCTATAACAGCATTGAAATGACTAGTTATTGAAGGAAAAATGAGAAGTAATTTATAATTATTTATCTTTACCTATTTAATTCTGTTTTTGACAACCAACTCATTGACCAAAAAGGTTTTGAACAATTTTATTCATTATTGAGAATGCTGAATTTAATGCATCCATTTATGTCATTAAATTTCTGTCCTCTATTTGGAAAAAATTCTGAGAATTATAGGTCTGATTATGGCACTAGTTGGCCAGAAAATTTTATTATTCAATGCCTTACTCGGGTTCACATTAAAAGTTGAACTTACTCAATTCCCAAATTGCTGAGTTACGCCAAGACTGTCTTTTCGGAAATGTTTCCTACAATAGTTTTTGAAATAATCATTCTTTCATATGGTTAGTACGTTATATGTTCTTCCCTTCTTCTTGCCACCCAAGTACAAACTGCTGAACTGCACCCATTCACAAGAAGCAATTTACCAAAGGAAGTTATAAATTCGATAAACGACATTTATACCTCACAATGAGTCAATTTCGCTTTATTTTGGGCCACATATACGGAGTCAATTTATTACAAAAAGTTACATTGTAGATCTTGAGTTATTGCCGCACATGACCGCTCGTAGTTCGCAAAAAAACACATATACCTCATGTATTATGCCGGTCTTCATTGAATCAAATTTCCATAAGTGAATGTTCGATGTTTTTTACTTGCAAAAAAAAGGTACAAGCATAATCTACGGATCAAAGAAGGTAACGCTTCATGATTCTGCCTCCGAATTCATAGGCGTTCGTACGAATAGCAGCGTTAGCCAGGCCATACATAGGGATTATGTTATTAAAGTGAAATTTACCGGAATTTTTATGACGAAGTAGATTTATTCTCGGTTATTACGCTGTTGAGAGAAAATTTAAATGTTTGGCAACTAATAACAACGAACTGTGGTATTCAAAAGAAATGAATTTTTTTAAAGGAATTTGAAGAAAGATTTCCGTAAGTAAAGTTTTTCAAATTATTATTATTAGTCAAATTATTTGGTGAATTTTCTGAATACCAGGTTCAACTTTTAAAAGATATTTGATTATTACTTCACGCTAGAAACTCACCATTTCGTTCGTTACAAAAAACCGATGAATTTTTGTATGGAATTCCACTTGCTTTATCATATACGTAATAAACAATACATATCGCTAAGGAATATTATAACAAAGATTCAATATTCCGATAAGAATCTTTAAACAAAACCTGATCAATGCCTCCACCATGATTATAAACATCTTTTCCCCATTATATAGCATAATTCCCATTTTGATCTACGCCAATGGATTCCCTCTTTCTCGCTTGAATGTTCATTTCGAACTATATGTCGGTTTTAATGAAACAGTTTAAAGAAATAGTGAATGTACCGTGTCAGGTGTACCACCATTAAGCCGGGAAACATGGTGGATGTACATAAAAGCTGGCAAAGGCAACGGAAATTTGAAATATCGCTCATGTCGGCTGATATGAAGAAAACGCTAAGCACTTGCCGTACAGTCCGCGATTTCTTTGAAAGCGTTCATAATAATGGAACTCTTGACAGTAACTTACGGTAACTTGAGCTCCTCACTAGCGACTTCGGTATGAGATTACATTCTTATCAAAGTGATCTAGTTGTCGAGGTATTCAAACTTTTTTTAACCCTTCTGAAGATTTATCGTAGAAACGTTTGTGGATATTCCGTCCACATGAAAGAGGTTATTAAAACAGATTTGCATTAAATTCGATACTGCCACTTTGTGTGTGGAGTAACCCCATCATGTTGAAACCATAAAATAATAATAACAATAATAACAACAACAATTTAATTCAATATATAAATATGTAATTTTCAAGTTTATTTCTGACACTGAAAAAAATGATCGATGAGCACAAATGGAACTCCATGGTCGTCATCACAATGATCTAAATCAACCCATCTCGACAAAGAGGAATCAAACAGATGGGTGAAAGATGGTGTATTATTCCCAGAGACTAAAGGATTCGTGTTGGCTATACAAGATTAGATGATCAACACCCCAAAATTTTGCCATATACAGGGTGAGTCTATGACCACTGCGTTAATTTTAACCATAGATTCTTGACGTCAAAAGAAACATATTTTTCCTATTACATTTTTCCAAATTTGGCCCCGTTCAAAAGATATAGGGTGTTGAAATTTCATAAAGAAATTGCATTTTCACCTGTAATATTCAAACGACAATATCAATTGAAATGATCTCCTGTAGAAGGTTTTTGATAACAGTCATTCATATTTTGGCATCATTAGATTTATTCTATTTCTTGTGGGTTTCTCACTACTACTCTATAGATTGGTTAAATTGTATGAAAAACAAATATCGCTTGAACTGAAGGTCCGTATCTTGTAATTCCTGGAATCATTAGTCTTTTTTGCAGATAAAATCATTCTTCATCTTTCCTCCTGAATTGCAGCATTCTTGAGATATTTGATGTTGAAAGGAATTAAATCGATATAATTTTGTCCAAATTTTCTGATTTTCCCAAATCCAACTCTGTGCTGAAATGATTCAATAATCAGATTTGTTCAATGTTGCCATATTTTATGTCTTTATTAAATATTTCTACAAAAGGTTGGGGAAATCTCTCCAGTCTATGGTTCCACCACTAAACATTATAGATGAAATTAACCACTGAACAATTTTTATCTCACATTCACCACAAAATCTAAATTGCCATTTGCTGTATTCATTGTTAATGATATCTAGCACCTTGTTTAATATTTAATCCATAGTAATATTCCATAATAAATAGAGAAAAAGGTTTCCATCACTCACATAGGTACTTCGGTATATTTTCATGATGACCGTTGAAATACAGCCTTGGCCAAAAGTATTGAGCACCCATGTCACCTTCCAGTTTTGTGAACAGGGTCAAACCGAAATAAAATGAAACAATTCCTGTATGTTTATATCATTATTTATTAATACATAATCAATATTTTGTGGGTCCACCTTTTTCATTAATTACGGCAGAAATTCTTTTTGGCATCGAGTTCACTAGTTTTCTACAGTCTTCAGCCGTTATCGCGTTCCACTCCAGACGCAAGCAGAGTTTTAGCTCTTCTTTGTTGTTTATAGTGTGGCGCCGGACTCTGCGCTTTAATAAACCCCATAAATGCTCTATGGGGTTTAGGTCCGGAGACTGTACAGGCCAGTCCAGAAGTTCAATGCAATTTTCTCGAAACCATGTCATCGAGCTAGCAGACTTGTGGCACGGCGCGTTATCCTGCTGAAATTTAACGCCATCCATATTTGTGTCTCCAAAAAGTGTGTTGAATGAATGCAACAATGCAGATTCTAGTACATTTATGTACTTTTTAGAGTTCATGCGACCCTTAGACACGATCAATTCGCCAACTCCAGAATCAGTCATGCAGCCCCAAACCATTATGCTGCCGCCACCGTGTTTTACAGTTAGTACTACACACCCTGGTTTAAATTTTTCACCTACCCGGCGACGCACAAAGATCACACCAGGTGTTCCAAAAATCTGCAACAACGAGAAAAATATTGAGCCCCGAGAAAAATATTAAATTAAAATAAAGAGGCATTTTTTTCAAACTGTTTATGAAATATTATAAGGACATTAAATTAACTAACTCACCTCAAATTTGATTCATCTGACCACACGACATTTGACCAATCTTCTGCAGTCCAACTTCGGTGTTTTAAAGTTTGTATAAATATATCATATCGAGCTTTCTTGTTGTCATCCGAGAGCCATGGCTTCTTTCTGGCTTTACACCCTCTCAAACCAGCTTCCTGAAGTCGTCTGCGAATTGTGCGAGCAGAAATTGATGGTGTAATTTCTACTGACAATTCAGCAGCAAGCTCGGAAGAAGTTTTTTTCCTATTTTTTAACGACTCTCTCAATAACTGACGATCTTGATGACCTGTAGTGATGCGTTTGCGTCCGGTTCTAGGCGTATTCCGATGAGATCCGGTAGCAGAGAATCGCTCAATAGCATATTGCACAGATCGGCGCGAATTTATTTATTTGAACAGGAACTCTCACAGAAATTTTGGAAATCTCTGTTTGCTCAACAAAATAAAGATCAAATTCACCCCAACAAATTGCTCCATCACTGCTCTTTTATACACTTGAACCTGTATCTAACGTTTTTCTCAAGTGCCAATTATAAAAACGCATCATTCTCAGAAAAAACTGAATGATATCGCACAAGAATATAGAAGAGTGCCCTCGACGATCAGGATACTGTGGAACATTTAAAGTCAGGTAGTGTATCATAGGATAATTAAAATGATTATTCAAAATCCGAAATAAAAAGATACAATCGAAAAACACCCTCCTATTTTGTAGACTCATAATATTGTGCTTTCTCAAACTATCACCGTAATTGCACATCAACTGGGAGCGATCAAATCTATAATTAAAAGTCTTTATGAATTTCCTTTGCACTCTCTCAATCCTATCATTGTACTTGTGATAAAATGGCGACCAAATAGGAGTATACTCAAATGACTTCTCACAAGAGAGAAGTAAAGAGACCTGAGAGTTGCCGCATTTGTGAAATCCTTAGTTACACGGAATACAGAACCAAGCATTTTGAAAGCCCTAGAAACAGTGCTATCTATATATGAGAATCGAAGGAAAATTTGGAATCGAGGACTATTCCAAGATCCCTAAACTCTGTTCAGAACCTTTCCATCACAAAGAGGAAATCTGATAACGTCAATCTTCCTCGTGAATGTTATATGACAGCACTTATCTATATTTAAATCAAAATATCTCTCCGCGCAGAACAGGACCAATCGATCAATATCCTCCTGAAAAAGTACAAGATCCTGGTAAGACCGAATACTTCTGTAAAATTTCAAATCATCTGCAAACAGCTCAAAAAGCGTATATAGGAAACAGTCTGCAATGCCATCGATAAAAACTGCAAACAAGGGAGGACCAAAGTGGGAACCTTGTGGTACGCCGGATGTTACATGCATAACCACAGATGATATGCCGTTCACAACAACAAACTGCTGTCTATCCGAAAGATAGGATTCAATCCAATTCAACAATGTTCCCACCACACCAAAGTCATCCAACACAGCCATCAAAGTGGAATGATGAACCCTGTCAAATGCTTTAGTCATATCGGTGTAAACTGAGTCCACTTGATTACCTTTGTCGATGTTTTCTGTGATATAATCGATGTAGGGTGCTAAATTAGTTAATATGGACCTTCCTTTGAAAAAACCGTGCTGCCGATATGATAGTTTAGGAGAGATCTGCTGAAAGAAAAACTCGGTTACGATCGATTCGAAAATTTTACCGAAATGACTGAGAATAGAGATAGGCCTGTAATTACGGACCTCGGCTTTTTTACCCTTCTTGAAAATTGGGACAATTTTAGCTAATTTCCATTTTTTCGGGAATTTACCTTGGTTTAGAGAATGGTTAAAGATTATCTGTAGTGGCTCTGCCAACAGTTCACCACAGGATTTTATGAAAATGGGTGGTATCAAATCCGGTCCTGCCCCCTTGTTTTTGTCTAAATTATTTATCTTATTTTTAATTGAGTGAATATCTATATAGTTGAGGGCTATCGTTGAAGTGTTCATCAATTTTTTCTTATAGAGTACAGGTTTTTCCGAAGATTCGAAAACACTTCCAAAATAGGTAGAAAATGCATTAGCTATAGAAAAGTCGTCATCAAAAGTTGAATCATTATAAGTCATTACTGGAGGCACTTTATCACAATTTTTTAAAGAACTCACATGAGTCAAAAAGCCTTAGGATTACTTTGGATATTTTTTCAATTGAAGAAATATGAGATTTATAATCGTTTTTAATCAATAATTTACATTTATTTCTTAGCCTGATGAAAATTTCTTAATCGATCGTATTCTTAAATTTTTATATTTCTCATGATACTTGGCTTTGTCCTTAATGGTAGTAATAGTTTCTCTGGAAAACCAGAAAGGAAACTTGGCATTTCTATCAGGTCTCTTCGGCACATACTACTTGAGAATGAGCTTATCGATAAAAGAATAAAAACATCAACACGCACATCAACATCCGAGGCCGACAATAGCTCCCCCCAATCAGTCTTGGATAACTCATCTTTGATTTCTTCATAATTAGCGTTGAAGAACTGAAACTTAGAACGTATTTTGAGAGGACTCTTAAGGACAGCTACTTTAACACAAATATCTAGAGATGGATGATGAGCCCTCGGCCACGAAAGGCGACGCACTCCCCCGAACCTCTACTCCATCACGGTTACATAAACATAAATCCAATACTCTCCCATTAACATTTGAGACTCCATTGAATTGATATAAACAGTTGAAAGAAATGAAATCTTTAAGAGCATTATATACATCATTATTTACTACATTACATTCCAACCCGGTTCCACCCTCGAAATTCCAGGAGAAATCTGGAAGATTAAAATCTCCAACCATTACAAATGGAGCATTAGGGTTCGATTCCAATCGAGAAGTAACTCTTTCAAAAAAATGAAAGTAATCATCTAAACAAGTTTTTGGCGGGAAGTAGCAAACACACAAAAGAAATTTTCTCTCATTTTCCGTCATAGTGATCTTCACCCACAAATCCTCAATCACAGACTCACCACTCAAATTAGTCAACATCTCCGCCCTCACACTCGCCGATACACCCACTAAAACTCCACCACCGTCCTTTTTGACGCCACTTGGATCATGTCTATCTCTCCTGAATATGTTATATGTATCTGAGATAACCTCCGAACTGTTTATGTGAGGTTTAAGCCAAGATTCGGTAACGCAGATAACATCATAATCCGTGCTCAAAGAAGCTGTATAAAAATCACCAGTTTTCGTCCTTAAACCACGACAATTTTGATAATATATGCTAAGGGGAACACTCATTGAACTATGTGTCGCTCACTGTAAGATTATAAGGAATTAGTTGGATAACTTCTGCAACTGATTCTCTGACGTCACATGGACTATCCTAGATCCTTCATCCTTTCTCAAAAGAATTTTACAGTCTTGAGTCCAACAGAACTTAAATGCGTTTGTTTTTGCAAATTGCCTAACCACGTAGAATAGCTTCCTGTTGTGGGCTGTCAAACACTCATTGACATAGATATTTGAAATGGGACCTTTCAATCCAATGTCCGCAGTGTTTAGACTCTTGTGCCTTTTATATGCTTTCATAAATTCGTTTCGATAGAGTTTGGTTTTAAAGTTAATAATTATGGGACGAGGTTTTTCTTTAGACGTAGAATGAACTCTATAATAGTTTTCTACACACATATCCAGGGAAGGAATTCCCAACTTCGACGAAATGTCCTGGATTATTGTACTAACATTTTCATTCCTCGCTTCAGGCACACCCACTATCTCAAGATCCCTTTGTTTTAATTGTTGTTGAATATCATTGAGCTCCTTCTTCATGCTCATATTCTCATTTCGCAGAAGACTAAGTTCGGAATTCAAATCAGAAACTTCCTTTCCGAGGCTCATGACAGATTTAAGCTGCTTTTCGATATCCTGCATCTTATCTCCATAAAAATTTAAAGAGTTAATGAATTCACTTTGTTGTTTATTCATCCTTGCTAAATCAAGCATAATTTGATCAAGTTTACTTTCAATGTTGGGCGTCTTATGACATTCGGAACACGCTGTACATACCCATTTGAATCCACCTGTTTCCGATAACTTTACGAGATCGGAAGAAAAACCAACACAGGTGTAATGCACTTCTGATACGCATTGATAACATTTCGTACCAGGTTTATTTCGGCTTATCGGATTGTCACATTTAGCACAATTTGTAGGCATCCTGCACGATAAAATGTACGTTAGAATATTCTAATCAAGTTTTATTTTGATTTCAAAAATACAATTGAAATCGTACAATTGAAAAGCAGCGTTCTTTAGGAATAAAATGAACCAAACTAGAAAATTATTATCAAACTTAAACCACTTCACAGAAGAAAATTCCGGGAGCGATCAAAACACATACGATCGTCAAGACCACACATTAAAGAATAAACAGTTTTGGAAATCTCTGTTTGTGATTTCCCTTGTTCATGCAGAACCTGTATCTGCACACGTTTTTCTAACGAAAGTTCGTTTCTTTTTGGCATATTATAACGATATCACTCCAATCTTCCGCAAACAATCACCAAAAGCAAACTAAACGACTGGATGTGTCCACAACGAAGGGCAGTAGCGAACTGATAAATAAAGACAAAATGTGCAAATATAGCAAACTTTATGGCACCCAGGTGTTTTATTGCTTTTAATCCTTAAACAACAGCTTTGTTTTTCCCACACTAGCCGTGCACCTGCGAAATTTGTTAGGGTGCTCAATACTTTTGGCCAAGGCGGTAGGTAATGTATTTTCTGCCAGGACCTGTTAAATTGAAGAGTTGTCTTTATGAAGAGCTGTTTCTTTATAGCTTCAGACTTTCAGGGTTCATCAAATTATATCTATTCTAACATAAAAATGTTTCAAATAAGCATGTTATAATAAATAATTATGTGAGTAGTTTCCAGCATATTTGAAAAAACAAGTTAGAAGTAATTTTTATCTTTTGAGATCGATGAAGTCCGTCATCTCACTTCAGTTCTTTTCTACATTCGTTCACAATGCTTCCTAATAGCTATTGAATATTCGGATTCCATCCACCTCCATTAAAAACTTTTTTTTCAACCCCACAAGCACCATCGCTCAGACTTCGATGAAAACCTAGTCTGTTCTTCCTCTCCCAGCTGTTATCGCATAAAACCCCCGCAACAACTCAATAAATAGGCGGAATCAACTCATCAGGACCTTATTCAGCGAGGTGCGGAACCTCTAGAAGTCGATTACGATATGGTCTTCGAATTACGATACATCCGAGATATGGAGGCGCGCAAACGGGGTCGTCAATCATGTTCCTGTCAAATTAACCGTCGTATTTTCGGCGAAAGGGCTGCACCTTTCGATATAAATGGGCATATTGACTGACTGCATTTCGTGGAAGCAATTTCCTTTCTTTGTGATGAACGCATTTTATGCGGAATATTAATCAGGATGTTTGATGGTATGCCATATGGCTTGGCTACGAATACAGGGTGATATGTGATGCTTGTATGCACGAAAAGTCTATATGTATAGTGTATAGGTGGTTCACTGCGGAAGAATAATAACCATTTTTCTACAATCGATATGATAAGTAAGCATTTTCGCTCTTAATTAATAACGCAAGTAACATCTTGTCGCTAGAGCGACAAAATAACGAAAATAGAGAAAAGCACTGATTTGATGTTGAGAATTTTTCCGTGGTAGTTATTTCGAGTAATTACAATAAATGAATTTTCTCTCTTCAGTACCTTGCACCTTGTTTTAGAATATACCATTATTCACGTGCAAAAAATCCTTATGATCCTAGTAGTTATCGACCAATCAATTTATTAAGTGTTCCTTTCGAGATATTAGAAAGGTTAATTCTTTTTGGAATTGAATTTTCTATAGAAAATGCTCTACAAACTCTCCAGGGAGGCTTTAGGAAAAATAGAAATTGTTCAGATCAGGTTCTCAGCCTTACAACTTTCATAGAATCAGGCTTCAATAATAGGTTGAAAACAGGAACTGCTTTCAATGATTTATCTACAGCATATGTCTTTGTGTGGAAAGATGGATTAATTTTCAAACTCTATAACTATCTGAAATGTGGGAAAATGGTAACACCTTTAGAAAATATGTTACTGATAGAAGGTTTGGTCTTTTATTTCGACAATAAGAGTAGCAATCTCAAAACATTGGAAACAGTATGTTCCACAAGGATCAGTTCTAGCTCCTTTACTTCAATTCATATCTCAGTAATTTACCCACGATATTATCCCATTTGTTCATGCTGATGACATTGCTATATTCGAATTTCCATACTTTGGAAAACACGCTGTCATTTGATTTGGCAATTTTAAAGAATTATTTTATTGAGTGGCGATTATGTCCAAATCAACAGAGGTATCTTGTTTCCATCTGAGTAATCATGAAAAATATAGAAAATTTGCTGTAAGTTTCAATGATTATAATAATAATAATAAAGGGCCTTTATTATGTATTTTATAAAATACAATTCAGAGGCGGAGTTTAGCTTACGCTATTCCACTCAACCTCAATTTTACGATGAAGACCATAAAAAAATACAACATACATATAAAGCAATCAGTAAAAATAAACAAATCATGTACAAAAATGAAGAAAAAAGATTTTTACTCAAAAACAAGATACATGATATATGCAAGCAAATTAACATTATTGGCGTAATAATAAAAAAGCTCTCAAATGCTTCCTCAGACCATTCACCGAATAACATTTAAAAAAGTTATGAAAGCTGTTATAAACACTAACCGCCTGATATGTGAAAGATCGCTGAAACACGGCCGACCTAAACCTTGGCAACATAAGCCAATCCCTATGTCTCTATGTCCCTATGTCACAGATACACCATGGGCATCACCTCGAAATACCAACTTCTCACGCAAATATGGAGGGCCAGATGTTGACAAAATCCTACAGACCAAAGCAGCCAACTGCAAGACAAATAAAACATCAACTTTCAACCACTTGAGTTGATTTATTCTACTAGAAATTCTGTCAAATTTTCGTAGACCAAATATGAATCGACAACACGCATTCTGGACTTTCTGCAGTCTGTACTTAGTGATTGAATCCAGGCAAGGATAAAACACAACGAATCCATAACTCGCAGAGGTATTTGCGCGAACGAAAACGCAAAATGCGTCGATACTTGTATAGATGTCTAAGAGCAAGAAACGACCTCCTTATCAACATCGAAACATGTTCAACAAATCTCAGCCTACAGTCAGAGAAAATACCTAGATTTCTACAGCTCTCAGCAAATGGAATTGATTCATCTCCAACTTTAAGTATAATCTGATCAGATCTGACCCGACTCCCCCGATTAAAGAGCATTGAAATGCACTTCCGTGTACTCAGCTTAAGGTTGTTGGCTTTAGAGTACTCAGCTATCCTGGATAAATCCTCATTTATCCTCAAGACCGCATTATCGACGTCAGAGGAATGAAAAGTTAACCGCAACTGCACATCGTCGGCATAAAAATACATTATTACGTGCATAACGACTTTATAAATGTCGGCAATATAAATAAAAAAAAATAAAGGTCCCCACTCGAACCCTCTGAAACCTACCAAAAAGATGTGATCTAAAACACCTCAAGGCATTCTCATCAAATCCATAAAAAGACAACTTGACACATAATAGCTCGTGGTCGAGGGTGTCAAAGGCTTTAGCTGTTGCAATATTCTCGCAACAAAGGACAGTTCTTGGAATTTGGGGTAGCGGCCGTCACTTCCAAGAATGCCTTCTGTCGGACGGAATTTTGGAAATCCCTAAACTTAGCTACCTGAACTTTGTTCACGTCCGACCTCTTCTAATCAAGTAAATTCATTCTCTCTACACCTCTCAAGGGGGTAAGTAAGTTCTACAAGTAAATTCTCTCTACACCTCTCAAGGTGGTAAGTACGCCTACAAGTAAATTCATTCTCTCTCAAGACGCTCTTGTGCACAGTATCTTCAAGTAAGCTCTCTTTTATCAATTTACTTTTCACGACTCCATAACGGCACTCAGAACTACAAGTTCCTCTTAAAATCTCTCAAAATAATCTGTTTTTGGGTCAGTTAGCTACCCTAGTTCATGTGTATGTGATTTACTCAGTTGAAATTCTCTACGTAAAAGAAAAAGGTTGTGAATTGTGAATCTGTGAAGCAATTACATATCGTCAAGGCACAATTCATCAGTGGAAATTTGAGAAGCTTTATCCAAAGCGCCTGCACCTTATTCTGAGAAATCTACCCTCGACGATTGAAGCAGAGCTGTGGTGAACTCCAAACAACAAATAAGGTCAGATCTCTCTATCATTTATATTACCAGAAGTGCCTAGATTGAGCAAAGAGTTTCAAATCCTTGGTTATTATAGACACCTAAAAACTCTTTCTGTGAGTGTAAACTCAAGTGCCGAACATTGTGTAACTATTCTTATCTGTGAATACATAATTCTATTTTAACTACAAACTTGTTTTTATTCACCTTGCAAACATCTTTTCTACCAAAGATAATTTTTGGATCTACTGTTTTAGTATAACCAGCGACTCAGGAAGTCCGCTGCCCTTCATTAAGCGGGTGATTATTATTATTTCTAATTTTGTACCCGCACATTAGCAAAATCTAATAGGGCCAATATTGTTGTATTTCCCTCATCCATTGCCCTGAAGACGTCATCAGTAACATTCAACAAAAGGGAAGTTGTACCAAAACCCGCTCTAAAACCAGATTGATGAGCCGTGACAATATCAGATTGAGTGATGAACTCGTATATTTGCCTATACAATATTTTCTCGAGGACCTTTGACATCCTATCGAACATAATTTCTATCCTAAATACTTAGGAGTTAAATCAGATTCTTTTCTCAATTACAAGGCTCATTTAAATGACCTGAGCCTAAAACTGAAAACTAGGAATAATATTGTTCAGAAATTATCTCTATAGCCCTAGTCTTTTCTGCAGCTGAGTATTTTTGCTCTGTTTGATTTAAGAGTGCACATACACAAAATATCGATGCACAATTGAATACACCCATGAGAATGATTACTGGCACCATGCTGATTTTAGCAAAGCTTTTGACAAAGTGTCCCATACACATCTTTTGGCGAAGCTGCATGGGTTCGGTATTTCTGATGGTTTGCGACAGCTCTTGGGGTCTTATCTGGATGGCAGACGGTTGTATGTGGAATATGAGGGTGTAAAATCAATCAACTTCATAGCCTGTTCTGGAGTTCCACAAGGTTCCAACCTGGGGCCTCTTTTGTTTCTCATTTTTATTGACGATGTATGCGATACATTAATATCGATGAAGCTCCTTTTCGCAGATGGTCTCAAGTTCTTCAGGATAATTGTCAACACAGCTGATTGTCGCCTACTGCAAGACGATATTGGGCGCCTCTCAGAATGGTGTTCCGCTAAGGAATGCCTTTGAATATTGAAAAATGTAAGGTCATGAGTTACTCCAGGAGGCGGTTTCCTGTTGAGTTTGAATATACAAGATTGGAGGGGTGACATTGGTGAGGGTTGTAGAAACTAAAGACTTGGGCGTTTTGTTTGACAACAGGCTTTCGTTCGTCCCGCACATTGAGAGCATTATTTGCAACGCAAATAAGTCAATGGGCTTCCTTTTTCGCAACTGCCGGGAATTTTCACTTATAATACCACAAGAGCTTCAAAATTATCGGGTATTTCCCGATAGGTTCGTTGCAAACAAATGAAGGAGTCAAGTTTTTCAGGTTAAAAAATTTTCCTGAAAAACTTGACGATTTTATTTGTTTGCAGGGAACCTATCGGGAAATACCAGATAATTTTGAAGCTCGTGTGGTATTCGGGGGATTATTTTTCTGTCCCAAATGTCAGCCAATAGAATTGCACCATGAGACGAAATGTACAGTTAACAAATAAGAATTTCATAATGAATAAAACAACATTTAATTAAGAATCAGGGTAGTGCAATTAAAAATACAATTGTTGTAAACATTGGTGCATGTTTTCTTCACGTCAGAGTTATCGGTAATGGTCCCAGAAGAGGTAGATGGCATGAGGTTTATGCTGTTGATGGCATTTTCTGCAGTAGGCTCACTCCTTCGCAGTTTCTTGACAATTAATTCGTGGTGTTCCTGGTCGAGTTGGAGATACGGCTTGATGGAGTTACTGTTGGCATGTCCAGTTATTTTGATTATCTGCTGCTCTCCCAGGCCCGATTTCGCTAGATTGGAGACGGCTGTTGCACGACTGGAGTGATTGGTGATTTTTTGTTACCAAGGTCAAGCCCAGCTTTTTGTGCTGACTCCTTAACCCACTTTGAAATCGTGTTTTGGCCTACTGGGAATCCTTGTACCACCTAGTGCCTGGAACTATATTCCAGCATGGATTTTGGGTCAGGAATAGTCTGTCGCTCTTGATATTGACATCTCTCTTCTCTCTCAATTTCTGGAACAGTCTCACTGGGCACTTGTCAGGGATTTCCCGATTCTCCACCAGCCACTTGCTGTCTGATAATTTTTTATCACCACCTTGTGTGGTCTTGCTGAAAATTGGATTGTATTCAATTCTCCCAGTTGTTTCCCCATCATTTCGCTGTTCTGCCTTGAAGTGATGTATTGACGCCATGCTGCCCTCACCACCTCTCCAAGCCAATTTCACTGATATTATCATGAATAATTTTTTCTGGAGGCCATCAGGAGTTTCCTCGTCCCAAACAGTGGTCATTGCATCCCAATCTTTTTCCCTTCAACGCTGCTGCACTTGCCCTCCGTTTTTCCGGAATAGATTGTAAAGCCTTACGCTTGGCATCACGAGCTCCTCGAGCGGTCTTGAATGCAGCATCCGAAAATGGGTTGATTTTGATGTCGAAATCGTTCAAATACTTTTCTTGAAGTAATTTGGCAGTCTGATTCCACATTGTTTTTATTGTACCTTCCTTATAGTCTTCTCCGTCCATTTTCTTCATATTGTAAGCGTAATCTTTCATAATGTTTGCCAATTGCGCTTCACTCGTTTCAGCACTCAATGTGTATTCCCTCTCAGTACAAAAAGTAGTAAATTGGTTCCAAACTTTTTTTTTTTTGCTTTCTCCGTATTAATGGGAACATTTCCTTTGACTTTTTTATCGATGGTGGACAGAGAACAAACTCCAAATCGACTCATTTTCATGCAAAATCTCCAATTTTCACAATTGAATTCAACCTGTCAGTTTGACGTGTGCTTAATTTGACTGGATCATGTTTTATTTATATATAGCAACTACCAGAGAAAATTTTCAAAAAATTATCAGTATAATATCATGTAGGTTGTACCACGTGACGTCGAATGGTGCAATTCTATTGGTCGATATTTGGGTCGGAAAAATAATCAAATTTAAAAGCTGTACAAGCGGTGTATTTCCGCTTAGTTCGAAGTAAGCTAGAATACTGCAGTGTTGTACGGAATCCATACCACAATAAATATATTACAGCATTGGAGTCCGTTCAAAGAAAATTCTTGAAATTTATGTATTTCAAGAGGTTTAAGGCTTATCCAGTTCATCCCGACCATCGCTCTTTGCTGAACGAGTTTGATTTCACTAGTCTGAGGAAGCGAAGAGAAGTTGCTGATGCGATTTTTGCTTATAAATTAATTAATAACATTATTGATTCAGCATCGTTACTTTCTCTTCTGGATTTCAACGTGCCTCGACTCTCCTCAAGATATAATTTAACCTTCAGAATTAGCGTGCCGAGTTCACAGCACCATTTCCACAGCCCTGTGGGGTCGATGTGTAGAAGCTTGAATAATGTTCCTTCAGTAGATGTTTTTTTCATGTCAGTTGGTGAGTTAAGCAGGCACTTGTATTGTCTATTTGAAAATTGAGTTGCTGATAATTTTTATTTGTCACCAACTGTCATTTTCTGTGTTTGTTTATATAAGATATTTTAATGCATTATTTACTCCTGCAACTGGGCTTATTATGCCTGTTGGATGTAATAAATAAATAAATAAGATCTACACCGGTTCATTGGTTACCAGTTTAGTCTGACATTGTCCCTTCCCATATTCGCAGACAGACTGCAGCTCTGAATTCTTGGAGCAAATATCATTCTTCTCCTAATTTATTACCTATTATTTCATACATTCCACAAAATATAATTCCAAGATTGAAGTCACGTAAACCATTCTGGTATAATACGTTCTTCGATATGAACATTGGCGATAAAGAATTATGAAAGCTGGATTGGAACTCTTATAAAATGTTCAAAAAGAATCTCATTTCTGATCCTTCTGAAAAAGTTCCATGTTTTGATCTTCCAAAAAAATTTGGACAGTTCGTAATCATTTGAAAACAGGGTATAGTCGTACCAATAGTACCTTGTCTCCTCAATAATTGTCCCATATATAAATTTCAAGATAGTTTTAGGGCTATTCACGATTAATATCAGTTTACTATAGATCAAAATAATCGTGTAGTGATGGAAGAATCAGGTAGGATGAACATTTATTTTTAATTCCGATGGAATTGAAAAATTTCTTGCAGAGGCATCAGATCCCAAGTTCAAACTCATTTGAATTTCTTCTACAAGTCATCCTAAATCATTTCCTTATACGGAAGGTATCACATCAGACTTTAATCTTGTTAAATACGCCCCTGCTTTCATCAAATGAATGATTGCATTACGGTCTTATGGATCAGATGTCGATTAGAGGCAAATTAAATAAATGGAAATGAGACATCGAGTTATTATATCGTACCGAAAGAATAGGCCGATGGATGTGTAAGCCTATTATGTCCAACAGCTCTCTAGACCAACTCTTTCATGATTTAATGACAGTTCAATCTAGAGGGCCATGTGCTCAAGTGTGTGATTTGATGAAAGATAGTCTTATATGGCCATATGGTGAAAATGTATTAATATCGAGAAGAATTGTTCAGAGAGATTCTTAGCCTATAACTAGGATATAATGAATTAGGTGGTCTAAGAAGAACCTATACCATCCAACCGATACCATTCCTACCTGCTCTATCTGAAAAAAAAAAATGGAAACCATCTGGAAACCCTATAGCAACGTCAAAATAGCTCACAAACTACACATTCAAAGTAAATACCTATATAGCAAATTAAAATCACCAATACATAGGAAAGAAGGAACAAAAATTTAAGGACATATTGAAAGAACACAAGAACTCCAAAACACCAACGGCACTTATCAAACAGAAAACCGAAATAAACACACATTCAAATAAGACGAGACAGTAGTGTTGACCGAGAACCAAATAAAAAAAAGACGAGATTACATTCAGTCCTTTAATAAGACTTAGAAATCTACACAACATCTTATGCACTCTTTTGAACATTTTTAAATGAACAGACCAACAAAGACAAGAAAAGAGAAATCAAAATTGACGTGACACATCTGAAATCAATTAATATCATAACCCCAATGACATCCAATAAAATGAGTTGGAAATAGACATGAAATATATTATTATTATATAGGAACTAGTGGAAAAACGGGCGCAAATAAGGAAGCGTGCGGTCGTTATTAGCAAATGTCCCCCTATAAGCGAAACACGGGAATTTTGCGGGTGTCTTCAACCGGAGCCCTTCTCGCAACAAATACTGATCGCATTGCGTAATTATTGTTATGAACGCGGCGTCGGTTTCTTTCAGTTCGGGTTGTCCGGGTAGCGTTTCGAACACCCACTGGTCTGCCTCGTCTTCGTGTCTCCATTGTAAATTAAAATTTTACACTAGACCTAACTCAAAATTGAAAAATCGGACGTGATCCGTTATCAATTTTTACCCAAAAATGGAGAATAACCATCCAAATTGGAGTTTTCAATATCTTTTCCAATTATACTTTTCTAAATTAACTTACTCAGTAGGTTTTAAAATCAAGCTCGTCAAAACACGTCTTTCCTCTTTGAAAGTCAGAGCTGAAATTATAGATGTTTATTATAATTATTAAACGTTATTAAGTTTGACAATTAATTTTAAAATGAAACTTTTTTCAAAATCGCAGTTTCCATCGTATATTATCAAGCACGTTATATAAAATCTAAATTGTTATAAAATTATTCATTCAAATGCTCACTTTCTGAGCAACTCAAGTAGTACTCTTGAACCTTTTTCAACTCGCCCTAACAGTTCAACATTCACTTAAGGTAATTTTATTCAAATAACAAAATTGGAAATTTTTAACTATTGCAAATCCACAAATTATTTTATTCACAAAAATTCACTTCACCCTTTTAAATTGAAAGTCTACATAAAACAACTGAAATTAAGTGTTTTTCCTCTTCTAGCAATGTTACCATATGATTTATAGGTCACATGTTATAATTTAAATACAAATAAAGTTAATCAAATTTACACCTCTTAGTTTTCATGTTGAATCTGAGCCGGAAAAACATAAATAATATCATCATCTGTATGCTTGATTGAGCAGACCATAGTTATTAAACTATTGTCAACAATTTGTTTTTTTAAATGTATCTTGACTTCTTTTGGCATCTTCGTTTATTTCAGTAATATAATTTGACCAAAAAAACCGATTTGTAAGATTGTTTAATGGGTCTGAATAAACAAATCGAGTTCCACTGAAAAAAATGGAATCGATTTTTAAAGTCTTCAAATACCCTGGTTTAATTAAAATTCACTTCACCCTTCTAAATTTAAAGCCTGCATAAAACAACTGAAATAAAGTGTTTTTCCTCTTCTAGCAATGTTAGCAACCATATGATTTATAAGTCACATGTAATAATTTAAATACAAATAAAGTTTATCAAATTTACAAATGTTTTTAATGAGTAATATGACGGTAATGGTGGCTTGGAGTGCAAGAAGAAGAAATTAAAGCCCATATCAGTAAAAATTTGTTGAGCGGTGGCGCCATCTACAGCGAAAACATGCCGAACACCCTTAATTTTTAAGTTATTTGGAGAAATTATAGATGTTTGGCAATTGCTATTATTTTTCTGCATCAATTTAGATACCTAGCTTTAATTTAAAAAAGAATTTGATGCAAATCGGTTTATTGGTTTAGGCGCTAGACCTTACTATTCATCATATTATTGTATAAGAATTTGATCTTTACTCAACAGAATGTTTTACAGTATGTGATGTTTGTAAATTCTTTTGTTTGTTTATTGTTGATTATTATTACATCCTGTATAATGTTTTTTACAGGCTTGAAAAAGGGCACTGCCCGGAACGTTGCCGAGTTATATTACTCTGCTGTTGTACAATTGAAAATAACTACTCACAGTTCTCCTCAGGTATTGTTCGAAGTTCAGATTCCTTTCCCCTTAAAACCAACCGAAAGTAGGCATATCAACTCCATCGAAAACCATTTAGAAAAATTTTCATTCACCAAGTTTTCGTCAATTCAATCATTCGAATTCATTTGGCAACATAATCAGGAAAATTAATCTATCAATAAACAAGTTCTTATTTCATCATCATACCAGAATTTTGGATGGGTCCCTTAAAACACCTTATATATTCAAATCCGGTTCAAACAAAAGCGATAATTCTTTAAAATCCAATATTCTTAAACCTCAAAATGAGCATTATACTCCATCAGAAAACGTATTTGGTTTCTATATTAAAAGTCGACACAGAAAGTAAATGATTTATTGATTGATTGAAGGAAAATACGACAATGAAATTTGAGAATATGTAAGATATCATCAACCTCCGTACGTGCACAGATTTTTTAAAATTTCGTTGGATACTTTGCGAGGTATACAATTTTTAAAAATGTTTTGAAATTCTATGGTGTCGATTGCTGCGAATCCTATTTGTTCAAATATCTTCCAAGTTACAACTTGATGCGATGGATATTCTGGGAGTTATAGAGGAAACCATGCTTCAGATGCTCATAACTGCTGAACCATTAGACGGATTCGACCCAATATCCGAATTGACCGAGATATTTGGACAATTTCTTCTGAAAATATGACAACCCTAGCTCATCTACTTCGGAAAATACAGAGTTTACGATCGCCCACGAATTCTTCATCACTGCGCTATTCCATCTAGAAACTTTGATGACGTTTATGAACCTATCGACCCACGAATGGAAACTTTACATAGAGTGCCATATTGTGCAGTCATCCTGAGGTATATTTCACTAGGTTTAACACTTTTCTTCGGGCGCAAAACTAATCTCGCCACGCTGTTCGTCATGTGGAGGTTCCACAGGTTAAGGTTCTCTGAAACTTACTCGACGAGATATTTCAACAAAACAACCACTTCGATGAGTAGCCAAGACATATACTAACCCAATAATAGGAGGGTTCCCTTTTATATTTCGGGATAAGAGAATAAAAACAAATATTAATCTTCGAAAATCTTCAAGTGTTGAAAAACGTCGACCTCTCATTTTACTTTTTACATACGGGAATAAGAAGAAGTCATTTGGTGCTAAGTCAGGACTATACGGCCGATGACTGATCAAATCGATGTTTTGAGTGCTCAAAAATGCAGTTGTTTGAGCTGATGTGTGACAGCTGGCATCGTCGTGATGAAGGGTGATCCGTCTTCGGTGCTTGGTTTTCCTAATTTCCTGGAAAACAACTGGTAAACAAATAGGTGTGTACGACTCAGAATTGACTGTTTTGCGTTGTTCTTGTGGTACGATTGCTACATGTCCAGTTTTTCCGAAAAAACAGGCGACCATTTGTTTGAGAGTGCGCGAGCAACTTCTGTTGGATTTGGATCATCTTGAAAGACCCATACAGTCCACTACTATTTACTTTCGGGCTCATATGAGTAAATCCATGATTCATCATCTGTCACGATGTCATAGACGTGCTTCGAAGCACCGCGATCGTATTTTTGGAGCATTTCTTTCGACCAATCGACACGCGCCTATTAATATATGTATATATTGAGCGATTGACAAATTGTGTGGGATCCAACGCAAACAAATGTTTTTAACGGTCAAATTTTTATGTAATATTGAATGTATGTTGGTCAAACTAATGCCTAAGGTCGTTTCAAGCTCAGGATAGGTCACATGACGATCTTGCAATGTCAGTTGGCGCACAGCATTACTGGGTTCGGAATTACAACTGATTTTGGATGACCTTCGCGAAATTCGTCTAGGAGTGAACTACGATTTCGGTTGAATTCATCATACCATCGATAAATTGTGGTCCTTGATTGTCAAAAATCGAATTAAGTTCATCGATGTATTATTTGTGAGTTAACCCACGTCGAAAGTTGTGAAACAAAATCGTACGAAAATGTTTACGACTTAATTCCATTTTTGGTGCGAGATGAATATTTTAAGTTACTGTAAACAACACAAATAACGCTCGTATGTTAAAACGTTCTGACTACGTATAACCTCTTAAATGTCAAGCTTTACAATAGAGCTGTCAGTTAGCAGATTGCAGCACTAGGGTTGTCCAATCCCGAAATATAAAAGGCAACCCTCGTATCGTCACCAAGCCGCTACCTTGAATAAATAGCCTTTCAGCCCACTTTTTGCGTTTACTTATTGAAAGACCCCCGTAATTTCTTAATCTAGAAATAGAGAGCAAAATGGATGCTCCCTCTTACTAATAATATAGAAGAAACTCACAAGTGAATACCTTCCAATATGTTCCTGCAACTACAATAACCATGAATCTAACCCGTACATGCACTTCTTCCTATATGGTTACCCCTCAGCAGGTTTCGCGGAGAATCCTATCTCTCCTCCACATGCAATGCCTAACATCCTCCTAAATCATATCTAAATCGAATAAATTTTTCTTGTGAGCATAATACAAGTAGGCTGTGAAACGGTTATTATGAAATAGCTGATAAATGAGGCAGAATTTATACAAATGGTCCCGCCATACCTGGAACAGTGCCATATTTTGCACAATGACTATTCAGTTGGTACGCCTTAAATTCAATATATGCACCTCTTTGTGTGTACGGCTCGCATGTTGACCCAAAATAGGAGTCATTCTTCTGTCGAGAGAAGAATTGTCAACCGGCATATTTCAGCAAGAGAAATTTTTATTTTCTTTATTTGGAGCTGGAGACTGAAAGACTGTTGGTTCTTGGCATTTCTTGAATATCGGGAGGTTATACGTGGCTAGTAGACACTGAAGATTGTACGCGTTTTCAATAAATGTCAGGGAGCGAAGGATTTTCTCAGGAGCTTCTGTGCGATTGTTCTATAAAGTGATATGAACATAACATAAATTTCATCGAGACTTATTACAATATAAATAAGAAGAGAATTTAGACCCTAAAATATCTTCATACTAATGACCAGACACCAAATTCTACATAACTACATGAAAAATTCAGCTGTTTTGCCTCTATAGTTCAATGGCTCCTTATTATTTGAAGTAGAGTGCAAGTGCTCTAATTAGGAAGGACTTCTGATGTGTGCAGCAAAAGTCAATTTACACTGTCTGGTGTTCTCGCATACGGGTATTCTCGGCCAGGGCGGAAGGAGGCAGCTGAAACGTAGCGAGTTGAGTTGTCCACGTGTAGCGTTGCTGTGTTTTTTTCCATTTTCTGAATGAGAACAACCCACTCTTCAATTTTTTTATACATTTTCCTATTTTTGTGTGGATTCTAAGTTATCTTCATCTATTGAAATTCAGAATGGTTCAATAGGTCTTAATTTCTTTGTATCGATATTTTTTCTGTGCTCTGTTTGCAGTCTTTAGATCTACTTATATACATACTAGATGACCCGGTGAACCCGTATTACCTGTAAAGACAATGATCAATAACATAATCAGCAACACGTGGAGATTATGTCATTCAATTAAACTTATATAAAACGTTTGTATTTTTAACAAAGCGCCATCTATTGAATATTTAGCCAATCCAGTCAACAGAATCTTTTGGAGCTAACAGATAATTATGACTGTCAAGTAATAGAAAAATAATTTGCAATAAAATATTATTGCGACTATAACTTGAAATGTTGACTATCCTTTCTTCCAAGATGGGTCGCATTTCACACGGTGTGCAAATCAAGATTAAAATCTAAATTCATTAGTTTAGGAGTCTTTCGCGAACAAATAACGTGACACGTAAATTTTATATAAAAAGATATCATTTTGAGAATAAATAGTTCGATTCCATAAGGTATCATTCAATTTTTGTTTCAAACACATTTATTTTTTTATTTTAGTCTCGATGTCTTCATTGTGGGATTCTTCAAGTAGCCACTCAACATAGAATCGACTCAAACTGAAATCAATCAACACAATCTTTCCACGTCCGTTCGGGATTGTATAAATAATTATTATTCTTCAATACTGAATATATATCTGATCTAACAATTTTTCGGTTGACAGCAATAGAATATGGGCTGTCTATACACTAATCACAATCGAGTCTACTCTACAAGAATCGTTCCCATGGAGACAGCTTGTGTCAAATCTTTCATTTGGATTCAGCGGGACCGGCACCTTCGCCATTACGCAATGTTGTTACCAATGTTTCGATAGACTTTTATAATTCTCAAGCAAATTAGCTTTCAGAAAATCAGAAAAAATTTTCAATTTTCATTTATTTTCATGATCGACAGAATTATGCATTTAGATTAATTTACAGATTAAGTTTTTTCGATAGAAATGCTCGTACAGTTCGATTTCTGTTTCGAGGGGGACAACTTAAGATGTGGGTTACGGACGCATAGCGCTTCAACCCTTGCTGCTACAACCCCCCCACCCCAATTTTTGAATAGGGAAGATGGGGTGAGTGATACCTCAATTCAAAGGTATTTTTATACTGATTTCAGTACAGTAATTTTATGCATTAGTTCTCGAAATATTCATGCGTTAGTTAATTTTATCACTTCAATTAATTTTTTGCGAATAATTGACATTTCGTGCTTCCGAAACACCAAAATTTCCGTACTTGTATTTGAAATTGAAAAACATCTACCACTGGGCAGATGAAGTCGTACCGTACAGATATTCTCGAACTGGTAAGGCTTAGTGTGGAGGAGCTCCATCCTGCTGAAACACAATCTGATCTTCCACATAATTTCCAGCATTGTTTTCAACAATTTCCGTTAGAATTGGATCAATGTGATTTTACAATAAGTCCTAATACATATCTCCAGTAAGATTACCAGGTAAAAAGAACGGGCCGACATTGTTGTCACCAAATATTCCAGCCCAAACAGCTGAGTTTTTCTGGTTGTTGAGTATATACTTCGTGGAACAATCTCGGATTAGCATCGGCCCAATAACGACAATTGTGTCGATTTACTGTGCCGTTTAGAAAGAACGAACATTCATCGGAGAAACAAAAATTGTACAGATAATTGGGATAAGCAATTACTCGTTCACTCATTGTAACGCAAAATTCAACATGACGGTCAAAATCATCTTCGTTTAGTGCGTGTGAAAGATGGATTTTGTAAGGATGGAATTTATGATGCTTCAAAATATTTGCAATTCGAGTTCGTGTAAAACCAGATTCATGTGCTAGCTGCCTCGTACTCGTCATTGGATTCAGAGCAATCTGTCCAAGAACAGCTACTTCAGCTGCTTCATTTCTTTCCATGTTTCGTTTTTTATTAGCCACGGACCCGGTTTCTTGAAACTTTGACACTAATTCCAAAACGTACTCCTTATTAACATGTTTATCTAAATGTCGTTGATTGAAGAATTCTGCGGTTCTATTCGCACATTAATTGTTTGCAAAAAAAGTGACATTATTTCCACCCGCTCTGCAATTGAATAAACCATGTCGAACAATGAATTAGAACACATACAAGTCTCGATTCAAAATTAAGAATAATTCACATGTCAAAAAACCAGTAAGCCAACTTAATGATGTGTTCGTAATAAATAAAAAATTATCGATTGTCATTTTTTTGAAAAAGGTATGAATTCAATAATCAACAAAATGAAAACATATTGAAGCCAACTGAGAAATTATTATTGGGCTATTACCATCATCTATTGTGGATGTAATGTTTTCCGACGTTTCGATAGACATCTTCTATCTTTATCAAGGAGGAAAAGTAAAAAACCTTTTGAAAAATTATCAATTTTTCAAAAAGTCAATATGACAGAAGTCATGAAAGAAAAATGAACAATGTTATATACTCATCTGTGATATGATGATCTTTTTAAGTTGGATCGAACTATCGGCGTCCAAACTTCTGGCAGATCTATAGATGGAGCACTTATGGAATCTGGTGTTATTTTCATAAATGCTGCTTCTTTGATTTTTCTTCTCGCAAGTTTTTCTTCTTTGGATATTATTGATGCTTCATCCCATTTTATACGATGATTCTCATCTTCAGCATGTTGGACTAACCTGGATTTGTCGCTGTCTAGTACTCGTAGAAGCTTCTGATGTTCTTTTATTCGTACATTCAGAGGGCGTTTAGTTTCTCCGATGTAAGATCTTCCGCACTCGCAAGGTAATTCATATATCAGTTCTTTGTCCTTTGTGTCTCATTAGTAAGTTTAGCTAAACTTACAAAAGTTAAGCCTAATAATGAGACACAAAGGACAAAGAACTGCATATATGAATTACCTTGCGATTGCGGAAGATCTTACATCGGAGAAACTAAACGCCCTCTGAATGTACGAATTAAAGAACATCAGAAGCTTCTACGATAAAGATAGAAGATGTCTATCGAAACGTCGGAAAACATTACATCCACAATAGATGATGGTAATAGCCCAAATAATCATTCAACACGAGCTCCATCATCAACAATATCTCGTCATCAACCAACTGAGAAAACACTTCATAATAAAGTCGGAAGTTGTTTCACGAATTGGGACTGCAATATTTCTGCGGCATCATTAATTATTTGAGTTTCTTACCTGGTAATCTGATTAGAGATATGTAAGTATTTGGACTTTTTGGAGATTTCTACCGATCAAGTAATACCGCATGTTATTGGAAATACTGCAGATTATATCGAAGATAATTTAGATTGAGTTTCAGCAAGATTGAGCTCCTTTGCAATACGCATTGTTTGTTCGACATCTTGATTTAAGATTTCTATGTCAGTGGATTGGAGCAAGGAAGCCACAACCATAGTTGTTTTGAAGCTCAAAATGTCGATTCTTCACAAAAAAAAAACACTACAAGTGCCATGAAATACCACTTCATTCTCAAATACTTAGTTAAGAATATTTCGAGAACTAATGCATAAAATGAAAAAAAAAATTACTGTGCTGAAATCAGTATAAAAATACATTTCAAATGAGGTATCACTCACCCCACCTTCCCTATTCAAAATTTGGGGGTGAGGGTTGTAGTAGCAAGGGTTGAATCGCTATGCGTCCGTAACCTATATTTTAAGTTGTCCCCCTCGAAACAGAAATCGAACTGTCCGAGCATTTCTATCGAAAAAATTTATTTCGTCTGTAATCTCGTCTGCTTCGTTTTCAAATTGCCATCCTGTATGTGTCTAACTCTTGACGAAGCCTTCTTACTTGAAAAGAGCTCCGTTATCAAAAATGTCTTGTGAACAAAGTCGTTCCTTTGAAATAAGTTATTTGTATTTTTCGAATGAGGCAGGAACATAATTTAATTTTTCTTACACCCATATGATGAGAAAAGGGATATCCGAAATGAATTGCAAGACTTATATGGAGATTTCTGGGGCGAATAGTATTGGTTCGAAGTTTTATGAATATTGATGATAGAAATATAATTTTGAGGGAAAAAAGAGAACTTCTTGAACCCTGTATTAACCACCAATTAGATGTCATGGAAGTTAAATCGATCAGTGCGTAATATACCGAATTTTTGTACAATTATTTTTTTCTATCATCGTTTAAACCTCTCCATGGCTGGTGTATAAATATAATTGCTTTTTGATTTCAGAAAATCTTCAATGTTCGGGTCAAAAATACGAAACTTCTCTGCTTTTGGTAAATACAATATTGACGGGACACCTTCACACAACCGCTGCTCAAAACTTCAACCCACTTAGGCAAAATTATCCGGCAACTGCAATACTGTAAACAAATGAACAACTAGAGTATTATTGGAACCAAATGTAGCTAATCCACTCAAAGATTTTACTTCTGAAAATTTTGTTTTTATCGACCTGGAAATCGGAACCTTCTAGGATTGGCTGGTATATCAACTAATTTATTTTCCTTAGATGTAATTTTCCAAACTTTGTGAAATCACATCTTGAAATGTGTCGATTTTCCGAATATAAAATAATGTGAATGCATATCTATGATAGAATTATCTTGAAAAAATTTTATTTGAGATTGTGAATTAACATTTTTTTGTATGTCGGGGGCCATTAGGGATGATTTCAACAAATAATAAACTCGTCAACACTTGTTTCTGTTGATTGTGGATTCACCCGATATACCTTTTCTACACATATTTAATGATAATGAATATAATATTTTAAATGATATTCTCGATTTCGACTGAAACCAAAATGACTTATTTCATTTCAGGTAGGGAACTCGAAAATTGTAAACATTTGGATAAATTGATTACCACTCTGTTCAGGAGAACAAGAGAGCCAAAAAAACAAAAACTGCCGGAGGTTCCAGGTATGAATGTTTTGAAATCAAATGAATGTAAATATAACATTACAGATAACATTGTTTTGTTCGCAATGAAATGCGTTTGAAAGCTTTGATTTCCATTTACAATATCGTTCTTTGCGCTTAACATTCATGATTTCTGAGATAACTGCTTCTTTTGATTCTGTAACTAAACGGACTAGGTTAATGTCAATCTCACATCAATTCTGAGTGATTCTAAGTTTCAGAGAAGAGGACGAGAAGCCAGTTCTTCCATTATAAACTATCTGTGGAAATAATCGAAAACGGTTGGAAATTTCATTGAATTATTCGATGAAGTAAGCTTGTTCCAGTAGTATCTTTAGCCATATCGGGCGAATACCGCAAGTTCCTCTCATTGTTCATCAAGTATCTCTTGAAGTGTGAATGTATTTTAAATTAGTAATGTGGAAGATTATACAAACAGGGTGCGGCAAAGTTGAAGACTTTTTGTTACTGCTTTATTGTGATCAGATCTATTTTGGCGCTATTGCTTTTCGAACAGATTGCTTATACAGGGTGATTCCGGAGGAGACCGTCAGATTTTAGGTGAAGTATACACTAGTCAAGGCAATTTCGAAACAATGTTTGGTTTATGGTTGGGGGCCTTTAATGAGAGTCTATAGGGTGATTTGTCCGATTAGACCGATTTTTCTTTTATTCATAACTTTGGTATGGCTTGATCAATCTTGATGAAATTTTCAGTGTAGAACAATATGATTATCTTCTTTCAATAATTCCAACAATTTTCAAAAATACAGAATGGGAATTATGATAAGTTCAGATTAAGTATGCAGGTTGAAAAAACACCCTGTAAATTCCGTTTTCAGAAATTTTCTATTTACTTCAGATTCTACCATAAGTTCACATCACTGGAGAGTTTTTATTTTTTTTGGCACACGTCCATTTTTCCTAGAAAAATATTTCAAAGATGAACAATATCGTTTTTTCGCTCTAAGGCATTGAAAATATTCTGAACTAGATGGTAAAGCTGTATCGTACAATAATACAAAGCTCTTCCTGGTCCCAAAATACATTTTCCAAATTCGAAATTCATTTTTGATCGCTCTTATTCAGATGTATAAAATCATTTAATTCAAAAAATTTCTTTATACGTACGTGAACCAAAAAATCTACAACTTATACAGAATAAACATTCGAAACATATCATGAACGGCAAAACTAAAGATTAACACAAAATTTACATAAAATGTTCGAAATGATTTCCCCTTTTTTGAATACATATTCGAGACCTTTTTATTAAATTTCCAATTGACCTTCTAATGAGTGATTGATTTTGCTTCAAGATATTACATTCCTCGAAAATCCTTTCAACTAGGTGTACTCTACTTCTAATTTCAACCTTATAAACTCTTGTTTTCAGATATCCCCACACAAAATAGTCTAAAGGGTTCAAATCAGGCGATCTTTGTGGCCAAGCAATAGGGCCTCCACGACCAATCCATCTGTTCGGATAATTTACATCCAGGTGATTTCTCACATTCAATGCAAAGTGAGGTGGTGCTCCCTCACGCTGAAAGTACATAGAGCGGATATGTACATTTTCCAATAGATTTGGTAAAATATTTTCCAAAAAATCTAGGTAAATATTACCATTTAATCTTTCAGCAAAAATGTGAGGACCAACTAAATTTCCGTCTATTGTTCCAAGCCAAATATTGGCAGAAAATCTGTCTTGTGTATTATGACTCTTCTTCAAATGCGGGTTGTCTCTTGCCCATTCGTGGGAATTGTGGATATTAAAAATTCCATTCTTAGTGAACATAGCCTCGTAGCTGAATAGAATACGAAAAATAGTTCGTTGGTGACTAATAACCCAGCGACAAAATTGTAATCGTTGGGGCAGATCTTGTGGCAACAGTTCTTGCACCTTTTGGTAGTGGTATGGGTGGAATTGTTCTTTCTTCCAAGTCTTGCTCACTTTGCTCTGCAAAATTCCTAATTCGGTACTAATTTGACGAGTACTAATAGACGGTTCCTCCTCCACCCGTTTAACAATTTGAATCGAAATTTCATTTTGAGTAGGCCTATCAATGTGCTCCGCCTTACTAGGATATTGCTGGTGTGACAGTATCTGCAGGTGGTCTTGTAGGGTCTTACTTGTTTGAAGGAACTGTGAATGCGCAAAGTAACCTCGAGTTACATGAAGATTTAAGGGGCGAATTAGATAACCATCCAGACCTTGCAGGAATTGAACATTTTCAGCAGGACGGCGCTCCGCATTTTGGAGTTTAAGTTAGGTGATTTTTGGATGAACATTTCGGCGATTACATAGAAAGACTAGAAAAAGTGGAATGTCCAGCACGTTCGCCCGACTTGACGCCGTTTGATTTTGCGTTTTGGAGCGTCCTCAAAAACAAAGATTTTGATTTTGATTTACCGTGTCTAAACGATGCTGCATGAAGAGGAAGTGGAAAATAATTTGAACATAAAATGTGAGGCCACTAGTAATTATTGATGATAGATTTTTCTCGAAAATAAATTTATTTGCAATAATTTTTACGTTTTTTTCTTATATGTAGAACAGCAAACTGACTTCTGCCACAGATATACGAGGGCGTTCAGAAAATAACCTCCGGTTAATTGAAAGAAATACACCAAGTTAAGTAAAAATATTTTAATATATACATCTTACAACTACATCTTTGCACTATTTTTCGACATAGTCTCCATTACGATTGAGGCACTTATCGTATCTCTTCACAAGCTTTGAAATTCCTTCTGTATAAAAATCACCCGCTTGTGCCTTGAGGCACCCATCGTGCACAGAACTTACGGTAACCCATTCTTGCTGTCACTATCTCGTACAAAAGAGTCTTAGAAATCTGTGGAAAATTGGTAGACAACTCCGCCATTGTGAAACGTCGATTTTCACGAACTTTTGCATCAACTGTCTGAACGAGTTCGTCAGTCACCAATGATGGTCTACCACTCCTCTCTTCAACATGAACGTTTTCTCGTCCACTTTTAAATAAACGTACCCATTCACGGACAACTCCTTCACTCATAAATTTTGGTCAGTACACGGCACAAAGCTCACGATGAATAGCTGCTGCAGAGTATCCTTTGGCTGTAAAAAACCTTATAACAGCACGCACCTCACATTTGGCGGGATTTTCTATTGCAGCACACATTTCAAACTGCCACAAAAACTAAACTAGCGCAGGTACGATGTTCACTCGACTACGGCTTGATGCCGACTGACCTGCTGAGCGCGTGAATGCACAGATGGCGCGCTACTCCCCCCCACTACAAGCACTGTGACCAATCGGAGGTTAGTTTCTGAATGGCCCTCATATGTATGTAGGATTTTTCCGTTGTCTAGGATAACTACCAGTAATTACCACGAAGTTGGAATAAAACTTTATTCTCGAGGCAAGTAACAGCAAAAAAATCGAAGGAAATACAGCCTCTCAACGAACAAAACTCGTCTCCGATCTGATTGACGTCTAAAACTCCATTCTTTTCTTTCTCGCCTCCTATATCTAAATTTTTTTATAACGTCATTAAAAAAAACATAGAACATTATAATACAATTCGGAATAAAAGTACGAATCCCACACTCGGCCATCCTACGTAGAATCCGACTCGGATTCAGTTCCGATATGCACCCAAGGTTTCAAATACTCTGAACACGTTGATGTTCTGATGGGTCCTTCATGGTTTCCTACTTTTATTACATCATATCTATCATTCCGTTTCTCCTTGGAGACCTCATAAGGACCAAGAAATTTTCTTGTCACTTTCAATCCAGAGCCAAACTGGGTTCGTTTAATAGCAACTAAGTCTCCCACTTTATACTTCTTGGCTTCTTTTCTTTTTTTATTAAAACTTCTTCTATTTTCTTCCTGCATCTTAAGCAAATTCTTCTTGCTTTCTTCTCTGACGATTTCTCTTGCCTCATCAAATTGTTTTCTCGTCTCATCTTCTATAATTTCTAATAATTGAAAATCTTCTTTTCTTCTCATTTTAACACCAGTCAATACTTGGAAAGGCGTTGTTTTAATGCTTCTTTGATAAGTAGAGTTAATCGCTCTTTGCACCCTATCAACGTATTTATACCATTTAGTAGGATCTTCCAAGCTTAATTTAGTTAATACTGAAATTATTATTCGATTTATCCTTTCAACTTGACCATTACTTCTAGGAACTCCTGTGATTATGGTCACGTGATGGATCTTCAAATTCTTTAGCAGTAAAAGCTGCTCCTCTGTCTGTGATGATGCGACTAGGGTTACCAAAAGTTTTCTGTTGCTTGACTAAACAACTTACAGTCTCCTTGGCCTTCGTCGTTTTAGTTGGGAAAATCCATGTGAATTTGGTAAAATCATCTATAATTACCAATAAGTATTGATAATTTTTATTCGTCGATGGTATAGGACCCAAATGATCTGCGTGATAAGTATGTAAAGGACCTTCTAGTTTCGAGATCGGATGAAGTAGTCCTTCTTTTTCCCTTCTTTCCTGTTGCTAAGAATACATGGAATACAGTTAGAAATAAAGGTCTGAATTTTCTCCTTTAATTTTGGAATAAAATATTCCTGCTCTATCAATTCTTCAGTTTTTTTTATCGCAAAATGTCCTTCCTCATGAGCTTTCTTTATTATTTCCGTCTGCATGGCTTTTGGTATCATCAAAAGTTCTTTACCATTGACAAACTTATAAACTATTCCATGTCTAGTGAAATAATCTTCATACTCGCCCTTCGTCTCCAAAATCTTCTCAATAAGCGTGATATTTTCGTCTTTTCCTTGTGCCATTCTTATTTTTTCTAGAAATCCATCTTCTTCGGAAATCACCATTACATGAGGACATCGACTAAGTGCATCTACATGAGACATCCTGCTTCCTTTTCGATGCTCTATTTCATAATCATATTCTTCTAACAAAAGAGCCCATCTAGCTACTCTAGTCGTTGAATCTCTTTTTCTGCATCGTCTTTTGGAATGCTGAACAGTCAGTTACTATTTTGAACTTCATTCCTAAGAGGTAGGTCCTAAATTTCTTCACAGCTGTTATGATGGCTAAAACTTCTAATTCATAGGAATTATATTTCTCTTCTGCTGGAGTCGTCTTCCTACTTAAGAAATAAACAGGATGTAGCATGGAATCTTCATTTGATTTCTGCATTAAACAAGCTCCATATCCATATTTACTTGCATCAGTATGTAATTCAGTCAGTAAACTTCTTTGATAAATATGTAATACAGGATAGCATGTCAGTAGTTCCTGCAACTTTCGAAAAGATTGCCTCTGTCTATCTCCGAATTTTAATAGCACATCTTTTCTTAATAAGTCACTCAACGGTTTTGCAATTGTAGAGTAAGACGGTACAAACTTTCTGAAGTATCCGGTCAGACCAAGAAAAGATTGAAGTTGTTTAAAAGTTGTAGGTTCAGGATAACGTTTGATTGCTAGCGTCTTTTCTTCTGAAGGCTGCACTTTGCCATCTTCAATAACATATCCTAAAAATTGTACTTTAGTCTTTAAAAATTGGCACTTCTTCTTCTTTATTTCTAGTCCATAATCTCTAGCAACTTGCAAAACTATCTTCAACCTTTCTATTCCTTCTTCTGCGGTATTACTAGGAATGATAATATCATCAAGGTAGAATATTACAATTCCTTGTGCAGTGAGTTTCCTAAAAACATAAGTGACAAATCGCTGAAAAACTGGTGGGCTATTGCACAAACCGAATGGACATTTGAGGAACTCATATTGTCCATTGTGTGTGACGAACGAAGTATACTTTATGCTCTCCTCTTCTACTTCAACATGAAAAAATCCATTTCTCAGATCGATTGTCGAAAAAAACTTAGCACCTTCAAGCCTGTCAAGTACATCCTCAATCAAGGGTAAAGGAAACCTATCCTTTAAGATATTCTTATTTAGTTTCCTGTAGTCACAACATATCCTTATGCTTCCATCTTTCTTACGTACTAATATTTAATAAAGACATAAAATATGGCAACATTGAACAAATCTGATTATTGAATCATTTCAGCACAGAGTTGGATTGGGGAAAATCAGAAAATTTGGACAAAATTATATCGATTCAATTCCATTCAACTTCAAATATCTCAAGAATGGTGCAATTTAGGAGAAAAGATGAAAAATGATTTTATCTGCAAAAAAGACTAATGATTCCAGGAAGTACAAGATACGGAACTTTAGTTCAAGCGATATTTGTTTTTCATGCAATTTAACCAATCTGTAGAGTAGTAGTGAGAAACCCACAAGAAATGGAATAAATCTATTGATGCCAAAACATGCATGACTGTTATCAAAAACCTTCTACAAGAGATCATTTCAATTGATATTGTCGTTTGAATATAATAGGTGAAAATGCTTTTTTTCTGAAATTTCAACACCCTATATCTTTTGAACGGGTCCAAATTTGGAAAAATGTTATAGGAAGAAAATGTTTCTTTTGACGTCAAGAATCTATGTTTGAAATTAACGCAGTGGTCGAAGACTCACCCTGTATATTATTTGCCCTGATGTCGTTTTTTTCGAACATTAGGTAAAAATGGCATCAAACGTTTTGTTTGGACTCACTGATGAAGAATTCGTGATTAAAATCGATTGTGTTCAATCTATTTGGTTTTATGAAATTGATCCTGAGAATGCCATTCTGTTTTATGATGATTTCGTTGTATTCGAATTATTATGACCATTATGTTAAAGTGAGTTCACTACTTCTGACGCTTTGCTGTTCGCTTTATCGACCAGGCGTGAATTTTGTTTATGCTGTCTTGTTTTGTAACTTATTCAAGGTTATTTGGTTCATATACAGAGTGTGGCAAAGGTCAGTTAACACTGTCTGGTATTCACGCATGCGCGTATTCTGGACCAGTATTGACCCTAGGGTAGTTGAAACGTAGCGAGTTGAGTTGTCTGCGACTACTGTAATGTACGGTTACAATGCGTTCATTGCCATTGCTGCGAGTGTAAAGTACACGAAAGAAGAACGTGTTTGTTTGCTCACTTCTTACGGAGATCATGCTGAAATTTTCGAGGAATTTCGCCAGCGCTTTCCAAATAAGCAAGTTTCCATCAGACAAATTGTGCATAAACTGTATCGCAAATTAATAATAATAAAAGTACTAGCTTCGTAGTCAACGCGCCACGTTCAGGTCGCCCTGCTACCGTTATGACGGAGGAAAACATGAACATCGTGACTCAATCTCTTGTCGAACATCCAAATCAATCTGCAAGTCGCACAGCCACAGCATTGGAGATATCTGACTGAAGTTGATGAAATTTCGTTGTTATCGGCCTCGACTTATGCATGCGCTGAACGAGGATGACACTGGTCGAAGATTGGAATTTTGTGAGTGGTATCTAGGCTGCGCAGATGATGTCGAATTTTTCTACCGCTCACTTCTTCGAGCAAAAACCTCCATGTTACGATCGAAAAGGACTTGAATCTTCCTGGTGTAACAGTATCTGCAGGTGTTCATGCAGGTGGCCTTGTAGGGAATTACTTTTTTGAAGGGATTGTGAATGCGCAAAGTAACCTCGAGTTACATGAAGATTTAAGGGGCGAATTAGATAACCATCCAGACCTTGTGAGAATTGAACATTTTCAGCAGGACGGTGCTCCGCATTTTAGAGTTTAAGTTAGGCGATTTTTGGATGAACAATTCGGCGATTGGATAGAAAGACTAGAAAAAGTGGAATTGTCAGCACGTTCGCCCGACTTGACGCCGTTTGATTTTGCGTTTTGGAGCGTCCTTAAAAACAAAGTTTTCAGCGAAGGACCTTCTGATATTCCTCATTTACGCGTGCGAATCGATGATGAATGTGAGAAACTTCGTTCAAATACCGAATTTTTCGTAAAATTTGTTTTACCGTGACTAAACGATGCTGCATGAAGAGGAAGGGGAAAACAATTTGAACATAAAATGTGAGGCCACAAGTAATTATTGATGTTAGATTTTTCTCGAAAATAAATTTATTTGGACTTATTTTTACGTTATTTTCTTATATGTAGAACAGCAAACTGACTTCTGCCACAAATATTTGTATATTTTATATATAATATTTGCCATACATTTTGGTACATACAAGAAAATCTAGGGAAAAACCCCAATAAAAAAAAACCCTAGCTCCCCGCATAAGTGTTGTGTGTACAAAAATAAGCTTAAATATATTCGAAGGAATTCTTTTTTTTTTAGAAATAGAAATAGAAATAATTTATTGATCCCCTTATACACAAAATGTATAGGACAAGTCACAAAAAATCTGAAACCATACAGTTAAGAAATCAGCTTACAGTATATTCGTATCAAACCTAAATTCTTTTACGCTATAGTAGGCTTTTTTTAACAATATTTTTTTCATCATTTTCCCATACTCTCGCCTATTCAGTGCTCTCACCATCGGTGGAAAATGATTATAAAGAATTATACTTTTATAAAGAATAGAAGACTTAAATTTGGTGGTTCTATGCACTGGAATAGACAGAGTGTCAGTACTTCGGGTGGAATAACTATGATAGTTCGACAGTTTTGTAAATTTAGTTATATTATCCTTCATATAAATCAACGCTCTATACATATATATACAAGGAACCGTGAGGATTTTTTTTTGTTTAAAAATTGGTCGACAGGAAGTGCGTGGGTTTATGCCAAAAATCATACGCAAGATACGTTTCTGCGACACCAGGACTCTGTCTGAATCAACAGAGTCACCCCAGATCAAAATGCAATAACAAATATGGCTATATACCAAGCCATAATACCCAAGTAACACACTTACATAATTAAGATACATAATTAAGATGTATAATAGATGTTCACCAGATCATCTAATGACAGTCATATTTCAAAAGATTCGTTTTATCAAAACGATATCTAAATGTCCATCTAATTTATGTATTTCTCATAATTTTTCAGATGCTAGATAGAGGTGATTTTATAGAGTGTTAGAAATGTTAGTGTGGTGCCCACCAATCCATCGTGAATGGATGGATTGAATTCAATTCCTTGAAGTTTCGTGTTCGACATTCCGAATGTTATCATAACTTGAGCTTCATGGAAAAATGATAAGTTTCAATTCATTGTACATTTTAGAATTTTTTCTGAACTCATTCAAAATTCTGTAGCAAGTTGTTTATTTCATGATCATTTTTCGACATTGAAAAAAGTTGTCTATTCAACGTCGAATAGGCACAAAAATATTAACTCTTAATTTACGTCCCAAAAAACACTCTTAAAAACATAGAATGGATATGAATCTAAATCATGTCTAGAAAATGACATATTGTGTATGCTTTTTATTAGACTAAGATGTTTTTAGATCACAATAGACGTTTACTTTATGTGAATTAGACGATTGTGTGTTGCTTGGGTAGATATCTAATAAGGCTTCAGGTGGAAGTGAATTCTTTAGACGGTATATAACGTAAAATGACGAGCTTAGCTTTTTACATGTCTTCTCGACATGATTGCACCACCTCAAATTTTTGTCAACATAGATACCCAGGAACCTAATCACCTCTTCAGCTTTTAAGGGGACATCATTGTGACATACCTCAAAGGTGCTGTCAGTATCATTTCTCAGTTGAAATCGAACGCACTCGGTCTTACCAACGTTCATGATTAGTGCACCAGTCTGCACCAGTTCTCGAATTAATCTATTAGGGATATTGAAACTTCCTTGAGTTCCTTCGAGTCAGCGGCTGAGACAGCAAAAGAAGTATCATCAACAAAAATTATCAACTTCATTGAGATCGCAACTAGATGTTCAGGTAGATCGTTAATGAACATGATGAAAAGCAGAGGTCCCAATATAGAGCCCTGAGGAACTCCCAGCTCGCAAGCATGTTTGTCAGACCACTGCCTGCCCACCCTCACAGACATGGTACGCCTAGTGATGAAGCTGCATATCCATTCCAGAAATACACCTCTGAAGCCCAGACTATGAAGTTTATCGAGAATAAACCTGGGTGTAATACTGTCAAAGGCTCTTGAGAGGTCAAAAAACAAACCTGCTACATGGAGACCCTTGTCGAGAGATAGATAGACGCTCTCAAAAAACTCAATGGTAGCTGACTGAGTCGATTTTCGTTCCCTGAATCCATGCTGGCTACCAGTAAATAGCTTATACTTATTCAGAAAATCACACATGCGATTTAGTACTATTCTTTCCACGACCTTTGAAAAAACGCTCAGAATGGAGATCGGTCTATAATTGCATAGATCTACAACATTATTTTTTTTGTGAACAGGGAGCACCAAGGAATGTTTTAAAGATCTAGGAAAAATACCTGAGGAGACCGAAAGATTAATCAACCAAGAAAGAGGTGCCGCAATATGCTCCGAAATCGCCTTCAAGAATAGTCTTCCAGTAATAAACACAGAGGCTTCTTCAACTTGCCCACATCGAATCTGAAAATGAAAAGACAAAAGCAGAAGAAAGAACTGAATACAAAAAAATGCGTATCAAATTTGTTTGAAATTTAGAACCCATTCCAAGATAGAATCGGAAACATAGTGAATAACCCTCAAACCATCTTGAAATTTATAAATGGGACAACTATTGATGAGATGAGGTATCGTTTCTTCTGCATATCCAAATTCACAATTTGCGCTTGGAACTGACTTCCATCTGAAAAGCATGCTATTGGTACGACCATGAGCTGCTCTCAAACGGTTGAGAAGTATTCAAATTTTTCTTGGAAGATCAAAAACCGGAATGTTTTCAGAAGGATAAGAAATGAAATCTTTATTGAACATTTCATGAGACTTCCACCCAATCTTTCATAATTATTTATCGCTAATGTTCATATTGAAGGGCGTATTATACCAGAATGGTTCACGTGATTTCAATTTAGGAATTCTATTTGGTGAAATACGTGAAATAATTGGAAATAAATTTGGAAAAAAATGATGTTTCCTTCAAGAATTCAGAGCAGCAGTCTCTTTGCGAATATGAGAAGGGACAATGTTAGACGAAACTGGTAACCAACGAACCGGTGTAGATTTTATGGTGCCAGTAATTATTCTCATAAATGTATTCAATTGTGCGTTAATTTTTTATGTGTGCAATTAAACCGGAGAAATGAATCTAATTTAAGTCTTAAGTATTTAAGATAGAAATTAGGTTCGATAGCATAATCATTGAAAATAACAGTTAATTCCCTATATTTCTCATGATTATTCAGATGAAAACAGAAACCTCTGTTTTGTTGGGATTAGGACATAATCGCCACTCAATATATATGATATAATTCTTTAAAATCTTCAAATGAGATGATAGTATGTTCTTCAGAGTATGGAAATTCGAATCATGGTAAGCAATAGTAATGTCATCAGCATAAACAAATTTCTGTGATGTTCTCGTGGGTAAATCACTGAGATATTAATTGAAAAGTAAAGGAGCTAGAACTAATCCTTGTGGAACACCGTTTTTCAATGATTGCTACTTGTGGAAGATCGTTTCAATGTCTTGAAATTGCTACTCTTATTATCAACAAAAACACGAAACCTTCAGATAACATGTTTTCCAATAATCTTACCATTTCCCCACACTTCATATGGGGAATTAATCAATTAATCCAGACAGTGTCATATGCCGAAGAAATATCATTGAAAGCAGATCCCGTTTTCAATCTATTATTGAAGCCTGATTCTATGAAAGTTGTAATGCTGAGAATCTGATCTGAACAATTTCTCTTTTTCCTAAAGCCTCCCTAGAAATTTTATGAAGCTTTTTTTATGGAACATTCAATTCAGAAAAGAATTAACCTTTCTGATATCTTGTAAGGAGTACTCAATAAATATTTGTAAAATGGTGGCTTTTTGTTTAAGATTATCCTAATTTTTTCAACAATATATGATCTACGACGTTTTTTATAATTTTGTTTTCATTCTAGCCTAAGAAAGCAGCTAAATGATCAAAAATCTTGCCATTGAACGAATTATATAAGTGTTCGTTGTGACTGATAATGGTCACCACCGATCTATATCCTCGAAACGAAAACTATAGACCTGATTCAATAAAGCAACTCCAACTTCAATACTGAAAACCACGATTTAACATCTATTCTCAGTTAACTTCAATTCGCGCTAAGCTTCCATTTTTCCCATACTCTTACATCCATTGCTCTAATAAAACAAGACATTATCATAGCCACAAACTTATATTTAGAGGTACACGTTGCGACCTGGATACGATAAAATCTAGAACTGCCCTGATTTTCTTTATGTGTCACGATCAACTTAGTAATGACATCGTAATCTCACAATTCTTCCTGTTCTTTTATGCGTCCTCCATATTCCACAGGCGACTCTGAATATAAAGTGGTGTTTTACATATATATTCTCGCACAATATTCTAAGGAAATTATCATATCTTTTTGGAAATGTTCGCAAACAGATTGAAATTCGAATTAGAAGGGTGTTTATGAGAACAATATCCAATCGATCTTCAGCTCTTTGATGAGATCATTTCATTATATGCACATCATGCAGGATGTTTCATCTCAGATGAGCCACCTCGTTTTGTTCTATTTCCATAGGGATTATAAAACATGCCGAATGACTTTGTTTGGAGGCCATTTTTTAACGTTGATTTAAGACGTAAGAAACGCTTCAACCCCTAAAAATTGAACAGGTTAGGCGCTTCCAACTTCAATTTGAAGAGTCTAGTAATGGTATATTATATACCGCGGGACTGAAGTAGTACATTTAATCCTGAAGGTAAAGTTTATGGCCCGACCGCAGGGAGGGAAAGTAATGTAAAGTAACATTGTTATTGATAATTATTGGTATCATGAGTGAAGAAGGTGTATCTGATATTGATGAAAGAGCAGCCGAAGTAGGTGAAGAATTGTTACCACCGAAATCTAGAAAAGTATAAGAGCAGCAGTACGATGCTTTTAAAAAGTGGTGCCGCTTAAAAAATGTGAGACAACCTACTGAAAATGCGCTGTTAGTCTACTTCAATGATAAATCAAAAGCGGTTTGTGCCTCAACTCTCTGGGCACATTACTCAATGCTGAAATCGGTTATTAACATTAGAGAAGATATTGATATAAGTAAATTTCCAGAATTATTAGCTTATTAAGTCAAGAATTCTCACGTCTGAGCAGGTAGATCAGTTCTTACGGGAGGCTCCGGATGATAAATATTTAATGCTTAAGGTAAATTTGGAAATGTGTTCATATTCAGAAATTTTAAGAAATCAATTTTTTTGTAGGTTGCACTTATTTTGGGCGTTGCGGGAGCTTGTCGTGGAAAAGAGTTGGTTCATTTAGAAATCGACGATGTGAGAGATTTGGGCGATTCCTTCCTAATTGCGATTAGAGACACCAAAAATAAAATTGACCGAAATTTTGTGATCAAAAATTCAGAAAATAGTGCCATAAGTTTTGTGACGCACATCTGCGTCTTCTTTAGCTGATTCGGGAGCAACAATAGACGTGCTGAAGAGACATGGAGGATGGAAATCCTCCAACGTGGCCGAGGGATATATTGAATCGTCTATTAAAAATTTTTATTCTTTTTTTCAAATAAGAACCCTATTTTTTTATAATTTTGTTGGATTCTGCGGTCAAAAATAATGATAGTTTTCTCACATGATTATGCTTCTAAATTCAATAATTTCTGAGTTATTTGAGATTTTCTGGATTTATGGTGTACGTAGAGTCAAATTGATTGCATCTAAAAAAATTCAATGAATATTCTTTCGAAACCATGGAAACACTCTGTACCCATAGAAGATAAATTATCTGTTAATAATTCAGTGTCAGTGTCAGGTGTTATTGTTATTCGTTATCTTCATTTCTCGATTTAACAAAATGAACCGTTATTCTAATTACGAATTCTGGATCTATATTATATACATGGTGAATGTGAATTATTAGTAGAACCTGCCAGGCCTTTAACGAGAAGTATCCCCATTTACCTTCCATGACGGAGAAGATCTTGAGAAATTATGTTTCAAACTTTCAAAGTTTTGGATGTGTAAGAGCCCCTAAAGAATACAAATGAAGGGTAGTTGATGATGAGGAAAATGAAATTAGTGTTTTGACTTATTTCGAAGTGAATGAAAATGCATCTATTCGAAGTGCAGCTCATGAAATCGATTTAGACAGAAATTCAGTGCACCGAATTTTGAAAAAACACAACATGCATGACTACAAATAAGGGAAAGTTCATGCATTAGAACCAGGTGACTACGTAAAAAGACGGAGCAAGATTCAATAATGAAGGTCTATTTAATAGAAAGTATTGCCACATTTGGAGAAGTGAAAATCCTCATAGAAAAAGCTCTGTAGAGAACTTCGAACAATATCATAATCCCAATTTTCAGATTTCAAATATGTCTAGTTCTCCAGAAACGTCTAATAGGCACTCGAACTTGAGACACCCTGTATAATCACGGTTAGCTTCGATTATTTTGAATTACCAAACCCTCATATTCACTAAAATCTTCCCCTCACTCGCTTACTCCAACAATTAATTCGCATTCTAAATTCTGCCTCTTTTATTACTTCAATTCTGTCGACAGATAACGTTACCCTCTTTTTTCATCGACATATTTGAAGTGAGACAGACCATCAATGTTCCTAATTCTTATCTACCTCGCCCTCGCTACGTTATACCGCCTCAACAACCCGTCGTCTATACTAGTACAAATTTTGTCCCGACATCGTATCGCGTCATGAACGGCCAGACCCCCTCGCCTCATTTGAAGTGGTACAATGTACCGGATCAGTACAAAAATGAGGCATCTCTTACAAACTCAATTGAGACGTGTACTATCCAACACTACTTGGAGTGACCTACGACCCCGGAATTCATCATACCATCGATGAACACTGGTCCTTCATGGAGTTTCATCGCCAAAAATTGAACTGAGATGATCGATGCAGTGTTGTTGGTTTAATCATCGTAGTATCTACATTTGTATCTTCATAAATTTTATTTCAATTGTAAAATCTGAAAGAGCTTTATAACTTGACATGAACTCAAAGTGCTCATAGTACCAATTTGAATGTTTTAATAATTTTTTTCCCTTGCAAAAAGATATGAGTTGTGGTGCCATTGGAAGGATTTACTGTATATTTCATTAATTTCCAATAGTTACAAATAGCAGTATTCATTTCGGAGGACGCGTACCTATAAATAACTTCAACATTATCCGGACCTTTAATTCCATCAGAGCGCTTCGCATTTATTCATTTTCAGAGTCTCAGACTGCTTAACATAAATAACTTTAATGAAAAAATTCACATTCAGAAAAAAAATATTTCCATTCTATTTATTCACCGGAGAAGTTACCGAGAGGATCATCCGAAAAAAATTCTTCATCCTTTTCAGTTAATACAAAAAATTGCAACGATGTGAAATACGTACCACCGCCTTGAAAAAATTCACTGATTCATAAAAGGCAACGGCTCGCATGCACGAAATTCCGGGCATTGTGAGAAACAATAAGAGGACCCAACAACGTGAATAACAATTAGTAATGTATTCAGATGAAATGGGAGATACGCGTAAAGGCATCCGAATAAAACAACAGCCTTACCTACCGAAACAATAAATGAATGATGGTAGATAACATCGATATTTTTTCTACACTTACCTCGTTGATAGCTGCACTAAATCCAGCTTGACATGAACCTTGCCTGTGGTATCCCCATTGAGCTGGAAAGAAAGAAATTTTAATATTACGTGGCTAGTTTTCATTTTGGGATGAAGAAGTTGACGAACACTTCTGAGAATATCTGTGTGCTCTACCACTTAACCCTTATTGTAAACAAATGCACATTTGTAAATATCTTAAACTAAAATGGAAAATAAAGAGGAATGGTATAAAAGGGATAAAAGAAGGTAATAAATGTTAATGAGAATTTTAACAAAAAAAATCCCAGACATTTCGTTGTATACTTTTGATTTGATACTCAGACAATGGTCCAAATTAGAAGCATGAAGTTTATCAGAAGCAAAGCACACAAAATCATAATTCACTCTCATTATCGGAGGTTTTAAGACACGCCACTGCCGTCTCAACCCCTATTGGATAGAATTAGTTAAATTACGTTGATTTCCGCTTGGGCTGGGATTGAATAATGGATTTGTTGTTCCGTCTGTACGTACGTATCAGTCTCTTTACTTCACGGATGTCACGTCATAATTCGATGACTATCGTATAACCATCCCATCAAGTGATTTATGATCACCAATTTGACTACTTTATTGCGGTATAGATAGAGTTGATGCAATAATTGATGAAACTTGAAGATTCCTTTGGTCACCAAGAGATACACTGTCTAGACGACAACTTGATAATGAGTCTTTGAGAGATGAAATCAGAAAAAGCCTGACATCAACTCAGTCTATCAGATTTTGCGCTTTATACACGTTTGTCCACCAGTCATTCGGATCTCAATTAATTTCATTACCTCTCGAAACACAAAATTCAGTCGACGTCTTATGAATATTGTATTAGATCTCGTGAATTCGTCGATGAAGTTTGAGAAATTTTAAGTCTGGCAAACCTCACGAAACCTGGCAAACCTCAGGAATCCTAGCAAACTCTTTAGTTTCAACCTTATTCAAATGATTTTCAGGTAACTAATTGATCAAGCTCAAATATTTATGATTCAACGATGAATTTGAGAAAAAGGTAGCTGCAATCATTCTGTGAATTACTTTGAAGAGCTGACTTAAAAAAAATTAAGAAAAGCATGAGTGTGGTATTTAAACAACAGCGACAATGGATTAACAAACTTAAATCCCATAATGAAAATGTAGAAAAGCATTGTCTTCGATAAAATCAATTAAAAAAAAGTATATAATGGGTGGCCCATTTAAAAATTGGAATTTAATTTTGCTATAAAAAAAAATGGCTTTATATTTTCCAATGGTTGAACATTTATTTAAAAGGTTGGTTCATGATATTTATTTATGAAAAATAATTTCGGCCAAATGACCACCACGGCTGACTTGGCAGTAGCCTATTCGTTCCACCCAATTTTTTAAAACATTTTCGATTGTTTGGGGCTCTATTTCACCAATAGCAGCTCGAATTTCGGTCTTGAGGTCTTGAATTGTTTCAGGATTGTTAGCATAACACTTATCTTTCACCGCTCCCCAAAGATAATAATCCAATGGCGTCAGATCGCAGCTTCTTGGTGGCCAATTCACATCAGCATTTCTGCTGATTATTCGATTTCCGAAAATGCGGCGTAAAACATCGATTGTGGCGTGTTCTGTATGTCTCGTTGCAACGTCCTGTTGAAACCAAACATCGTCCAAGTCGTTAGCTTCAATTTCTTGAAAGAACCAATCGTTCAACATTTAAATTTCTCACAGTTTGAGTAGAAGACTCACCACTTTGGAAATAAGTTTTTAATATTTCCCAACTTTCTTCAAGCGAATAGCGTCCCATTTCGGAAACTTTCAACTAAATATTAGTCACGTCAAAAAGAAGAGTTGACGTTTATAATGTCAAATAATCGGTAGTTCAAATTCCAAACACTAGATGGACCACCCTATATTCTTCATTGAAAGTCACCTTCCACCTTCAAGTACGAAATATTATCTGCTCCAGAATATTATCTTAGAAACCATCATAATTGTAAATAATTACTGTGTGACTTTTACTCATTGCATACCGTCATATACAGGGTGTCCATTTGAAAACGAAACAGACGAGATTACAGACGAAATAAGTTTTTTCGATAGAAATGCTCAGACAGGTCGATTTCTGTTTCAAGGGGGACAATTTAAGATGTAGGTTACGGACGCATAGCGCTTCAACCCTTGCTGCTACTACCCTCACCCCCAATTTTTGAATAGGGAAGATGGGGTGACTGATACCTCAATTTGAAGGTATTTTTATACTGATTTCAGCACAGTAATTGTTTTTTGATTTTATGCATTAGTTCTCGAAATATTCTTGCGTTAGTTAATTTTATCACTTAAATTAATTTTTTGCGAATAATTGACATTTCGTACTTCCGAAACACCAAAATTTCCGTAATTGTATTTGAAATTGCAAAACATCTACCACTGGGCAAATGAAGTCATACCGTACGTGTTAATGCTACTAGGGTCAGATGATCGACTAGCTGTTTTATTCACTGAAATCATTCTCCAACTGTACGGTATCAGAACGATTTGAAGTATTGATCTAAGAAATAAGGCTTTTCAAAGTAAAGTAAAAAATTTATTAAAAACTCACATCAATTAATTAAATATTCAAATTGTTCACCATTAGCTTCCATACAATGAAATAAGTTTTGTTCGAAACGACGGCGCACATTTTGCAGCATTTCTGGAGTGATTTGACGACCTACATTCACTATACGTCTTCTTTAATCTTCTATGGAATCGGGCTGTTATGAGTATATTTTACTCTTCAAGTGGCCCCAAAGAAAGAATTCTTCCAATCCAAGGATTTGGAAATCTTTGATCCAGATATTCTCGAACTGGTAAGGCGTAGTGTGGAGGAGCTCCATCCTGCTGAAAAAAAATCTGATCTTCCACATAATTTCCAGCATTGTTTTCAATAATTTCCGTCAAAATTGGATCAATGTTTCATGGTTGTTTTAAACCTCAAAATGTCGATATTTCATAAAAAAACACTACAAGTGCCATGAAAACACCACTTCATTTTCAAATACTTAGTTAAGAATAGTTCGAGAACTAATGCATAAAATAAAAAAAATTACTGTGCTGAAATCAGTATAAAAATACCTTTGAATTGAGGTATCACTCACCTCATCTTCCCTATTCAAAATTTGGGGATGAGGGTTGTAGTAGCAAGGGTTGAAGCGCTATGCGTTCATAACCTACATCTTAAGTTGTCCCTTTCGAAACAGAAATCGGCCTGTCCGAGCATTTCTATCGAAAAAATTTATTTCGTCTGTGATCTCGTCTGTTTCGTTTTCAAATGGCCACCCTGTATAGCTTCTTTGAAATGAGATGGCACAATGCTGAAATTCAAGAATATCAATGTCCTTGAATATCTTCGGAGATATTAAACAATCAAGGAAAAAACTTTCACCGTTTCACCCTCATTTAAAAATCTTCCAAATTACAAAGTGTGGGGTTGGATATTCCAGGAGTAAATGATGTTCATAAATGCTGAACTATTCGACGGGTTTGGACCAATACTGAACTTGAACGAGATATTTGAATAGTTAATCTGAAAATGAAAATATTTTTTCGACTATCAAATACTCTTTTCTTGAAAATCAACCGAAAGAAGTTATATCTTATCTCTTGTCCAGTGAAATACCCTTTTTCAAGTCCAAATCCAAAGATGATTGTGAGATATTATCAATGAGTTAGGAAATTTTTGACATATGTCACAATTCGACAAATACGAAAATATTAATATATCGATGGTCTCCATCGAAGCTGGCAATCAAAACTCAAAGCATCTTACGATAATATGGTCCAATGCTTAAATTCAATAATGTTCTGAACATAGATAACCTTGATTTGCAATAAAAATTATGAGGATCTATCATCAGTATCTACGAGATATCAATTAGGTAATATAAATAAAATGTTTTGGGAAGATTTTCAAAAAATTCAGCATTTGTTTCACACATTTTTCAAGTCCATTGGATGGATATTCTTGGAGTAATTGAGGAATCCAAATTTCAGATGCTCATAACTCCGGAAATGTTCGATGGATTCGACCCAAGAAAGAATTTGACCGAGATATTTTGACAATTAACTTTTTCTGAAAATATTATAATTCTAGCTCATCTCCTTTGGAAAATAGAGAGTATACGTCCGGCCCACCGGCCATACCCAAGTTTGACCGCGTACTCTTCATCAGGAAGTCGATTGAGACTATTTTCGTCTTGATATTTGAAATTTCTTGAAATTTGGGCAAAACGATAGCGGGTTGTTATACTAGTGTTATGAACTAATACAGGCGAGTAAAACGTAGTAAACGGACCATCCCTCAGTACCCCATTGTAATAGATGAAAATCTGAAAAAACTCATGGAAACCAAAACACTTTCATGTAATTTCATGTAAATTACACTTTGATTGCTTTGATTTGATTGTATTATTACTCGACAATACAACAGTGCTTTCCTAAATCTTTTAGTGTACGATCTTACGCAGCAGGGAACCATAACAGGCCGAACTGAAATACCGAGTGACCTAAATACTTAATCGATTTGAGTATATGGAATTCAGATAATTGATTGCCTATTGTTGGAACATCTGCCTACGTCAAGTTTATTGATATAAATCGAGTAATGAGCATGATTGTTTTAAGATTTCAACATCATACCCTGCTTGAGATATCAAATCGAACTTTTCTGCCTGGTGGAAATAATTTGAAAAAATATTCAACCAACCAAAAACATTCTGTAAAAAAGTAACCAAGATTCGATGAAGCCTCTAAAAAGTAATAAAATCTAGACAAAGTCATGCCATGTCTAAGGTTCCTTACTGCGATTTCTATATTATTATCTTTAACGACGATGTTGTGTGACTTAGCCGTTGAATCGCCACTCATTGTGGATGGAAAATTGCCACTACGAAGAAGTTGATTGAATAAAGGGCGGTTCGGGCGACAGATTGATGCAATGGTGTCTCACACCTGGTTTTGCACCCTTGTGTACCCTTCAACGGCCAAGTCACAAACATTAACTATAATAATAAAGAAATCGCAGTAATACACGGTTGGCCGGGGAGTAGACACTGTACAGGTATACCTGCGTAGGTCAACCGTAGTCGAATTTCTAATATGTTCCGGGGACCTATGCAGGTTTGAAAAACTGCGACACACACGCTCCTGTCGACCCGCGCAGGTATACCTGTGCAGTTTTTCCTCTCCGGTCGACTGGAGTGTGTAAGCCCTGCAAGGAATCTTAGACTTGGCACGACTGTCTCTAGATTTCATTACTTTTCAGAGATAAACAACCGATTTTAACGAGACTCGGCTAGTTTTTTCACAGGATGTTTTTGGTTGGATTTCACTTCTTTATATACAGTATTGGGATAAAGTTTGGCACCAAATTAATATCTTTAAAACGAAATGGGTGATATTTTTTAAATTTGGCAGCTGAGTGTAATGGACCTCAATGTATCTGATGAGCATATTTTCATTAATGAGATACTTCCGGTTTAACCGGAAATGACAAAAACTTTTTATTTAAATGAGACACCCAGTATATTTCTGCAGATTCTGAAAGTGCCCTTGTTTCGAATCTGTCCATATCGGGTTCCATTTAAAAATTCTCCGTAAAAAGAAGAAATTTAGTCTTTTTATACATTTGAGAAAAAATCCATTCAAATAAATAAATCGTTGTTATTTGTATCAATAATGAGAAATAAAACGAAATTACTTTGTTGTAGATATCTCATTCTGCTTTTCATGACGTATTTTTTATGAAAATCTATAAAAAGAAGAAATACAAGGCTTTTACTTGTAAGAAAAATACATTAAGAATAATTTAAAAAAAATCATTTTAAATGTTCGAAGTGCTTGCCATTCACCTCCTGACAATATGCCAGTCTATTAACAAATTCTTGAGTAACTTTTCTCAAGACTTCTCCATGTATTAATGCACATTCATCAAGAATCCGTTGTCTCAATTCCTGCAAGCATGCTGGTCGATTAACATAAACACGTGATTTCAGATAACCCCAAAGAAAAAAGTCTAATGAGCTGAGATCTGGAGAACGAGCAGACCACTCTATGCGTCCTCTACGAGCAGACCATCGATTTGGATAAGTAGCATCTAGAAAATTCCGAACCCGTCTATCATAGTGAGGAGGTGCTCCATCTTGTTGAACCAAACGTGCGGTGGTAACTGCCAGTTCTGTTGGAGTGTAGGAATAATTTGATTAATTAGTGAATCCAGATACTTTTCTCCATTTGAGTTCCCGTTTATGAAAAATGGGCCTATTAGCCTATTTTGTACAATTCCCATCCAAACATTCAATTTTTTTGGTCGCTGGGTTTGTGCTCCATCAATCCAATAAGGATTCTCAGTTGACCAATATCTTGAGTTATGGCAGTTAACCGTTCCATTCAAACAAAAAGTTGCCTCATCAGAAAACACTTCATTGAAAGCAAAACGTTCGTCGTCATTACAGATGTTCATTAGCCGTTCGCAAAATTCGAGCCGTCGATCAAAATCATCCTCTGACAATTCTTGGACTTATTGTACCTTATACGGATAAAAATTTTCCTTTTTTAATATTTTTCCTACGGAACGTCGACTTATGCCGTAGTTCCGCGCCAGAGCTGTGGTAGAAGTTTGAGTTGATTCCTCTAAATCAATGGCAATATTTTGCCTCATCGCTTCGTTCGTTAAGTCCTGTGGTCTTCCAGATCTTGGCAAATCCTTGACCATTCCAGATTCATTAAAACGTTGTAAAGTTCTAGTCACTGTTGATCGTGATATTGGATTTTTTTCAGGATGAAAATCATTAAAAATACCTACTACAAAAAATTTCGTTTTTTCTATTACTATGAATACATAAATTTATTTATTTGAACGACTTTTTTTTTAATATACAGGGTATCCCTTTTAAATAAAGAAAATGGTCATTTCCGGTTAAACCGGAAGAATCTCGTTAATGAAAATTGCTCATCAAATGCATTACACTCAGTCGGCAAATTTCAAAATTATCGTCCGTTCCGTATTAAATATATTAATTTGGTGCCAAACTCTATCCCAACCCAGTATAAATTAATTCATTCGCGTTCATAATTCATTCTTTTAACACGTGTGAAGTTAGCAGCCGAAAGTTAGCAGCCGATATTGAAATTTCGGCTGCTGGGTCGTAGCAGCCGGAACTTCGTTTATGCGCACACCTTTGAAAATCTCCTATTGATTTTGAAGAAAAAAGAACCAGAGGGGTTTAGATCTTATAGTTATAAGTCTTTTCAACAATCAAGAGTATTTCTATTTTGAATATTGGCGAATCAGAATTATTATACAACAGATTCGAAGCGAATATGAAAAAAATGTTGGAAAACCATAGGAAGAAAATAAATAATCAGAATCATGACTTGAAATTGAATCTAATTCTAGGATACACCTACGAATGTATATTCACTCTCTTCCAAACTACTTAATCAATACTATTTCGGACAATTCGTTCTTTTACCAATTACACTTATACGTCGGAATGGATAGTGCTCGAGTTCAAAGTTGCCAAAAGGGTTGAAGAAAAAGATGTTACACTCTAAAAGTTAAGCATGTTGAAGGGAATGATCTAACCGAAAAATAGGCCGAAAATCACTTACAAGCCGTCGGTATATCGGAAAATTCGTACCTACTTTGTCCAATTACCCTTCTACGTCGGGATCGATAGTGCCCGAGTTCAAAGTTCCCGAAAGAGTTGAAGAAAAACATGTTTCACCCTGAAAGTTAAGTATGTTGAAGGGAATGAAATGATCTTTCCGAAAAATAAGCCGAAAATCACTTACAAGCCGTCGGTAGATCGAAAAATTCGTACTTTGTCCAATTAAGTGGCGTCGAATTAATAGAAAATTATGGAGAATAAACAAATTCATGAATGAGGTGTTTATGATGCAGTCGACGAGAAAATTTTCGATATCCTTACAGAATATTGTTTAATTGAGTGGGCAGGGTGAGAAATTACAGTCGAATGAACATGACAAATCCACCCCTGCTTTGTTTAGACTACTGAGCTTTAAGTGATCCGCGCTGCGTCACCCCACACATGACTTCAATTTATTCAAGGAAGACATCATTCCACCCCAGCTCCCGTACTTTTAGCGTGGAACCCTCGAAAAATACGTTTTTTTCCAGTGTTCGCTTTTCAAAACGGCGGAAATAGGAAAGAAGAGTCATCGTTGGGTTGTAGCTGATAAATCGATTAGTCCATATCTATTTGTGATGTTTACGAGGGTGGAAAGACAAATGGGAATAGGAAATGGAGCTCGATGGGCATTTATATGACCGATGATAAAAAAGTAATGGGATAATGGAAGGGTATACCAATACACGTAATTTTTTGTGATACGTCAACTGCTGATTACGTCTTGACATCGAAAATAAATATGAGTAATATGTCAGTACTCTATTATCAAAGATGGAATAAGAATACTGCAACAACTTGTTGCACTTGTTAAGAAAGAAATATTCCGTAAACCTTCGGAAAAATTTATACAGGGTGAGTCTTTAAGTACTGCGTTAATTTAACCATAAATCTTTGGTAATAAAAGAAACATTGCGTTTGAAAGTTGTATGCATTTTGAGGTTTCAATTTGGACATTCACTCCTCTATAGTCCAGTTTAGATTGAGAGTTTGGAACAAAATTTAAGAAAATTTGTGAGTTGTTATATAATTTAGATATTGATTTGTTCATTCATCGTGGCAGTTGTATTGATATCACACTGGTTCAAAGTATGGGAAAAGACTCAAGAAGAAGCGCGTAAAATCTCCTGACCTCAGTTCTTTTCTAAATTTTTTCCAAATATTTAGCCGAGAATGGTCTCAATCAATAAAGTTTCACTTCCTGATGAATATTCCGAGGTCAAACTTCCGGCCGTATGCTCTTTATCTTCCGAAGGCGAATTGTTAAGAGTTTTGATATTTTCAGAATATTTTGATTTTCTGAATATCTCGGCCAAGTTCGTTATTGAGCTCAATCCGTGGAATACCCCAGCAGTTATGAATATCTGAAATTTGGTTCACCCAATAAATCCTAGTATATCCATCTAGGTTTGCGTGATTTCGTGGAAATCATCACTCTAAAATTTCCCAAAATTTTCATTAAATTCTTTATATCTCATGAAATCAGAGACTCAAAAAATTCATAATGTTCATTGAGGTTATTGATGTCAAGGACATTTCAGCATCGTACTATCACATTGTAGGAAGCTATGAAGTTTCCATATTTTTGAAGATATCGCAACATAAAAATGTTGCAATCGACTCCTTTGATTGAGATAATTGATTGGTATGCTTTTATTTTTGTTTTTTGACAAATTGTCAAAATTATCAAGGGATATTCGTATGTTTTTACTGAAGAGTATTATACAGGGTGTCTCAAGTTCGAGTGCCTATTAGACGTTTCTGGAGAACTAGACATATTGGAAATCTGAAAATTGGGATTATGATATTATCCGGAGTTCTCTACAGAGCTTAAATATTCTTCCAGTTATACAGGGAGTGAAAATAAATTCGACGGAAAAATTTTTTTTCAAATTTTCCATTCCTGGTATGATAGAGTATTCTATAGTGAATACATTTCTGTTAAAACCATTGTATTGAATCGAATAGTTTTCAAAATATCTAAAAGAACTGGAAAAAAGGCAAATATGTTCGGTCAGTTATATGTTCATTATTCTTATTTTAAATATCCTGAGCGTAAACCGTTTTTACAACATCGAACAGGAAGGATGTGAAAAAGTTAATGCATCATTTGGATTTCAAAAATAAATATCATCACAGGGTATTTCAAATTTTGTGTTGAAAATTGTGATCTTAAATTGGCCATAACTTCTGTTTTTCAAATTAGAACCCTATTTTTTTATAATTGTGTTGGATTCTGCGGTCAAAAATAATGATAGTTTCCTCACATGATTATGCTCCTAAATTCAATAATTTCTGAGTTATTTGAGATTTTCTGGATATATGTAGTACGTAGAGTCAAATTCTTCGAATCTGATTCAGAAGGATATTTTCTGAGAGCATAGAAGATAAATCATCCCATTTATAATTCACAAATGTCAGACAGGTCTTATTGTTAGTCGTTATGGAATTTTTTGATTTTACAAAATATATATATATATATATTCTTATTCACAAAATGAATCGTTGCTATTCTAGTAATAAGATTTTGGATTTATTTCTTATTATTGCATTTTTTCAATTGTATACGCAATACACATTCAAATGCACTTAATGATATTGTTTATTTCAAATTCATAGTGGATGACACAAAATGTTGAGTATCTAATGAGAAGTATCCCCATTTTTTTTACAATTTCTGGAAAGATGTTTCAAACTTTCCAAATTTTGAAATGTAAGAGCCTCTAAAGAATACAAAAAGGAGCAGTTGATGAAATTACTTTTTCGACTTATTTCGAAGTGAATAAGAATTCATCTCTTCAATACGAAACACATTAAATAGATTCGCTACCTCAGTACACCGAATTATAATTTTAAATAAATAATTATGATAATGAAAATAAAAATACGTTTCCAAACTCAAATTAACAAAATAAATGATCAGGTAAGAGTTTAATATGGTAACCATTTTGTTCCACCCCCCTTCGAATACGTCTTGAAACACCTCGGTTAGTCGCTCGTTCAATTTTCTCCCCCTTTAGTGAGTGGAAAGCATCCTCCACACGCCGTTTCAAATCTCCTAGGCTTTCAATAGGAGATTCATAGACTATGTTTTTTATTCTACCCCATAAATAAAAATCTAAGGGATTAAGATCGGGAGATCGTGGGGGCCAAAACAGTGAAGAACGGCGTCCGATCCACCGATTACCAAACATTGCATTCAGTTCTTCAGACACCTCGTGCGAACTATGTGCCGGAGCCCCATCCAATTGATAATATGCGGTAGTCGACATACTCAACGACAGTTCATCCAAAAACTCAGAAACAAAATTTCTCAGGATTTTCAAAATTTGTCTGTATTTAAATTTTCTTCATAATTGTAGTACCGCACTTTATTGTTCATCAAAAGAGCAAACTCATTAAAACTAAATTTGTTCTGGGGGTTTCTTTGTGTTTTCTATGAGTATTTTTACTTCTTCAAATGTGGCAATTCTTTCTATTAAATAGTCCTTCATTACTGAATTTTGCTTCGTCTGTCCAAATGATCTTTTTCAAAAAATTTTCATCATTTTCAAGTTCTTCTAATATTCCTCTACAAAAATTTAACCTTTTTATGTAGTCACCTGGTTCAAATGCATGAACTTTCTCATATTTGTAGTCATGCATTTTGTGTTTTTTAAAAATTCGGTGCACTGAATTTCTGTCTAAATCGATTTCCTGAGCTGCACTTCGAATAAATAATGCATTTTCATTCGCTTCGAAATAAGTCAAAACACTAATTTCATTTTCCTCATCATCAACTACCCTTCTTTTTTAATCTTTAGGGGCTCTTACACATCCAAAACTTTGAAAGATTGAAACATATTTTCTAAAGATCTTCTCTGTCATGGAAGGTAAATGGGGATACTTCTCGTTGAAGGCCCGGCAGGTTCTACTTATAATTCTGTCACATTCACCATGTATATAAAAAAGATCCAGAATTTCGTAATTAGAATAACGGTTCATTTTGTTAAATCTAGAAATGAAGATAACGAATAACAATAACACCTGACACTTGTGAATTTCTAACAGATAATTTATCTTCTATGGGCACAGAGTGTTCCCATGGTTTCGAAAGAATATTCATTGAATTTTTTTAGATGCAATTAATTTGACTCTACGTACACCATAAATCAGAAAATCTCAAGTAACTCAGAAATTATTGAATTTAGGAGCATAATCATGTGAGAAAACTAATTATTTTTGACCGCAAACTAAAACACAATTTTAAAAAAATAGGGTTCTAATTTGAAAAACAGAAGTTATGGCCAATTTAAGATCACAATTTTCAACACAAATTTGAAACACCCTGTGATGATGTTTTTGAAATCCAAAAGATGCATGACTTTTTCACATCCTTCCTCTTCGATGTTGTAAAAACGGTTTACGCTCAGGATAATGAACATATTACTGACTGAACATATTTGACTTTTTTTTCAGTTTTTTTGGATATTTTGAAAACTATTCGATTTAATATAATAGTTTTAACAGAAATGTATTCACTATTGAATACTCGCTCATACCAGGAATGGAAAACTTGAAAAAATTTTTTCGTCGAATTTAATTTCACTCCCTGTATAACCGGAAGTTTTTGGGCTTCGAAAATATTTTAGCTCTGTAGAGATCTCCGAACAATATAATAATCCCAATTTTCAGATTTCAAATATGTCTATTTCTCCAGAAACGTCTAATAGGCACTCGAACTTAAGACACCCTGTACCAACTCCTTCTGAAGGTCTAAATAACAAACGCTTGGACGATGAGATTTTGTTGTTAGCAAGCGATTTTTTCGTAGTTTGGACTTGAAGAATTAAAAATGAACTAGACCACTGCCAGAGTCAAGTTAGTCCACGAAAGTCTTTGAATTGTATGAGGAAGTGCCTGAGATCAATAAAACACCAAACATTGCACCTCAGTTCAATCGCGATGGGTGACATCAATCGAATCATCAAACTTCACATAATGTTGATCAAGAATAACGATTCAAAAATTTTATGGAATAGCAATAATAGTTCAAGTTTGTAATATGAAGTTCTGTAATTCGTTCCATAAAAAAATTCCTATATCTTATCGTTATACGTCCTTATGTTAAGATGAGGAAATAGGAGAATACGCAAAATATCAATATGCACCATAAAAGCATAGACTTTCGTTGAGATCTGACAAAAATCTCGTTATCGAGTATTTTCAAAAAATACTGTCGTAGAAATACTCTTTCAGCAATATAAAAACGCTTGTTCTAGGTTATAGAACTAATAGAACAGCGTCCTATCGTTTAGTACAGAAGTGTAATATCGATTTGAAAATGGTCTCAATCGATTGCGTTCGACTTCCTGAGGAAGATTCCGCAGACAAAATTGAGTATATCTATCCATCCGGTCCGTCGTATACTACGAATATTCCGAAAGATATGTGCTAGAATTCTCATATTTTCAGAATACGTTAAGTTCTCCAAATATATCGGTCAAGTTCGTTACTGGGCCAAATCAGTCAAATGGTTCAGCTGTTATGGGCATCTGAAATCTTTTTTCCTTGATAACTCCTAGAATATAGATCCAATCGAGTTGTTAATTGGAAGATGTCTGAATGAGGTTGAAACAAATAGATTTGCAAAATTTCCATGAAACCGTCATGCTATAAAATTTTTAAAAAATTCACAAAACTTTTTTTTTATTCATTTGATATCCTATTATATATTTATCAGAGATCCACCAAATTTTGGATCTATATCGAAGTTATTGATATTCAGAACATCCTTGAGTTTCTGTATTGTATCATCAAACTTTAATTATTCTGAAAATATGAAAACTTAAGCTCATCTGCTTCGAATGTAAATGTCTTTATGCGGTCGGCATTAGAGTTAAAATGATGGGCTTTTTGTGCCATTTAGAATGAGCGCACAAAAAGTTCTCCATATGTTCCACCCAAGCTAAACCCTCGGGCTGAACACCAATCAACCACCTTCCCCTTCGAGTTGTTTGAATAACTTTATCACAAAATCTCCCCACGTACAAGCACAATCAAGGAAAACTTGTTGAAGGTTTCGTGACTAATTTTCGAAACTGACGATCTTTCCAACGCCCAATTTACGCTCGACCGTTTTTTTCTTCGGTTGGCAGCTTCCAGACCTACGTCGGCACATGTCGTGTACGCAAAAGGAAATTTAACGCTTCTCGTACGTCATAAAGAAGCCTTTTTACAACTTCCGGAGTTTGCGTCCGCTTTGGCGGGTCATAACGCGACGTTCCGAAGGGTTTCTTGGAACGTGCCAAGCTTAATTTTCGGCCAGACTGTGATTTCTGGGATAATGATGATGACCTATTGTTTTATAGGAGTAGATTGTGCACACACCTTCGGCGGGAGTGTTTATTCACTAGAAATCGTATGTTGGGATGTTCGTAATGATATCTTTATGTCATTCACATTATACAGCTGGTTCTTCCGTTGGTAATGTTATGATATTATGATTGTGTAGATGCACGAATACATCAGTCAGTTTTTGATTTTCAAAAGAAATTTTGCTGTGCTGAATTTTGTTAGGGTTCTGCTGATTTCTGCTGTACGAAATTCTCATTATTTCATTTCTAGATTTCTCACGAGTTTCAAGACTGGATTAAATTATGCTACATGCTCACTGAGCTTTGCTCTTTGAATTCTTGAGATCATTTTATTAGGTTCCCTGAAGATGGAAAATAAGTTAGCCAAGCACTTTCTTTCTTTTTTTTTTTCGAAAATTGTTTCATACGTTATGCTACATTTCTGCTGACTTGTGATGATTTCAATTTCCCAAAAAAAAATCCAATTTATTTGAAGCAGAAAAACTGATAAATCAGTAGATTGTTGATGAATATTTCGAATGGAAATAGTATTGTGACGTAAGCTTAGCACTTTTGTTTTTTTCTAAACTCCACCGAGTGTGAAAATATGTATTGGGTTGTGCTGTGAATATTTAAATGAGATAATATCTCAAATTTTCCGAAAATTACCCAAAATATATGATATAGCCAGCCCACGATATTCTTTCTTTTTTTCAATCAAAATATATGGCAAAAATTGTACTAGACATGAGGGAAATCTTGCCCTTAATACTTAGGCACAAATTAAGCTGGTTTCCGAAAACATTTGTACGATTGTTTTTGTTTTGTTTAAATGTCTGTTATTTTCGGATATCGAGTGCAAAATGGTCTCAATCGATTAGGTTCGATGAAGAATACAGGGTTAAACTTGAGTATGTTCGTCTGGCCGGCCGTATATTCTATGTCATCTGAAATTTGGTTTCCTCTATAATATTGTAACGGGCGAATTTCCCGGTTGCGATTACTTCGAAAACCTGCGCTAACAAGTGGATCGAGACCTGCATAGTACGATCTCTGTTTCAAATAGAGAGTTTGTCGTGGCGAACAGTTTTATAACGTTTGCCAAAACTAATCGGAGTAGAAACCTTACCAAAGAAATGAACAAATTTGCTAGAGTTGGAAATTTACCGAAGAACTGAACCAAATCTGCCGGAGTTAGAATATTAACGAATTTGACATACCTTGCCGACCCTGAACAAATTTGCCGAAGTTGAATTTTTCGACGTACCAACAGATGTTTCCCTGAGGATTGGAGAACTAAGAAAAGAAATAGTTTTTGTTGGAAAGTTTGTCTACAGGGTGGAAGACTCATCCCGTACTGTCAGGATGGTTTTATGGTCTTGTTATCGCATAAATTAGGACTCAAGACAGACAAGATAAGTTTCAGCAACAATTGTAGACATCACCTGTTGATTTTTCTAGCCAGAAATTAATGATTTTCACTTGCAACTTTTGATTTCAACAATTTAACATTTGTACTTACTCTACATATCTAGTATCTGTAAAAGAATGGAATAAATTTCGATTGTTAGAGTATTGAATATCATTGACTGGGGTGGAGGCATTTTTTTAAACTCTCTGAAGGTAAATGTGAGATGGATTTGTGCTCTAACTAGCCGAAGCAATTTAATTGAATTAAAACAAATTAAATAAATAATTTTTTACCGTTATAATATCCATCGGAACAAGTTGTATCTTGGAAGATATTTTAATTAGGTTGAATCAAATAATCTTGAAAAAATTTAGCAGAAATTGACACCCTAGAAAAAACTGGAAATTGATGAAAAAATTTAATACCATAAGATATCCCTTAGGAAAAGTTGTTAAGAGATTAATAATATAAATATGCCACGTATTCACACAATAAGTTGAGTAAGTATGGACGTTATGGATCTTTTACATACTCCCATATTTCATTGTCGTAGCTTCTACCAGAAGATAAAATTATATTTTCATTTACCTAAGGACAAGCAATTACAGAAGTTCAAGTTAATTAACATATTATTGACATTTATGTAACGTGTTGATTCTTGGCTCGTTGAAATTTTGGGGCGGCCATCGAAAACGAAACTACAGGAAATTTTCCATCCTCTGGTACCCTCATTCACCTCAAATTTATGGAAAAAGCCCCAAATTATTCGTCTGAAAATACGAATTTTTCGTAAATCGCATGGACCTTCGGTTGGAAACTCAATCGAAATGATTAATTAACGGTGAAATAATAATGTATGTTTTCTAAATCACAAGCCAAATTCGTATTCTGATAAAGTTTAATGTAATGCTCGTAAAAGTCGTTACTAGGTAACGTCTAAAAAAGAATAATCGCTTTTGTGTTGGTTTGGTTGTTTTTAATTCAAGTCTTTGTAATTTGGACTTCTATATATGAGATATTTAAAATGATAAGAACTTATTAGAAGAAAGATATTCTAAATGGTTTTCGATGGAGTTGAGCCTACTCTTGATTGGTTTTTAGGAGAAGGAATTTGACCTTCGATCAAAATTTCTGGAAAACTGTGTGTTATTTTTAATTTGAGACATGAATTTGTTCATTCAGCGTGGCGGTTGTAGTCCGGTCAAAGTATACATACCAGGTTACCAAAATTCGCAGCTGGAAATTGGTAGAGATGGTCAGATACCATTAGAAAGAAAGAGTGAAAAGTCCCAAAATCCCATTTTTGCTAAAAAGTTATTCAAGGTCAAAGGTCGCGAAAATGGGTTTTTCGCTTTTTCAACCAAACGGTGAGTTTTATCATAAAAATAGCTCAGACATAAATTGTAGATCGTACAATTATCTACAAAAATTGTCCTAATACTTTTTTTCGTGAGAGTCACCGTTTCCGAGACATGAGCGACGAAAGTTGTATGCTCCATAAAATGCATAAGTACGCCACGTTCATTCGTCACTGGCGCCGTAATGCGAGTTGAATTCTTTTTCTTTCGGTATATTAACTTAAAAAATCAATAATAACTGAAAAGAAACTAAGTCCATTGCCTTCTACGCCAGTGCAACCTTGACGTCTGTTTTTAAAATGTTTGAGAAACAAGATTTACTTGATTGTGCCGAAGTTTTTAAAAATAATAAGTCTACCCCAAAAAAGACATAATTATTCATGGAATTCGCTTTCTTCTTGTCATGTACGGAGCTCCAAAAAAAATTACCAGCATTGCTAAGTTCCGTTACGTGTCTTTTGTCAAAAATACTCGTAACAACAAGCAAGTGCAATTGGCTTCTCTTCCTCCAACCTCGGCTTCTGCACAACATCTTCTTCGGGTATATTATCAAGTTCAAGTGTGGCTTGGTAATCAATTAGACCCAAAAGACTGGTTGGATGTTGATTGATAATGCATTAGAATCTGTCCAAACTTTACTTCCACCTGCACCGGAAAAACTCCTCAACACCATTTTTTGCAATTGTAAAAAGGATGTAATGCCAAATGTGGCTGCAAAAAGTTGGGTTGTTTTGTTCCTTAGCCTGTACAAGTTGTCAAGGCCAGCTTTGTTCTAATGCTGAATCTCCATAAGAAGAGGACTCATTTCATATAAACGACGAGACATCCGATCCATCGCTTTTGGACGAGTTTATTTTCACTCCTCTCGAAGAAGAAGACGAAGAACAAGAAGAAACAGATGTAATAAATGATTATAATTCGGACTAATAATTTTATCACATTCTTTACAATAAACGACAATTTTTTTAATATTTATTAGTACAGATCGGTCCGTGGAATAGGCCTACCGGGTAAACCACGTTAAAAAAAACCGCGTCAAATACACTACCTCACAGGTGACGTGGAAACGTGTGCATTTTATGGAGCATACAACTTTCTTCGCTCATATCTCGGAAACGGCGACTCTCAAGAAGAAAAGTATGAAGACAATTTTTGTTGTTAATTGCACGATCTACAATTTATGTCTGAGCTATTTTTATGATAAAACTCACCGTTCGGCTGAAAGAAGCGAAAAACCCATTTTCGCGACCTTTGACCTTGAATAACTTGTTTAGCAACAATGGGATTTTTGGGGACTTTTCACCCTTTCTTTCAAATGGTATCCTGACCATCTCTACCAATTTTCAGCTCTATGCGAATTTTGGTAACCTCACCTCTGTTATTTGGTCTAACTTGACCGGACTAAAATTATTCATCCAAAATAGCCAACCTAAAAAATATATTTCGTGCATCATCCTTCAACTTCATTCATGGGAATAACTCTGTATGTCTGAAGAGATAGGTAAGTCCTGCTCATCATTCATCATTAATAATTAAACCGTGAAGTGGCCATAAACCAAGTGTCATCCAAGACTTCCCGAACAAACAAGAATTTTGACGCCTGTCGCACCGGATAAGCGTATTGACTTCCAACATCCGCATGTTGTTTTCTTCTCGTTACTTTCTTGTATGCGGTTATTGTCGATGAGAAGCGACACATGCAGAACATCTGTGAGCATTCGGGACGCGCGCGAGGAAATTGGAGGCTGTGATTATTGTTTCTGAATTGGTTCTCTATGGGCTACTGTTCTTGGACTATTATGTGCCTCTCCCATTTCGATGGGGGTCATGGGCAAGTCGACTTTCATTCACTTTGTCGAAGGTCTGTTTGACCATGTGGGACACAGATTCTATAAACAATGGGACTGATAATAATAGATTAGATAACTGACTTTAAACATATTTCTTGAGCTGATTTCTGTAAAAATCCGTAGTAATAATGATAAGTTCATTTTTTGAATAAACAATTTACATCACTTATTAATACAGGTACACGTGCCTGACAATCAATTTATAATTATTCTATAAATTTAATTATATGGAAAAAAAACGCACACGCATGATCATTTACCAATGATCGTGGTGTTCTTTACTTCTCTAGGTCGAGTCAAGCGGAGTCGTTCAGAAATACAGGGTGTCTCAAGTTCGAGTGCCTATTAGACGTATTTGAAATCTGAAAATTGGGATTATGATATTGTTCGAAGTTCTTTACAGAGCTGAAATATTTTCGAAGCCCAAAACTTCCGGTTATACAGGGAGTGAAAATTAATTCGACGAAAAAATTGTTTTTCAAGTTTTTCATTCCCGGTATGATCGAGTATTCAATAGTGAATACATTTCAGTTGAAACCATTGTATTAAATCGAATAGTTTTCAAAATATCTAAAAAAACTGGAAAAAAAGTCAAATATGTTCAGTCATTAATATGTTCATTAATGATATTTTAAATATACTGAGAGTAAACCGTTTTTACAACATCGAAGAGGAAGGATGTGAAAAGGTCATGCATCTTTTGGATTTCGAAAATATCATCACAGGGTGTTTCTAATTTTGTGTTGAAAATTGTGATCTTAAATTGACCAACTTCTGTTTTTCAAATTAGAACCCTATTTTTTTATAATTCTGTTGGATTCTGCGGTCAAAAATAATGATAGTTTTCTTACATGATTATGCTCCTAAATTCAATAATTTCTGAGTTATTTGAGATTTTCTGGATTTATGTAGTACGTAGAGTCAAATTCTGCGAATCTGATTCATAAGGATATTCTGTGAGCATAGAAGATAAATCATCCCATTTATAATTCACAAGTGTCAGACAGGTCTTATTGTTAGTCGTTATGAAATTTTTTGATTTCACAAAATGAATCGTTGCTATTATAATAATGAGATTTTGGATTTATTTCTTATTTTGTATTTTTTCGATTGTATACGCAACACACATTCAAATGCACTTAAGATATTGTTTATTTCAAATCCATGGTGGGTGACACAAAATGTTGAGTATCTAATGAGAAGTATCCCCACTCTTTTTTACAATTTCTGAAAAAATATTTCAAACTTTCCAAATTTTGGAATGTAAGAGCCCCTAAAGAATACAAAAAAAAGCAGTTGATGAAATAAGTATTTCGACTTATTTCGAAGCGAATGAGAATTCATCTCTTCAATAGGAAACACATTAAATAGATTCGCTACTTCAGTACATCGAATTATGATTATAAATAAATTATGATTATAAAAATAAAAATACGTTTCAAAACTCAAATTAACAAAATAAATGATCAGGTAAGATCATTCACCATGTATATAAAATTGATCCAGAATTTCGTAATTAGAATAACGGTCCATTTTGTTGAATCGAGAAATGAAGATAACGAATAACAATTACACCTGACACTTATGAATTATTAACAGATAATTCATCTTCTATGGGTATAGAGTGTTCCCATGGTTTCGAAAGAATATTCATTGAATTTTTTTAGATGCAATCAATTTGACTCTACGTACACCATAAACCCAGAAAATCTCAAATAACTCAGAAATTATTGAATTTAGGAGCATAATCGTGTGAAAAAACTATCATTATTTTTGACCGCAGAATTCAAAATAATTATAAAAAAATAGGGTTCTAATTTGAAAAACAGAAGTTATGGCCAATTTAAGATCACAATTTTCAACACAAAATTCGAAACACCCTGTGATGATATTTTTGAAATCCAAAAGATGCATGACCTTTTCACATCCTTCCTCTTCGATGTTGTAAAAACGGTTACTAGAAAGGGATTGTCTATAATCTTGAAGTAGAAAGAAATTATAGTAGAAGAGCAAAAATCTGTTTATGGTGTTGAATTTTTTTTACCAGAAAATTAGTATTTTGTATCTTTCTTCTGGATATGGACCTCATCGGATGGAACATGAGTGAGTGAATCATTTCTTAGAGGGAAAATAATGTTTTTAAACAATTCAGATTCAATAGTGGATGCTGTGGAAGGTATTTTTCATTCAAATTAAACTAGACTACAGAGGGGTATTTGCCCAATGTGAAAACTAAAAATGCTTATAACTTTTTAACGCAGCTGAATTTGGAAAAACCGTAATGGAAAAAGTGTTTCTTTTGATCTCAAGAACCTATGGTTAAAATTAACGCAGTGGTCAAAGACTCACCCTGTATATCTGCTTTTGGTATGTTTTAAAAGAGGAGAATTTGAGTTTCGAATAAAACTAAAGGAAATAAAACTAAAGTTCATGGTTTATCTATCCTCATACAACGCTCTTTCATCGCAGGGATGATAAAAATACACTCATACTGGATCAAATTTCTTGCTCATTAGCGATTACTTCTACACTTCCTCTTCAAGAGAAACAACTACTTCATCGACCGAAAAAAATGCAACATGGTTTGTTTCATCGACACTTAGGCTCCCTCGGGTTCTAACACCCCAATTAGGATCTCCCCCAGTATCATAAACAAGAATAATGATTCTGGCGCACCGGGTAAATCTTTCCACACTAGGCATACTCGATTCCTGCTCATCCCAGGAACTTCCTTGCGTTCCGGTGTCAGGTTAATATTTCCAGAAGTTCATATTTAGACTAGCGCGAGGTACAAATAAACCTATGAAATAAACCCGAGACTGCGAGACACAGTGGCGTACAGGGATTCCTCTATGAAGGAGTTAACGAACCGCTACTCTAGAATTAAATGATCCGAAACGGAATAGGGTGTTACGGTAAGGTGCGAGGGTAGTACGAGGTGTCTATTTTTGGACACGAACGTTTCCTTTGCCAGTGGCGAAGGGGACATTTCCATGTGGAGATTCTTCCGTACATTCGGTAGTTTAGAGTGCATTTGTCCTTCAGGGAAGAAATGGTATATGGTATTAATCGTTTTAGTTGGACTTATTGGTCAAATTCGCAGGTGCAATATCGATTTGCCAAATGTCTGTGATTTTAGAATATCGAGCCAAAATTGGTCTCAATCGATTGGATTTGTCTTTCTGATAAAGAATTCGGGTTCAAACTTGAGAATGTCCGGCCGCATAATCTTTATCACCCGAAGAATAGGAGCTAGAGTTCTTTATTTTTAAAATAGGTAAGTTTTCCAAATAACTCGGTCAAGTTCGTCATCGGTCCAAATCGGTGGAATAGTTCAGCAGTTATGAGCATCTGAAATTTCGATTCCTCAATAACTACTACAATATCCATCCGATTTGAAACTTGAAAATCGTTCAGATAGGGTTGAGAGAAAGGAGTTTTGTTCACTAACGAACAAAAATGGGTTCACTCAAAAAAGTCAGGGATTGCCATCAGTACAACACCAGACACAGAGATGAGTTCAGGAGCAATTTTCATAGAATGATGTCCACTCAAATTGCAGTGAATTACTGATGCATTAAACAGCACAACAAGCTTCCTCGATCTATGAAGAGTTTGCCGAAATCAGTTTTTCAAAGAAATATCAAATATTTATTGGAGAATGTTTTTTATTCTGTTGACGAATTTTTGAGATTCGAGTTCTGACTTGTGTTGTATTAAACATATTTATGTATTGAAATTTTAACTTGCATTGAGATATATTGTGCTATGTTCCTGATATTTATATCTATATTAGTATGTTTTTTTTCTTCTGATTAAGTTATATTGTTGAATGTGTTTGTGTGACGTGCCATGTAATTTTTTTCTTGATGGCGAATAAATATTTACTATTAAAATAATTCTTTAGAAATGTCGGAATTTTTTTTGGGAATATTTGATTACTCGTAAGATATTCCTCACATCTGAATGAAAATTGTAAATTTACGGAGGATATTGATGTGTCAACATGAATACCTAAATATTTAGTAGAAGCAGTAATTTCTACATTAGTGTACCCTAAAACTACCCTACTTGGTAATTGAGTTTTGGATCTGGAATTATTAAAAATTCATGGAACACCAATCCTTCAGAAATGTGTTGTTCAATTCTCCAACTAAGTCAATTAGATTATTTAATACTTTCAGTATATTGGTGTCATCAACATACAAAATCATACTGAGCAACTGACTAATATTGAAAGGCAGATCATTGATGTAGATAATAAAAATGAGTGGACCTAAAATGCTGCCATATGGCACACCACAATTGATTTTTTTCTTCAGAAATAAAAATCTTATCATCGACATTAATACGCTGTTTTTGTTTTCGGCCCTCAACATAAGATTCCATTAACTTGAGTTGATTGTTTTGAATCCCATAAGCTTCGAGTTTCTTCAGCAGTATAGGATGATCGACGCAATCAAACGCTTTAGACAAATCCAGAAACAAACCAATTGGAATTTTGCCCCTGTCTAAAGTTTCTATAACTTTTGGAGTTAGTTAAAAACCTGCAGGAGTTGTATTGTTTTTATTCATATACTCATGTTGGCCTGAGCAGAAAATTTCGTGTTTTCTGAAGAACTTAACAAAAGGATTATCTTAAATTGTCTATAAATATCTTAGGAAAAGTTGTTAAGAGATTAATAATATAAATATGCCACTGTGAATTCTTCAGAGATCCGTAGATATTATTACTAGCATTAATTGTGTGGCCCTTGTATCTCAATTAAATGTCTATTTACTATCTTGAAGTGCACACTGTTCAAGTATTTATATACTATCACTAATTGAACTGATCAAGTGCTCACATAACTGATTTTATATTTTGAAATGAAATGTTGCAACTGTAAATTTATTTACTTCCAGGAAAGCATTTTTGGAAATATGTATGTATATCGAAATATATTTAAGAGCTCATGATTGTTGTCCAAAAGTTCCTTATCATGCATAAAGAGAAATATTGAATTTTTCTTTTTCCCTAATATTCATGATGATTTGAGTCTTCAATTAATTATTCATAAAATAAGATCTGATAAAAAAACGACGTTATAATTGATTTGTATGTACAGGTTCCTTTTTGTAACCAGAAATGAAGCACCGACTACACTTCAAATGCTTGCTTAAAAATATATACCTTGAACGTCTATACCGTAATAATCTTTCTAACCCAGTAACCACATTGGGATTTTTGATTATATTTATTGAGGACTCGATTGATTTGTCTAACTACTAAACTCTGGTTGTCACAAAACTTCTTCATATGACGCTTAATCCGAACCGAATTCCTCATAAGATTATATTACATGAAAATGGCTTCAAAGTTGGCGCCTTGCATATTAAGTTTCACCGTCAGCGTCACTTCCTCTTTTGGAGCGCTCGCCCAAGACCGCCCGCGAATTAACATTTTGCTTCGACATAAAACAATCATTTTACGCGCTAACTAAGGATTCGTTGGCATCAAAAGGCGGCAAGTTAATCTCTAACGGGTTTGTCTATTTCATTCGCCGCATAGAAAGAATCGAAATACACTTAAAACTGCATTAACTTTCACATAAATACGTATTGCAAGTCACGTTGCTGCAGGAAAAAAACGGACCGACATATGGCCGAGATGGGAATAAGGAAGAAAAGTAACGTTAGTCTATGTTTCTGAGACCGGAAGGTCGGCGGGGAGGCTCTAATGAAGTACTAGGACTTTTCAACCATTTCCCAATAAGAAGTAACTATAATTTAATATGAAATTCATTAATTTAAGTTGGTTTACACAATTATACAGGGTATGTTGTCGACTACTGCAATTTATAAGTACAATAGATTGTTGGGAATCAAAAAAAAAACAATTCTTTTCCAAACATTTTCGGAATTTGACACCCTTTGAAAGATACAGAATATTGGGATTGCATTTCCTTTAATTCTTTTATACTGCCGATACTATTAAATTGAATAATTTTAAGATATTCTGCATTGACACATGACCTACTCAAGATCGTAGCTAGAGTTGGCATTGGAGGCTACAAGTAGACCGGAAAAAAAATGTTATCCCATGTTTTCGGATGAATCAATCATTTATTCAGCTTTATTTATCCCAATGAATTATTCATTTCTGTACTTTACTTGATATTTAGGGATTCAACAATTGAAATCTATACAGGGTCTTTCACGAGGAGTTATATTTGCCACGAAATTACTGAAAGTATTTTCGCCAAATTCACCACTGGCAAGTGTTTCCACGACGCATCAGCATTAGATTCTCATCAGAAATCTAAAATATTCTCAAAGTTCTGAGCACCTCTCTCCAAGCTTCAGGAAATGATGTCAACTTCCGCTCTAAAACAGAACGCCACTCTTTTTTATTGTGGCAGAAATAGATTCCTCAGCACTTACATCTTTTTGGCGTGAAGGGAAAAGAAATAGCTGAAAATTCAAGCATTTAAAAACAGATTTTAGTCAATAACTCAGAAAATATCCACTTTAGGGCAAGGGTGTGATGCATACACTCACATTATTTTTTAACGTAGATCCAATAACTGCCATAAAAATGGGGGTTTTATTTGAAAAAAATTGATTTTTCATGATTTTGTCATCCTCAACTTTGAAAAGCAAGATTTTCACTACCCTGTATTTATGAATCGCGATTTCGATTTTTGAGTGGTAGATACATCAATCTTACATCTTTAGAAATCCTAATAATGAAAATTTTCCATCCAAAAACCTCGAAGTTATTTTTGTTTTCAAAGGAACTCTATTTTCGATTTTTTTCTGAATTTTCTTTCCGAGATATAGAATCTTTCAACAAAACTGAAACATGTTACATCAAAATAACCCGATATTTTCTAAGGAATCTATTTCTGCAATACAAGAAAAATGGTGTTCTAATTTGAAAACGGGAAGTTACCCGCTGATTTCGGAAAAACTGGAGGTGTTTATGCCTTTTAAATATTTTAATTTCTTGCTCATTAGCGATTACTTCTACACTTCCTCTTCAAGAGAAACAACTACTTCATCGACCGAAAAAATGCAACATGGTTTGTTTCATCGACACTTAGGCTCCCTCGGGTTCTAACACCCCAATTAGGATCTCCCCAGTATCATAAACAAGAATAATGATTCTGGCGCACCGGGTAAATCTTTCCACACTAGGCATACTCGATTCCTGCTCATCCCAGGAACTTCCTTGCGTTCCGGTGTCAGGTTAATATTTCCAGAAGTTCATATTTAGACTAGCGCGAGGTACAAATAAACCTATGAAATAAACCCGAGACTGCGAGACACAGTGGCGTACAGGGATTCCTCTATGAAGGAGTTAACGAACCGCTACTCTAGAATTAAATGATCCGAAACGGAATAGGGTGTTACGGTAAGGTGCGAGGGTAGTACAAGGTGTCTATTTTTGGACACGAACGTTTCCTTTACCAGTGGCGAAGGGACATTTCCATGTGGAGATTCTTCCGTACATTCGGTAGTTTAGAGTGCATTTGTCCTTCAGGGAAGAAATGGTATATGGTATTAATCGTTTTAGTTGGACTTATTGGTCAAATTCGCAGGTGCAATATCGATTTGCCAAATGTCTGTGATTTTAGAATATCGAGCCAAAATTGGTCTCAATCGATTGGATTTGTCTTTCTGATAAAGAATTCGGGTTCAAACTTGAGAATGTCCGGCCGCATAATCTTTATCACCCGAAGAATAGGAGCTAGAGTTCTTTATTTTTAAAATAGGTAAGTTTTCCAAATAACTCGGTCAAGTTCGTCATCGGTCCAAATCGGTGGAATAGTTCAGCAGTTATGAGCATCTGAAATTTCGATTCCTCAATAACTACTACAATATCCATCCGATTTGAAACTTGAAAATCGTTCAGATAGGGTTGAGAGAAAGGAGTTTTGTTCACTCGAACAAAAATGGGTTCACTCAAGTCAGGGATTGCCATTAGTACAACACCAGACACAGAGATGAGTTCAGGAGCAATTTTCATAGAGTGAAGTCCACTCAAATTGCAGTGAATTACTGATGCATTAAACAGCACAACAAGCTTCCTCGATCTATGAAGAGTTTGCCGAAATCAGTTTTTCGAAGAAATATCAAATATTTATTGGAGAATGTTTTTTATTCTGTTGACGAATTTTTGAGATTCGAGTTCTGACTTGTGTTGTATTAAACATATTTATGTATTGAAATTTTAACTTGCATTGAGATATATTGTGCTATGTTCCTGATGTTTATATCTATATTAGTATATTTTTTTTCTTCTGATTAAGTAATATTGCTGAATGTATTTGTGTGACGTGCCATGTAATTTTTTTCTTGATGGCGAATAAATATTTATTATTAAAATAATTCTTTAGAAATGTCGGAATTTTTTTTGGGAATATTTGATTACTCGTAAGATATTCCTCACATCTGAACAGAAAATTGTAAATTTACGGAGGATATTGATGTATTACATATTCTAAAATTTCATCTTCGTAGGGTAAACTCACGAGAAGATATATGAGTTTGTTATTGCTCGACTGTTTTGGTGCCATGAACTAGTAGAACGGGATTACATCTTACGATTATGATATTTTTATGGTAGGGGAACCTTTTTTTTTACCATTGCCAAACTAGTTTCACGAAAATTTTTTCACTCCTAAAAATATCTTTCAGTTCAAAAATGGTTATATTCGCCTTGATTAGTGAACTGTTCATCGTCGAGTTCCTTTTAAGCTATTTGCAAATCTTCGTTGTTAACACAGTTGGCAGTAAGGCGTAATACTTTCGGCTTCACTCACAAGCAGCAGATGAAATATTCCGAAGATGAATCCGTTTGGCTTAACATAATCATCAGGAGTTGAAATACGTCCTCGATTGGATTCCCCAAACAAGGTCGAGCAATAATAATAATAATAATATTTCTTTATTTCAGATAAGATTACAAAGTGGCAATCTGAAATGAAATAGTGTCCTAACAGTAACAGTATCCAATTATTCAACTAAATTTCGCATTGAAGAAATCCCCTAACTCATATGGTTCCAGTTTCACAACTAATGATCTCATTTCTTTCTTAAATAATTTTAAATTACTTAAATTTCTAAGTCTATTAGGTAACTGGTTGTAAATTCTAATACAACTATATTCAGGCTGTTTTTCACTCAGAGTTAATCTGTGAATTGGGAAGTTTGAAATTTGTGTTCTTGTGTTATAATCATGATTAGCGTTGTGTCCTATAAATTTATCCTTGTTCCTGTGAAGAAATACAGCACATTCATAGATATACAGTGTGGAACAGCCAAATGGAATAAATTCGATAACGGATAAATGAGAGCGTGTTTGGAAAAACGCTTGGACACGGCGATTTGTATTTTTAACTGAGCATTTTTCAAAAAAAAAAAAATTATATAGGGTGCGTCATGTGACAGTGGCCAATACCCGTTTTCTTATTTTAAATTCAAGCCCCTGTATATTATTAATTTTTGGATTCTTCAGAGAATTCTAGACATAAATCATGTATAATGTCCTATACTTATCTTCAACTGTTTCGCCGTGTCCAAGCGTTTTTCCAAACACGCTCTCATTTATTCGTTATCGAATTTATTCCATTTGGCTGTTCCACACTGTATAAACCATACACTGTAAATATATTATTTTGTTTGAATACATTTCTACATGTTTCCCTGAACTTAAGACTAGATAATGTTCTCAGGGTTCTCTTTTGTAAAATAAACATCTCTTTCAAGTTTTGGTTAGTACCACAGAAAACTATACCATATCTCAGCCTAGATTCAAAATTTGCATGATACAGTATTTTTAATGCTTTTCCACTTAAATATCTATTAGATATTCTCATGGCAAAATTAATCTAACTCAAATTTTGTCCTAAATATTCTGCATGCGCCCTGAATGACAGGAAAGAGTCAATGAATATTCCCAGGAATCTTGTGTTATCTGATTCAGGAATTTCCTAACTTTCCAATGTTATGCTTGTTGGTCTGCTTTTATTACTTTTGTTGGTGCTGAAAATCAGTAAGTTCGTCTTTTCCACATTTAATTTGAGATCATTTTTCCTCAACCATTCTTGTGTCTTATTGAAGAAGTTAGTACCTGTTCTGATTAAAGTATCCTTTTCTTTCGCTCCGATCAACAAACTGGTATCATCCGCATAGTTCATGATTCTTCCTCCTCTTCCTTCACTTTGTCTTCTAGATCATTGAGGAAGACAAGAAAAAGAAGGGGTCCCAGGATACTTCCTTGAGCTATACCTCTATTATTTGTCGTTTCCTCCGATTCAGCCCTCTCTCCATCTTTCTTACTTTTTGTTTTCTATAACTCAGGTATGATTTAACCACTTGAATGCCATTTTCCTCTTATTCCATGGGCTTGAATCTTTTTAATAGATGTTCTTGATTTATTGAATCATATGCTTTTGACATATCCAGAAAAATTGCCAGAGCCAACTTGTCTCCCTCCAACAGTTCTGATATATTTTTTTAGTTCGAATATAGCTGTCTGTGTTGGCGAAAAAGTCACAACTGTTCAGAAATTCTGTTATTCTTGAGCTTATTATCAATTCAAATATTTTTGAAAAGCTTGAGAGAATACTAATAGGCCTGTAGTTCCCCATGTCTTTAGGATCTCTTTTTTTTAATGTTGGTTTTATAATTGCTGTTTTGAGTTGTTCTGAGAATTTTCCTTCTTTGAATTAAGGTGTGCTAGGATTCCATTTATTTCAGGCAGAGACAGTATAATAATGCTGGTGGGTCTGTCATCAACACCGCTGGTATGTTTAATTTTGAGTGATTTCCCTATTTCTAATATTTCAATTGGGGTGGTTGGTTTTAGGTACATAGATCTGTCATTCTTCCTAAGTTTACATTCTGGCTGTGCCAACGCCTGTGGAACAACATTATTGAAGAAGTAATTGAACTTTTGTGCAATCTCACGTGGAACTTCTTCCATCCCACATTCTCCTGTATTATTCCTTCTCTGATTTCTTTGCAAATTGTCCACATTGTCTTGCTCTTGTTGTCTGATTTTCTAATTCTTTCTTCGAAAATTTGTGCCTTATTCTTCTTTATTAGTTGGTCATAATTCTTCTTAGTCTTATTGTATAGATCTTTATAGATAGGATTATTTCTGGTAAACATCAGTAATATATCTAGTTGGTTTTTGCATTTTTCGATCTCCTCGTTTGAAGGTGTTTTCTTTTTTTTGTGCCTTCTTTTTTGGTGGGAAGCATTCAAAGAAAATAGAAAAGTATTCAGAAAGCTTTGCCAATTTCTATTAAAGTTGTTTCTTTCTTCTTCCTGAATAAATGCCCAGTCTTGCTCTCTTATTCTTGCAATGAACTCGTATTAGTAATAAATAGAAAACTGTGAGACCTTATTTTCAATTTAAGATAGAGATTTGTTGAATCTTTTACAATATTTGTGGCTACTCTTTCATATTCCGAGAAAATAATTCAGAACAAGTACTCAAAAGCTCTTAACCTTACGGCAGTGATCTTCTACATTTTTTAAAACTTATGACATTCAGTAGATTCGTGAAATCTTTTGAACAAATTAATTGTATATTTTTGCTTGAGTATCACTACTGACCCTGATCAAATCAATTTTTTTTGAGACCGTTCAAAATTGTAGCTAGAGAGTGGACAATTTGAGAGATGAATATTTTGGAAAACTCTTTGTAAGGTTATTCTGATGTAAAAAAGAGAAGAACTTCATCATAAATTAATCTCAAAGTAAGTAACATAACTTTTCATCAATTATAAGACATATTCATTTAGTAAGGACAATCAAATATTTGTTTTTTTTCATGCATGACACCGATAATAACTCTATTAACGAACAATGTAGGAACCGTTAAAAAGGCTGAGCCTATTCCGAAACCGCTGATCTATAAATAATGATTGTTTAATTGTCGAATTTGTTCGACGATTTCACACTCAATTACCCTGGAACGTGACAAATATCGGCAGCCAACAATGGGTTATATTTCATGAATGGCGACCATCCCGTATAGGTCTGATCGTGTTTTACTCACATGTTCGGCAAGGCGAATATTCCTTGAACGATGTGAGAGCACCGTTTGACACGTAGCAGGTTCCCACAGGATCTCTCCTCTTCTTCGTAAGGGCATACCAGATGTATCTAGGTGCACATGCCTGTAAGAAAAGGAAATAATAAGAAATTATATACAACGACTATCCTAGTAAACATTTTATTGAATAATGCTTCTTTACACAGCAAAGATAATTTATATTTTTTTGAAGATCATAGATAAAGGTTTTCTGGATTACTGGTCAAACATCGAAAGAGTTTCGGAAAGATGAATAAGATAGATTACTCAAAAGAATTTGATTTGAAAAATCACATTGCATTGCAATTGATCACCAAACGATTCATTATATTAGATGTCAATAATTCAAAAATATATTCATTAAAACCTAGAAATGAGTTGATTCAGATTGGAAAGGATGCTTGATCGAAATGAACTGACTACAGAATCTACATCGATGAATAGATAAAAAAATGATTTCATATAGGGACCAGTAACACTCTGAGTTACTGATTCGGCCGACTTGCGAATTGGAAATAAATCTCCTTGTTAACCATTTCAATTGTAGAGGAAATATTAATTCGCAGTAATCCAAACCTATACGTCAGATTTATGGAAAATGGAACCCTTTAGAGTCAACCTCCTTGAACGAAAACTATGAAGAATGTGAGTTTTCACCATATCCCGTCGGAAAGTTTACATGCTATCGGACCGCCGTCGGGACAGTGGAGCACTTGATAAAGAATTCTTCAAAGCCCAGTTGCTCTCCTAAAACAGTTGTTCAATTGGAGACGAAAACTCTAGAGAAACAGATATTTGGCCAAACCGAGAAATCGCTTTGGATCGCAAGGCAGCTGAAATTTTCTGTAGCACCCCATATATATTGTAATGAAGTTTGATTTTTGTTTGATTTTTTCTTGTATAGGAAAATCATTCTTCATTTTAAGTATTCCGACTATTTTATATATATTTTCCGTTCCTGTATACGCCTTGAGATTCGAAGTTGTTGTTTCAGAGTTTTTCGGTGAGACAAAAAGGCATGAAAACATAAATTTCTCTTCGCTAGAATCCGATAAATCTGTTTTTACGCGATAAACCGAAATCGAAGATGATTTTAGGAGGCAAATACCACATCTGTGTGTGTCCGTTTCATTTACCCCCGGGAGAGTATAAGAGACCGTGTTGCCCTGGTATAGGATTATTAATGATTTAGATGATTATAGTTCCGTGTGCGATTGTTGATTAATTGATGATTTTAAGATTTTTGGTGGATGGTAGATGCGTTAATTTTCAGTTCCTAGTTTTCTCTTTTCTTCATTCAGTATTCATAGTGGATTTTTATTTTTGTTATTCAGTATTAGCGATTTTATTTTTTTTAATAAGTGCACAGAGTGTGGTTTTGCCGGACGTCAGTATCCTGAGCGACGAAAGAAAAGAAAAAGTGAGTAAACGATAACCCCATTGCCGAAACCCCTTTATTTCAATTTCATCAAAATCGCCTATTTTTCCGAGTTCGATTTCATTCCTTTTACAGGAATTCTGTAGACTTCCAGTCCACGTGGACAGTTAGCAACCCTCCGTCTGTAGATAATAATTATTCTTAGCTCTTCTCGCGAGCCAGTAAAATTTTTATTCAGATTACCGTCAATCACAATTTGTTGCGTCCTATTTGCGAGAAAGTAGCGTTCGCAGCCAGATTGATTTAAATTAAGTCATTTTTATGCATTTCACTTGTAATTGTTAATGTCCTTAGAAAGTGTTATTTTCACAAGTATAACTGAATTCTTGCGTTCTGTTTAAATCTTTTTACAGTTGATTACCGAATTAATTTATTTTCACCTTTCATACTGTCAGTTTAAATCTGTTATTTTGCTGAAATATAGTTGATTCCTTACGTTATTTGTATTCAACATACCGAGGTGATTTTCTGTACCTATATAACGAATTAATTTATTTTCACCTTTCATGCTGTCAGTTTAAATCTGTTATTTTGCTGAAATATAGTTGATTCCTTAAGTTATTTGTATTCAACATACCGAGGTGATTTTCTGTACCTGTATACCGAATTAATATATTTTCACATTTCATACTGTCAGTTTAAATCTATTATTTTGTTGAAATATAGCTGATTACTTACGTTATTTTTATTCAACATACCGAGGGAATTTTCTGTTCCTATATTCCGAATAAATTATATCAAATTTTTGCCTATTTGATTGCTCAAATTATCGCTAATAGCTTAGATAAAACCGAACTCTGTCTTCGACTAGAAGCTACCTTGGTAGGTTTGCTATTCTCCCTGATAAGCAAAAGAATAGCTGGCGCCCGAAAAATATATAATAGATCAGAAAAGGGTGTTACAATATATATAAGGTGATTCATTCAGTTTTTGAACTAATTGAATTTTGTAAGCTTTCAAAGAAAGAACCTTACGTAAAATCTGCCAAGTCATTGAATACAAAAGGCCAAGCTGTTGAGAACGACGACGAATCGACACTCCAGGGTCATCACGTATACTCTCTTGTACCGCCACTATTTTCTTTTCACTTCGAACTGGCTGTTGTCTATTTGGTCGAGTATTATCCAATAAAGAATATTGAGTCTCAAACTTAGTGATGGTAGAGCGAATTGTGCGTTAGGTAGGCCGATTATATAGATCGTTAGTCGCTCTAAGTGTTCGATACACATTAATCGGAGAATGCCCATTTTCGTAATAAAGCTGAACAATTTGTAGGCTCTGTGCCGGGCTAAGTCGTTCCATTATGAAATGTCAGACACTACTGAATAAGAATACCACTTCAGTTTACACTACGCATGCGCGATCTGCAACTATCTACAAAGAGTACCTCTAAATGAATCACCCTTCATTTCAGAAGGCACAAAAAATAAAAACTCTTTGTATGATTAGAACTGAACAGAAAGTAAGGGCTGTAGAATGTGGAGTTTTAAGTGAGTAAATTTCTCTGATGCATCCTGTACAGTTCTCAAGTACCAAAAGATTCCAAAAAGCAATTTCCATAGGCACAATTGACCTAGTGAGCCCTCTATTTCGGCTTTCAGGCAGAAAACGACAAGCTGAAAAAATTCCCAAAAAAGTTTTATTCAATACCTTGAAGCTCGTCAGATATCGACTTATTTAATCGAAAATTTGTACATGTATGGAATTTATTGATATCTTGCATATTCTAGAATTTCATTATTGTAGCTTTTTTCCAACATAATATATGTATAATTATTTTTATTCACTCAAGGTAAGCAATCAAAGAAGTTAAAGTTCATTGATTACGTTGCATTTACGTCCATCATCTTCAAAAATTTCTAGTCAACAACATGATGGAAAATAAATGAATCGACATGCTTTATTTATACGATGAGATAACGTATGTTGTGACAATTTAAGAAAGCCCGGTAGGTTAGGAGCTTTTGCGGATCTTTTGGGATGGATATAGATCACTACAATGATATTCAAAATGGTTTTCGATCGAGTAGATATTCGTACTCTTGGTGGGTTTTTACGAGAAGGAAATTGGAACCTCGTACATAACGGAAGCAAAACTGTAAGTGGGAATTTTTTAATTGATATAGTAAATAGGTTTATTCATTAACGTGGCGGTTGTATTATTACCACCCTGTTCCACAGTATAGGAAAAAACTTTAGAACAAGCACGTACAAGCTCTGATTTTACGAATTGTGGATGGATCTGCAAGTTTTTTCATCATTATTCTCTGCTCAACGAGCTCTATCAGTTGAGGATGTTAGTTCTTAGAATGTTCGTGGAATTAGAATAGGAACGTAATTCTTAAAATAATTTCAATTATCTGTATTACCCTCCCCATATTCGCAGACAAATTGCAGCTCTGAATTCTTGGAACAAATATCATTCTTCTCCCAATTTATTCCCAATTATTTCATATACTCCACAAAATAGAATTCCCAGATTGGAGTCACCTAAACCATTATGCATAATACGTTCTTCAATATCAACATAAGTGATAAAGAATTATGGAAGACTGAGTGGCGAAATGTTCAATAAGTATCTCGTTTCTGATTCTTCTGAAAAAGTTCCTGGTTTTGATCTTCCAAGAAAAATTTGGACAGTTCTTAATCGTTTGAGAATAGGTCATGGTCGTACCAATAACATGCTATTTAGATGGAACTCCTAGCGCAGGGTGTGAATGTGGAGAAGCAGAAGAAACAATACATCATCTCATCAATAATTGTCCCATATATAAATTTCAAGATGGTTTTAGGTTTATTCAAGATCTTTCTTGGAATGGGTTATAAATTTCAAACGAATATAATACGTATTTTTGTTATTCAGTTCTTTTTTCTGCTTTTGTCTTTTTATTTCCATATTCGATGTGAGCAACTAGAAGAAGTCTCTGTCTCCATCAATAGAAGACCACTCTTGAAAAAAGAAGTCCCTAAAATATATTTCAGCTTATTTTTGCATTTTCACACTTAGACGGTGAGCCAGGGTTTTTTTACTTGGGTTTTTCCCTAGGCTTTTATGCCATACGCCGAATTGAATGACACCCCGTCACTAACCCCTGATTTATTGTTTGCTAACTAAATATTGTCAGCCAAAAGTTCAAAAGAATATATACCTCCTGAAAACTCAGTTTTCTTATCCCAACTCTTACACATGGATTTTATGACATCCCTACTTTGATTATTCAGAAGTCCTCTCTCTCTACGAACTCAACAAATGAATTGCAACAGGTTTATAAAGAGATGAAATTTGAGATGGTTTAATGGTGAATGTTGACTTATATTGCTTTGTAAATAAGTCGGAAATTATACATCAAATCGAATTGAAACCTTGAGTTGAGCTGAATAACTTGAGAAAAATATTATAATAGATCATAATTTTATCAGAATGTGGAGACTCAAAAATCCAAAGTTAAGATAAAAATAATCAAGTCTAAAAATGATTATAAAGAGAGAATTCGAAAAAACGAAATAATTAGTAGGATGAATTTAATTTCATAATTAGAGATAATAATATCAATCAACTACAGATTGAATATATCCATATAAAAATGATAGGCACTCTGTTCGGGTGAACAAGAGAGCCAAAATTATTCCAATTGATTAAACTTGTCAAAATGTCTAAAAATCGAAGTCTTGTGAATGAAATTACAAATGATTCTTATATAAAAGATTTATAATTAATATGATCATAAAGTTATGGTCACTCTCTTATAAAGACGCTGTTCAATTACGGAGAAATAATCTGAACCAGGATGAAATCGCAGCCAACAACATAGTCATTTTGAATTAACGGTTTGTGAAAAGCGACAGACGATAAATGACAATAAATTCACAAAGCAAATTCCCTAGCTCCATTTGAGAGGTAGCAACAACCTTTTTATAATTTCAATTATTTACACATATGCATGTCTTCAATTAATTTTACGGCATCGTTTGATGGTATTGCGGTATCCTATCGGTAGAAAGATTTCAGGAATTGATATTTTATCGCTAATAAAAGGAATACGATTCCGCTATGAACGCATGTAATACATACAACTACAAGCAGAGGATTCCAATGGAGCATGTGAGTTAATTAATAGACATACTCAAGTCAACCGATAATCTGCTTTACCTCACATTGATTAGAATATATTTGAAACTCGAATGAATCTCATTAACTAATATTGAGAAAAGAAAACACAGACGTGAGGTCAGGAGCTTTTGCTCGCTTGTTCTAGAGTCGTTTTCCGTATTCTGAAATAGTGTAATACTAATACAACCCACACGATGAGTGGACAAATCTATATCTCAAATTAAAAAATAGCTACTCACAATTTTCCCAAAGTTTTTTTTTTTAACTCAAATTCTTTTCCCCTAATAACCAGTCAAAAGTAGGCATATTAACTCCCTAGAAAACCATTTGGAATATCTATCTTTCACTAAGCTCTAGTCCTTTGAAATACTCTATACAGGGTGGCCGTTTGAAAACGAAACAGAAGAGATTACAGACGAAATGAATTTTTTCGATAGAAATGCTCGGACAGGTCGATTTCTGTTTCGAGGGGGACAACTTAAGATGTAGGCTACGGACGCATAGCACTTCAACCCTTACAACCCTCACCCTCAAATTTTGAATTGTGAAGATGGGGTGAGTGATACCTCATTTGAAAGGTATTTTTATACTGATTTCAGCGCAGTAATTGTTTTTCATTTTATGAATTAGTTCTCGAAATATTCTCATCTAAGTATTTGAAAATGAAGTGGTGTTTTCATGGCACTTTTTTGTGAAAAATCGACATTTTGAGGTTCAAAACAACCACTGACAAAGAAATCTTTAATCAAGATGTCGAACAAACAAAGCATGTTGCTAAGGAGCTCAATCATGCTGATGCTAATCCGAGATTGTTCCACGAAGTTTATACTCAACAACCAGAAAAACTCAATATTTGGGCTGGAATATTTGGTGACAACATTGTCGGCCCGTTCTTTTCACCTGGTAATCTTACTGTATTTGGACTTATTGGAAAATCACATTGATCCAACAGATTGTGTTTCAGCAGGATGGAGTTCCTCCACACTACGCCTTACCAGTTCGAGAATATCTGGATCAAAGATGTCCAAATCGTTGGATTGGAAGAAGGGGTCCCACTCAATGGCCAGCCAGATCTGTTACCACCAGATTTTTTTCTTTGGGGCCACTTGAAGAGTAAAATTTACTCTACACAGCCGGATTCTATAGAAGATTTAAGAAGTCGTATAGTGAACGAATGTCGTCATCTCACTCCAGAAATGCTGCAAAATGTGCGCCATCGTTTCGAACAAAACTTATTTCATTGCATGGAAGCTAATGGTAAACAATTTGAATATTTGATTAATTGATGTGAGTTTTTGATAAATTATTTACTTTACTTTGAAAAGTCTTATTTCTTAGATCAATACTTCAAATCGTTCTGATACCGTACAGTTGGAGAATGATTTCAGTGAATAAAACAGCTAGTCGAACATCTGACCCTAGTAGCATTAACACGTACGGTATGACTTCATTTGCCCAGTGGTAGATGTTTTGCAATTTCAAATACAAGTACTGAAATTTTGGTGTTTCGGAAGCACGAAATGTCAATTATTCGCAAAAAAATTAATTTAAGTGATAAAATGAACTAACGCATGAATATTCCGAGAACTAATGCATAAAATGAAAAAACAATGACTGTGCTGAAATCAGTATAAAAATACTTTTGAATTGAGGTATCACTCACCCCATCTACCTTATTTAAAAATTGGGGGTGGGGGTTGTAGCAGCAAGGGTTGAGGCGTTACATCTTAAGTTGTCCCACTTTAAACAGCAGTCGACCTGTCCGAGCATTTCTATCGAAAAAACCTTTTTCGTCTGTAATCCCGTCTGTTTCGTTTTCAAATAGCCACCCTGTATATTCAAGTCCAATTTACAAATATTTAATATCAAATTAAAATATTGATTAAGTGACAACATATATTAATAATAATTAATCTATTCTAGAAAGATGATAACACTTGCTCCTCCTTAGGAGAAAAAAGAGAATATTCAGTGGGGAATACTCAAATTTGTTCCCGAATTGTTACCAGGAAGTCGAACCCAATCAATAGAGACTATTTTCTGCTCGATATTATTACAGACATTTGAGAAAATCCATAGATTTTTCGTGCTTGCTCTAGCTTAAAAACAAGTAGAACAGCGTGCTATCGCTGCTAAAATGTCGGAAATCTTCGAATATTGATCCGAAAATGGTCTCCATCGATAGGATTCGACTTCCTGATGAAAAATCCAAGCACTTTTTAGTATGTCCGGCCGTCCGACCATGTACTCTCTATCACCCGATGGAGATGACCTAGAGTTTTCATATTTTCATAATAGGTTAGTTATCTATATATCTCGGCCAAGTTCGTCGAATCTGTCCAATGGTTCAGCAATTATGAACATCTGAAATTTGATTTTCTCAATAACTCCTACAATAAGCATTCGATCGATTTGAATTTGGAAATCGCCTAAATGACATTAAGAGACAGATTCCTGCCAAATTTTGGGAAAATCTACAGCCCAGAAAATTTTTTATAAAATCCGAAATTTTAGTCAGTTTACCGTTTCGCTTATGAGAGAAAAAAATGCAAAAAGAATTGCAAATAGATTTATTTTCGAGAAAAATATAACATCAATATTTACTTGCGGCTTCAAATTTTATGTTTGAATTGTTTCCCCACCTCTTTTACACATATGCGGCATCGTTTAATCACGGTAAAACAAATTTTACGAAAAAATTAGCAGGGCTCCCTGAACGCGACGCGTCGACTACGGAGCCAGTGCTTACAAATTTACGATACAGTTTATGCACCATTTGTCTGGTGGGAACTTGCTTATTTGGCAAGCGCTGGCGAAAATTTCAGCATAATCCCTGTCAAGTTTTAGGTAAGAAGTGAGCAAACAAACGTGTACTTTACACGCGCAGCCATGCCAACGAACGCAATGTAAATGACTCAAAACTACTCAACTCGGTACGTTTCATCTGCCTCCTTCCGCCCTAGGTACGATACTGGCCGAGAAAATGCGCATGCGTGAATACCAGACAGTGTAAACTTGATTTTTGCCGCACTTTGTGTATTAATGTACGAGTTTCTTTTTGGACAGTTGGTCTAGTGCCGTTAACTAGTAGAATTTGCTTCTATCAGAATACTACAAAATATCTTCGTCCAGCTAAGTGAAGTGGTCGTCCTCGCAGACCCTCTTCGTCATTTGCAAATTTTAGTGTATTCACAGCTCGAAGTGAGGCGTAATACTTTCGGCTACACTCAAACGCAGCTGGTTAGGTATATATTACAAAGATGACTCGTTTTGGCAGAACAAAATCATCATGAGTTGAAATACATCCTCATGTGCCAAGTGACATTGAGAAGAAGAACAATATTAGATTATGATTATTGCCCAAATAATAATTCTATGCGAGTTCCATCATCAACAATCTCCCGTCCACAATAGTACATGAAAATTTGCTGGTGTTCATTTTTATTCCAGATATAGGTTTGTTGATTCTTTCACATTCTTTGTGGCGGCTTTTTCAGATTCAAGGAAATGTTTTAGAAACAAGTGCTTTTCTACATTTTTAAGGTGTAAAATTTTGAACTTATTTGAAAAATTCCTCATTTTATTGATAACTGGGGTACACCCAATTATTATTGTGTTTCGGGACATCCTGTATGGCCAGACGTACTCAACTTTATCCATGTATACCTATATATATTATATACCAGGTGAGTCTTTGACCACTGCGTTAATTTTAACCATAGGTTCTTGAGATGAAAACAAACACTTTTTCCATTACGGTTTTCCCATATAATGAATCTGAATTGTTTAAAAACATTATTTTCCCTAAAATATGATTCACTCACTCATATTTCATCCGATGAGGTCCATATCCAGAAGGAAGATACAAAATACTACTAATTTTCTGGTACAAAGAATTCAACACCATAAACATAGATTTTTGTTCTTGTACTATAATTTCTTTCTACGTCAAGATTATAAACCATCCCTTTCTAGAGGGAAATTCCAAAATAACCTCAGAATTATTGGATGTTATCATCATACATTTGAAATTTTCTTCTTAAAATTTCCAAATCATGAAAACCATCATTTCTATAAAAACTTCCAAGGCAAGAAGTTGTCACTGTGCTTTTTTTTCACTCAAAGCCTGAAAAAATCATCTATGATTTTCCAAACACTGATATTTCTGAAGTTTCTTCTCCTTAACAGAGACCAGTGAACAGGTCTATGAGGTCTCTTAACATCATATTGTTAAAAATATGAAAATTTTTTGAAATCTCCAAGAACAATGAATAATGTCACTACGAATAATTATTTCTAAGTGATGTTACTCTGCTTGATGATTATTTTCTGTACTGAATCCCAATAACAATTTACTTGGATAGATCACAAGTGTTCCCAGATTTAGATGTGCAATTATACTTGCTTGAAGAAATTGAGTTTGATCACCTTAATTTATTTCTGAGAAAACAAGTTCTTTAATAAAAAAATTTGTTAGATCATTAATGTGAATCTATTCTGTTTAGACTATAATTAATTACTGAACATGAGTAAATTTTTGGTTTTTATAATCAGAGTATTTGTTTTAATTATGTACACAAACAAATAAATGTTGAATAATGGTTATTCATAGATTATGACAAATTTTAATACCTTACCGTAGAATATTAATTACCTTAATTACTGAACGCCAAGAGAGAAAAACTTATTAACTGTAAAGTTTTTTAAATGAAAGATAATAACTGTAACCATTATTGATCTTTAGTTATAATTTTTCTCAGAATAACTAGAATGAATTATTATCACATTAAAATGTTATTGTAACGTCTCTGTGGTGAGTAGTGAGTAGTTCCCAATATAATAGTGTTCTGTGGTTCCTTGTTCTTTTGATTCTATTCGAAACTTTATTTGTACCTTTCTTCAAAAGAAATTTGGAAAATATTGTAAGGACAATTTCGATAGTTTGAAATTATTCAAGTCAGTATGAAATGATTATGGTCAGAAAATGCATTCTATTCTAATCTTTCTTGTTCATGAGCCTAAAGCTTCCAGTTTCAATACTGATTGAATTTTAATTAACTATATCATCATAACAAACATTCAGAAATATTAAAAAGTTAAATTATCTCCTAAGTTTGTGAATAGGTTGAATGTGAAAAACTTCTATAAAGGTACAAAACAATTCTAGGAGACTGGGTCTGAAGTTTTTGAAACTTATATGAACTTAATTTGAAGCATTTCTACGTTACAATAGATATAATTTGATGAACCCTGAAAGTCTGAAGCTATAAAGAACCAGCTCTTCATAAAGACAAGTCAACAATTTCACAGGTCCTGACAGAAAATACATAACCTATTTCAACGGTCATCATGAAAATATACCGAAGTACCTATGTGACTCATGGAAATCTTTTCTCTATTCATTATGGAATATTACTCTGGATTAAATATTAAACAAGATGTTAGACATCATTAGTAATGAATACGGCAAATGGCAAATTAGATTTTGTAGTGAATGTAAGACAAATATTGTTCAGTGGTTAATCTCATCTATATTGTTTAGTGGTTGAACCATAGACAGGAGAGATTTCCCTAATCTGTTGTAAAAATATTTCATGAAGACGTAAAATATGGCAACATTGAACAAATCTGATAATTGAATCATTTCAGCACAGAGTTGGATTTGGGAGAATCAGAAAATATGGACAAAATTATATCGATTTAAATCCTTTCAATTTCAGTTATCTCAAGAATGGTGCAATCAATCTGTAGAGTTGTAGTGAGAAACCCACAAGAAATGGAATAAATATAATGATGCCAAAATATGCATAACTGTTATCTGAAACCTTCTACAAGAGATCATTTCAATCGATATTGTCGTTTGAATATTACAGGTGAAAATCAATTTTTTTAATAAAATTTCAACACCCTATATCTTTTGAACGGGGCTACATTTGGAAGAATGTATAAATCAGGGGGTAAAATATAATTGTTCGAGACAATCACCGGCCCGATAAAAGAAAATGTAAGACATTTGCGCAAAGCCACGGCTCCGTTTCTCCGGGAAAGCGAGCAACAGAGCAGGAATGCATCCATCTATTCACAAACATAAAATATAATTGGGTAACTGAAAAAATTTCTGATTAATGCAACAACATACTTCAGTTTCCTCGCCCAGAAAGGTTCAATCAGGGTCAGAGAAGTCCTCTCCTTGCTCATATAATCTTGAGCAATCCTTTCAACGGATCCGTATGCCAATTATTACGCGATTAGAAGTGCTCGCTAAAAGCATATACCCGCTGTTTCTCGCTCTCGAATCGTTTTAATTTCATTATAGCGATGTTGGTAATATTAGAAATTAATTGAAACGAGGTCCGGTGGTGCACTTTAACGGCTAGCTTCTTAGGGCAAAGCATAACGCCTCGTTTACATACGCCGAGGTCGTTTCTAAGAGAAGGGTCCGGGTCAATTTGTACCTATATTAGTCTTATGTCTGACACATATGCTGCTAATTAGAGAGTCGACGATCTACACATGTGTTTCCTTGTCTGTGCACTGTCTGGGATGAATTTAGGAATTCCAAAAAATGAACAACCTTGGGTTTGTGTGTAAATCCGTGAGACATTCCATATATTTAAACTTCACTCAGTTTAATCTTGCATAAACGTTGAAGTAACTCAAACATCGGTTGATTCTTCCCGGGCCTAACTACCAGATGACGCCACTTTCAGAATATCTTCATCATTATTTGATATTGCCATGAAAAAATCACTGCAAACATTTCAAAAGATTTGGTTTTTTATTAATCTAGAATCGGTGGTTTCAGTTACGGTATTTTTGTAAAACGGTGGATTGAATGAAATTTCGTGTGTTCATAAATCATTGCATCTTAATATAAAAAAATGTAGAAAAGCAGTGAAGTGACGAATATTACAAGCATTTGCGTGCCTGTACCGAAGTATTTTCCGGTACTCTGGAACATTGGAAATTATTTAAAAGGAAGAATGATGTCACTGCTGGAGAGGAATTCGTCCGTCTGCGAGCCAAACATAAATTAGGTACAGCTAAGGCCTACAGAGCATCTATGACCATGTATCCGAATGGCATTCCCTCTTTGATTTTCAAGGATTGTGCGTGTGTCTTGGCGTATCCGCCCACAATCTTGTTCAATATCTGTTTGAGACGTGCATGGTTCACGATGTGTGGATACTTTCTGAGGTGTGCCCAGTTCACAAAAAGTAAAGTAAAGTAAAGTAAATTTATTCATCCGAAGACTGCTTTATACAATATAGGATAAGTCAAAAGCTCAACAGAAAATAAAATGATACAAGTGGTAAGAACTTAAAAAATACTAGAATAATCCCAAACAAAAATGACTCAACCTCAAAAGAAAACACAAGAAAACAAAGCAGCCACTCGATATCACTTCAATCTCCCATCCTCCAAAAACTCCTTTTCCAAGCAGCAGAGATTTCACAGCCTTCTTGAATGCAAACGGATTTTGATGATCTTTTATGGAATGCGGCAGTCTGTTATATAGAAGTATTCCCATATAAGCTGGATTCTGCTCACAAATAGCCAACTTGTGTGCAGGTATGGAGAGTTCATTCCCATGCCTTGGCAATAGTCGTGGTAATCATTATTTCGCTTCAAATTATTCAAATTTGTTTTAGTTGACATAATTACTTCCATTATATATATGCACGGCACGGTGAGTAAATTACCCTCAACAAACAACGGTCTACAAGAGGTAGACCTCGGCACTCTAGCAATCAATCTAATAGCCCTCTTCTGCTGTCGAAATATCCTCAAACACAATGACGAACAGCCCCAGAATATTATGCCATATTTTATTCTAGAATAGATGTGAGAATTGTAGTACATCATCATTATACCAGAATCTATCAAACTCTTCAACCTATATAGAGCAACAGGAGGACGACAAATTTCCGCAAACTGAATCCACATGTTTATCCCAGCCTAAACTGTTTCAGTGACCTGTTTTATGCTCTTACTTTCATTTCTTATCAAAAGTGACTCTGTGTTGTTCTTGTTTTTAGGTGTGAATTTTATTACCACTGTCTTGTCCAGGTTCAGGTACAATCTGTTTTTATTGAACCACTCCACAAATTTTTTCAACATGTTTTGCGCATTCCCTATAAGGCTCTTTCTTTCTGCTTGACTACACAGGTAGCTGATATCATCTACAAACATTTTGATGAAATCTTTGTGATCCAGATCAGGTAAGTCGTTCATATACAATATGAAAAGTAACGGGCCTAATACAGATCCCTGAGGAACTCCGCACTCAGTAACCCGCACCCTTGACCTCACACCGTCCAACTCAACAATCTGACGTCTACCCGCCAAATAGGCTCTAAGAGTCTCGAATACATTTCTCCGCAGTCCGTAGGCCATTAATTTATCTAACAATATTTCGTGCCTAACCAGGTCGAATGCTTTACTGAGATCCATAAGGATACCCAATGTTTTCATCTTATCGTTGACACTATCATATACCTTATTCAGAAAATCATAAATTGATGTTGTCGTTGATTTTTCCCTCAGATAACCATGCTGCGCGGGATGCAAGACTCCATGCTTCATCATAAATGCGATAATCCTGTCAAAAAAAATGCTTTCCACCACCTTCGATATAATTGGTACCAGTGCTATTGGCCGGTAGTTGTCTACATTTTCAGGATCCCCTTTTTTGTACACTGGAACAATTTTTGCTTCCTTCAATACTTATGGATATGTTCCCTGCTCGAGTATCACATTTATAAGATGCTCCAATGGACCAGCAATCAAATCTACGTTTTCTTTCAACATTTTTGAATTTATACCATCTACGCCTGAACTATTCGAGTTTTTCAGATTTTTAATAACTCCCGAAAATAGTTCTTTATCTAGTGGTGATAGAAACATAGATTTTGACACCCAAGACGAGATATTATACACATCGTTCGGCTGAGGCAACCCTCTTCTCAATTTCGCCGTAGAGTTAACAAAAAAATTATTGAAATATTCAGCAATACCCTCTTTGTCCGCCAGAACATCATCTCCATTTTTAATCTTACTGATTTCACCTGTTTTTCTGGTTTTCCCTCTGATATTCGAGTTTATAATCTTCCAAGCCGCTCTAGATTTGTTTTCCGTTTCAAGGAAAACCGCTGTATTATACTTCCTTTTTACTGCGTTTAATACTCTTCCGTATATTTTCTTGTATTTTTTATAGTACTGTGTTTTTTCCTCATCAAAGTCGCTACTTACTAATTCAGCATAAAGTTCTTTCAACTGCATTGAAGATTTATATATTCCTGGTTTATCCATGATTTTTTCTTTTGTCCATTAAGGGCAACAAACTTGATATTTCTAATTTCCGACCGATATCAATAATCTGTAATTCCAGCAAAATATTTGAGATCCTGCTTTACACTCCGTTATATCCTTTAGTCTGTAATCGAATAAAACCTTTTCAGCATGGTTTTGTCGAAGGCCGTTCAACAGTTACCATCCTCCTTAGCATAACACAGTTTGTTTCTGAGAAAATTGAGAGAAGATCCCAGGCCGATGTGCTGTAGGTATACTGATTTTTCAAAAGCGTTCGGTTCAATGGACCATGGAATTTTGTTGACGAAGTTGTCTCAATTTGGCTTTGCCCCAAAATCATAAATCTTTTCAAGTCCTACTTGACTAACCGGCGGCAATATGTTGAGTTCAACCGTGTGCGGTTAGTAGTATTTTTGAGAACTTCGGGAGTGCCACAGGGCAGTAAGCTTGGACCACTGCTTTTCATAATTTTCATCAAGGATTTGGCTGATGTGGTGGGTGTTAACTGTCTGCTATTTGCCGATGATTACTAGATGTACCTTGAGGTGTGGGATGCCTTCGATCCATCAATTTGCTGCGCGTTGTTGAGTGGTGCGAAAAGAACCGATTGAATCTGAATATCAAGAAGTGTAATGTCATGTCTTTTACACATAACAAAAATGTAATTCCTTTCGACTATACTGTGGATGGTAACTCGCTTGGGCGTCCGGCGTTGTTGACGGATTTGGGAGTGATATTTGACCCAAAACTTTCGTTTGCACCACATATTGATGCCACTCTGTCTGCTGTACGTGGGATATGGATTGATTTCGCGCATTTCTCGTAACTTTTCGGATATAGCCACATTGAAAATCCTTTTTTACGCATATGTCAAGTCCAAGCTGAAATATGCAGCTTTAGTATGGTCCCCTTACCACCAAAACCATATTGTTGGGATTGAGTCAGTGCAACGACGTTTCCTCATGCTGTTATCTTATAGAGAGCATAATGTGTATTCGCAAATTGGTTCCCTCAGGATTTACTTTTGAGTAGACACGGCATGAAGAGTCTGAAATGTCGGCGGGACTGCCAGTGCGTTGTGTTCATGCACAAGCTGATCAATGGAATGGTTAAAGATTCTTGTATACTCAGTAATCTCAATTTTCTAGTTCCAAGACCTACTTCCATAGCGGAGAACATATTTTACATGCCAACCGCGAGCACTAACACATTGAAATATTCTCCTCCTTATAATTTGTGTCATGCTTGTAACTCTGTTTGTCCTTACTTTGATATTTTTTATTGTAGCATCTCAGATATCAAGTCATACTATTATGGTTGACTTTGTATTACGTTTTGTATATTTAGAATTAGTTTTTTGTTCTTGTTTACCTTGTTCTGTAGTTGGGTTTAACCTGTAGATTATTATATATTTTAAATAAATGTATAAATAAATCGTGATACTGATAGAATTAACACAATGAATGAACAATCCCTTAGAATTAAATTATTCCGATTAACTCTCAAAGGAATCTGAATCTACTGGCAAATATTTTGCCAAGCTTCTTCGATCTCAAAGAATTGGGATGACTAAACTGTTACTCCTTTTATCAATCGTGGATTCTCCACTTTTTTGTACAGCGATTATTCGTTAATTTCCACATCATATTCGCCAACATAAACTGTCTTCTCATTCATCAGAAATGAAAAATATCAAGGCGTTCGCCCTTTTATTCATTACCTGCCACCAAAAGTTTTGCTATTAATACACAGCGATTTTCTTCACCTTCCCTTCTATTGTTATAAAAATTACTCAGGACCGAAATATTTTCTATTTTAATATCACACTTATACTATAATAATGTATCTCGAAAGCCAAAAATTAATCGTATATTATACCATATTAGTATATTAGACCAGATGTTTGGGTAGATCATTAATGAAGAAAATAATAAAAAGCAGAGGACCCAGGAATGAGCCCTGAGGAACTCCTAGCTCATTTGTACTTTTCGAGTACCAGAAATCCTTCACTGACACTGACATTATGCGATCAGTGATGAAACTGGATAACCAGTCAAAGAAGACCCACGGAAGCCGAGATGATGAAGTTTATTCAATAAAACTTGAATGAAATGCAGACAAACGCACGAGAAAGGTCGAAAAACAGACCTGCTACATAACTAAGGACTGATTGAGGTATTCAAAGAAGTCAATGGCAGCAGTTTGAGTAGAGTTTTGTGATCTGAAACCATGCTGATAGCTACATAAGACTTTCCAGATAACTGGTCATTCGATTAAGGACTATTCTCTTTATAATTTTGGAGAAAACACTGAGGATAGAGGTAGACCGATAGTTATCATCCTCCTCATAATTTCTCTCTCTACTGATTTTAGAGGCATGAAATGTTCGGAACACCCTTACTGGTTTTTGACGAGCCATCGATTGGAATTACAAAATTATAGGGTTGCCATTTGAAAAGTGAGATTTTATAGTTTTATTGAGGCTCACTTTGGGTCCCTTATTTTCTCATAAGTTATAAAAGAAACAGTATCAGCGTACTTTCTTTTGTTCCACTTGCGTGAAAAGCAATTCTTGTAATGAGGGATTTTGAAGATATGGACACGAATTTGTGACAACCTTTTTTTAAAAAAATTTGATAATCAGGCTATAATTCAAGAACCGTTTGAGTGATTGCACATATCATACATCAAATTAGTGTAGAATTGAACGAAGAATTCGAATATGTATAAATATACAGGGTGTTGCATTTGAAATAACGAAGTTATATTCGTTTTAGGGGAAACCGGAAGTTGATTCCTCTTGAAAATATTTTACAATTAAAGTTTATGTACTCTAAAACGAAAATCCAAAATCTTGAATCTGTATTACAATTCGTTCATCGAAAGCGTCTAATGAAACACTTGAAAAAATCACCCTGTATATCCTCGTATATGACTTATTTTGCTTCCCAAAAATGTTTTCGCTGAGAAGGACGAGTTTTAGATATTAAGCATTTTTTCAAACTTGCTTATATATTATATATTCACACATGAAAAAATTATTTTGAATTTCTCTCTCACTTGTTAAGTGATTTAATCCAGCTCAGACGGAACGGATGAAGTGAATCCATAAAAAACTCTGAGCTTCTGTCGGTGGAATCGACTCTTTTTAATCGGCAACCAAGTTTAACGAAGACTAAGTCGCTTTTTACACGCCATCCATATCAATTGCCTTAGATCCGTACCGCCGATCAAGAAGAAATTCGTGACAATAAAAATGAGCCTGTCAATACACCTCATCAATAATGAAAACATCCCGGGATGTTACTCTTGAGAATGCGTCTTATGAACTCATCCAGTTATACTAGTTATGATACATGTTTTTTGACTCTATTTCTCTCCTCTCATGGGAAATATATTTCATTCCAGAATCGACAGGGTTCGATGAAATCACAAAACGATATGGTATCCTGTATCCGTAGGTAGCACGTGATTAATTTCTGAAGTAATAAGCTACGAATTTCCTGTCTTCAAAGAACAGTCGTGCCATTTCGAATGAATCTGAAATTTTTGATTGTTTTCTTATATTGGTTTACTTGGAGAAAGCCCATATTGATTTTCTCAATTTTATAGTAATCGATACATCTTGAAGCGATATTTTCAACAACTTCAATTACCACACATTTCTGTTAATTATTTTTGTCTCGGATTCTTCGTCCGGAAGTCTAACCCAAATTATTGAAACCATTTTCGGCCCAATATGAGAAAATTACAAACATTTGGGTAAAACGATAGCTCGCTGTTCTACTAGCTGGATGAACTAGAAAAAGCCATGCATAATCCATGATAGAACTCCAACATTCCAATAGCATAAAAAGCCAGGGATACTGTGAGTACAGCACTAGAAGGATTCATTAAAAAAAAAGACATTTTAATTACTTGTGGAGTCCAAGCGGAGATAACATATGACATATACAAAGCTATGGAACAAATTCATTTTCTCAGAAGAAAAATATTTTGCAACAGTATTCTGAAACGGGTCAATTTTTGTTTCACTATTACCAAATTTCATGCATATGAAGGAATTCTTCTGCACCCTGTGCCATCCCCATCAACCCCTAAGTTTTTAAGTAGGGGAAGTGGGTCATGTGATAATTTTTGGCAAGGTCTTGTTTCTTGTTATTCGGCGAAATCAGCTCTGTGGTTTCGGAGTAATGAAAAAAAAATTTCTTTCCAAATTATACTTCGCGAATAGAATTTCTCTTGTCTTGCACAGTACTATTCTACAATTATATTTTCGGGGTCTATTTCTGCGATGGTTGGTTGACTCTAAGCGAAAAATATCAGTTAGAGTTAACAATGTACACTCGTCCCAATTCGAATTAGGACTAGGAGTTCCACAGGGCTCTGTCCTAGGACCACTAATATTTATACTGTTCATAAACGATTTGCCCCATTATGTTAAAGACAGACAGAATTATTATTCTCGTAGATGACACATCCTTTGTTGTGAGAGCGAAGAGGGTAGATGAGCTTGTTGGTCTCTGTGAGAATCTAGTTGGAAAGTTCAAGTCCTGGTGTCATGCAAACAGACTTATCTTAAATGTTGATAAAACTGAATTAATAAAATTCGAATTAAGGCTGAGCATTCCTTTAACCCTTAATTGTGATTCAGATGTTCTTGTGTCTAAAGAGATAACAATATTCTTGGGCCTTGTGGTTGACAGTGGACTACGGTGGACTGGTCATGTTGAATATCTTAGTAAAAAAATCTCTGCTGCCTACTATGCTATCAGTAGACTTAAGAGCTCGCTTCCACTCGGTGCCTTGATATCAGTCTACTACAGTCTGGTTTATAGTCACTATTAAAAGTTTATATCACCATTAAAAAGTAATTCAACATCGATGATAAGAAACACAAAACACTTCATAGAAATAATGAAACATCAAGAAATCATGGAAGAAGACGTTATGGTCAGCTTCGACATCACCAGTTTGTTCACTAATATTCCGACAGATAAAACACTTATCATAGTTAGGAAAAAGCTTGAAAAAGATCAAACCCTTAGTGAAAGAACTACACTAAGCGTGAATGCAATTATGGAAATGCTTTCTATTTGTATTGAAACAACATATTTCCAATTTGAAGATATCTTTTATCAACAAGAATTCGGAATGGCCATGGGTTCACCACTATCACCAATTTTAGCTGATTTATTTATGGAAATTTTCGAACAAAAGGCATTAGAAAAATATGTACCTAAACCCAAACTGTGGAAAAGATATGTAGATGATACTTTCATTATTTGGCAACATGGAAGAGACACTATAGATGGATTCTTTCAATATCTAAACAATCAAGAGGAATCAATTAAATTCACAATTGAAATCGAGAAGGACAGACAACTTCCATTCTTAGATGTACTCGTACATAGGTAAACAGAATGGAATCCCAAGAACCACTGTGTATAAAGAGCCAACGAACACAGGACAATATCTACATTTTGATTCAAACCACCAACTAAACACTAAATTGGGAGTAGCAAAATGTTTATTTGATAGAGCAATAAATATTTGTTGCACTGAAGAAGACCAAAATGAAGAAATAAATAACATCTCGAAAACTCTTAGAAGCAATGGCTACCCCAAAAAGATATTAGAAAAAGCTAAACGAACAAGAGAAAGTCAACCTGAACCAACAGATATAAATCAGACCATTAAAACCGTAATTCCTTATGTAAAAGGTTTGTCGGAGAAAATGAGAAGAATTGGAAATAGATACAACATAACGACTGCATTCAAAACTCAAGACACTATCAGAGCTAAACTTACAAAAGTTAAGCCTAATAATGAGACACAAAGGACAAAGAACTGCATATATGAATTACCTTGCGAGTGCGGAAGATCTTACATCGGAGAAACTAAACGCCCTCTGAATGTACGAATAAAAGAACATCAGAAGCTTCTACGAGTACTAGACAGCGACAAATCCAGGTTGGTCCAACATGCTGTAGATGAGAATCATCGTATAAAGTGGGATGAAGCATCAATAATATCCAAAGAAGAAAAACTTGCAAGAAGAAAAATCAAAGAAGCAGCATTTATGAAAATAACACCTGATTCCATAAGTGCTCCATCTATAGTTCTGCCAGAAGTTTGGACGCCGATAGTTCGATCCAACTTAAAAAGATCATCATATCACACATGAGTATATAACATCGTTCATTTTCTATCATGACTTCTGTCAATTGACTTTTTGAAAATTGATAATTTTCAAAAGGTTTCTTACTTTTCTCCTTGATAAAGATGTCTATCGAAACGTCGGAAATCATTACATCCACAATAGATGATGGTAATAGCCCAAACAATCATTCAACACGAGCTCCATCATCAACAATATCTAGTCATCAACTATAAATTTCAAGATGGTTTTAGGACTATTCATGATGTTTCCGATTCTTTCTTGGAATGGATCATAAATTTCAAACGAATATGATACGTATTTTTGTTATTCAGTTCTTTTTTCCGCTTTTGTCTTTTTATTTCCAGTTTCGATGTGGGCAACTTGAAGAAGTCTCTGTCTCCATCAATAGAAGACCACTCTTCAAGAAAGAAGATTTTTGTACTTTCACACTTAAGCGGCAGCCAGGATTTTTTCACTAGGGTTTTTTTCCCTAGGCTTTTATGTGATACGCCGAATTGTATTAGGTGTACAAATAAGTTTCCGCGGTTTGTCAAAAGATGGCCCCACCAGCAGGTTATGGAGAAATTGTCAGATGTAAAACGTAATATCCCAAGTTTAGTCATCTGGCAACACCATAACCTCAAAGTACTAGTGATTCCGTATCAGCATCACATAATTTTTTCGTGCAAAAATGTCAAGTTTTATTCCGAATAAGCATCATTTGCGGGAACTTTTGATTTACTTCTTTAATGTGAAAAAATCTGCAGCTGAGGCGCATCGATTGCTTCTAGAAGCATATGGTGAAGCTGCTTTAAGTGAGAGAAGTTGTCAGGAATGGTTTCAAAAGTTTAAGAACGGTGAGTTTGACGTTAAAGACAAAGAACGCAGTGGAAGGCCGAAAGTGTACGAAGACATGGAATTAGAAGCACCATTGGAGGAAGATTCGTCCCAAACGCAAAAAGAACTTGCACTTACTCTACAAGTGACTCAACAAGCAATTTCACATCGTTAGGAATGATTCAAAAACAAGGAAATTGGGTTCCATATGAACTAAAGCCGAGAGACGTTGAACGCCGATTATGCATGAGTGAAATGCTGCTTGCCAGGAATAAAAAAAAGGGTTTTTTGCATCGTATAGTCACTGGTGACGAAAAATGGATTCACTACGATAATCCAAAGAAGAGAAAGTCATGGGTTAAGCCCGGCGAACCATCAACATCGACAGCTAAGCCGAATATTCATGGAAAAAAACTCATGCTGTGTATTTGGTGGCATCAGCTTGGTGTCGTGTATTATGAATTGCTGAAACCAAGCGAAATCATTACTGGAGCTCTCTACCGAACACAATTGATGAGATTGAGTCGGGCACTTAAGAAAAAACGCGCCCATTACTACTCCAGACACGACAAAATTATTCTTTTACACGATAATGCTCGTCCACATGTTGCGGCGCCGGTAAAAACATACTTGGAAACACTCAACTGGGAAGTTTTACCCCACCCGCCGTATTCACCAGACTTAGCCCCTTCTGATTATCATCTGTTCCGGTCGATGGCACATGGTCTGTCTGAGCAGCGCTTCACATCATATGAAGACACCAAAAATTGGGTAGATTTGTGGATAGCGTCAAAAGATGAAGAGTTTTTTCGACGGGGTATCCGAATGTTGCCAGAAAGATGGGGAAAAGTAGTGGCAAATGATGGAAAATACTTTGAATAAAACGTAATGTACTTTTCTTTTACAATAAATTCCTAATTTTTATAAAAACCGCGGAAACTTATTTGTACACCTAATATGACACCCCGTCACTAATCCCTGATCTATATGCTTCATTGTTTGCTAACTAAATATTGTAAGTTTAAAGTTCAAAAGAATATATATATATATTGAACCACCCTTTATATAGAAATTCATGAACGATAAATTGAAGAATTTCTCATTATTACTAGTGAGCATTTATAGGTTTCAACAAAGAAGTATAACTGATACCAAAGTTTTTCTACCAATTGGTAATTGCTTCACAATTGGAAAAACTAAAGCTATTATCGTTGAAAATTAACGATGATTGCGACCAGCGCGATTGGACGGAGGCGCTCAACGTTCGTCATCGTTTTTCAGTCAACGTTAAACGCGCCGATGGAATTGAATAAATGAGTTTTGAAAATTATCGAGTGAATTAGTGTAATCTGCAATTCTCCAACAATTTGTCGGAAATGTACGGAAGAAAGGAATCCAAATGTAAGGTTGGAAAACCTATTGAACCAATATGAAATACACATGTACGAGAACTGATTCGATACGAATTGGTTCAATGAGGGAATATGTCCTTTCTATCCAGAAGTTCCATTTCGAACAATAAGCTTTAATGGCAGTCATTCACAGTCTATTCACAGTACTATGCAATAATGCGAAGTTCATACCTAACTGTCGAAGTAAATAAGTAGGTAGGTATACAGGGTGGTTCTTCGATCACTGCGTTAATTTTATACAAATTCTTGAAGCGAGAAAAAACACTTTATTCTTGAACCACTTATTCCAATTCTGCCCCATTGCAAAGTTATAAGCGATTTAAGGTTGCAAGTTGAGCTAAACCACTACTGGATTTCTTTCGAGATTACATAAGCAATTCAGCTTTTGCTTTATAATATTCCATAAAATTGTAGACATACTTTTTTATGCACCCTATTTCTGTTTTAGGCCCTAATGTGTGATAATTATGATAGGAACATACTTTTATTCCTCTTCGGAAATCACCCCATTACTGATTATTCCAGCTGAAAATCATGCTGATTTCTATGTTTAATGATTTTCCAGAAGAGTATTGGTCAAAAAAAATTAAATTACCTAAATTTTTTTTGGCGTCAATAGATTTTTTTTTCACTTCTTGTAAATTTCTCACTACTCTTAAGATAGGTTAAATTGCATTAAAAACAAATATCGTTTGAACTAGAGGTCCGTATCTTGTACTTCCTGGAACCATTAGTCTTTTTTGCAGATAAAATCATTCATCATCTTTTCTTCTAAATTGCACCATTTTTGAGATATTTGAAGTTGAAAGGAATCGATATAATTTTGTCCAAATTGTCTGATTTTCCCAAATCCAACTCTGTGCTGTTATGATTCAATGATCAGATTTATTCAATGTTGCCACATTTTATGTCTTCATTAAATATTTCTACAAAAGGTTGGGGAAATCTCCCCAGTCTATGGTTCCACCACTAAACACTATAGATGAAATTAACCACTGAACAATTTTTGTCTTACATTCAGTACAAAATCTAAATTGCCATTTGCTGTATTCATTATTAATGATGTCTAGCACCTTGTTTAATAGTTAATCCCGAGTAATATTCCATAATAAATAGAGAAAAAGATTTCCATCACTCACATAGGTAGGTACTTCGGTATATTTTCATGATGATTGTTGCAATAGGTAATGTATTTTCTGTCAGGACCTGTTAAATTGAAAACTTGTCTTTATGAAGAGCTGGTTCTTTATAGCTTCAGACTTTCAGATTCATCAAATAATATCTATTGGAATGCTTCAAATTAAGCTCATATGAGTAGTAAACACTTCGAACCCAGTCTCGTAGATTTGTTTTGTACCTTTATAGAAGTATTTTACATCTTTATTTCATACACCGATTCAACCTGGTTCACAAACTTAGGAGATAATAGAATTTTACTTAGTTTTAATATTTCCGATTATTTGTTATGATGCATGCTTAATTAAAATTCAAACAATATTGAAACTGGAAGCTATAGGCTCATAAACAAGAAAGATTAGAATAGAATGCATTTTCTGACCATAATCATTTCATACTGAATTGAATAATTTCAAACTATCGAACTTATCCTTACAATATTTTCCACAACCAATAATTGTTGATAGTTTCAAACAGAATCAAAACAACAAGGAACCACAGAACACTATTTTATTGGGAAGTACCCACCACAGAGACGTTATAATAACATTTTAATGTGATAATAATTCACTCTAGTTATTCTGAGGAAAATTATAACTAAAGATCAATAATGGTCACAGATGTTATCTTTCATTAAAAAAAACTTTGCAATTATTGTTTTTTTCTCTCTCCTGGGGTTCGGTAGTAAATTAATAATCTATGGTAAGGTATTGAAATTTAACATAATCTATGAATAACCATTATTCAATATTTATGTTTTTGTGTACATAATTAAAACAGATACTCTGATTATAAAAACAAAAATTTAAGCATGTTCAGTAAATAATTATGGTTTAAACAGAATAGATTCATATTAATGACCTAACAAAATTTTTTTTATTAAAGAACAGAAACCAGGAGATCAAACTCAATTTCTTCAAGCAAGTATAATTGCACACCTAAATCTGGGAATACTTGTAATCTATCTAAGTAAATTGTTCTTGGGATTCAGTACAGACAATAATAGTCCTGCAAAGTAACATCACATAAATAATTATTCGTAGTGACATCATTCATTGTTGTTGAAGATTTCGAAAAAGATTTTCATATTTTTAACAGTATGATATCAAGAGACTTTATAGACCTGTCCACTGGTCTCTGTCAATGAGAAGAAACTTCAGAAATATCAGTGTTTGTAAAAAAATAGATGATTTTTCTGGCTTCGAGTGAAAAAAAAACGCAAAGTGACAACCTCTTGCCTTGGAAATTTTCATAGAAATGATGGTTTTTATGATTTGAAAATTTTAAGAAGAAAATTACAAATGTATGATGAGAACATCCAATAAGGTTTTTTGGAATTTCTCTCTAGAAAGGAATGGTTTATAATCTTGAAGTAGAAAGAAATTATAGTAGAACAATAAAAATCTATGGGAATGGTGTTGAATTTTTTTACCAGAAAATAAGTATTTTGTATCTTTTTTTCTGAGTATGAACCTCATCGGATGAAACATGAGTGAGTGAAGCATTTTTTAGAGGGAAAATAATGTTTTTAAACAATTCAGATTCATTAGTGGATGCTGTGGAAGGTATTTCTCATTCAAACTAAACTATACTACAGAGGGGTATTTGCCCAATGTGAAAACTTAAAATGCTTATAACTTTTTATCGCAGCTGAATATGGAAAAACCGTAATGAAAAAAGTGTTTTTTTTATCTCAAGAACCTATGGTTAAAATTAACGCATTGGTCATAGACTCACCCTGTATAGATGAGAATTAACGGTTATATATCTTGAATTTACAATAACCAAACTCAACGTTTTTCTTCAGGTTTATCTCAGCAACGAAAAATTAAGCAGATTAGGTAATTTGTTGATGTTTGAATGGATATTCTACGAGTTATTGAGAAAATCAAATTTCCGATAATCATATCCCATGAACCATTTTATATTCTGAAATCCAAACAAAAATAAGAATTTAAGAGTGCTATAAAATTTTTCACCCGATCACAATAGCAAATTTGTTCATTTATGCTCCTCTCGACCAATTGCTGTTTCCCGAAATAACCAAGTGTTTACGAGAAAAAATCTTTTTCCAGTTACACGTTCGCGATTTATTAGTGCACGCGCAGCTGTTGAACCCGTTTCATAACACAAATATCTGTATTCGTCTGTGAAATGGAAACGGTAATAGCGTTGGGAAAATATGCTAGTTATTACCAGTATATGGGGAATTCGAAATGGTTAATGTCATATTAAATTACCAGGCATTCTCGCTGACTTTTACAGGTTTTGAATTGCATACATTGTTGGGTTAGGTCCAACAGAGCAATATTCTATGGTCTGTGGACTTTCACGTCTCGTATCCACCAGATTCTATGGAAACGTCAGATGATTCTTGTCAAATCAAGGCTTGTTATTAGTGGAAGGGAGCTAGATATCGTTTCGATTAAATGTACATATATGATATATTCGAAAATCCGGTCGAAACGGTTTATAATGATTGGATATAATTCAGAATGTGCGACTGTCCGTATATGCAATAACTGTCGGAGGAGATGAGCTAGTGGTTTCATATTCACAGAATTAATTTATTGCCTAAATGTACCGGTGAAGGTGGGCCAAATCCCTCGAATATATTAAACCTTCGTCCATCCGTCCTCAAATATATTTTCGAATATACAGGGTGAGTGTTAGAATACAACATTAACTTTAGCCATAGATTCTCGAGACCAAACGGAACTTTTTTTTCTATACTTCTTTTTTGAAATTAGGCGCAGTATAAAAGAACATGGTGTAAAAATTTAATTAAAAAAATCGATTTTTGGTTATATCGTCAAAGAGAATAATCCGAAGGAATTCAAATTTTGCAGGAGGTTTCACACATTTCAGGTTAACACACTTGAACTATCACCTAAGGTCTTCGAATTAATATTTGTTCCATTTTATAAGACACCTAAGATTATTATTTTAATATTTGATGATATCGAAGAAGTAGACTTTCGTATCTACAAGCCTCGTAGCTCTATCGACTGCCAGGACGGAAAAAAAAAGTCTCAAACTGACGGTTCAAGAAGAGCCCTTTTTTAAGTGTTATAGTTTTTCCTTCACCCCGGTCTTCCAGATTCATTGTCGAAAATCCCAAAATTTGGTTTGGTTCAACCATTTTCAATTTCTTGTCAGTGGTCCTACCAGGTATGAGTTCCCAAAAATGTGTTCGTAATCAAGCTAATTTGGCTTTGAATTCTAGAAGATTTCTCACAGGACTCTATATCCGAAGGTTTTTTAATATTAACCACATAGTGATATACGTTTTCGAATATGTGATCTGAAATGTTCTTATGCCTGCAAAATGAAATATAATAGAGTTCATCTTGACTAAGATAAAAACCCAAAATATTCGTATGTGAATACCAAATTTCGTAAAACGGCAAATTAAAATGTCGAAAACTCCGTCAGAAAGATCAATCCTCGATGCTTTCACAGATACGCATTGGATTCACATCGGTCGGACTTATTTATACAGTTTCAGTTTGTGGAAAATTAATCGAAATTGTTTATTTATGATGAAGTATTGTATGTTATTAAATGCAATGCTCGTCAAAGTCATTAAGAGGTTTCAGAATATTCGATTCTGAAGAATCATCGATTTGCTGTAATTCGGATTTGAATATATAAATTATTTCAAAGAATCAGTGTTTCCCAGTCTGAAATTCTGGTATAATGATGAAAGAACACCTTGTTCACCGAAAGATAGATTTTCCTGATTATATTGCCGTATGGATTCAAGTAATTCAATTGAGATGAGCTTAGTGAAAGAAAAATATACTGAATGTTTTTAGATGGAGTGGCCTATGTTTGATTGGTTTTTAGGGACAGGTCATTTGAGTTTCGAAGAAAACTCAAGTGAAACTCTGAATATTAATTTATAATTTGAGAAAAAGGCTGTTTCAATCGTCGTGGTTGTTGTGTTAATATCAAAATGTTCAAAAGTTCAAGAAAAGACTATGGAAGAAGCGCGGCGAAAGCTCTTGACTTCACGCAAGTGCTTTTCTGAATATTTTAGCTTACCACTAGATACCCCGATACGAATATGAATTTTGAGTTCTTCAGATTCATGATACTTCTGATGTCAGATACTTTAGGGACAAAATCTTTTATTTTGATATAATATAACTTCTTCGGTGTTCGAACAAATTTGTGGTGGAATTATTATACTTTAGAGAACAGGAGCACGTCACATCTGTACTTTTCTACATTTTTTCTGTTTCAACTTGACAGACAAAAATGGTTTTTAATTCCACCTCGTTCTAGGTAAATGACCTAAGCTGAAGAGGAAGAAAAGCTGCCGAGTTCAAGGAAAAAATATAGAAAATTGGATTTTCGGTGTCATTTATGTATTTCTCCTGTGGATACGCATTATTATATTAATTGAACTCATTATATATCATCAGGCGGATATTTCTCGGGATTTTTTTATGAGAAGATAAAAATACGAAATATAAAATGAAATCACATAATATGAGTGTTCGGCAAATCCCACAGTTAGGTTACATCGGAAGTGCAATTTTAGAGGAGAGGAAAGATAAAATTTCATTGTGGGTCGATACTCTTTTTATCAAATGGAAAAGTAAACAGACGCCAAATGCTAACAATGTTGTATGTTGAAAAGAATAACATTTGTAATATTCAATAATTATATGTAAAAGATGATAAAAAGTTATATATATATATATATGTTCTTTTGAACTTTTGGCTTTCTTCTAAAAGAAGAAGATTTAAGGTTCCAAATTGGGCTAAGCTACTACTGGATTCCTTTCGAGATCACACGAATATTCAGCTTTTGTCTTATGACATTTCATGAAATTTTAGAGACGTACTTATCTAAGTACCCTGCTCCAGTTTAAGGCTTCAAAATGTAATATTTATGACATGACCACATTTTATTGCTCTTCGGAAAAAGTGACATAACTTTCCATCCAAATGATTATCCTAGCTGACAATCATACTGAATTCCATGACTTATGATTTTCCAGCAGAATATTGGAGAAAATATAGGAAATTCTGAATTTTGTTCTCAATTTAGTTGAACGTTTCATGAGAAAATATTCATATCTAATATTTACTTCCCAATACTCAATGAGTCTTTTCAATTCTTTTAAATAATCAAATCAACACTGTAGTCATGTTTTGTATTTTCCATAACTATTAAAGATTTCTATCTGTGTTATCTTACATGTCCTATTTTGAATCTGTAAATTCTAGTGTTGTTATAATTCATAGAATACAAATATCAAAATTCTAATATTCAAGAAGTTTATCTTGTTTTGAAGTTTAAATGGGTTTACAACAGAAGAGCCAGTTTAATGATATGCTGTATTGTCAAAACCTATTCAGAAAAAATATTTGAATCAACTTCAATACCACTGGGGATAGATAATGAAATGCTGAACATTTTTGAAAACCATTTTTCTACGAGAATAAGTCAAAATAGCCCTTTAAAGCATTATTGTTGTCTTTTTGAATTACCTTCAAGATTATCAGATATTTCTTATAAATATTTTTAACGTGATTTATTTGTACTCATCAAACTTAGGTATGAAAAATTTGATTACGATATTCTATTCGTTTCAAACAAACATTTCCTTATTTCAAAGACAATGTTTTCTGTCAAAGGATAGAGTATAAGACGTCACTGGAATGAATCAAATATTTGTATGAATTTGGAATGAAATATTCAGTATTGCCTATTAAAGTATTACAACTTATCGAACAACTTAGCATTTACTACATACTTGTTTGAATTGCAGAATTTTCAATGATTAAAATGATTTAAAAAAATGTGGCAACCTGGAATTATTTCGGCTCACCGATTTTTTTCCAGTCAGGGTCGGATTCAGGGAAAAGACCAATTTTGCATTTCAAGTTATTCAACATCGAATATTTGGAAAACGATGCATTTTATATACAGGGTGAGCCTTTGACCACTGCGTTAATTTTAACCGTAGGTTTTTGAGATTAAAAGAAACACTTTTTCCATTACGGTTTTTCCATATTCAGCTGCGTTAAAAAGTTATAAGCATTTTCAGTTTTCACGTTGGGCAAATACCCCTCTGTAGTCCAGTTTAGTTTGAATGAAAAATACCATCCACAGCTTCAACTAATGAATCTGAATTGTTTGAAAACATTATTTTTCCTCTAAAAAATGATTCACTCACTCATGTTTCATCCGATGAGGTCCATATCCAGAAGGAATATACAAAATACTAATTTTTTGGTGAAAAAAATTCAACACCATAAAAATAGATTTTTGTTGTTCTACTATAATTTCTTTCTACTTCAAGATTATAAACCATCCCTTTCTAGTGAGAAATTCCAAAAAAACCTCAGAATTATTGGATGTTATCATCATACATTTGTAATTTTCTTCTTAAAATTTCCAAATCATGAAAACCATCATTTCTATGAAAACTTCCAAGGCAAGAGGTTGTCACTTTGCTTTTTTTCACTCAAAGCCAGAAAAAATCATCTATGATTTTCCAAACACTGATATTTCTGTAGTTTCTTCTCCTTGACAGGGACCAGTGAACAGGTCTATGAAGTCTCTTGATATCATACTGTTAAAAATATGAAAATCTTTTTCGAAATCTTCAACAACAATGAATGATGTCACTACGAATAATTATTTTAAAGTGATGTTACTTTGCTTGATGATTGTTTTCTGTGCTGAATCCCAGTAACAATTTACTTGGATAGATTACGAGTATTCCCAGATTTAGATGTGCAATTATACTTGCTTGAAAAAATGTTTGTTAGATCATTAATATGAATCTATTCTTTAGAATATAATTAATTACTGAACATGCGTAAATTTTTGGATTTTATAATCAGAGTATCTGTTTTAATCATGTAAACAAAAACATAAATATTGAATAATGGTTATAGATTATGTCAAATTTTAATAGCTTACCATAGAATATCAATTTATTACCGAACCCCAGGGGAGAAAAAAATTAATTGCAAAGTTTTTTTTAAATGGAAGATAATATCTGTAACCATTATTGATTTTTAGTTACAATTTTTCTCAGAATAACGAGAGTGCATTATTATCACATTGAAATGTTATAACATCTCTGTGGTGGGTAGTTTCCAATAAAATAGTGTTCTGTGGTTCCCTGTTGTTTTGATTCTGTTTGAAACTGTCAACAGTTATTTGTATCTTCAAGAAAAAAATGGAAAATATTCTAGGGATAATTTCGATAGTTTGAAATAATTCAATTCAGTAGATATGAAATGATTACGGTCAGAAAATGCATTATATTTCAATCTTTCTTGTTTATGAGCCTATAGCTTCCAGTTTCAATATTGATGGAATTTTAATTAATCCTGCATCATAACAAACATTCAGAAATAATAAATTCAAGTCAAATTCTATTATCTCCTAAGTTTGTGAACCAGGTTGAATCGATGTATGAAATAAGGATATGAAAAAAAGATCTTTATAGCCATAAAACAAATCTAGCAGACTGGGTTCGAAGTGTTTACTACTCATATGAGCTTAATTTGAAGCATTCCTATGTTAAAATAGATATAATTTGATGAACCGTGAAAGTTTTTCTATTTCAACGGTCACCATGAAAATATACCGAAGTACCTATGTGAGTGATGGAAATCTTTTTCTCTATTTGTTATAGAATATTACTCTGGATTAAATATTAAACAAGGTGCTACACATCATTAATAATGAATACAGCAAATGGCAATTTAGATTTTGTAGTGAATGTAAGACAAAAATTGTTCAGTAGTTAATTTCATCTATAGTGTTTTGTGGTGGAACCATAGACTGGAGAAATTTCCTCAACCTTGTAGAAATATTTAATAAAGACATAAAATATGGCAACATTGAACAAATTTGATAATTGAATCATTTCAGCACAGAGTTGGATTTGGGAAAATCCGAAAATTTGGACAAAATTATATCGATTTAATTCTTTTCAACTTCAAATATCTCAAGAACGGTGCAATTTAGGAGAAAAGATGAAGAATGATTTTATCTGCGAAAAAGACTAATGATTCCAGGAAGTACAAGATACAGACCTTTAGTTCAAGCGATATTTGTTTTTCATGCAATTTAACCAATCTGTATAGTAGTAGTGAGAAACCCACAAGAAATGGAATAAATCAGATGATGCCAAAATATGCATGAGTGTTATCAAAAACCTTCTACAAGAGATCATTTTAATTGATATTGTCGTTTGAATATTACAGGTGAAAATGCAATTTTTTTATGAAATTTCAACACCCGATATCTTTTGAACGGGGCCAAATTTCGAAAATATAGGAAGAGAATGTTTCTTTTGACGTAAAGAATCAATGGTTAAAATTAACGCAGTGGTCAAAGACTCACCCTGTATATATTTATATAGTTAAATTATTGATAGTAGGGAAATTCAGAGTAAAAAAGGTCTTTAGTTTAGAGTACCATTTATTGTTTTTTGTTTTGCTCAGACGCAATAATAAAAGAGAACTTCTTCTCTCATCACTTACATGTACACTACTACACAGGGCCATCCATAACTTTCTACCCCGAAGTTTGAGCTTTGGGATGGAATAACGAAAAAACGCTAGGACAGGTTAAATTTTGTTGAAAGGGGGACAAAAAAGGACTGGTAAAAAATGAATTCAATGTCACTACCACTCAGAACAATTATTTTTGAATAGAGGTAATAGATCGAGTAGCTTTGTTGAAAAGGTAATTGGATTGCCTGCATGAGCGTATTATTTTTTTTTCTTCATTGGCTTAGCTTTTGAATAGTATGAAACAGTATTTTAATAGGTTATGGAGTAAAATATCCCAGATAATTCTTCCATTTCTATTGTACTTGAATTTCATCATCAAGTAAATTTCATCAGATGCCTCACTCATGAATTTTGTTATTTCCTTCTCATTAAAAGTTTTGGCCTTTTTTGGACGAAATCCTATATTCTGTCGTTTAATGAAGGCAGTTAATTTATGGAATTTTCCAATATCCAAATCCTGTTTCAGTTTACAAACACTCTTTATCATTGAATATCGGGACCATAATGTGTTTGGTCTCCAAATTTTGGACATTTCCAAAAAATACGCCGAAAACACTTCTTCCTTCCTCGGTTGAACCTTTTTGGAATTACACCAATCAATAAATTCTGAATATTGATTCTCATATTTTATCTTCGACTTAGCCGGTAACAAATTTAAACTCGCTTCATAAGAAGCTGCTAATATTTCTTCGGGCAGGCCATCATCAGATCCCCAAGTATCCATTTTACCGGAGCGTACTGATTGAATTCGAGTTGATATTATTATTTATATTTAAACACAATTTCATAATATAATGACAATGTATTAATTCTTATTCACATGCCGTTTCCATAGTAACGCCGTCGGTGGCATAGAGATATAGGTATCATTATTCAGTTTATTCTTTAGAAAAAGCGTGCAAGAAAAACCCTTGCTAATGCTAATAGCAGGGGTTTTTCCCACACTGTTTGGCAATGTGACTCTTTACGAATTGAAATACTTGAGGGAAAGAGAATGAAAGTGCACGCTTGTAGAAAAATAATATTTTGAAAGTAAATAATGCGCTTTTGTCTAAATTGAAATATTTGATGGGTATTTGGTCCGTCATAGCGTTTTTTAGCGTCTATATAATGATGAAGCGATGAAACAAAAATAGAGTCCAGCAGGAAAATGAATTGTCTTTTCAACAGAGCAGCACGACCCCTTTTCTCTATTCAAAAATGAGAGCTCTTAGGGGTTGCGGCAATATGAACTCATTCGAACATTTTTATTTGTCCCGCTTTCAACAAAATTGGACCTATCCAAGCGTTTTCTCGTTATTACAACCCAAAGCTATAAATTTGGGGTGGAAAGTTATGAATGACCCTCCGTGTATATCATCCATCCAATATAATCTATCTATATTTGGCATATGGATGAATAATTGTTTGTGGGATACAATAAGTCTTTTCACTCATAGAAGCATATAGAGTTTATTTTCCTATTCTGTATTCATATCATTTGCAATTTCATTTTCAATTGGCTTTCAATGGATGATTTATTTATGTCCAATTTCAAGAGATGACGAATAACGTAATTGTTATTGACTCAAAAAATGAGTCAATACCTATGTAAAACAACAAACCGGATGTCCGTTTCGACAAATAAGGTGTCAGGAGCAACTTTGCGTACAACTCATTGATCAAAGACCAGAGGCGTACTCTTCAAAGGCATTATAATGTATGCAAGAGCAAGAATTACTAATATTTAGGAGTAGATACCATATTTTTAGGGGTTTAAAAGAGGAATTCTTCGATAGGTCACATTTACTCATGACGTCTACCAATTGAATGAAATTGGCTTAGTAGCTCTCTGGAACATTCAATTAGGAAGGAGTATTACGAGGATTGCCTTTTATATTTCAGGATTGGACAATCCTAGTGTTGCAATCTGCCAACTGACAGCTTTTTGTACGAAAGTAAACAACAGTCGACTGTATGGGTAATTCAAGATCCAACAAAAGTTGAGTGGTACACAACCATTTGATTTCCAAGAAATTACGAAAACCAACCGCCGAAGACGGATCATCCTTCACCACTACAATGCTAGCTCTCACACGTCGTCTCAAACAACTGCATTTTTGAGCACTCAAAACATCGATTTGATGAGTTATCCGCCGTATAGTCCTGACTTGGTACCGAATGACTTCTTTTTATTCCCGTACGTGAAAAATAAAATGAGAGGTCAACGTTTTTTGACACCTGGAGAAGCGGTGATGCGTTCAGAATGCATGTTTTACAGATACAATTAGAGTGGCAAAAGTGCTTCGACAATTGGTTCAAGCGCATGCAAACTTGTATAGATCTTTATGGGGAATATTTTGAAAAACAATAAAGCGATTTTCGATGATTAATAATTGGTTGTGTTCTTTAATCCCGATATATAAAAGGCAACCATCGTATAATATACAGGGTGTACCTAAATAAGTGTAAAATATTTAAGGAGGTGAGTCCTCATCGAAAAATAGATAGGATCTTTCCTATAAAAAAACTTCATTGGAGCATCCCTTGTTAAGATACAGCCCCTCAAAGGGAGTACATAAAATTTGTATAACAATTTTTTTCACAACCACCAAAAAAGTAACAATATTGAAATTAACCTAACGTTTCCTACTAGCAAAAAGACACTTTTTTATTTGGTTTACCCCATGGTTTTAAGGGTGGGAAACGCAACCCCTCAAGTTTATTTCCAATGAAACTTTTTGTCATATTATTTGTTTACCATTTAAAAATTTATTTCCGATAACCTGTTTCATTCTAAACAAAAAATATCTCATGAGTTTTTTGCCCAAAATAAACCAGTTCACAGCAAAAAATTATATTACGAACAACTACAGAGATAAATCATGATAAATGCGAACTGGATTTATTATTATTCTATAGTTAGTACCTGCATTAAACGACTAAATGGCAAAAAACAAAACTAATTAGGTTAATTTCAATATTGTAACTTCTCAACAAGGGATGCTCCAATGAAGTTTCTTTATATGAAATATCCTATCTTTTTTTCGATGAGGAATCACCTCCTTAAATATTTTACATTTAGTTACAGCCTGTATACCTCTATATCATATCAGAGTTTAAATGAAAGGAATCACGAATCCCATGTCAAATGATTATTGCCTCTATTTTCATTATTTTTTATTAATTATTGGGGATTTTAATATCAACGTTATGGAAAATATTGACATCTTCAGTTCAAAAGACCAATTGTAATGCATTTTTAATTAAAAAAAATGTAAAATTGACAATTATAGTCTTTCACTTTCGATTGAGGTATCAATGATAGCTTTTTTTAATCTAGAAAACGCCGTTTTCCAACAGAATTCTAGCTTCATTGAGAGTATCATACAGTGCTAGTCAAAAGTCCCCTCCCCCCCTCCTATCTTTTGAACGGGTGTACTTATAATAATGAAATTTGGTGGGTGGAAATAAACGGATGTAGGCTTCTCAACTGGTCATAACAGCTGACGCAATAGTCATAAATGACGTCACAAGGCCACTGTGACCAATAATTTTAAATGGGACCCTATGGCAAGTGACAGCTCGTTTGAAAGGTATTGAAAATACCTATTCAGTCATACCAATTTTGTTTGGGTTTCGTCTGATTTTGATTGATAAATTGAAGAAATACGAAAATTATACTTTCGCAATTAATTAATAAAGATTTTAAAGTACGCCTCTAGTTAATTGTCAAAAAGGTTGACGTGTTTGAATTCTCTAATTGTCAAAAGTGTTCATACCTTGAAAATTTACCTAAGCTATTGTTTAACGAGACGTTTAAGTGTTTACATAGGCAAAATGGTACTTACTGTAGCCGACAAAGTAGCAGCTATCTTAATAATTGGTGAATGTAGAAACAATGTCCATGCAGCGGAACGACTGTTTAATGAGAGGTACCCCGAACGCCCTATATCGAGAGTTTATTTGAGGGAGCTTCTTCGGAAGTTTGAAGCATCAGGTAGTGTTCAAGATGCCAAACGATCTGGTCGACCAACAATTAGTGATGACAAAAAAATTGACATAATGGGAGAAATGGTAGTAAACCCTACTTCTTCCACAGCCCAAGTTGCGTCTATCTGTGAAGTCAGTCAAAGGACAGTAAATAGGGTGTTGGCTAAAAACAAATTTCAATCATACAAATTAAAAATGGTGCACCAACTTTCAGATGATAACCGCGACCGATGACTAGAATTCTGTGAAACTATGTCCAATAAAATGAACCAACAACCAGGCTACATACAGACTATTTGTTTTAGTGACGAAAGTACTTTCTTTCTCAAAGGAAATGTTAACACTCAAAATGTGAGGTATTGGAGTGACACAAATCCACACATCTTTCTTGAAAAACATACTCAATTTCCAGAAAAAGTAAATGTTTGGACAGGTATTTTGGGAAAATACATAGTTGAGCCTCTTTTTCTCAATGCTAACTTAACCGGTGAATTGTAACTGGAGATGTTACAAAATGATATTGAGGCGTTAATTCTTGAAATTCTAGAAGATAATCCAAATGAATTCGACAACTTAGAAATAACGTTTCAACAAGATGGTGCTCCTGCACACTATTACGGTGCGGTAAGACGTTACCTAGATGAAGAATATCGTGGCAGATGGATTGGACGACGAGGTTCGATCGAATGGCCAGCTCGGTCACCGGACCTTACACCATTAGATTTTTTTCTATGGGGGTACTTGAAATCTAAGGTTTACGCTACAGCACCTGACAGTATTGCCATTCTGAAACAACGAATTGTTGAAGAATGTAGGGCAATTTCCGCTGACACACTGGGACGAGTACGACAAGAGTTTAGCAATAGGATGCATTACTGCCAGGAAGTAGATGGAGCACATTTTGAACACTTATTATAAGAACTGGTTCTTAAATTTTTATTAATTAAATGCGAAACTATAATTTTCGTATTTCTTCAATTTATCAATCAAAATCAGCCGAAACCCAAACAAAATTGGTATGACTGAATAGGTATTTTCAATACCTTTCAAACGAGCTGTCACTTGCCATAGGGTCCCATTTAAAATTATTGGTCACAGTGGCCTTGTGACGTCATTTATGACTATTGCGTCACGTGTTATGACCAGTTGAGAAGCCTACATCCGTTTATTTCCACCCTCCAAATTTCATTATTATAAGTATACCCGTTCAAAAGATACGAGGGGGACTTTTGACTAGTACTGTATATTGTATGACAGGTTATCGTGGTTACGGAAAATATTAGTTTATAATGCTGGTGATTCACGATTTTTCAGTTATTTCATGGATGACATTATATTGCAAAAAAACTGAAATAAATCTGAATACTTTGATTATGGATCAATATAAAAGGAAAAGTTGTCAACACAACTACGTGGTATAAAGTTATAAAAGAAAATGCAATTTTTTACATTCTTCATCCTCTAGGCGAAAACAAATTAGACTATTTACCTGGAAAAAATTGCTTCGTTTGATTTCAAGAATGAATGATAGAAATTCATGTAGTAGTCAGAGGCTCTCCCTACTTTAACGCATAGATTCAACTACATAATAGGTCAATTCGGGTTCACGATTTGTCTTTTCTAAAACCAAATAGAAAAAAGGGGCTAATAAGGAATGCGCACAATATATACAAAACTCTTGATGAACAGCAACACTGAGAACTTAAAACCCGAATGAAGCTATTACTAAATTCTAAAACAACTTGCAGAATGGACTCCTATTCGAAAACCAGTGATGAAGAAGCGAACGCATTATTGTAGGAATTGCCTGCTTAAACGAGTTTTAAATTATTTTCTTTATTTCAGTAAAGTTTCGTAGAAAACTGAAATTGAATGAGAAAATCGAATTGTACATCCTAGTGACTTAAGTACTGAATCTTGGCAGTTGGCGTGACTTACGCAAGTTAATGAATAATGGAATTAGAAACGACGATGGTTTCGAATTATCATATTATGTGTATCGATATTTGACGTTTACTTGAATTTTATAGCATAGAATAGAATAGTTTTTATTAATCCATTCAGACACAATACAGCGTACAGGACAAGTTAAAATATACATAACATAGAGAGGAATTGAAATTACAAATCATTGGATGCCTTCATCATTAAGATATTCATTAATACTATAATAACATTTACTTAAAAGTAAAGATTTTATTTTCTCACCAAAAGCAGACAACTTCAATGATTTAATTGAATCGGGAAGATGATTATACAAAATAATACTCTTATATTTAGCTGATGTCTCATATTTCATAGATCTATGTTTAGGTGCAATAAAAGTTCTAGTATTCCTTGTATCATAGTTGTGAGCGCTGGAAAGCTTAGGAGTATACGCTTCATTCTTTTTAATGAATAAGAGACATTTGTATAAATATATACAAGGAGCTGTTAAAATCTCATGTTTTACAAATACAGTCTTACAAGATGTTAGTGGACTGAGATGGAATATCATTCGAATGATGCGTTTCTGTGCTACAAATACCCTCATAAGATCCCCAGAGCAGCCCCAGATCAGAACATTATATGCCATGTGGCTAAAAACCAAGCTGTAGTAAACATTCAGGACAGCAGCAACAGGAAGAGAATCCCTAATACGACGAATTGCATAAAATGAAGAACTAAGCCTCCTGCTGACATGTGATATCTGCTCGGACCATCTCAGACACTCATCAATATAAATACCCAAAAACTTTGTAGACTCTTCAGAAATCAAGTTATAGTGACCATGTTTCAGAACTAAATAATTTCCTTTCTTCAAACCAAATTTTACTACCTTTGTCTTATCTAAATTCAAAACAAGTGCATTCAGCTTACACCAATTGGCGAAAGACACCAAAAGTGTTTGACATAATTCTGTGAGTTCATCCAGATTCTCAGCTGTTACAATAAACGAAGTGTCATCTACAAATATAATAATTTTAGTTTTTATATGGTGTGGGAGGTCATTTATAAAGAGAATGAATAGAAGAGCACCTAAAACTGATCCCTGAGGAACACAGAGATCCACAACACATTCGTCAGAGAAAACTCCTATAATTCTCACATGCAATCGTCTGTCTGACACATAATGTTTAATCCAATCCAAGAACACTCCCCGAAATCCAAGATTGTACAATTTGCTCACTAAAAAATGAGGTGAAATGGTATCGAATGCACGTGTAAGATCAAAAAATAATCCGGCAACATTCAATTCCCTATCCAACGAAAACTGAATCATGTGTACAAAATCCAGAACAGCAGACTCAGTTGATCGTCCTGCTCTAAAACCGTATTGACTGTCAGTAATTAAGTTGAAAGTGTTCAGAAATTTCATCATCCTATCCATAACTATTCTCTCGGAAATTTTAGAGAATACGCTCAACAACGAAATAGGTCGATAGTTGGAAACATTCGTAGGATTCTTCTTGAGAACAGGCAAAACAGTGGCATTCTTAAGTACATTCGGAAAAATACCAGAACAGACTGAATCATTCATAAGATGGGCAAAACATAACAACTTCATTATTACCATATAATATATAGGAATGCTAGTACTGACAAGCATTAAACGAAATATACAACTAGAAAAAATACTGTAATGAGCTCATTACAGTATTGTGATCTCATTGCAATTCTGATGTAGACAAAAAGTATAACTAAACTAATCACATAGTTCTATAAATCGATAATATTAATTGAAGAATTAAGCGGAATTGTATGATTTGAATGCTTCGCATTAACCTCATAGCAAAGGTTGTAGACAAAAATTCAACAAGGAATTGAAAGTCACGACATTTACTAAGTGAATTAATGACATCAGTTCCCAGCTTCTATCGAATTCTACGATCCAAGCAACAAAATTTTTCATGGAAACCGACGATTCTCCATGTGGAAATGAACTAGCGAACTTCACCTCGAATAAATAAATGCCTTATCTCAATTATACGAAAGGCATGCACTATAATAATTATAATTGGCAATGAAAATTATTCTTTTATCACGATTTCAATTGTTTGTATTGGCTTGGCGCTCTCAGGGAAGTGCAATAAATATTTCTTACACTTATCATGAATTCCTTCGCTCAATTTTGAAATATATGCGATATATATGCTGATATTATGAGAAGTGGATGAAAAATCATCAAAAAATTCTTATCCTCATGAAGACCACAAAACTATTCGCGCTTTCATTGTAAATAAACTAACAGAAAAGTTTTACGCAGATGTCCGTAATTTTCTAATATCGAGCGATTATGGTCTCAATCGATTGGGTTCAACTTCCTGGTGAAGAATCCGAGGTCAAACTTGAGTATGTCCGGCCGTATACTCTCTATTATACGAAAGAGATGAGCTACAGTTCTCATGTTATCAGAATATATCGATTTTCTAAATATCTAAATATACTCAGCAGTATGAGCATCTTTAATTTGATTTCCCCAAAGAATCTTCCCCTATCGATTTGTTACTTGGAAGATGGTCTAATGAGGTTGCAACGAGTAGGTTGGCAGAATTTCGTGGAAACATTCTCGCTAGAAAATTTCAATATATATGATTTAAATATATATTAATAAAATACACCATATCTAGTAGGATAAAATTTCAAAAGTATATCAATGTTATCGATTTCCAGGACAGTAAGTGATTTCAGCATTTTACAATCTTATTTTAAGAAACTATAGGTTTCTTCCATATATAATTTTATCGAGAAGCTCAGATTACGATTGTGATTGATTTAATCGATTCGTTACTTTTTAGAGATCGATTATTCAAACATACAAATAATCCAGCAATGAATCTGCCCAATATAATTCCGAAATAAAATCATTTGATTCAGCTTCATAAGCATTACGTGAAAAATTACAAGTTCTTTTTCGTAATTTAGACTTGAATCAATGATGCAGAAAACAAGAGCTTACAGCAAGGAACATATCTATCTGTATAATAAAGATTAACTTCATCGTGTTATTCATTATTCAAGATATAGAATTGTTGATGATTTCACATTCATTGTAGAGGTTGCTTTTTTTATTTCACTGTTCCAGAGACTGTAGCAAAGACTTTTCGATGCTGAACGTAATGTCACAGCGAGTCTGAAAATCATGCACAAGGTCTGTAAATTAAGTAATGAGACTGACAACGTTTGATCTGGCAACACAGAGAGCGCGGGGCTTAGTGGGGCAGTAGAGGAACATGTGATCCAACTTCAGTACGAGTTTGACCTCGCTCGAGTTATTTGGTTGTGCGTAGCGATTGTTTTCATGAAACAGTTTTTGGCGCTCTTGTTCACCCGCACAGAGTGCCTATCATTTTGCCCGAATGTCTGTAATTTTGGAATATCGAGCCGAAAATGGTCTCAATCGATTGGGTTCGACTCCCTGATGAAGAATTCGAGGCGAAAGTTGAGTCTAGCATCCAAAAGGAATCAGCTAGAGTTTTCATATTTTCAGAATAGGTTAATTGTCCAAATATCTCGGTCAAGGTCGTTATTGGGCAAAATCCGTCGGATGGTTCAGTAGTTATGAGCATCCGAAATTTTGTTTCCTCAATAACTACTAGAATATCCATCCGATCGAGTTGATACTTGGAATGTTATTGAGGGAGGCTGAAACGAAACGGCTTGCAAAATTTCGTAGAAATCGTCACGGTAGAAAATTTTTAAAAAATTCCCAAAAAAAAAAATTCTCAATACTCAATATCTCCTAAGACTTTATTTAGATTTAAATAAAAATCCGTATATATATTGAGGTTACCGATATCTTACTCATTCTCAAATTTCATTGTCGTAGCTTTCCCCCTTCTGAAGATATGATAATTTTTTTCATTTACTCAAGAGAAAAATAGAAATGTCATGAAGTCCGAGCTTTGTCATTGAAAGATTTGTTTCTATTGCGTTCTAAAAATGAATGACATCAATTTCGAGCACCGGTGTGCTACCAGGTTTTGCTTCAGACTTGGGCAACGGAAACTCTTCAGCAGGCCCGGAGATAGTGTTTTATCACGGCCCCAGGTCTGTCGGTGGTTTAGGGCATTTTCAGAAGGAAGAGAGAAGATGAACCACGAAGTGGAAGGTCTTCATCTTCAAGAACCGATGAAAATGTCGACAGAATCCGGGATCTTGTGCGGGATCGTCAGTTGATAATCAGAATGATAGGGAAAGAGTTAAATTTGACTCACACCACCGTTCATTAAATTTTGAACAATGAATTGGGGATGAGATAAACCTGGTTCCAAAAAACAAGTAAAAATGGCCAGTAAAAACATTCCTGTGGCTCCTTAGCCTCCATATTTGCCAGACTTGAGTCCTTATGACTTTTTCCGCTTCCCAAAGTTGAAAAAATTCCCTCAAGGGAAATCATTTTGGTACAGTCGAAAAAAGTCAAACGGCTGCAACCGACCAGTTGACGGTTATTTCAGTATCGGAGTTCCAGCACTGCTATAAAGAGTGAAGGAAACGTCTCCAGCGCTGTGTGGCCTCAGAAGGAAGTTATTTCGAAGGTGACAATATTGAATTGCAATTATTTTTGTATTAAAATTTAAAAAAAAACAGTTTCATTATTTAATTTACAGGCTTCGTATGTTCTATGTTTGAAGATGCCATATAAGTTGTCTTGAGATTTCTTGAGAGAATTTGATTCCAATTCAATGATAACATACCCTCTATCAGATAGATTGTTATGATGAGATGAACAACATCTTACCACCAAACGATCCAATAGTTACGATCAACCATCGAGGATTATCTCATGAAGACAAGACAACCTTTCTACCATCTCCGCCTTCCGACAGTAAAACGTCTATCCGCAAATCGGTCCACTACATTGATACGCCATCTCTTAACTTGCATGAATTATAACGAGCTGACGAAAACCACTTAATGTCCCATGTACCATTCAAACGACCTGGTAGAATACATGTTGCCCATTCCGGTGCCACAGGAGGTGATGTAGAAATTAATAAGAGCGGCTTTGGCAAAGCGGCTGATCTTTTGTTACGCTGAGGAATTATCGTCGATTCTATGGTTCGGCGATAAGGATGACCTCGCGGAACCCTTGACAGAGATGCTGCACTGGGTTATTTATGAACCGGTCCGACGGAGCGTGGAATGTTACGAAAATTTCGTTCTCTAAGATAGGAATTCATCCCAAGAGGTCTCTTTCAGTGATGGTAGATGACTGCTTATTGCAGATGCATCATCCGAACCTATACCGAATTTAAGCTTCAACTCGATCATATTCAGTCACCGACCCAAGCATTAGATATAATTTTCAGTACTACCTCTACAAGCAAAGGGGAAATTAGTGCAAAACGCCACATATAATACCATCTATTGATCATTGTACAACATACAGCTTATCATACACCATGATGTCAGAGATTGATTTCGAAATGTTTGAACAATTAAGGCAAGGCGACTGCGAATTTGTGATATTGTGATAGAGAATTTGAATACTCCTAGCAATCCTAGTGAGAGCATCCTTCACCATATGCTGTATGTATAAACGAATTAGTGACTATTTATGAAGATTACACTCGTTACATACTAATAGTGCTATTCTGTAAGATGATGTAGGGGTTATAGCCTTAGACTCTATAAGAATAGACACCTCCATTTACATTGAAAAGTGTCGCATATGAAACTTAGAGCTGGTCTATTGTAACGTATTGAGCTGGTCCACTCAGGACATAAAAAATTTTCATGTTGCCAAACTGAGCTAATATTAGGTTTCTCTATTCCCCTATAATTGTGAATAACAACTTTTTCCGCAAATCGCCAGGAAATTTTGACATTCCTGTCAAAATTTCTTGAAGAAGAAGTCAGGACTTCCTTACTGTAAGGATGTCATTTCCTTACTGTAAGGAAATGATATTTCCGTACAGTTGTAAGTGTTCTACATAAATGATAGAAAACACATTGCTTATAAGGAATTAATTTATATTTTGAAAACATCAAGTCATTGCTGAATACATTTTTAAGATCAATTTGTTATATTTACAGTAATTTGACAGTTAGTACAATTATTGAACATTGGAGGAACACTCTTAGAACTATGAGAAACATTTTGGACAACATGCAGGGTGAAAGGGTCATTTTGTTGAATATTTTGTACTGTGAAAATTTTATTTGCCACCTCAACCTTATTGTTAAGCGATTCTTCGATATATCCTTCAGCAACGTTTGATGACTTCCATCCGCCATGCCTCTTTAAACTAGTTATGTCGGCACCAGAGTCAACCAATATTGTTACAGAAGACCGACGAAAGCAGTGACTAGTATATTCTGTCGGATTTACCAAGTTCAAATAAGTAGCAACTATTTTGGGCATTTTTCTAAATTGATGAATTCCTACCACTTGTCTACAACCCTTTCCGCTTTGATATTTTAAGAAAAATCGGTCACTGTTCATATTTTCTGGTCTTAACGAAACATACTTTGATAAACATTCAAGTAGATCTGATTAATTACAAATGATCTTGGTTTGTTGGTTTTCGAATCAGGTATGCTCATTAAAAGATTAGATTCTAAGTCTTCTATATCGTGTACATTCATTCGGACTAACTCATCCATTCTACAGGCCCTTGAAATACCAAATATTACAGCCACCTAAAAAATAAATAAAGCTATAATCTAAATAGAAATAAAAAACTTGTAAATTACCTTAATCATTAAATTTTCTTTATCTGGAGCTTCCTGGATAAATTTTTGAATTTCTTCCAGGGGTGGGAACTCGCCTACTACAAAGCTGGTCACGTTTTTCTTCGACGAGCGGTAGAGACATCTGTTGTTATCTTAGAAGCTCGGATCGGTAAATTAGTACTTCTCAGTAGTGATCGGTAAAAACGGATTTTATCAGACCTCACTCTTGGTGGACTTTATGAAGAGTAAGAAACTATTTTATGATGAGGATGAACTGGTTGACTGAAATGGTTTATTCATTTTCAACTTATTCAATTTAATTTAATTTAAATGGTTTATTCTTACTGTGTTCCCAATTGCTACAGTGATAGTAATGTCAAAAGGTATGTGTTGCATTCATATAAGTAGTAGTTTTGGATTAATTCATAACTCACTAAAAATGTACTGTGAATTAATATTTTCTGTAGCAGTTTCATATTCCTGTAGTAATTTCTGATTAGTAAAAATTTGGGACAGTTTCTAACACTGTTTTCTTTCTAGGTTTTTCATTACACAAGTTGAGGGTGTTAGAAATGTTTGGTTGGAAAGAATCAGAAATCCATGTTTTCATTCATCCAAAAGTGTTATTTGCATAAAGCATTTTCATATGGATTGTATAGACCCTCATGGAAAGCTGAAAAGATTTGCTCTACCAACACTTAATTTGCCAAGTAATTCATTCTACTCCCTATGATTATCATTTTTGTAATTTCAATAATCTTTTAGGTTATGTAAGCATATTTTGTCTACCCTCCAGAACTCCTGAAGAAACTTTGAGGCAACAAGGTATTTATATATAAGTGAACTGCTCATGGTCATTGATTATAGTTTTGGGTATTCCACTTATAGTAGGTTTCATAAAAATCGTCTATCAGAAGATTCCTAGAATACTTCAACGGATATGTGAGATTTACTGTTGAAACGCCAAATTCAAGGAATTTCAGTTAATAAGTTTATTGATTTTGCCATGATATTATTTCTGTACTTTTATGACAACTATTTATAAAATTTTATCGGGAAAAAAAACAATAAGATCTTATGATCCAATAATGAAGATGTCATCCGAAAAAGTATCTAAAAGAAAATAGACTTTTAGAAATTGTTTCTGTCATAAAAGTATAAATCTAATGCATTTCATGCTCAAATTGATGTATCTGTCACTAATATTCTAATTTATTCTTTCAATGTATTTTCATAACTTGATGAGTAATTGTTGCATAATTATTTTTGGTTCGTTTATTCTTTTCCTCGATATTGAAATTTTGTAAATTGATAATATACTGCATTATATATATATTTCTAAAGTTTCTTTTTTGTTTATTTCCTTTCATCCTCTAAAGATTAGTATGTTCTTTGATTTGAAAGACGGATATATTTGAAATGACCATAATTCTTTAATCTGCTGCAAATTGTCACAATTTTCTGATCAAATGATATTTTTTTATTGAAATTGTGACAATATACAGCAGATTAAAAGAATTATGGTCATTTCAAATGTATTTGTTTTCAAATCCAATAAAAATATGGGATTCAACCTGCGCTTGCGTGGAATCCTATGATAACTCTTATAAAATGCACTAGAGGGCGCCACGAGACGGAACGTTGTGCGAATGGAATCTGTAATCAACTCTAAGATAACGTAAGATGGCGCTATAAGTTGAGCTCTCTAAGCCGGGACCGAAATTCATGCCAGAGTTGCCTATCTATAGGTAGTCTATGATTTCTTCCTTCGTTAAAATCTTAGATTTCTTTGCCGTATAACCTTGAGCTTGCCGTTTCAATAAAGAACGAAGTTTTGAGTATGTAGATATATCTACATTGTGTTTAAGTGAAAGGGTTGACTTCAGCATTGAATAATTGGCCCATAATGTTGAAGATTTCATCTTTAAACAAAGGTCTAGGAATATGCCATTACAACATTTTCTGAGAAAGAACTCGTATTTTTACTCAGGCGATAATCCATAAAACGTCTATATGCATTATCGTACTTTTCTCTTGATTTCTTTGGCAATAATTCTAATGAAGCAGTATTCACTGCCTCAACCAGCTCTGGAGGAGTTCCAGGAATGGATATTTCATCATCACTTATTATTTTACTTTCGAGAACACCAGCAATTAAATTTATAAGCGTCAAGTTTGACAATTTAACCTCAATACGTTTCCATAGTAACCCAAGTAATTTTATTAGGAATTTCAAAGCACCATTTATTTGGGAATAAAATTATCGCGTTCTTTCTAACATCAATCAATATCTGTCGAATTTTAAACGATTTGCGGAAAAATAGTATGTTTACCTCCTAGTACAAGTTTACATTCCTCGTAGGAAAAGCTACATTCTGGACTCTGCGCCTCGACTTAGTAATCTTCACAGTCGTCCAGAAATGTTAAGCTTTTCCTACCCGGTAAACAATGTACTATTTCTCCAATTTGCATTCAAAACATTGTATAAAATTTTATATTTTTTTTTACTAAGCAATGCTTTGTATATCTTATATAGTCTAAGGTTATAGCGTAGTTAGACCAAAGTATAGACCAAAATGATGGTGTAAGTGCTCTATATGTTTAGTATAGATGGTCAAATTGAAGTCAGTGTCTGAACTTTTACTTTTTGACTCTGGAACAGTGCAATAAAAACTGGAAGACAATATAAAAGAATCAATGAACAGATTTCATGAATTTAAATTATTAAACTCACAGTTTTCCTTGAGTTTTATTCCAGCCATTATACTGTAGTATAGGTATACTTGTGTTCTGGTTGTTTTTGAGTGTTGCCTATTTTCCACGTACACATTTACTGGGATTTCGAGAAAATAGTTGTAGTTGTAGATTTTCACTTCTGATACTGTTTTTGTAGTAGACTCAAGTTTTTCATTGATGTTTTCTCGTAGTAGTTACTCAACATAGAATCGACACCAATGAAATCAATCAATAAAATCTTCCCTTATCTGTTTGGCATATATGGTGAATTTCTGACGTATCTGTTTTCATCTCTGACATTTTTGATGCGTAATTGGATTTCATGGTATAATCCATTAAATATAAAAATGTAGATGTGAATAACACTATACAGGGTCTTTCACGAGGAACGTCACCCATATTTATACGGGAAACTACTGAACGTATTTTCATAAAATTCAGCACTTATAAGTATTTCACGATGCTGATGAAATCTAAAATATTTTCAAGGCATGAGCACCTTCGGTTTTTCCGGAAATGACGTCAACTTCCGTTTTTCAAATTAAAACACCATGTTTTTATTGCAGAAATAGATTCCTTAGAAAATTTCAAATTATTTTGATGTAACATTTTTCAGTTTTGGTTGGAAAATTCTTTCCGAGCGGAAAAATTCGAAAAAAAATCGAAAATAGAGCTCCGCTGAAACAAGAATAACTTCGAGGTTTCAGGATGAAAAATTTTCATATTTGGGATTTTTCAAGATGTAAGATTGGTGTATCCACTTTAGAAATCGAAATCGCGATTCATGATACAGGGGGTGAAAAAATCGCTTTCAAAGTTAGGGATGACAAACTCGTGAAATTTTTTCAAATTAGAACCCCATTTTTCATGGCAGATATTGAATCTACGTTAAAAAATAATGTGAGTGTATGCATCACATCCTTGCCCTAAAGTGGATATTTTCTGAGTTATTTACAAAAACTGTTTTCGTCTTGAATTTTCAGCTATTTCTTTTCCCTTCACGCCAAAAAGATGAAATTTTCGGGAACTGTTACTTAAACCATGTTTTAGATTTTACTACCCTAATATACAAGAGAAAAAAGTTACAGGTTGTTCCTAAAAATGGCGAATTTGGATTCGAATTTGTTTCGGAAACCTCTCTTTATTTCATTGGGTTTCTCTCCAGTGATAAATAAATAATTCCTTATGAACCATATGCAAAAACTTACCATGTTTTACATTTTTTTTTTAATGATAGATATCATTTATTCAGTAGCATTTTGTGTTTACTATTAATTTGGTGATAATTCGTATTAAGTTATAAAATCGATCACTTTGCCTAATTTTACCAATGAAGATTATTTAAATCTCATTTTACTTCACGGAGAATGTAATAAAGTTGTAGATAGAACGAGTCGACTGTTCATTGAGAGGTTTCCTGACCGACCCAAACCAACGAGAGGTACCATTAACAGAACCATGACAAACTTGTCAGAAATGTCGGATCTTTCGTTAAGAAAACTATACACAGAGAAAGAAGTGTAGTAGAAGATGAGAACAACGAAATTACAGTTCTTGCATATTTTCGTGTGAATCCTCAAAATTCTCTCAAAGATGCCGAGATTGCTCTGGGATTATCTCAATCGAGTGTTTGGAGAATATTAAAATAACATAAAATGCACCCATATAAATTCAATAGGGCACAGCCTTTGAAGGAAACTGATTTCGTCAGGAGAACAGAGTTTTACGAAGCTATGATGATTCGATTTCAAGAGAATGAAAACTTTTTGGACTATATAATTTGGACAGATGAATCTAAATTCACAAAGAATGGTTCTTTCAATAGGCATAACAGTCATTATTGGGATGAAGTTTCAATATTTTTTGCGCCATCAAAAATAATGCAACTCTCGATGTTCACATTTATGATAGGACTTTAACTGGTAAGATAGAACACTACGCATGTTTCCATTAATTAAAGAAATTTCTCCCTTGGGAGATAGATATTCTGACATATTGACTCAAATAATTGAGCCGCTAGTATAGAACCATAATGATTTATGGTATCAACAAGATGGCGCGCCTCCACACAATTCACTCAATGTGTCAAATATCCTATACAGGCTATTTGAAGATCGATGGTTGGCGAACGATGGTCCACATCCTTGACCACCACGTTCTCCCGATTGAACTCCTTTAGACTATTATGTTTGGGGTAGGATAAAAAATATCTTCTACTTAACTCCCCTGACTGATGAAGAGGAGTGCATAGAACGAGTCAGAAATGCGTTCAGGTTTGTTTAGATTTTTAGATTCATAGTTTCGAAATTCAATTTGGTTTTTAAACACTTTTGCAGAGCTCTTCCTCCCGATGAAATAAGAAGAGCAACGCACGAAGCATTCCTGAGACGTATAAATAAATGTCTAGAAATTAACGGTCAAAACTTGAGCATCTTCTCTAGTTATATCTGGGAGAGTATGCCATGGTTCTCCTAATCGTAACTTGAAGTCGGTTTCAAGAAGGGGTGAAAAATCTACAGCATGGTTCAAATAACAGTTCCTAAAAATTTCATCTTTTTGGCGTGAAGGGAAAAGAAATAGCTGAAAATTCAAGACGAAAAACAGTTTTTGTGAATAACTCAGAAAATATCCACTTTAGGGCAAGGGTGTAAGGAATAAACTCACACTCACTGAATTTCATGAAAATACGTTCAGTAGTTTCCCCTATAAATATGGGTGAGGTTTCTCGTGAAAGACCCTGTATGTTTCCATTCTTTTCATTATAGTGGGATTTGGGAGGTGAATGGTATTTACAACGGCATTAAATACACAAGACATCATCAGGGCTCATCCTACAAACACTAAGCCTGATAACGAGAATCAAAGAACGATGAATTGCATGAATGAGTCACCATGCGAATGTGGAAGATCTTCACTGGAGAAGCAGAATGTCCCTTGAGAGTGAGAATGGAAAAACATCAGAAGCTCTCTCAGCTGATAAGCACCGATAGATCGAAACTGGTCCATGCTGTAGATGAAAATATGCTTATAAAAAAAAACGAAACATCTATCACATCCGAAAAAAATAAGCCGACAAGAAAAAAATCAAAGAAACAGTATTCATGAATATCGCTCTCAATCCCATAAGTGCACCATCAATTGAGTTGCCAGAAGTTTGGAGGCCAGTTGTTCGAAATAACTTGAAGAAGTCTTCAAACCACAGATAAGTGTGAATTTTATCTAGTTTTCCTAGTTTGTCTATTTGTCTAATTTCCCCTTTTATTTTTCAAAAGAAACAATTCGAACTAATCGAAGGAAGCATAAGTTTCATAGTAGGTACAAAATCTATAAAGATCCATTAGATTATGACCGATTCAGGCATTCCAGAGCTCTATCGAAAAGGTTGATTTCGAGAGATTTTTATTGCTATTTGGATACAATTGAGCAGGAACTACCACATGACTCGAACAGATTTTTTAAGTTTGTGTCTCACAGAAAATGCCATAGCAAATTTCCATCTGTTATGAGGGTGGGCGATGTTGACGCCTCCTCACCTGAAGAGATTTCCAACCTTTTTGCTGAATTTTTCAGCTCTGTGGTTGAGCCTGTCTCTGGTTCAGATGAAAATCTTGATACTGTGGATAATAAATACAGTAGTAGGTAACTATTTGCATGAGGTTTCTATTTCTGAGGAGAGTGTAACGGAGGCCTTACGAACTTTAAATCAAAGCAAAGGTCCAGATCCGGATGAGATTCCACCCATATTGCTGAAGAATTGTTGCGACTCATTATCATTGCCACTTACCATTATCTTCAATCGGTCCCTTCAGAGTAGAATTTTTCCTCACTGCTGGAAACTCTCTAAAATCATTCCCGTTCATAAGGATAGCCGAAAAGACCTAATCCAAAATTATCGATCTATCGCTATTTTGTCAACCATTCCCAAGATTTTTGAGTCGCTTGTGTGTAAATTCATCTCATATCACGTGAAAGATCTTGTTATTGAAAATCAACATGGCTTTGTGAAAGGACGAAACCTGGAGACCAATTTGCTGACATTCTTGGATTACCTCCATGAGGGGATTGAATGTCGATACCAGATAGACGCCATCTATACCGATTTGAAAAAAGCGTTCGACAAAATAAATCATTCAATACTTCTCAGACGACTTGCCGAGGTGGGTATCTGTGGAGTTTTATTAAGATGGATTAAATCATATATTTTGAACAGATCACAGTTTGTTTGCGTCAATGGGGGTAGGTCGAGCATTTTCTCAAATCCGTCTGGTGTTCCTCAGGGTTCCCACTTGGGTCCGCTGCTCTTCATTGTTTATTTGAATGACATTTCCTCCTGTTTCCACCATGCTGAGTTTCTCATTTACGCTGATGATCTCAAGATATATTTGCGGATAAAGACAATCCAGGACTGTATTCTGTTGCAGGAGGATGTAAATAGGTTTTCCGAATATTGCAAGAATAATTTTCTCTTCGTTAATTTGGATAAATGCCAGCAGATCACCTTCACTCGGAACATAAAGACAATCAGTTTTCATTATTCAATTGAACAGTTTCACCTTCGACGGGTTTCCTCTGTGCGCGATTTGGGGGTTATTCTAGACTCAAAACTGAATTTTAACGAGCATATCGACAGTATCCTTTCGTCGTCAAATAAGATGCTCGGATTTGCTCTTCGACATGGTAGATTGTTCAAGAGAAATAAGACCATACTGGCAATATACTACTCATTTGTATTTCCAAAATTAAATTTTGCATCACCGATTTGGAACCCTCAATATAAGTGTCACGTGAAGCGGTTGGAGAGTGTGCAACATAAATTACTAAGATTTTTGGCTTTCCGAAACAATTTTCAAATTTTAAATCATGATTATTCAGAGGCCCAATTGAAATACAATTTGATTAGTTTGGAGAATCGTAGGAAAATAAACGACATGTGTCTGCTACATAAAATTTTGAATAATATTTTCTCGGTTCCATCTATTCTTGGCTCAATTGGGTTGAGGGTCCCTGAGAGAAGGCTCAGATCAAGGGAAATGTTTGCCGTGCCTTTTCGCAGATTAAATGTCACGCAGAATTCGCCTCTATGCAGATTGTTTCAACACCGAGTCCTTCGACGTCGATGTTTTCAATGTGTCCTTGGTTCGTTTCAAGCGCTGTTTGAGGCATGGGTTAGCTGCGCGGTCTATTTCTTAGTTCTATTTCTTGGTTCTATTTCTTAGTTGCATTTTTTTATTATATTCTTTAGTTAGATATGTTTATACATGTGTGTATGTGTGTGTATTTAGTTTTTAAGCAGAACATTTATTAGAATGTAGATATTTATCGTATGAATTTGAATTAATTTTGTTGTTGAACTTTATTCTCTTTTTATTGTATGGGTATAAATTGAAATGTATTTTTGTTTGATGTGCTATGCATTGTATGAATACTTCTTTTTGACTTGTGAGTACTCTTGTTGGGTTGAAATACCCGTTAGTATTCTCTTTGGTAAATAAATAAATAAATAAATTTGACATTGATATGTGAAAATTAAAACATTTCCTGAACTTGAAGGAAATTAGGTCGAATCGGACAAATCACCCTGTAGATTCTCTATAAAGGCAACCAACTGTAAACCGAATATTATTTGAAACTACTGAAAACTTCTCCTCAACTCTGACAGTCTCCTTCTAAATCACCCTGTATATTAGATAATGGAAAAAATCTGAATCAATTATTTCACTTTTTCACAAGTTTCGTCCGAAATTTTAAAGCTCGCACGGCCACGTGGACAAATTCATACAAAAAAGGCATATTCTGTTTAATAAGGAACTCAGGTCGTCGCGTCGATGAAAGAGTCGAGGACGAGCGGCTATTCGAATATCTTGTCGACATTAACATCAATAAAGAAAGTCATTCCGGCCAGATTGAATGGGCTAATTGGGTCCGATAATCAATGGATCACACGGCATTACCATAACAGAACGCCTTTCGCTTGATGCAGATGTCAGCCGGCCGAGAAGATTAAGTACGACCGACAATCGAGATAGATCGAACACTTTTCCTTTTAATTTTTTGATTCAGTTAAAGAGCTACGACTTTTCGGCGACGATTGATGTGTCTGAAGTTAGCAAAGCACTTTTCGATTTTCGAAAAAAAAATTGTTGTGCTGAATTGGGCTAGCGTTGTGCTCTTTGAATTTTTCAATGATTCCATGGTTTTTTAGATTTTTCACAAGATTTTGAATGGGACAAACCAACACTTTTGGAAAGGAAAAAAATTGAATTTCAAATAATTTTCTTGATATTCAGCACTCTCTTCGCTTCAACAATATTCGAACAACATTTCGTAGAGTTATTGAGAAAACCACAGTTCAGATCCTAATCACTGCCGAACAATTGGACTGATTTTGCCCAATAATGACTGCGATAATAAATTTAATGGGGTGGGGTTGTAGCAGCAAGGGTTGAAGCGCTATGCGTCCGTAAGTTGTCCCCCTCGAAACAGAAATCGACCTGTCCCAGCATTTCTATCAGAAAACTTATTTCGTCTGTAATCTCGTCTGTTTCGTTTTCAAATGGCCATCCTGTATAATAATGTTCTTGAATAAATCAGATTCATTTGTGGATGCTGTGGAAGGTAATATTCATTCAAACTAAACTGGATTACGAAGTAGTAATTGCCCAATTCGAAGTCCTCAAAATGCTTATAACTTTTTAACTTATTCGGTTGAAAACTACAAACATTTAGGTATCACAATGTCTGGTTACCAAAAGTTAACCTAAGTGTTAAGCTAAAACTACCGAAAAGTGTTTCACAGTTGTCGGTTACACATTTACCAATAGTTATCCAGTAGTATTTTTGACCACTGGATAATTCGATGGTTTAGAGCTGACCTGCTGACTATAATCCCTTAACCTCACTTTTTCTGTTTGTCAGTGTTAGTCATAGATAAATAAAAGTATTATTATTGGTGTTTACTGTAGCATGACTCTCGAATATATTGGCAAACTTTAATAAAACTAGTAAGCCAGTGGATCTATAGGCCCGTAGATCTTTAGGCCAGTAGATCCATAAGCCAGTAGTTCAATAAGCCCATAGATCAATATAAACCATAGATCAATGAAGCTCACAGAAACACGAAACAGAGCAGAGAAACCCGTTGAAAGCAAAGAAACTCGAAAGGAAACGAAAGAACGCGAAAAAACACGAAAGAACGTGAGAAAAAATTTAAAAACCTAAAGAAAGACGGAAGAACGCAAAAAGCCCAAAGGAATGCAAAAAAACCCGAAGGAACGCAAAAAAACCGTTGAGAGCGAAAAAACATGAAAGAACTGGAAGAAACACAAATAAACACGAAGAAACGTGAAAAAACGCGATTGAACGCAAAAAACACAAAAGAACGCGAGAAAACACGAAAGGAACCGAAGAAACACGAAAGAACGCGAAGGAACGTGAAGAAATACGATAGATCGCAAAAATCCCGAAGGAACCCGAAAAACCCGTTGAAAGAGAAAAAACATGAAAGAACTGGAAGAAACACGAAGATACGCGAAAAAAACACGAAAGAACGCGAAAAAACACAAAAGAACGCGAAAAAACACGAAAGGACCCGAAGAAACACTAAAGAATGCGAAGAAACGCCAAGAAACATGAAAGATCGCAAAGGAACCCGAAAAAACCGAAGGAACGCAAAAAAACCCCGTTGAAAGCGAAAAAAACATGAACGAAACACGAAAGAACCCGAAGTAACACGAAAGAACGCAAAAATTCAAAGGAACCCAAAAAAACCCGAAGGAGCACAAAAAAACGAAAGCGCGCAAAAAAACTCGATAGAAAGCTAAATACCACGAAGGAGCACAAAGAAACCAAAAGAGCGCCAAAAATCCTTGTATATTAATCGATAGTAAATTCATTGTAAATTGCACACCCTGTATGACATTTTATTGAAATTAGCTCCCGTACGCGGAAAAACATGAAAACTTGAGAAAACTCTGGTGAAATTCAGCGCTACGAATGCGCAACTCAGATGTGACACCCTGTGTATGAATCGAAAATATTTCATCGAATTGAGAAGCCGTAAGCAGAAACAGCCGAAATAACTCGGTGGAAGGTAGCTGTTAGAAATAGGCAACGCATATGAGATACCCTGTATATAATTGATTCGCAGTGGGTGCTTTTTCCACCAAAAAATAAAATCAAAAGAATATCGTTTTAACTCCATCGATTAGCGCTTGGTTAATTTTACAAAGGTAAAATAAAAATTTTTCGATAAAGGTGTCTGAAGGTGTAACCATGAACAGAGTGCCTCGCCGATTACTTCGAATTTCGTTCCATTCGTACACGCATAAACTAAGTTTTACGTCTAAAATATGACATATGAATCTACATAAGATTAGAATGTCAACGACAATTGTCATTTAGAGTAGGAATCGACAGGGGTGAAATGAATTGGCTAGGGATTGTAAAACTGATTCTATGCTGGGTAAATTTTTGAATTTCTTAAATACACATCGTAGACTGTTAAACTATAAGAGAATACCTCACCAGGGTTCTTACGAATCGTATGAATTGAAGAATTTTCAAAATATTATACGGAGCATGGATTAAAATTGTAATTGAAAATATGTGACAATGTTCTGTGAACGTCGGACGTGACTGATGATCTGGAAATTTGTATTTGAGCCGAAGTAAGCTATTTTCAGCAATTAATTTAAAATATTTTTACTTGCTATTGGAGATATGAATAGCCCTATCCAAAGGTCCGATTCTCACATATGAAAACGGCTTTTCCTGATCGCGTCAGTGGAAAAAGCCTTTTTCAATTTTACCGGACCATCTTTCTCGAAAAACCGGGAAATCGGTGTTTTAGATAATTTTTTTGAAAATGTTAGGGTGGTCGTAAAGGCGTGTGAAATGCACCTAACGAAAGCCCGTCTTATGAACTCTAGGGTGCTCGCTTCGCTCGCGAGATCGCCTTCCCCTTTCTACCTCGAAATATCGCATTTCAGAACCCCTCGCCGAACCAAAGTTTTTTGATCTCCTTCGGTGGTTACCTGTATCGAACCATCGATTACCACAGAAATATTCCTTATTGTTTTTAATATATTGGGATAAGAGTTATGCTTTGATATCATGATGGATTTGTATGATATCAACGCCTTCAGTGATGAGGAGGAAGGTCTACGGAGGCCAAAAGTTACCAGACCAAGAACGAACTTTTTCGAAGAATATGATAAAAGGGATTTCTTCGATCGCTTTAGACTCACTGCCAGAACGCCAATGGCTCATTTTTAAGGACATCTGCTGACATGTCAGGTGTAAGCAATGCAACTGCTAGCAGAGGTGTCAGAAGAGGTAGCTTTGCCTTAGCATCTCTAGCCCCACGCTATATAAAAATGCCCCAAGATGCAGAAATACCTTCGATTAGATAGGCATTCTACAACATAGCAAAATTTCCAAGATGTATTGGTGCCATTGACGGTACCCACATAAAACTTCAGTCACCAGGGGGTAATAATGCTGAAATATTTAGGAACAGAAAGCAATACTTCTCGATCAATGTGCAAACGGTCGCAGACCCAAATTTGAAAATTAGGAATATTGTCGCAAGGTGGCCTGGATCATCTCATGACTCCCATATATTCAGAAATTCCTCATTGTACCAATTGTTCGGGGATGGTGTATATGGTGACTCAGTTTTATTAGGAGATAGTGCATATCCCTCAAAGTGTAACTTGATAACACCTCTTCATGAGGTGATAACTGCAGCTCAAGCTTTATTCAACGAGTCACAAATCCGAACATGTAATGTCGTTGAGAGACAAATTGGAGTATGGAAACGTAGATTTCCAGCTCTTTCAATGGGAATGAGGGTATCATTGGACACAATTCAGGCCATCGTAGTAGCAACAGCTGTCCTTCATAATATTGCTTGTGATGCAAATGAAAATGTACCCGAAGTAAGCAATGACCAGGAAAGACTTATTGAATTGGGAAATAATATTGGAATGGCATTAAATGAAAATGTTGGAAACAATATCACAAGGTATAATTTTATAAATTATTTTGCCAATATATAATTTTTATTGATTGTATTCATGGTTATACCTGTGTTCTATGTGAATTTTTTAATATCGAATAAATTATTTGTTGAAAGTGTTTTATGATTTCTTAAAACAGAATATTAATTGAAAAATGTGATCAAATTGAGCACAAATCATTCATGCATCCTACTCCACATACCGGTGAGAGATATGTATAAATGCAATTTCTAAAATGAACGATTTGAATTGAAACTTGATTGAGTAAGGCAATGATATCGATATGTTCAAAATAAATACTTTCATCAGGGAATCAGCAAAAAGAATTCAGTGAATATCTTAATTTTATTGTATACAATTATATACATATATTTATTTAACATCATTATTGCTACCATCTACAATATTGATGCCATATTCAGCCAATTGCGCATTTATAAGTAGATGCTTTTTCTTTAGAAGTTCCATTTTGAAATTGTGCTCCTGAAGAAAATTTTTTTTTTTTTGAAGTTTTACAAATTCTAATTTTCTTTTCATTAGGGTAGTGGACGGATTATCTATTATTTTTGTGGTAGTTAACTTTTTTAATTTTCTAACATTTTTGCCTCTCAATTTCTCTGATGGAGCTCTCCTCAGATTTTTAACTGTATACAACATATACTATACTTTCATTTATCTATGACTATGAGGTATTTTCTTCTTATTCCCTTTTCTTCCGAATAAATGACTGGTAAATAATATGGTTCTATTCTATGGCTTGCAAAATGTCAACCATTGCCAACCTAAGTTAACCCATGGTAATTTGACCAACACCGTTACTAATTGTTGTGAAACATTTTCACAGTTTACTATTAGTTAACTAGAAAGTATTTGATCAAATTACCGACAGGTTAACTATACTTTGTGAAACCGGGCGTTAGACTGCCGAAATTACTTTTTCAAAAATCAATATAATGGAAACGTATCATTTGAGTTTACAGTAGCGTGTACAATATACAATATATTCTCCCGCTTCTGAAATGCGGGAGTCAATTTTTGATTTTGAATAAATATGTTCTCGAATATAGTGTTCTTATTCTGAAATTCCAATTTCCTTTTCATAATTTCAACTCGCTTCAATAAATTACATTTCACATCTTCTTAAATTTTTTATGCTGAATTATATTTTATGCTTTCTGAATTAAAATTATAAAAGGTATAGTATGAGTCGAACATCCTTTTCCATATGTCATTGACAGCAACAATATGCATTCCATAAAATTGCACACTCAACCTCTATCTCTCTAATTGCTTTCTTTCATGCCAACACCATCATATTTCACCACTAACAACCGCCAATAACTGACAACGATCCAAAGACGCAATAATTACCGTTGGGGGAAAAATCTCGATCTTGTAGTACAGTTCATCAAGAACAGCATCGGGACCGTTACTGGAAATTGTTATTCGAGTCAATTAAAATTATCTGGAAGGCCTTCTACCAGTCGACCACGGTTCGCTGATTGGACCGTCGTGGTGTTCGCTATGTAACGCGACTGCTGATCTGCTGACAGGGTGGCTGAAAAATTGTAGGAATCCGATATGGGGTTACGTCTTGGATGAAGAATAAATGACTAAGACATGAACGTAGAATCCAGCTATAATTATGGTTTAAATTGAACTAAGTTTATATTATATGTAGTTATTGCCTGCAAGAGATTCTATCTTTTCTCATGTGAATCAGGTAATTGTCATTACATTAAGAATATAACTGCAATTAATCATGAATGGAGTTCCATGATTGGACTTCAACAAGAACTGTTCACCCAGAATATAGTTTCGCATAATTTTACAGAAAAGGCTGGGTAAATGCACCGTAGTGCCGTGAATACTCAACATGCCATCTGTCTGCAGAACACCCAGCTGAAAAATGTGGACAATTTCAAATACATAAGGTCAGACGATAGGCACTGATGTCACCTATCGAATTTGGGTGGATGAAATGAAGAGAACTGTTCGTTTTCTACCAGAATGTCGTGAGCATTAAAAAGCGAGTATATAAAGCAACCGTTCCTTCAGCTATAACCTGAAAAACCGAATAAATGCCACATACAAATCAGCACGAAACTTCATTACATTGTGCCGACATGAAGATGCTCGGGTGGTGTAAGTAGGTTGGATCATGTCAGAAACACACTCGTAAGAGGTATCTTCAAGGTGAGACATCACCGATAAAATAGAGGAGATCTGTCAGCAGAAGTACGGACATGTGATTAGGAATGAGAGATACTGAAACTAAATCTCGAGTACGTGTAAGACTTCCACTTATTATTTATGTCTATATTACATAGGGACTCTGAAGGAGTAGGAGCGAACTAAGTAGAGACACAGAGGTCTTAAGCCACAAAAAAAAGTAGTGAAGAGAGGGGCAAAGAAGAAGATAGATGACATTTACGAGTTTCCGGGTAAAAATGTGCCAACTGTTCGATCAGACCTGCTCAAAATTAATTAATAATAGATCAATCTCAACGCAAAGGTATTGGACAATACTTTTCCTTGGTGGGCTGGAAGATCGAAAGCTTAGTGGAGATGAAAGCATTCATATTGCAGAGATTCGGAATTTGCATCTAGTGAGAAGAAAGTATCTGCTGAATGCCTATCATGAGCTGATTTTGTCATAAGTAGAGAATGGATGTACTTTTCGAAAAAATCAAAGTTCTGCTGAACTCACGAAAAAGTCCACATGGCGAAAACCTCTTTGTACTGACTAATTTAAAAAAAACGTTTCGTCAGCATTTCTGCATGCCTGTAAAGCAGATATAGAGAATTTGCCAAAAAAGTACCACATGACCCCTTATCCCAATTCAGAAACTTCATAGGGTCGATGAGGATGCCACAGGGTACACGAAAAACATTCAAAAATGCGTGAAAATTTGTTAAAAGTTGAACAAAAATTAACCTGTTTCAGCATTTTGTCCCTAAATATAGAATTTTTTTCCTAAGATAATGTATTTGATCCATAATTTTGACGCGTACTGTATAACGAAAATATGATTTCTGTTCGTGATCATTATCGACAATTTCAAAACACTGGAAAACAGTCTTCCACAAGGATCAGTTCTAGCCTCTTTACTATTCAATTTATGTCTCAATTATTTATCCACGGAATCATCTCAGGAATTTGTTTATGCTTATGATACTGCTATTGCTTATCAGCATTCGGATTTCCATACTCTGGAGATCATACTATGAACCGATTTTGAGATTTGAAAGAATTATTTTATTGAGTGGCGATTATGTCCCATTCCCAAAAAAAGCAGTGGTATTTTGTTTCCATCTGAATAATTATGAAAAACATAGGAAATTAGCAGTAACTTTCAATGATTCTTCTATCGAACATAATTTCTATCCTAAATTCTTAGGAGTTAAATTAGATTCAACTTTCAATTAAAAGGATTATTAAGATGATCTGAGCCTGAAACTGAAAAGTAGGAATAATTTTATTCAGAAATTAGCTGGATCATCTTGGGGTGCTGATGCTTCCACTCTTCGCACAGCATCTCTAGCCTTAGTCTTTTCTGCAGCTGAGTATTGATGATCTGTTTGGTTTAATAGAACACATACACAAAAAATTGATGCACAATTGGATATATCCATGAGAATAATTACTGGCAATACTGGCACCATAAGATCTACACCCGTTCATTGGTTACCAGTTTTGTCTAACATTGTCCCTCCCCATATTCACAGACCGACTGTAGCTCTGAATTCTTGGAGGAAATATCATTCTTTTCCAAATTTTTTTCAATTATATCATACATTTCATCAAATAGAATTCCTAGATTGATGGTATATATATTCTTTTGAACTTTTGGCTGACAATATTTAGTTAGCAAACAATAAAGCTATAGATCAGGGGTTAGTGACGGGGTGTCATTCAATTCGGCGTATGACATAAAAGCCTAGGGAAAAAACCCTTGTAAAAAAAACCCTGGCTCCCCGTCTAAGTGTGAAAATACAAAAATAAGCTGAAATATATTTAAGGAACTCCTTCTTCAAGATTTGTCTTCTATTGATGGTAACAGAGACTTCTTCAAGTTGCCCACATCGAATCTGGAAATAAAAAGACAAAAGCAGAAAAAAGAACTGAATAACTAAAATACGTATCATATTCTTTTGAAATGTATAACCCATTCCAAGAAAGAATCGGAAACATCATAAATAGCCCTAAACCAATCTTGAAATTTATATATGGGACAACTATTGATGAGATGAGGTATTGTTTCTTCTGCTTCTCCACATTCATAACTGGCGCTAGGAACTGAGTTCCATCTAAATAGCACATGGGCGTATTCACGACGGGGGTACTGGGGGTAATTACCCTATCTTGGAAGATCAAAACCAGAAACTTTTTCAGAAGTATCAGAAAAGAGAAACCTATTCAACATTTCGTAAGAGTTCCACTCAGCCTTCCATAATTCTTTATCACTTATGTTCATATTGAAGAACGTATCATGCCATAATGGTTTACGTGACTTCAATCTGGGAATTTTATTTTGTGGAAACTATCAAATATTTGGGAATAAATAGGGAAAATAATGATATTTGTTCCAAGAATTCAAAGCTGCAGTCTGTCTGCGAATATGGGAGGGACAATCCTAGACAAAATTGGTAACCAATGAACTGGTGTAGATCGTACGGTGCATTCTCATGGATGTATTCAATTGTGCATCAATTGTTGTGTATGTGCACTATTAAACCAAACAGAGCAACAGAACACTCAGCTGCAGAAAAAACTAGCGCTAGAGATAGATTGATGGTACGTAAACTATTCTGGTATACGTTCTTTAATACGAACGTTAGCGATAAAGAATTATGCGAGATTGTGTAGAACTCTTACGAGTTGTTCAATAAAGATCGCATTACAGATCCTTCTAGAAAAATCCCAGGTTTTGATCTTCCAAGAAAAATTTGGACTTAATCGTTTGAGAACAGGTCATGGTCGTACCAATAGCATGTTATTCAGATGCAATTCAGTTCCAAGCGCAAGTTGTAAATGTGGATATGCAGAAGAAATGATACCTCATCTTATCAATATTCATTCTAGGAATGGGTTATAAATTTCAAACAAAATTGATAAGCATTTATTATATTCACTTCTTTTTTCTTCTTTTGTCCTTTTATTTTCGGATTCGATGTGGGTAACTTGAAGAAGCCTTTGTGTTTATTAATAGAACACCAGTCTTGAAGAAAGAAGTCCTTCAAATTTATTTGATCTTATTTAGGTATACACAACAACACTTATGTGGGGAGCTTTTTTCCCCAAGCTTTCATGTCATTCTCCGAATTGTATGGCTCCCCGTCACCAACCACTGCTAATACCAAAGGATTGTAAGGCAAAAGTTCAAAAGAATGAGCTATTTTTACCGGTAGTAATATTTTGATTCAGATTGATTCAGATTCGAACAGGATCAGAACGCCACTGCTCAATCTGATTCTTGAGATGGTGAGCGAGCTTCATGTTCAGTTCTGAGTTATATAGAGACTTCGAGATTCTCTCTTGAAGACTTGCGGCATGTGGAGGTGGGTCGGTGATGTTAGCCTGAAGGAGTTGTTCGAGTTACTGCTTCGAAACCTACAATTACCACAAATTGTCGACTAATTCGATTGAATTAAGCGACAAGCTTGTGTGTAAACAGTGCAGCTTGTTCGAACACGGTATATTCGTCGAAGAAAACACTTATTTCATTTTTTAACGTGACCAAGAGAAATCTGGTAGAAAATTTGCTGAACTTTATTCATAATGAAAATAACGAATTTAAATGAAGTATAATCCGAAATGGACTGTATAAATACTTCATGGAATCTCAACAAAAAATATTTAATCTTTACAATCCTTTACAAAATATTTTAAATTTTTTGACTGACAAATCAAATATTGGGCTTGATCGTGGAGGGGCCAAAAATTCGGTGTATTATGAGTTTTTTTATTCTGAGTTATGACAAAACAAAGAAAAATCCTTGCAAAACAAAATTTTTCAATTGACAAATGAAAAATATGGGTTGATCGTAGAGGTGTAAATATTTAGGTTTTTTTGTATTTTCGTATGCTAATTTAACATTTAATTCAATTAACATTTAGGGGGATGAAAAATAGATAATGTCCGTTTCTCCACCCAGCATCGAATGACGAAAACCAGTCGAGTCGTGTCAGAGGAGTTGAACTACAATTTCTACCAACGTTTCGACAGATATATTCTGTCGTTTTCAAAACAAAGAATTAGCTCTAGAATAAGCGGAAGTTATTATAAAATTCTTCAATTTTCACAAATAAAATGAACTCCGAAAACTAAATTGAATTTTTGCCTTGTAACCGACAGATGTCTGTCGAAACGTTAAGAAGAACAATAGAAGATGATGGTTGTGGCCCAAAAAATAATTCTACACCCTCTATATATCTGGGAAAGCTAGCAGATGAATTCTTTAATATTATAGAAAAGATTCTCCATGATCACAATCGTTCTAGCAGTGAAAGAGGATGCAATACTGAAGTTTTTGATCTATTCAGACTCTATAATTCTTTCCGTTCTTATAGGGATTCATTTGAATTTCATGAGCACAAACTGTATGAAATCACTGACGTGAGGTGAGAAGCCTTTGCGCGTGAAAGTGATACTAAAACAGCAGCCGAGTTATTTGGGTAATTCAACTATTCTAAACATATGAAAACTCTAGCTCATCTGCTTCGAAAAATAGAGAATATACGGACGTCAAACCGACCAGGCATATTCAAGTTCGACCCCGGATTCTTCATCAGAAAGTCGAGCCAATTTGTTCGAGCTATTTTTAGCTGAATATTCGAAAATCACCGACGTTCAAGACAAAAGATATCACGTTTTTCAATGAACTGGAACAAGCCCGCAAAATGAACACCTTCATCTTCACGTTTGTTTGCTAGAGAGAGATGAAATTTCAGAATTTGTAATATATCATTAACGTGATATTCGAAATTTCCTTGACACTGCAGACTCCTTTTTTAACGTTCTTCTAATAATTTTCAAGATTAAGATCGATCTGATGGATTTTCTAGGAGATATTGAGGAAACCAAATTTCAGATGTTCATAACTACTGAACTACTCGACAGATTCGGCCCAACCACGAACTTAACCAAGGTATTTGGACAATGAACCTATTCTGAAAATATGAAAACCCTTGCTCATCTCCTCCTGACTATAGAGTTCCGGGGCCTAATACATTCAAGTTTGAATAAGGATTTTTGATCAGAAAATCGAACCCAATCGATTGATACCAGTGTAGGAGAGATATTCGAAAAATACAGATATTTGGGCAAAACGACAGCTTGCTGATCTACTATATAACATAATATTTTCTTGAGAATTCTCATATGGTACTCAGAACTCCATATTTCAATAAGTGAAAGCCTCTACCGTCCGGATCTGCACTGCGTAGATTCTTTTTCCCAACGCCACATTGTATTTCAGCGAGCGATTTGTTGCTTACAAATTTGGGAGACGATTCCATGTACGTCTCTCGATCGTCATCGATCTTTTTTTTTCGTCGCCGAGCTGCGATTCGCTTTTGTTTCGCTTCCCTAGACGGACATCGGGTATATAACGTTTAAGATTCCTGAGATCGCCGGCCTCGACCAATCGTTAAATGATTTGTAATATTTTAATGGTGACAAATTAGAAGCGACTGTGGCGATCATAAAACGGGCGAGAAAAAATGGGACCAGACTGCTCGCGGGAATTTGCTTGGTTTTTCAAGACTGCGTGTAAGGTGGGATTCTTTAAGGTTTTTCAACGAGAGTTATCGCATTTAGTAGTGAAATGCATACTTAATTAACTAGATAATTTTAATAATCTTACAATAATCATCAAAATAACATGTTACAATTAAATATAAAGAATTATTGATAATTCAGGGAAACGGGAGTTTAATGAACTAAAAATAATATCTGTCAAATGACAGCCACGATGTCCAAGACTCATATGACTGCTCTAACAAAATTGGAATTTACTGTACTATGTAGTGGTTGAAACTCGAGTTTTCAATCCGGAGTAGTTCCTGGATCAAATACTAGAAAAAATTTTCAAAGTACTATTTAATAACGAAAATAAGATAAAAAATTTGATAGGCGTATAGGGGAATAGGGCATAGGGCCAAATTTCATAAGATTGTCGCAGTTCATTTATAGTAAATCAATTCAAGGATGAAGGCAGAACTTGGACTGAGGTTATTACCTTAAGATATTATCACTCTCAATTGCTGGAAAAACTGTTGCCAAAATAGTAGCAACAAGACAGATTAAATATGCAGATCAAATTCTACGGAGCATAAAAGTGTTTTAAGGCCGAAGAAAGGCATTTCTAATTTCATTTTTACAAGAAAATGCCAAAAAACAATAATCTGAAATATAAGAGGCATGTGTTTTAAGTAAGTACCGTTTTGGAATTAAAAAGAGATGTGTGAAGATATCGCAATAATTTTATTTTTACATGAAAGTCTGTATCAGGGGGTGGGAACTCACCTACTACAAAGGTGGTCACGTTTTTCTTCGACGAGCGGCAGAGACATCTTTAGTCATTCCCAAAGCGGATCGATAAATTAGGAATTCTCAGTACCTAGTGATCGGTAAGAACGGATTTTATCGGATCTCGGTCTTGATGGACTTTATGACGAATAAGAAACTATTGTTTGGCGAGCATGAACTTTCATGTTATAAATGCAAACGCCATTTTTTTCTCCCATGTCGTGTTCTAGGTTTATTTCATAAATAGACTACTTATTTTTTATTCAAAAAGTAGTGTTATTTAGCTAGAGATGTATTCATTTTCAACTTATTCAATTTAATTCAATTAAAATTGTTTATTCTTACTGTGTTCCCAATCATATAAGTAGTGGTTTTGGATGAACTTATATCTCACTAAAAATGTACTGTGAATTAATATTTTCTGTAGCAATTTAATTTGGGACAGTTTCTAACACTGTTTTCTTTTTAGGTTTTTCATTACACAAGTTGAGGGTGTTAGAAATGTTTGGTTGGAAAGAATCGGAAATCCATGTCTTCATTCATCCAAAAGCGTTATTTGCACAAAGCATTTTCATATGGATTGTATAGACCCACATGGAAAGCTAAAAAGATTTGCTCTACCAACACTAAATTTGCCAAGTAATTCATTCTACTCCCTATTATTACAATTTTTGTAATTTCAATAATCTTTCAGATTATGTAAGCCGCCCTCATAATGATGATATATTTTTTCTACCTTCCAGAACTCCTGAAGAAACTTTGAGGCAACAAGGTATTTATATATAAGTGAACTGCTCATGGTCATTGATTATAGTTTTGAGTATTCCACTAATAGTGGGTTTCATAAAAATCGTTTATCAGAAGATTCCTAGAATACTTCAACGGATATGTGAGATTTACCGTTGAGACGCCAAATTCATGGAATTTTAGTTAATAAGTTTGATTTTGCCATTAAATTAATTTTGTACGTTCATGACAGAACTATTAATAAAATTTTATCGGAAAAAAAAATAAGATCTTATGATCCAATAAAGAAGATGGCATCCAAAAAAGTATCTAAAAAAAATAGAAAATAGACTTCGAGAAATTGTTTCTGTCATAAAAGTATAAATCTAACGCATTTCATGCTTAAATTGATATATTTGTCAGTAATATTCTAATTTACTCTTAATGTATTTTTCATAATTTGATGAGTAACTTGCATAATTATTGTGGGTTCGTTTATCCTTTCCCTCGATATTGAAATTTTTGTAAATTGATTATTTACTGCATTATATATATATATATATTTCCAGAGTTTATTTTTTGTTTATTTCCTATCATCCTCTAAAGATTAGTATGTTCTTCGATTTGAAATGACCATAATTTTTTTAATCTGCAAATTGTCACAATTTTCTGATCAAATGATATTTTTTTCTTGAAATTGTGACAATCTTCAGCAGATTGAAATAGTGTTCATTTCAATTGTATTTGTTTCAAAATCCAATGAAAATATGGGATTCAACCTGTGCTTGCGTGGAATCCTATGATAACTCATATAAAATGCACTAGAGGGCGGCACGAGACGGAACGTTGTGCGAATGGAATCTGTAATCAACTAGGGAATAACTAAAGGTGGCGCTGTAAGTTGAGCTCTCGAAATCGGGACCAAAATTCATGCCAGAGTTGCCTATCTATAGGTAGTCTATGGCCTGTATCTTAATCTACTTTTAAACATAATATCCGTGAATATTGACGCACTTGTCATAACGTGGCACCAGTTTTTGGATACCCTCCTCATAAAATTCTGCCGCCTGACTTGTTAACCACTGTGTCACAAATGTTTTGACTTCATTATCGTCTTGCAGACGCTGACCGACCAGGTGTTTCTTCAAGTGCAGAAACAAATGGTAGTCGCTGGATGCTAGATCAGGGCTTTTTGTCCACTTTCTGCACCAAATCTTCATTAAGGAATGACGCCCATTCCGTTCTTCATCATGCACATTTGTGCGGCCATCTTTAAATGCTCTCACCCATTTCCTTACCATTCCATAACCCATAATGTTTTGTCCGTAAACTTCACAGATCTCACGATGAATATCGATCGGTTTTACGCCTTTAGCACAAAGAAATCGTATAACAGCCCGTACTTCACAATCAGCGGGACTCACGATTGTCGGAGGCATCTTAAACACTCAGTAAACAACGTATACAATGAAGAATCAGACTGTAATGGCGTCAGTGCGTAGACAAGAGATGTAGGTAACCAGCGCGCATGCGCGGAACGCCAACCGTAGCGCTACGGCGGCGGAATCACAAACCGGTACTTACTTAAAAACATGCCTCGTACTCATACTTCATTTACATCACTTACGACTTCATAAACCATTAATAATGATGCGGTTTGGCATCCCTCTTCAGTTTATGAAAATCTGTGAGAGCTTCAGTGAAAATTGTAGCTGTTCATATTGATGGTGAACCATCCGAACCATATATTACCAAACAGTGGTTAGACAATATGTGTTCTAGTCCCATATTATTCAACATCTTTATTGCTGCATTAATGATAGCTAACAAATTAGGGCAAATATCGTTTCGATGTAGATCTATTCTTCACCAGAACGAAATATACAGGGTGAGTCTCTGAACACTGCGTTTATTTTAACTACTGGTTCGTGAAGCGATAAGAAAAACGTTATTCATATATCACTCTTTCCAATTCTGCCTCCATTCAAAGTTATAGGCGATTTCAAGTTGAGCTAAGCATGAAAAATTCAGATTTTGCCTTATGACATCCTATAAAATTTTAGACACATACTTATTTCTGCACCTTATTTCTGTTTGAGGCTCCAAACTGTAACATTTATGATAAAAACACATTTCTATTAGAGGGGGACGATTATGAGATATACTAACGAAATTATTAGATTAAAAAATTGTCTCGAGATATCTCAAATATATCAGTTAGTAGTTACTAAAACTAATCTTCACTCTACGATTTATTTGGATTTCGAGAAATGAAAGTTTTTAATAACATGATTAAATACATGAAGAAAGTGTCACGCTATAGAATTATAACGGTAGAAATATTTACGTTTAATTCTTCGTTTACTAGGTACTTCATAAGGATGTCTTCATAATTTTGATGGATTCGCAGAAAAGGTAATTTTTTTTACATAATTCAATAGCAAAATTCTCGATGATTATAATGATTCCAAAAAAAAAAACTGTGGAAAAGTGAAATCAGTGATTTTTCCTGTCAGTGTCGGATCCAGAAGAAAAAGCAATTTTCTCATTTTTTTTTCCAAATTCAAAATCATTCAACATCGAATATCTTGGAAAAGGTGCATTTAAGGAAGATAAATGTGAAATGATAAATTCTTCTAAAATGTTCAAGCATACCGAAAATGCTAGGATGTGTGTTCCACATGTGTGGCCGTCAGAATGAAACTAGACAAGTCCAAACTTATGACAACTCCAGTAACCGTAGATCGAAGTGAAATATATGCCCAGGATAATTGTTGACCATTTCAACTACCTTGGAAGCATCATTAACACCAAAGGGAATATAGGCGACGAAATAGAACAAATAATACTGCATCGTTCTGGAAACGTAGAGAAACAGTCTTTGACAACCACGATCTAAATTGTTCACCACAACTTCCGTTTATGGAGTCATACTAATTCCAGTCATAACTTATAGGTAAGTATGGTGGATATTCTATAACCAAGACCAAGAGCAATCCGTCATGATCCACTTGGGAACCATGAAAGTCTAGAATGCTGCCGCGTCATAACTTAGAAAATAGGACTGTTCAGCCATAGAAGAATACACATATGAAAATTAAGTATGTTTATACTTTTATGTTTTTTTATGTTTAGATCCGTAAAAAAAATGTTTGGAAATTTTTAACCAATTTTCTAGCCCGACGATTTACAAGAAATTTTGAAAACCTTCTTGTTTCAACCTGATTCAATGACCCTCCAAGTTACACATTGAATGCATGAATATTATAGGAGTTATTGAGTAAACCAAATTTTAGACTCCCATAACTTCTGAGTGGTTACTCGATCGAGATATTCGGATAGAGTATACGGCCGTTCGGCCGGACATAATCCAGATTGACCACGAATTTTCCATCAGGAAATCGAACTCAATCAATTGTGACTATTTTTGTCTCGATATTCTAAAATAACAGACATTTGGGCAGAACGATATCGCGCCGTATTACAACCGCACAATAAAATGGATAATAGCACTGAAACGAGGTGTGGAGCTTTTACACGCTTGTTCTATAGTTTTTTCCCAAACTATGGAACAATGTGATACTAAAACAACCCCACTTATGAATGAACAAAACTATATCATTTGTTGAAAATACCACTCACAGTTTTTCCTATAGATTTGTTCGAAGCTCAAATTCCCTTTTCTGAAATATCTATCAAAAGAAGAAATATATTCCCAATAAAAAATTAGAATTGAAATAATCTCTCCAGAAAGTCCCCTTAGCCTTTTCACTAACTCTAAACCGGAATTCAGAGATTATTATTGAAATCTTCTCAAGCAGGCAGGAAATTCTTGACACATCTCACAATTTGACAAATCAAAAATCATAAAAATACCAATATCACTAGGCTGAAGGACCTCAGGTCGATGACCAATTGCTTGCAATAAAGGACAGTAACTACTACTACCAATATCAATGGTATCAAACAAGGCTGTCGATAAGAACATTTTTTATATTCCGAGAACTCAGAGAACGGTAAACTCAAAACTGAAGATTTTTTTTTAGTTGAACCAAATCATGATAGTGTTAGGCTTGTGGAAATCATTTTGTACATCTCATATGACGAAAAAATAAATGAATTCTTCGAAATCTTAACTTAAATACGGATGAGCCAATTCCAAGATCATCGTCCCATCTTATATTTATTATGCACACCCGACTCTATTTGCCAGAGAACGTTTACATAGTGATTCATCCGAGCTGTCATCTGAAACGACTTATTTTAGATTAGTATCTGATTCGTGTTGAGATTCCTTCGCAGATAATTGGAGTTTGCAAAAGCGCCTATCTAGAAAGCAATCAAATGAAAGCAACAGTTGCACCTTTATCGTTATGATTATGTTCCTGTATGTGCTCATCACTATTATTTAGCTTTTTCAACGAATTCGATTAAGACTGGGTCGCGTATTACTGATCACGTGTACAGGGTGGACTGATTTCGATGGCTTAGTTCTTCATCTATTAATGATAAAGAAAAAGAAATAGCAAAATGTGATATACATCTCATCTTCCCTTTTTTTTTTGAGAAAACACTAAGTCGCTAATTTCACAGCTACATGGTGGGTATGAAACAAGATTTAATTTCTGCTCTCGAAATAAAATTTCTAGGTAGTTTTAGCATCACTATTCACCGATGCTTCAGAAATTTCTCGATTAACATAATTCAAGCAGACTCTTAATGATATCCTTGGTGCTGTTATAGAACTAGAATTAATATATTATTATTAATAAATTCTCGTCATCTTCCATAGTTTTGGAATATCCATTTCCCTTAAGATGACATTGAAAATTACGGATAAAGGTTCAGCTACAGAAAAAATGTAGTCCTTAACCAGAAAACTAAGTACATTTTCGACTCCAGATGCTAACTTGTTCTTGAGCTTCCTTGATGCCTTAACTATGTCATCCTCAGTGGTAGTCGGATACAATATTGAATATCCATTGGAATGAAGTCTATTCCAATGCTCAGGAATGAAATCAATGACTGAGGTAGTAAAGAAACTGGAGAAAAAAGTGGAAAATCCATCAACAATATTCATTAAGCTCAACGCCCAGATTATTGAATAAGATAGAAAGATATGGTATACGAGTTGTTTCTTTGCAGGTCATGATAAGCTATTTGGAGAAAAGGAGGTCGTATTGGACTGTGCAGACTCATACCTTGAATCTCAGAGTCTCCAGTTCTAGAGGAGATTCCCTGGGCTCAATTTTGGATCCCCTGCTATTCGTAGTGTATATTGATGATTTTCCTTCAGCGTTAGGAGATATGGATATTGCGACTGGATCGCAGGATGATGTAGATTTCTATCTGTATGCTGATGATGCGAACAAAATTTTAATAATACAACTGATAATGTCCGAGGAGTGATGCGCAACGTGGAAAATTGGTTTACATATTACCAATTGACACTTAATCCTGAAAAAAAAACAAGACTATTTATGTTACGAATAAAAATATTGAAGTTATTCTTCTGAGAATTTCAGTCGATCATATCTTGAATTGGGGTTTACGTTGTGAAGCCCTGGTGCCTAGACTCAATTCAGTCACTACTGAGTAATGGGATTATTTTCTGGGGGAGCTCCTCCCAATAAGCTCGAGTTTTCATCACTCAGAAAGTTGCCTTAAGGTTGATGTTCCAGATGAAGTACAGAGAATCCTGCAGAGGTACCTTCAGGAATAACAGTCTGCTTACACTTCCGGAACTTTCCTTTTATCGAACACCTCTATTTTTTCACAAGAACATCCATTATTTCGAAGAGTAAAAAAAATGTGAATATCAGAACTACAAGAATATGTCAAATTTTTTTCTGCCCATAAGCTCAGTTTTACCGAGCATAGCACTGTATACATATCAAATTATATATATCGCCACCCTTGAAGACTGGAAGAACCGCCGGCACCCTCCAGCGACGTGGAAAAGTACCAGTACTTAGAAATAGGTTGAAAATATGATGAAGTGGCTCGCTCAGGACAGGGCAGTGGCGGATAAAGTAGGCTGGAATTCTATCGGGACCAGCACCCTTACTCTGATCTAAGGATCTTATCGACTTCTCAATATCCATCTGGGTTACAACAATGTTTGAGATGTAAGCAGGTGGAACTTCGACGGAATCGGCTGCAGCATAAGAATTTTGTACCGATGGGAGGAATGCGCCCTGAAAGAACTCCGCGAAAGTATTGCAAATCTTCTCACCTCCATCAAGAGTTCTATCTTTATATGTCATTGAGGATGGAAGTTTATTGACATTCTTCTTATTCTTAAAACGAGTCAGGTTGAACAATAATTTAGGGTTATGCGGCAGTTCTTCCTCTACATGTGTGATGAATTGAGAATGATCCCGCACACAGCACTGGAGATGCTTCTTCCACTCCTTATAGCAGTTCTGGAACTCTGATACTGAAATAATCTTCAGCTGGTCGGTTATAGCCGTTTAATTTTTTAGACTGTCCCAAAATTATTTCCCTTGAGGTTGAGACGCCACAGGAATGTTTTTACTGGCCAAAAACTAGTTTATTGAAACGGTTTTATGGAACCAGTTTCACGCAAATTTTTCTCATCCCCAATTCATTGGTCAAAATTTGATGAACGGTGGTGTGAGTCAAATTTAAATCTTTACCTGTCATTTTGACATTCTGGCAACCGACGATCTGGACGCATAAGATCCCGAATTCTGTCGAAATTTTCATCGGTTCTTGAAGATTAAGGCCTTCTACTTTGTGGTTCATCTTCAATCGAGTCTCCTCCTTCTGAAGATGCCTTAAACCACCGAAAAACCTGGGCCGTGACAAAACACTATCTCCGTAGCCTTGCTGAAGTTTAAGAAGAGTTTCCGTTGTACTGTGCCCAAGTCTGAAGCAAAACCTGATAGCACACCGGTGCTCGAAATTGATTTCATTCGTTTTTAGAACAAAAAAAATTATTCAAAAGAAACAACAGCTACGCACCACCAAATGACTCGAGCGAGGTCAAACTCGTACTGAAGATGGATGATATGTTCCTCTACCGCTTCTAAGCACCGCGCTTCCAGTGTTGCCAGGTCAAACGCAAGGTTGCCAGTCTCACTACTTAATTTACAGACCTCGTATAACTATTTGCTTGTTTGTCTCAATCAAAAGCATAGCTGAATTCCGAACATTTAGAAAGTGTATACATATTTCAGATTATTATGAAATGTGAATCGTCCTCGATAGTTGAATTGTACTATTGTACCTCTTATTCATTGTGGTCTGTATACTGTTCTGGTGATTCTTGATTTTGTATGATACGTTGACGTGCTTTCCCCATATTGTTTTATGATAATAACGCTGAAAATAAATGTATCTACCTATGACATAACCCCGGGAATATACGACTAGACTTTTTTGTCTGCACAAAAGCCCAAGAGCTGTTTGGGTGTCCTCTCGACCTATAGCCTCAACCCACTGAATATATTGCGAATCAGAACTAGCGTTATCTCTTTTAATTCTGTCACGCAGTATCTTAAAATGATGACAATTTGAATCACGTTGATACCTCCTATATAGTCTACGATAACGATCCTTGAGTCGTATATTGGAAATTATTTCATGTGTGAACCAAGGTGGAAAACGCCCACCCCCAGATTTATAAACTGGCACACAAATATCAAAGATATACATACATACATACAGCATACTTCACCTCACACGCTAAATCAGAATCATCCATTTGCCGAATTACAGACCAATCAACAAAATGAATCAAATGGAATAAATGGGGAAAATTAGCCCTCTAACAATTGCAATTTTATTTCCCTTGTTTACAAACGATATGAAAACTAAAATTCGCAGATGTCAACCCGAATGAGCAAGCCAGAGCAGGATGATGAACGTCCTTTCACTAGGGACTGTGAATCATTAGCAACATGTCATGGAAATGTCGCAAATATCAAATTTAAAAATTAATTGTTTGCATTAGGAATACTGATAAGCTGCCGAATCCCCAATAAACGTATATAAACGTATATAACGTATATAAAGGTATTTTCCAAAACTCCACACTTTCCATCTACCCTCCCTGAAATCACAACTGTAAATCGTAATTGGTCGGGGTGAATTCTCTTCGAGTGATCAATAAAAGCATATAACTGATGAACATTAAGGAAGGATTTGAGATATCTGCAATTGGGCCATGAGTGGCCAAAGAACTACCGCATATGCCTTTGACGAACAGCGCAGTTCACCCGGTTGAGGTCGCACGGTCCCATCTCTGGGAAAAGAGGGTAAGAATGGCCGTTGACACCGCTAATGGCCGACGGGACGTTTTCGGAATATCGAGTGTTATGTTCCTATTGTAAAAAGTCCGGTCAATCGCTGCAAATACGGACATGGGCCGTTGCTAAAATGCGGTAAAGCTGGTTTCGCTCTACCGGACACATCTCCGATATGTACGTTACTCTTTGACGTTGTTTATGGACACCTGTAACACGAAGAAGCTACCGCCCGTCGAGGCGGAAGATGTGGATCATAAAAGAAGGTGTACGGTGAAGAAAAAAGGTAAGGAGATATACTTCTGATACAAGCAATTCTCAGATTTCCGGGTTCAAACCGTGCCTACATGATTTACAATGAGGATAATTGTATTATTCACGAAAAAGAGGGATATATTCATTCGTGTTCGCATAATTGTTTTTAAACATGTCAAAAATATATGTCAGCTGGACTCGAACCTAGGCTTGTTCAACGGCTGTGACTATTCATTAGGGGAACCAGCTTTTTTGCGCGCTTGTTCCCAGAAGAACATCGTGCTATAGTCTTGCACAAATCTCAGAGGTCAGAAATTTTTGTAGTATCAATCGATTGAGTTCGACTTTCTGCAGAACCTTTGGTCAAAATTGCTTCCGAAAGAGATGAGCTAGAGTTTTCATATATTCATAATAAGTTGACTGTCCAATATATCTGTATTTAGTTTGTTATTGGACCGAATCTGGTAAATGGTTCAGTAGTTATAAGCATCTTAATTTGGTTGGATGTTTGAATGACGATGAAACAAGTAATGAGATTTCATGAGATATTAATCAATGATCTACAAAATTTTAAATGTAGGTCGAGGTTATTGATGTTCAGAACATCCTGAAATTACAGCCTTGCATCATCTAATTGAGGGAAATTTGAATAATGGCAAATTATTTGGAAGATTATTTAAGCAATGTTATTTATCCGGCATGGTTGTTCCTGAATTATGCTTCTAAACGTTTTAGTGGAAATTCTTTCACAGTTAAACCATAGATTTCCTATAGATGCGCAACTCTCGTCCTAATTTCTATTCTTTATAGTGCGAAATCTTATATTTTTTTGCCAGATTTATTGAGGGAACGTATTTTGTTCCCTACCACTTCCAGCTAGAACTCTAGGTAATTTGATTCAAGGCCAGAATTCTTACCAGAAGGGTACGTAACTTTGAACATCTAGCATTAAGCAGTAAGTTCAAGAAGTTCGTCAAAAATATCGGGCAGGTCCGCTACATAGAACCAGAAAGCAATTTTTATACTCATTTGAGGAGTTGTATACCCCTGAGCTGAACTGACAGTTAAGGGACCTTGCCTAAATGAACTTCCTTGTCATCAAGAACCTTGAAGTCCTACATGTTTGGAAATTTGTTGAAATTAAGCAATTCAATGACTATTAGAACACCATGTAGTTTGGAACAAGGACCGACAAGATAAAACATGGAAATCTTTGTTATTTATGGAAAATAAGAACATAGCAGTAGTATTGATTCGATGATATGAAGAATTGAAAATAATCATAGAATTCAGAGAATTGGAAAAAATGTGACAGATATGTACATTTTCTTATGAAATCTTCAATTGAATTGTGAATAGCTCAGAAATTACAATCTTTTCACCAATAATCTGCTGGAGAATCACTAAGCAAGCAGTTCAGTATGATATTCAGCTGAATTGACGTTTCGGATGGAAAATTTTGTGACATTTCCGAAGAGCATTAAATATGAATTTTCACTTATAATACCACAAGAGCTTCAAAATTATCGGGTATTTCCCGATAGGTTCGTTGCAAACAAATGAAGGAGTCAAGTTTTTTAGGTTAAAAAATCACGAGCGCGATGCGCGAGTGATTTTTCCTGAAAAACTTGACGATTTTATTTGTTTGCAGGGAACCTATCGGGAAATACCAGATAATTTTGAAGCTCGTGTGGTATTCGGGGGATTATTTTTCTGTCCCAAATATCGGCCAATAGAATTGCACCATGAGACGAAATGTACAGTTAACAAATAAGAATTTCATAATGAATAAAACAACATTTAATTAAGAATCAGGGTAGTGCAATTAAAAATACAATTGTTGTAAACATTGATGCATGTTTTCTTCAAGTCAGAGTTATCGGTAATGGTCCCAGAAGAGGTAGATGGCATGAGGTTTATGCTGTTGATGGCATTTTCTGCAGTAGGCTCACTCCTTCGCAGTTTCTTGACAATTAATTCGTGGTGTTCCTGGTCGAGTTGGAGATACGGCTTGATGGAGTTACTGTTGGCATGTCCAGTTATTTTGATTATCTGCTGCTCTCCCAGGCCCGATTTCGCTAGATTGGAGACGGCTGTTGCACGACTGGAGTGATTGGTGATTTTTTTTTGTTACCAAGGTCAAGCCCAGCTTTTTGTGCTGACTCCTTAACCCACTTTGAAATCGTGTTTTGGCCTACTGGGGAATCCTTGTACCACCTAGCGCCTGGAACTTTATTCCAGAATGGATTTTGGGTCAGAAATAGTCTGTCGCTCTTGATATTGACATCTCTCTTCTCTCTCAATTTCTGGAATAGTCTCACTGGGCACTTGTCAGGGATTTCCTGATTCTCCACCAGCCACTTGCTGTCTGATTTTTTACCACCACCTTGTGTGGTCTTGCTGAAAATTGGAATGTGTGTGTGATTCTCCCAGTTGTTTCCCCGTCATTTCGCTGTTCTGCCTTGAAGTGATGTATTGACGTCATGCTGCCCTCACCACCTCTCCAAGCCAATTCCACTGATATTATCATGAATAATTTCTTCTGGAGGCCATCAGGAGTTTCCTCGTCCCAAACAGTGGTCATTGCATCCCAATCTTTTTCCTCCAACGCTGCTGAACTTGCCCTCCGTTTTTCCGGAATAGATTGTAAAGCCTTACGCTTGGCATCACGAGCTCCTCGAGCGGTCTTGAATGCAGCATCCGAAAATGGGTTGATTTTGATATATATATATATATATTCTTTTGAACTTTTGATGTCGAAATCGTTCAAATACTTTTCTTGAAGTAATTTGGCAGTCTGATTCCACATTGTTTTTATTGTACCTTCCTTATAGTCTTCTCCATTCATTTTCTTCATATTGTAAGCGTAATCTTTCATAATGTTTGCCAATTGCGCTTCACTCGTTTCAGCACTCAATGTGTATTCCCTCTCAGTACAAAAAGTAGTAAATTGGTTCCAAACTGTTTTTTTTTGCCTTCTCCGTATTAATGGGAACATTTCCTTTGACTTTTTTATCGATGGTGGACAGAGAACAAACTCCAAATCGACTCATTTTCATGCAAAATCTCCAATTTTCACAATTGAATTCAACCTGTCAGTTTGACGTGTGCTTAATTTGACTGGATCATGTTTTGTTTATATATAGCAACTACCAGAGAAAATTTTCAAAAAATTATCAGTATAATACCATGTAGGTTGTACCACGTGACGTCGAATGGTGCAATTCTATTGGTCGATATTTGGGTCGGAAAAATAATCATCGTAAATATTAGGCATTGGAGTCTTGGTCAGGAACAGGGTGCATAAACTAGTATATCTCTACAATTTCATGGACTATCAAAGAACAAAAGCGGGCTTAGCCCAATTCGAAACCTTGAATCGCTTATAACTTTGCAATGGGCCAGAACTGGAAAAAGTAGAAGAGGAAAAATGTATTTCTTTTCGCTTCAAGAATCTGTTTTCAAAATTGACGCAGTTATCGAAGATTCGCCCGTTATAATGTTTGTAAATCAATGAATTTTATTTACTGATATATATTTATATGATTTTGTGATTTTTGGGAATGGAGCAGTCAAAAAAGTATACACTTTTTTCCGCTATTCGAGCTTTCGAAACAACATTGTTTCTTTGTCAGATGAACTAGGAAATTTTGAATATTATTAAATAAAAAGAAAAAATTTAGAAAGCACTGACGTGAGGTCAGATTGCTTTGGCGCTCTTGTTGAGCTACTTGCGAGTAAATATTCAAACCATAACAAATCTATAAGCACTCTGATCACGTGAACAATAGTCTTTTCCCGTATTATGGGACAATGTGATGCAAATATGAACGCCTAATGAATGAAAAAACCTATATCTCAAATTAAAAATAACTACTCATAATTTTTTCCCCAAGTTTTGTTCGAAGCTATAATTCTCTTCCCCTAAAAACTTACGTCAGTGCTTTTCTGAATTTTGACAACGTTTATTATTTCAGCCACCGAGATTGAATTCTATCTCTATGATTTCCCGTTAGGAAAAATTTTGATTAACATTACGCCAACTGACAGATTAATGAGCCCGGCATTTGACAATCTAATATCGATCTGTGATGGCCATCGTTCAAAGAAAATCATCGGGACGTATGTCATTTCTCTTGAGTAAATTAAAAAAATCTATAAGCACTCTGATCACGTGAACAATAGTCTTTTCCCGTACTATGGGACAATGTGATGCAAATATGAAAGCCTAATGAATGAACAAACCTATATCTCAAATTAAAAATAACTACTCATAATTTTCCCCAAGTTTTTTTCGAAGCTATAATTCCCTTTTCCTAAAAACTTATGTCAGTGCTTTTCTGAATTTTGACAACATATATTATTTCAGCCACCGAGATTGAATTCTATCTCTATGATTTCCCGGTATGAAAAATTTTGATTAATATAACGCCAACTGACACTGATTAATAAGCCCGGCATTTGTCAATCGAATATCGATCTGTGACGGCCATCGTTCAAAGAAAATCATCGGGACGTATGTCATTTCTCTTTTTTATCTTGAGTAAATTGAAAAAATGATTATATCTTTAGATGGAAAAGAGCTACGACAATGAAATTTGGGGATAAGTAAGATATCGATTACCTCAATATATTCACGAATTTTTATTGAAATCCGAAAAATATCTTATGAGATAGTGAGGATTGAAAAATTTATTTTTAGGAATTTTTTAAAAATTTTCTAGCGTGACGATTTCTGCGAAATTTTGCGAGCTGTTCTGTTGCAGCCTCCCTCAATAATATTTCAAGTATCAATTTGATCGGATGGATATTCTAGTAGTTATTGAGGAAACAAAATTTCAGATGCTCATAACTACTGAACCATCCGACGGATTTGGCCCAATAACGAACTTGACCGAGATATTTGGACAAGTCGCAATCATACCAATAGAACAACGCAGAAGAGTCAATTATGAGTGGTATACAACAATTTGTTTGCCAGTTGTCTTCCAAGAAATCAGGAAAACCCTTCACCACGACAATGCGGCTCAAACAACTACATTTTTGAGCACTCAAAACATCGATTTGATGAGTCATCCGCCGTATAGTCCTGAGTTGGCACCGAATGACTTCTTTTTATTCGCATACGTTAAAAATAAAATGAGAGGTCAACGTTTTTCGACACCTGAAGAAGTGGTTGATGCGTTTAGAATGCATGTTTTGGAGATACTTTAATCAGAGTGGCAAAACTTCTTCGACAATTGGTTCAAACTCATGCAAAAGTGTATAGATCTTAATGGGGAATATTTTGAAAAACAATAAAGCGATTTTCGATTATTAATATTTGTTTTTGTTCTCTTATCCCAAAATATAAAAGGCAACCCTCGTATCTCTCCTCGAGTTCATCGAATTTTTGTTATGTGATATTGTCACCATTTCAAAGAATGTTCCTTTTTTGTATGTGGATCATTGTCACATTTTGTCACATTTTACATTTTGTGAATCAGGTGGATGATTTTCTGTGTAAGCATGAACTAATAGTGTACATTTGTCTTTATTCTTATGTTGCATTTGTGAATGAAGGTTTGTTGCATGAATTTTGTTTCGTTTGTGAGTGGCAACATTTTTATCAATAAACAGTGTTAATTTTACAGACAACATTGGGTTTATTAAAATCTTCCTGTGTTGAATTCATCTTTAGGTATCCGGTTTTCGATTCTTCTAGACATGTTCTGATGAAAAAAAAACTGAGAAACGTGACTGTGGAGTTTGTTCTAGTATTTGAGTAATGGATTTCCTATTAACTAAAATTTTGTAACACATTCTTCAGAGGGTTAAGAAAAATCCAATAAAACACTTCTGAAAACAATTTCCACCATCAATAATAACAAATCATAACGCAGGAACCAGAAAATACTACACAGTCACATTCATTAGTTTCACCTTATCAAGGAGAATTGACTAAGATAATTAAAAACTCAAGTCCTGAAAATAAATAAAAAAAAAACACAAAAAATACTAAACAACTAGATCTCAATTCACAGGAGTCGATGATGCAATAGACGACTTAAATGAAGTTATAATAAAATTAATCAATAATGTAACATCGGACAAATTAAAACAAAATTGACGCAAAAGTAGCATGAGAATAATGAAGACAGATGAGCACTATCAATACATACTAACTCTAAAAATCGGACACCTGATTTTCAAAATATAAAAATTGTAGACCATGAACAGAAAATAAAAACAAATTCCTTGAAATGATGAGAATTAAGTAAACCCGAGGGAAGATATCGATACATTGTGTTTGGCATATTAACACTGTGCCCGTAAAGTATGGAACAAATTGATTTTTAGCTAAACCGACCGTTTTAAAAAACTATTTTTGATATATACAGGGTGAATTACATTCTAGTAATGACGTCACCGTCATTTTTCTTCAATGGAACGCCCCCATTTTCGGATTCCTCTAGCTGAGCTGATTCCAAAAATTAATTACATGTTGATAAAAATTGATATAAAAAAATTTATTTCATATTCTGTCTGATAGACCACAAGTACCAAACATGTTCGGAAACAGCTTATTTTTATTAATCTAAAAATGTAACAAACTACAGATTATTACATTTAAACCAATTGCCGCTAGACAATAAGTATTCTTGATATTGTGAATTTGACTAATAAAAAATGTTACGCGTTACTTTATGAGCACACTCGAAACAATTATCTTTTTGTACTAATTGGAATCAACATGTGATATCTTTTTGGAATCAGCTCAGCTAGAGCAATCCGAAAATAGGGGCGTCCCATAAAAAAGAAATGACGGTGACATCATTACTTGAAAGTAATACGCCCTGTATATTAGATTATTATTTCAAAATGCGGTAAATTAAAATCAACTATCGACATGTTTCATGATTATTTCTTAAAATGGTCTGTTTAGCTAAAAATGAATTTTTTCCTTACTTTACGGACGCAGTGTATAAGTCTCATAGAATTAAATTTTATTAAACACAACCCAATGGTTGATGTTGCAGAGGAGGATTCTTCAAATGCATGAATATAAGTCTCTGTGTTTAAATATCATTGGTCTATAAATCATTTTTTGGCGCTCTTGTTCACCCGAACACAGAGTGCCTATCATTTTGCCCGAATGTCTGTAATTTTGGAATATCGAGCCCAAAATGGTCTCAATCGATTGGGTTCCACTCCCTGATGAAGAATTCGTGGCGAAAGTTGAGTCTGTCCGGCCGGCCGGCCGTATCCTCTCTAGCATCCAAAAGAAATCAGCTAGAGTTTTCATATTTTCAGAATAGGTTATGGTCCAAATATCTCGGTCAAGTTCGTTATTGGGCCAAATTCCTCGGATGGTTCAGTAGTTATGAGCATCTGAAATTTTGTTTTCTCAATAACTGCAACAAAACAGCTCGCAAAATTTCGCAGAAATCGTCACGCTAGAAAATTTTTTTTAAAATCCCAAAAAAAATGTTTAATCCTCACTATCTCATAAGATATTTTTCAGATTTCAATAAAAATTCGTGAATATATTGAGGTGATCGATATCTTACTTATCCTCAAATTTCATTGTCGTAGCTCTTTTCCATCTAAAGATATGATCATTTTTTAATTTACTCAAGAGAAAAGAGAAATGACATACGTCTCGATGATTTTCTTAGAACGATGGCCATCACAGATCGATATTCGATTGACAAATGCCGGGCTCATCAATCAGTGTCAGTTGGCGTAATATTAATCAAAATTTTTCATAACGGGAAATCATAGAGATAGAATTCAATCTCGGTGGCTGAAATAATATACGTTGTCAAAATTCAGAAAAACACTGACAGAAGTTTTTAGGAAATGGGAATTATAGCTTCGAACAAAACTTGGGTAAAATTATGAGTAGTTATTTTTAATTTGAGATATAGGTTTGTTCATTCATTAGGCGTTCATATTTGCATCACATTGTCCCATAGTACGGGAAAAGACTATTGTTCACGTGATCAGAGTGCTTATGGTTTGTTATGGTTTGAATATTTACTCGCGAGTAGCTCAACAAGAGCGCCAAAGCAATCTGACCTCACGTCAGTGCTTTCTAAATTTTTATAATTTCTCACCTTGAAAGATTGTGTCAGACTCTAACTTGATTAACTCAATCTTTGATAAGTCTGCATTTTATTCTACATTTTGTATTTTAAACCTCATATTCGTGAGATACTTAAGCCATTTCTTCATTCAACAAAATATACTATTCCTTAGTTTTCCTGGCAAAGAAACAACGAAAGCGCGATTAAAGTAAAATGAACAGTTTTTTTACTCTCGCATTCACTATAATCACAAAATCATATAATGTGTGTTGTATAAAAAACCGACATATTTGGTTATAACTGAAAGCGTCAGTGCTTTCGGAAATTTGTTATTTCAACAAGTCTTCGGTGATATATTTTATCTTAGTGCGCCTAGACAAAGTTTTATCCAAGTGCAGTAGTACACATAGAGATGAGATGTCAATATACTCGATACAACATGGATCAAACTCCTTTTTATATCCGTTAGATACATGTAAGGAAGAGGTATCGACTGCGTCTAGGTTGACAAAGTTCACAGAACCAAAGGTAAAAATGCGGAAGAAGAATCTTGACGTCTATGCGTTTCAGATTCCGCAGTTCACAGCAATTTGAAGCTTTCATTTCTTGGATATTCGGATGGAAATAACTTTAGTACACACGATACCAGTTTTGGAAAGGAAATTAACTCAAGTTGGAGATTTTCAGACATTTCAATTCTAAAACTTAAATTGCAATTTAATGAATCAAAGTATACAAGGTGGTTGAAAAAAAACTCAACACCTCGATATTTCGGATCGAAATGCACAGACCCGTATAGAATCATCATTATTATTATTATTATTATTATTGATAGAATAACAGTATTTGATTTGTAGGGTTTAATATTATTCGAAATATAATAAAACTTGGATACGTTTCGGGCAGTGCCTTTTTTAAGCCTGTAAAAAACTTTATACACAATGTATAAAACAATATGTACAAACAAACAATTCATAAGTATTTTAAAGTACTGAAATAATTATCAGAAATACTTTCTGACATCGTTAAAAAAATGCATATTACACAAAAAACTCATTTGAATTAAAAAAAGAATTAAACAAATTGCACATACCTCACAACCATAAATTATTTTCCATAGATGTTGTTTCATTGTACACAAAAATACCAATAGTTCTGGTATCACAAATTTTACATGAAAAGTACAGACCCACCATCATACAGGACATTACCTCACTCTTAATGAAAAACAACTATCCTCTACCACAAATAAAAAAGATAATAAAACAACGCACACACAAATTATACAACATCGAAAATTCAACAAATAAAAAAGAAGACCCAATCACATTCATACCATTACAACGATATAGCAAATTAATATCACCAACGCCATTAATAAAAACATCACATGTGGTATATAAGATCAATTGCAATAATTGTGAAAATGTATACATAGGACAGACGGAGCAAAATTGAAAGACAGATTGAAAGGACACAAATGCTCCAAAACACAGACAGCACTTTACAAACACAAAACCGAGAATGGACATACATTCAATTATGACGAAACTGTAGTGTTAGACCAAGAAACAAATAAAAATCTAGAGAATTTCTCGAAATGATCCAAGTAAAACAAAATCAAAGATCCATTAATGACAGATCAGATATTAGATACCTTCACAACATCTGCTCCACTCTTTTGAACAGTCTCAAATAAACCGACCAACGAAAACAATCAAGAAGAAGAAATCATAATTGACGTGACAACTCTAGAATCAATTAAAATCATAACCCCAATGACATCCAACAAATAAGTTAGGAAATAAGTTAAAATAAATTATTCACAAGGTAATAAAAAGAATTAGATCTCTATCCAACAACATGTTTTAGGACTTTATAATACCTACTTATAAATAGTTTGTTTGTTCTGCCCGAAACGTCGCCAATTCTGAATAATATTAAATCCTGCAAATCAAATATTGTTATTCTATCAGAAATCATACCCTGTATGATGCTTTCATTCGATTATTATTATTTATAACCATCATAATTAAAAAAAAAACGACAACACCACAACAGAATTTATAATTATTCATTTCCATCCCAATCGTGGTTTCTTGGTTGCCTTGCCCTGAAGAGGCCAATAAGCAGAAACACGTGTAGTCAAGAACCTCATATCCATTTCCCATATTTTCTGCATTCCTGTGGTTTAACCCACTATCCTTCTTCAATATATACATATATGTATATACAGGGTGAGTCTTTGACCACTGCGTTAATTTTAACCATAGATTCTTCACGTCAAAAGAAACACTTTCTTCCAATAACATTTTTCCAAATTTGGCCCCGTTCAAAAGATATAGGGTGTTGAAATTTCATAAAAAAATTGCATTTTCACCTGTAATATTCAATATCAATTGAAATGATCTCCTGTAGAAGGTTTTTGATAACAGTGATGCATATTTTGGCATCGTTAGATTCATTCCATTTCTTGTGGCTTTCTCACTACTACTCTACAGATTGGTTAAATTGCATGAAAAACAAATATCACTTGAACTAAAGGTCCGTATCTTGTACTTCCTGGAAACATTATTCTTTTTGCAGATAAAATCATTCTTCATCTTTCCTCCTAAATTGCACCATTCTTGAGATATTTGAAGTTGAAAGGACTCAAATCGATATAATTTTGTCCAAATTTTCTGATTTTCCCAAATCCAACTCTGTGCTGAAATGATTCAATAACAAGATTTGTTCAATGTTGCCATATTTTATGTCTATATTAAATATTTCTTCAAAAGGTTTGGGGAAATCTCTCCAGTCTATGGTTCCACCACTAAAAACTAATAGATGAAATTAACCACTGAACAATTTTTGTCTTACATTCACTACAAAATCTGAATGCCATTTGCTGTATTCATTATTAATGATGTCTAGCACCTTGTTTAATATTTAATCCAGAGTAATATTCCATAAGAAATAGACAAAAAGATTTCCTTCACTAACATAGGTACTTCGGTATATTCTCATGACCGTTGAAATAGGTAATGTATTTTCTGTCAGGACCTGTTAAATTGAAGACTTGTCTTTATGAAGAGCTGGTTCTTTATAGCTTCAGACTTTCAGGGTCCATCAAATTATATCTACTCTAACATAGGAATGCTTCAAATTAAGATCATATGAGTTTTAAAATCTTCGAATCCAGTCTCCTTGATTTATTTTGTAGGTTTATAGTTTTTTCACATATTATTTCATACACCGATTCAACCTGGTACCTACACGAACTTAGGTGATAATAGAATTTGACTTAAATTTAGTATTTCTGAATGTTTGATATGATGCATGGTTAATTAAAATTCAATCAATATTGAAACTGGAAGCTATAGGTTCATAAACAAAAAAGATTAGAATAGAAATGTATTTTCTGACCATAATTATTTCATACTGAATTGAATAATTTCAAACTATCGAAATTATTATTATTTAATATAATATTCTCCACATTTCTTAAATAACTGTTGACAGTTTCAAATAGAATCAAAACAACAAGGAACCACAGAACACTATTTTATTGAGAACAACCCACCACAGAGACGTTATTATAACATTTCAATATGGTAATAATTCACTCTAGTTATTCTGAGAAAAATTATAACTGAAGATCGATAATGATTACAGATATTATCTTTCAATAAAAAAACTTTGCAATCATTAATTTTTTTCTCTCCTGGGGTTCGGTAATAAATTAATATTCTATGGTAAGGTATTAAAATTTGACATAATCTATGAATAACCATTATTCAATATTTCTGTTTTTGTTTACATAATTAAAACAGATATTCTGATTATAAAAACCAAAGATTTGTTCAGAAATTAATTATAGTCTAAACATAATAGATTCTTACTAACGAAAAAACACGTAGTTGGTTTTTCAGAATCAAATGTAGGTGATCAAACCTAATTACTTCAAGCAAATATAATTGCACACCTAAATCTGAGAATACTTGTAGTCTATTCAAGTAATTTGTTATTGGGAGTCAGTAGAGAAAATAATCATCAAGCAAAGTAACATCACTGTAAAATAATTATTCGTAGTGACATTATTCATTGTTGTTGAAGATTTCGAAAAAGATTTCCATATTTTTAACAGTCTCATAGACCTGTTCACTGGTCTCTGTCAAGGAGAAGAAACTTAAATAATATCAGTGTTTGGAAAATCATAGATGATATTTTCTGGCTTTGAGTGAAAAAAAAAGCAATGTGACAACCTCCTGCCTTGGAAGTTTTCATAGAAATGATGGTTTTCATGATTTGGAAATCTTAAGAAGAAAATTACAAATGTATGATGATAACATCCAATTATTCTGAGGTTTTTGGTGAATTTCTCACTGGGAAGGGATGGTTTATAATCCTGAAGTAGAAAGAAATTATAGTAAACAGCAAAAATATGTATATTTAAATATGAATTTTTTTTTACCAGAAAATTAGTATTTTGTATCTTCCTTCTGGATATGGACCTAATCGGATGAATGAAAACTTAAAATTTTTCTTTCTAACCGAATAATTATCATCAAATTTGACAACCAGTCGCCCAACGTATATGTAATAAAATGTCAAACCAAATTTAACAAAAATCTAATGTCAGCTATCGAATGGTTGCCAAATAAAACAGTTTTAACAATTCATGGTGAGGATCTCGGCAAAAATACTTTATGCGTTCGAAAAAAAATGAATTTCACTTACCACGATGGGACCATTATTTCTTCCTGATGTACTGAGCGTAGCTCCAAACCACTGACCATCTTTTTGATCTATGTTAGAACCATCTCTGTCATTGTTTCCTGCAAGGATAAATGCAATTAAATATTAGTGAAGGTTAATCCGCCAAGGATTATGTTAATGGTTACCAGCTGAAGAAGATATTATTACATTCTTCACTGAAGATTTTATGGAATCACCATTCTTCAAGATAGAATAAGTACACAAGAATGGGCAAGAAAGTGCTGTGGTGTGAATTACACTAGTAGCGAAATGAGACAACTTGTGACTTCTTGGAACGCCATAAGAACAATACTATTTATCACGGTAATAATGAGAATTTACAGGTGGACATACATAGGCTATTTTACTGCTTCTCAATGGTGTCATGCTCTACAGGGCCAGTACTAGAGAAAATTATTTTCGATGTTCATAACATGTGATTGAAAGTGATGTATTTCAGAAAAAAATTCATGAAAAATGAACTTAGATAGTGATGATTAATTATTATACATGCCTCCAGAAATAAAAAAAAGAGCTATTAATATAAAAAAACAACATTTATTGCCCCAAATATCCGTTATAATAATAATAACAATAATGGTCTTTATTTTAACTAAAATACTACATTTCGAAAAATATAGCACTTGAAATAACATAGTGTCAGTCTATCAACTCAGCAATCTGCCATATATTCCAGATATTCTCTTGCAGATTGAACGTTCTGGCGCAGAACTGTGATGTGATCGGTTTTTTTATTATCGATTTCTGCAGAATGTTGTTTCTGGTTATTTTGGTTATTGTTAATTAACTTTTGTGTATAGTTTATGGACCTTTTTCACTAAGACATTTGATCCTGGGACCTTTACTTTTTTTGATTTATATTGCCGACATGTATAAAGTCGTTATGCACGTAATAATGTATTTTTATGCCGACGATGTGCAGTTGCGGTTATCTTTTCATTCCTCTGACGTCGATAATGCGGTCTTGAGGATAAATGAGGATTTATCTAGGATAGCTGAGTACTCTAAAGCCAACAACCTTAAGCTGAGTACACGGAAGTGCATTTCAATGCTCTTTAATCGGGGGAGTCGGGTCAGATCTGATCAGATTATACTTAAAGTTGGAGATGAATCAATTCCATTTGCTGAGAGCTGTAGAAATCTAGGTATTATCTTTGACTGTAGGCTGAGATTTGTTGAACATGTTTCGATGTGGATAAGGAGGTCGTTTCTTGCTCTTAGACATCTATACAAGTATCGACGCATTTTGCGTTTTAGTTCGCGCAAATACCTCTGCGAGTCCCTCGTTACGTCATCCTTAAGTCATGGATTCGTTGTGTTTTATCCTTGCCTGGATTCAATCACTAAGTACAGACTGCAGAAAGTCCAGAATGCGTGTTGTCGATTCATATTTGGTCTACGAAAATTTGACAGAATTTCAAGTAGAATAAATCAACTCAAGTGGTTGAAAGTTGATGTTTTATTTGTCTTGCAGTTGGCTACTTTGGTCTGTAGGATTTTGTCAACATCTGGCCCTTCATATTTCAGTGAGAAGTTGGTATTTCGAGGTGATGCCCATGGTGTATCTGTGAGACATAGGGATCGGCTTATGTTGCCAAGGTTTAGGTCGGCCGTGTTTCAGCGATCTTTCACATATCAGGCGGTTAGTGTTTATAACAGCTTTCATAACTTTTTTAAATGTTATTCGGTGAATGGTCTGAGGAAGCATTTGAGAGCTTTTTTATTATTACGCCAATAATGTTAATTTGCTTGCATATATAATGTATCTTGTTTTTGAGTAAAAATCTTTTTTTTTAATTTTTGTACATGATTTGTTTATTTTTACTGATTGCTTTATATGTATGTTGTATTTTTTTTTATGGTCTTCATCGTAAAATTGAGGTTGAGTGGAATAGCGTAAGCTAAACTCCGCCTCTGAATTGTATTTTATAAAATACATAATAAGGGCCCTCTATTATTATTATTATCTAAACTAAAAAATGTCTACCTAGAGTGAAGTTGAATCTTGAGAATACGACTCCATTAGGCCAAAAGTCGGTTTGGGTAGATCTCTTCTTTGAACTCATCGGGAAACCTAACATGAAGTTTGTGTGATGATTTTTTTTGTTTTGCATTTCTAATTCATTAACCATATAATGTTCTGTCTTCAAGTAATATTCAATACCTTTTGAGGTTACAGATTTTTTTACTTTTGAAAGAAACAGCCAGAGCTTTTTTGGCGCTCTTGTTCACCTGAACAGAGTGCCTATCATTTTGCCCAAATGTCTGTAATTTTGGAATATCGAATCAATGAAGAATCTGTGGCGAAAGTTGAGTATGTCCGGCTGGTCGACCGTATTCTCTCTAGCATCCAAACGAGATGAGCTAGAGTTTTCATATTTTCCGAATAGGTTAATTGTTCAAATATCTCGGTTCAAGTCCAAATCCGTCGGATGGTTCAGTAGTTATGAGCATCTGAAATATTCTTTCCTCAATAACTATCAGAATATCCATCCGATCAAGTTGATACTTGAAATATCGTTGACGGAGGCTGAAACAAAACGGCACGCAAAATTTCGCAGAAATCGTCAGGCTAGAAAATTTTAAAAATTCCAAAAAATTTTCAATACTCAATATCTCCTAAGACTTCATTTAGATTTAAATAAAAATCCGTATATTTATTGAGGTTACCGATATCTTACTCATCCTCAAATTTCATTGTCGTAGCTTTTTTCCATCTAAAGATATGATCTTCTTTTTCATTTTCTCAAGATAAAAGAGAAATGACATGACGTCCCGGTGATTTTCTTTGAACGATGGCCATCACAGATCGATATTGACAAATGCCGGGCTCATTAATCAGTGTCAATTGGCATAATATTAATCAAAATTTTTCATAACGGAAAATTATAGAGATAGAATTCAATCTCGATGGCTGAAATAATATACGTTGTCAAAATTCAGAAAAGCACTGACGTAAGTTTTTAGGGGATGGAAATTATAGCTTCGAACAAAACTTGGGGAAAATTATGAGTAGTTTTTTTAAATTTGAGATATAGGTATATTCATATTTGCATCACACTGTCCCATAGTACGGCAAAACACTATTGTTCACCTGATCAGAGTGCTTATAGATTTGTTATGGTTTGAATATTTACTCTCAAGTAGCTCAACAAGAGCGCCAAAGCAATCTGACCTCACGTCAGTGCTTTCTAAATTTTTTCATTGTTTGGTTTGATTGACTCGAAGTTATTTTCTTTTGAAATGAATGTCCTTTTTTAAACAATTGTGTCTCGTTTTCGGTTTTTTGAATTGGTTGCTGGTGTACCAAATTGATAATTTTATTCATGGACTGGGTGTCATTTAAGTTTGTTGGAGATTGTTTACTGTTATTTTCTTTATTTTTCTATGGTGCGCCTTTTTAATTGTCATCTTCACGACCTCTGACGTTCGTTGGGTAGTTCTAGTGTCATCTCTGTTTTATTTGTTTGCGTCCTATTCTGTGTTCAATTTGACTGCATCTCCATAACTTTATGTTGTTTACTTTTTTTTGGTTCTATTGTATTTACCTTTTCCTTCAAAATATTAACGTATTCTGGGAATAATTTGTTTTTTCTTAAACTGATGTTAGGATATTCTTTAGATATTGGTTTTCAATGCTCAGAATTTACTTACATTTCAGAAATGGTTGTTTAGATGTCACAATCTAGGGTTTCTTCATTGTATGTTTTGTGTTTGCACAAAGTAGATTTTTGACACGCTGCTTATAAGAGGCAAGAATTGTGAAATAATCTTTGACACTCTATACACTGTACCCCGAATACAACTTTCTTATGCATTCAATGCATTAAAATTCACAATTTTCAGTAATTTTCTTTGCATGGTCTGACGGATCGTCTTCACTCGGCGCCACCTTGAATGGTGAATGAAACATGTATAAATGTTAAATGTGCATATAATAATCACAAGATTAATGTGGCAGTAGAAATATTAAGTTATCGGCAACAGATAATGTTTCTTCGGCATATTTTAGTGAATTAAGCCCTAAATATAAAGTATTGTCCCTATGGACCTTCTATTCTATTATAAAAAGCACATTCAACAGAAATCAGGGAATCAATATGGATAATATACAAAATTACGTTTCTTGGAAGATAATTATAGAAATATATAGCAGATGACAGTTCATTGGAGTGCCCCATTGTTGTGGACTATTCAGTGAACACAGAAAATTATGTCGACGCTTTTGTTAACTACTCTTAGTTTAAAAATGAAGATTAGTTTGTACATTACTGAAGAAGCAGTGAATAAATTATACTATTCAACTCGCAGTAATGGCCATAACACACTTAATGAATTACAGCATTTGCCTCTGAGTCGTGCTACAAATTTCATCTGCTGGTTGAATAATATATTATTAATTATAACAATTTTTACTACATGGTATGTTGTAAAGTTTCTTTGAGAATTGAATAATTTGTGCCAATATGATAAGACAACACTTGACAGTGAATAAATGGTCTCATATCAAATTTAGTTTCACCAACAGATGATTAATTTGAATGAATAACTTCTGATTTGATAAATCAGAAAAATTAGGTGCTGCAACTCAAGAAGTTTGCATATTGTAATGTGAGCTACAGAAAAATTAATTTTCTAACTTCACCGACATTAGGTTCTAATGCCGTCTCTGCACGACACACGAGTGGTAGCAAGAATTTATGATGTCGGTAGTTATACCTTTACTCCATATGATAATTGATCAAGATTGATAATTCATATGACGATACACGATCTTGTAGTGAGCGCTTATACCAGGAATATTATACCTGTTGTCACGTATTCCTTTCGAAAATATCATCTAACATTTTACGCTAGCACCCGATATTGGATATTCTAGACGTCAAGTTGGCACTTATTATCTATTCGATAATATGTTGTTGACACCTTTCAAGACTAGGTACTACATCCTTATGGTAATTAAGTTATGATTCACTGTAGCATTGAAGTTTGTCTTTAAGATCATTAAAGCATAAATACTTAGACATTTGATGCAACTGATATATATCAATAGTATGTAGTTCTTCCTTTATTTTCAAGGGAAAACCATTTTTACGATTTTGCATAACGAAGATGTGGAACATCTAAACAGACTTCAGTGCAGTATTTAACAGAGGTATGATGTGCAAGTAGACAGGGAAGAGTTTCCATAAATTAGTTCTTCTCAGAACCATCCACCCTGTATACACCATGCGAATGCTTGTCAAAACTGAAATGGAAAAATATGCAAATCAGTGACTGTCGAATTGCAATTCAGAATTGAATTGAACAGAATTATCGTAGGGCTTTTTCCCTGCACTAATTGTTATTTGTGAGATTAGTTGGGAAAAGAATTATTTTTCGCAACGAGCGTATTTCTTAAATCTCAAAAGAAAGCGAGTTACGAAAAATAGTGTTATCCATAACATAATATTTTTTTAAATTTTGATTAGGATGTGACTATTTGACTTGGAATTAAAAGTATGAAAACGTCCTAACCAGGTGAATTAGGTGATATTTATTTTACATTAAAAAAATGACTGTAATAGTCATACCATTTCAATTCAAATATCTCCAATACATACATCTATGCTATGAATGTATCGTTAGAGTCATATTTCGTAATTTTGGTTGTCAAAAAAATGGAAAATTGTAATCATCTTTCTTTTCGAGAATAATTCCTTGAATTTGTTCAAAAGTAGAAGAAAGTAAACTGTAATCTCGGATTCAGAGAATGACCATCGAGCGACATCGAGGCAGCAGCTCAATCTGCGTATCTACAATTATTCTTAAGAAGTCGAGGAATAAGTATGATTTGTTCTGTGCAAAATTCTGTTTATAGTGCAAATGATAAAAGATTACTCATTTCAAGGAAAAAGTTTTGCTGACGTATTTTCAGGTAAAAACAGGAAAAAAGAATTTGACCTTGTGGAGCTCATATTCAATGTTAAGAGCAGTGTGCACAATGTGCTTGAAGAATTATACGGACATCAAGAAGAATATAAATTAACTGGCCTTTTTGAAATGACATTCTGAATTCTGAAGTTTTTGGTAAAGAAAACATTTCACATTTTCTGGAAGTTTTCGATGAGCAAGATTTAATGAATAAGGTAGCATTGATCGTTGGAGTGTTTAGAGCTTCACGAAATGGTGAATTAACTTTTCTTCGCCTAGAAAATATAGCGTTTCAAGCGAAATTTGTTGAAGTAACAATAAAACAAAAGTATGTCGAGAATTTGCTATAACAACTGGAGCTTCTGACAATATAAATTGCAAATGGTTGAAAAAATCCGTTAATCTAAGGCCATCATATCTAAAGCAAACCAGATTTTTCGTAAAATATCAAATGGGAGATGTAGATAACACTGGTCAACAGTGGTTTTGGTGCCGAAGATTTTGGAGGTGATTTCATATGAATTTGATGCCCTGAATTCAAATATGCTCTTAGTTCTTGCCTGTCAGCTCGAATTTTCAAGATATCAACATTTTTGTGAATTATACATTACACTATTCTAAAAGAAAAACCATGGTTTAAAGATGCAAATTAATAAAGGAATTTTTATTATATTACACAGATATTACAGATATTATTCATTATATACTATAGAAAACAGAAAAAGTCATCATTTAAACCAATTACTCACTAAAGATTTCGGAAACTTTTTTGCGTGACATTTTTGAATGTATTTTAGAACAATGCCGTTTAAAAGACCAGCAGTAATCTGTCATCATGTGAGTTTCCCATCTTCCTTGTTAGCGATCCTCCATACATTTGATATCTTGGTGAAATCTTTCACCTTGCTCCTCACTAATGTCGCCTAAATTATCAGGAAAACGTTCTAAGTGGCTGTGTAAATAATGCACCTTGATGCTCATGTTACACCCAAGTGATCTGAAATTATTCAGCATCTCATTGACTAATTCAACATAGTTTTCAGCTTCGTGTTTACCCAGAAAATTTTGAACAACTGAAACAAATGAATTCCAGGCATTTTGTTCAATCTCAATCATTGAATTTAAGAAGTCAGGGTCTTTAAACAGCTGTCTTATTTGTGGGCCATCAAATATTCCTGCTTTAATTTTTTCCTTACTCAGCTGATGCATTTTTTTCCTATATATGTAAAGCATGATCCATTCTTATCAAGAGCCTTTACAAACTGCTTCATTAGACCCAGCTTGATATGCAGGGGAGGAAACATGATTTTCTCTCGCGGATCTAAAGGATCATTGATGATATTCTTTCCCCACCGTCCATGTTTTCTCTTCTAGGTCTAGGCCACTCTTTTCTAACCCAGTGTTGCGTTTTGTTTCTGCTATCCCAGAGGCACAAGAAACAAGGATACTTGGTGTGGCCACTTTGCTGTCCAAGGTGAAAGTTTACCATTTTTAAGTCTACACAAATCACCCATTGGTGTTCATGATACTTTAGTTTTTCCAAAACCAAAGCTATGTTGTCATATTGCTCTTTCATTTTCGTTGAGTGAGCAATTGGTATTGAGCCATATTTGTTCCCATTATGTGGAAGAACACATTTCAAACTTCGTTTTGAGCTGTCAATAAATAGGCGACAATCATCCGGAAAATGTTCAGGAAGACCCATTTTTACCAGGAGTTCTCTAATAGCATGGCAAAATACAAGATTTTGTTCTTCAGAGAAAAAAGGTAGCAGATCTTTCTGCCTTGTGCGATAAAATGTAATTTTCGTTCCTGGTTCAAGTAAATTTTTTTCCATCAACCTGAAAGCTAGTAATTCAGAAGCTTTTTTTGATAGGTTGAGATCTTTAGTGAGGTCATTATACTCATCTTGGTTGAAACATTGGGGAATTGATGACATCGTTTCAAAATCACTGTCACCTTCAGTAGTGTAAGAATTCTGATCAGAGAGACATGTGTCCTCACAGAGTTCTGGTAACTGCTGAAAAGTTGGAATTGGCACTTCTTCTGAGTGAGGGATAGGGCGTCTTGCAGAGACTAAATCTGCATAAGTCCACTTGTTACTGTTATTTCGATTGATTCCAGTAATATTTACTAGGCAGAAATAACAGTCATCGAAGTAATTTTTTGGTTCTCTCCAACCCATTGGTACTCCGAATTTCAGACTTTTATTTTTATTTATTATTATTATTATTTATTTTCTATAAATCTAGAGCTGATACAAAAAAAAAACATATGTAGATTCAGCATTAAAAATATAGTTAAAGTCAGCTCAAAAATTCTAGGCACCAAAAATTTTTTTTTTGTAGACAGGCCTGTGAATTAATTAACACATTTCAAAAGTTGCTGGAAATTATCGCTCAGTTTCTATCGTTGGCAAATCCTTCTTTGTATACTGCTTACGGCTTCTGGAGCTGATTTGCTGTAAATCAAACGCCATGGAGGATAGAAGTCTAATACGGTTGCTGAAGGTTACGCGGGGAATTCCATAATCAATAAAAAAATTGAGACAAACCTTGGGAAAATTTCATGAACAAAGCCCAAATTAATGCTATAGACAAAAAACCTAGTTGTCTGCTGAGGTCGATTACACTTATTGTTCAAATTGTATAATTTATAGTTATGAATAATTTTCACGTAGAAGTATTAAAGTTACCTAATAATAAATTATTGATCTTCATAATTTATAGTACATCAATTTTAATGACTTATAGATAGAGAAATAGATAGTTCAAATAGTTTAGCCTCATAATGATACTGTATTTCGATTATATCACCAGTTGCGAAATATCGGGTTTTCCAATGGGGACTTGACAACTTTGAATTTAATTTGTGAAAGCACCCTTACACCAATCATCGAACTATCAACGACAGTTTATTCAGTAAGTGAACATTTTCATCATGGTGAAGTACACAAACGAACAACGTTTGCAAGTTATAAAAATTCACTACCGAAGTTCGGAGTCGGTGACCGCAACTTTATGAGTCTTAACTCCAATTTTCGTTCGTAATTCGCGCTCTAATAGACAGGCAATCACAAATTTGGTGCAAAAATTTGAGTCTACATTGGATGTTGTCGTGCCAGTGAGACAAAGGACCGGTCGCAGTAACGAAAACATCGCTGCCGTTCGGACCTCCGTAGCCGACGGCCCAAATCAGTCAATTCCTCGGCGTTCTAAAGAATTGGGTATCCGTCAGACCACTCTATTGCAAATTTTGCTTAAGGATCTTGGTTTACACCCGTACAAGATCAAGCTGACTCTAGAATTGAAGCCGTTGGATAATTTAAAGCGACGTACGTTCTCCGATTGGGTTTTAGAAAAGCTCATGGTTTTCATCGAAAAATCATGTTCAGCGATGAAGCTCATTTTTGGCTCAATGGCTTTGTCAAAAAGCAAAATATGCGTTATTGGGCAGGCAGCAATTCACACGTGATTCACGAGACTCAATTGCATCCCCAAAAAATCACGGTTTGGTGCGGTCTTCACGCCGGCGGCATCATTTGACCGTAGTTTTTCAATGGCGATCGCTACCGCGCCATGATAACGAATTTTTTGGACCAATTGCAAGGTAGGGTTGAGCATTTTTTATTTGAGCGGATGTAGCTACTCAATAAAAAGTCTCAATGAGCCGTTATGTGGCTTGATGGATTAGTAATTTATCCCTTAGCAAAAGTGTCCATAGTATATTTTTTGTAACAAGTCGAATTTAAGAGTTACCGCTGTTTAAATGCAGAAAGTCAAGTATGCTCTATGTACCCCATAGATGAGGTAAGTTGAGCAAGGGTATGGGGCAAGTTGAGCACTAAGAATGTCTAACCAAACCATGAGTTCAGTGTTGACTAGAGAAGTAAAATAAGTATGTGTTTGCCGATTAGTTCTTTATTTATAGTATTTTAGTGACAGAACAACAAAACTTAATAATTTTCTTTTACTGTTTAACCAAAACTAGAATCAACAAAACATTAACGTATCTTAAGATAAAACTCAGCATCAGAAACTTAATGGTCATCAATGAAATTAAATTTATATATTCTTAGTGACAGAGAAACAAAACATCAACGTATCTTAAGATTAACTTCAGGATTAGATTCAGTCTTTTTGTTTAAAATCAGACTTGAATATCTGTGTAGGAGAAAATACTTGTCTCGGTGTTGCATAGCCCATGGATGAATCACCACCTTCATTTAATTTCTTCAAAAATTTTGTCAAAGTCATCCGTTTGATACCAAATTCTTTAGCAGCGGCATTAACACTTTTTCCTTCATCCTTAACAGCCTTTGCAGCATTTTTTAAATCTTCAGTAGTGTAAGAACATCTTGTAGTCTTCCTCTTGTAAGTCCGCATCCTAAAAAAAAATAAAACATTAATTACTTTACTTGTTTGAGTCGTGGGGTAAGTTGAGCAACTATAGCTCAACTAACCCCAATCCGGAATTTTAAAACCAAAGTGAGGTCATAAAAAATCGTAAGAATTATACCCAGAAGCTCTCTACATATCAAAAGTACAATAATTATCTGGAAGATTAACACTTACCTGATTGAAAATAGACAACAATTGATTGATATAGACGAAAACTTGCGATAGACAACTTTTTTACTTTTTGCGAACAAACTGAACAAAACGCACGGGCGCTTCACTCGTTCGTCCAGCCGCCACTAGTGATCACGTGGTGATTACCTCTCCCGCGACTCCTTCTTTCCACCATACGATGCCAATGCGTATAGTGAATAGTTTGCGAGATATTTCGATTGCCCAACTTGCCCCTATGCCCAACTAGCCCCGCCCTACCCTATGGACTTGGCCAACATGTGGTTTCAACAGGACGGTGCCACTAGCCACACAGTACACGTAACAATCGCTTTATTGAAGCAGACATTTGGTGAGCGTGTAATTTCGAGAAACGGCTCCGTCGATTGGCCGCCTCGTTCGTGCGATTTGACCTCTCTGGACTATTTTCTTTGGGGCTACGACAAGTCACTGATCTATGCCAACAAGCCGACGACATTGCAAGAGCTCAAAGACAACATTGAATGCGAAATAGCGGCCATATGAACGAAGTCGAGTTCCATTCATAAATGTTATGTTTGTACTTCAAGCCCATAATAAAGTTTTTGAAATATTTCAAATGGTTTGTGTTTTACTTAGATTCAAAGTTGTCGAATCCCTATTGGAAAACCCATTATGAGTTAGACGCATCAAAATGTCGATCACTTTTGAAAAGTGTCCCTTTATTTGTCAATGTTAGAAAAAATTAGTTTCACCAAACTAAATTGTTTCTCACAAATCGACTAATAATATCAATTATCATGTTTTACATTGAGAAAACCCTAAATAATCTGACTGATATAACGAATTATGGTTTCGATTATTAAACATCTTGGAACAGAAACGTCTGATTCACAATTGATGCGTCCGGTTTTCTTGCCCAATAACAAACAGAGTCGGGAATGATTGAGAAATCATTGCGTATTCATAAAAATAAAACATTCGCTGTTTATTTGATCTAGAAATAGCCGATTTATAATTAGCAAACTGAATATTAGCATAATGAATGAAGAAAATAGGTTAAAAGCCGACATAAGAAGGAAGTTTTTCACTACACTTCCATGCGATAGTTTCGAAATGTAATTTGTGGTTCCTGAGTTACAATCAATTTATGAAAATCCACAAATTATGTCGGATATCAATAGTCTTGACAATGATATTCACCAATGAACAACGTCAAACCACAGAAATGAAATGAGAATTAAATGAAATCTTGTATTGCCTCCAAGATATTGAACTTGTTCTTTCGCATCTTTGTATCTTGCTTTCTAGTTGCCCTAAACAATTCCTATTGAAAACATAAAACCGTCCTTAATTAAATACATCGACATCTTCTTAAAAAGTTGTTTTAATTGTTCGAAACTTGAATATTATTGCTTAATTTTTCCTTCCACTTCTGTAATTTTTTGCCTCAATTATTGTTCGCTGTAGCTTTCCATCGCGTTCACCAGCTTTTTTGTAAAATCTCCACATAAAAGTATATTGTAATAATCAGTCATTCTTCAGCAATTTGTATTTTTAATTCATTACCAAAAACAGCTAATTTTCAACCGGTTATCTTTTTTATTTTTGCTCACATTCTAGATTTCAGTGCTGAAACTGAAATAATTATCATGAAAGTACAAATGCTATATGTACAGGTTGGAATAAAGTTTAGCACCAAGTTAATATATTTAAGAGGGAATGGACGATAATTTTGAAATTTGGCAGCTGAGTATAATGGACCACAACGCATTTGATGAGCATATTTTCATTAATGGAGGTGTAAGGGGTAGAAGCAAGAAGGGCAATGTGCTAACCCAAATGTCAACCTCACCTGCTCGTGCGATGACATATCATCCGGTGCACCCTGCATGCTAACCAACGAGGCTCTGGCGACCGAGTCACGGCGGTATAACCGTTTAACGGAATCAAGGAAATGTGATTTTTTAGCCCACTCGCCAACACGCAGGGCAAGCGTGACGTTTCAATTGCCAAATCTTCCTACTTTCTAGATATGCTGAAGTTTAAAACATAGGATGGTCCCCAGGTGAGTAGAGTCAAAGATTTAGAATCTCACACTGTAAATAGAGTCAGCTCCACGGAATCTGGGGGGAGCAAAAATTCAGTCAAATCTTTGAATAACAGACCCCTATTTGTTCCAACATATAACATTCGAACAATGAGAACTGTTGAACACTTGGTAGAACTTGAAGAAGAGTTGAAAGATATCAAGTGGGGCGTCATAGGTATATGCGAGACCCGTTTACCTGGCCAAAAAGTGACCACATTAAGATCAGGACATATTTTGTTCCAAAATAACAGCGACACAAATCATCATCTTGGAGGGGTCGCATTTCTAATAAATAAAAACATCAAACATCTAGTTACAGGCTATCAAACTATATCTGATTGTGTTATATACATAAGTCTGGCACTCAATAAAAGATACACCCTGCAAATAATTCATGTCTACACACCAACAAGTTCGTCGGAGGATGAGGAGGTGGAGCAGGTATACGAAGATGTATCCAGGGCAGTAAAGAGTCCTAGCTAAGGAAAATCTTTATTGCCTGAACACATTTTTTCGGAAGCCAACTCAGAGGAAGTGGACCTGGAGGAGCCCAGGTAGTGATGTGAAGAACGAAATTGATTTTATGATATCTAATACAAGGACAATATGTAGAGATGTCTCGGTGTTGAATAGAGTACACACAGGAAGTGACCACAGGTTTGTGAGGGCCCATTTCACTTTCGATCTCCATGAAGAAAGAAATAAAATCTTCAGAAAACCAATTCATGCTACTGCACAGCTGCTTGAAGCAAATAGAGAGAAATATGAAAAGGAATTGGAGACTAGATTACGACCTGTCAACTGTGATAATGATTTGAACATTGAACATAGATCAGATAGTTGAGAAAATTCAAGCTAGTATTCATACCAGCGTCAAAAAGATATGCGCTAGAAACAAGACCCCACCCAATAAATTGTCTGCTCACAATTTAAAACTCATGGATGAGCGAAGAAACCTACAAAGACATACAGAACACTACAAAGAACTACAAAAAACCATCAAAAAACACATATGGAAAGATATAAGAACGGAAAACACCAAACTAATAAAGGATACAATTGAGCAAAATGGTAGCAGGAAAGTGTTGCACTCGAGACTCTCAAAAAGAAAAACTCTATTAGTCAAATTAGAAAACGAAGACAATATAATCGTAATAAAGAAAAAAGACATATTGAATACTTAGACAAATTTTACACCGCATTATATTCGTCAATGCAGACAATACCGAAAAACAGAATCCCAAAAGTTATAAATGTTGGCTCAGAAGATTTACCAGATATTACAAATGAAGAACTAAGAAAAGCTTTAAAACAAATGAAAAACTGTAAATCTCGGGGGGTAGCTAGAATAACAGCTGAAATGTTGAAGTTTGGTGGACCGGTATTGGAGGAGTGTATCAGAGGACTTTTTGATAGATGTCTTCGGGAGGGCACAATTCCCGGAGGTCATATTATTGTTCAAAAAAGGAGACTCCACCAACATTGAGAACTATAGGCCAATAAGTTTGCTATCCCACCTATACAAACTTTTCACTAAGGTTATAACCAACATGTTGAGAAGTGATGAAATACGGAGAAGAACTAAGGTGAAGGATATAATCGAGAAAATTGCAGAGCTGAAGTGGCAGTGGGCAGGCCATGTGGCAAGGGTGATGGATGAGAGATGGACGCTAAGAGTGTTGAGGTGGAGGCCGAGAGAAACAAAACGAAGTGTCGGCAGACCTCCCTTGCGGTGGTCAGATGACATAAAGAGGGTAGCGGGCGTGAACTGGTATCAGAGGACACATTTCAGAGAGCATTGGAGGGAGTTAGGAAAGGCCTATGTCCAGGAGTGGACGAAAAGGGGCTGAAGATGATGATTTTCATTAATGAGATACTTCCGGTTTAACCGGAAATGACCATTTTTTTTAATTAAATGGGACACCTTGTATATTTCTCCAAATTCTGAAAGAGTATTTTGCGAACGGCTAATGAACATTTGTAATGATTTGCTTTCAATGTTATGTTTTCTGATGAGGCAACTTTTTGTTTGAATGGAACGATTAACCGCCATAACTCAAGATATTGGTCAACTGAGAATCCTCATTGGATTGATGAAGCACAAACCCAGTGACCAGAAAAGTTGAATGTTTGGATGGGAATTGTACAAAATAGGCAACGATTTATTTATTTGAATGGATTTTTCCCAAATGCACAGAAAGACATATGGGCAGATCCGAAACAAGGTAAACTTTCAGAATCCTCAAAAATATACAGGGTGTCCCATTCAAATAAAAAATTGTTGTCATTTCCGGTTAAACCGGAAGTATCTCATTAATGAAAATATGCTCATCAGATGCATTGTGGTCCATTACACTCAGCTGCCAAATTTCAAAAATATCGCCCGTTTCGTTTAAAAGATATTAATTTGGTGTCAAACTTTATTCCAACCCTGTATAGAAGTTTTACAGAAATTTCAGTTTAATTTATATAATTTTATTTATGCCATAACAATGATAAAAAGAGGTAGATAGAACCACTGAAACACGCTTCCATCGTGTTTAATGCGTTTTAGTCTATCCACCTTGGATGGTCAATTGCAATAAAAATTAGCTAACATAATATTTTACGATTTTGGTAGTTTAGAAGCATGCAGAGTTTTAAACTTAGCCAGAAGCTAAGAAAGCTCCTTTATGCGCGCTTATTCCAGCTCAAAACTGAACACAAGATGTCCAGAAAGGGTATCGGGTATTTGTAAGTTCAATAAAACAAAAATATTTGTGAGCAATAAAAAAATGTATCATTTATTTTTACCATATGAATTGGAAAATCCTTCGGAAAAGATGATGTTATCCAAATGATGGCCGTTGCCATTGCACTTTTCTAAATGGGAACGAAGATTGGCGATAACACATTGACGCATAGCTATTGATATTGTTGCCATTTCTGACCTGATGTTTTGCTTCAACTCAGTTGAATTCGTCGGATTATTTTGAAAAACCATACTTTTAAAATATCCCCATGCAAAATAGTCAAGCAGGCTGAGGTCAGGGCTGCTAGAAGGCCAGTTGGTGTTACCCCTTCGTAAAATGACTTTATTAAGGGTATAATTCATTAACAACTTCCATTGAATCATTTAAGGCCCCATCTTGCTGAAACCACGTTCTTGAGTTGGAACCTGCGAACTCCTTCAACTCTGGGACCAAAAAATTTCGCAATAACGGTCACTATTCACATAAATTGCTCGCCCTCGTTGATTTTCATGAAAATAAGGACAATTATGCCTTTAGCAGACATACCTACCCAAACCACGTCCCTTGGGCTATGCAGGGGTAGTTCATGCTTTCATCTCGAACTCTGCAGTACCCAGTATCGATAATTCTGCTTATCAATATGACCATCCAGGTCAAAATTTGTTTCGTAACTAAACAGTATGTTATTGAAGTTGTATATCCGATAAATATGTTATTTGGAAGATGTTTAAACCAGGTGGAAACGAATAGGTTTTCCGAATTTCGGGGAAATGGCAATTCCAGAAAATTGAATTGAATTAATTTTGTATACTCGATTTCTTGTAAGTTTTTCATCAGAGATCCACCAAGTTTAGGAAGTACATCAAGGTTATTCATAGCCAGGACATCCTTGAATTATAGCATTGTACAATGTACATCTCATTTTGAGAAGATAGGTTTCTTCAATAAATAAAAACGTTTAGTGATTAGGAATTTTGAGTTATCGAAGACGGAAACATTCAATAAACGAATTTGTCAAACAGAATTTAGAATTAAAGTTATTTTGGGCATGGCAATGCTCGATCAACGAGTTAATCAATACAGCAACGTTTCTGAAATCCAGCATATATGATTTCGGTAAGATATAAGTTATCAGAATATACATACACTTTCATACCTAATCTACTTCAAAAATTTTTGAGTAATTTGGACTGGAATAAATAAGGTATTTCATATAACAAGAGCTTACTGAAAGGAAAATATATAGAGAGATAAACATTCTCTTGGTTGATTTTAAGAGAATAGAAATTGAGCTTGAAACAAAACTGAAAAAATACTGTGAGTGGTTATTTTTTATTTAGGATATACAGTCTTGCTGCTTCCTGTACATTCATCGCAACTTTGAGTAAGCTGAAGTATTTCAGGAAGCTGATTTATATTTTTCATAAAAACAACATCCAAGACAATCATGTGAAGAAGAAAAGCAAAATGCTTACTACAAAAAAAATTTCTGGTTCCTTAGATATAATGATTTTTCGGTAAATTTTGAACTTTGGAAAAAAAAGTTTCATCGATTTGACTAAAATCAGATGACAAAATCACTGGCTTTTGATGATCAACTCATCACTTCATAAGCTACTCTGATCAATAGGTGTATTTCGAAATATTGAAAACATCCAGTTCAACTCGAGTCACAGACAAAATGAATTACCTTGCGTATGTCTAATGAAATATCCCATACTTTTTTGGCTCATCTCAAAGTGAAAATTATTGATTCCCAAACACAATCTAGGTGCTACGTGTCAACAACTCCATGTCAGAAGAAAATAATCAGATAAGATAATATGATCAACCAAATGTATTTCGAAACATATTTAACAAGAAATGGAAATGCCAAAATATCAAAGGCACGAAACAACAACGAACTTGTGAAAAGGGTAACCAAAAACTAAAAATTACACGGCATAAGTCTTATAAAACATGCTCTATATGATTTCCATCTTGTTCAATATAAAGGGCAATTATATGTTCTGATTTCGTTAAAACGTTAATAAAGATCGAATTGCTGGAGGCGAAAGCCATTTTTATTCTCAATTCTATGTCTTCTATTGGTGGGTGGTGTCGCTTATACAAAATTGTAACCCAACAAAAAGAAATCAACGGGAGTTGAATCGGGGAACCTGGCAGGTTTATTGTGTTCGCCATCTCTGCCAATCCAACTATTTCTGAAATGCATGTCGAGCTATTTTCTCATATCAATTGAAAAATGAGCAGGGAGAACCGTCCATTTGAAACTATAAATTTTGTTGATCATTGAGTGGAAAAAGCTAGAGGAGTAACCACAACATTCTAGACAAAAAATCAAGAAATTTCGTTCCAATGAATGTCCATCGAATAGGTAGCGTCCAATAACATAATTCTCAATGATATCTCCCCAAACAATAATACTCCATCACTGTTGGCTGTCTGAAGTCCGAAATGAATGTATATTTTCAGTGTCATATTAATGGAAGTTGTGCTTATTAACTAATCCATCACTGTGAATAAATTTTGTTAGTACTGGTTGGCAGACAGCAAAATACTCATTTCATTTTCGCTATTACTTCGTTTATTCATTTTCTCATACGCAACACTTCAACGAATGTTCCATAAGAAAAAACATAATCGAGATGCGCCATTCTTGTTTGAACCACCTTGGGTTTTTTAGAAAATAATTCCTTTTTGTAGCCCTTATTGAAATACATGATAAGGTGGGTGGACCATGGAAGGCCACTCTAACGAGTAAACGCTTTTTATTCGTTTATTAACTATTTAAATGAAGAAAACAAATTATCAAATAATAGTTTGTTTTCTTGTGTACCATATAAATCACTTTTTTTAACCTAGCTTTAATCAGTATTCATTAAACTTAAGTTTTATTAAGCTCTTCCAAATGGCCTTGCAAGGAACACGGCTCCACAAAAGGCCAATATTATACATCAGTCGTTCAACTTAAAAATAGAGTTGTAACAATTAATATATTCGCTTTTACTAAAACTACATAATAAGCTCTTTCATTTAAGCAAAACATTAAATGCTCAATATACAGGGTGAGTCTTTGACCACTGCGTTAATTTTAAACATATGTTCTTGAGATCAAAAGAAACACTTTTTCCATTACGGTTTTTCTATATTCAGCTGCGTTGAAAAGTTATAACCATTTTAAGTTTTCACATTGGGCAAATACCCTCTGTAGTCCAGTTAAGTTTGAATGAAAAATACCTTCCACAGCATCCACTATTGAATCTGAATTGTTTAAAAACATTATTTTCTATTTAAAAATGATTGACTCACTCATGTTTCATCCGATGAGGTCCATATCCAGAAGAAAGATACAAAATACTAATTTTCTGGTAAAAAAATTCAACACCATGAACATAGATTTTTGTTGTTCTACTATATTTTCTTTCTACTTCAAGATTATGAACCATGCCTTTCTAGTGAGAAATTCCAAAAAACCTCAGAATTATTGGGTGTTATCATCATTTGTAATTTTCTTCTTAAAATTTCCAAATCATGATAACCATCATTTCTATGAAACTTCCAAGGCAAGAAGTTGTCACTGTGCTTTTTTTCACTCAAAGCCAGAAAAAATCATCTATGATTTTCCAAACACTGATATTTCTGAAGTTTCTTCTCCTTGACAGAGACCAGTGAACAGGAATTTTCTGTACTGAATCCCAATAACAATTTACCTGGATAGATTACAAGTATTTCCAGATTTAGGTGTGCAATTATACTTTCTTGAAGAAATACCTAAATTTGATTTTGAATAATCAACTAGGTGTTCTTTGATAAAAATTTTTGTTAAATCATTAATATGAAACTATTCTGTTTAGACTATAATTACTGATTACTGATTTGTATAATCAGAGTATGTTTTAATTACGTAAACAAGAACACAAATATTGAATAATGGTTATTCATAGATTATGTCAAATTTTAATACCTTACCATAGAATATTAATTTATTACCGAACCCCAGGAGAGAAAATATTAATACTTGCAATTTTTTTAAATGAAAGATAATATCTGTAACTATTATTGATCTTTAGTTATAATTTTCCTCAGAATAATTAGAGTGAATTATTATCACATTAAAATATTATAACGTCTCTGTGGTGGGTAGTTCCAAATAAAAAAGTGTTCTGTGGTTCCTCGTTGTTTTGATTCTGTTTGAAACTGTCAATAGTTATTCGTATCTTCAAAAAAAGTTGAAAATCTTCTAGGATAATACCTGATAGTTTTAAATTATTCAATTCAGTATGAAATGATTATGGTTAGAAATTGCATTCTATTCTAATCTTTCTTGTTTATGATCTTATAGCTTCCAGATTCAATATTGATTGAATTTAAATTAACCATGCATCATAACAAACATTCAGAAATATGAAAACTAAGTCAAATTCTATTATCTCTTTAGTTTGTGAACAAGGTTGAATCGGTGTATGAAATAAAGATAATAAAGGTATAAAACAAATCTAGGAGTCTGGGTTCGAAGTTTTTAAAACTCATATGAGCTCAATTTGCAGCATTCCTATGTTAGAATAGATATAATTTGATGAACCCTGAAAGCCTGAAGCTATAAAAACCAGCTCTTCATAAAGACAAGTCTTCAATTTAACAGGTCCTGACAGAAAATACTTTACCTATTTCAACGGTCAAAATATACCGAAGAGTGACGGAAAACTTTATTTATTATGGAATATTATCCTGGATTAAATATTAAACAAGGTGCTAGACATCATTAACAATGAATACAGCAAATGGCAATTTAGATTTTGTGGTGAATGTAAGACAAACATTGCTCAGTGATTAATTTCATCTATAGTGTTTAGTGGTGGAACCATAGACTGGAGAGATTTCCCCAACCTTTTGTAGAAATATTTAATAAAGACATAAAATATGGCAACATTGAACAAATCTGATTATTGAATCATTTCAGCACAGAGTTGGATTTGGGAAAATCAGAAAATTTGGACAAAATTATATCGATTCAATTCCTTTCAACTTCAAATATCTCAAGAATGGTGCAATTTAGGAGAAAAGATGAGGAATGATTTTATATGCAAAAAAGACTAATGATTCCAGGAAGTACGAGATACGGACCTTTAGTTCAAGCGATATTTGTTTTTCATGTGATTTAACCAGTCTGTAGAGTAGTAGTGAGAAACCCACAAGAAATGGAATAAATCTAATGATGCCAAAATATGCATGACTGTTATCAAAAACCTTCTACAAGAGATCATTTCAATTGATAATGTCGTTTGAATATTACAGGTGAAAATGCAATTTTTATGAAATTTCAACACCCTATATCTTTTGAACGGGGCCAAATTTGGAAAAATGTTATAGGAAGAAAATGTTTCTTTTGGCGTCAAGAATCTATGGTTAAAATTAACGCAGTGGTCAAAGACTCACCCTGTATATTCTTTTTAAACTTTGATATGATATGTCGTTAGAACGAATTCGGAATATAACGTAATTCTACGTCCCGTTAGTGATGGGACATCCTGTATATTCGATTACTCTTAATGTATTGTCGGAATTCAACGCATATGCAATGCATATATAGAGGATATCGATAAGTTGCATTTTTAGAATTTCATCACCGTAGCATTTAATCACAAATGAGGTAGAGGAGTTGGATCTTCCGCAGTGTCCTTAGGTACAATCGCAGATCACTCAGACCTAAAAGATAACAGGAGGTCCACATGCCGAGAAGTTGATACTACCGACATTTGAAGTTGACAAGTGGCACCACCTGAACGTCATTTCATGTCCGATCTTCCCATGGCAACTGTTCCTAAGGAAATCAGTTTATGATGCGGAATCGAGTGCAGTTTAACGATTATATTGCGGAATGGAAGTAATAAAATCCGTTTTCATCTATATGGAGCATGGGATAAGCGTGCTGGATCTACATACAATGGATCGCAACTCCTCGCGGTGTACATTTTTCACGATTTCATGCCTGTCCCCGAGGCTTCCCATTTCAGCGACTCCTTTATCAATTGTATATGTGGTCCGTACATGTGTTTATGTGGGGATGTAAGAATGGGGCCGTGTGAGTCGCCGCCACAATGGGAGCAGATAGCGCTTGGACATCAATCTCGGCCAGAGGGGCCGACGACAGCTAGATACAAATTTTAGACGTAGTTATACAGATTCGTATTCTAGATTTTTATGTCGATTTGACCATTTTTCATTGAATACTTCAATATCGGATCTGAGTTATAACCGAAGATTTTCCAACACAATAAATCCTATTAATTTTTTTCATAAGATACGATTCACAAACTTCAATATACCTACCATACTGATAGAATTGAATAATAGAAAAAAAAACACATTTTTGTGCTACTGTCAACATGGCATAACTTCAAGAAAATTGGTCCAACAAAAATAAAAAAAAACGAAAATGTAGCTTCAAGTATCTAGTTTGTGGATTAGAACTTAGAAATTCTTGAGCTTTTGAGTAATCTTAGAAATAGCAGCGACAAAAAATATCACAAATTTTTCTAAAATTTTTTTTGTCTACGAGCGTGTAATTTTTTTTTTTCACGAGCAATTTGACGATCGGATACCTTATTTATTCAGCTCTATTTCCTTTTTATAGATCTTGATACGTCTATTTCTAGCCGAGAAATCGGTCTTCAAATGAAAAAGAACCCTTCTTTCTTTGATTACCGATATATCAATGATCGCACGGATAGTTGGACGTGGGTTCCAGAAACTTCAATGAATTTCTTTTAATGCCCTGCCTTTACATTTTCCGAAAAAAAGGTTTTTGCTTTCGTCACATCAATTTGAATAGGCAAAAAAAGGCTATTGGTTGGTTTTTTGGTAGATCAAGCCGGAATAGGAAATATTGTGGATCCAATAATATTAGGTGTGTTTAACAGTCCTATATGTCCGCAAAAACTCTACGCAGAGCCAAATTAACCTCTACTTTTTTGTTTCACTCCTTTGAATTTTTGGAAAAATTATAGTATCGCGTTTTTTGCTCTGAAGAACTCATAATCTTCAACAGAATGAGAAATGAAATCGAGCTTTTTCCACATTCTTACTCCAAAAGAAGGAAAAACCTTTTAAAAAAATTGAAAAAAAAATTTTTGTTGCTAAATCATTTCCAACTTTATTTTCAACTAAAGGGAAATTGAAAATCCAATACCCAATCATTTCTAAAGCCACTATTCTTCCAATCCAGTGCTCAAATTTCGAAGAACTTATCAATAGCCCTTTTTGTTGCATATATAAATTCATGTGACGAAAACAAAAAACGTATTTACTTCCAAAAGCAATGGCCACGCGTTGAAGGATATTTATTGAAGTTTCGAAAACCCTTTTTAAACTTTCTGTGCGATCAGTGGTTGCTGAGATATCCATATTCAAAGAAATAAGGATCCTTTTACATTCGAAAACTGTAATCTCGGCAGAATATAGACGTGTCAAGGTCAAGCTGAATGAACAAGGTATCCGATCCCCTTAGTAGCTGAGTGAAACAAAAATTTTTCCATGCTCGTAGACCAAATAAAAAAATTTTTTAATTCAGAAAATATTTTTGACGGTGGTATTCGAAGACTTTCAAAAGCGACTGACTCTTCAAAATTTCAAATTTCTAATCCGAAAACTAGACACTTGGAGCTAAAATTTCCTTTTTTCAATAAGTTGTATTACTATTTCTCTCAGAGTTATGTCCCGTTGAAAATTGTCCAAATATTTGAATTTTTTTTAATCCTTTTATTTTTTCAGTAGTGTATTACCTTTCGATTTTTACCATTTATTATGGATGAAGAGAAATATTCAATTTGATGTTTATTCTGTGATCTTCTGTGACTTAATCACATAAATAAACTACTATATCTTCTCGAGAGGTTCTTCTACGGATATGATGTTTCAGAATATGCAAGATATCAATAATAATGTTAAAAATAATATTAATTTTTGTTGAGTTCCGACGAGTTTCTTATGAGATATCAAATTATGTTTTAAATAGATTTAGTGTGTAGGTATGTACAGGGTGGCCATTTGAAAACGAAACAGACGAGATTACAGATGAAATAAAATTTTTCGATAGAAATGCTCGGACAGGTCTATTTCTGTTTCGAGGGGGACAACTTAGGATGTAGGTTACGGACGCATAGCGCTTCAACCCTTGCTACTACAACCCTCACCCCCAAATTTTGAAAAGGGAAGATGGGGTGAGTGATACCTCATTTGAAAGGTATTTTTATACTGATTTCAGCACAGTAATGGTTTTTTCATTTTATGCATTAGTTCTCGAAATATTCTTAACTAAGTATTTGAAAATGAAGCGGTGTTTTCATGGCACTTGTAGTGTTTTTTTGTGAAAAATTGACATTTTGAGCTTCAAAACAACCATGACTTTGGCTTCTTTCCTCCAATCCACTGACATAGAAATCTTTAATCAAGATGTCGAACAAACAAATAGTATTGCGAAGGAGCTCAATCTTGCTGAAACTCAATCTAAACTTGCAGTATTTCCAATAACATGCGGTAACACTTGATCGATAGAAATCTCCAAAAAATCCAAATACGTACATATCTCTAATCAGATTACCAGGTAAGAAAATCAAATCATTAATGATGCCACAGAAATATTCCAGTCCCAATTCGTGAAACGATTTCCGACTTAATTATGAAGTGTTTTCTCAGTTGGCTTCAATATGTTTTCATTTTGTTGATTATTGAATTTCATAAAAATCAGTATCAATAATTTTTTATTTATTACGAACAGATCATTAAGTTGGCTTACTGGTTCTCTTAGTTTCTACTCAACAACCAGAAAAACTCAATGTTTGGGCCGGAATATTTGGTGACAACATTGTCAGCCCTTTGTTTATATCTGGTAATCTTACTGGAGATATGTATTTGGACTTATTGGAAAATCACATTGATCCAATCTTGACGGAAATTATTGAAAACAATGCTGGAAATTATGTGGAAGATCAGATTGCGTTTCAGCAAGATGGAGCTCCTCCACACTACGCCTTACCAGTTCGAGAATATCTGGATCAAAGATTTCCAAATCGGTGGATTGGAAGAAGGGGTCCCACTGAATGGCCAGCCAGATCGCCAGATCTGTCACCACTAGATTTCTTTCTTTGGGGCCACTTGAAGAGTAAAATTTACTCTACACAGCCCGATCCCATAGAAGATTTAAGAAGACGTATGATGAACGAATGTCGTCAAATCACTACAGAAATGCTGCAAAATGTGCGCCATCGTTTCGAACAAAACTTATTTCATTGTATGGAAGCTAATGGTGAACAATTTGAATATTTAATTAATTGATGTGAGTTTCTGATGAATTATTACTTTGGAAAGTCTTATTTTTCAGATCAATACTTCAAATCGTTGTGATACCGTACAGGTGGAGAATGATTTCAGTGAATAAAACAGCTAGTCGAACATCTGACCCTAGTAGCATTAACACGTACAGTATGACTTCATTTGCCCAGTGGTAGATGTTTTGCAATTTCAAATACAAGTACGGAAATTTTGGTATTTCGGAAGCACTGTTCTTTCAAAAATACATGTCAATATAGACAACTTAAGTATATTAAGCAAATACTTGATAAAGCGTATTACGTTCATATCTAATCCGAATTGTAGAGAATTATATAAAATAGTGAAATGTAAATATGATGAAATACTTGCTGTTGAAAAAATAAATTTTTTGGATAAAAATGTTTGTGTCAATGAATAAATTAGAAACAACTTTGCAAATAATTCGAAATATAACTCCGAAAATGGCAACTCTCCACTCATTGTGAATGAATACTTTGTATAAGCATAGCAGAAAACCTAACAGGTTTCATGCCTAAAATCACCAAGTAGTTGAACTCTGAAGTGAAATATAATATGAAATCATTTTGTATGTCCGATAAAGGTATCTGAATCCGCAATATGAAAAGCAATAAAAGTTTTAAATGAAAAGCATCAACGGGCTACGATGATTTACTAAAAAGAAAGTAAAGAATTTACACAGTACACTTTACAGGATGTCCCGTAACTCAACGTCAAGCGATTACTGGGAGATATGCTAGGTTATACCAGTTCTAGCAAAAATTTTGAAAAATAAAGAAAAATTAAAATAAAAAAAATGAAAGAAATATAAATAAAACAATTGTACCTAACAATGGATTTGTGACTGTAATCAATAGCATGGTTATTTTGAAAAAATTAAAAATAAAAAAATTTAAATAAAATAAAAATAAAACAATCGTACCTAACAATGGATTCGTGACTGTAATGAATAGCATGGTTATAAAGGATTACCTTTGAAAAAATTCACTGCACAATTTGAAAATTTGTGACTACAAAAATATATCTATTACCACTTAACCAAGTGACATAGATTTTCTTTTATTTTTGCTAGAACCTAGCATATTGCCCAGTAAGCGCTTGACGTTGAGTTACGAAAAACCATGTATATGTTAGGCCCGAAGACCGAAAACGCTCAGTGGCCGGAAAAAAAGGGCCACATCGCGTTCTGGCTGCCTTCGAACGCACAGAACGCGTTTTGGCTCTTTTTAAACGCTCGCAACGCGTTCTGGTAATTGTTAAACAGCCGGAACGCGTTTTGTCAATTGTTCAACGCTCACAACGCGTTCTTAATGTTCGACTTGTATTATTTACTGCTTTCTTCCTGCGTAAGATAAAATTTATATTGTCCCTCATAAAACAAAGTTGAAAATTGAAATACAATTCAATTATTGACAACTACAATTGGATACCAAAGATGGGTTTGGTTTTTCTTGCCGAATCATTTCAACAATATTAAATTTCTTATAATTGTTTTTCAGTTCTAGGAAGAAAGTTACACTAATAAACTTATATTGTCGAGCATATAATATATAAATGCATGAATGAAAAAGCGAAAAGTTCTTTATTGAACAAATGAATTTCAATTTATTTTCTACAAATCCAACTTATTGTGGAGAACAAAACAAACTTGAATTTATAACTCTTTTAATTACTTTATTAGAAACAATTCAATTATCGAAAACTACAATTAAATACAAACGACGGGTTTTTCCGATCTTTTTTGTACTTTACATAGGTACGTTACTTATTTTTTATTTGAATGAAATTTCGAATTACATAGTACATTTAAATTGTATCCGTAAAGTATGGAACAAATTCATTTTTAGCTAATCAGATCATTTTAAGAAATAATCCTGAAACACATCGATTTTTATTTTAAGTTACCTTATTTTAAAATAATAATCTAATATACAGCGTGAATGATTTTGACAGTAATGACATCACCGTCATTTTTTTAAATTGAACTATTTTGTCCCCATTTCCGGATTACTTTAGCTGAGCTGATTCCAAAATGTATCACATGTTGATTCCAATAGGTACAACAACCAAAACGCGTTCTGTGCGTTCGAAGACAGCATTACCAGAACGCGATGTGGCCGTTTTTTCCGGCCACTGAGCTGTTTTTTCGGTCTTCGGGCTTAACATATACAAACTGATATATCGTGAGTTACTTCATTAAAGGATATCTCATTTTCTGTACTTCCCAGAGAGCTGAACAAATAGAGGAGAAGATATTACGTATTTTCGATGCTATACCGTTCTCGTGAGTTGTTGGAAGTAGCCTTCATTAAAGAAGACAATCTGATGAGAGAACATGCCAATTTGGAGTCCATTATTCGAATCAAACGTTGATTGGATTTATGACCAGATGTATTAGAGTGAAGCTCCAACATTTTTTCCGGTCGATTATTACGAAGTTTCATCTTGACTTAGCTATTATTATTGATGGGCACAAAGCAAGGGTGAAATCTCAATAATTGGAATGAAATTGATGATTGCTATTTAGATTATCCGGCGAGTTCATGTTTGCAATCGCTTTTATATGTTTGTTTAGAGATACCAATCGGTTCTAGCTTTAGGAAAGAAAAGTTTGCGGAGCACCACCTAATTTTCCAGAGTAAAAATGATATCTGTATGCGATTACGACCTTTCATCTTGCATATGGATATGCAATCTAACTATTTTGGTGTGAAATAAGTAAATGAATTGGGCCTTCATGGACGAGTTCGAATGCAGGTCAGTAATTTCGGCATGTGCATGAAGCCAAATTATGCCAATTTGCATACAAAGCCTTATGTTCGATGCAAATTAGAAATTTCACTTGCTGAAATGGTAATTATTATATTCGTCGCCTACATACTGAAAAAAGTAGAGAAGCACTGACGTGAAGTCGGGAGCCTTTATGCTTGTTCTAAAATATTTTACCGGTCTCTGGAACAGTATGATACTAAAAAAATTGCCGAGATATTTGGACAACCTGTTCTGAAAATATGAAGAGTCAACTCCATCGGAAAAAGAAAATAATAATAATAATATTAATAACAATAATAATAATAATAATAGTGCTTTAAATATTGTCAGCCAAAAGTTCAAAAGATTGAATAATTGAATAATTTGGCGACACAGTTGTATCGGCCAAAAGAAACTCCCATATCTTTTCATAGATTTAATTTACGATGACTGAAATTTCAGAATATGCATATACAGGGTGAGTCTTTGACCACTGCGTTAATTTTAACCATAGGTTCTTGAGATCAAAAGAAACACTTTTTCCATTACGGTTTTTCTATATTCAGCTGCGTTGAAAAGTTGTAAGCATTTTACCCCTCTGTAGTCCAGTTTAGTTTGAATGAAAAATACTTTCCACAGCATCCACTATTGAATCTGAATTGTTTAAAAACATTATTTTCCCTATAAGAAATGTTTCACTCACTCATGTTTCATCCGATTAGGTCCATATCCAGAAGGAAGATACAAAATACTAATTTTCTGGTAGAAAAAATTCAACACCATAAACATATTTTTGCTGTTTACTATAATTTCTTTCTACTTCAAGATTATAAACCATCCCTTCCCAGTGAGAAATTCCCAAAAACCTCAGAATTATTGGATGTTATCATCATACATTTGTAATTTTCTTCTTAAGATTTCCAAATCATGAAAACCATAATTTCTATGAAAACTTCCAAGGCAAGAGGTTGTCACATTGCTTTTTTTTTTTTCACTCAAAGCCAGAAAATATCATCTTTGATTTTCCAAACACTGATATTATTTAAGTTTCTCTCCTTGACAGAGACCAGTGAACAGGTCTATCAGACTTTTAAAAATATGGCAATCTTTTTCGAAATCTTCAACAACAATGAATAATGTCACTACGAATAATTATTTTACATGATGTTACTTTGCTTGATGATTATTGTCTCTACTGAATCCCAATAACAAATTACTTGAATAGATTACAAGTATTCTCAGATTTAGGTGTGCAATTATATTTGCTTGAAGGAATTAGGTTTGATCACCTACATTTGATTCTGAAAAACCTAGTACGAGTTTTTTTGTTAGTAAGAATCTATTCTGTTTAGACTATAATTAATTACTGAACAAATTTTTGGTTTTTATAATCAGAATATCTGTTTTAATTATGTAAACAAAAACAGAAATATTGAATAATGGTTATTCATAGATTATGTCAAATTTTAATACCTTACCATAGAATATTAATTTATTACTGAACCCTAGGAGAGAGAAAAAAAATTAATAATTGCAAAGTTTTTTTAAATGAAAGATAATATCTGTAATCATTATCGATCTTCAGTTATAATTTTTCTCAGAATAACTAGAGTGAATTATTACCATATTGAAATGTTATAATAACGTCCCTGTGGTGGGTTGTTCCCAATAAAATAGTGTTCTGTGGTTCCTTGTTGTTTTGATTCTGTTTGAAACTGTCAACAGTTATTTAAAAATGTGGAAAATATTATAATAAAATAATAATAATAATTTCGATAGTTTGAAATTATTCAATTCAGTATGAAATGATTATGGTCAGAAAATACATTTCTATTCTAATCTTTCTTGTTTATGAACCTATAGCTTCCAGTTCCAATATTGATTGAATTTTAATTAACCATGCATCATAACAAACATTCAGAAATACTAAAACTAAGTCAAATTCTATTATCTCCTAAGTTCGTGTTGGTACCAGGTTGAATCGGTGTATGAAATAAATATGTGAAAAAACTATAAACCTACAAAATATATCAAGGAGACTGGATTCGAAGATTTTAAAACTCATATGATCTTAATTTGAAGCATTCCTATGTTAGAATAGATATAATTCGATGGACCCTGAAAGTCTGAAGCTATAAAGAACCAGCTCTTCATAAAGACAAGTCTTCAATTCAACAGGTCCTGACAGAAAATACATTACCTATTTCAACGGTCATGAGAAAATACCGAAGTACCTATGTTAGTGAAGGAAATCTTTTTCTCTATTTCTTATGGAATATTACTCTGGATTTAATATTAAACAAGGTGCTAGACATCATTAATAATGAATACAGCAAATGGCAATTCAGATTTTGTAGTGAATGTAAGACAAAAATTGTTCAGTGGTTAATTTCATCTATTAGTTTTTAGTGGTGGAACCATAGACTGGAGAGATTTCCCCAACCTTTTGAACAAATATTGAAGAAATATTAATATATTTAATATAGACATAAAATATGGCAACATTGAACAAATCTTGTTATTGAATCATTTCAGCACAGAGTTGGATTTGGGAAAATCAGAAAATTTGGACAAAATTATATCGATTTAATTCCTTTCAACTTCAAATATCTCAAGAATGGTGCAATTTAGGAGGAAAGATGGAGAATGATTTTATCTGCAAAAAAGGCTAATGATTCCAGGAAGTACAAGATACGGACCTTTAGTTCAATGATATTTGTTTTTCATGCAATTCAACCAATCTGTAGAGTAGTATTGAGAAACCCACAAGAAATGGAATGAATCTAAGATGCCAAAATATGCACGACTGTTATCAAAAACCTTCTACAGGAGATCATTTCAATTGATATTGTCGTTTGAATATTACAGGTGAAAATGCAATTTTTTTATGAAATTTCAACACTATATCTTTTGAACGGGGCCAAATTTGGAAAAATGTTATAGGAAGAAAATGTTTCTTTTGACGTAAAGAATCTATGGTAAAATTAACGCAGTGGTCAAAGACTCACCCTGTATAAATAACCTCCATATATAACACAATTTTTTGTCGATATTCGACGAATATTTTATGAATCATCGATGATTTTCGACGGAAAAAGTTTTTTTAAATGTCATAGCCAAGCGATTCTTCAAACTTCGGCATTCTCTCAAAGTAATTCAAACGTTTTCGAATTTATCATCCGATCCATGCAGGTATTTTCAGATGCTGAACTATTCGAACAAATTCGGCTATTCTGAAAACTCTTCGTACTTATGATAGAGAGCATACGGCTCCCAATTAATTGAGGCCATTTTCGGAACAACATTCGAAAATTACAGATATTTAGCCAGAACGATAGCACGCACTTCTAACAGTTTTCAAAACTATTTAAAAAAAAAAATTTGTCTCACTCCGACATTCAATAACCATTGTTCCCTAGAGTTCAACAGAATATGCTCTTATCGAACAGAAGTCATTATGATTCCCAGAGTAATCGTGCTATTCGAGTGAAATAGACATCCACACATAGATTCCTCACGGACTATCTTCACGGTCACGATTCATCTTATTTTTTCTCCCAGTTTGGTACTAACAAGAACAAATAATACTGTTCGTATTATCGATATTGCGATTGCATTAATCGATGCACATGATCAGCCTTCTACGGAGCTGCTTTCCACGACTTGCGATTGTCGAGACCGATGTCACAACTCATCTTCAGGCTGTAGTGCCTTCTTCGTTCGAAGAATTAATATATAGCTGTTGTGATTGCGTTCAGGGCGGAAAGATAACCGGCGATATATTAAGGCATTATGGTGGTACTGAAAGTTGCTGAAGATTTTATATTAACTACGACGAAGAGGTTGCACTCTCTTTCTCTCTCTCATGAAATATTTCTTATAATAAATGTGGAAACAAGCTGATATCTGAAGGAAAGGAATTTTTGATGATGGAACTAGTGGAGAATGATCATTTGAGCACTATCTCTTATTGTTATTCTTGCTACCAATTATTCGATAGTCATCTTCTATTGTTTTCAAATTTTCATTTATGTCAATATCAAGAGAACTTGAAGATCAGAAAATTTTCTATTTATTTTTTTTTTTTAGAGTTTCTTGTGCTTTGATATAAATTTTTTTGTTTAAAATTTCTTGGGTGTATAGCACTTATTCTACTAATAAATGGTAATTGTTAAATTATTATTTTATTTATTTTATTTTTCCAACATATGTTTCGGCGTGTCTACGCCTTTTTCAAGGAATATAATTCAGTCGACAATTTCCTGTAAATTACATAATAATAAATACACAAATATATCAACAAACAACACAAAGCTTTTACGTACTTCATTCAAATCGTCCGTCAAAATATTATTTTCTCCTATAATCAAACTTTAAAAGATCTTCAAATATTAAATATTTTCGTCAGCCATGAGTAAAATAATGTGACGATGATGCGCTGTCACGATTTTGTTTTTCCAACTTCTTATTCCAATTTAATGCTGCGACACCTGTACGAATTAACAAGTGATAATCCCAAATCTGGGTTTGAATTGGTTGTTTTTAATCTAGATGGAGTTGGTAGTGGAAGATTGAAAATTTGTATTTCCTCATTTATGTTATCAGATTGAAATAAATTTGGGCCAAGTTTTTGATGTCTGTTTTATCGTTCATAGCTTCTTTTCCTTTTTTATGTGGATCTTTTCTAGTATGTTTCTAGTTTTGTTGTTTCTTTCTTTTTCCAGGATAGAAAAGTTCTCAAAATCCATTTTATGTTTTTCTGTTTGTTCATGCTTTTTAGTGCGATCATATTTTTGCAAAAATTTGTGCCCATTTATTCTTTCCTTTATATATTGTGTTGTCTGTCCTTTATATACTTTTGGGCAATCCATACAATTTATTCGGTAGACACAATTCGAGATTTTATTATTTTGGATTTTTGATTTTAATTTTGTGTTTATAAATTTCAAATTATTTGTGTTTTTATGTGCTACGTTTATTCCGTAATGCTTCATTGATGCATTTAGTGTTTCTGATAAGCCCTGTATATATGGTAAGGATACATATTTTTATAATACAGAACGAAAAACTAGAAGAACAAAAATATGAAATCAGAAACCCAAAAATATGTATCCTTACCATATATACAGGGCTTATCAATTGTTGCTCTGTTTGGTTTAATAGTGCACATACGCAAAAAAAAATGATACACAATTGAATACATCCATGAAAATAATTACTGGTACCATAAGATCTACACCCGTTCATTGGTTACCAGTTTTGTCTAACATTGTCCCTCCCCATATTCGCAGACAGACTGAATTCTTGGAACAAATATCACTCGTTTCCCAATTTATTCCCAATTATTTCATATATTCCACAAAATAGAATTTCCAGATTGAAATCACGTAAACCATTATGGAAAAGGGAGTATCTTGTTTCTGATCCTTCAGAAAAAATTCCTGGTTTTGATCTTCCAAGAAAAATTTGGACAGTTCTTAATCGTTTGAGAACAGGTCATAATCGTTCCAATAGAATGCTTTTCAGATGGAACTCGGTTCCAAGCGTAAGTTCTGAATGTGGAGAAGCAGAAGCAACAATACCTCATCTCATCAATAGTTGACCCATATATTTTAGGGTTTTAGGTCTATTCATGATGTTTCCGATTCTTCCTTGGAATGGTTTATAAATTTCAAACGAATATTATACGTATTTTTGTTATTCAGTTCTTTTTTCTGGTTTTGTCTTTTTATTTCCAGATTCGATGTGGGCAACTTGAAGAAGTCTCTGTCTCCATCAATAGAAGACCACTCTTGAAGAAAAAAGTCCCTAAAATATATTTCAGCTTATTTTTGTACTTTCACACTTAGGCGGGGAGCCAAGGTTTTTTTCACTGGGGTTTTTTCCCTAGGCTTTTATGTGATACGCCGAATTGTACGGCACTCCGTCACTAACCCCTGCTTTATTGTTTGCTAACTAAATAATGTAAGCCAAAAGTTCAAAAGTTCCATTTTTGGCGCTCTTGTTCACCCGAACAGAGTGCCTATCATTTTGCCCGAATGTCTGTAATTTTGGAATATCGAGCCGAAAATGGTCTCAATCGATTGGGTTCGACTCCCCGATGAAGTATCCGTGGCGAAAGTTGAGTCTGTCCGGCCAGCCGGCCGTATCCTCTCTAGAATCCAAAAGAGATGAGCTAATGTTTTCATATTTTCAGAATAGGTTAATTGTCCAATTATCTCGGTCAAGTTCGTTATTCGGCCAAATCTGTCGGATGGTTCAGTAGTTATGAGTATCTGAAATTCTGTTTCCTCAATAACTACTAGAATATCCATCCGATCAAGTTGATACTTGAAATATTGTTGAGGGAGACTGCAACAAAACTGCTCGCAAAATTTCGCAGAAATCATCACGCTAGAAAATTTTTAAAAAATTCCCAAAAAAAATTTTTTAATCCTCACTATTTCATAAGATATTTTTCGGATTTCAATAAAAATTCGTGGATATATTGAGGTGATCGATATCTTACTCATCCTCAAATTTCATTGTCGTAGCTCTTTTCCATCTAGAGATATGATCATTTTTTTCATTTACTCAAGAGAAAAGAGAAATGACATACGTCCCGATGATTTTTTTTGAACGATGGCCATCACAGATCGATATTCGATTGACAAATGCCGGGCTCATTAATCTGTCAGTTGGCGTAATGTTAATCAAAATTTTTCATACCGGGAAATCATAGAGATAGAATTCAATCTCGGTGGCTGAAATAATATACGTTGCCAAAATTCAGAAAAGCACTGACGTAAGTTTTTAGGAAAAGGGAATTATAGCTTCGAACAAAACTTGGGGAAAATTATGAGTAGTTATTTTTAATTTGAGATATAGGTTTGTTCATTCATTAGGCTTTCATATTTGCATCACATTGTCCCATAATACGGGAAAAGACTATTGTTCACGTGATCAGAGTGCTTATAGATTTGTTATGGTTTGAATAATTACTCGGAAGTAGCTCAACAAGAGCGCCAAAGCACTCTGACCTCACGTCAGTGCTTTCTGAATTTTTGTATAGTATAATTATATATTACAAGACAAAGTATCACCTCAGTATACATTGCTTAGAATACGACCATATCGAGCAAACAATATAACTCGTTTCAAATATAAAACATTTGGTAGCTTTTGTGAGAAACAAGTAGACTATATTGTGAAATCAAACTTCGAACTGAACTGGAAGAAAGAATGAGCACTCCCTTCTAAATGCTGAATGACTCGCAAAGTCAAAGACAAAATTGCCACAGCAATTAAAATAGCTATCTGTCGTGAAAACACGGTCTATGCCGATACGAACAGTTGAGATTGGTACCTTTAATTGAGCCCGGTATCTACACACATGTTTCCGCTGCTCAAAGATCTATGTTAATTCCATCGATTCAATCGGTCCAGTCGTTCTTGAGTAGCGTGTCGTGTTCCCTAATTAAGGAAAACTTGTGTGGCCTTGTCGTCGGTCTCACCTGTGCTCTCATCGTCCCAATAAATCGATTCGTTACTGTTGGATTATTATCAACCGATCATTCAATATTGCATACCTACAACAATTAAATTCCAGCAGTAACCGTTACAGTATTTTGGTTTTTTTTTGTTCTCCGTGGAAGAATCCATCAGTTTCACACCGATTCTCTTATTTCAAATATCCTGAGCGTAAACCGTTTTCACAACATCGAAGAGGAAGGATGTGAAAGGGTCATGCATCTTTTGGATTTCAAAAATATCGTCAGAGGGTGTTTCAAATTTTGTTTTGAAAATTGTGATCTCAAATTGGCCATGGGTTTGATTTTGGGGAAGCGTTGGTATTGAGTGGAGAGGGTAATTGGTTTAATGGAAAGGAAATGCTTTTCATTAGGCAATTTGACAATTCTGTAAATTTTAGAACGAATAAAATAAAAATTATAAATAAATAATTGTAAGCATCAAAAAAATCGTCTACTGTGATCACAAAATGGCTTTTAACTTTTATAGATGTCAAATAGACATTTATGAAAGTTGATGACTTTTGTGAAATCAAAATCTTTTGTAAAAGCTAATTTCACCTTGAGAACGACAGAAGATATCTGTTGAAACGTTGGTTACAAGAAATGGAGGTGGTTATTGTTCAAACAATAATTCTATGCGAGTTCCATCATCATCAATTTCTTGTCAGCAAATATTTTCTGCTTTCAAAAGCTAAACGATAAAAGATGTCTTTCTATATGAGTATCAACACCAAGATATGGATATTGACCAATTAATAAACGAGTTTCATCATCAAAATTTACTCGTCAACAACCAGAAAGTCTTGTTGCTGGGATTATAAAGCTCCTTTCTGGAATCTGTGAGTATTGATTCTCATGAGATTTTTTTATAGCGATTTTTATCAATTATTTATGATTCCATTGATTAAATGCTTGTTTTACACTCGATTGTATTAGCAAGTCCATTTTCGTGAACCTGTAGGTCCTTACCCCCATCCCAGAATATCGAACGAAGAAATCCGCTCCGTCATTCGTGAAAATGGACGTCTTACCATAAAAGAACGACAGAGCACCGTCGGTGGTCATAAAAATAAGGCGAAAAATCGCTAATAAATCGCCATCGTGGTAGTGAAGCGGTAATAATCCGAATTAATCACGTTTCTAAAATTAATGTGGGTTATAATGCTTGTAGAGCGATTAAAAACATATTTATGGTCGATTTTTCACGGGAGGCCAGACGATTCATGGAGCCATCGATGATATATCGACACGAAAATGAGAAATTTATGCTTGGTACAAGGGAAGCATTTTAGTTGCTACAATTTTCAAACTATGCAAACAGGCAAGAATAAAGAAACGTATATCATCTCAACCAGTTTTGTGATTTTGTAGTTCATTTTTTATTGAAGAAGGTATCGAAGCTGGTTGAAAAATACTGGGAAGCAGAGAAGCTGAAGAAGCGATAGGAAAGAATTGGTTGAATATAAAAATCAAACTAAACACGAAGTTCACCAAAAAGTAAATTCATTAGAAGAAACGAAGAAGAAAGCTATTCTTGAATTACAAAAGTGAACAGACAAGAGAGACATACCAACAGTGCGTCAAAGTAACAAACAAGGCCTTGAGAAGAATTCGCCAAACTAATAATGAATACTGACGAAAGTTCAGCAAAGAAATATAAGGTTCGCAAAAAAAGGTTGCAACATCCTAGATTTTTTCAATACAAAAAAATCGTAGTCTAATTTCACCCTATGTTGAGATGTCACTGGCACTCACGTACCTCGTAGGAGAGTTCATGGTCAGAATAAATTCTATGGATAGAATCTGAGAAAGAAAAGAAGAATTTGCCACTCTGTCAAGTGCCCGCGTCGATCTGAGAACAAAAGAAAGAAAGAAAGTAAGATAGTGGAGCTATTAACGGTGGAGTTGTGAGAGAAGTAACAGAGACCCAAGAGAAGTGTTAGTGCCTTTGTGTGAGTTCGAAAACGAAGCCATCTTACATTGAGTGACCCTAGAATATATCTCACAAGTATAATTGAAACTCTTTTAAATGTTATTAGTTGCTTGTCCATTTTATTAACCTTTGTTGATAAATAGCATTGAGAATTGGATTGGTTCAGTAAATTTATTATTTTTCTATTATGTTTGTAAATTAATACTGTTATTATGGAATATTCTTTGGTGTTTGGGCCTTTGTCATTAATGCTGTTGTCTTGTAAATGTAATTCCTTGCTCACATAGAGCTTTGTCTAATTTCATATAACTCTATTTCCTTTGTTCACATAATGCTTTGTCTAATTTCATATAACTCTATTTTCTTTGTTCATATAATGCTTTGTTTGATTCGTATAACTCTATTTTCTTTGTTCACATGATTTCTTCATTCCTATGATGTTTTGTTCACTTTGTATAATTCTACTTTTGCCATAAGAAACAAACTCCTTATAGCATGTGATTCTATCATTTTCGATATCATTGCCCTTGAAGTTCAGGTGTCTACCATAACAATGAATGCCTTATTTTCTGCTTTCTACAATGTGTTACTGGGGTATAACCAATCAATTTTATTTACTGTACCCTACAGTACAATAGGAATTGCCAATCGCTCTGAGGGTCTGGACCTGTGATTAAACAGGAACATATGGAGACCTCCACCAGTGGTAGTACTAGTATGGTTGATATGGAATAATGGATGTAACCAGTATACGTAGCACCATGGGGTTATATCGAAAGTTAACGTTGTTAAGTTACCCTGTTATCAAGTAATCATTATGCATATTTCGTACTGTTGTAATTAGTCATGTAACTGTGTAATGTACTTGCCTTACTATTCATGGTTATTATTGTGTATATTTCGTACTGTGTTAACTTATTCTTCTTACTGTCGTGATGTATCTTCTTGTTGTCGTTATGTATATTTCCTTCGGTTGATTATGTAGATTCTCTGCTTTCATTATTTATATTGCTTATTACCGTTTACCTATATCTTTTCTGTTATTTATGTCCATAATGCATTCTGGTTATTCTGGTCCTTATTATTTACTTATGATGGATATTCTTTCAAAATTTGTTGTTTATTTATGCTATGATCTCGTACTGCTATCTATTTATCTATATGCTCGTATTACATGATATTTCATTTAGGGGTCTCGAGATTGTAGCCCATTCCTATACTGTTGTATGAGATTTCTTAGGTTCCTGGATCGAAGGCCTTGAAGGGCCGGTTCCAACGCATTAAGGCAGGGACCGTTACCATCATGTACTATAAAGCATGAGAGAATATACTTTTTTAATCAACCGCGAAACTTTCTGTCATTTTTTCAAAGCCGCCGCTGGAACTCCATAACCTTCCCCGTATTCCCAATTCCTTAGCTCATACAATATTATAGTTATGGCTCACATACCCTGGGGCCGTGACAATGACGATGGTCATAATTAGTCGGTTACCTATTTGCCATGATTATTATCCTGTTGCATTGAAGTATACATTTGCCATGATTATTATCCTTGTTGTATTATTGAAGTTTACACATTTGCCATGATTATTAATTCTTGTGGTATCATTGCAGTTGCCATATTTACCATGTTTATTATTCTCTTTGTATTATGGAAGTTGCTCTAATTATTATGATTATTATCTGTTAGTATTGTTATAGTTTTCTCAGAATTGTTATGTTTGCCTTTGCTAGCTGTTAATGATTAACCATTTAGTTTTAGTACCCTAACATCACCTAACAGAAGGGGTTTTCTGCCTGAGGCTTTCCCCTATATATTTTTAGATCCTGAATAAAGATTTGATTGTTTGGGTCTAAGTGTTGTGCTTTATTTACCATCTTTGTTTCCCAATTATTTTCACTGATCTCAATTATCACGAACTTGAATTATTACGTAAACATAACGTCCTATCCTTGCTAGACGATCCCATGAAATGGCCAACTCTTTGTAGCTGGAGTTATTCAGACTCCAGTGTCGTAGTTAGTTTGAAAAATAATATTTGTCATCCTTTTCGAAAGAAAAAGTGGCAAATGTTACAGGGTATAGAATATATTGAGAGGTTTGAGAAAATCAAAAAATTAAAGTGAATAAATAAAGAGCATAAACAAAGTTAAGTAAATACAACATTTTCAAGGACTATGATGCTGGTGACATCCCTGAGTGGGGTTTGCAAGCTGATGGTTTCAAGCCACAAGAAAGAGACATCTATAAAGAAATACTCATCTCATTTGAGCAGGTATGCCGTTAGGTGAAAAAATTTAAAAACAGAAAACCTCAGAAGAGATGCAATGCTAGATAAAAAATGGAGGTGAAGCTCAACTGCAAGGAATGACAATACTTCATGAGAATATTGACAGAAGATGAAATACCGAATATAAGTATATCTATAATATAAAAATGAATCGCAAAATGTGTTGGTAAGCGCATAACTTAACAACGCTTGGACCAATTTGGCCAAATCTTTTTTTAAAATGTTCGTTGAAGTTCAAGGATAGTTTTAACGGCGAGAAAAATTAGAATTATTGCTGTAAAAACCCTAAAAATAGTCCTTTTCTTTTTCCCATACAAATGATTTGTAACTAAAACGTAGACAATTTGGGCTTTATTGCTATGGTATATAGTTCATATTAAATTAGTCAATGTGAATTGTGTGGATCCTACAGAGAAGCCTGTCAACGTTTGCAATTGCTTGAAAATGACGCTCATTGGGATCAAACTCTCAATGATGCTGTAATATCATCACACGCTCATCAAATACGAACATTGTTTTCTATAATCATATCTACATGCTTCCCATCAAACCCAACTGATTTGTGGATCAAGTACAAAGATTATATTCTTTTAATATTCATATCATGCGTTGGTGGAACCACATTTTAATTATGGCATATTAAGTTGGTGTGGTTAAACGAACATCTACTGTATAAAATTGGAAGTTATTCAGAAATGGAACATGAAAATGATATTCAGAAGTGGATCATGAAAATTATGATGAAAAATGAATTATGTATACAACTGAGGTACTATACAAGCGATAGAAAGTTTTCCACGTCAACAAAATATATGGAAAATTGCAACCTGATTTCAGCATAAAAAACTGAAAATCAACCCTATGAATAGAAAACAATATGAAATTAAAGGCAAAATTAATACAGGTTCAGAAAACTTTGTGATAACCAGCATTCACATATCTGGCGCCACTCTTATATAACATCCTTCCCTCAGACATCAAAGCAGCAAAGTCTAAGAGAGTATTCTTTGGAAAAGTTAATGGATCCATCCAGTCATGGTATCTTGATTTATGAAAGACCATATTCAATAGAGTCAAATTTATTTAAAATTGTCATATTTATTCAAAATTGTCATATTCATTTAAATTTTTTTTCACTTTTTTCGATTTATGTTATACAGGGTGGCCATTTCAAAACGAAACAGACGGGATTATAGACGAAATAAATTTTTGCGATAGAAATACTCGGACAGGTCGATTTCTTTTTCGAGAGGGACATTTTAAGATGTAGATTACGGACGCATAGCGCTTCAACCCTTGCTACAACAAACCTCACCCCCAAATTTTGAATAGGGAAGATGGGGTGAGTTATACCTCATTTGAAAGGTATTTTTATACTGTATGTATGTAATCTCATCTGTTTCGTTTTCAAATGGCCACCCTGTATGTTATTAGGGTCATTTCTTTCACCATTGACAGATTATTCTTGAATAATGTTTTCGAAAAGTATGCTATTATTTCTCCTCGAACAAGAATGAAATCGCGAAAAGCCCTAATGTTACATCGATGTTTCTGAACAAGGTTTTCAAAATTTCCTCAGTAAATAACGCATTCGAAACACGTACTATGTAGATTTGAAATTTCGCTGGATTTATTCAAATGCTCAACTCATATCAGCACATATGTAAGTAGGTGCTGCCATCCTCACTTGTATTGGATATAACTTTCGTGGAAACCATTTCTGTTTCATTAATCTCGAATGAGAGCATAAGGTGTTATTTCTTCATCATTCGAGCCATTTCGCAATCTGAGAAGATCAAAATATACGCAAGTCGAATGACACATTACAATAGTTGATGGCTGAATAAACAACTTTCTTTTCTTTTCGAGTGGGCGTGAGCCCGGTAAGATTTAAAATTAGATTTATCGACAATAACCCCAAAATAATCATTGGTGGGTTTAGTTGTTCTCTTCGGCTTCGGATATCTGATGTCTTGGTTTCCGCCGAATCGTTTTCATTGACCTTTAAGACTGCGACGTTCCGCAATTTATTTTTGGAAGTTAGTCATGATGTTTAAAGGTGTGTTCTCCCTTCAACAATTGTTAGGTTTCGATTAATGGCTGATAATAAACGTTTACGTCCCACGTAAAACTGAATTCACAGAAACACTTCCATGAGTAAAATCACACCTCTGCATTTTGGTTCAAAATATACAGGTGTCCCATAAGCTTCCAGCGGACATTCTAGACATCATTTCAAATAGCTTCGACCTCCCCAATTTCATATATTGAAATACTTCGTTAAGGAGCTACAGCCCCATGAAGATAAGTGAAATACTTTTTATCTAATAAATAGAATTGCGGTTTACTCGAAGTATGGAAATATTCCATACCGACTGAGAGTCTAAAGAATGATATTATCATACATTACGATATATCACTGTGGGGGCGTCTTCTTGATAAAAACTTCATTAAGTTTTTTGTACGTTTGTTATTTTTTTTTCAATTACTTTGGATTAAGAGGTAAACAAAACGTATGCACATGATTTGTATGATGCATTATTCAAATATCCTATTAGTTTTTAGATTACTAGTAGGCGGGAAGCCACCAATAGTTTCCCGTAAAAACGCATCGAAAAGTTATGATGCACACAAATTGTCCAGAACCGCCAAAGTAACCTATTTACAATAGCAACCATTGTTGAAACCAGTTTAAAAGAACAACAAAAAATTAGATCAAAATCCTAATCAAGAATCGAAAACAATTATAATGACAAGTGAATGAAATTAAATTAAAAAAATATTTGAAGAAATATTTGACATTTATCAAACTTATAGGAATTTTGTGCTCTTGATTAAGTTTTTAATTGATGTACTTGATGTTTCCTTGAACTGCTTAGAAAAATGGTTCAATACGAGTATAACTTTGACGAATACAGAGTAGCTCGTTCAAATTTTTCCGAAGCTCAGCGTATCTATCGAGCGAGATATCATGAATAAGAGTTCACAATCACAAGCAAATAAGTCATCAGTCCGATCGAAAGGGAAAAATGAGAATGATTGGTCCATAGTGGGAAAGGCGACTAATAGCCTTGTAAAAGCTATACCAAGGAATGTGCGTAAGCAAAGTAGAGGGACTCAAGAAAATCGAATAACTGGCTCATCGAATGAAACGAGCACATTAAAAGTAGTTCCTAAGCGATCACATATATATGTTACTAGACTCGGTAGAGAAACAAAAACGTCTGATATTGTAGATCACCTAAAAATGGTTGCTCCTGAGGTTACATGTGAAAAAATGGTCTCCAAAGATCCTGGGGAATATTCATCATTTAAAATATCAGTGAGCGAAGAGAACGTCAAGTCTGCAATGGATCCAGCTAGATGGCCAAAAGGAACATCAATTTCCAAGTTTTTTCAGTGGCTTCAAAAGAAGACAACGGAAAAATAAAAATAAGTCAAACAAATAACTCTAATTGTAAGAACAATTTTCTTTACTTGAATGGTCAGGGTCTCCTACCAAAAATTGATCACATTATGGTTGAATTGCAGCAGATGAACTTGTTCGATGTCATGTGTTTTGCAGAGACATGGTGCACAGACCAGAGTATTGATAGTGCTGTTTTTCCGGGGTTTTACAGGGCTGCTAGTTTCTGTAGGAAGAATACCATCAGAGGTGGTGTGGCAGTCTGGTGCAGAGAGAACATAGTGTCAAAAGAAATCGATTTGTCTCGGTTCTGTGTTGAGAAGGAAATTGAGTTGTGTTGTTTGTTGAAAAATAATGTAAGTGATAATGTAGATACTGTTATTATTGTATGCTATAGATCGCCTAACGGCACTGATGTGAGAAATTTTATAGATGGTATTCAAGATGCTTTGGAATATGTATATAGGACAGCTCGACGACTTATTGTTGTCGGAGATTTTAACATTGATCCTACTAGAGATAGTACTCATTATAGAAACTTGGTAGAGGTTTTCAAAACGTTCGATCTCATGGCTGTTGATTTCGGGCCTACCAGGGGAAATAATAAGTTAGATCATGCTTTTTCTAATTTTAAGCTTGTATTGTATACAAAAGATGTCTGTTTTTCTGATCACAGGGCTATTCTGGGTAGTATTGCCGCTAACTCCGGTGTGAGACCGGTTGAAATGAAAAGAGATTTCAGAAATGCCAATATTGATTATTTTATCGAGTCGTTGAAGGCAGAGCGAATGTTTTTTCCGGATTCGGCATCGTTGGGATGGGATGATTTTTATAAAACTTTCAGGTATCACTTTGAAATTAGTTTTCCAATCAAAAAATTCCATCATAAAACAAAACATAAGAATTGGATAACCGATGAGGTGAGGCGCTCTAGTGAAAACTTGAGAGAACTTTTCAGATTGAAAAGTGTATTTCCTTCTCTCAAAAATGTGTATCGACAGGCTCAGAGAATCCATCTTAACTTGATACTGCGTGCAAAGAAGAATTATTATCAGAGTAGAATAGAAATTTCAGACAACAAAATGAAGTGTGCATGGGGGTTGGTTCGCCAAATGTCTGGAGGTCGGAATAAATGTGGTTATTTGAAAGCAAAAAATCCTTATGATAATGAGATTGTTGATGATCCCGTCAAGGTGGCAAATATTTTTAACGATTTCTTTGTCAGGGCACCACAGGATATCGTTGATGGCATCCCACCCTGAGAAACCTATACGTCGTTTGGATAAGATAGTTTTTTTGAGACCTTATGATTCTGATGAGCTTTTGACTCTTTTGACCAGGAAACTGAAGCGTGGGAAATCGAGCGGCTACGATGACATTCCTGCATTCTTGGTAGCACGGGTCCTTCCTGTGATTGTCGATCCGTTGACTGAATTGGTGAATCATTCTTTGAGTGTTGGATTTTTTCTCGAGAACCTTAAAATCACAAAGATCATTCCCTTGCATAAGAAAGGTGATATTCTTTTGCCCGATAATTATAGGCCAATTGCCCTTTCATCTGTTTTTTCCAAGGTTTTTGAATACTGTTTTTTGAATAGGCTGTCTGATTTTTTTATAAAGAATAAATTGATATCTGCAAATCAGTTTGGATTTATGCCTGGGAGATCAACTTTGGGTGCAGTTATGAGTTTTTTGGAGGTTGTTTATGAACATCTGGAGGATGGTAGATGCTCTGCTGAAGTCTTTTGTGACCTAAGCAGGGCGTTTGACTGCGTTTCCCATAGTGTATTGTTCGAGAAACTGGAGGCTTATGGTGTCAGAGGTGTGGCTCTTGACTGGGTACGAAGTTATTTGAGTGATCGCAGGCAGTATGTGAGCGTTTTTTCTGCAAAGGCAGGCGTTAGGGAGAGTTTTAGATCTGACTATGCCGATGTTAGGTTAGGTGTCCCACAAAGATCTATTGTGGGACCTTTTCTATTTATTATTTATGTGAATGACCTAGGGGATGATCTTCGGGCTCATCTCTCATTGTACGCTGATGACTCTTCATTCATTGTGGCGGGAGAAGGTGATATGCAGGTGTCTCGGATGGGAAGTGCTGAACTGAACAAGATGGTAAATTGGTTCAACTCGAATTCACTTCACCTTAATCTAAATAAAACCAATTTTGTTAGGTTTCATAATCATCAGCTGAGAAGGGATATTAGCATAAATTTTGAGGTTGGAGGCCAGTGCATAAATGGGTGTAGGGAAGTTGTCTTTTTGGGATTGGTCGTTGATGAACATCTGTCGTGGAGGGGGCATTGCGATCGTTTAATCTCTAGATTGAGTTCTGTTGGCTATCTGTTCCGAAATCTTAGAACTGTCTTACTTCAGTCACAGTTGGTTAATGTTCATCAGGCGCTGGTTACGTCAAGGCTCAGGTATGCTATTTGTTTTTGGGGCGGATCGACTGGTGCTAGTGGCGTTTTTAGAGCACAAAAGAAGATAATTCGAATCATGTTATCCTTGAATTACAGGGATTCGTGTAGGATCATTTCAGGTGTATCCATTCAGAGGGCACATATCTAATGTTTTGAGAACATTTTTTGATGAATGTAAAAAGTCCTCGAATTTGTAGTTAAAGATCAACTGTTGGAGTATTTGAATAAAAATAACGTTCTTATTGATGATCAATCGGGTTTTAGAGCCAAACACACTTGTGAAACTGCCATAGTTGGTATTGTACTAGCAGCGTTTATTGATTTTAAAAGAGCAATTGAGACGATTAAAAGGAACCTGTTGTTAAAAAAGTTGAATAAAATAGGAGTTAAAGGTACTGTTTTGTCATGGTTCACTTCATATTTATCTGATCGATCACAAAAAGTGAAATTTCGGTATAAAGTATCTTCTAGTGGAGAAACTATACATGGTGTACCTCAGGGAACAACGCTGGGGCCTATGTTATTTTTGATTTACTTGAATGATATAAAAAAAATTATGTAATTGTAAATTGAGACTTTTCGCTGATGATACCATGATTTACATAGTTGGGAATGACAACGATGTTATGTGTTCGTTATTAAATGAAGATTTTGAATTATTGAATGATTGGTTAGTCGATAACCAGTTGAAAATTAATATCAATAAATCAGGTTATATGATTTTCGATAAAGATTGTGCGTTCAAATCTTTGAACGAAGTTATAATTAGAGTTGATAACCACGTTTTACAGAAACTTCACTCGATCAAATTTGTGGGAGTTATACTTGATGAAAATCTAAATTTTAAACTTTATGCCGATCACTTGACCAAAAAAATTGCACAAAGAATCCAATACATCTCAAGGACAAGTAATAAATTTGACATTAAAATAAGATATTCTTTGTTTAAATCAATTATTCTGCCACATTTGGATTATTGTACCTCCCTTTCATTTGGTTTGAAATCGAATCTCATCAGTAGACTACTAATAGTTCTGAATAGAGGCATGAGAATGGTTTTAAAGCATAATAGAAGAACACCAATCAATGTTGGAGAAACTAAATTTGATGACTGTCAGACAGAGAATCTATTTCAAAACATTGGATCTGATACAGGGTGGCTATTTGAAAACGAAACAGACGAGATTATATACGAAATAAATTTTTTCGATAAAAATGCTCGGACAGGTCGATTTCTGTTTCGAGGGGGACAACTTAAGATGTAGGATACGGATGCATAGCGCTTCAACCCTTGCTACAACAACCCTCACCCCCAAATTTTGAATAGGGAAGATGGGGTGAGTGATACCTCAATTCAAAGGTATCTTTATACTGATTTCAGCACAGTAATAGTTTTTTTCATTTTATGTATTAGTTCTCGAAATATTTTCAACTAAGTATTCAAAAATAAAGTGGTGTTTTCAAGGCACTTGTAATGTTTTGTTGTGAAAAATCGACATTTTGAGCTTCAAAACAACCATGACACATTGATCCAATTTTGACGGAAATTATTGAAAACAATGCTGGAAATTATGTGGAAGATCAGATTGTGTTTCAGCAGGATGGAGCTCCTCCACACTACGTCTTACCAGTTCGAGAATATGTGGATTTCCAAATCAGTGGATTGGAAGAAGGGGTCCCACTTAATGGCCACGCAGATCGCCAGATCTGTCACCACTAGATTTCTTTCTTTGGGGCCACTTGAAGAGTAAAATTTACTCTACACAGCCCGATTCCATAGAAGATTTAAGAAGACGTATAGTGAACGAATGTCGTCAAATCACTCCAGAAATGCTGCAAAATGTGCGCCATCGTTTCGAACAAAACTTATTTCATTGTATGGAAGCTAATGGTGAACAATTTGAATATTTAATTAATTGATGTGAGTTTCTGATAAATTATTTACTTTACTTTGAAAAGTCTTATTTCTTAGATCAATACTTCAAATCGTTCTGATACTGTACAGTTGGAGAATGATTTCAGTGAATAAAACAGCTAGTCGAACATCTGACCCTAGTAGCATTAACACGTACGGTATTTGCCCAGTGGTAGATGTTTTGCAATTTCAAATACAAGTACGGAAATTTTGGTGTTTCGGAAGCACGAAATGTCAATTATTCGCGGAAAATTAATTAAAGTGATGAAATTAACTAACGCATGAATATTTCGAGAACTAATGCATAAATTAAAAAACCAATTACTGTACTGAAATCAGTATAGAAATACCTTTCAAATGAGATATCACTCACCCCATCTTCCTTATCCAAAAATTGGGGGTGGGGGTTGTAGCAGCAAGGGTTGAAGCGCTATGCGTCCGTAACTTACATCTTAAGTTGTCCCCTTCGAAACAGAAATCGACTTGTTCGAGCATTTTTATCGAAAAAACTCATTTCGTCTGTAATATCGTCTGTTTCGTTTTCAAATGGCCACCCTGTATAAAATTGAACATAAAATGGTACCACATTATATATCTGAGAGGATTGAATATGTTTCTCAGATTCATCAGTACCTATGATACCAGGAATCAGAATAGTTTTTATGTCGATATATTCAATACCGAATTAAGGATGGGTTCTACTTTGATTGGAGGTTTCATATACTATCATAGATATAAATGTTAAAGAAATGTAACAAATATTTAAATTTCAGGAAGATGTTGATATTATATATTAAGGACCACTATTTTTGTGAAATTGCTGTTAATTTTGTTGTTTATTGTTATTACTAGTAATTTCTACTAAATAAAAGGATATTATTATTATGTACATAGGCGTTTAGGAGAAGATTGATGTGTTAAGAAACCAAAGATAAATAGTAGAGCATCGAGAAACCGTCGTTCAGTTAAAAACGAAGAAGTCATTTTGCAAGTAGTAGAAAATAATTCAAGAATGAGCAGCAGAAAGATGAGTTCAACCATTCCCAATATTGGTCACGAATGAATTAGAGAAATACGTTTTTACCCGTTTCATTTCTGAAAATTCATCATTCATCAGAACATGATTTATTACCCCACATACAATATTGCGAGTGGTTACAAAACCAAATAATTTTTATTTATTTGGACAAGTCTATTCTTAAAAGTGTAAATAAACCAAAATATCTAAAATGGACAATTCTTGACACTTCTTGAAAGTATCAATGATGAACCTTTATTTATTCTAGAAAACACTGTTTTCTTTGATGAAAGGAGATAATTTTCCATTCTTATCATAACTAACATAAATTTCGAGATTTGTGTATAACACATGTATCGTATTCTATTTCATTTTTTGATTGATTTTTCTGTAGTTTTTTTGATTTGTTTGATGATTTAATAAGAATGGAAAATTCTGTTTTTTCATCAAAGAAAACAGTGTTTTCTAGAATAAATAAAGGTATCATTGATACTTCCAAGAACTATAAGACTATAATTGTCAATTTTAGATATTTTCGTTTATTTACAGTTTTAAGAATAGTTGAATAATTCAAATTATGGGAAGATTTCCATTTCAAGTCAATTTCATTCTTTTATAATGAACTCAATTCTTCATAAAATTATAGAATGCAGTTGTAACTCTCGGTGTCAATTTGTTGAGAAGGATAATACTCTATGCTTATATATATTATATATATTTTTGTGAATTATTCAGTCTTTTGCTGTTCTTATTCTGATTCAATTTTTGGAGTGTTTTGCCCTTGTTATTGTAAGTAGGTTACTTTGGCGCTTCTAGACAATTTGTGTGCATCATAACTTTTCGATGCGTTTCTACCAGAAACCATTAGTTCTAGCGACTTCGACAAAAGATGCCTTCTTAAAGGAAAAAAAAAGAGAAATCGTTTTTTTTTCACCAGAATGTGTAAGGCACAAAAGTTAGAATTGATTTTAATGTCGGAGATCCTGCATGTGGCACCCTCTCTATTAGTAATCTAAAAACTAATAGGATATTCAGTTGCCTTGATAACTCCTTGAATATTCTTCAAATCAAATTGTAACTTAGAAGATGCTTGGATGAGGTTGAAACAAGGCTAGCAAAATTTCCTTGAAATCGACGCTACAGTTTTCCCAAACCAGAAGATATTTTTGTTTCATCCACCAAAGGGCACGGTCTACCAGAAGTTACAAATAATTGAAATAATTAGAAATTGCCAGAAATGACAACCCAAAATCGTGCTCTGAAAAAGTTTGATGTACCGCTTCTTTGGGTCCTTTAGGAATTCCGGAAGATCCAATTTCGAAGAATCGTCGCTTTCGTGTAATTTAGATTTGAATATATAAGGTGTTTCAAAGGATAAGTGCTCACTGGAAGAAAACTATTCCGATGGTTTTCGAATTTTGTTCAGCAACAGTGAAAGGCATTATGTTCTCACCTTTAGTGTCGAAGGGAACCTCCTCACAGTTAGCATCTCTGTCTATAGGACATTTGTAAACCACCCCTCCAGTTCTCACTGGTTGGTATCTTGACTGAGCTTCGGGAGCACCTATCAGAATCCTAGAAAAAAGAAGACATTTATAGATATATGTATATTCGTACCGGTATTATAATCAGTTAATTTGCATATGATGGAAGCAAACTGAAATATTTCCTATTTTCCAAAGAACATTCATTTCACAGATCGCAGTAAGTATAAAATCTTAAACTTGAAATTAAATTTAAATTTTTGTTGAGGAATTTTGAAAATCCATAATTCGGTACAATGTTTCATTCATTTTTCCCAGCTAAGTCCAAAAATATTTCCTATAAGAGAAAGCTATAGGATTTCTGCGATGTAAGTGGAATGAAGATTTATTGAAAAACAGGTATGGCTCAAGAATACCGCTGTCAGGCCCTGAATATAATTTATGGTTTGAATGAACTAAAATATTTTTCTATCTCGTCACGAATCCAACAGATCTCATATTCTTCAAGAGATTGATGGAAATTTTACTGACAATATCATCATTTTTTTGAAGCTATATAATTTAGATAACCACCCAGTGTAACTGGTTAGGTTCCCAACAAATGTGTCCAAATGAATGCATCTCTCCCTTATTTGGTTAACAAGGTGTCATAAAATAGGTAAACAGAAATGTGGGTCAAATGGTTATGGCCTATTATATTCCGAACTCTTAACAAACCTCACTTGTGAGAGGAGAAAATATCACGTTGATTGGACTTGATGACTTGTTCAAGATGCCCATATTACGTTGCATATAATTGGTTGCTTGTCGATAGGAATGATGAAGCATTTATTGATATATATTATATCAATGAACGATGATATAAAGATTTGATGTCGTCATTAATATGAAAAAAGCATTGAATATATTATTGAAAGACGACTTTCTGGGTTATATCATAGACGGTTTTCTACTTATTCTGAAGAATTCATCTACTGACGATGAACTCATGGATAATTCTTGCTAAGAAGGCGGAATCCTCTCAGTGCTCATTAAATATTATACAATTTCAGACTAAGCACCCCCTCTATTTTTTATTCCATAGTGAACGAATGTTCTCGTTTGATGACATCTTTTGTTGTATATTTGAGGTCTAAAGGAGCAACCGCTTAAGAGGCGGCGCTTCAATCGCTCAAAACTGAATATAGCTGAGCACTTTTTGAAATGATTCGCCATGCTACAGATGATTTGTGATATATGAGAACAATACCAGGACACTTCCCGAAACAGATATTTGTTGTCGTTTGTGGTGAATAATCAAGGCTGTTACATAATTCCTCCCCTAATGTTGCAAGAACGAGACCAGAGCTTGTACATGATTTTTCGGTACAACCAGGTGATAACCACCTAACCTGAGCTGCATCTTGCAATATCCAGCAAGCATGTGATTACTATCTAACTTGATTCGCGATTCCTATCTCGGCAGACCAAAGAGCACTTTTCATAGCTGCTGGAAAAGGCATCTAGAATTTCGTTGGAAGTTGCAGATGTGGGAGCGAGTTTTTGACACTCAGCGCCAATTGTCTGCTTTCCCAGGACTCGCTGAGGAAAGCATATATAGTTATATCCACCTCAAAAGAAAACACTAGAGGGCAAGGACTCATGAATGAGCAGGAAGCTTAGACAAGGATAAACACGGCAAGGAGGCTTGTCAACTATGGAACCAAGAATACGTAGAACAAAGGAAAATATAGATAGAAGCCGTTACTGAGGAATTTAGGGGAGGACATATGAAGGCAAGGATATCGTCAAGTGACTAATCACTTCAAATGAGGTTGACTTTCTTACAAAATCTCGACAAATAAAAGGAGAAATATTCAAGAAAACTGTTTCCGATGGCATCAGGTAGGAGAGGTAGAATATATAAGAGATGCCAGAGTTTTTTACAGCGCGAGATCTTGAGATAGCCCAGAAATCAATGAAAACCGGCAAAACCCCAGGCCCCGACGGAATTAAGCTTGAGGCTATCCGAATTGCATGTAAGACTGGTTCAGATGTATGTTCAATAAACTACTGATGAAATGAGATTTTATTTCATATAATGGAAGAGAGAGAGGGTGGCACTCATACTGAAGAAGGGCACGGACCTAAACCAAGCATCCGCATGAAACAATATGTTTCCTGACTACAATAAGGAAACTATAATATGAGAGATTGCTGTTCAACCGATCATAGGAAGAACTGGAAGAGAACATTGTCATCTCGGAAAGGAAAATCCACAACAACGGCAATGCTGGCTCTTCAGAACGTCGTGAAAACTTCGGACAGAAAGTGGTGTATACTGATAACCCTGGATAACCCGGATTTTACACACATAATAAATATCTTAAAGAAAAAAGGAGTGAGCGGATATCTAGTCAGATGCGTTTAAGTATATTTATTCCAGAGGTATATAAAATCGGAGAAAATATCCCATAAATTTACTAGAAAAATTCCACAGGGGTCAATTATGTGCTGACCTGTGAAACGTGAAGTATGATGGAGTCCTGCGGCTGCCATATGAGCAAGTGGTAAAAGTGCCGTCGTACGTAGATGACTTCCTCTTTATCGTGAAGGGAGACAATGGAGAGGAAGTTAATAAAAAGATAGAGGGAGTTACGACTCTGGCCACGAAATAGTATAAATGAAGATTCTTGCAAGTTGGTACACAAAAAAAAAGTGTCGATAGTGAAGGGCCCCAAAAATAATCAAGATTTCAGCGCAAGCATCATAGTGTAGCGTTCAAACCCATTAAAGAGTTGAAATATTTGAGAGAGGAAACTGAGCTTTACAAGGCACATTCAGTGCAGCGTGGAGAAGGCATCCGAAAATCTCGCCGTAGTGTCTCGACTGATACCCAAAGTTGAAAACCCAAGTTAAAAGAAGAGAAGGTTCCGGTGTTGGATCACCAATAGTATCCTACTGTATGATGCTCCCTTATGACGACAGGAACTAAAGGTAAAATCGCAACACAATATCTTTCAGAAGATAAAAAGCCTTCGGAGGACCACATCAGCGTAAAGACAGTGTCGGCGGAGACGTCTCAGGTAGCCACGGATAGTTGCAGAAAAGTGCTTCCCCTATATTATCGGGGGAACACGTCCGGATAATCAACGTATGAGCAGGCATAAAACAATGAGGAGGTCGCAGGAGAGATGAAATATGAACGAACAGACTACCAGGTTGATAGGGGCTATTAGAACATGGATCGAATGTAGCTACAAAACGACCGGCAACTTCTTCACACAATTTTTAACTGAACATGGATCTAATGGCACTTTTACGGAAACGGTAGAAGACTTCACAAAGATAATGGTAGCTGACAAGGAGACCTGGAACGTAATCTTCAAGTAGGTAACGAAAGTAATGAATAAGGAGTTAGAAGACAGGAGACGACAGGGGTAGAGGCACATACTGGGTTACGCACGTGATGTTCAAGCTCAGTAGACCTTTACAGGTAATACAACGGAAAATAAAAGAGTGGTTTATTGGGTGCAAGTCCCACACAAATCTGCAGTACTCACTGAGAATACTATTATCCTATGGCTCGCTGCGGGGAAGGCACAACCTTCCTCCTACCTCAGGGCCTATAAAATAAGGCATGTCGTAAAGACGACCGTTTCATGACGTCGGGGTCGCCAATGTAGATAAGCACATATTGTAACCAAGTGAAAATGGAAGTAAGTGAAAACAGTTTCTCAAATGAAATCTTGGAAATTGTTAGGTATATTGCACAGAATGTCGCTCGTTACACGAACAACTGAGAATTTAATCAATGAAAGAAGATGAATTGTCCTCAAATATAAAACTGTAAAACATTAAATTCCTTAGTTCCTAGTTTTTCTTGAAAAGAAAATACCTGAAGGTTAAAGATTCGTGGGAGCGTTAGTGATATCCTGCATCTCTTGAATGAATCATACAAATTGGCAAGAGTTCAGAGGAATCATTTTATTTTTAGATCGGCGGTGATTCCAGAATCGAATATAGATTTCATGATTGTTGGTCCTTAGTTCGTGACGAAATTCAAACGAATACTGAGAATTCGAGCGGTATTATTATACTGTTTTAGCAAAACTATGGTAAAGCTCTTCAATAAAATATTATTTCTGATATTAGGTTAAATTCTGTTAAGTTTTGACTGTAGCCCCAAATATGAAACTGATAATCGCGACGAAAAATATTGTGAGGATCTGCGGTGAGGTTGCAAACAGGAAATTTCGTGGTTCTTGTACTATTAGAAGACGTTTCATTAAATAATGAGTTGTTTCTCGATGCAGCCAAAAATTTTCATAAAATTATTGATGTCAATGATATATTTTATTTAATACATCTACTAGAATACTTGACAGGACATACAAAATTAGGAATAAAATATCAAGCTATCAATGGAACATTTCAAAAATCGAACATTCTCATTTTGGTGCTAAGTATCAATAATAAAAAGTCTCATAATATTTCCTGAGTACACATCTGTGCTCCTCGTCCGCGAAGGACGTTCGCCTAGTAAAACTGAGCGATCGGTAGAAAAACCCGTTTTTTAGCGATTCCGTCAAGGGACATATCGCATTATCCTTTGGAAATGAAGAAACGTCTCCGATACCTCATAAGGTCGACTAATTGTAAAGTATCATAAGTTCCAGGAGCTCAAAAATAAAAGTAGAATCGCTAAACGTGCGACGAACGTAATTGGGCAATCGAATCGCCATCAATTTGATGTTACCGCCGGTATTTAAAATTCGTCGTGTGAAGTTGAAGAATCGTCGTGGGAATTAAGAGGTTTTTAGACGAAAAATGTCTCAGCAAAATGATTGCAACTCCAAGAAATATTATTGTTGAATCTCTTATTATTTAGATTCTTATGTTGCTTTCTTCAGAGATCTGATTATACAGGGTGCTTCGCGACGATGCCACATTAGATGTTTATGGAAAACTGTTTACAATTTGCCTCTTTCTTACTTCGAATGGTACACCCACCATATAACTGCATATTTAGATAGCTTATTCCGTGACAATTTCAGCAATATGCCATAACTTGGGAAGAAATAAGGACTTGAACAACTTGAATTAATGGAAACTCAACTATTTTCAAATTGCAAGCCATGAAGATAGACTTGAAGTAGACTGTGAATCTGAAATAAGGTATTTATTTCAATCAATAATTATGAGCATCTGAAATTCGGTTTACTAAATAACTCCTAGAATTGAGGGATCATTCATAAACAGTGGTCTATTTATCAAGTAAATATCTAAGCGAAGATATCTCTTCTCAACAAAGGTCTCAAATTCTCCATAGCACCAAAAGCAGTAAAAACGGCACTGAAAAATCAAAATCCTGAGAAAGCTGAAGAATGTATATGGAAAATTAGAACCCTATCAGACAAAAACCACAAAAAACCTTTTTCTAATATAAACAAAGCAGAACAAAGACCTCTGAAAGAACTTAAATCAGATAATTCCATTAAGATACTTTCAACAGACAGAGAAAATACTATTGTCATCATTGATATTGAATTTTATTGACAAACAATTAATGAAATATTAGACACAGGATAATATAAGAACCTGAGAAAAGATCCTACTTCTACAGTTGAAACGAAGAATTATAAAATTTTATAAAAATATAGATGTGACTTTCCTGATCCATATATTTGATCACAAAAATACTCAAAAGTATTGGTTATTCCAAAAAAATATTCGAAAGAGCGAAACGAATAACAGAAAATCAACTTGAACCTATACAACACAAGAAGATATGCGACAAACCATAAAAACGTCATTCATTATGTGAAAGCTTTATCGGAAAAAATAAGAAGAGTTGGAAATAGGTACAACATAACAACCGCCTTCAGAAACAAGATACCATAGGGCTAGTCCAATAAAACCAGATAGCGAGCATCTCTTATATTGGAGAAACAAAGCGCTCCTTGAAGGAGAGAATAGATGATCATCAGAAGCTTTCACAAGTGTTAGACACCGATTGATCCAAGTTGGCCCGACATGCTGTGGATGAAAATCACCTCATAAAATAGAACGAAACATTTATAATATCCAAAGAAGAGAAACCTACAAGAAGAAAGATCAAAGGGGCAGCATTCATGAACATCGCTCTCAATCCCATAAGTGCACCATCAGTTTTCGTAAGTTTGCAGACCAATTATTCGATGTAACTTGAATAAATCTCCAAACCATGGATAAATGATAATTTTTATCCCGTTTTCGTAGTCTGTCTAGTTGACATTTATATAAGTTGAAAAATTTTCTGATTGCCAGCTTTTGTTAAAACTAATCTTGAAAACGACAGAGGATGTCTGTTGAAACGTTGAGATGGAGATCAATAATAGATGATGTTTATTGTCCAAATAATAATTATATAAACTCTACGAATATCCGATAAAGTTGTAACTTGGAAGATGTTCTCATAAAATATTCATCAGATTTTAACAAAAATTCGTGAATATATGGACGTTATTGATATCGCAACATATTCTCAAATTTCACTGTCGTAGCTTTCTATTTCGAGAAGATATAGGGAATTTTTCATTTACTTTGGGTCAGGGAGTCACTGAAGTTCAGTTTATTTGAGGTAAAGACCAAAAATCGAGCTCAGAAAAAGTTCGATGTACCGCTCTAAAGCATTAATAATCCTCCTCAGGGTCTTGTAGAGGATTCAAAAGATTCGATTCCGAAGAATCACTGCGCATCCTGTTGAATATATATGAGGTATTCAAAGGACAGAAGCTGACTGAAAGAATAATATTCTACATTGTTTTCGATGGATCAGATATTCCTACTTTTGGTAGGTTTTCAAGAAAATTGAATTTGAGCTTCGAAAAAACTGAAGGAAATCTGCGAGTGATTATTTTTGATTTAAGAGGTAAGTTTACTCATTCATTGTTACGGCTGTAATACTATCGCACTGTTCCAGCGTGCGGAAAAAACGCGCAAAATTTCATGACCACACATTAGTGCTTTTCTAAATTTTTATTTTTCATTCATTTCCCTAATAATGGAAAGTTTCTCTTTACTTCTATAGTTTCTGAGAGCAAATGAATAAAAAATGTAGAAAAGCACTGACGTAAAGTGATAAGCTTTTGCACGCTTGTTCTAACTACCATTTTTATTCAGGAACCGTGTAAATGAAAAATCCACAAGAATAAATTAATTCTGATTCGAAACTATCCTCTCATCCTTTAGGAAAAAAATAATATCATGGCATTCGTCCTTTTTTGGATTGAATACCTTGCCACCACAAGTTTTGTTGATTTCTCTCTATTCTGAAGCGATTGTGTTCATCTTCTTAATTTCTCATTTATGTATAGTAAACTCTATAACTTAAGTTTCATAGTTTCATGAGTATATTTTTGTATAATAATAATAATAATAATAATAATGCCTTTATTTTCATATCTGACCTATACAATATGATACATTATATCGACCTAGAAGAAAAATGGCGGAGTCCAGGTGAGCCTCCGGAGAGACTCTCTGATCTACTCAATCATGAAACTGAATGTGAAAATTCATAAATAATAACAATAGTGGAGTGAACAAGATGAAATTAGCAAACACTTTTATGAGATATGGGCAGCAAAAAAGAATATATACATACAAAGTCAACTTCCTTTATCACGTAGAGGCACTCGTCGTTAGTGAAGTCTTCAAAACTCCATGAGAAACCCCCTATAACGTTTTCTGAAAGTTGGTCTAGAGAGTCGTGAAAAAGATTCAGGGAGACTATTGTGAAATTTCGCAATGTTGTAGGAAAAACTCCTCTCAAACATTGCCGTTCTGTGAAACGGTGGAATTATTTTTTCCCCTGAATCTGATGTTAAGATTGTGGACATGGGTTCTGAAAACTATTCGCCTGTAGAGGTAAGAGGGGCACTTGAGTAAAATTATATCAGAATCATGCTGTGTGTAGCTTTCTCCTTTCTTCCATAGTGAGCCATCCCTAAGTTTGGGTGTAATCGACTCATACTTTCTCACACCATGAATCAGCCTTAGACAAGAGTTCTGTACACGCTGTATCCTCATTTTATCAGACTGTGGGAGACAATTTCGATAGACCACATCACAGTGATTAAATACTGACAAGACCAAAGAGTCACAGAGAATTACCTTGATCCCTCGAGGAAGCAAATGCCGATTTCTATAAATCAATTTTATCCTTCCATAAGCTTTTTTTATGCATTCTGTCACATGTGAACTGAATCTTAGGGAACTATCAAGAACCAGACCAAGATTCCGCGCTGCGTTCATCACAGGCAGGACCACACCGTCGACCTCCACCTTCACCAAGTCCCTCAGTCCCAACACCTCCTGCTCAGGCCCGACAAGCAGCAAAGTGGACTTATTCGCATTGAGCTGAAGAGAATGTTCAAGAGCCACAGTTCTCAATGCCTCAATTTCCCTACCTAATATGGCTGTGGATTCAGTGACATTATTCCTAGTAAAAGATAAGTATATCTGTGTATCATCGGCATAGAATTGAGATGAACAAATTTTCAATGACTTCGGCAGGCGCAACGAGTATATAGCATATAAAAACGGCGCAGAAACGGAACACCCCGATAGTTATCAGCGAAATCGGACATGAGTGAGTCACTCACCACGCACTGGGACCTACGCGAAAGGAAGTTCGAGAAAAACTGTACAGCTCCATCACTAAGTCCTATGAAGTGAAGAATTGCCAAGATTGGTTGGTGCTGGATTGTGTCGAATGCCTTAGTGAAATCGAGCAAAGCCAAAGCTGTAACCTTACCCTCATCAGCGGCCCGAAATATATCGTCAGTTACATTACTGTGCAGAAGAACACCCATGACCCCTTGTGAACCCTGATTGGGTTTCGGAAAGTATATTGTTGGCTTCCACAAACATCGAAAGTTGTTTATTCACGATCTTCTCCAGCACCTTCGACACACAAGACAATATGCCAATAGGACTTAAGTTCCTATACTCTCTGGAAGAGGCACCATGAGTGCACTCTTCCAACATTTTGGGTAAACAGAATGGCGGATGCAATAATTGATCATATGAGTGAGAAATGGCAGGATAAAAGGACAACAGAGTTGTAATATAAATATATTGATGCCATCCACTCCCTCGGATCGAGATTTTATTGCATACAGTTCTCAAAACCTCAATCTCATCTACCTCCGTAAAGCTGAAAGGAGTAACCACTGCGTCCAATATATTGTCTCTATAAAAGTTCAGTGTAGGAGAGTCTACCACTGACTGAATACCAACGACACCAGTAAAGAAATCATTCAGCTCATTTGGGTTTATCAGATGTTCAATCATATTGGTTGATGAGTTATACAACTGACGGCAGAATGCCTGTCAAGGTTAATGTAGTATGTTCGGAGGGTTCATTTGGGGTCTAGGTGTTGGGGTTCCTCAGGGTCCTGTGTTAGGACCTTTGTTTTTCATTCTGTTTATAAATCATTTATCGGATCGTCTTATTGCTTATTTGATCATACTTTTCGCGGATGATTCGTCAATTTTGGCGACGGCAGGAAGCTTTGAGGTGCTCGCAGATGTGATAGCTGATGAATAAGGCAACATCTAAATAGCAAAAAAGCAACAAAGCAACTGTTGTATGATGAATGTTATTACTCAGTTGCAGAATTCATGAATGATTCAATGTAGGATATGTGATAGGAGATTATTTTATCTTCATCTCTTATATTTCCGTTTGCTGTCCTATCCCATACTTTTTTAGTCTTAAGGCATCAGTAAAGATTATCATTATTATCCTTTATTGGATATTCATAAAAGTCTCTCTGGGGCTTTATATTTCTTTTCGATATCACAATCAGATGATGATAACACAAAAACTCAAATTGACACTAGAAAATTACTATTTGACATATTCGTTTGAATGTTTCAATCATCGAAGTCACAATCTTTCTAGGCTTGTCTATGAAATCAAAATTTCTAATCATTAAACGTTGAAAACGCCAAGGTACTTCAAAAAAAAAATTTAGAAAGCACTGACGTGAGGTCAGATTGCTTTGGCGCTCTTGTTGAGCTACTTGCGAGTAAATATTCAAACCATAACAAATCTATAAGCACTCTGATCACGTGAACAATAGTCTTTTCCCGTACTATGGGACAATATGATGCCAATATGAACGCCTAATGAATGTACAAACCTATATCTCAAATTAAAAATAACTACTCATAATTTTCCCCACGATTGATGATCCTGGCATTTGTCCTTCGAATATCGATCTGTGATGGCCATCGTTCAAAGAAAATCATCGGGACGTAAGTCATGTCTCCTTTCTCTTGAGTAAATGAAAAAAATGATTATATCTTTAGATGAAAGAGAGCTACGACAATGAAATTCGAGGATAAGTAAGATATCGATCACCTCAATATATTCACGAATTTTTATTGAAATCCGAAAAATATCTTATGAGATAGTGAAGATTAAAAATTTTTTTTTGGGAAATTTTTAAAAATTTTCTAGGGTGACGATTTCTGCGAAATTGTGCGAGCTGTTTTGTTGCAGCCTTCCTCAACGATATTTTAAGTATTAACTTGATCGGATGGATATTCTAGTAGTTATTGAGGAAACAAAATTTCAGATGCTCATAACTACCATCCGACGGATTTGGCCCAATAACGAACTTGACCGAGATATTTGGACAATTAACCTATTTTGAAAATATGAAAACTCTAGCTGATTCCTTTTGGATGCTAGAGAGGATACGGCCGGCCGTTCGGCCGGACAGACTCAACTTTCGCCACGGATTCTTCATCGGGGAGTCGAACCCAATCGATTGAGACCATTTTCGGCTCGATATTCCCAAATTACAGACATTCGGGCAAAATGATAGGCACTCTGTTCAGATGAACAAGAGCGCCAAAAAATGGTTTTATGTTGAGTTTGAAGAATTTACTGAATATCTTCAACCTCGTATATGTTCCAAATTTTGTGACCGAACGACGGATAATACACGAAATATCAAGTATTAAGAAAACCAAACAGGAACTTTTCAAAAATTTTATAACCTGTCAATTTCCACGAAATTTCATAAATCAATTAGTTTCAACCACATTCAAATCTCTTCCAACTTTTGATTCTAGGACTTATCGAGGAAACTCAAATGCAGATGCTCATAAGATCTGAACCATAGGATGGATTTGGGCCAATAACAAACTTGAGATATTTTGACAATAAACCTATTCTGAAAATAAGAAAACTCTAGCTCATCATCCCCTTCGGACGATAGAGAGTATATGTCCGGCCGGACGGGCATACTCAAGTCTCATCAGAAAATCAAACCCATAACGGACATTAGGGCGAATGCATAGCACGCCGTTCTACTAGGAACAAGCGCTCGAAAAGAGAAATATATTTTTTTCCACATTGTCAAAAGATTTAACGCAGTTGTTAACCAACATCAAGCACCTGCAATATTCTACGAAATCTTCACAAACAAGATCTAACGATTATCCTTTATATCGCAACTTTTACTTTCTTATACGGCGTGAAATCGAAAGCCTGCTCTGTCCAGTCCAATTCCTCAACAAAAATGTATCTGGTAATATTATTGATACAACCTTGTCGCTTAGCATGCGTTACGTAACCCGCATACATTTCACTTGGTCGCCTGTTAAACATATTAATTGGCTCGTCGTAGGAATCTTCTAGAGCGAACACCTACATCTTTGATCCGCGGATAGGTTGGCGTTCTGGTATTTGGTATTCGGTCAGGATGTTTCTATACGGTTCACAGAACTCCCACACGGTAGCTCAAAAATTTTCTGTGCTCTCCACGAGTATCTCCTTTTATGAAACTAATAATAACAATGTTACTGGTGAAGTAGGAACTGGTGAGTGGGTACTTCGATTTATTATTCCTTTTCGTCGTTCTTGCACATGGACTCAAAGAGCTTCGAGGAGGTTTTGAAGAATTATTCAATGAAATTGAGAGAAGTGTCGATGGAATAAATTTTTCAAGTGTTTCTTCTGAGAATTGTTAGGAGTGACTGATCAGGAATCGACACAAAAGATGTGGGTGTGTAACTCATCTACATATCATTCAGATTTCAAACTCACATAGCCAAGAATACTTATTTATAAATTGGTAATGAATATAAAATCAACATTTAATCTGAAAACTCAGACTTGTCTCCCATTGCTCAGTTCTGAGAGTATAACGAATTATTATATATTAGAATCAACAAAACATTAACGTATTTTTGAGATAAAACTCAGCATCAGAACTTTGAAACTTAATGGTCATCAATGAAATTAAATTTATATATTCTTAGTGACAGAGAAACAAAACTCAATGTAATTTTCTTTGGATAATTAACTAAAAATAGAATAAACAAAACATCCAACGTATCTTAAGATCAACTTCAGGATTAGATTCAGTCTTTTTGTTTAAAATCAGACTTGAATATCTGTGTAGGAGAAAATACTTGTCTCGGTGTTTCATAGCCCATGGATGAATCACCACCTTCATTTAATTTCTTCAAAAATCTTGTCAAAGTCATCCGTTTGATACCAAATTCTTTAGCGGCGGCATTAACACTTTTTCCTTCATCCTTAACAGCCTTTGCAGCATTTTTCAAATCTTCAGTAGTGTAAGAACATCTTGTAGTCTTCCTCTTGTAAGTCCGCATCCTAAAAAAAAATAAAACATTGATTACTTTACTTGTTTGAGTCATCCCTAGGGAATTATAGCTTCGAAAAAACCTTGGGGAAAATTATGAGTATCTAGTTATTTTCAATTTGAGATGTAAGTTTCTTCATTCATTAGGCGTTCATATTTTATCACATTGTCCCATAGTACGGGAAAAGACTATTGTTCACGTGATCAGAGTGCTTATAGATTTGTTATGGTTTGAATATTTACTCGCAAGCAGCTCAACAGCGCCAAAGCAATCTGACCTCACGTCAGTGCTTTCTGAATTTTTTTACAAATGACAGCTAGAAACTAAACTATTATTATGGATGAAGTGGTTCACACTTCAAAATGAAAATTTATGATATTCACTATAAAATTCAGAAAAGCACTGACGTGAGTTCAGGTGCTTTTATGCGCTTGTTTCAAAGTATTTTGCGGTTCACTGAATGAACAAACCTATATCTCAAATTATACAGGGTGAGTCTTTGACCACTGCGTTAATTTTAACCATAGATTCTTGACGTCAAAAGAAACATTTTCTTCCTATAACATTTTTCCAAAATTGGCCCCGTTCAAAAGATATAGGGTGTTGAAATTTCATAAAAGAATTGCATTTTCACCTGTAATATTCAAACGACAATATCAATTGAAATGATCTCTTGTAGAAGGTTTTTGATAACACTCTTACATATTTTGGCATCAATAGATTTATTCCACTTCTTGTGGTCTAAAGGTCCGTATCTCATACTTCCTGGAATCATTAGTCTTTTTGCATATATAATCATTCCTCATCTTTTCTCCTAAATTGCACCATTCTTGAGATATTTGAAGTTGAAAGGAATTGAATCGATATAATTTTGTCCAAATTTTCTGATTTTCCCAAATCCAACTCTGTGCTGAAATTTCTACAAAAGATTGGGGAATCTCTCCAGTCTATGGTTCCACCACTAAACACTATAGATGAAATTAACCACTGAACAATTTTTATCTCACATAAGATGTCTAAAATACTGGTGTGTGCACTTGTCAAATTTTGAATGGAAACATCATTTTACTTTTTGGGACATGGCGACTGTTAAGTTTTATAGTCACATGAGGGAGCCACAAGGCAATTCATTCATAAATTTACATCGCAAACGCTTGACATTTGTTGAAATTTTAAATCAAATTAACCTCAAATATGGAATAAATTTATTTTATTCCCTGAAAAATTAACTAGACAAAAAGAGGAGTATCGCTTCCCAATGGATTTCACCGATTAACTGGCTGTTAAATAAATATTCTTGTGATGCGAGTTCTGATCACGTAATGCTTTCAATTAGTATGGTTTATCCATATTTTTTCTAATACTTTGAAGTATGATCTTTTTCACTAATAGATGGTCTCTTGCTCAAACATAAATGTTTTCAGTATAATTTTATAAAGATTTTACAAGCCTGATTTATGGTAAGTTGATGCTCATTTATGTATGTGTTTTATTAATTTCTGATCTGATCATTTTGGCTAAGCAGGAAAAGGTTTGTAATATCAGTAGGAATGTTTTCTATTGGGCTTGGGAAGGAATGATATGGGAGGTCCGGTTCAAAGTAGTTATTACAGGATGGCATGGGTGATTTGGGAGCTCTCTTTCTGTAATGATGAAAAAATATGTATTCTAATCCTCAAAAAGTTTTAATTCAACATATCAAATAAATAATTTCAATATATATATATATTCTTTTGAACTTTTGGCTCACAATATTTGGTTAGCAAACAATAGCATATATAGCAGTACGGAAAAAACCACAGTAAAAAAACCTGACTCCCGCCTAAGTGTGAAAGTGCAAAAATAAGCTGAAATATAATTGAGGGACTTCATTCTTCAAGAGTGGTCTTCTATTGATGAACACAGAGGCTTCTTCAAATTGTCCACAGTGAATCTGGAAATGAAAACACAAAAGCAGAAAAAAGATCATTTCTACTCACCTTTGGCACACTAAAAGTTCGTGAATTTTCATCCGCAGCACTAGGCTGTCCACATAAAATACAAAAACGCATTATATAAAATAAATAATCACTTTTCACACATTTTTATACAAAAATTCCGAATAACCCAATAAATAATTTATTCTAATCAGAAACTGACATTCAAATAGCTTTGAGTGGCGCTACCTGGCGGAGATAAAATGAAAGAATCCCCATGTCGCCAAACCTGTAAGTCAAAATCGGAGGAGTGCACACACCCGTATTTTAGACATCTTAATCTCACATTCACCACAAAATCTAAATTGCCATTTGCTGTATTCATTGTTACACTGTTTCACTGTTCATTCCATACTTTCCATCTTCGTCTCACCAACTTTATAGCGTCACCACTCCCGAACTTTTTCTGATATAGGTACTTGTTTTTCTGTCCCATACTACGCAACTAGTTATGGCATTCATTTCAATTGGTTTCACCTGTTAAAAAAAATGTCTTCATCTTTGTAAATCCTTCAAAATATATTGGCTTCGATGACGTTGTTATTGATTTCTTCATCACAAGTCTCATGACATTACAAAGACGTGGCTGGTTTATATTGATTACTGTTCAGATTTTGAATGCAGAATAGTAATAGTAATAGAATTTTATTCGTTCGATATTTGAATATGAGGTTATACTCGAGGCAAATTCAGTCATTTTTGAAAATTCAGTTGGATAGTTGACAATATGTCATTAATTCGCCAGCTATTTTGTTTTGCATCTGAAAATTCATTTCGTTGACATCAACGTTTTATACAGCGAATATAACTCTTCCGCTCAATCATATATGGTTTTTGAGAAAATGAATGATTTCTATTAATGCCTATTGGACCGGCATGGCATAGCAATATGTTGAAAAGGAACGATTTGCCTTTGTAATTGTCGTTCCTTTTTGACATACACAGGGTGAGTCTTTGACCACTGCGTTAATTTTAACCATAGATTCTTGACGTCAAAAGAAACATTCTTTCTATAACATTTTTCCAAATTTGGCCTCGTTCAAAAGATATAGGGTGTTGAAATTTCATAAAAAAATTGCATTTTCACCTGTAATATTCAAACGACAATATCAATTGAAATGATCTCTTGTAGAAGGTTTTTGATAACACTCGTGCATATTTTGGCATCAATAGATTTATTCCACTTCTTGTGGGTTTCTCACTACTACTATACAGATTGGTTAAATTGGATGAAAAACAAATATCGCTTGAACTAAAGGTCCGTACCTCGTACTTCCTGGAATCATTAGTCTTTTTTGCATATTTTTTGCACCATTCTTGAGATATTTGAAGTTGAATTGAATCGATATAATTTTGTCCAAATTTTCTGATTTTCCCAAATCCAACTCTGTGCTGAAATATTTCAATAATCAGATTTGTTCAATGTTGCCATATTTTATGTCTTTATTAAATATTTCTACAAAAGGTAGGGGAAATCTCTCCAGTCTATGGTTCCACCACTAAACACTATAGATGAAATTAACCACTGAACAATTTTTGTCTTACATTCACCTCAAAATCTAAATTGCTGTATTCATTGTTAATGATGTCTAGCGCCTTGTTTAATATTTAATCCAAAATAATATTCCATAATAAATAGAGAAAAAGTTTTCCATCACTCTTCGGTATATTTTGACCGTTGAAATAGGTAAAGTATTTTCTGTCAGGACCTGTTAAATTGAAGACTTATCTTTATGAAGAGCTGGTTGTTTATAGCTTCAGGCTTCCACGGTTCATCAAGTTATATCTATTCTAACATAGGAATGCTGCAAATTGAGCTCATATGAACCCAGAATCCTAGATTTGTTTTATACCTTTATTATCTTTATTTCATACACCGATTCAACCTTGTTCACAAACTTAAGAGATAATAGAATTTGACTTAGTTTTAATATTTCTGAATGTTTGTTATGATGCATGGTTAATTAAAATTCAAACAATATTGGATCTGGAAGCTATAAGCTCATAAACAAGAAAGATTAGAATAGAATGCAATTTCTGACCATAATCATTTCATACTGAATTGAATAATTTAAAACTATCGATATTATACCTAAAAAATTTTCCACTTTTTTTTTTTTGAAGATACAAATAACTTTTGACAGTTTCAAACAGAATCAAAACAACAAGGAACCACAGAACACTTTTTATTTGGAACTACCCACCACAGAGACGTTATAATATTTTAATGTGATAATGATTCACTCTAATTATTCTGAGGAAAATTATAACTAAAGATCAATAATAGTTACAGATATTATCTTTCATTTAAAAAAAAACATTGCAAATATTAATTTTTTCTCTGCTGGGGTTCGGTAATAAATTAATATTCTAGGGTAAGGTATTAAAATTTGACATAATCTATGAATAACCATTATTCAATATTTATGTTCTTGTTTACGTAATTAAAACAGACTCTGATTATACAAATCAGTAATCAGTAATTATAGTCTAAACAGAATAGATTCATATTAATGATTTAACAAAAATTTTTTATCAAAGAACACCTAGCTGATTTTTTCAAAATCAAATTTAGGTATTTCTTCAAGAAAGTAAATTGCACACCTAAATCTGGAAACTTGTAATCTATCCAGGTAAATTGTTATTGGGATTCAGTACAGAAAATACCTGTTCACTGGTCTCTGTCAAGGAGAAGAAACTTCAGAAATATCAGTGTTTGGAAAATCATAGATGATTTTTTCTGGCTTTGAGTGAAAAAAAAGCACAGTGACAACCTCTTGCCTTGGAAGTTTCATAGAAATGATGGTTATCATGATTTGGAAATTTTAAGATGAAAATTACAAATGTGTGATGATAACACCCAATAATTCTGAAGTTTTTTGGAATTTCTCACTAGAAAGGCATGGTTTATAATCTTGAAGTAGAAAGAAAATATAGTAGAACAACAAAAATCTATGTTTATGGTGTTGAATTTTTTTTACCAGAAAATAAGTATTTTGTATCTTCCTTCTGGATATGGACCTCATCGGATGAAACATGAGTGAGTGAATCATTTCTTAGAGGGAAAATAATGTTTTTGAACAATTCAAATTCAATAGTGGATCCTGTGGAAAGTATTTTTCATTCAAACTATACTGGACTACAGAGGGTATTTGCCAATGTGAAAACTAAAATTGCTTATAACTTTTCAACGCAGCTGAATATAGAAAAACCGTAATGGAAAAAGTGTTTCTTTTGATCTCAAGAACCTATGGTTAAAATTAACGCAGTGGTCAAAGACTCACCCTGTATATTAACAACCCACAGTTTTCCAAATATGCGGTTCTCTTCTCATAAAAAACAACCAAATGTAAATTTGTCATCTTCTTCAAATACAAGTCAGAATCTGATATATTTCTTGAAATAAGCCATTGTCCTTTGAAATATCTTATATATTCAAGTTTAGATTACCAAAAGCGATAATTATTAGAAATCGTATTTTCCTCTAGGGTCTAGAGGACCCTGAGGAAGATGAATAATTTCCTCAGAGAACTATATAACAACTCAAAATGAACAAGCACGCAGAAATATCCATCCATTCATATAGTTTATTTTATAAAGTTCTGTGACTCCCTAAAGTAAAAAATCCTACATATTCTCGTGGCTTAACTCTATGATGGTGACATTCAGAAATATGAATAATATTAATAACCTTCAAATATGTACAAATATCTATTCAATTCCGACAAATATCTTATAGGATACCATGTATAAAAAAAATACATTTGGCCATTTGAGTGCCCTTAAAGACACACGTATAAATTCATCCAGGCGGTCAGAGCGTTCACTGTCAAAACACTTGCAGAAGAATAACAAAAGTGCTTATTAAATTATTATGGAAACAATTCATACAAAATATTTAAAATTTTGTTAATCATTATAAGACAAGGTGAAGTACATGTCTGAAATACTTTCAAATTCCCAATGCTCCCAGATGTATCCAAATTCGGCAACAGCTTTGTTATTTCAAATGAGTTATCCTGTATTTGATTTCTTTATGACACACCACAAATAAAATTGAATTAAGTATCTTCACTTAATTTTTTTGACTGTACAGAGATAGTATTCTTATTTAAAAAAACATAACTTTGGGTGCAAAAAGGAGAAGCCACTGGATTTCACGTAAAAAAGTCCCTGTATAGTGATTTTCAGAGCTCTACCATCAGTTTTAGCGATATCGATATCGCCATATTTGCAATTTTCGCTTAGAACTCGAAAACAAAAGAAGGCAGCCAAAAATGAATACTACTCTTGTAGGTTTCTCAAAAAAAGAGTAGAAGAATGTGGTATCTGATTGGCTCTATCATCATCTCTGGTTTAAAAGTTGTAAAATAAGAACATAAAAATATGCCCACCATGTAGAGATGAAGCAAAACAAAATGAAAGAATTGTGTCTTAGTAGTTCTCCTCTACGTGAATTGTATCGATCTGTATTGACCCTATGGAAATTTGCTGAAATTTTACCCACAATAGTAACAATATTTTCAAATCCAGGTTTCAACATGAGATTAACCAGGACTTTAACTGCTGTTTCTGTAAAGAACATTAAAAGATAGATGCGTGAAGTGTTCCAATTCTAATATAAATGTTTATTCAGCAAAAGTATAAAAATATGTGGAAAACCTTTCTCGGAATGTGGAGTAGTTTGGTACTGAAACAACCGTCAAAATGATTGTGAAAACGACAAACTTTCAATGTCTTTATTCAAAAATAACCACTCAGGGTTTTTTTTCAATTTTTTCGAAGTCCATTTGAAAACTCCATTTGAAAATCATTTCGAAATTGATATGTTCTCTTCAGTAGGTTCCTGTTCTTTTAAATATCTTCTACATTCGAATCCATATCAACAAAATATCATCTGCAGCTTAATTTTATCTTTATGGCCATTATTTTTTCGAGAAATTATTGAGCGATCAAATTTTTTGACACTGATAAGAATAAATGATCGTAATACAGGACTTTTACTCATTAGATGTCTCAATATATGGAAAACTCAAAGCTTCTTGTAAAGAGATGTTACGCAGCTTAAATTCAAGGAGGTTCTGAATGTCAATATCCTCGGCATTCGTTCAAAATTTTTTTCGGATATGTTAGGTGATATCAAGTAGAAAAAGTTTTGAGTATTTTTCTTTAATTTCCTAGAAATACGATTACCACATAACGTAACCTCACTCAAACATCTTTCAAGTTACAAATTGATTGGATTTATATTTCAGGAGTTATTGCGGAAACTAAATTACAGATGCTGATAACAGCTGAACTATTGGACGGATTCAGCCCAATAACAAGCTTCACCGAGATATCTGAACAATTAACCTATTCTGAAAATTCTGACTGATTCTTCATCAAGTAGTCGAACCCAATCAATTGATACCCTATTCGAAAATAACAGGCATTTGGGAATAACGATAGCACACTGTTCTACTAGAACAAGCGGGTCAAAATAAAAATATTTATTTAAAAACTCTCTTCTGATCTCTTAACACGATGTCCATTAAATTTCACTCATCTTCTTCTGAATAATGAAGCGAGTTATTAATTCTACGAAAAATTATTTATCTTCATGGTTTATTATTTCAATAGAAAAAACCTTCAATATTATCATCGGTGGTCAACACTATGTCATGCGATTTTGAACCAACGAGGAATTTTCTTGCGACGTCCGAATAAGTCTTTCGCAGATAGAAATCAAGAATGATGAGAGCATGAAGTGTAAATCGCATCTGACATGGAACAACATATCTCGAGGCGTACTGAAATAAGCTTTAACTAATTCGAGATTTTATCTTCAAGTGCTAGAACAACAAAAATCATGTTCTCAAACATTCCAATCCAAACCAATTCTCCGTTTCCTATAGAACAAGATTTTCACGAACGTAATCCTCTTCATCTTTTCTGTAAAATCTATGATCAGATTACCAACTGCTGATCGTATCTGAACCGCAACGAAACAAATAACAAATTACCATTAAATGCCGTGAAATTAAACCACGTGGTTTTAGCCGATAATCGGGTCATATACGCCTTCGACAGTAAAGTAACGTCAACCCACTTACTCACTTTGTGACGCGAGTATCCTTAAAAGGATATTGGAAATGTACGGACATAATATGACGCCCAATGCTGAATGTCATTGGGATCGCCTTTTTGTGCGTGCTCTTTTGGGTAATATTTGGATTCTCCGAATGTTTACCGGATTTTTCGGATCAAAACGAGGTCATAGATATTAATATCGATTTATGTTGATTATCAATTCGGGTTCGAGATCACAGAATGAGAAGAATATTAATTTTGATAGCGATTAATGCAAGATGATATTTCCAGATGTGAAAGTTTTCATATTTAATAAGAGTTCCCACTTATGAATAAATGAAATTTTAAAGATTTCATATCTTCAGTTCAACTGCAATGATAACTGATATGACGGACCAATTGCCGGAAAAATCTGTGCCACACATAAGTGACTTGCTTCACCAGTTGAGCATTCCTTTTAAGTATTAATTGCTTATATATTCGCCCAAATGTTTGCAACTTATATACCTTAATATAGATTTTTGATGTTCTATGATAATTTCTTTCTACTACAAGATTATAAGCCATCCCCTTGTAATGATAAATTCTTGAAAATCTCAGAATTCCTTAGACATTCGTAATTTTCTCCTGAACATTTTCATACTGAGAACACTTCCAAAGCTTGAGTTTGTCGAATTGCTTTTTCTTGACTTAAAGCCAGAAAAAATGATCTATGCTTTTCCAAACACTGATATTTCTGAAGTTTCTCCTAGATGCTTTCTTGAGTATTGACCTATAAACAGGTGGATGAGATCTTTTGATATTTATTCGATATCATACCCTTAAAATTATGAAAATCCCATATGAAATCTTCAAGAACATTAATTGATGTCAGTGTAAAAATGCATATAAATCATTTAAGAACACTATTTTTGAATCTTCCTTTACCTGATGATCATCTTTTGTTCTGAATTCCAATAACAATTTACTTTGAAAGATTATGAGCATTCACAGATTTAGGTGTACAGTTTTGCTTCTGGAAAACCCACTACGTACTTTTTAATGAAAATTTATGTTATGATGAATCTATTTGGTGTTGATGACGAGATATTGTTGATGATGGAGCTCGTGTTGAATGATTATTTGGGATATTACCATCATCTATTGTGGATGTAATGTTTTCCGACGTTTCGATAGACATCTTCTATCTTTATCAAGGAGGAAAAGTAAAAAACCTTTGAAAATTATCAATTTTCAAAAGTCAATATGACAGAAGTCATGAAAGAAAAATGAACAATGTTATATACTCATCTGTGATATGATGATCTTCTTAAGTTGGATCAACTATCGGCGTCCAAACTTCTGGCAGATCTATAAATGGAGCACTTATGGAATCAGGTGTTCTTTTCATAAATGCTGCTTCTTTGATTTTTTTCTTGCAAGTTTTTCTTCTTTGGATATTATTGATGCTTCATCCCATTTTATACGATGATTCTCATCTACAGCATGTTGGACTAACCTGGATTTGTCGCTGTCTAGTACTCGTAGAAGCTTCTGATGTTCTTTTATTCGTACATTCAGAGGGCGTTTAGTTTCTCCGATGTAAGATCTTCCGCACTCGCAAGGTAATTCATATATGCAGTTCTTTGTCCTTTGTGTCTCATTATTAGGCTCAACTTTTGTAAGTTTAGCTCTGATAGTGTCTTGAGTTTTGAATGCAGTCGTTATGTTGTATCTATTTCCAATTCTTCTCATTTTCTCCGACAAACCTTTTACATAAGGAATTACGATTTTAATGGTCTGATTTATATCTGTTGGTTCAGGTTGACTTTCTCTTGTTCGTTTAGCTTTTTCTAATATCTTTTTGGGGTAGCCATTGCTTCTAAGAGTTTTCGAGATGTTATTTATTTCTTCGTTTTGGTCTTCTTCAGTGCAACAAATATTTATTGCTCTATCAAATAAATTGACTCAAAAATTGGGAGTAGCAAAACGTTTATTTGATAGAGCAATAAATATTTGTTGCACTGAAGAAATAAATAACATCTCGAAAACTCTTAGAAGCAATGGCTACCCCAAAAAGATATTAGAAAAAGCTAAACGAAGAAGAGAAAGTCAACCTGAACCAACAGATATAAATCAGACCATTAAAATCGTAATTCCTTATGTAAAAGGTTTGTCGGAGAAAATGAGAAGAATTGGAAATAGATACAACATAACGACTGCATTCAAAACTCAAGACACTATCAGAGCTAAACTTACAAAAGTTAAGCCTAATAATGAGACACAAAGGACAAAGAACTGCATATATGAATTACCTTGCGAGTGCGGAAGATCTTACATCGGAGAAACTAAACGCCCTCTGAATGTACGAATAAAAGAACATCAGAAGCTTCTACGAGTACTAGACAGCAACAAATCCAGGTTAGTCCAACATGCTGTAGATGAGAATCATCGTATAAAATGGGATGAAGCATCAATAATATCCAAAGAAGAAAAACTTGCAAGAAGAAGAATCAAAGAAGCAGCATTTATGAAAATAACACCAGATTCCATAAGTGCTCCATCTATATCTGCCAGAAGTTTCGACACGCCGATAGTTCGATCCAACTTAAAAAGATCATCATATCACAGATGAGTATATAACATTGTTCATTTTTCTTTCATGACTTCTGTCATATTGACTTTTTGAAAATTGATAATTTTTTACTTTTCCTCCTTGATAAAGATAGAAGATGTCTATCGAAACGTCGGAAAACATTACATCCACAATAGATGATGATAATAGCCCAAATAATCATTCAACATATTTGGTGTTGGTTATAATCAATTCAGTAAACAAAAACACTATTACAAATGAAAAGGTTAGTTCATAGATAAAGTCAAATTTTAATTCCTTACCATAGAAAATTGAATTAATTTATTATAAAACCCCAGGAGAGAAGAAAATTAATGATTGCCAAAATCTCTCAAACCATTAAGTACTGATATTCAATTATAATTGTTTTCAGAATAACCATAGTAAATTATTACCATCCCATATGGAAGATTAAAATTTTGTTATATAAATTTTCGGTAGTTTTCATTTTGATTGACACTTGTTATTTGTAGCGTTCCTCAAAAAATAAATGTTCATAATATTTCAAGTATAATTTCAGTAATTTGAAATTAATGAATTCGATATGCAATGAGAATGGTCAGAAATGCATTCTAATCTTTCTTGTTCTTAAGTTTCAGCTTCCAGTTCCAACATTAATGGAATGGTGCTGAACTGATAGAAATATTATAACAAAATCGAATATTTTTATCTCCTTACTTAGAGGGTCCTAGACATCATCAATAATTATAATGAATACAACAAATGAAAATTTAGATTTTGTGGTGAACGTGAGCCAAAAATTTTTCAGTGATTAATTTCGTCTATAGTGTTTAGTAGTGACAACCATAGACTGAAGATATTTTTCCAACCTTTTGTAATATTTATTCCAAAAGACATGAAGTATGGCAACATTGAACAAATCTGACTATTGGGTCATTTCAGCACAGAATTGGATTTGGGGAAATCAGAAAATTGGACAAAATTTCATTTCAACATGGAATATCTCAAAAATGGTGCAATTCGAGAAAAATTATAAGGAACAATTTTATCTGCTGAAATGAGTAACGATCCGAGTAAATATAAGAAGGTTGAAGTGATATTTGTTTTTTTTCATGCAATTTAACTAATCTGCAGAGTAATAGTGAGATAACCAAGAAAAATGGAATGAATCTGTTGATGATCCTACAAGAGAATATTTCTATTGATATTGTCTTTCGATCAATACAGCGGGTAATGAAGTTTTTTGTATAAAATTTCAACACCCCATATCTTTTGAACAAGGCCAAATTTGAAAAAATGGTGAAGAAAGAAAATATTTCTCTCGACTTCAAGAATTTATGGTTGAAATGAAAGCAATGGTCAAAGACTCATCCTGTATGTGAGCTATAAATTTAATCATAGTTATGATAATCATCATAATACTTGTATTTATATTACAGTTCAAATTTGATGAATGCCACAGCTCGAACCGTCATTTGGCAATTAGGTGAATGTGATCTATTGATTATAAATAAAAATATTAGTTAGAGAATCAAGTGAATATAGAAGTGAAGAGTATTGGTTATGTTCTCTGGTTTCATTATGTGACATTCCTTAGATCTGGGAGATCCGAACAAATATCCTCAGAGCTTTTACTTGAATTAAATCAATTGAAAAATTGCCTGAACTGAAACAAATTTCATGCATATACCTTTTGTAATGATGATTCAATATTTAGTTTATAATGGCTACCCCCTAAAAATATAATAATGCCAAACTTCGTGAAAATCTATTTAAGAAGGACATTGCCATCATTTTATACAGGGCGTTACATGTTCGGGGACGGAGCGAGCTTATTTGAAATTTGAACATTATTACTTTATTAGTTATAATCAACAGAAATGGAATATGGACGGATTTGGCCCAACAACGATTTTGATCAAGATATTTCGACAGTCAAGCTATTCTGAAAATATGAAAACTCTAGAAGATCCCTTTCCTTACATTGGGAGTATACGGCCACACGGTCGGCCAGACTGGAATACTCAAGTTTTACCATATTTTTTTCATCAAGAAGTCACACCCAATCGAGTGAGACCATTTTCGGTTGAATATTCGAGAATTACAGACATTTGGTTGAAACGATAGCACGTGTTTTACTAGAAAAATCACGCTAAAATTCGAGAATATCAAATTTCAAGCCTTTTCTAAAAATATCAATTATCGTTTTTCTAAGTAACATGGACATTGGCTTGCCACCCGATATCGGGCTATAGTCTACAAATCTCTTCCCTAATTTTTCCAAATTCGTCCATGTTTTCTAAAATTTTTTGCAAGAAATACTTGATTTTTCTGGAATCGATCTATCAAATAAAATTAAACGAAATGTTGTTATTGATGAACATGTCTCGCTGACTAAAAGGAATCACAGATTCGAAAAACCAGCTATTTAAAATTGTATTGAATGTTATGGTGCAGTATTGGAATCAAATAATGCAGGATATCCTGAAACTTTTTATAAGAATTGAGGTTGTTGAAATACTGCATTATCTTTATTGAGATTTCACCGAATCATTAATCATAATTTCCTGATCTTACCCCAGATAAACAACATATAAATATCGCATCTCTTAATCTGCTTCCGAAGTCTAAATATGAAATTTATATTCCTACCACGTTGGCGATGAAATGATGCTTGTAGTGTATTATAATGCATGCATACATTTTGATTCAACCTGAATCTAAGATCACCAAAGATCTATGAAAATGAAGACTGAAAATATACATACTAAATCACATAAATTTTATATCTTCTTATTGAATATTCATTGTTCCTATTAATTGGTGAAAAGCGAGAAATGCCATTAAGAATTGAGAAAATATGGGGAGAAATTTCAGGAATATTCGAAAAATGTTATGACCCTACATTTGCGCTGAGAAATTGGGGTTAGTAAGTTCATTCAGCAAGATAATCTTCAGTTCTTGTTCTCTTTTCTAGTTTTAAAACCAGTAGAACAGCGTTGCCCCAATGGCTGTAATTTTCGAATATCGTGCATAAAATTGAATAGATTGATAAAAAAACAACCAAAATGTCACACTCAATGTAAACGAATTTACAAATATATACAGTGCACGTCAAAGTTACGGATTAAGTCAATTTTCTCAGAAGAAAAATATGTGCTAATAAAATCCAGATACAGATAAATTTTTGTTTCACCTATTTTATGCATACCTTTTTCTAGAAGAATTTTTATTGCTCCTCTAACGCAATTTGTTATTATTAAAATTTCCGATCTCATAATTAAGCTCACAACTCCTGAACCATTGGACGGATTTGGCCCAATAACGAGCTTGTCCGAGATATTTGAACAGTTAACCTATTCTGAAATTATAAAAGCTATGGCTGATCTCTTTAGGAAAATAGATAGTATACAATCGGCCGCACGCACATACTTAAGTTCGACCATGTATTCTTCATCAGGAAGTCAAATCCAATCGATTGAGATCATTTTCATCTAGATATCAGAAAACTACAGATATTTGGGCAAAACGATAGCATGCTGTTCTACTAGAAGAAGGGCGCAAAAACGAAAGGATATCAATGTTGTCTCACTTGTTCTAGTTCATAAACACAAATATTTGTAATTTGCGAATATCGACTCGAAAATGATCTTAATTGATTGGGTATGACTTTCTGATGAAGAAATCGGGGTTGAAGATACGTTGAAGTTTTCTTATTTGTAGAACATGTTAGCTCTTCAAATATCTCATTTCAGATTGTTATTGCGCAAAATCCGTCCAGTGGTTCAGAAGAAACCTGAAATTCCTCCTTCAATATCCATTTTAAACATGAAAATCATTTAAATAACGTTGAGAGAAAAGGGTCAGCCAAATTATGTGAAAATCCACAGGCCAGAGAATTTCTTTTCAAATTTGGAAATATATTCTTGGAAATGTTTGATTACCCATAACATATTTGACGCACCTCAACAGGAAATTGTACATTTATATAATGATGTTCAACTTTTCTTTTGAATTCCTTCCTCACACAAGAATATATAGGAGTATGACGCCCGAGATCGAAGAACAGGGAGCTATTTCATTGACTTTATAGTCAATATATACAGTAGGTTCCTAAATTGAACTTACAAACGAAAAGGGGAGATTCCTTAAGTGATTTTAAAAAAAAGTCCCATAAACATGGGGTTGCAAACGTTTCGTTTTCGAGATACAGAGTGATGAAGTTTGAATTTTTTTCAAGTTTTTTTTCTCATAATATCTACACTTCACAAGATATTCAACTGAAATTTGGCGTAGATATTACATTTGAGAGTTCTCACCACGTGAGATGGCAATTTTGATAGATTTTCTACTGGGTGATATTTTTTCTGGAACACTGCCACCTGTTCTTCTGTAGAACTTTTTTTTGGTGAGCAACTGTTAATTTGAAAAAATGTTAGAAGCAGCTTTGTTCTTATACTGAACTTTTCGGTCTCATGTAGTTTTGTCGTATCTACCAACGATTTCGAGAAAAAAAATTTTGAACGATTCTCTCGAAATCCTCGTGAAAATCCAAATTATCATGGGAAGGCCAGTTTGTAAGCTGTGGTCAATGAATTCAGTGTCAGTTTTTATGGAAATTTTCCTGATATGTATCGATGATTCATAAAGATTCGATAAACTCGTATAATCAACACAAAAAATGTATTACAACAAGAAACGCAAAACTAAAAAAAATCATAACAAGAAACCGCAAAGGACTGAACTACAGCAAATGTTGAAAATGTCCTCTCCCAACTGTTATACAAGCTTCTGATCTTCGTCTCATAGACGATCGAACTCTTTCAAACACTCCCTGAATATTCCTAACTGTAACAAATGCGCCTATTATACGATTTCTCAGTTCTTCTACGGTGTTCACGGGTGTCGAGTATACTAGAGATTTCAGGTGGCCCCATTAAAAGAAATCTAAACTATTTAAGTCTGGGGATCTGGCAGGCCATGACTGAGGACCACCCCGTCCAATCCACCTATTTTCATAATTTTCATCCAAATACTCCCTTGCCAAAACTGAAAAATGAGCAGGAGCACCGTCATGCATGAACCACATTTCTCGTCGTAGCATAAGAGGTATATCTTCCAATAACAAGGGCAAATCGTTTTCTAAAAAATGTCTTTATGATTGACCTTGCTCTTGAAAATGGGTTTCTACATATCCATGCGGATTCTCCTCAGCCCATACGTGTTCATTATGAAAATTGATAATTGAAGTCCTTGAGAAGCAGGCTTCATGAATAGAATTTAGCAATCAAAATAAGTATTCATCAATAGTCTACTAAGGTACCACTGACAAAAACTAACCCTCGGATGAAAATCTCGAGACAGAAGAGCTTGCACCCTCTGAATGTGATAAAGATATAGCAGAGAATCCCGCAAGATTCACCAAACAACTTGAAGACGTGCATTCAAAAGTACACTAATTTTTCTTGTACTGGTTCTTGGATGTTGTTCTATTTCGTTCATAACTGCCTCTTCGAGTTGTGGTGTTCTCATACTGGGCGGTCTCCCAGCATTAATTCTTTTCGTGAAAAAAGAATCAGCTTCTGAAAGACGCCTATGAATATCAGAGAACATTCGATGATTTGGTATCACTCTATTGGGATAGCGTTCCATGTAAAGACGCCTAGTTTCTCTTGCATTTCCATTTACAAGACCATACATGAAATGCATATCAGTCATTTCGGAATTTGTGAAATTCGGCATGTTTTGATATTAAAATGTGTAGAGATTCTAATTTCTGATCAAATTATTGTTATGACAGTGTCACGGTTTCAAAATTCCCGCTCCAGTTAGTACCTGCAAACCGAACTGGTGGCGTTAGTCGCAGTAGTTTGCCAGCTTATCTCGTAAGTTTCGATGGACGCCGTTGTCGGTGGTCCTTTTCTGTAATCATGTGACGTAGGTTGTCAATTACATCGTTCTTCCCGCATATTTGGTTGAAATGTCCTGGAGTAATTAATCGCAATTTTACGGATCTGAACAGGATTTTAACTGAAGCCCTGAGAGAAATCTTATCATGTTGGTTTGTTTTGTTTGTTGGTGAGATTTTTGCGCTTTAGCGGAGTGGCGTATTTGTTTGGAAAAACGACGTGGGATTGGTGAGTTAACCTATGTTTGTCACGAGGTATTTTAGATTTTTGTTCGTATTTTAGCATCATTCTGCTTCGAATTGGGAATTATTATTGTACCGTTGCGAGATACCGCAGATTCTGAACTGTCTTTGATGTCTTCGAGCTGTTTGTCTAGGCTGTCTTTCAATTACCGTCGAGCTGCCGTGGGAGCTGTCTTTGGGGACCTCCACCAGATTTCGCCATCTAAGATACCACACCTGTCGTCTACCCAGGGCGCATTACTGTGAGAAATTGTACTACGTTGGCCCAGGAATATATTTGAGCCCAGTTGCCATCTACGAGACTGTGAGAATAATTATGGGTTGAGAAACTATATCCTTTTGTACTTCAGTCAAACCACGACCTAGACTGTTATAGAAGGTTGGTCTGTAGAATTTAGTTGAGATTGATTAGTATCAAAGAGGCCCAATTCAGTGAATACCGTTTAGTACATAAAACCTGACCTATCGAGAAGTTCGCTTAGATATAAGTAAAGAGCTATTTGTAACGATTACCATCGAGGCTCTAAGTATATACCTTGGGGTGATATTACTGTTTGTTTAGTAAGAGATAAAGCATTATATCGAATATTCGGGTTGTGAAGTAAGAACTAGTTAGTGATCTACCTTCTGTAAGATATATCCTCGTTTGAGAGACCTTGTGTATTTCATTTGGGCTCATTATATTATTAAATAATTGCTCTATATTCTTTCTACCAGCCACTACCTCTCGCTTGTGTGATCGGGCTCGTTTGGCATCCTGAGAGTGCGTTCGTTATTTTCTCTCTTTTGCGACCCTGAGATCTTTAGTGTACTTTCCTCTTTTTGGCGCTCTTTTTCACCCGAACAGAGTGCCTATCATTTTGCCCGAATGTCTGTAATTTTGGAATATCGAGCCGAAAATGGTCTCAATCGATTGGGTTCGACTCCCTGATGAAGAATTCGTGGAGAAAGTTGAGTCTGTCCGGCCGTCCGGCCGTATCCTCTCTAGCATCCAAAAGGAATCAGCTAGAGTTTTCAAATTTTCAGAATAGGTCAATTGTCCAAATATCTCGGTCAAGTTCGTTATTGGGCCAAATCCGTCGGATGGTTCAGTAGTTATGAGCATCTGAAATTTTGTTTCCTCAATAACTACTAGAATATCCATCCGATCAAGTTGATACTTGGAATGTTATTGAGGGAGGCTGAAACGAAATGGCTTGCAGAATTTCGCAGAAATCGTCACGCTAGAAAATTTTAAAAAAATTCCCAAAAAAAAAATTTTCAATACCTTATATCTCCTAAGACTTCATTTAGATTTAAATAAAAATCCGTATATATATTGAGGTTACCGATATCTTACTCATCCTCAAATTTCATTGTCGTAGCTGTCCCCCTTCTGAAGATATGATCATTTTTTTCATTTACTCAAGAGAAAAATAGAAATGTCATGTCCGAGCTCTGTCATTGAAAGATCACAGATCGATATTCGTTTGACAACTTGCGGACCTAGATATCAGTGTCAGTTGGCGTAATATCAATCAAAATTTTCATAGAATTCATAGAGGTAGAACTCGATGTCGATGACGTTGTCAAAATTCAGAAAAGCACAGACGTAATATTAATAAAAAAAATTTTTATCATAGAGAAAGAATTTGATGGCGTTGTCAAAACTCAGAAAAGCAATGACGTAAGTTTTTAGGAGAAGCATAGAACAAAATTTGGTGAAAATTATGAGTAGTTATTTTCAAATTGAGATAAAGGTTTGTTTATTCATTAGGCTTTCATATTTACATCACATTGTCCCATAGTACGGAAAAAGACTATTGTTCACCCGATCAGAGAGCTTATAGATTTGTTAAGGTTTGAATATTTGAATAATATAAAGCAATCTGACCTCACGTCAGTGCTTTCTAATTTTTTTTTTCTTTGTATTATCATAAAAGAGAGTGGCGCCCCTTTATAAGTAGTCTCAGCTCTAGAGCTAGCCGAGGAGGTACTTTGTGCACTCTCTGGAGCCGAGTGGGTTTAGTGACAACAGTCATAAAAATCCTAATGAAAGTACATTCAAAAAAATAGCCACAAATGCAACGACCTTCACTTTTTGAAAACACAAACGCTCAATAATTTGATGTGTCAAAACTGGCACTGAATTTATTCACCACAGATTAGAAACTGGCCTTCCAATCATAGTTACGAGAATTTCGAGAGAATCGTTCAAAAATTTTTTTCTCGAAATCGTTGGTAGATACGACAAAACTACATGAGACCGAAAAGTTTAGTATAAGAACAAAGCTTCTTTTTAAATTTTTTCAAATTAACAGTTGCTCACCAAAAAAAAGTTCTGAAGAAGAACAGGTGGCAGTGTTCCAGAAAAAATATCACCCTGTAGATCTTCTATCGAAATTGCTATGTCACGTGGTGAGAACTCTCAAATGTAATATCTATGCCAAATTTCAGTTGAATATCTTGTGAAGTGTAGATACTATGAGAAAAAAACTTGAAAAAAATTCAAACTTCATCACTCTGTATCTCGAAAACGAAACGTTTGCGACCCAATGTTTATGGGACTTTTTTTTCTTGAACTCACTTAAGAAATCTCCTCTTTTCGTTTGTACGTTCAATTTAGGAACACCCTGTATAATATTGATTAGTTCACCACCTTAGAGAATTGCTCATCGTCGCGGACCCTCTATGCAATTTCCAAATCTTCGCTGTTCCAACAGCTTGAAGTAAAGGTTAATACTTTGGGCTAGATTCATACGCAGCTGCAGAAATATCACAAAGATGACTAGTTTCGGCGGAATAAAATCATCAGAAGCTTAAATACTTCCCAGATTGGATTTGTTGATTATTTCACATTCTTAGTTGCGACTATTTCAGAGTCCGGTAAAGACTTCATAACATGAGCGCCAAAGCTTTTGACCTCACAACTGTGCCTTTTTACATGTTCCAAGCTTCTTACTTATTAAGACTAGAAAACGACCCCTCAGGAATCGATCTCCCAAAGTGATTCGCGGAGAACCAAATCAAACAGACAGCGCCCAACAGAGTCAACAACATTCACGATCCACCGTCGATTGCATCAACTTTCGCTCTTGGCCGAGTTAAGCAATTTATTACGACCATAATGCTACACTTGTTTGTCCATCGGTTGGTGGGATGGGAGGAAGGTCGCGAAATTCCTTTTATGGCATCCCATCGATGCCGGACTCTGAGCAAATGTTGACTTACCTGATGATCAAGAGGTATTTTGCCGAAATTCTATATCTGAGTAAATTTTGAAAGATGAGATCACTGATATTAAGAAGATTCCGAGTTTTGGAGCAGTGAGGATGAGTTCAACAAAGAGTATAACACTTCTGATGGAGAAGAAAACAAAACGTTTAAACAATAATTATTGACATCTAATCGGTCATTGAAAGGTTGAAGGCTGATTAATTTCTTATAACGAATAGTTACTGAAGAAAATAAGTACTTTCAGTCATAGAAAGGAACTGTAAAACTAGTAAAATATTTTATTCACTCTGAACTTACTACCTTCGACAAATAAAAGCTCTATTCATTGCTTGCAAACCTACAAATTTATAACCAACTCATAGAATTCATCTCTGGATTCAAGAAGGATATTTCTTCGATATAAATTGTGCCTAATGAAAGAAACAGAAATTACTTTAAAATATTTCGATCCGATTACAGCGAGCTTTTTTTAATTCCAAAAACTAGAGGAACACCGTGCTATCGTTATGTGCATATTTGTGTAATTTTCGAATATGGTGCCAAAAATGGTCTCAGTCGTTTGGGATCGAGTGCCTCATGAGAACCCGCGGTCAAACTTTAGTATTTCTAGTCGACCAGTTGAAAACTTTCGATTTTTCGAAGGAGATGAGATATTGTTTTGATATTTTTGGAATAGGTTTATTACCCAAGTATCTGGGTCAATTTCGTTATTGGGTCAAATTTGTTATTGGGCCAGATCCGTCGAATAGTTCAGCAGTTATAAGCATCTAAAATTTGGTTTACTCAGTAACCCCTACAGTATACATCCGATCGATCTGAAGCTTGAAAATCGTTTGCATAATGTTGAAATTTGGTTCAGATACTAGGGCCAGGATATTCTTCAAAAATTCCGAAATTTTTATAGGAATTATTTGATTATTCTTAAGATATTCGTCTAATCTCGACACAAAATTGATCATTTATAAAAGTCATTCGTATACAGGGTCTTTCACGAGGAATCTCACCCATAATTATACGGGAAACTACTGAAAGTATTCTCTGAAATTCAGCACTCATAAGTATTTCACGATGCTGATGAAATCTAAAGTATTTTCAAGGCATGAGCACCTCCGGTTTTTCCGGAAATAACGTCAACTTCCGTTTTACAAATTACAACACCTTTTTTTTATTGCAGAAATAGATTCCTTAGAAAATTTCAAGTTATTTTGATGTAACATTTTTCAGTTTTGGTTGGGAAATTCTCTCTGAGCGGGAAAATTCGAAAATAAAATCGAAATAGAGCTCCGCTGAAACAAGAATAACTTCGAGGTTTTTGGATGGAAAATTTTCATTTTTGGAATTTTTCAAGATGTAAGATTGATGTATCCACTTTCGAAATCGAAATCGCTATTCATGATACAGGGGGTGAAAAAATCGCTTTCAAAGTTAGGGATGAAAAAATCGTGAAAAATCAATTTTTTCAAATTAGAACCCCATTTTTTTATGGCAAATATTGAATCTACGTTAAAAAATAATGTGAGTGAATGCATCACACCCTTGCCCTAAAGTGGATATTTTCTGAGTTTTAAAAAAAAAAAACTGTTTTTCGTCTTGAATTTTCAGCTATTTCTTTTCCCTTCACGCCAAAAGGATTAAATTTTCAGAAGCTGTTACTTAAACCATGTTTTAGATTTCACTACCCTAATATGCAAGAGGAAAAAGTTACAGGTTGTTCCTAAATAGATGGCTAATTTGGATTCGAATTTGTATCGGAAACCTCTTTATTTCAACTAATCGGCCAACGGTTTTCCCTCCAGTGATAAATAAATAATTCATTATGATCCATATGCAAAAACTTACCATGTTTTACATTTTTTTTTTATGATAGATATCATTAATTACATCTGCCATTCCTCTTTATTCAGTAGCATTTTGTGTTCACTATTAATTTGGTGATAATTCGTATTAAGTTATAAAATCGATCAATATGCCTAATTTTACCAATGAGGATTATTTAAATCTCATTCTACTTCATGGAGAATGTAATAAAGTTGTCGATAGAACGATTCGACTGTTCATTGAGAGGTTTCCTGACCGACCCAGACCAACGAGAGATACCATTAACAGAACCATGACAAACTTGAGAAATGTCGGATCTTTCGTTAAGAAAACTATACACAGAGAAAAAAGTGTAGTAGAAGATGAGAACAACGAAATTACAGTTCTTGCATATTTTTTCGTGTCAATCCTCAAAATTCTCTCAAGAGTGTTTGGAGAATATTAAAAAAACATAAAATGCAACCATATAAATTCAATAGGGTACAGCATTTCGTCTGGAGAACAGAGTTTTGCGAAGCTATGATGATTCGATTTTAAGAGAATGAAAAATTTTTGGACTGTATAATTTGGACAGATGAATCTAAATTCACAAAGAATGGTTCTTTCAATAGGCATAACAGTCATTATTGGGATGAAGAGAACAACCACCACTTCAGACAATGGAACTTTCAAGAGACCTGGAGTTTCAATGTTTTTGTGCCATCAAAAATAATGCAATTCTCGATGTTCACATTTATGATGGGACTTTAACTAGTAAGATAGAACACTACACATGTTTGCATTATTTCAAGAATGTTCTCCCTTAGGAGATATTCTGACATATTGACTCAAATAATTGAGTCGCTAGTACAGAACCATAATGACTTATGGTATCAACAAGATGGCGCGCCCCCACACAATTCACTCAATGTGTCAAATAACCTATACAGGCCATTTGAAGATCGATGGTTGGCGAACAATGGTCCACATCTTTGGCCAACACGTTCTCCCGATTTAACTCATTTAGACTATTATGTTTGGGGTAGGATAAAAAATATTGTCTACTCAACTTCCTGACTGATAAAGAGGAAGGACTGCATAGAACGAGTCAGAAATGCGTTCAGGTTTGTTTAGATTTTTAGATTCATAGTTTTGAGCAACGCACGAAGCATTCCTGAGACGTATAAATAAATGTCTAGAAATTAACTGTCAAAACTTTGAGCATCTTCTCTAGTTATAACTGCGAGAGTTTGCCATGGTTCTCCTAATAGTAACTTTAAGTCGGTTTCAAGAAGGGGGTGAAAAATCTACAGCATGGTTAAAAAAGCAGTTCCTGAAAATTTCATCTTTTTGGCGTGAAGGGAAAAGAAATAGCTGAAAATTCAAGACGAAAAACAGTTTTTTGTGAATAACTCAGAAAATATCCACTTTAAGGCAAGGGTGTGATGCATTCACTCACATTATTTTTTAACGTAGATTCAATATCTGCCATAAAAAAATGGGGTTCTAATTTGAAAAATTTGATTTTTCACGATTTTGTCATCCATAACTTTGAAAGCGATTTTTTCACCCCCTGTATCATGAATCGCAATTTCTATTTTCAAAGTGGATACATCAATCTTACATCTTGAAAAATCCCAAAAATGAAAATTTTCCATCCAAAAACCTCGAAGATATTCTTGTTTCAGCGGAGCTCTATTTTCGATTTTTTTCGAATTTTCCCGCTCAGAGAGAATTTTCCAACCAAAACTGAAAAATGTTACATCAAAATAACTTGAAATTTTCTAAGGAATCTATTTCTGCAATAAAAAAATGGTGTAGTAATTTGAAAAACGGAAGTTGACGTCATTTCCGCAAAAACCGGAGGTGCTCATGCCTTGAAAATATTTTAGATTTCATCAGCATCGTGAAATACTTATTAGTGCTGAATTTCATGAAAATACGTTCAGTAGTTTCCCGTATAAATATGGGTGAGGTTCCTCGTGGAAGAACCTGTATTGCATATACTGAACCCGTAATAAGATATAAGAGTTTCTCTCAGTGTGCTTGTTCTAGTTTAATGAACTAGTAGAAAAGGATGGTATCATTTTTCCCAGATTTCTATAATTGTCGAATTTCGAGAAGAAAACACTTGATTTATTCAATTGTTTTGTGGATATTAGATGGTTATCAATTGTCAATGATGTTTATTGACCTCTGAGCAATAGATCGCGAGATATTTGCGAAAAACTGATTTTTGTGACCTTTTGACCTTTATAAACTTTTTAGCTGGCACGATATCAATGTTGATTCTTCATATCTTCATAACAATGCCGTAATAAAGATGTAAACAAAAATTCAGCTCATTAGGAATTTTTCCGCAGCTAAAACATAAAATGACTGGACTAATTATAGTACATCTTTTTTTACCAAATACTCAAATTCTCAAAAAATATTATAATAACCAAGATTCCACCACAGACACTCCGAAAAAACTCCTCCATATCAACTTAATCACTACAGATTTTTGCAATTAGCAATTGAGGAATTGGGATCTTCTTCTCAAGGTTAAAATACACAACAATATTTTATTTCACTTATGCTGACCAAAAAATTTGAATTAATGAATTGTGAGAGCGACTGTGTTTGTACCCATATCAGAATATATTAAAAAGGTCAAATAGAGAGTTGCTAAGCGGCTTCGAAATTTGGCAAATGAGAACTCTGCATTTGAGGGTAGCAACAACACAAAATGTCTTTCAAAATATATGCAGATTTGGATTCATTCAGGATGTGACAAGTGCACCATGTTTCCATACATGTTAGTAAATAATTAACATGAATTCAAATCAGTTTTGATGATAGTAAACATCACAGCAATAACAACAAATTTTGTCAACCCTGAAAACGATTGAAATTTTTTCATAAGATAATAAGTAAAAATTTCTGGTATGAAATGCAATACCCGATTAATGTCCAATAAATGGCATTTTATAAACTCGACACGGTTCCAAATTCTTCACGCGTTCTTAACAAATTCCACAGGTGACTTGAAAAATGTACTTCGCGCTTTTATCTACCCTATAAAAATTCATACGCGAATTTTATAACGGTCTGAAGATGCCGCGCCTGAAATCCGTAACAAGAAGTTGAAACGAGAATAAATGAGGTTGAAAAAGTCAGAGTTCCGCATTTTTTAAATGCAAAATCGTTTTGGAAATAAGAACGATTCGAAATATTAAATGGTGTATTTCCTTAGCCAATTCCGAAAAAATGATGGGCAACTATGCGTTTGATTTCTCGGCATTTAGAATTAGGAATATTAAAAAAAATCAGAGACGCTCGACGTGAGGACAGTAGCTGATACGCGCTCATTCTAGAGTCTTTTTGGGTACTCTGGAATAGTGTGATACTAATACAACCGCCGCGATGACAACAAACCTATATCACAAAATCAAAGTGACTACTCACAGTTTCCCTTAATTTATTTTCAAAGCTCAAATTCTCTTCACGTAAAAACCAATCGAAAGTAGACAGATCAACTATATACATTTTTAGTTTTGGGATGAAGTTGGATGACACCATAGAGACTTCAACTATGAAAAAATTTTTGACTGCCCGACGGTCCATCATGTGGTTTTTCCGATATATATATAGCATTTTCCAATATCTCGGAAACCTCTCGGTAGAACATTTTTATTTTTGGGATGAAGTTAGATGACAACAAAGAAAACTCGAGTTTTCTTTGTTGTCATCTAACTTCATGCCGACAGTTCATCATGTGGTTTTCCGATATATATATAGCATTTTCCAATATCGGAAAAACCACATGATGAACCGTCGGGCAGTTGAAATTTTTTCATAGTTGAAGTCTCTATGGTGTCATCCAACTTCATCCCAAAAATAAAAATGTTCTATCGAGAGGTTTCGAGATATTGGAAAATGCTGTATATATATCGGAAAAACCACATGATGGACCGTCGGGCAGTCGAAAATTTTTTCACTATTGGGTTTCCTTTATTGTCATCTAACTTCATCCTGAAAATAAAAATGTTCTACCGAGAAGTTTCCGAGACATTGGAAAATGCTATATATATATCGGAAAAACCACATGATGAACCGTCGGGCAGTTGGAAATTTTTTCATAGTTGAAGTCTCTATGGTGTCATCCAACTTCATCCCAAAAATAAAAATGTTCTATCGAGAGGTTTCCGAGATATTGGAAAATGCTGCATATATATCGGAAAAACCACATGATGGACCGTCGGGCAGTCGAAAATTTTTTCATAGTTGAAGTCTCGTTGAATTTCTTATGGTGTCATCCAACTTCATCTAGAAAATAAAAATGTTCTATCGAGTAGTTTCCGAGATATTAAATGTTTCTATATAGGTCGGAAAATGCCCGAATTATAATAGGGAAGAAATTTCACTTGCACTATATTTCTACTACCTCTTCCCTTCCTAATGCCAAATTTCAATTCATTCCTGTTGATATTTTCCGAGAATTCCGCCTATTCAATGAATAATTTGAATCAACCCGCACGCCAATGACCATGCCGTTCGGGTATTTCCGACAAACGATGTGCTGGATTTGGTCTGCCAAGATCACACCCGTAACTATTGGACGGATTTTGCCCAATAACGAACTTGACCGAGATATTAAACTCTATTTCAACTCTTCAGAGAAATAGAGAATATACGACCGGACGGACATATACTAGCACAAGTGCGCAAATATATATAGTAGTATCAACTCTTCTTTATTACCATTTATTTATTTTTTATTTATTTATTCAATTTCGGGATACAAACAGGAATACTCCCAAAAAAGTATCCTCTAATACACTAAAACACTTAAATTTTAATTCCTATGGTGTACAAAGTCACAATACAACATGAAACAACAAAAATAATCAGTGAAAGAAAACACCCCTGATACTTCGCTCAAATGATCTTAAATTAACATTAAATGGATCTAAATCATTACAATAATGATTAAATAAGTTAGACATTCTCATGATAGGCGAATTTCTGCCAAGATTAGTATTGAATCTACGTTGAAAAAGTAATTTCCTATTTCTAAACGTTCTAGTTGGGACGTGATACAGGACCATGGAAGTCAATTCAGTTGAATTGTAAAAGTTATTCATGATTTTATATATGAAAATCAAATCTAATTTAATTCTTCGATTCTCTAAGGATTCCATATGATATTGAGATCTTATTTGTGTTATACCTGAAGTGATATAATTACCGGTTATTTTGAAGTGTAAAAATCTGATAAATTTATTCTGCAACCTCTCCAACCTTTGCTTATGGACGGTATAAAATGGATTCCATATAATAGAGGCAAAATTAACTCTGCTGTGTATAAATGCGAAATATATGGCTTTTATTGCTGCATCGTTCTTAAAATTCCTACATATCCTACAAAGGAAACCCAAATATCTACCGGCTGAAGCAATGAGTGTATCAACGTGAGCAGCGAATGACAACTTTGAGTCGAAAATCACTCCCAAATCTCTAACCTGATTCACCCTTTTCACTTCACAACCAACCAATCGATACTGAAATTGAATACTAGTTATATTACTATATTCAGATCTAATTCATTCTGACCGCAATAATCTGTAAACGCGTCAAGATCCCTCTGAAACTCCACACAATCCCTCACCGACTTGATCACTCCAAACATCTTCAAATCATCTGCGAAAAGTAAAAAGTGAACAAATTTGAAACAATCTCCTATATCGTTCAGGAATATTAAAAATAGTATCGGTCTCAAATGAGACCCCTGGGGTACCCCAGATGTTACTATGAACGGCGCTGACCTAAATCCACTGACACTCACCAGCTGGGTTCGCTTATAAAGATAAGAGGAGAACCACCTGAGGAGATCCCCATGCACACCGACCCCAGCAAGCTTGGACAAAAGTAAATTGTGATCAACTCTATCAAAAGCCTTAGTGAAATCAGTGTACACAGAATCTACCTGACACCGACCATCTAAGGTGCCCGAGATAAATTCAGTGTAAATCAACAAATTCGTTTCAATACCACGACCAGCAACAAAGCCATGCTGATTTTCCAGTATCGACGATTTCAGACAGTAGAATAACACATCCAAAACAAGACACTCGAACAATTTCACGAAGACCGACAATTTGCTAACTCCACGATAGTTGTCAACAAGATATTTACTACCAGAGTTCTTGTAAATAGGAACAAGAAGGGAAGCCTTCCAAGAATCAGGAAATGTACCCGCATGCACCGATTTATTAAACAGGATCGACAATGGATAGCACAAGCTAGAACCACAGTTTTTAAAAAATATGAGGGATATCCGTCAAATCCTGCTCCCTTATTAGCATCCAGAGAATTTATCTTATTCAAAAGCATTTCTGGAGTAAATTCAACTGTACTTAATTGATTATTATAACCTAAATCGTTATGATGGTGAAATCTCTGAGAGTATGGTTTATAAACACTTCTGAAAAATGACGCAAATAAATCACATATGTCTTCACCATTCTCAGCAGACTCATTACCATAGTGCATTCTGCTTGGTACACCTCACTCATCCTTACAATTCCTTACATATTTCCAAAAATTCTTCGGATGAACTCTTATGTCATCTTCACAATCCCTAATATAATTTTGGTAATCTCTAAAAATATTGTTTACCATAATACTAACTTACAAAGCAACTGCGACACCCAGAAGGAGCTGTTTGAATTTCAAATTTCTTTTGGTGAATGGATTGAAATTTGAAGAAACAATAAGAGGGCTTCAAGAATTTTGCAATTAATTTGTTAATAATGTGTTCTTCCACCGCGATAATCTATACAATCCCCAACACGTTTTAACAATGATGCATTAAGATGGTCTATTTCTTCTTGCGGTGAAGTGATTCGTGGGGGCTCGCCTTTTAACCATGATGTCCCAAACATGCGCAATGGATGAAATATCAGGGAATATGGGCGGCCATGACAAAATATTCTTATTGATCGCTTCAAAAAACTATCTATGGCGATGAAAGATTAAGCATTATCTGACTGAAATATTGGATTCCGAGCAGTTTAAGGTAATGGAGAACAAAGGGCTCCACTATTTCTTAGGGGTAACGCAGCGGTATCATGTTACCTTGAATAAAGACTAGAGGTTTCTTGCTTGTGCAATAGATCTCCATACCATAACGTCTACTCTCCGGTGTGTATGACGCTCTATATCATCAGAAAAGACTAGTTGATTCCATTCCACAGTCCAATGTTGTGTTATATGCACTCCTGTGATTGTTGCCGGGAATGCTCAAGCGTCAGAGGTAATACAAGATGAGGCCAATCATGCTTAAGTCCAAAAGTATTTATACGGCGGTAAACCGTTCGGACACTTACAGGATGGCCTTGTTCTCCTAACCGCACATCAGCCAATAATCGAGTTGTTACAAATCAATCTCTAATAGCCATAAGTCTTAGACGTCAATCTTGAACTTCATCTGTGTCCCTTTAACGTCCATTGCCTTGTTCGACTTAGGGCATCATCAAATCATGCCGCACAACATCGCATAACAGTAGTTTTTCTCTTCGTTCGGTAAGCAATGTCAATCCTGTCCAGAAAAACCATTGATTCGACCTCTTTCATATTCACTAAGCTGGCGATAAATTCCGCGTGCATGTGCCCTAGGCATTTAAAGAACTAAACATCGACTTTGGATCTGCTGGAACAGCTGATTTGTTGTAAAATTTCAAAAAACCGCAAGTTGCGACTACAATATTCAAGTAACAAAAATGTTCACAAGATAACAATTCACTGGTTTATTTTCAAAACTTTAATGACTTATGCCTTGCTATTCTATGTTCTACAAAAAAAAAGAAGTAAACAGCTTCTTCTGGGCGTTGCAGTTTCTATATCAGTTAGTTTATTTCATTTGTGTACATCAATTTGGAAAAAGACCCAATGTTTCTAATATAAGGCTAAAGTTTTAAATAAAGCCGGCATAAATCACATTTATACTAAGTTTAACGTTCGTACAAGGAATGTTTCTCAACACCCTAATTAGCATATATCTGTCGCAACTCCATTCGAAATGATTACAATGTTTGCTTTATGCGTCATTTCTGTCCGGACTTAATTCCAAACGTTGGAGACGTGGGTGACCTGGATCGATCTCCATATGGTCACCACCTACTGCGATCTCTTCGGCGAATTGTTTGGCAGGTACCTTCCGGAATTTCGGAATTGGGCAACTTCCAATATTTTTTATCACCTGAGTGTCCACTCCGTATACTGAACTAGAAATATTATATAGGATTATTGTTTGATCAATAACCATTATCTATTATTGTTCTTCTAATCAACGTTTTAACAGAAATCTTCTGTAGTTTTCAAGGTAAAATTAGTTTTTTTGAAAGCTTTTGATTTCACAAAACAAAACTAAGAGATCTTTGATGAAGACATCAAGATTAGCTTCGATGTTACGAGCTTGTTCACTAATGTCCCAACAGAAAAAGCACTTACAATCGTAAGAAAAAAGCTTGAAGAAAATCAAACACTAAGTGAAAGAAATACACTTAGCGTGAATGCAATAACGGAAATGCTCTCCATTCGCATTGATAAAACATACTTCCAATTTGAAGACTTTCTCATTAACAAGAATTTGAAATGGCCATGAGTTCACCTCTGTCTCATATTTTAGTTGATTCATATATGTAGAATTTTGAACAAAAAGCTCTCGACAAGGTATAGTAAAACTCAAATTATGGAAGAGATATGTAGATGATATTTTCATCATTTGGCAACATAAAATGAACACTACAGATGGATTTCTTCAACATATTGACAATCAATTCACAATGGAAATCGAGAAAGATAAACATCTTCCATTTTTATATGTACTTATTGATAAACAAAATGGAATCCTGAGAAAATTGTATACAAAAAAACAACAAATACCGGTCAATATCTACATTTCAATTACAACCATCAACTTAATACTAAATTCGGCGTGGCAAAATGTTTAAATGAGCAATAAATATATGCTCTACCCAACAAGATAACATTAAGGAAATAAATAACAACACAAAAACACTCAAAAGTGATGGTTATTCCAAAAAGATATTGGAGAGAGCCAAACAAATAACAAAAAATCAACTTGAATTCCATACAACAAAATATGATATGCAACGAATTAAAAAAATCACCATTACTTATGTGAAAAGTTTATCAGAAAAAATGAGAAGAATTGGAATGAGGTGCGATATAGCTACCGTCTTCAAAACAAAAGATACCATTAAGGCTAATCTAACACAGTTAAACCCGATAACGAGAATCAAAGGACGAAGAACTGTGTATATGAGATACCATGTCAGTGTGGAATATCTTATATCGAAGAAACAAAGCGCCCCTTGAAGGTGAGAATAAAGGAACATCGAAACTTTCCAAGTATTAGACACCGATAGATCCAAATTGGTCTAACATGCTGTAGATGAAAATCACCTGATATAATGGAGCAAAATATCTACAACATCCAAGAACGAGAAACCTACAAAATGAAAAATCAAGGTGGCAGCATTCATGAACATCGCTCCCACCCATAAGTACACCATCAATTGAATTGCTGGAAGTTTGGATGCAGATTGTTCGATGTAACTTGAAGAAATTTTCAAACCACAGATAAGTGCGAAATATTTGATCTAGTATTCGCAGTCTGTCAATTTGACATTAATGGAAGCTGAAAACTTTTGTGAAATCAAAAGCTTTTATAGAAGCTAATTTCACCTTGAAAGCGACAGAAGATGTCTGTTAAAACGTTGGTTACAAGAATAATTATAGATGATAGATATTGCCCAAACAATAACTCTATACGAGTTCCATCATCAACAATTTCTCGTCAGCAACAAGAAATATGATATTATGGAATGCATGAATATCATAAATAACTCGAAATAATTAAATATATTTCTAGAAGAACAGCGTGCCAGCGTTTCGCCAAAATATCTTTGATTTATCTTCAGCATTTGATACACTGTCCTTTGAATTCATACTGGATAAGTGCTATAATCTAGGTTTCAGAGGCATTTTTCCCGAATGGTTGCACAGTTACCTTACTGAAAGAACTATGTCGGTAAGGATTGGAAAGAGTTATTCTGAAGCTCAAGGTATCGGCCTTGGAGTTCCTCAGGTGTCCGTGCTGGGACCACTTTTATTTATTTTGTTTATAAATTATCTTTCTTCACATTTGAGTCGCTTAACTTAACTTTTTGCTGACGACACTTCAGTAGTGGTTCCTGGCAGGAGCCTTGGGGAGCTCCAGGAGACCTGTGAGTGTATTATGCGTGCGTTTGTGAGCTGGTGTCGAGCTAACAACTTAATGGTAAATGTTGAAAAGACTGTATGTGTTCATTTTACTCTTAAAAATAAAGAATTATGCTCATTCACGTCACGTTTGGATGTGGGATTGATAACATTACATCATCACAGTCCAATAAATTTCTAGGAATTTATGTAGATCGGTATTTAAGGTCGACAACCCATGTTGATGCGCTATGTAAGAAATTGAATAGATCATTCAACACTATACTACATCGTCCATTGAAATCGCTCCATTTTTGAAAACGGACCAATAGAAACAAACTGTATCTGAAAACACTCAACCTCACAGTGTTTTCACTTTTAGAAATTTGTTTTTATCAAATGCATAAACAAGCAGTTGTTAGCGATAACTTCAACAGCACATTTGGCAGTTCTGTCAGTTTATTTTCGTATTTTACCATAAAGTATTATAGATAAAAATGGAACGTTTTGGGAATTGTAATATTACTTCAATTGGGGAAAGTGTGAAGAAAAGTGAGCCGCTTAATACAGTGAAATCAAGATCCTACATTTGGAAACAATTTGAAGAATTCTGTGCTGCCCGGGAATACCTTGTAAATGAAAAAACAAGTCTGTCAGAGCTCAATAATATTATGCTAGACTGGGCTTTCAATATGAAGAAAAGAGATGGATCAGACTACAAGGAAAGCGTCGTAATAACCTTGTGGAATAATACTGCCAAACAGCTGCAAGAAAAATTCTATTACGAATGGGGCTTTAGATTCGATCCATTCACAGACGGGGCTTTTAAAACGGCGCGGGATGCACGAAATGTCAAGAGGCGTATTTTGCAAGTGGACCTTGAGAAAAGGAAAGTTAATGCCAAGGCGTTGTTTGGAGCAACACAAAAAGATGGTCAACTTATGTAAAGAAGATAATCCAAACGGTTTGAACAGAAAATTTTATTTTATTGCTGCATTGGAGCTTGCTTGGCGCGGAGGAGACGGTTGTTCATCATGCCTAATTTCGCATTTCCAATTCGAAATTGAAAACGATGGTAATCCCACGGGCCGAATTGCCTACAATCCGATATTTTCTAAAACAATACAAGGTGGTGCCCAAAAATGTGCGGAAACGAAATGGCTGACTCCCAATATTGAAGAAGATATTTGCCCGGTGAGGTTATATAAGCTACTTGTATCCAAAAGAACTGCAAACATAACCACTCAAAGACTATTTCTTACTCCACATAAGAATTGGAAATATGGTTCATGGTTCAAAAACTCCCCAGTCGGTCCCAATACGATAGCTAAATGGACAAAAGAATCGGCAGAACTCATTGGCATCAACACAACCAAGTCGAAGATAACCAACCACTCGCATCGAGCTACTGCTGTCAGCCAATTAGCCAAAGCAGGGATTGGCGAGAAACAGCTGATAAAGATAACAGGCCCTTCTTCTGCAACCTCAATGAAACCGTATTTCCAACTGGACCAACAACATCACAAAAAAATAATCACAGCCATAAGGAATGAAAAAAATGTCCTTCAAGAAACAACATCAGTATCTACTTCATCATTCGAAAATAATGCTCGTAATGTGTATAATAATTGTACTATCAATAATTATTATTTTGAGAATAAATATGAATAATTTGTTGTTATGCTTCTATCTGGTTATTTTTGAATAAAAAACTATTTTTTATTTCGTTTGATTTATATTTTTGTATGATCTTTCCAAATACCACACGAGATTCGAATTTTTTTTGAGAACACTCAATATCAATGACAGGAAGAATTTGTTCATAGACTGTGTGCTCAATGTTTATTATAGTTTAGAGCCATATATTGTATAATATTTTTTTGTATTTTACGCGCTATATTCAATCTGAAACCGTTATAGTCATGCAGGGAAATTTTTCTGGAAAAACATGTTCTAATGTTACCCTGTATCTACATTCTAAAATGTTTAATATACGCCAAGGAAAATGAGGGCGAATGGTTGAAACTATCAAGTCAACATGAATATAATACTAGAAATCTACAAACAATGATGTTCCTAACATAAAACTTCCAAATTTGAATGCTCTCCCTTATATCGAGGTATAAAGTTTTTAACCATTTGCCTTCATCTCTGAAATCCTTGAATTTTCTCAAATTCAAGGTTTGAGATAGAGGTCAAGAAGCTTCTGCTGAGAAAGGGTTTCTATTCAGCAGATGAATACTTTGTTGACTCATTGTCAATTTAATTGTTTTCACCTTTTCTTAATCATATTCATTGACTTGTCCTATACAAAATGTAGTGTCTTGAAGGATTAATAAAAATTATTATATTATTATTATTATTATCAGCAATTGTTTTATTAATAAGAAGAGAATTTTGAGATCGTTTCTGGGTCTGTACTTCTAAGAATTCTTCAAGGGAATCGTGAAGAGGATCCTTATGGAAAAGGTTTTTTACTCCATTGATGAATTCATGGCCTATGACTTCGGTGAATGCCCCTTTTTGAATCGGATGACATAACATTTCTTTATATATGTATGTATATTCGACTTTTTAATTTGTTCGTTCCTCGTGTGTTGAATTTTGTTATTTTAGGCATGGTTTACATATAATTTATTTACAATACCTTTATATGAGATACCCTGTAAAATTTTTGAGGGAAATAAATAAATATGAATATGAAAGAATCATCCAGGGACAAATTTAAACCGAGAAGTTTAATTTCGATAGTACTTATTGAGGACTATTTCATTTAGTGGTTCCTGTATGAGCATTTAATTATAAACGAAGGCGTTATCTATCCTATTATTTTGGTTCATCCGATTTCATTGATGATATAACATCTTCAATGCTCGTAGGTGTCCATATTCGGATATCAGTAAGAGAAGAAAAGACAAAGGCTCCTAAACTCACTCAAGTGCTCTTCAGAATTTTTTATCACTTGAATGATAATTATTGAATATTTCCAGTTTATTTTATGCTCTATGAATTCACACTAATAGTACAGGATATTTAGCACGAAAAAATAGGGTGTCTCCGAAAAATGACATACCGGAATTTGACTTGATAAATCGTTAGGGGGGGCATAAAATAATGTTAATGCTAGATTTCCGAAGTGATCCAAATTGCTGATTTTGAGAAAATCCAAAAATATTTTGAGACGCGTTTTTCTCACAATCTATGGGTTTTAGAGAAAAATTTATTGAACAAAAAATGTAGAAGACATTGTAAACTACATTTCATCTCATGGAAGTGAAGTCGTCCGACTCAAATTACAAAAAGTAGGTGGCGCTAAAGTATAAAAAAATTGGTTTTTTGGCATTTTCGTTGTAAATAAATAATTTTTTCATAAAACGGTAAATAAAAAAGTTGGTCGTCTCAAAATTTGCCACATTTTTTATTCAAACAATTTTTTGTAAAAAGAGGCAGCGCAGCATAAATAACGGTTCTTTGTTACTTTCGCCGGGCCGGTCGGCATAGTTTGGATATATAATTGTTCAATAAAATGTATACTCACTTTTTTTGTTAACATAGCTCGTACTATTTATCTTACTTCAAAAAGAAATTGAATTGTATCAAATGTAATTAATTAAAATCGTGACTTCAAGTTATAAAAATAACCAATAATGTTGCAAAAGTGTTGACCAAAAAGTTAAATTATGTTTGCAATAATCTAATTTTGTATTGAAATTACATTGTACTAGATGTAATTAATTACAATCATGACTTTATAGAAGTTATACAAAGAACCAATAAGCTAGCAAAAATGTTGACCAAAAAGTTAAATTAAGTTTGCAATGATCTAATCACAAAATATGAACTTTTATTTTTAAAATTAATAAATTAATAGGTAAAAATTTTTAATTAAAAAAAAATTAGTCAGCACATTTTGTGTCAATCTTTCACTACTATCTTCTGTTACATTTGTTGCAACTCAATGTTGACCGTTTACAACAAGCTGCAATAAAAGGGTACTATTAATAATTGTTTATCTGAACTATGATTCAAAATATTAATATCAATGAAATATTATGGTCTATTAATCTAAAAATAAAAAATAAAATGAAGTTTATGAAATACGCGCATTGGCGCGGCACATAATGTACCATTTTTACACGCTCTAGCTCGAGAACGGTAAGGTTTACAAAAAATTTGGTAAAATATAAAATGTGGCAAATTTTGAGACAAACAACTTTCTTATTTACAGTTTTATGAAAGAATTATTTATTTACAACGAAAATGCCAAAAAACCAATTTTTTTATACTTTAGCGCCACCTACTTTTTGTAATTTGAGTCGGACGACTTCATTTCCATGAGATGAAATGTAGTTTACGATGTCTTCTACATTTTTTGTTCAATAAATTTTTCTCTAATCTCTCTTTCTTTTTATCATAGATTGTGAGAAAAACGCGTTTCAAAATATTTTTGGATTTTCTCAAAATCAGCAATTTGGATCACTTCGGAAATCTAGCATTAACATTATTTTATGCCCCCCTAACGATTTATCAAGTTAAATTCCGGTATGTCATTTCCAAATAGACTGAACTATAATGTGAATCGACACGAAATAGATGATTTTTAAGAACTGTTACTTTCCCCATTTCAAAAATAAACCAAGGACGTTCAAATAGGACGATGAACCATAGCAGGCAGTAAAAATAAAAGTACCCACTTTGGATAACGAGAACCACATTCTGATTTATATCTTTTCGACCGGATAATAAAGCACCACCATACCCGTCCATTCGTCAAAATATAAAACAAACACATAACTTGACTTTACGACCAAGTTAAAATAAGTCCCGGACCCGGGTTTGCACCCTCGAAAAACACATGGTGTCCCCATTGGCACTAGCCCATGGCAACGGGAGTATAAAAAAACTTTAGACAGTGTTGCGCCAAAATCTGAATATTTGTTCTTGGAAAACTGAAACTTTTGATTTCCAAGGATTTGATCTCCCTGGGGTGAAAACAAATTTATCAAAATTATTAGTAATGATGAAAAAATTCTCCCCCAAACTATCACCTTGATCACGAGAAAGTTTTTTGTTTATATCGGGCAGCCCAAGTTGGGTGGCCTATTAAATTATTATAGGAATCATTCAATTAAAAATTTCAAATTTCGTAGTTCTCGGTAAAATGATTCAGAGGTACATTTTTGAAATACTTTCAAACTTCCAGTATGGCCAAACGTATACAAATTTGACAACACCTTGTTTTTATGGGGCACTCCATATTTACATTTTTGTATGATTCTCCATAAAACAACTAAATCAATTCACCCTTTCTTACCCATATCGATCTTCAACGGTTTTTGAGTTATAAATTATTTTCGGAAATTTCAGATCCAATTTGAGGGGTTATAAAATTTCTATATTTCTCAAAATATTGGAGATTTTTTCGAGATTCACCACGACCTTAGATAATAGTTTGATCTGCGTCACTGCTTTTGAACCTTTGTTGTCTGTTATATTCAATTTTTTCTGAAGAATGCTGAAATAATAGAAATACAAGGTGTTTCATTCGAAATAATAAAACTTTCACCAAATTTGCATATATCTGTGAACACTGAAAATTTGAAAGAATTAATGTTTATCTACAGAATTTAAAATTTTTTGCATGAATAGTTCCATAATAATTTAATAGTTGAGATACCCGATTTCATCAATACGGTGAAAGATTCGTAAAATTATGTATAAAACCCTCGTTAATATTTTTTTCAATGAGAATTCTTATTAGCGCTTTCAAGGCAATGTTGTATTTAGGTGACTAATGGAAAAATAAACTTAAATTTAAATATTAGCGCTCAAAACAACAAACCAGATGGATTTCGAACTTAATGGTCCATTTTCAATCGGTTTTGGACATAAAGCCATTTGGCAACCCTGGTACCTACCTAGATCGAAGCGATTAAGGGTCGTTGAGATGCTCAACACGTGCTCAGCATAAGGTGGTCTGTGAATTATTGCATCTCTGCCTATCATCTGATCTCGAGTCGGTCGGTAGAAGCTTTTGGGTCTTGCGGCCGAGATGAAGAGATTTTGGTGATTTTCGAGCATTTCACAGGTCGGCACTACTGTTTCGATGACGTATAGGAGGTCCAGAAAATTCTGTTGTGATTTATGGGTACTCCCGGTAGCTGTGGTGTCCATAATTTAGTTGGCATTTATAGATAGTTTCCATTCTTAGTCATTTCGAGAAAATTTTCGAATCAATGATATATCATGTTTTCTTCAATTTATCTTCGACAGGACTAGAATACCGGTAGCATAGTTTCGATCTGTTTTGACGAAATTTTACCCTTTATCTAGATTAAAATCATTATTATTATATCAAAATCTCTTGATAAAAGCATACAATTCAATGCCATTGAACTGATACGGCAAATGCTTTTGATAATGTATGGTACATCACTACATCTCACTCAGAATTTTGTCAAATTGCTAATGTGCTCGGAACGTTATTTCGAACTGAACATAAATAAATGTAAACATATCAGGTTCAAGAAAAATATTACGCCTTCATTATTTTATTTGATTCAGTAGCCTATAACATAATATAAAAATTATTCTTCAAATACCATATTGACCAGATTGTTTCCAAGTCTTTCAAAATGTTAGGTTTCATTTTGAGAATTACTAAGGATTTTGAGAATTTAACGGTTCCGAAATTCTTGTTTATCGGGTGTCCCAAGGTGAGTGGCCTATTGAATTATTATGAAAAGTATTCATGAAAAATGTTTAAAATTTTTAAAGCATTATTAGGTTATCTAAGGTATATTTCTGATATACTTTCAAATCTCCAATGTTGTGAGATGTAAGGAAATTTGGCTTTGTCGTTTTAAATGGGACATCCCGTATTTTTATTTTTTTTATGATTCTTCATAAAAATTCAATTAATCTACTCCAGTTTCCTATATCTTTCTTAAACAGTTTTTGAGTTATAAATTATTTTAAACATTTTTAAATCAAATTTGAGAGTTACGAAAATAGCTTTATTTCGCTCAATATTCGAGATTTCAGTTCGAAATTTGGCAAGATCATAGGTAATGGTTTGATCTGCGCAACCGATTTCTTATTTCAGTTGTAAGTTATACAGACTGGTAAAAAAATAACCATTTGTTAACTCTAGAAATTGTGAAAAATCTGTTTTTTCGAATTAGACAAACAGTATAATTTTTCATTTTCAGAATGAGAACCCAACAAACAATTTTTTACGTATATTACCTATCTTCTTTGAATTCTAAGTAATCAGCGTTCATTGAAATTTAGATTGATTTAATATGCCTTAATTTCTTTGTATTGATACTTTCTCTGTGCTCCCCAAATCATCTATAAATCGGAATATCTATGACTCCACTCGATCCATAAAAAACCATAATCAAAAGTAAACAAGATAGGGATAGGAAAATGTATAAATTAATTGTTTAGTGGATTGTTCTCATTTCAAAAAATAAAAAAACATACTGGCTGTCTAATTGGTTTTTAAAAATTTGTAAGTTGACAAATTGTGAATTTTTTTGTTAGCCATTTTAGTGACTCTTAAATTTGATGTAAAAATTTCAAGAATAATTTATAACTCAAAAACTATTTAAGGTAGATATAGAAGGGTAAAATTAATCAATTTAATTATTTATGGACGATCATAAAAAAATTGAAAAACGAGGTGACCCATTTTGAAAACAAAGGTGTTGCCAAATTTCCATACATCTGGTAACACTAGAAATTCGACAGTATTTCATAAATACACCTCAGATATCCTCATACTACCAATGACCTTGAAATAAACAGGTCTTCAAAATTTCTTGGTCTAATTCGATATCTCGTAAGATATTCATCTGAGATTTGAATTATTCGGTTACATCGGTTATTGATATCCAGAATATCATTGAATTTCAGCATTGTGTCATCTCATCTTCAGAAGCTGAGTTTCTTCAATACATGAAGACATTTAATGATTAAAAATTAGGCTTTGATAGAGAAGCCTAGATTACGATTGTGACTTATTCAAGATTGAAAATTGAATCATTGAAAGAATCTTTCAACGAACTTGTCAAATAATGTTTCTAGTGACCATTTGATTTACGAACAGAACATTTCAATTCGAGTTTCGGTGTTTTTACCGTGTGATTGAGATATCGAAATAAAAAATAATGAATGTGGAATTAAAAAGGTTAAGGTCACGAGTTTTGGGTCGAAGGAAAAACTTCTAATAGTAAATATTCTGGTCAAAACTGGCCAAATATCAGCTCACCAAAGAAATGTAGTTTTGGATAAGATTACGGCGGAAGTAAATACGTCAAACGGGGCAGGAACATCAACAAAATTTGTGGTGGTAGGGCTTCCATAAATAAAATAAAATGAATGCCATGATATTATTTTATCCTTCATATATGAGAAGACGGTTTAGGGGGTAGAATGTGATTTATGAGGAGCTGTGGAACCTAATAGTGAAGATATGCTCCATCGAAGAGTGTAAATTCGGCAAAGAATTCCGGACATAATTGAACAAACAAGTTACAATTAATTTTTCTTAATTCTTCGAGATCATTGAAGCTTGGCCAGAGATACATATACATCATTATGTCAAACTTTGAGAAATGATCAGAATGAATTCACTTTAGAGGATTGTCCTTCACTGTGGCGGTTCTTGTAGTATCACAGAGTCCATAGTAGGGGATAACACTTGAGAACAAGCACTCAAGTCGATGTTTTTCTACTATTTTGCTGTTTTGAAATTCGACTTCAGATTTCGTTAGATTTCCTGTACTACACAATGTTTAAAATCATAACGAAAAGTGTGACAAGTGAAATAAAAATCACGTAATACCAATCAACCTGATGATATCACATTAGCCATATTTGCCTATAAAATTTGTCGCTTATGAAGTTCATTAGGCGGAAAGGTGCAGACTAAGCACATGAAAAATAATCTCCAGTCTGCATTTCAGTAGTAATAATGAGTGACAGTCGTGAGTTACGCTTTCAATGCGACACTGAGGGAAGGAAGATGGCATCTCGCCAAGCCCCGAAAGGCACACCCCGACTATATTTTTAGCCCGCAGAATATCACGGACCCAGAACTAATCTGGGATAAATGGATTTGTAGAATCGGACACTTTGTGTCACTGTGAGTTTTTTTCAGTTATATTGAAAGGATGCAGGCTATTCAAGGGTAATACCACTAGAGGTGATAATTTTTTGAGAACACTTCTTGTTTTTTGGGAATTATGCGTTTAAATTTCACGAAACAAAGTTATCCTCAACGAGCCGAAGGCGAGTGGTAATTCGGGATCACTTTGTTGAGTGAAATTTGTATAATTTTCAAAAAACCGGCCAAGTGCGAGTCGGACTCGTGCACCGAGGGTTCCGTACAAACCTGCAAGGTTTACATAGTTCGTTCATTACGACAATCGAGTCATAACTATGGTATTATTTTTTTGGTGGTATAACTACTTAAAATTTTAAGCTTTTCGGAATTTTTCTGTTACCTGTGCTGTAAGCTATTGCTTCTTACCAAATTTCGAGATTCTATGTCAACGGGAAGTGGTCTTTAGGTTTTAATTCCCTTGCGTGTAGTTGCGAGTTTCAAAATATGCGGTATCAATGGTTGTACTTTTGCGTTTTGCGTTTTTGCGTTGACTTAGAATTTTTTTTTCACGGGTTAAAGGCAATTAGATCTAAGTATTTGATATGAATTTCAACTTGATAGCTCTACGCGTTCATGAGGAAAAAAGTAATAAGTTTATATTTATTAAAAAATATATATTTTGTAATGTAACTAAAAATTTAAGGTTTTCGGAATTTTCCTTTATGTGCTATAAAACGTTGCTTCATGCCAAATTTCAAGATTCTAGGTCGACTGGAAGTACCCTTTAGGTTTTGATTCCCTTGCGAGTACTTGCGAGTTTCAAAATATGCAGCTTAAATTGCTGTTTCTTTTAATTGCGTTGACATAGAAGTTTGATTTTGTTACAGCTTAAAGGTATTATAGACCTGAGTATTTGGTATGAATTTCAATTTAATACCTCTACGCGTTTATGAGGAAATGGGTAGTAAGTTTAAAATTATTAAAAAATATATATTATGTGATATAACTAAAAATTTATAGTTTTCGGAATTTTTCCTTTATGTGTGCTATAAAACGTTGCTTCATGCCAAATTTCAAGATTCTAGGTCGACTGGAAGTACCCTTTATGTTTTGATTCCCTTGCGAGTACATGCGAGTTTCAAAATATGCAGCTTAAATTACTGTATCTTTTGATTGCGTTGACATAGAAGTTTGATTTTTTCACAGCTTCAAGGGACAGATGACCTGAGTAATTGGTATAAATTTTAGCTTCATACCTCCACGCGTTCCTGAGAAAAAGGGTCTTGACAGACGGACGGACGGACAACAAAGTGATCGTATAAGGGTTCCGTTTTTTCCTTTTGAGGTACGGAACCCTAAAAACGACAGAGTGTTGTTCTCAAAAAAAATTCGAATCTCGTGTGGTATTTGGAAAGATCATTCAACAATATAAATCAAACGAAATAAAAAATAGTTTTTTATTCAAAAATAACCAAATAGAAGCATAACAACAAATTATTCATCTTTATGCTCAAAATAATAATTATTGATAGTACAATTATTCTACACATTACGAGCATTATTTTCAAATGATGAAGTAGATGCTGATGTTGTTTCTTGAGGGACATTTTTTTCATTCCTTATGGCTGTGATTATTTTTTTGTGATGTTGTTGGTCCAGTTGGAGATACGGTTTCACTGACGCTGCAAAAGAATGGCATGTTACCTTTATCAGCTGTTCCTCGCCAATCCCTGATTTGGCTAATTGGCTGACAGCAGTAGCTCGATGCGAGTGGTTGGTTATCTTCGACTTGGTAGTGTTGATGCCAATGAGTTCTGCCCATTCTTTTGTCCGTTTAGCCATCGTATTGGGACCGACTGGGGAGTTTTTGAACCATGAACCATATTTCCAATTCTTATGTGGAGTAAAGAATAGTCTTTCAGTGGTTATGTTTGCAGTTCTTTTAGATACAAGTAGCTTATATAACCTCACCGGGCAAATATCTTCTTCAATATTGGGAGTCAGCCATTTCGTTTCCGCACATTTTTGGGCACCACCTTGTCTTGTTTTAGAAAATATCGGATTGTAGGCAATTCGGTCCGTGGGATTACCATCGTTTTCAATTTCGAATTGGAAATGCGAAATTAGGCATGATGAATCTTCTTCTCCGCGCCAAGCAAGCTCCAATGCAGCAATAAAATAAAATTTTCTGTTCAAACCGTCTGGATTATCTTCTTTACATAAGTTGACCATCTTTTTGTGTTGTTCCAACGACAGCGCATTTCTTTTCTCAGGGTCCACTTGCAAAATACGCCTCTTGGCATTTCGTGCATCCCGCAGCGTTTCAAAAGCCACGTCTGTGAATGGATCGAACCTAACGCCCCATTCGGAATAGAATTTTTCCTGCAGCTGTTTGGCAGTATTATTCCACAAGGTTTTTACGAAACTTTCCTTTTAGTCTGATCCATCTCTTTTCTTCATATTGAAAACCCAGTCTAGCATAATATTATTGAGCTCTGACAAACATGTCTTTTCATTTACAAAGTATTGGAAATTTTTAATAAAAGTAGTGCCTCAAGGGTGCCGCATAATAGGATAGTGCTGAAGTCTCACTTCGGCTTCTAACTAACGGTAATCGTTCTCCAGAATATCAGTCAACATAGGATCGACATTGTTTTCTAAGAGATCTAAGTAATTATCACTATTGAGATTACCGTCTATAAAGAAAAGACCTACAATATTGTCGCCATGAATACAAATACTGACTCAGATATTCAGACTTTCGGGATATTCAGTGTGAATCTCTCCAAATAGACTTGGGTTGGTTTCAGACCAATATCGAAAAACGTTTGTGTGAATTCGTTCGATAGTTTACTCGTAATTCGAATAAAGCCTGCCAATAATATAAAAATGCTCGAATAGAACCGGATAATCGAACAATGCCTGGCGTTTATTCAAGTCTTCTTAAAAATCGGACTTTCAGGCTGAGAATAAATGGTAGGCTCTCCTCATGAAAACACTCAAGGATAGGATTACCACAAGGATCTGTTTAGAGCCCCACACTTTTCCTAATTGCCATCAATAACATCTTGAAAGATCTAAAACTGCCACTCGAAGGCCGATTGTATGCAGACGATTTGGTTATATATAGTTAGAGCAAAAACGTCAACAATATCGTCGGCGTGCTGCAGTTTCCTCCATATATTGGAAGAGTGGAGTCATAACACAGGAATCTAGCGCTCCACTGAAAAAACTAAAAGTATAATATTCTCCAAGAAAAAAATTATGAATCCTCCATCACTTCACCTACACGGAAAGGTTCTTCCTAGGAAAGACGAGGTAAATTTCTTGGACATGACCTTCGATAGTAAACTAACTTGGAACTCCCACATAAGAAAGGTAGCATTGAACTGCCACTCAAAAATCAATTACTTAAGGGTACTTTCTAATGAAAATTGGGGCTCGGACAGAAAAACTATGCTCACTCTCTATAGAACATTGATTCGAAGGAAATTCTATTATGGTGCTATTGCGTATGCTTCTGCTAGTAGTTCTCAAATGAAATCTTTTGAAAAAATACATATATCTGTGCAATACGCCTATGCTACATAACCTGCCCTATAGAAAGCTCATATGCAGAAGCTGGAGAACAATCACTATTTGATAGAGAAATCATAAAACAAGAACTCAAAGCAATCCTTCAAGAACTTGAAAACTTCAAACAAATACGGATACGGATACATCAGAAACTACAGAGGAAACTGGTGCCGCAGTAGTTGTAGATAGCACAAGTTTCAAATACAAGAAAATGGTTGTAGTGTGTTCACACTATTACCCCAATCACTAATAACCCAAGTGGTTCATGCGATTTTTCTGTTTTATTTGAAATACCGATGGCTTTCTAAAACCTAAAACGTTGAGAAAAGTAGTCGCAAACATATACATAGTACATTTGAACAATTTAAGTTTGAATGCACTCAACAATATGTCTAAAATTAAAAACGCAAAGCAATAATTATCGCTGATGATTTGCTCAAATCGTTGCACGTCCACGCAACAAGCTTGTATTGTCAACACCGAATAAAGTTTCAAAAAAAGCACATTCATTCCGCATCTGAAAATAAATATGATTTGACAGCAAAATTCAATATATTGATAATAATAAGATAAAGTAAATTAACAGACATTTCGAGGACGAGCTGCTAATAACTATGACTACAATTGTCTCACCACTTCTAAGTCATCCATTTACTCATTCTTCTATGACTAAAAATTTCTAATTCCTTTTTCAGAATAGCAATATTCATACAGTTAGTCATCTGTCGAAGAGAACCAATTAAACGAACATGTTATGTAGGTGTTTATACTGAAATGATGAATTGGTGTTGGCCAAGAAAGTAATTAATTAATCATTGTAGCCCTGAAAGACTACAATGTGTAGCGCTTTAAATGGCACGTCGGCGTAGCAAGAGAAATTGCAATTTTTTTCATCAAGTGGCAGGTTGTTAACCTTTTCGTCTATAAAATCTGACACTACGGTAGTTTATACTATGGTATACAGAATAGTTATTTCTGATAAAAGGATGCAAGGTACTTAACATAACGAGTCATGACTGCATTTCAGGACCTTTCACGCCCTCGTTTTCTGTGTTGTATAATTCTAATATAATTCTTTGTACAAAGATTTGAAGCTTTACATTCAAACCAGGTACACTATTTCAACTCAGGCGTACTATTTCAACCCTAAAATAACTCTCTACTGAGGGACTAATACCAATAATTACAATATAAATATACAGGGTGGCCATTTGAAAACGAAACAGACGAGATTTCAGACGAAATAAATTTTGTCGATAGAAATGCTCGGACAGGTCGATTTCTATTTCGAGAGGGACAACTTAAGATGTAACTTACGGACGCATAGCGCTTCAACCCTTGCTACTACAACCCTCACCCCCTAATTTTGAATAGGGAAGATGGAGTGAGTGATACCCCATTTGAAAGAAATTTTTATACTGATTTCAGCACAGTAATTGTTTTTTCATTTTATGCATTAGTTCTCAAAATATTCTTAACTAAGTATGATTTTTTGAAAGTGACAACCTTTAAGATTCTATCTACGTTTGGTTGATTGTTTATCGAGTTAGTGATTTAATTGACGCTGTTTTTGAGATTTTCGAAAACAATGCACAGCAATTTTGTGTGATGCTGTATAAATTTCTGGTAGGAAAAACACCGTCAAAGCACAATCTTGGGCCGAAAACTCATCCGGACTCTGCCCCATCGAAAATAAATTGTTTTGGACAATGAAGACATTTTTTTTGCATTAGTTAGTTAGTCGTTAGTAAATATTTGTAAGTCCAAAATTTTCGTTTGTACTGTATGTCGAATATACTGGTGAGAAAATACCACGTTGCATTGAGGTGAGAAAATGGCAACCTTCAAGAACAAAGTTAGTAATTACATTTTAGAAAAAAGAAGAAAATTTATTTCTTACAAATAGATATCAGCAACTTACAAACTAATAAAAGAAAATTTTCTTTCTACGTTATTTCATCATTTCTAGACTTTCAAATCACTTATATATACCAACTGCTACACCCAGAAGGAGCTGTCATTGTTTTTTGTAGAAAATAAGGGAAGGTTTTTTTTTATTAATTTGTTAATACCTAATGTATTTGTCCACACTCCCTAACAATTCTTGACATTGATGCAATAAGATAGTCTATATCTTCTCTAAGGTGCTATCCCAAGCTACCTGTAGTTTATATCTCAGTCGCCAAAGTCCGTGGAGGCTGGGGTACATTTCCAATCCTTTTACTGATGATGTCCCAAACATGCTGTATAGCCGAAAAATCGGGGGATCTGGGTGGCCAAGGTAAAAAGCAAAGTAAGTCAATCTAAATTTTCTACAGGTAATAGTAAAAAAATATACAAATACGGTGTTTCCTATTTAGAATATCAAAGCCATTTCCCAATTTGAATAAATTATGCAACACTGGAAGTTTGAAATTATTTTAGGAATGTGCCTTAGATAATTTATAATCTGGACAATTTTAAATATTTTGCATGAATAGTTTCCTTAATTATTTAATAGGTCTCCCGATATATGTCTCTCGGGCATTTTTACCAATTAATTGCCAATATGAAAATGTAGACGATCTTTATATCTATCGGTAAACATGATCAATCTATTAATAAAACGGCACATCTCTCAATGAATATTATACATTCAGGGCTATTCACTAACTTAAGTTGCTATGAATAGCCAGCGGAAATCGGTGTTAACTATCCAAGAAAATGATTATGAAAGTTGCTATACATAACAACTAGTGGCTATCCGTAGGAGTTTACTGGTAACTGCTTTATAGGTGTTGCCACTCTTGACGGCTACTGTTTTTTTGGCGCTCTTGCTCACCCGAACAGAGTGTCTATCATTTTGCCCAAATGTCTGTAATTTTGGGATATCGAGCCGAAAATGGTCTCAATCGATTGGGTTCGACTCCATGATGAAGAATCCGTAGCGAAAATTGAGTCTGTCCGGCCGGCCGTATCCTCTCTAGCATCCAAAAGAGATGAGCTAGAGATTTCATATTTTCAGAATAGGTTAATTGTCAGAATATCTCGGTCAAGTTCGTTATTGGGCCAAATCCGTCGGATGGTTCAGTAGTTATGAGCATCTGAAATTTTCTTTCCTCAATAACTGGAATATCCATCCGATCAAGTTGATACTTGAAATATCGTTGAGGGAGGCTGAAACAAAACGGCTCGCAAAATTTCGCACAAATCGTCAAGCTAGAAAATTTTCTTTTAATTCCCAAAAAAAAATTTTTCAATACTCACTATCTCATAAGATATTTTTCGGATTTCAATGAAAATTCGTGAATATTTTGAGGTGATCGATCTTACCTATCCTCAAATTTCATTGTCGTAGCACTTTTCCATTTAAAGATATGATCATTTTTTTTTCATTTACTCAAGAGAAATGACATACGTCCCGATGATTTTCTTTGAACGATGGCCATCACAGATCGATATTCGATTGACATATGCCGGGCTCATTAATCAGTTTCAGTTGGCATAATATTAATCAAAATTTTTCATAACGGGAAATCATAGAGATAGAATTTAATCTCGGTGGCTGAAATAATATACTTATTTTTAATTTGAGATATAAGTTTGTTCATTCATTAGGCTTTCATATTTGCATCACATTGTCCCATAGTAGGAGAAAAGACTATTGTTCACTTGATCATAGTGCTTAGAGATTTGTTATGGTTTGAATATTTACTCGCAAGTAAGTGGCAACAAGAGCGCCAAAGCAATCTGAATTCACGTCAGTGCTTTCTAATTTTTTTTATTGTTTCTTTTTTCATTCATGTGGACAATTAAAAGTTTTAATCGAATAAGAATGGCATTTTCAGTGCAAATGAACTTTTTAATGAATCAGGAATTATAAAGGTATTAATACAGAGGATTGTAGGGTAAATGCACCTCTGCTGCAAAGGCTCAACGCTGCCCTTTATATTATGCAAGTCTTCTGTGAATTTCATCTACAGTTCTTCAACTTTTTCTGATTCAGCTGGCGATAGTTTTCCTTTCATCACTTAATGTTCGCTCAGGAAATTCATCATAAATTGATATCCCCCATTGGAAGACTTTTTAGCCCTATTATATCTAAAATAATAGATGTTAAATTGAAAATACCGAAAATTGTCTTTTATTTAACCTCATCCTTCTTCCATAGTTATAGTACAGCTTCACCAAAAATAATTGAAATTTTTTCACTACTTTCTATAACGGTAATTTTTAGTGAGTTTGACGGTTAATTATTTGATTTTATGTGCTTATTCCACAGACAAATCTATATCATTTGTCTATGGTCAAGTCGAGAAAACGGACATTTGAACTATTTTGCGGTATTGCCATAACTATCTTCATAAAAAAATGTTATCATAACAACAGTTGTTAATGGTTATTTAGAGAATACCAAAAAAGGGTAGCAATGGCTATAGAAAATTGTTATACGAGTTGCTATGGATAGCCACGGCGATAGTAACTTAAGTTAGTGAATAGCCATAAATATTTTATTTTTGGGTTTGAAATTATTATCATTACCCTTAGAAACTTTCTATTTTCACTTTCTTTATGGTAAAAATGGTTTGTTTACTTGTTCATCACACAGAAATATGAAATTTGTTTGAACGTTATAACGACTAAGGCTAGTTACACACACATCGATTTTGGACGTACGATAAAAATTCATACGATTGTGTCTTTACACACACATCGATTCTCAAAAGTTTCTCAAAAGTTATCGTACGGACGCCGTGTTGCGGTCGTCCATTGTCTCGACTATACACGACGGCCGTCTAGTGGTCGTGAAAACAGTGGCGCATGTGATCAAAACGGCGTCTTCACACACATGGAATTTCGTTCGTACGACCGAAGTTCGCTTGGCTTTACTAGTTGCGATTTAACCGCCATCAGAGAAGAAAGTAATGCAGTGTGTTTGGTGAAATTATTTAGTTTTTTCTCATACAATTCATCAAAGCTTGCTGTTGACATTCTAAAATAATTAAAAAACTTTTCTTCGTCACTTCGAAATTGTTCATAAAGCGTGTGAAAATTCCCTGCATCTAGTCTTCTCTGATTAATAGGATGAACCCACTGACTCCTGGTTTTACGCCTTCGTCTACGCCAACCACATAGCAAGAACACGAATCTTGAAAGGGTTCATGCTGACAAGCAACTGAAGCGAATCATCAAAAAATTAGTAGGCACTGACATGAGATCAGATTGCTTTGGCGCCCTTGTTGAGCTACTTGCGAGTAAATATTCAAACCATAACAAATCTATAAGCATTCTTATTACCTGAACAATAGTCTTTTCCCGTGCTATGGGACAATGTGATGCAAATATGAACGCCTAAGGAATGAACAAACGAAGCTATAATTCCGTTTTCCTAAAACTTAGGTCAGTGCTTTTCTGAATTTTGACAACGTATAATATTTCTGCCACCGAGATTGAATTCTATCTCTATGATTTCCCGTTATGAAAAATTTTGAATAACATTACGCCAACTGACACTAATAAATGAGCCCGGCATTTGTCAATCGAATATCGATCTGTGATGGCCATCGATTAAAGAAAATCATCGGGACGTATGTCATTTCTCTTTTCTCTTGAGTAAATGAAAAGAATGATCATATCTTTAGATGGAAAAGAGCTACGACAATTAAATTTGAGGAAAAGTAAGATATCGATCACCTCAATATATTCACGAATTTTTATTGACATCGGAAAAATAACTTATGAGAGAGTGAGGATTGAAAAATTTTTTTTGGGAATTTTTTAAAAATTTTCTAGAGTGACGATTTCTGCGAAATTTTGCGAGCCGTTTTGTTGCAGCCTCCCTCAACAATATTTCAAGTATCAACTTGATCGGATGGATATTCTAATAGTTATTTAGGAAACAAAATTTCAGATGCTCATAACTACTGAACCATCCGACGGATTTGGCCCAATAACGAACTTGACCGAGATATTTGGACAATTAACCTATTCTGAAAATATTAAAACTCTAGCTCATCTCTTTTGGATGATAGAGAGGATACGGCCGGCCCGCCGGACAGACTCAACTTTCGCCACGGATTCTTCATCGGGGAGTCAAACCCAATCGATTGAGACCATTTTCGGCTCGATATTCCAAAATTACAGACAGTCGGGCAAAAGGATAGGCACTCTGTTCAAGTGAACAAGAGCGCCAAAAATGTACGTCCACGATACAAAATCGACAGGTCTGAAAGCTACTTTAAATTTTGGACGTACGATAAATGTTCGTACGAACTTTTATCGAACGTCCAAAATTGATGTGTGTGTAACTAGCCTAATATTGTCGAAATGAGAGTTGGCGATGAGATATCAATAGTTGAGATGAAGAGAATAAATTTTTGCATCAAAATACTCCTGACATGAGGTAATCGCTGCACACTTGAAATGTTCAATTTATTCAATCTTCGTTGCATAAGTATTTCCTATGCAGTTAAACATAAGTAAAAACAGGAAGATGCATATTTAGTTATCTCCTGTCTCGTGTCCACGATAAAAATATTCCGATAATGAATAATAACAATTACTAGTTGGTTTACACGATTTCCTTTGATCTTTTTCCCTTATTCGGTGACATTTACTTATCAACCACAAGAATAATTGATTATAATTAATCAATTCTTCTCACAGTTGAATTCCATTCATTGTTCTTCGAAAAGTCAATGAATTGATTTTATTTGTGGAAACGGTTTAATGAGATAACATTTCCAATTATAAATATGTATATTAACCACTTATAGAGAGGAATGATTTGGTAGTCTTTCTCCAACTTGGTTAATTGAATATTTCAATGAAACACATACAGGGTCTTTCACGAGGAACCTCACCCATATTTATACGGAAAACTACTGAACGTATTTTCATGAAATTCAGCACTTATAAGTATTTCACGATGCTGATGAAATCAAAAATATTTTCAAGGCATGAGCACCTCCGGTTTTTCCGGAAATGACGTCAACTTCCGTTTTTCAAATTAGAACACCATTTTTTTATTGCAGAAATAGATTCCTTAGAAAATTTCAAGGTATTTTGATGTAACAGTTTCAGTTGGAAAACTCTCTCTGAGCAGGAAAATTCGAAAAAATCGAAAATAGAGCTCCACTGAAACAAGAGTAACTTAGAGGTTTTTGGATGGAAAATTTTCATTTTTGAGATTTTTCAAGATGTATGATTGATGTATCCACTTTAAAAATCGAAATCGCGATTCATGATACAGGGGATGAGAAAATCGCTTTCGAAGTTAGGGATGACAAAATCGTGAAAAATCAATTTTTTCAAATTAGAACCCCATTTTTTTATGGCAGATATTGAATCTACGTTAAAAAATAATGTGAGTGTATGCATCACACCCTTACCCTGAAGTGGATATTTTTGAGTTATTCACAAAAAACTGTTTTTCGTCTTGAATTTTCAGCTATTTCTTTAGCCTTCACGTCAAAAAGATGAAATTTTCAGGAACTGTTACTTGAACCATGTTTTAGGTTTTACTACCCTAATATGCAAGAGAAAAAAGTTACAGGTTGTTCCTAAATAGATGGCGAATTTGAATTCGAATTTGTATCGTAAACCTCTTTATTTCAACTAATCGGCCATCAGTTTTCTCTCCAGTGATAAATAAATAATTCCTTATGAACCATATGAAAAAACTTACCATGTTTCACATTCTTTTTTTCAATGATAGATATTATTAAATACATCTGCTAAATTCCTCTTTATTCAGTAGCATTTTGTGTTTACTATTAATTTGGTGATAATTCGTATTAAGTTATAAAATCGATCACTATGCCTAATTTTACCAATGAAGATTATTTAAATCTCATTCTACTTCATGGAGAATGTAATAAAGTTGTAGACAGAACGATTCGACTTTTCATTGAGAGGTTTCCTGACCGACCGATACCAACGAGAGATACCATTAACTGAACCATGACAAACTTGAGAAATGTCGGATCTTTCGTTAAGAAAACTATACACAGAAAAAAAAGTGTAGTAGAAGATGATAACAACGAAAGTACAGTTCTTGCATATTTTCGTGTGAATCCTCGAAATTCTCTCAAAGATGCCGAGATTGCTCTGGGATTATCTAAATCGAGTGTTTGGAGAATATTAAAAAACATAAAATGCACCCATATAAATTCAATAGGGTACAGCATTTGAAAGAAACTGATTTCGTCAGGAAAACAGAGTTTTGCGAAGCTATGATGATTCGATTTCAAGAGAATGAAAACTTTTTGGACTGTATAATTTGGACAGATGAATCTAAATTCACAAAGAATGGTTCTTTCAATAGGCATAACAGTCATTATTAGGATGAAGAGAACAACCACCACTTCAGACAATGGAACTTTCAAGAGACCTGGAGTTTCAATGTTTTTTGCGCCATCAAAAATTCTCCAAAATTCTCCCAATTCTCGTTGTTCACATTTATGATGGGACTTTAACAGGTAAGATAGAACACTACACATGTTTGCATTATTTAAAGAATGTTCTCCCTTAGGAGATAGATATTCTGACATATTGACTCAAATAATTGAGCCGCTAGTACAGAACCATAATGGCTTATGGTATCAACAATATGGCTATACAGGCTATTTGAAGATGGATGGTTGGCGAACAATGGTCCACATCTTTGGCCACCACATTCTCCCGATTTGACTCCTTTAGACTATTATGTTTGGGGTAGGATAAAAAATATTGTCTACTCAACTCCCCTGACTGATAAAGAGGACTGCATAGAACGTCAGAAATGCGTTCAGGTTTGTTTAGATTTTTAGATTCATAGTTTTGAAACTCAATTTGGTTTTTAAACACTTTTGCAGATCTCTTCCTCCCGATGAAATAAAAAGAGCAACGCACGAAGCATTCCTGAGACGTATAAATAAATGTCTAGAAATTAACTGTCAAAACTTCGAGCATCTTCTCTAGTTATAACTGCGAGAGTTTGCCATGGTTCTCCTAATAGTAACTTGAAGTCGGTTTCAAGAAGGGGTGAAAATGACATCTTTTTGGCGTGAAGGGAAAAGAAAAAGCTGAAAATTCAAGACGAAAAACAGTTTTTGTGAATAACTCAGAAAATATCCACTTTTTGGCAAGGGTGTGATGCATACACTCACATTATTTTTAACGTAGATTCAATATCTGCCATAAAAAAATGGGGTTCTAATTTGAAAAAATTGATTTTTCACGATTTTGTCATCCCTAACTTTGAAAGCGATTTTTTCACCCCTGTATCATGAATCGCGATTTCGATTTTTAAAGTGGATACATCAATCTTACATCTTAAAAAATCCAAAAATGAAAATTTTCCATCCAAAAATTTGTGTACGAGCGTATTATAGTGATGGTGATTCAATAGTGACTGCTCAACGTCTCTATCGTGCGGAATATCGTACCCGCCACGCGCCAAGTGACAATAGCATTAGGAACTGGATCAGGATGTTCGAGAATACAAGTGCGACTGTTCAAATTCAAAACTCTGGTCGTCCTCGTTCAGTTCGCGATGAAAAAACAATCGAAGAAGATGAGACGTCAGTTCGTCAAAATCCGTCTGTACCCATTCGAAAGCGAAGACAAGCATTGAACATCGAAAAATCGTCGTTGCATTCGGTTTTAAAGAAAAACTTACGTCTAAAAGTATATAAAATTCAACTGGTTCAAGAATTGAAGGATGCGGAGTATGCTAATTGACTGAAATGCTACAGCTATTTAACAACTCTAACAACATACTGTTTAGTGACGAAGCAAATTTTCACCTGAATGGTCATGTTATTAAGCAGAATTGTCGGTACTGGGCAGTGGAGAACCCGAGACGAAAGCATGATTAGTTCTCTACATAGCCTTTGAGCTAATATGTTTGCGGTGTTAGGATAAAAATATTGTCTACTCCAACTCCCTGACTGATAAAGAAGGGATTGCATAGACCAGAGTCAGAAATGCGTTCAGGTTTGCTTTAGATTTTTAGATTCATGGTTTGGAAACTCCATTTGGTTTTAAGCACTTTGCAGATCTCTTCCTCCCGATGAAGCAAGAAGAGCAACACACTTGAAGCATTCCCTTGAGATTTATAAATAAGTATACTAGAAATTAATGGTCAAAACTCTCTGAGCATCTTCCCAGGTTATAACTTTTGGTGAGAGTTTGCCATAGTCCTCCTAATAAGTAACTTGAAGTTTTGGTTTCAAGTATGTGAAAATGACATCTCTTTATGTGGGAAGGGAAAAGAAAAGTTGAAAATTCAAACACGAAAAACAGTTTTTTGGGGGAATAACTCGTGAAAATATCTAATTTTTGGCGAAGGAGTGTGATAGACATGACTCAGCATTATTTTGAATGTGAATTCAACATCACACAAGTATAAAAATGGGGTCTTAATTTGAAAAATTGATTTTTCAATGATTTTGTCATCCCCCTAACTTTGAAAGGATTTTTCACCCCCTGTATCATGAATTGCGATTTTGATTTTTAAAGTGGATACATCAATCTTACATCTTAAAAAATCCCAAAAATGAAATTTTTCCATCCAAAAACATAACATATTTTTTTGGATTTCAATATAAATTCTGTAAATATATTGAGGTGATCGATATCTTGATTCATCCTCAATTTTACATTGTATGTCAAATCTTTTCATCTAAAGATATGATCATTTTTATCATTCCTCAAGAGAAAAAAGAGAAATGACATGGAAGTCTCAGTGATTTTCTCTGAACGATGGCCATCACAGATCTGATATTCGATTGACAAATGCAAAGGCATTAATCAGTGTCCAGTTGGCGTAATATTAATCAAAATTTTCCAGAACTGGGAAATCATAGAGATGGGAATTCAAGCTCAGGAGGCTGAAATAATATACGTTGTCAAAATTGAAGAAAGAACAGGCTCTAAGTTTTTAGGGGAAGGGAGATCATGGCTTCAGACAAAACTCTTAGGAAAATTAGGTAGATAGATTATTTTTAATTAGAGATATAGGTTTGTCTTCATTCATTAGGCGTTCATATTTATTAAAAGAGAACGAAAAGACTATTGTTCACCTGATCAGAGAGCCTATGGATTTGAAAGATGGTTTTACTTTTGGCTAAGCAAGTAGCTCAACAAGAGCGCCAAAGAAATCGACCTCACGTCACTAAGCCTCCCTACATTTTTAATTAGCATTCTAGTTAATGTAATTTTTTGTGTTTAATCAGAAATACTTATGTAGACAGTTAGACAGGAATAGAGCTTTGGCTTTATTTGCAATACAAGTTTTCTGGAAGGAATTTGTTTGTGTCCTAGAGAAATCTGATATCGGGCTGATCTTAATGTTTTGATGTAATATTTATTAATTAATAATATCAACAATACCAAGAAACAACCTGCCTGTTTCCCTTGATACATAACACCTTGCAAGTGAAGAATCTCTTTTTGCAGGAATTGAGAATATAGGTTTTGAGATGATTCCACTATCTCTCCAAGTTGAGTTCCTATATAATGACTCTGTCATTTTCTGATTATTTTTTATTACAACCAATAATAAAATAAAACATCTTGGTGGATTGATGAGTAATTTCAATTTTGAATTGGTGCAGTCCTGTTGTTTTGCCGGTTCAAGCAATTGTTCTCTACGACCTAATTAATATAGCTTGATAAATTGATGTGAGCGGTGATATCTCCAGGCACTGGCAGAACTCAATGTAATAATCCTAGACGCTGTATCATTGAATTTCAGAAGGACATTTAAGAAAGACCCTCTTATTTGAATTTGGGTCATTGGGTTAGCCATTAGGCTTTTTTGGGATGCAGCACTCATATTAGCCAGAGATATCTGCCAAGCAGCAGCTCAACGATTGGGCCAATTTTGAAATTATAATTTGAAAAAACCAAAAAATTGATCCATCATATTTTGTTGAGGAATGTCAGGAACATCATCTTATACTGAAAGCCCAAATACTTTTTGGAATTCTGAGTAACAAAACTTTGCATCTCAAACCACTTTCTTGATGTCAAAATGTGTCATCTTGTTATAAAATCCTCTAGCACTAATCATATATCTCATATATAATAGATATCCAACATATCTCATCCATGTTTGACTGTGATTAGACATATATTACAGCTCCCAGGAAATTAAAATTGTTAATTGAGTGGATATAAAATTTGTGGGAAACGACTGTGATCTCTTCAGTCACGCAACATATCTACTTGTGATTGATTATGGCAGAAAAAATCTGGAAACAATAATGGTAATAATTAGGTGATTATGCCTCTTACTTAAACCCCAGAAAGATGAAATCAAACAGTGTATTATGGAGTTTTTTTATCCGATAAAGAATTCTTATCGGCACTGCTGACCAACAAGGTGGCAGATGCTATTACCCAGGTGATAAATGACCTGGTCAAATTCGCATGAACGAAGAGAATAACAGTGGTCCAAAAACAATGGGTAAAAATGAGGCGATACTCTGAGATTGATTTCTTGAAGAATAAAGTTGAAAATTTGGGCGGGAAAATAGATTAGAAGCAGATTGCTCTTGGCGGCTTGGAAGAAATGAGAGAAGCGAAAACCTGAAGAGACAGGTTTTGAAATCTTTTAAATCAAAGGGTTTGAGGAATGCGACTTTCAGATTGAAAAGTGCATTACAGAGTGGGTCCGAAAATGGGAAATCGATCAGACCGATGAATTTATTCATTTCAATTCAATGAGTTCTAGAAATGAGCTCTTTTATAGCAAGAAGAAGTTTCTTAAAGGAAACTAAATTGACTTTGAACGGAAGAGTTAATTAATAATGAGTTATGGATCTTCTTATCAATGCAAAGAAGAAGGTAGGCTTGAGTAAAGGGGCATGAGGTCGAAGATGGAGTCGAATTTATGTGGGAAGTGTCTGGGAGAGGACATATGACTAACTCCATCCAAAATTTAAATGAACTTGTACATTAAAAATGAGGGAGCAGAATTTCAGCATTTTTGCTACTTGTTTCCTTGCTGCTTTGTTACTTTTTTCTCTGTTCATAGGTGAACAACCTCGTTTTTTGCTTCCTCAACTTTTGTTTTAGGAAATTATAGACTGCATTAGAGTTTTTATTCTGAGACTTTCCACATTAAACTGCCGATGCTAATAAGTGGGACTATCATGAAATACATAGGAATTGACACACAGAGTGGAGAGAATGGTTCCGATTTGCCTTCTGTTTTTCAATGTCAGATCTTTGTTTCTCTACTTGACAGACTTTGAAAACTCTTTTGATGAGTAAAGGTTTGATTTTAGAGGGCCCGATAAATCTTGGGTTGAATGGGAGTTCATTTCTCACTGAATCTAGTAAAGTATAAATGGTTATCGCTTTAAAGCAGGCCAGATCTGGGGGATCAAGAGTGGTGGAGTGGTAGTATTTCTTTCTGGATAGAATAATGTGCATGAAGTAAATGTGGGCACTGCTCAGAAAACTCTGGAGCAGGTTTGCAGGGAAAGTTCTAAGTATAATCACAGCTTAGTCGAGCCACACTTAAACTATTGTATTATTTATTGGGGAGGGGTGTCAAAAACTTAACTATGTGTCCTTGAAGTTACTCTTTTTGGCGCTCCTGTTCACCCGAACAGAATGCCTATCATTTTGCCCAAATGTCTGTAATTTTCGAATATCGAGCCGAAAATGGCCTCAATCGAGTGGGTTCGACTCCCCGATGAAGGATCCTTGGCGAAAGTTGAGTTTGTCCTGCCGGCTGGCCGTATCCTCTCTAGTATCCAAACGAGATCAGCTTGAGTTTTCATATTTTCAGAATATTTCAGAATAATTTTCCAAATATCTCGGTCGAGTTCATTATCAAGCCAAATCCGTCGGATGGTCCAGTAGTTATGAGAATCTGAAATTTTGTTTCCTCAATAATTACTAGAATATCCATCCGATTAAGTTGATACTTGAAATATCGCTGAGGGAGGCTGAAACAAAACGCTTCGCAAAATTAAACAGAAATCGTCACGCAAGAAAATTTTTTTTAAATTCCCAACAAAAATTTTTCAATACTCACTATCTCATAACATATTTTTCGGATTTCAATACAAAGTCGTGAATATATTGAGGTGATCGATATCCTATTTATCCTCAAATTTCATTGTCGTAGCTCTTTTCCATCTAAAGATATGATCATTTTTATCATTCACTCAACAGAAAAGAGAAATAACATGAAGTCTCGGTGATTTTCTCTGAACGGTGGCCATCACAGATCGATATTCGATTGACAAATGCCGGGTTTATTAATCGGTGTCAGTTGGCGTAATATTAATCAAAATTTTTCATAATGGGAAATCATAGATATAGAATTCAAGCTCGGAGGCTGAAATAATATACGTTGTCAAAATTGAGGAAAGAACTGACGTAAGTTTTTAGGGAAGGGAATTATAGCTTCGAACAAAACTCTGGGAAAATTATGAGTAGTTATTTTTAATTAGAGATATAGGTTTGTTCATTCATTAGGCGTTCATATTTGTACGAGAACGAGAAAAGACTATTGTTCACCTGATCAGAGTGCTTATAGATTTGTTATGGTTTTAATATTTACTCGCAAGTAGCTCAACAAGAGCGCCAAAGAAATCTGACCTCACGTCACTGCTTCCTACATTTTTTAATTAGCATTCTAGTTAATGTAATTTTTTGTGTTTAATCAGAAATACTTCTGTAGACAGTTAGACAGGAATAGAGCTTTCATTTTATTGCAATACGTTTTCTGGAAGGAATTTTTTTGTGTCCTAGGAGAAATCTGATACTCGGCTGATCCTATGTTTTGATGTAATATTTATTAATTTATAATAATATTATTACCAAGACCAAGAAACATAATCTGTTTCTCTTGATACATAACACTTTCAATTGAAGAATCTCTTTTTGGAAATTGAGAATAAAGTTTTTGAGATGATTCTCTATCTCAAGTTGATTCTACATACGACTATGTATTTCCTGATTATTTTTCATGACAACTTAATAAAAATCAACATCTTGGTCGAATTGATGAGTAGTTTCAATTTGAATTGGTGCGTCCTATTGTTTGCCGGTTCGCCAATTGTTCTCTATGACCTAATTAATATATAGCTTCGATAAATTGATGTGAGCGGTGATATTCAGGCACGGCAGAACTCAATTAATAATCCTAGACGCTGTATGTTAGAATTTCAAGGACGAAAGAAAGACACTCTTCATTTGAAGTTGGTCATTGGGTTAGCTATTAGCTTTTTGGGATGGCACTCATATTAGCCGAGATTTCTTCAGCTTGGCAACTCAACGATTGCCAATTTTGAAATAATAATTTTGAAAAAAACCCAAGAATTGATCATCATATTTGTTGTGGAATGTCAGGAAATATCTTCACTAGAAAGCCCAATACTTTTTGATTTTGAGTAACAAAACTTACATCTCAAAACCACTTTCTTGATGTCAAAATGTGTCATTTTGTTATAAAATCCTCTAACAGTAATTGAGATGATATATCATTTTAATAAATCATATAAAACTCATTCAATAAATGAGAAAAATTATGTTTCATGTCAATTATAATAATAATTCCAAATGATACGACGAAATGCTTTCATCGAAAGTCTAGCCACGTACTCTTCCGTATACATAAGGATAATTAATGTTTTTCTTTAACTAAACACATTGAGTGGACCCAATTGAAATGAATATTGTTTGAATTAAATAATTATTGTACTAACATAAATTATAAAAAACGTTTTGCATAATCGGAACTTCCAAAAGAGTGGTAACAAGAGATGATTTCATTCTTTGAAACAAATCCGTCGCGATTAACTTCAAATTCAAAATTAAAGACTATTTGAGTGATAGTAAAACTGTTATATCGGTCTTCCGATGCCTACCTACTCTCCAAGCTTTCCCATCCATCTACAGATTTTCACATTTCTCTCTCCCTCTTTTTTCATATTACAAGTAAATTCATTTTCGAAATAATACTGATCACTATTCTGCAAGAAGCATACAAGTTTCGATTGATGGAAACTTCATATTATAGGTATAATATCCTGAATTTAATCTCAATCTTGCTTCAACAGACTGTCGGAGATCGAAATTTGTCTTCCATATGATGGGAAAACGTCATTAAAAGTTCCATCAAGCCCTATTCCTGAAGGATTTGGATATTTTCTATTTGTATGATGTAGGCCCAGCACTTTTCGATTTTCAAAAAATTTTTTGGTTTGCTGAATTGTGTTAGATTTGTGCTGTTCGAAGTTTTTCTTTATTGTAAGTTGTTTTCTAGATTTTCTGAGTTGTACTCGTACTGTTCGAAGTTTTGGGAAAATACTTTAAATTTCCCGGAAGATGAATAATTTAAAAAAAGTTAGCCCAGCACTTATGTTCTTTCTAATCGCAAACGAATGTGAAATTTTGTGTTATATTTGTGAATTATGCTCAAAATATTTGTAAAGAAAAACAAGACACCCACATATGTTAGTCATTGCCAGCATATCGACATAATAGTGTTCTGTGATATCGACCGAGCAGCCGGAACTCTGTGACAGAGGAGTTTTCTTCTCCTCGCCATTATGTTAAAGACAAGTTGATTATTGGAATAGTTTTTGTTTATTGAATCATATGTGAATAAAAGCTGTAAATTTTGTTTCTTTTGTTTACAGGTATGAAAATAAGTTTTGAGTTATTTTGTAAATAATGTGATTAAAAAAACTTTTGTTTACAGATGAAACGCAATTGAGTTTTTATTTCCAACTCCCAATAATTTTTGGATTGAAAAATAACCAATATTACATATTTTCATGAAAATACCTCACATTTTCCGGGAAACCCCCAGAATAAATGAAAGAGTCAGTTCAGCATATTCGTGTTTTTTTTTCAATCAACGTATTTGGAAAAATTGTGCTAATCGCAAGTGAAATTGTGCTGTCAATTTTTTGGCAAAAATCAATCTGGTTTTCGAAAAATCTGGAACATTTGGAAAAGAGCTGCTTCAATACTTTTTTTTTCTAGGAAACTTGTTTAGCATTTTGATTGATTTGTGTAAGGTATTTTCATAAAAATATTTACAGTACAACTCAGCACAAATTTTTAAACTCATTTGCGATTAGATCAAACAAAAATGTTTGGCCATTATTTTGTTCTCTCAAAATAACAGGAAAAACCTCAAAAATTCTAAGAAAACAGCTCAGTAGGCGTATAGTACATTTAATTCCAGTCGTTGAAACTTCTTTTATTCACTTTCTGAAAATTTACAAATCAAGAAAAAATTTGAACAACACAAATTAGCACAACAAAATCTTCAAATTTCAAAAGAGTCTGGGCCAACTTCACACATATTGAAAATTTTCCATGATGGTCGAATAAATCAGACTTTTTTATTTTTCTGCTAAAATGCCATTCACTCTACAGAGTTTTCTTTGAAGCGAAAATGTGTATCAATACAATTGCAAAGTTGAATTAACTAGTTATATTGAGTATTCATTTCAATGATTATATTATCTGAAACTTTTTATCAACCTCTTATAACGAGAAATAAAGATGCGCGTTCATTTCATAGCCTGCTTCAATGTCAATAATTTTTAAAAACTCTTTACACCATTCAAAATGGGAAGACCTTCGACCCTTTGAGGCTTTATATATTGTGCATTGCAATAAATCAGTCAAATATCTTGAAAATTCTAGTGAAAATATGATATGCTAACGTTAATCAGCATCTATAATGTGTTTGATTATTCATAAATTGAATTGAGATAACAATTTTTCTCTTTGCAATAACACTGATGCTTCTTAGCCAAACTCTCATCAGAATTTAAGGTTTCTGGTCACGGAAAAGGTCGGAGAAATTATGATAATGGAGGGCCACAGATTAGGACATTATCTGCCGAATTTCTTTTTGGTCCGGGTGTCCGATAAAGAGTAATAAAAATTTTTTCAACCATGAATTCTAATGATAGGACCTTATCGGAGATGTTCCTTCTGTGTATTGTTATTCTGAGTGCAACTTTACGAGCTTGTTTATTTGATTTGGGTGAAAAATCCGAAGACAGCTAAGAGATAATTGATTTTGTTTGCGTTGCAGAGGTTTATCGGTTGCATAATGACTAATTTTGTGTAGGTAGTATATTCTGATAGTGTTGATTTTAGAGAGAGTCCAATAGCGTTTTTATCTCAGGTGATGATGCATCCTGTGTAGATTGTTTCATTTACGGTGTTTATTTTCATTGGTCATACCTAGGGTCGTTTCGTTTAGCTTTCCTAAACTATTTTTGCGACTATAGATCGAAGTAGTAATACTCCCAACAAGCTGACGTAAGCTCATAAGAAAAAGTCAACATCTGTTAAGACAGAATTGATATATTGAATTTGTACGACTATGAAAAATTCTCTAGACAACAAATCTTGAAACAAATCAGGTGAAATCGGGAAAAAATGGAGCACACTGACAGATTTTTGGCAGCCTAATTTTCTATTTTACGATTTTTCATTCATTTGGTAGGAATTAAAGCATTCAGTTTTTGAGGTCGAGTATAGTAGAAGAGACACTAAATCATTTATAATATCCATAGAGAGTGTCTTATGGGTTCCTTTAATTTCCACAACTTACTTAAAAATTTTGCCCAAGAAAAAGCAAGAAAACGCTTCTTTGTAATTGTCATAAAAAAGTAGGAAATCACTGACGTAAGGACAGAAGCTTTTACGCTCTTGTTTTGAATTTTCCGTTCTCTGGAACAGTGTGATACTGACAGAACACCCACAATGAATAAACCATAATCTAGAATGAATTAATTCTGATCAACTATCAAAGGTTGAGATAATGATTTATAAGAATCTATAGGCAAGTTCCATCGATCTCAAAGAATTAAGACAAACAAGTTGTTACTCGTTTTTTTTCAATTATAGATGAAATTCCTCACAACATTATCAACTTCTTCGTACAGTAATATTCGTTAGTAGGTTCCACATCTCCTAACACATCGAATTCGACACCAATTACTACGTCTTCTCATTCCTTTGGGATATATATATATATTATTTTGAACTATTGGCTTATGAATAAATGTCAGCTGAGGTTGGTGACGGGGTGCCAAACAATTTGGTGTATGACATAAAAGCCAAATAAAAAAACACCAGTAAAAAAATTCATGGTCGTACCAATATTATGCTATTCAGATGGAATTCAGTTCCAAGCGCAAGTTGTGAATGTGGATACGGAGAAGAAACAATACCTCATCTCATCAATAATTGTCTTATATAAAAATTTCAAAAGGGTTTCAGGGCTATTCACGATGTTTCAGATTCTTTCTTGGAATGGATTATAAATTTTAAACAAATTTAATATGAATATTCTGTATTCAGTTTTTTTTTCTGCTTTTGTCTTTTTATTTTCAGATTCGATATGTGCAATTCGAATAAGCCTCTGTGATTATGACTTGAAGACCACTCTTGAAGAAAGAAGTCCCTCAATCATTTTTAAGTTTATTTCTGTACACATAACAATACTTCATTAGGATAAAAAAATATCATGGCATTTCTTTCTTTAATTCTGCAACGATTTTCCTCACCTTATTTTTGATTTTCACAAACATATCTTTGGATTGAAATATTTCTTATTTTCATATCACAAATCCGCAATAATAACACCAAAAGACAAATTTACACTAAAAATATACGTTTGACATATTTCTTGAAGCAACTTTAAATGCTCCATTTATCAGTTTTCAATAAGTCAGAATCGTTCTAGGTTTCTCTATGAAATCGAAATTTTCAAGCATGAAACGTCTTCATATATTGAAGAAGCCTAGCTTCTTCATAAAAATGGTACAAAGATATCAATAACGTTGATGTTTGTTCTAAATTCCGTCTTGCGTGACGACTTGATCGAAATTTCGCTCACCTTTTCAAGTTACAAATTTATCAGATGGTTAAGCTAGGATTTATATAGGAAACCAATATCAGATGCACATAACATCTGAAAAATTCAACGAATTTGGCCCATTGATGAACTTGACCAAGCTATTTGGACAACAAACGTATTCTGAAAACGTAAAAACTCTTGCTAAGCTCCATTGAGGAAATATGCGACTGGTTGATCGAACGTTTGACCCCGGATTCTGCATCAGGAAGTCTAATCCAATCGATTGAGACCATTAACAGCTGGATATTGGAAAATTACAGACATTTGGACAAAACGATAGCACGCTGTTCTAGTTGGAACAAGCTCGCAAAAAGCTTATTATTTAACTAACTATGTAATTATTTTATTTTTTTATTCATTCTAATGATTTGGGACATTTTGCAACAGTGATCGATTATTTATTCATTTATTTCTTCATGTTCTTCTCAAATACTTCCGATATATCTAGCTTTTTTTATTACTTATCGAACAATATTCAGTTAGTTTGGACTAGAATTTTTCGCTCTACAACTTTTGTTTGAAACTTTTTCTCACTAAACCTTCTCATGTGCGAAAATATCAGAAAAACCGTATTTTTTCTCTTTTTTCAAGAATTCTTCAATGTTCCTGAAAATTTTAACACCTGAATTTTTGACCATATGTTTCTCTCATTATAACAATCAACATATCAAAAATGCAGCTCTTTCCTAGAAAAAATGATTTCAGCCCTTCCTTTACCGGACTATAAGTTCTAATTCATAAACTTTAAAAGGGCGCACATATATTTTGCAGCTTGGCTCGGCCTTGAAAATAAATCTTATATCGGAAGAATTCAATGAATATTTCAAATTAATATGGATATCTCAAAATCATATCGAATTTCTAATAAATAATCATATTTTTATCATCTTCGGAAGAGAACCTGTAGATCCAATTTCAGTTGTCACTGCACAAATTTCGCTGAATTTATCCGAAATAAATAATAACTCCAAGTACTCAGTTGTTACATCATGCAGTCAACACATTTTGCATAAATTATGACCAGGTAACAATTTTCAAAGCATATCCAAGAATATGAAGTCATTTCGGTCAATTATTCGGAACGAGAAATTGCAAATGATTGCCTTACTTCTATTTTTGCACAACTCGTCAGCATACGCGATAAATTTTAGAATATCTGACGCTTCTTCATTTAACCGACTCGTGCCGAAAGCCTTGAATAACATAACTCTTTAATTTATGACAACATGCAGATTGGGATGTGACCTCGACATTTAAACTTGACAAATATCAGGAGGTCAAATAAATATCGCGAAGGCAGTTTAGACTCGAAGAGTCTTCAGCTGCAACCAAAAATATTAGATTGTTCTAAATTCGTCGATTATGACATGAGTTACATACTAACACTTAAATGAATGACTTCTGAAGTCTGAAAATCAAAATTATCCAAGCACTGAAATATTGTAAAAAGGGAAACCCAATAATTACCATCCAGTATTCCTTTCCTTGTGCAATCCCACAGTAAAACCAAACATAGATTCCTGCCTATCAGGTGGTCCATACACTGCATAGTGAAAACTCTCAATATTAAAACAAGTCACAGAAAAAACAGAACAAGTCAACAAAACAACACAGAACAGAAAATTACACTGACACATTTCGACACCGTAAAATTCACAGCAAAAAAATAAAAATCTCGTTCAAAACGATCGCATTCGATAAAACTTCCCCTCAAACGCGCGAGAGATAATTCGTGAAATTAAATTATTTTCGGACAGCAGTATCGCCTTAGGTTATTTCTAATTCATTATCCACAACCTTTATTGCTTTTTTTATTGACGAAGGAACTTAATGTGAGTTGCGAATTTATTGGTGCTCATTCGAGAGGCGCGCACATTTTGAATTTAAGGATCTTGCGTTCTTTACAAGGTTCGAGTGCTTATGCGACTGAAAATTTGTAGGGAACGTTTTCAATCTAGCCGCCAAGCTATTTTGAAATACGAAGGTGTTGTGTCACAGCCACCTAGTGGATATCTCCGGAAAGTGGCAAGGAGATCATTCGAAATCTTCATCATTTCAGAGGACCCGACTGAGCGACACCTATCGTCCGAACATGAAAAGAAATGAAATATGGAAACAGAATACTGTAAGTAAATGGAGTTTTCTTCCTTGTTGAAATCTGTTTATAGATCGGAAAATCAGATGTCAGCCGCTTGAATAAAAGTGTCTAATAAACTAATGTATTTCACATTATCTATTTTCAATATCCTTCCTATTCGAATCGTTGAATTCATACGTGAGATTGATTCATGCAGAAGTATGAGTTGTGCTGACATCTTCTGACAGTCGAATGTCCCAACGATTTTCATATACAGAATGGGCCATCCATAACTTTTCAGCCCGAATTTTGAACTTGGGTGGGTATAAAATGACGAAAAAGCACTGGGACAGGTAAAATTTCGTGGAAAGGGAGACAAATCAGGGTGTTCAAAGAAGTTGATATCACTGCCTCTCTTGCCGCACACCCTAAGAGCTCTCTCATTTTTGAATGGGGAAAAGGTATCGAGCTGCATTTTGTTGAAAAGGCTATTCAATTTCAAGCAGGAGTGTAATCTTTTTTCATCGCTTCATTATTATACAGAGTGACTTAGTATTACATCAATAACTTTCACACGCCAAATTTGGTTCTTTGAGATTTAAAAAACGCTCAACGCGGAACAAAAATGACTTCGATGTACCTACCTCTCCAGCCGCTTCCCCCTAAAACAAGCATGATAGGTACAATAAGTATTTCAAGCCATAAACTTTTACCCCAATGTTTGACCTTCGAGATGAGAAAACGAAAATACACTTGAAAGAGTTTGATGCACGGCTATGAACGAGTAATTGAATGAAAAAACTGTTCTTTTCATTGAATTACGAACAATGCAAGAATGAATTGACATAAAATATAAAAATAAAATAATACAATACAATATAACTATAAAAATGCTCAAAATGGTCCTTCGCTTCCTCCATATATATGTTAGGCCCGAAGACCGAAAACGCTCAGTGGCCGGAAAAAACGGCCACATCGCGTTCTGGCTGCCTTAGAACGCACAGAACGCGTTTTGGCTGTTTTTAAACGCTCGCAACGCGTTCTGGTAATTGTTAAACAGCCGGAACGCGTTTTGTCAATTGTTCAACGCTCACAACGCGTTCTTAATGTTCGACTTGTATTATTTGCCGCTTTCTACCTGCGTAGGATAAAATTTATATTGTCCCTCATAAAACAAAGTTGAAAATTGAAATACAATTCAATTATTGACAACTACAATTGGATACTGAAGATGGGTTCGGTTTTTCTTTCCGAATCATTTCAACAATATTAAATTTCTTATAATTGTTTTTCAGTTCTAGGAAGAAAGTTACACTAACAAACTTATATTGTCGAGCATATAATATATAAATGCATGAATGAAAAAGCGAAAAGTTCTTTATTGAACAAATTAATTTCAATTTATTTCCTACAAATCCAACTTATTGTGGAGAACAAAACAAACTTGAATTTATAACTCTTTTGATTACTTTATTAGAAACAATTCTATTATTGAAAACTACAATTAAATACAAACGACGGGTTTTTCCGAACTTTTGTGTACTTTACATAGGTACGTTACTTATTTTTACAAGAACTGTTTGAATGACATTTCGAATTACATAGTACATTTAAATTGTATCCGTAAAGTATGGAACAAATTCATTTTTAGCTAATCAGACCATTTAAACACATCGATTTTTATTTTAAGTTACCTTATTTTAGAATAATAATCTAATATACAGCGTGAATTATTTTCGAGTAATGACATCACCGTCATTTTTTTTAAATTGAACTATTTTGTCCCCATTTCCGGATTACTCTAGCTGAGCTGATTCCAAAAATGTATCACATGTTGATTCCAATAGGTACAGGGTCGACAAATATACAATAGTTTTGTATGTGCTCAGTGCTCATAAAGAAATGCTAGACCACAAGTACCAAAAATGTTCGGAAACAACTTATTTTTATTATTCTAAAAATGTAAAAAACTAAAGGGTCTTACATTTGAACCAATTGCCATTAGACAAACGCGTTCCGGCTGTAACAATTACCAGAAGCGTTGCTTAAAAACAACCAAAACGCGTTCTGTGCGTTCGAAGACAGCCAGAACGCGATGTGGCCGTTTTTTCCGGCCACTGAGCGTTTTCGGTCTTTGGTCCTAACATATACATACAGCAGTTCCTCAGAGTGATTCTTCACATTCCTTTGCATTTCAGGTGTTATCAAACGAAATTCGTTTACTATGTTCTGGCGTAATTCATCCAAGTTTGCAGGCTCCGTCACATAAATTTAACTTTTCAAATGTCTCCATAGAGAATAATTCAAGGGCTGCAGATCCGGGGAACGAGCAGGCCATTCTATGACATCCTTCCTTCTAATCCATCACTCTGGAAATTTTCCATCCAAAAAGTTTCTCACGAAATCCGCATAATGGGGAGGCGCTGAAATCTCAGTTCTGCTTCTAAATAACGGTGATTGTTCTCCAAAATATGTGTCAACATAGGATCGACCCACCATAGTGTCGCCATAAATCATAAGTCCGGATTATAACTCATCATATCACCCATTGTTTCGCAAAATTGTGATCGGCGATCAGGGTGATCTTCGTTCATTTCGCGAAGCAAACCCATCTCGAATGGATGGAACTTGTAATGTTTAAGTATCCTTCTAATAGTGGTAGGAGAAATCCCCGATATTTCTTTCACTTTTCTTGTATTTGAAGTAGGATCAGTGACGAAATGTCCTATAACTCCTGTGTTCACATCATCATTTGAAACAAACACAATTCAACTCAGCTCGTTTCTCTAAACTTTCTTACCATGTTCAGGACGTATGTGTAACTACGGCTAGTTACACACACATCGATTTTGGACGTACGATAAAAATTCGTACGAACATTTATCGTACGTCCAAAATTTAAAGTAGCTTTCAGACCTGTCGATTTTGTATCGAGGACGTACATTTCTGATGATTCGCTTCAGTTGCTTGTCAGCATGAACCCTTTCAAGACTCGTGTTCTTGCTATGTGGTTGTTGTACCGTCGGCGGTAAAACCAGGAGTCAGTGGGTTCATCCTATTAATCAGAGAAGACTAGATGCAGGGATTTTTCACACGCTTTATGAACAATTTCGTAGTGACGAAGAAAAGTTTTTTAATTTTTTTAGAATGTCAACAGCGAGCTTTGATGAATTGTATGAGAAAAAACTAAATAATTTCACCAAACACACTGCATTACTTCCTTCTCTGATGGCGGTTAAATCGCAACTATAAAGCCAAGCGAACTTCGGTCGTACGAACGAAATTCGATGTGTGTGAAGACGCCGTTTTGATCACATGCCACTGTTTTCACGACCACTAGACGGCGGTCGTGTATAGGCGGCTTGCATATTTGTATGTGGCGACCTCGGTGGCGGAATTCGACATTTTTGTTGTGAAAGAATTCAAATTCGCTGTCATTTCCCTGTGTTTTACATATTGATTTTGGGCATAATTTATGATTCTTTTGTGGTGGAAGCGTTACTTAAGAGTTTATGCAATTGTTGATTTACAAACCTCAATATCGAAAATGAATGCTGAAGGCCTAGGAGTACAATCTTCTTCACGAAATTCACGTATTCATTGTTGTGTAGTTGGTTGCAACAATGCATATTATAACACAGACAATTCTATTAAATTTTATTCTTTTCGTAATAAATGGTTTGAGAAAGAACGGAAGCAGATATGGATTAATAGAGTTAGAAGAGTTTGGTAAGGATATCTGATTGATTGGAGATGTTATCATAATTTCATTCATTCAAAACTTTAGTAATGATGGTACTTCCAAGCAATGGCAACCGACAAAATTCCAGAAGATATGTAGTGCTCATTTCGTAGGAAATGCCAAAAGTAATATACGTGATTGCCCGTCTTATAACCCTACGATTTTTCCAAAGGTTAGTTCAGTTTCAGTTATCTATGTCCGATCTCATTTTATTTATTTCAGATGTATACAAAAGTGGATAATTCCACTATGGGAGTGGAGAGATTTGAAAGAAAAACAGCAAGATCAAGAGGAAAGGATGAGTCAAAGGAAGGATCTATTGTTGAATCTTTAATTGAAATAGGTAATAATAATCATTCAGTGCAAGTGGGAAGAGGCCAGAAGGAATTTTCATGTCAAACTGATCCATAAGATTCAAATGATGATATATTTTTATTTGAGAGTAATTGCATGGGAAATAGTGCGGAGGAAATGTCTGCCATGGCAATTTAATGTAATATTGCCGATAAGACCAAATTATTTGTTAGTAAAAACGACAAATGTGTTGGCATCGATGAACCTATCAAATGTATGGGCTTCCATGGTATTAAATCTTTAAAATGTGATGAAGAGTTGAAGTGTATTGCTGGTATTGTCTTCGATAGATTCAATTTTAGCTTACAGCGGCCATGGAAATTGTAAACTCAATGTTGAAAATATATTGTTACTTTATTTGATGAAAATTAAACTTGGCTTATCATTTGTGTCACTTGAAGTTTTATTTCAACTATATTCATCGAGTTGCCAAACAATTTTTTTCTTCTCTTTTGGAAGAACAAGTACAAAAAACAAAAATATTCATATTTTGGCATAGTCGAGAAGTGTGCTTATGGTTATTTCATTATTGTGAGGTAGCAAATTTATCGAAGTTTGTCTCGTTACTTTGGAAGTAATGAAACCAGTCCGCTCTATAATGTTGTAAACATGACCAGCTTTCTTCAAAGCTAGTCCTTTTTCTTTATTTCCTTTGGAGAAATGACCAAAATTTATTTTCAAAAATCCAAATGATCTCTCAATATCCATCCTTCTTCTGGGTAAACTCACAAAAATACTTTCCAAAACAACTGAAAAGTTCTAGGAAATCTAATGTTATTACTGATCTATTGACAATTCTTTCACAACAAATATGCCGAAAGTCGCCACCAGATGACTCTTTTCAGATTTACGCAAACCGCCTATAGTCGAGACAATGAACGACCGCAACACGACGTCCGTACGATAATTTTTGAGAAACTTTTGAGAATCGATGTGTGTGTAAAGACACAATCATTTCTTTGCGCCACTATTGGAATTTGGTCGTACGAATTTTTATCGTACGTCCAAAATCGATGTGCCTTACAATGAGGTCCTCACACAGTATAGATACCAACCAGTAGTAGCACTTCGTGGATATTCTTACACCAAGTTTGACTCGCGCATCTCGCAGGGATTCTAACCTAGATATTTTAGATTCATAAATGATTTCTGTAACGGAGGGTTTGTTTTGTTGCATCCCCGTTAGATATCTTATTGCGAGATTGGATACATAAATTTTGCATTAAAACTATCATAGCTGATATAAACACGAAGAGTTTTTTTCTCATTTTTTTTTCATCTTTCTTATCTCTCACTTCGTGGTCTTCAGGAAATTAATATCGATTTTTATTCTTTATCCATCGCCAACATTGAAGAGTTGTGAATTGAAATTCTGACAAACACTAGAGTTTAAAACCAGCAATTATTTTCGAATTTGTAATTTTTGGGAGCTGAATTGATTTTGCTGTTGAGGCATTAATCAATTGAATTTGGATAACCTAGTCAGATTTTATTCGATATTTCAAGGCTTCAATTAAGTGAAAATCTATTGATAAAGAGGATTTTTTTTTATTTTCTATGGTAATTCTCACTCTACATATTACATGGAAATTTTGGGTGAACGATGCCAACCTTCTGGGATCAATTGGTTTAGAAATTGGATTGCTGTATCTGGAGAGATTTTGACTGCACCTTTCCATACTTGGTTCATTTCTGATGCTAATCGTTGGGAGAAGAATTCATCTGGACTTTTAAGGTAAGTCCCTTACCATATTTAATTTCTTCATGTCAGTTTATAATTGAATAATTGGAGATCATCCCTATAAATTTCTGACTGCCTAGTCAACTAATATTAATTTCAGTTATATTTCATTAAATTGATTAACATCTACAATAGTGAGTAAGTACTCGTAGATGACTAGTTTTTAATATAATTCATTCTTTGATAGATCATAGTGACCATTGTCCTTAAATGCACGGTTTTCTCAGTAAGTTGATTCTTGGATAGTTCATAGTTAGTTGCTGTAGATTTGATATGTTCAATTGAGCACTTGTATATTGTATATTTATTTTTTTGATAATAAATTTATTATATTTGGTGATCAATTTCTGATTTTCTTCAAGGCATATGTAACCCAGCCCTTGATTAAGTCTCAATGCTTGTTAACAAAATTCAATATTGTCGTTGACAAATGATTGATTTCATTTTCAACGACAGGTTAAAACATTGAAGAAAAATAACCGTAGCAACATCTTGAATAATTCCTTTGTATAATTAATTCGTTTAATATTTAGAAGAATATAATTTTTTCGAGATCTATTTGAAATTCAAAGAAGAAGTTGAAGAAAAAAATACAGCCTAACCTATAATTCAGTGGAATTTCTTTGATTCAAAATCTACCATGAACCAGCGAAAATCATTTATTTTCATTCCAGTAAGTTTTGTGTTATTTTCAAATTAATTCCAAAATGATTAACAATTGTAGCGTTTCAATAATCCCTAACTTTCTTTTTCTCAATACCATTAGACACCGACAGGTGAGTGATACATATAGTATTGTAGAAAATGTTGTTTATTAAAAGCTCCGTTATTTGAGTAGTGCTTCATTCAATTAGTTGAGATATCAGCATTCAATGGAATTTCAGGAGGTTTACGCTTACTGTCGTCATTTCTTTACGATGCCGCGTTATCCGTAAATTTTTCCCCTCTCTCCTGCGACTTCTTATATGTTACCTTTCTTCGGTTTCCAGGCAGCTCGCCCCCATCCCTGTACAGGAAGCATCTCTCGGCAATCATTGAATCTATCGGCGGGAAACCCGTAACGACCTGTGCTGCCTCTTGTTCTTGTTAGAGTTCAGCTCCATTTAAACCATCTCTATATCGCTGCAACCAACAAAATTCATTCAAGCATTGCTGATTGCCGCTATGCGCCCCCATACAATCTATCAACTTTCATCTTGAGTCGAAATATCTTTGAGTAGAAGTTGAAGTAGCATCAACCTCTTCTGGTTTTCAACAGCAAATGATGATAAAACGTTTTCATTATATTATTCTGAACTTGAGCCTGTAAGAGTAATGTTGCATATAAATGATATTAAAGTGTAAAGTAAAGGTTTTGATTAGACGATTATACCCTATTCGTGTTTTACTATCCCTCTGCCGAGTTTAAATAACAAAACAATCCCACAAAAATCCAATAGTTCTATAGACGGATATTACCCTCAGCAAATCCTGGAATATCTTGAAAACATTGCGTTTCAGGAAGATAAATATGGAATAATAAATTCTTCTTAAATGTACATACAGAAAATGCTAGGATGTATTTAGTAAATTTCTATTTCATAGTTAGCTATGAGGATGGTGATGCATTGATATATTCTTTTGAACATTTGGCTAACAAGATTTAGTAGGCAAACAATAAAGCATATAGATCAGGAGTTAGTGACGGGGTGTCATACAATTTGGCGTATGACATAAAAGCCTAGGGAAAAAAACCCAGTGAAAAAAAACCCTGGCTCCCCGTCTAAGTGTGAAAATACAAAAATAAGCTGAAATATATTTTAGGGACTTCTATTGTTGGAGACAGAGACTTCTTCAAGTTGTTCACATCGAATCTGGAAATAAAAAGACAAAAGCAGAAAAAAGAACTGAATATTTATTTATTTATTATTTATTTATTTATTAAATTACACAAATCTACAGTCTAGACCAATTACAGATTGGGAATAAACAAAAATTAACAAAATACAAACTCATAAAAATATATATACATACAAATGCAAACCCAAATTAACTAAAAAATCACGACCCCACTACAGCCCTTCTTATTTCCAATTTAGTATAGTTGAAAACATCCAATACATCTTGAAAATTGCAAAAATCATGACATATTCTAAACATTGGCGAAAACCGAAGCACGTTAGTACGAGGAAATGGAAGATAGAACGTGGATATATTTCTAACAGGTAGTCTAGGGACGTGCAAGTTCACAGAGCTTAGCAAGTAGGGGCAATCAATTTTGGAACTCATAAGTTTATTTAGAAAAGGAATTCCCAAATAAGTCCTACGCTCCTCTAAAGAGTTAACATTAAACCTGTTCAATAAGTACCCATTTTGTATTCCACGACAAGGATAAAAGTCATCTATTTTGAAACACACGTACTTCAGAAATCGCCTCTGTATTTTCTCCAAACTATTAATATGAACCCTATAACCGGGATTCCATATAACCACATCCATATAAAAGCTTTGACCTCACGAGCGCCGTAAAAAGAAGAAAAAGGGATCGACTCTCAAACAAATCTCCGGAATTCCTCATACTATGATAATAATAAAATAAATAATCAAAAATACGTATCATATTCCTTTGAAATTTATAACCCATTCCAAGAAAGAATCGGAAACATCATGAATTGCCCTAAAACTATCTAGAAATTTATATATGGGACAACTATTGATGAGATGAGGTATTGTTTCTTCTGCTTCTCCACATTCACAACTTGCGCTAGGAACTGAGTTCCATCTAAATAGCATGATATTGGTACGACCATGACCCGGTCTCAAACCATTAAGAACTGTCCAAATTTTTCTTGGAAAAAACCAGGAAACTTTTTCGGAAGGATCAGAAACGAGATATTTATTGAACATTTCGAAAGAGTTTCACTCAGTCTTCCATAATTCTTTAGCACTTATGTTCATATTGAAGAACGTATTATGCCATATTGGTTTACGTGACTTCAATCTGGGAACTATTTTGTGGAAATTATGAAAGGATAGGGAATAAATTGGGAAAAGAATGATATTTATTCCAAGAATTCAGAGCTGCAGTCTGTCTGCGAATACGGGGAGGCACAATGTTAGACAAACCTGGTAACCAATGAATCGGTGTAGATCTTATGATGGCAGTAATTATTCCCATGGATGTATTCAATTGTGCATCAATTTTTTGTGTATGTGCACTATTAAACCAAACAGAGCAACAATACTCAGCTGCAGAAAAGACTAGGGCTAGAGATGCTGTACGAAGAGTGGAAGCATCAGCACCCCAAGATGATCCAGCTAATTTCTGAACAATATTATTCCTAGTTTTCAATTTAAGGCTCAGATCATTTAAATGAGCCTTGTAATTGAGAAATGAATCTAATTTAACTTTCAAGTATTTTGAATAGAAATTATGTTCGATAGGAGAATCATTGAAAGATACAGCTAATTTCTTATATTTATATTATTTATATTGACTCTATGACCTTAAAGGATAGAGCAAATGTGTTTAATCTGAATAGTGTGGTATCCTGTTTGCTCAAAACCTCCAGAAAAATCAATCAAATAAAAAGTTTCAATTCATTTTGATTATCCATTAGGAAGATATAAGCCTAAAACCATTTTTTTAAATTTCAACACCCTATATTCTTAGAATAGAGCCGATTTTCAGAGAATGGTATAAAAAAAATGTTTCATTTTGTATCGGGAATCTATGATTGAGATTGATGTAGAGTCCAGAGACTCATCCTGTATACTATTATGTAGGGGAATATGTTCAAGAAAAGTGAAGAAAAACTTTAAATATGGATTTTGTTAACTTAAGATATAATTTTGTTAATTCGCTCACATTTAGTGTATTATATTGGTTGTTTTCGTATCATTCTGTCCATTTCAGAGGGTTGGAAAACACCCGCATTTTATGCTGGGCAGTGTTTAATGCCACCTCCTGGTGGCATTATTTTGAACTGATAGGCGTAAAAATTTTAAATGAGCCTCCCACCAATATTTTCAATTTGAATGTAAACTTGTCACAATCGGAGTTGAGACATAAAATGTCGCAGAGTGATAGATTCTTCCACCAATATTTTCAAATCAAGTGTAAATTTGTCATTTCAGGCCTATAAATAGTTGTCGTAGAATGATTAAACCATAATATATTCAAAAGACTGGATTCATATTATTATCATTAAAAGCATTCAGAAAAACAAAAATTATAAGATAAAAAGCATTATATTTGCATCTTTAACAGTATAAAAAAGCTAACAGAGAGGAGAAAACAATATACATACAAAACTAAAAATATTTAAATAAAAAAGTTTCAAGAATCCTAAGGGGGTTATAAAAAATTTATAAAACTGAAATGTGAAATGAAGAAGTGAAAGAAAAAAGGTAACAAATTTAACAATACAATACATAGGTATACACAAAGCCAAAGATATTTACATAAAAATTTTTTTCAAGAATTCCAAGGGGGTTATAAAATAAATGACAAACTAAAATGTATAACAAAAACGGAAAAAGCTGCTAATAATAAATAGCAGCAATAACAATACAATACAAAACAGAAAATATTTACATAAAATAATATTTACTTTATCTAACCACACTTTGAACAGACTCGGGTATTTGTCTGGAATAGGAAATCTGTGTCGCTTAGAGCTTTTATCTTCACAATTTGGAACACAGCATTTATTTTTTTAATTAGGCATCTTTTCCATTTTATTATACAAAATTATGTATTGGTAAATTTTTATTGAACTAAAATAAACTAGGCACTTGTCACTTTCTTAACTTTACTTCTTAACGACGTTGCTAATGAAATGCAAATAACGTCTCGTATCGTAATGGCGACAATCACGTGGCGAGGACGTAAACAGAGATGCGAGCGCCTCATGCGGCGGTTCGAGCAGTTAAAATCGGTTCAATTTATCGAAATATTTAGTGAGAGAGTGGCCTATCTATGGGTTGTCTATGATGCGTTCGCAAAGATTCTATAGAATATTCTAAGAACGCTCGATGTAAACAGCACAAGAGTGCGCGAACAGTTGCTTAAAACATTCTAGCGTGTTCGGACGCGCTCGCTCCACTGAGCGGTTTCATCAAAGCGTTCTTGTGTTCGCGATTGTTTACGTATCGTATCGATTAAATTATGGATTGGTCTCAAGAAAAATGTTTATTAATGATAAAAGTCTACCAAAATGCCAGATGTTTGTGGGATCCGACATATGAACACTATAAAAATACAACTTACAAACAAGATGCTTGTCAGGAAATCGCAACACTACTGAAATGTAATGTTGAAGAATTGAAAAACAAGATGGACTCGCTTCTTGCATCTTACCGACGAGCAATGCTTCATTTATTGCAGGACATACATCAGATATAGCATTACATATTGAGGATTTAGATATTTTAGAAAAATGCATCAGGCTTTCATAGGAATCTCCAGTTGCCAAAAATCTCAGAGTCACTGCTACTTTGTCATATGCAGGAATCGAATCTCTAAAATTCGTATTTGATTTCCGAATTGTGTCGCCGATTAGGGAAAGTAAATGATCAAAATCCTCTGGTACCATTCTACAAAAAATTTGGTATTGACCACTTTCTTCCTGTTTTTGCATATCCGTCATTGTTTCACCAACATTATCCAGTGTCCTTCGTTGCATTAAATTTGTAACCCACCAACGTCTCTTCCGCCTTTTATTTTAGAGTTTTTGCTTCAAAATAATAAATACAGCACTTGCAATAATGCCTTTTCTGTCAGGATTAGACATAGCAAAGCACTACCAATACCAACCAAAGAATTGACTCGAGTGAGCAAAGAACATTCGATCTAGCTCTTGTTTACATGAAAAGATTAAGAAAGAACATTCTTGTTCTAGTTCTAGTTCGGTGTTCCTTTGATGTAAATAGATACGTCAAGCTTTAGTTTACACTAGGTATTAACGAAAAAATGCTCTAGTTCTAGCTCTAGCTCTAGTTCTGTTCTTTTAGTCTAAATCCACCTTAACAGAAGGGTGAAAATTATTAGAACTTTCATCATACAATAAATTTCTTTCTAACCAGGGTGTAATGAATAAATAACTACTTGATCATTTGGATATCTTTATTCGATTGATTCTCTCCTATTCCGAATTCATTGAACTCGGATTGGTGTCCTACAAAATATATTGCAAGCTTGGCGTATTGACTAATACCAAGCCTGAATGAATAAACAATATTGTTCTCTTTAATTTGGAATTAATATACAGGTTGTTCAGGCTTTACACCTCCCCTTCCTGAAGATGTCCGTTACAACGGCCGATTGTAAGGACATCCAGGAATGTGAATTGTGAAACAAGCAATCAAATTAAGGAATAAAGACATAACAAAAGACATAACTAGGTACATATTACAACTCTGCTACATCTAGAATCACTATTAACTATCTACTACAATAAGGTATCGCTTCAACTAAAACTAGAGATTGTTATAACCCTACAATTATACCTAAATAATAAAATAACATGATAAGTAGTAATTTAATCAATAACACAAAAGTTCATCAATAGGGTGGTTGCAACCGTCGGGGACATAATAAAATAGTCAATAGGTATACCTCTTTACTGCGCAGGGAAATATTTTTCACTCCATTTTTATGCATGGTAATATGCCTACCCTTGTCATCCTCAATTGTGCAGTTGACACCTTGTGTTTCAATTACTTTGAAGGGCCGTCAAACCATGAATTCAATTTTTTCTATCTTCGTTTGACGTCAGCACGAGATCACCGGGAACCAAACTTAAATTGTTTGATTTTTGGTCTAATTTTGATTTCCGCTCCTTCTTTACTTTGTCTAGGAAATTTTTAGTTCTATTCAAGGCAAACTGAAGTCTGTAACGAGTTTCCTGGTCAAAGGCATCAAGATTGTATACTGGATCTATGCGAACTTTTGTGAACAATTCAGTATCTAGGTTTGCTTTCCTTGCGAAGACTAGTTCAAAAGGTGTATAGTTATGATAAGTACTTGGAGTAGTATTATAGCAGAATGCAAAATGTCTGGTCCAGATATCCCAGTCTGTAACTGTTTCGTTCACATACATCCGTATAAACTCATTTAGAACACGATGATTCCTTTCACAACCGCCTATAGTTTGGCTGTGGTAAGCTGTTGAGGTTTTATGACCCGAATTTAACAATTTAATAACATTTGTGAATACTTCGTTCTTATATTCGGTGCCCATGTCAGTTCTAACCTCCTTCATGGGGCCGTATATCAGAACAAAGTCATCTACTATTGCCCTCGCCACAGTTTTGGCTTCTTTATTGACAATTGGTATGATGGTTACATATTTCGTCAGTTCGCATTGAATAGTTACTGCATAAGAATTTCCAATGTTTGATTTTTGAAAAGGACCTATTGTATCAATGGATACAATGTCAAAAGCTCTTTGCGGTGTGGGAGTCAAGACTAGTGGTTCTATATGACCTTTACCTTTTTTATTGATTTGACACTTATGACACTCTCTTGTGTATTTAGCTACGTCACGCGACATGCCTTTCAAAAATAGTGAGATTTCAATTTTTGAGCAGTCTTTTCTGTCCACTATGACCACCGTAGACAGGATTGTCATGAAATTTTGTCATTAATTGATGTCGTTCTTCTTTATCCTTAATTACTCTTCGCGGGCTACAAAGTACAATTTCAACATTTTTCAAAATATTTTGACCTACTTCCTTAAATTCATTTACAGTGCACTGTGTAAATAAGGCATCCTTCAAATTCATTCTTAATTGACCCAATTTTTTTCTCACTGGCGAAACGATTCAGCTCAGACAAAATTTGTGCTAACACAGGAATTTTGCCGTTAGTGATTAAAAACAAGGTGAGAGCGCTCTTCTTTCTTTTATGAATGATTGTTATTGTAATATGATCTCGCGAGATTGTGAATTGTACTTGTGGTAATTTCAAAACATCGAAATTATTCAACGCCTCCCGAACACGACACTCGGGTGTAGTAATGTTAGATGATATTGTTGAAGAATCAGTTTTACTTTTATTATAACTTGACCTTGACATTGACCTAGTTGCTGCTAGTATTTGTGAGTTATCAGCGTTTAGCTTTTTCAGATCCTCTATAGTTATGCGTGACAGGGCATCTGCAATCACGTTGTTTTCTCCTTTAACATATTCAATTTCGAAATTATATTCTTCTAAGTCTAATCTTATTCTCGTCAATTTGGAAGAAGGATCTCTCATTGAGAAAAGGTGAACTAGTGGTCGATGATCAGTTTTACTAAAAATTTTTAGCTCCGTATAGATAACATCTAAAATGCTTAATGCCAAAATGAACTGCTGTTAATTCCTTCAGGATTGTGGGTTTGTGTTTTTCTCCCTTACTGAATGTCTTCGAAGCGTATGCTATTGGAAGTTCATTACCGTCGAAATTTTGACATAACACTGCTCCGCACGCGGTCTCGGAAGCATCTGTAATTAGTATGAATGGTTTGGAAAAATCCGGATACTGCAGAATTTGTGGACAAATCAATGCTTTTTAATTTTTCGAAAGAATTTTGACATTCCTCGGTCCAAAGGAATTGTGTCCGTTTTCTAGTGAGCGTATTCAGAGGATGACATATTTCTGCAAAATTTGGAATAAATCTGCGGTAGTAATTACAAAAAGCAACGAATCTTTTGATCTCTTCACTACTTTTTGGTATAGGGTATTTATTAATGACTTCAAATTTTGCTTCGTCCGGAAGAATTCCCTTATCTGTTATTTTATGACCTAAGAATGTTACCTCATTTTTGAAAAAATTACACTTTGCAGGGTTCAGCTTTAGGTTGAATTTCCTACACGTTTCGAATACTTTTCGCAAATTACTCATATGATGTTGAACGGAGCATCCTATAACTATCAAGTCATCCATATAAAGAAATGCTTTTTCGGGGCTCAATCCGGAAAAGGCAATAGACATCATTCTTTGAAAACTAGTTGGACTGACTGATAAACCAAAAGGAAGTCTTGTAAATCGGTATGATTGAGAATCAACACTGAATGACGTGATGTCTCTCGATTCCTCATCTAAGGAATTTGATGAAAACTACTCAAAAGATCGATGACTGAAAAGACCTTTGAGCGACCAAGATTGTCAAGTACATCCGAAATTCGTGGTAAAGGAAATTTCCAAGCAACAAGCTTCTTATTTACACCCCTAAAATCTACCACTAACCGATATTTCTTACCGGAAGTTGACTTTTTATCGACAAGCAGTAACGGACTGTTGTAAGCTGAAAAAGACGGTTCGATAATTCTGTTATCTAAGAGGTTTTGGACCTGCCGAGTGTTTTAATTTTTTTTTGAGAATAGGGCAGCCTATAGTTTTTATATAAACTGGTGTATTGTCTGTCATTTTGAGCTTTTGAGAATAAAAATTATTTGTTGTTAGTATATCCGTTTTTAAACCAAAAATATCCGAAAATTCCGAACAAAGTAATAGTACATCTTCTTTGACATAGTCCGGTATATCTGAATTGAGTTCACTCATTAACTGTGGAATTCGATCAATGTTTTCCTTTTCTACACTGTAAATATAGAATTCATTCAAATTTCTTGTCTGAATTTTGGAAGTGTCGACCAGGGCATCTTCTAATGTTGTATTTACTATGCGAACAAGTTTATTAGATGGTGTTATTATGGTTCTCCCTACGAATATTCCGGGTGCAAGTTCCTTATTCATGACTAACTGATCCTCGGTTATATTGTCTAAACAGCGAATGTTTCTAACAACTTCGCATCGAGCTGGAATGAAAACTTGATTTTCTGCGGGGCCATTCAAAATTGGAATAGTTATTTGGTATTCGTCCACCCTGACTCTCATAGTCCAATTGCCGTAATCGATAGCAACGTTATACTTTGCAAGAAAATCTCTACCCAAAATTCCGTCACCTGGTATCGGAAAATCGTCGTTGACTACGTGAAAAGCATGTTTTAGATCGTATTCTTCGACTGAAATGTAAGTTTCTACAACACCCAATGATTTGGTGAGTTCATCCGTAATTCCTCGAAGGTTACTCGCTTTTGAATTATCCACGAAAATGTCTGACCGTATTTTTCCCTTTTTGAAAATTGAAATATCAGCACCTGTGTCGACAAAATACATATTTTCCATTCCTGTCATTTGAGTCGTAAGAATAACTATATTTGACAGTGACAAATTGATAGAAAAGACATTATCTAATTCATTGTGTTGCTTTGATTTTCCCCCAATCGGACCCGTTGGGGACCGATTGGTTTTCGAATTATTATCGTCGATATTTTCGAGATACCTTACCTGTCTAGTAGCATTTCCATATCGTCTGTACCCTCTCGAGTGACCACGACGATTTTGATTGCGGGTATTTTGTTCTGAGGATTGTTATTATTTTGACGGTAATTCTGATTATACCTGTTTCCAATATCACGCCGATTTGAAAAACCTCGCCTAGGACGCCTATATTGCCCGAAATAAAGTACATTGTTTTGGGGTTGATTGTTCAAAGCACTCACAAATTTCGATAAAACTTCTTGTACCGACTTAAATGAACCAGCTTCAACGACTAATTTTGCTCGTTCGTTATTAGAATTTTGCATGAGTGAGCGTACCGTGGCTTCCACAGAGTAATTTTCTGCAACTTCTCTGGGCACTCCCTCGCTTATATACGCCTTTTGTAGTTTTTCCGATAAAACTTCTATTTCGGATGCAAAACTAGCAGGGTCTTTGTGATTTTGTCTACAGCTCGAAAGTCTGGCTGATAATAAACGAGAGCTTTCCCCTTTTATTCCGTTCCTCAATTTTGAAATTATATCATCAATGTCATTTTCCTCGGTGATCAGATCGCGAGCTTTCCCTGTTAACCGTGTTTTGATAAATGCAACTGCATTACCTTGACCGTTGGTACAGATGCTTTTCAAGAGCTCTAATGCATCCAGAAATGAACGTAAATTTTCAATTTTGCCGTCGAATTGATTAGGAAGTAATTTACTTGCCAAATTGAAAAATTCACTTTCTGCAGTGGCCATAATTTCAAATGAGTTTTTTTACTTCTGAGTCCTCGTCTAAAACTAGTGGATCAATCTTTTCTAGGCATGAAGTTGGAACTTTAATCTTGACTCCCAGTACTTGAAATGAGCGTACTACTTTATCTCTACTATTAAGGAAAGAAGTTTTGCAAATTTGTTTATCGACGTTATCTAAAGTATCCCAAGTGTCTCTCAAAATCTGAGTTAAGTCATTGAATGAACTTACCAGGTTATCTCTAATATCTGCCCTTGTTGCCTCTGTTTTAGGGACTTCTTTCTTCAAAATTCTTTTGCTAGTATTTTTCAATGAAACTGTTACCTGATCTAACTTTAAATTCAGCTCTTTGTTTTTAGTGTTCATGAGCCTGTGACATCGGTGGGCATATTACTTACTATATTATACTATAACCAATACGCAATAATTGTAATATCTATGATGGTTTTTCCATCCTCGGACCTTAAACATAGAACTGTTAATTGGATATTCAACATAGGTAAAATAAGAGTCAGCAATTAATTTCTTTAACAAAGTATAGGGAATGTTGAGTACAAAACCTTATTGTTGTTCCTGAATAGTTCACTCACACCATGTAGTCATGTAGCACTCTTGTCTATACTTGTGCAACAGAACCCAGGGATACGTTGAGGTTCCTTCTAATGCGTCTCTCCATATTTTTCTTGTGAGCCTTATACAGTTTGAAAACCATATCCATCACCAGTATTGCCAGTATAAGGAACATTACAATCTTAACATCTTTCGTGATGTTGTATTCGCTCTCCTGCACTATGAAATTTGAATTTACTGCACCATTTTCCGTCACGTCTTGTTTCGTGTCCTTCAGTGGGAAGATCCCATTTTCAATTTAAGAAATTTTTACGATCACCATTTATGTAATCGGCAACTTTTCAACTTATTGAATCACAATATAGGTACGTACCACGTAGTTGTTAACTTTCAAAAATATTTTTTCTTGGGCAGGATCGCCATGTAATGAATAAATAACTACTTGATCATTTGGATATCTTTATTCGATTGATTCTCTCCTATTCCGAATTCATTGAACTCGGATTGGTGTCCTACAAAATATATTGCAAGCTTGGCGTATTGACTAATACCAAGCCTGAATGAATAAACAATATTGTTCTCTTTAATTTGGAATTAATATACAGGTTGTTCAGGCTTTACACAGGGAAAATTGAGCGTTTCGGGGATTGAAATGGAAATCACATGACTATCTCTGATTTGAAGATAGAGTGAACGATGACGACCATCGATCAGCGTAGGTTCAGGATTATTGCCCTTACCGGCAACGGCGTCGACCTTGGGCTAATTTGCCGACCCACGTACTCACTGACTGGCGGTCAGTTTCTTCGCGGAGAGAAAGCGAAGTTGAATAAACTGCCTAGTAGCATACACAAGGCGACTAAATGTTTCAAATGCAGCCTTTAATAATTCAATGTGTCTCTTGAAAGAGAATAATCTCTGCACCATAGTCCTCTGCTAATTTAGAAATATAATCACTCTTGTCCTTAGAAATACCCTCTTTATTCAAATTCAATACAGAAAATTTGTAGCCAATCTGCAAGGAGGATTCTGCGAATCTGGTGTGACGATTTTTCAGATCATTTGATCTTTGAAGTCCGCTATGGAACCCATTCAAAGGGAACTTCATGATCCATAGTTGGAGAAAGTTGAGATATAATACTTTTTTCATTTAAAAAACAATTTGAGGAGAATAAAAATTCTCATTATTCGAAAACTACGGGAGAGATCTGGATAAATAATGAACTCGTCTTAGATATTCATTTTACAATCTCACATGCAAATTTCTTCTTTCTAGCTCATTCCGTTCGGACGTAATAGTGTGAACGGAGGGATAGAAACAGTTTCGACCATGGATTCTTCAGCAGTGAGTCTGAAAAAACGATTCTTACCTTTTTAACACCAATTATCCGAAATTTAGAGACATTTGGCCATTTGCATCTATGACCTGTGCGAAAAAAAAAGCCCCAAAAAGACATCAGAAGATTTAAAAATTAGATAAAGACGAAATATTTTTTAGTTTCAACCAAATCAGATGTAGAAATCCTCGGTGAAGCCCAATCTACGATGAATAAATCTAAATCACTCTGACGTCAGCTCAGATGGCTTCGGTTAAACCATTTGTGAGTAATTCTTCAAACTTTGAAGAATCATATATACTTACGAAATATCTGTCTGTCAGAGACGTGTTAACTGTTAACTTGAACAAGCACACCAAAATAATTGATTTGATAACAGGATTGGTTCATACCCAAATAAAAACTAATGATGAAACTGCATAAAAAAAAATTACTAAGCACTGATGAGATGGCTCTGGTGCTATGTTAAACTACTGGTAATTAACGAATTCTCTAGAAATTGAATCTCGGACATTATTTTCTAATCAGTTGGCACTGATGTTGACAGATTTTCAATATGGAACGGTTTCACGAAGAATAACACTGGAATAGTATAAGCCAAACAATAATACGTATAAATACTTTGCAGAATGCTTCAAATATTCAAAATTACAAATTTGTGGTGCAGATTTGTAATCCAACCCCCATAAATCTGGTAAGCTGTTCAACTTGAAATACCCTATATGCATACTAAAATTATTTATTTGAAGTAGATCAACAAAAAGTTTCGCGACACCATTCTCCTTTATTTCAGCCAGTATAGCCAAAATTGCAAAGTATCGGTACAATATAGTATAAAATTTATATCAGTGCAGTATATTTATTTGAATATCGCTCAGCAATGTACAATCTGAAAACTATGTTTCACTAGAATTCGAACTGGGGCCTTACGCCAGAGAATTATCAGTCTCGCGCTATTAACCACTAGACCACGGAGAAGAATACAGATGAGTACTATATATATATATATATATATTCTTTTGAATTTTTGGCTGACAATATTTAGTTAGCAAACAATAAAGCATATAGATCAGGGATTAGTGACGGGGTGTCATACAATTCGGCGTATGACATAAAAGCCTAGGGAAAAAACCCCAGTTAGAAAAAACCCTGGCTCCCCGTCTAAGTGTGAAAATACAAAAATAAGCTGAAATATATTTTAGGGACTTCTTTCTTCAAGAGTGATCCTCTATTGATGGAGACAGAAACTTCCTTCAAGGTGCTCACATTGAATCTGGAAATAAAAAGACAAAAGCAGAAAAAAGAACTGAATAACAATTCCAAGAAAGAGTTGGAAACATCATGAATAGCCCTAAAACCATCTTGAAATTTATATATGGGACAACTATTGATGAGATGAGGTATTAATTCCTCTGCTTCTCCACATTCACAGCTTGCGCTAGGAACTGAGTTCCATTTGAATAGCATGCAATTGGTACGACCATGACCTGTTTTCAAACGATTAAGAACTGTCCAAATTTTTCTTGGAAGATCAAAACCAGGAACATTTTCAGAAGTGTCAGAAACGAGATACTTATTGATCATTTCGTAAGAGTTCCACTCAGTCTTCCATAATTCTTTATCACTTATGTTCATGTTGAAGAACGTATTATGCCATAATGGTTTACGCGACTTTAATCTGGGAATTCTATTTTGTGGAAAATATGAAATAATTAGGAATAAATTGGGAAAAGAATGATATTTATTCCAAGAATTCAGAGCTGCAGTCTGTCTGCGAATATGGGGAGGGACAATATTAGACAATACTGGTAACCAATGAACCGGTGTTGATCTTATGGTGCCAGTAATTATTCTCATGGATGTATTCAATTGTGCATCAATTTTTTGTGTATGTGCACTATTAAACCAAACAGAGCAACAATACTCAGTTGCAGAATAGACTAGGGCTAGAGATGCTGTGCGAAGAGTGGAAGCATCAGCACCCCAAGACGATCCAGCTAATTTCTGAACAATATTATTCCTAGTAAATACCCTCTATATTCAGATCCAATACACAAAATTTGTCACCAATCTGCAAGGAGGATTCTTCGAATCGGGTCTTGCGTTCCAAGTGACGATTTTTCAGATCTTCTGATGTTTGAAGTCTGCTATGGAACCCATTCAAAGGGAAATCATCATCCATAGTTGGGGAAGTTTGTGATATAATACTTATTTCATTTAAAAAATAGCAGAGGAAAAATGATCGACATGATTTATTATGACAAGTGTCATAATAAATGAGTACTAACGGGTACTTACTCAAATTTCAAATAATCAAATCTCTAGAACAACAACTTTGTTGAAAACAAAAATGGTATTGGTATAAAAAAGATGCATCATAAAAAAATATTCGAGAATTTGAATTCTGAAATTACTTCGAAACTAATTGGTCGATTTGACTGAATAAAGAACTCATCCGAGATATACATCCCTCGAGCCTACCCAGAAAATTTAATCAACGATTGATACAACTTTCACCAAAATATTCGAAGGAAACAGACTTTTTGGCAAATTTATGAGCACTCTATTCAGCAAGAAGCATCAAAAAGTATTTGAATGGAGTGATTAGGCAAAACGTTTTCTTTTTCTTCGACACTAGCGGGACGAGTTCAGAGAATATCGTAATGAGCTGAGATCTTCAAACTTTGAAACCAACCCTAATATTTCGGTTATTAAGATTATTCCGTTCGGAGTCATAGTGTTAACGGACAATAATATTAATGATGATGATGATGATGATGATATTAATGATGATGATATTAATGATGATGATGATGATGATTACTTATTAATATTATCAAGGGTCATTCCACTAGGTGTGAGAATATTTTGAAAACGCTCTTGTTTTTTGGGAATTATGCGTTTAAATTTCACGAAACAAACTTATCCTTGAAATACCACGAGCCGAAGGCGAGTGGTATTTCGGGATCACTTTGTTGCGTGAGATTTGTTTAATTTTCAAACGACAGAGTGTTCTCAAAAAAATTCGAATCTCGTGTGGTATTTGGAAAAATCATTCAACAATATAAATCAAAAGAAATAAAAAATAGTTTTTTATTCAAAAATGACGAGATAGAAGCATAACAACAAATTATTCATCTTTATTCTCAAAATAATAATTATTGATAGTACAATTATTCTACACATTACGAGCATTAATTTCGAATGATGAAGTAGATACTGATGTTATTTCTTGAGGGACATTTTTTTCATTCCTTATGGCTGTGATTATCTTTGTTTTTGATGTTATCTTTATCAGTTGTTCCTCGCCAATCCCTGCTTTGGCTAATTGGCTGACAGCAGTAGCTCGATGCGAGTGGTTGGTTATCTTCGACTTGGTTGTGTTGATGCCAATGAGTTCTGCCGATTCTTTTGTCCATTTAGCTATCGTATTGGGACCGACTGGGAAGTTTTTGAACCATGAACCATATTTCCAATTCTTATGTGGAGTAAGGAATAGTCTTTCAGTGGTTATGTTTGCAGTTCTTTTGGATACAAGTAGCTTATATAACCTCACCGGGCAAATATCTTCTTCAATATTGGGAGACAGCCATTTCGTTTCCGCACATTTTTGGGCACCACCTTGTCTTGTTTTAGAAAATATCGGATTGTAGGCAATTCGGCCCGTGGGATTACCATCGTTTTGAATTTCGAATTGGAAATGCGAAATTAGGCATGATGAACCCAAGCAAGCTCCATTGCAGCAATAAAATAAAATTTTCTGTTCAAACCGTCTGGATTATGTTCTTTACATAAGTTGACCATCTCTTTGTGTTGCTCCAAACAGCGCCTTGGCACTTACTTTTCTTTTCTCAGGGTCCACTTGCAAGATACGCCTCTTGGCATTTCGTGCATCCCGCGCCGTTTTAAAAGCCACGGTATGGTGAAATACGAAAAAAAACTGACAGAACTGCCAAATGTGCTGTTGAAGTTATCGCTAACAACTGCTGGTTTATCGTAACTATGACGACCGCTACTTCCACCAACGGCCAATGCTATGCGGATGTATTAATATTCCTATGCAAACTAGGCATTTGATAAAAATAAATTTCTAAATGTGAAAACACTGGGAGGTTGAGTGTTTTCAGATACAGTTTGTTTATATTGGTCTGTTTTCAAAAATTAAGCGATTTCATTGGACGTTGTAGTATGGTGTTGAATGATCATTATAATAATAGTTTATTGAGTATAAACATTTATCGCCGAGGCAAAAGGCGATAAATAATTTACAATCGCATGAGTTTCACAATAGCCAATGAGCGGAACAACAAACAATACAAGGACACAAAGCAAAAGCACGGTAGAATCTAATTAACAAGCTACTCCTGCTGAATGTTATTATTTAAAAAATATATTCAAAATTTTATCCATCATTCGGTACTATTTATCAAGGATTGATCGGCAAGAGGGGATATTGTCTGGTCCTTTCATTCACCTAGTTTCACCTCATTTTAAATGCGTGGGGCGAGATATTTGTAACATCTCTGACCAATGCGTTTCTTTGCTATTGGAATCCAGTAGTAGGTGTTCCTTTTCCATTTTCATAACTGTACTTACTCTGCTGTAGTATAAATATTTTGGAACCGGTGGCAGTCAACATTTGCGAAACAAATAGCTTCTGTGGGCTAATTACTTTTAAAATGGTGTACAGATCATCTAACGAAAAAGTGGTGGTTTTCTGTGAATAAGTCGTTATAATCATCTTTGCACCACTTCAACCCTTCTCATGTGGCATTGGTATGCTCCACCCCATGCCAGTGTAGCGGCACTCTGTGAGCGGCAGGGGAGTGTGTAGGGATCTCTTGACGGCACTCTATATAGCCACGAATAGCTTAATTCACAGCGCTTCGGTGGCCTAGAGGTCAGCGCTCAAGTTTCACACCGTCTAGGTGCTAAGTGCCGGGTTCAACTCCCGGCGGCTCCCTCAAAACTTCTATCAACCCCTGAGTCTATGGCATGGCGCACACAAGCCATACTGATGAGTCCAAATGTGTATCCATAAGTAAGGATAACTTACGATCCTACACCAGTATTCCATATTTTATGTGGGATTGACAGAGGGCTTTATATATGATCAACAATTTTTCTTCATCTAGGTGTTTTCTAGATATCTTAACTTTGATAGGAGACGTCTTAGTTTCCCCACTACATTTTCTATGTGCTTGTCCCATTTCAACTGTTTCTTGATTGTTATACCCAAATATGTCATATTCTCTGCCTCAGGGATTGATATCTTGGTGTCTATCTCCAAAGTACCCATACGTGGAATTCCGTCTCATAACATGCAAATGGTAAGTATTTCGTTTTTTTCATATTGTTAGTTAACTTATTCCTCTTGAACCTTTGTATTATATGGTACAACTCCTTCTCAGAACTGGATTTGAGATCTTCTCAAGAGGTGCCTTCATTCAATATAGCAGTATCGATAACAGCAAAAACTTATGATTTTTTCCATCACATTCATGAATAGTAAGCTGTTTATATGAATTATATATAAAACTGGTCCCAGTACAGCCCCTTGTGGAATCCCATATCCGATGGATCTTCTTAAACTAATGTGATCCTTGCAGACTGCAATCTATCGGTCATGTACTCCTTTATTGAGTCGAATACGCTACCTCAGAAACCATAATGATAGACCTTATGGGTAACTGTATCGAATGCCTTCTCAAGATCTATGATGACAGTTTTGACCTTCGAACCATTCTCGGAGACGAATTTATTCAGGTAGTCCCTTTTAGCCTCTGTAAAGCATTTCGATATTTTTTAAAGTAATCTTGTAAGTTTTTTTCCAGTGGGACTTTTCATCAATTTTAAGTACAAGAGGTTTTTCTTGTTTACAGACTTTAATGGCCCTCGAGTGATCCAGTCTCTCCTTCCAAATTTCCTGTGGGTTAATTTGATTTTTGTTGTGTTTTTCTCTGCCTTCCCAACCTATTCGATTTAGATACCTACCTCTTCAATTGGATATCTATATGAGTTTTGTGTTGGATCCCATCCAGCTTATGCGTTTGTCGAAATCTAGTCAAAATATGATCGTATGATGAACAGTAACATCGTGTAGGATCGTAAGTAGTATCCCTACTTATGCGTTTCGTCTCTGGCGCTCACATTTGGACTCATCAGTATGTCTTGTCTGGGCCATGCGAAGACGCAGGAGATATTAGAGAGTGGAAGCCGCCGGGAATTGAACCCGGCACCTAGTCGGTATGAAATTTCGAGCGCTAACCTTTCGGCTACCGATGCGCTGTATATTGTTGCTATGTGGGGCTTTTATGGAGTGCCGCCACATGAAATCCCTACAATTGATACATTCGATAGAATTGAATTCATTTGAAGTATACACCAGCCAAAATCAGTTTTTTTAATGAAATTTCAACAACTAGTATACTTTCAAGGGAGCCGAATTAAAAGAAAATGGAATAAGAAACAAGTGTTTCGATCGGTCTCAAGAATCTATGGTTAAAATTAATGGAGTAGTCAAAGACTCACCTTTTATTGAAGCTCCTTCAATGTAAAAATCATTCTGGAATTATTATTATACTAAATGAAATGTGCTGCAATAATTTGCGAGTTGAGCGGGCTCATTCAAGTTTTGAAAATCCCATCAACATTCCATTACTTGTAAACTGACGAAATGGCGGCCGAAGTTACCAAAAATTAGTTAAGACCTTTCTCTTCTTGATATAAGTGTTTTGTGGTATTGCAACACCTAGTTCATTACGAACAACTCAAATTCATCAACGCAAAATGTGCCTAGATCGGCCTTTTCCAACTTAATTTTTCATAGCCCTCCTTGATGACTCTATATCTATATATGACTTATGCTGATTGGCATAAGAAATTTTCAAGTATTCACGTTAAGTGTACTTAAACCGAGGGACCTACGATGTGCCTTGGAGGCATAGCCATCTCGGCGGGTAACACCAGTAGCCTCTCATTAACATCGGCGTAACTAATGCAAGAGATGGGCTAGGCGAGCTTCGGCGCAGGAAATAAAACTAGCTCGTAAAGAAAAAACGATTTATAGAGAGCCATTAACGTTTAAAAAGGAAGCGATCCCGTAACTGCATCGTGTGGGACGTTTAATAACCCTCATCAGAAGGACGCTATAGTTATCGATAAAACCCGTTCGTAGAAGAGATACCGATCCAAGTTATAGGGATTGCTACAAAGTAGGAAATGAAAGGGAAAGAGTTGCATGCTGATTTATTGATTTAATTATAAACATTTCACCTAACTGTATACATACAATTCGAAATAGAGAATGATAATCCAACTGTTCCCTTCGAAATAGCGACAATAAAAATAATTTTTTATGGATCTAATTTTTTTGGCTGATACTTCACGTTAAATTGTAGATCAATAATTCAGTCAATATTTGACTCGGAACAATGGAATGAAATTTTGTTGTCCCACACATTTTGCAGAAAGATTAAATGGCGAAATATTCAAAAACATTTTAGAAAATATTTTAACAAATCTATCGGAAAATTTACATATCCATTCTATATACTTTAAACATGACAGAACATCACCTCACTCTGCATTAAATGTGAGGAATCTCCTGGATGTAAATTTTCTGAACAGATGGATTGGTCGAGGCAACAAAGAACGCCTGATTCGAATCCTTTAGATTATGCTACGTGGTGACATCTGAAGAGAAGAGTTCATAGAGTTGAAATTAGAAGTAGAGCACACATATTTTGAAGAATGAAAGATCTAATATCTTAGAGCAAAATATTCCCTCATTAGTAGGTCAATTGGAAATTTAATGAAAAGTTCGCAAATATGTGTTCACAGAAAATGAAGTTATTTTGAACAGTACTTATTTCGATTGTTTATTTTGTAGTAGTTGCTGTAGATTTTTTGGATCAAGTGGACATTTACGACGATAAATTATCCTGGCATTTCTTTGATCTTGATTATTTTGGCAGCATCATAAATTCATTTATATTACCCATTCCTGTGGGATGTTCATATTTTGATATTTTCAAATTTCATTTTTCTAGAGCGAATCCACGACTAGATAAAGGTGTTTCTAGTGCCATAGACCTGTTGAACAGGATACTATTGAATGAAAAAAATACTATATATTTATAAACGAAAATTGACAAAAATCAAACACTTGACTGTACGAAACATGCATGTCAACAATTATGTTTGAATTAAATTTGTGAAACGTACAGTCAAGTGTTTGATTTTTGTCAATTTTCGTTTATAAATATTGAAATTATGTTTCACCAGGGGATAAGCGAGAAATCAATTTCAAATACTATATAGTTGGGGATTTTTTTTGTTAATCATCAAAACTATTGTAACTGAAGAATTTTTTAGATCTTTGAATATGTTTTGTCTTGAAGAAAATACTGACCAGACGAAACCAAAATAACGGCGAAAATAATGTTACTCAATAATATTCTATACTGGGGAAGGCGGATGCGCCGAAAGGTTTATAGAAATAAACTATTTACAAGTACTTACTTACACTTTAAATAACCTGAATAGCCAATTAATTGAATACTTTGTATTAAGAAATTAGGTAAAACAACTTCTCCACTATATATACATATTTATATCTAGGCCTAACTTTGTATTAGTAACTCTTTCGGAGTAGTGCGTTGGACAAATGCAGAGCTGAACGCCATATACATCCAAACAAGAAAATTCCTCACTAGGTATGGAATCCATCACCTATCAACCTCATTCCTCAGTGAACAGATTATACATAAGTAGATATGATGGCGGCATAGGACTCTAGAATGTCCTAATATCTCACGATTAGTTGATATCACAAATGAGGGAATACTTCCGATCGGGAACCTTACCAGTGTTCAGATTAGATTAGGGCCCTCCCACCTAACACCTTGTCGTGGTGGGGGGCTTAAGCACCTTCTGATGGACGGGAAAACGTCTGTCACCGGAGAAAGCTAAGTTAGCCGCAAAGTATGGTTTAATGGCAAATAAAACTGTAGAATTAAAGCTCCAGCCTACGGAAATGCAGGGCCGGCAGGAGGAGAGTGCATCTCAGGCTCCCTCAGGTCGAAATCTGGCGACTGGGAGAACCACCTCCTTGACTGCAGCTAGGGTCAAGGCAGGTGCTAAAGCTACTAGCAAAATCAAGCCAATAAAGTCGACGACAAAGACGCCCACAGGGCGCGCCGCAAAAGAGGGGCCTACGAGCCCTCCGTCGACGAAAAAGTCGCCCAATGGGCGAGCTGGAAACCCCACCTGCTCAGCAGGGGAGGAAGGCAGAGGCAAGCTCTGATGAGGTCCCTGAAAAGGAAACCGGCGTCAGAAGAGTGCGTCTTTTGTCGACTTCCTCTGTTGCCGCGAGGCAGGAGCAGGTGGATCTCCATCCCCCTCCCGGGGAAGGAAAGGAGGGACCAATTTCTGTTGAGGGCGACCTTACAGGAATGTCCCTCACGGACATTCAAAATGGACTCCTAGAGTTCATGTCCGACCCGACCAATAAAATCGGGAAGAAAGCGACCACCTCAATCATGAAGGTGTTCCACGAAATGGAGCGGCGAATAACTAATCCACAAGTGGTCATCCCCAGATTAGAGGGGCGCTTAGAGGAGAGGGACCAGCTGAAAAGCCTGTTCCTCAACTCTCAAAGTTGCGTAGGGGAAAGCGCGCCAAAGCAGAGGTCTTATGCTTCTGTGGCGGCCGCAATCCCCAAACCATTACCGAAACCGCATATAGTCCGGAGCCCCGGCCTCGTGATTTATGTAAAGCCGCCGAAGGAAGGGCAACAACTTTGTCTGGATACAGTTGCCCTCGCCACTAAGACGCACGCGCCGCGCGCGATAATTAAGAGATCTTTTAAGCTCAAGTCCGGTGTAATTCAAATCACAGTTCCCTCAGAACTGGAACGTGAGTCTGTAATCGCTGCTTTGGAGAAGGGCAAAATGCCGCGGATAATGATCCACGACGTCAGCAAGGGTTCAGCTGACGAGGAGATCGTGGATCTACTTATCGAGAAAAATCTTTCCGAGAACGTAAACGCGGAAGACATACCAAAAAGGGACGAAGGTCGTCTACCGATACCCGACCTCGTCCGATAGGGGCAGAATCGTGGTTAGTTGCCCTCAGCAACTAGCCCGACCCATTATAAAACAAGGGAGGGCATACTTCACTATGTCCTCCCACCGAGCGCATGAGCACTATAGCATATAATGCTATAATGTGTGCTATAAGTGCCAAGCCTATGGGCACTCATCTAAGTCATGTAAACAGAAAGACTCCACATGTCCCCATTGCTCTGGCAAAGGACATTCGTATGCGGACTGCGATAAGAAGCAAGAGATGCCGGAATGTATTAATTGCAAAACTAGAAAATGGCCGGATTTCAGACATCCGGCCAATAGTAACAAATGTCCCGCGTACCGCGATCAGGTTGATCAGTACCGGGCCAGGATTGACAGAAACACATAATTGGCCTGAATTCTATAGATAAACGGTCAAAGATCAGGGCAGTAGCCTCTGAAACCTTTCAATGTGGATAAGCAACTACAAAATTCCAATCATTTCATCTCATTTCACTTTAAATTCGAAACCAAACTAACAGTCAAATTCAAACAAATCAGATTCAAAATTCAAAATTATAAGCATAGGCGATATACCAAACCAATTATGAAACTTTCAATCTTGGGCCGATACTGGCTCAAGGCGCCCCTGAAAACTCATTGTGGGGAGACTTCTCCCCACATCGGGTAATTTCGGTTAAATGGCAATGATGACCCTAAGGATTACGCACTCCCGCAAAGCGGGGGCGTATGAAGGATAATATATGACCAAAACGGCGGCTCCAGTTGCTAGGACCCATATGCTGAGCCATGTTCAGATTAGGGCCCTCCCAAGAGCTAACACCTTGTCGTGGTGGGGGGGACTTAAGTACCTTCTGATGGACAGGAAAACGTCTGTCAGTGGAGAAAACTAAGTTAGCCGCAAAGTATGGTTTAATGGCAAATAAAACTGTAGAATTAAAGCTCCAGCATACGGAAATGCAGGGCCGGCAGGAGGAGAGTGCATCTCAGGCTCCCTCAGGTCGAAATCTGGCGACTGGGAGAACCACTTCCTTGACTGCAGCTAGGGTCAAGGCAGGTGCTAAAACTACTAGCAAAATCAAGCCAATAAAGTCGACGACAAAGACGCCCACAGGGCGCGCCGCAAAAGAGGGGCCTACGAGCCCTCCTTCCACGAAAAAGGCTAGCTGCAAAAGATAACCCACATGCTCAGCAGGGGAGGAAGGCAGAGGCAAGCTCTGATGAGGTCCCTGAAAAGGAAACCGGCGTCAGAAGAGTGCGTCTTTTGTCGACTTCCTCTGTTGCCGTGAGGCAGGAGCAGGTGGATCTCCATCCCCCGCCCGGGGAAGGAAAAGAGGGACCAATTTCTGTTGAGGGCGACCTTACAGGAATGTCCCTCACGGACATTCAAAATGGACTCCTAGAGTTCATGTCCAATAAAATCGGGAAGAAAGTGACCACCTCAATCATGAAGGTGTTCCACGAAATGGAGCGGCGAATAGCCAATTCACAAGTGGCCATCTCCAGATTAGTGGGGCGCTTAGAGGAGAGGGACCAGCTGAAAAGCCTGTTCCTCAACTCTCAAAGTTGCGTAGGGGAAGGCGCGCCAAAGCAGAGGTCTTATGCTTCTGTGGCGGCCGCAATCCCCAAACCATTACCGAAACCGCACATAGTGCGGAGCCCCGGCCTCGTGATTTATGTAAGGCCGCCGAAGGAAGGGCAACAACTTTCTATGGATACAGTTGCCCTCGCCATTAAGACGCACAAATTAAGACATCTTTAAAGCTCAAGTCCGGTGTAATTCAAATCACAGTTCCCTCAGAACTGGAACTTAAGTCTGTAATCGCTGCTTTGGAGAAGGGCAAAATTGATTGCTCGACTCCGAAACAACTAATGCCGCGGATAATGATCCACGACGTCAGCAAGGGTTCAGCTGACGAGGAGATCGTGGATCTACTTATCGAGAAAAATCTTTCCGAGAACGTAAACGCGGAAGACATACGAAAACGGACGAAGGTCGTCTACCGATACCCGACCTCGTCCAATAGGGGCAGAATCTTGGTTAGTTGCCCTCAGCAACTAGCCCGACCCATTATAAAACAAGGGAGGGCATACTTCACTATGTCCTCCCACCGAGCGCATGAGCACTATAGCATCAAGAGGTGCTATAAGTGCCAAGCCTATGGGCACTCAGCTAAGGCTTGTAAGCAGAAAGAGTCCACATGTCCCCATTGCTCCGGCAAAGGACATTCGTACGCGGACTGCGAAAAGAAGCAAGAGATGCCGGAATGTATCAATTGCAAAACTAGAAAATGGCCGGATTTCAGACATCCGGCCAATAGTAACAAATGTCCCGCGTACCGCGATCAGGTTGATCAGTACCGGGCCAAGATTGACAGAAACACATAATTGGCCTAAATACTACAGATAAACGGTCAAAAATCAGGGGCAGTAGCCTCTGAAATTTTTTCATATTGTGGATGAGCAAATAACAAAATTCCAATCATTTCATCTCATTTCACTTTAAATCCGAAATCTAAACTAACAGTCTAATTCGAACAAATCAGATTCAAAATTCAAAATTAAAAGCATAAGCGATATACCAAACCAATTATGAACCTTTCAATCTTGGGCCGATACTGGCTCAAGGCGCCCCCGAAAACTTAGTGTGGGGAGACCGCTCCCCACATCGGGTAATTTCGGTTAAATGGCAATGATGACCCTAAGGATTACGCACTCCCGCAAAAAGCGGGGGCGTATGAAGGGATAATATATGACCAAAACGGCGGCCATGAGATGACATCAGTCGACTCCAGCTGCTAGGTCCCATATGCTGAGCCATGTTCAGATTAGGGATGTAACGGAGGTATTTACTTCGGAACCGAATGCGGAGTCGGAGTTTTTGAATTCCATTTATCGGAGTCGGAACCGAATGCGAAGTCGGAACCGGAGGCGGGGTCAGCCGAAAAAGATCACGTTTTTTGATATCGAACCACAAAATTCAAAACAAATATCTATAACCTTAACGTGTCCGTATCAAACTAACACTAAGTGAAAAGATGACGATAGATCGCGTAGCGGCAATCAGGGAGATTCCCAGCGCAACACGTAGGAACTTGCTTATAACAGTTGACGTACGCCGCTATCGTATCGTCCTCCGACTAAGACCTCCGATTATAACCTCCGATTTGGAAGTTTCGGAACCGAAGGTGTGATAAAATCGGAAGTTCCGACTTATCGGAGTCGAAGTCGAAGCTCCGTAACATCCCTAGTTCAGATCCATATACCAGGCAGATGAATTTTCGCCCTTACAGCAAGCGAAATCCTCCAGTAACCTCAGAGAACAGCCTCTTGAACAACTTAAAGAAGATTTATTTTTTCTTCTTGTATTTGGTGTTAATTTTTTTCTTTTTTTCATTATTATTTTTTTGTTTAATTTACTGTTAAGTTTCAACATTTTTCTTTTTGTAAACACTTGTAATTTCCCATTCTTCAATAGGCCACGGCTGTCGAATGGTGTATTGCTAAATAAATAAATAAATAAGGGGTTACAGGTTCCCCCGGGTGTGGGGGGTGGTGCACTTTAATGATTTTAATAAGAATTGAATTCTCGACCAGCTGCTAAAAGCATTTTAAAGAATCAACAAATTGAAAATAAGCGCTCATAGTTTCCATGGATAATAATAATTGTCATAATAATTCATAGAAAACTGTGAGAGCTTATCAATTTATTATTCAATTTGTCTGTTCTTTCAGATTTATTTATGGCAGTTGGTCGAGAGTGTGGAAAGAGAGCGCAATATCTTCTATCCTCACGGCAGTGCTTGTTTACATTTTCCCTTCTAAGTTTTGGCGGTATGCACACCAGATATTACCTCATTCCATAACTTGTATTATCTCTATCTAGTCTACATATCATAATCGGACTATAGAAGTAGTTTTCCATCTAAATATATTAACCGACGGTCGTTAACAAAAATATACCAGCAATTCATCAAAACGTCAAGGTAGCCTGTTCGAATTTTTTCGACTCGCCGCTCGAATTTGGTCCTGTGGATGCCAGAAATGGACTGCGCGCATTTGCATCTTAATACCACAAATTATTAAAAGGTCGCGAGGCGAGGGTGTGGAAACGGTTTGTGGTACAGATGAAAGATAATTAAGACTGTACCTATTTTTTTGCTCGTATCGGAATTGCGTGTACGATTAATTGATACCTTTGTGGTCAATGTGATCGGAGTTACTTCGTTCATGATCACAGATTCGAAACACCTGCATATATGATATTTTGATCCAATGGAGAATATTGGATACTGTTGCCCGAGTAGGAGTTTTCCTGAATGAACATCTGACTCGGCTGTCGCCCTGTCTTAACCATAACTCTTCAATTCGACTCGGCATAGCTAAGATAAAAAAATTCAGAAAGGACTGTCATGTGATGGCTTTGGTACTCTTGTTGGCTACTTGCGATTAAATATGCAAACTATAACAAATCTAAAAGCACTATGTTCAGGTGAAAAAAAAATTCCCATACTCTGGATCAATTTGATACAAATACGATTAGGTACGATTAATGAGGTAACCTATAACTCAAATTAAAAATAACTACTCATAGTTTTTCTCAAGTTTTGTTCGAAGCATAAATTCCCTTCTCCTAAAACAACGTACCATATTTCACTATAATGAACTTTCCCTAATAATTTTCCCTCTGCAGACACTGATAAATAAGCCCGTCTCATCTAAATCGAATACGTATCTATGAAAGCATCGAGTATTATTCTCTTAAGTAAATGAAAAAATAATATCTTTAGGTGAAAAGAAGCTAGACAATGAAATTTGAGAATATGTGAGATATGAATAACGCCTCTACATGCGCAAATTTTTGTTTAAATAAGTCTGATATTTGTTATGTAACAGTGAAGCGTGAGGTGCATAGTGTCAATAATTATAAATATTTTATTGACAGATATCAGTAGAAGGATTAACATTTTTATGATGACTCAAAATGCACCTCACGCTTTCTTGCAATAATATACATTTATTTTTTATTTACATTATTCTTAATTCAGAATTTTCAAAATACATTTTCCAGTTTTTAGTTCGATTCTTAACAAAATCGTGTTTTTTAGTTTTTTAAAACTAATATTCATTTCTCAAAATAACACTGATTGATAAATATTTAATTGTATCGGTGTAAACTTGGTGGAAATTCATCTTAAATAAATAAAAAGATTCAGATTTCCACAAATTTTGTGGAGCCGAGTTCCAGCTGAGTTTTCTGTGAGGATTTCATACCTGGGGAACTAGACATAGGATTGAGGTCAAATTATACAAAAACATCCAGAAACATCAACTCATAATATTTGTATTTGTCACATTCAGTTGCACCCCTAGGGGAGTCAGTAGGTACTCAGCATAATTATTAAAACTTCATATAAAATCAACCATACATGAGAATGCCCTCATACTCCTGCAGAATTATCTACATATTGACAAAATAATATTTCAGTAGGTATCTTTGATTTGCACATCTATGGAGGGCTTAAATAACGGCCTAATGATAATTCAAGTAGATACAAATATCTCGAGAACTAGACATATCATCGAAATCAAATTTTGTATTTATTCGTCTCTTTACATACACAGATTTACTTCATGACTCACTTCAGCTTGCAAGCCCTGGGGGGGGACTAGCAGAGTTGTGAGTAATTCAAACCTGCAAAACTAGACATAGGATTGAAGTCAATTTACACAATAACATCCAGGAGCATAAACTTATGATTTTTGCATTTGCCACATTCACTCGCACCCCCCAGGGGGTCATTAGGTACTTAGCCTAATTTTTAAAAATTTATATAAAATCAACCACACGTGAGAATGCTATTATACTCCTGCAAAATTATCTATACATATATCGGCTGGAATTCGACTAACCCCCTAACCCCACCCCCCTCAAGGGGAGTAAGTGGAAGTGAGTCATTAAGTTATGTAGAGAGACGAATAGATACAAAATATCGTGTCGATTCTATGTCTAGTTCTCGAGTTTTTTTGTATCTACTTGAATCATCATTAAGCCGTTATTTTAGCCCCCATGAGGTTGCAAGACAGAGATAACTACTGAAATATTTTTTTGTCAATATATAGATAATTTTGCAGGAGTATAATAGCATTCTCACGTCTGGTTGATTTTTTATGAATTTTTAATAATTAGGCTGACTATCTACTGACTCCCCTAGGGGTACAAGGGAATGTGGCACATACAAAAATTATGAGTTGATGCTTCTGGATGTTATTGTGTAATTTGACCTCAATCCTATGTCTAGTTTCCCAGGTATGAATTACTCACAGAAAACTCGGCTGGAACTCGGCTAGTCCCTTCCAAGGGGTGCAAGTGGAAGTGAGTCATAAAATTATTCTGTATTTATAAAGAGACTAATAAATACAACATATCTAGTCGATTCTTTGTCTAGTTCTCGAGTTATTTGTATCTACTTGAATTATCATTAGGCCGTTATTTAAGCCCTCCATAGGTGTGCAAATCAAAGATACCTACTGAAATATTTTTTGGTCAATATGTAGATAATTCTGCAGGGGTATGAGGGCATTCTCATGTATGGTTGATTTTATATTAATTTAATATTAATAGTTTTAATAATTATGCTGAGTACCTACTGACTCCCCTGGGGGGTGCAAGTGAATGTGTCATATGCAGAAATCATGAGTTGCTGCTTCTGGATGTTATTGTGTTATTTGACTTCAATCCTATGTCTAATTTCCCAGGTATGAATTACACACAGAAAACTCGGCTGGCCCCCCCATAGGGTGCAAGTGGAAGTGAGTTATGAAGTAAATCTGTGCATATAGAGTCACGAATAAATACAAAATTCGATGTCGATTCTATGTCTAGCTGCTTGAATAATCATTAAGCCGTTATTTTAGCCCCCCATGGGGTTGCAAGTCAGAGATAACTACTGAACTATTATTTTTTGTCTATATATAGATAATTCTGCTGGAGCATTCTTACGTTTGACTGACTTTTTATGAGTTTTTAATAATCAGGCTGAGTACCTACTGTCCCCCCTAGGGGGTGCAAGTGAATGTGGCATAAGAAGTAATTGTCAGTTCATCTTTCTGGACGCTATTGTCAAATTTGACATCGATCCTATGTCTAGTTTGCCAGATAAGAATTTTTTTTATTGAAAACTAGTTCGTCATTCAGCATATTCGACCCGGGGGTGCTATGGAATGATTTCTGGTAATGGATTTATCATGGGCCATCGTCGTAGAGAACGTAACGTATCCAGATTCCAAGGTGAAAATAGAAAAATCTCAAATTATCTCGGCGAATCAAAATTGTTTGCATCGCTATCCGGCCAATATTCCAGTGGCTTACGAAAAATTCTGAACAAAACTCGGCTATCTTACTCGGCTGTTTTCATATCAGTTCTGTTAAATACATCCATAAAATATAATTAATCAGGGTTTAAATTTCAGAAAACCACCGTAATGTGTTGTTTACGGCTGATATGTTTTGACTGTATCATACAGTCATCTTCAAAGCCATACTGAAAGGAGAAAACGAATAATGTTCCAATAGAGACATATATTGAAATATAACATAAGTTTTAGTCAAGAAAGCTACGATTCAGAGTCAATTTCGAAGACGGAATACTTGAAATTTCCACCGATTAAAATCGAAAAACCAATTTAATCATCTTTGAATTAAAATGCAACGAAAATTGAAACAAAACGAACGAAACTGTCCCGAAGGATATTTTTTTTTTCCACTTCTTGTGTGTGCGGTCTCAGCATGTATTTGATTTTTCGATTTCCAATCTCAAATTTGAAGTTTCATGTTTCGAAAGTTTTATACATTGCGTTTTTACAATAGTTTGAAGGTGTCTTGGAACATATTGAACATTTTGGCATTGAGGGTATCGAAATTAGAGATGTTTATGTGTTACTAAATGTCTGCTTCCTCAAGAATGTCTAATTCCTTTCCAGAATCACATTGACGAAATAGTGTAGTATTTACTCCTTTATCAAAATTATGTTAACTCTATTAAATGTACACTGAGAATAGATATGTCGTTGGTATCATTTCTGGAACTTGTAATTTGCTATTTCTACCATGTAGTTGGTATTGCAGCTTCCCCACCTGTACACTCCTTATCTTTTCATCTTGCCGATTTCAAGGATCCTTATTCCTGACGAGTTGTACTTGTAAAGTATTGGAAGACCTGAACGAATGCAGGATATTGTCGATAACTTCGAACAGGTTTACACTCTTTTTGAGAGAAAATGCATTGCAACGGGATCCAAAACATAGGTTTCTTTCAAGGGAATTGAGTATCTATAAAAATTGCTTCTACTATGCCGGATGATTACCCTACTTAAGCTCCCATATCGGTTTCGCAAGATCCGATTCCGAAAAATTATCACTTAGATCGATGGACCTGGTCTTAAAGGTCCTCTCAGCATGCAGAGTCCCTCTAACAGAAATATGTCGAAGATATAAATTGATTCATATCTTTCTATCCGCTTCTTCTATTTCTTTACATTTATCCAATTCAAGATTGCTGTTTTTTAGGTGTTTTGGAGAATACTTTGGAACGAAATTTATTTGTGAAAGCCTGGTGGTTTGAGAATGTCTCAATTCCTGTTTCAAACAAATTCTACATTAACATATCACTAAACTTTTTGCCTATTCTGAAAGTGAACTTGCCAGATGAGCCGTGGCCAGTGAAAAACTGAGTGAAAAAATATTAAGTACTCTTGTGTTCGCAGATTATTCATGCTTCAATCTTTTCCACCTTTCCTGATACTTCTGGATATTTTTTTAAGGGTCATCCTTCTGTTTCCAGATGGTCGGCCACAACCGAGTATAAAGAGCATCTCTCGACAACCAGCAAACCGATTTTCTTTATGGACGTCGTCTTGTTCAGTTGTTTTCAAGCTTTCAAACCTTTAGGGAGCATATCCGAATCATGAATTCCCTTGAAAAGCATATCACTCAGAAATCATAATTAGTTAAGTAAGCAGTGGTATTTGAAATCAATAAATCTACTCTCTTTTATATTCTGAAAATCTTGAATCTACCCATAATTCCAAATTTTGTCACAGTTTCGAAATGGTGAATGTGCCGGGTCGAATTATAGTTTTGACGAATAATTTCGATAGTACTCATTCATTGAGACAGATGAGTTCTCTGTTGCTGAGGTAAAGATAAAATGTAGGATAGAAGTTTTTTCAGATGATTCTGGACCTCCATATGTAGGTTAGAGATATATATGATGATTTTAATCAGCAACAATCCTCGTTTACTTAAGCTGACCTTCTTCCTGTGAAGTCCCATCAAAATTACCTTGAATACCTGTGAGTGTGAAGAATGACAATTAATACTACAGGGTGTCTCAAGTTCGAGTGCCTTTTAGACGTTTCTGGAGAACTAAACATATTTGAAATCTGAAAATTGGGATTATGATATTGTTCGAAGTTCCCTACAGAGCTGAAATATTTTCGAAGCCCAAAAACTTCCGGTTATACAGGGAGTGAAAATAAATTCGACGAAAAAATTATTTTTCAAGTTTTCCATTCCTGGTATGATCGAGTATTCAATAGTGAATACATTTCTGTTAAAACCATTGTATTAAATCGAAAAGTTTTCAAAATATCCAAAAAAAAACGAAAAAAAAAAAAAAAAAAGAAAATATGTTCAGTCAGTAATATGTTCATTATTCTTATTTTAAATATCCTGAGCGTAAACCGTTTTCACAACATCGAAGAGGAAGGATGTGAAAAGGTCATGCATCGTTTGGATTTCGAAAATATCATCACAGGGTGTTTCAAATTTTGTGTTGAAAATTGTGAGCTTAAATTGGCCATAACTTGTGTTTTTCAAATTAGAACCGTATTTTCGTATAATTGTGTTGGATTCTGCGACCTCTCAAAGGGAGTACATAAAATTTGTATAACAATTTTTTTTCTCAAGCACAAAAAAAGTTACAATATTGAAATTTACCTAACATTTCTTACTAGCAAAAAGACACTTATCCAGTTATTTGTTTGGTTTATCCCATGGTTGTAAGGGTGGGAAACGCAACCGCTAAAGTTTATTTCCAATGTTATTTTTTGTCTTATTATTTGTTTACCATTTAAAAATTTATTTTTGATAGCCTGTTTTATTCTGAACAAAAAATGTCTCATGAGTTTTTTTTGCCCAAAATAAACCAGTTCGCAGCAAAAAAATATTTTACGAACAACTACAGAGATAGGTACTGTAGCAGAACGTTAATTTTCACCAGAGAGTAAATGTGTTGAGCAGTGTATATTGCTTCAGGATGGTTCCGCGCGAATGTCGTATTCGCGCACATTCATTCTTGAGAGATCTTTGCCGCTGGTTGTCAATTTCTGATTTGCTACAGCTATATTAGAATAATAGTAAAGTTTTCGTTAATTTTGAAAAACTTGTGTTTCTTGGCGTAGGTAAGGAAAAATTATAAATAATATTCTTGATTTTCTTATTATCTTATATTTATAGTTATAGTATAGTTCGTTTATTTTATTGTAGATTGATTTAGTTCTCACAATCAACTGGCAACCTGTGGTATTTTTGTAAATGAAATAAAAGCTTAGTGGAAAAGGACGAAATTCATTATTTCATCCCGGTAACCCAGTACAGTACATCGACATAAATGTGAACTGCATATTTTATTATTCTGTAGTTAGTGCCTGCATTAAACGACTAAATGCTAAAAAACGAAACTAATTTATTAATAACAAAACACACAACACGTAGAAATCATATTAAATGTTCAATACATATGTCTACCTTCAGACATCAAGCATGCGTCCCTTTGAGGGGCTGTATCTCAACAAGGGATACTCCAATGAAGTTTTTTTATATGAAAGATCCTATCTTTTTTTCGATGAGGAATCACCTCCTTGAATATTTCACACTTATTTAGTTACTCTCTGTAAATTAGAATTTCTTCGAGCATTTAGAAGTGCTACAAACCGTTTTGAAGAAAATTATTCTTTTAAAAATATGATCAGAAATGTCCTGTTTGTCATAATCTATCCTCATCAGTATTGAATCTGATCTTGACATTTTTTTTTAAATTTTTAATAGTACCCCCTTTCACCCAACTCATTCCTTCTTGGGAACCTATTAAAGCTTCAAAACATGAGAAACATCTTGAATATCACAAGGTTCAGAATAGGATATAGAAGATTCAACGGAGAAGCTGATATTAAATATGTTTTTTTAGTTAATGTTCCATTAAATTATGAATAAAAGTCGGAAATTTTAATATTTTCACAAATAGTCGGTAGGAACATCACTAACAACGGAATTCAGCATATTTCCAGTTGAATAATATTTAATATATGTTCAATATAGTATGAACATTAGACCATCAAAATAATTTGTTCGAGTTGGATGCCATACAATTTCTCAATCGCTCAGAAAAAGGCTCGTGTCGATTGATCGAAAGAAATGCTCCAAAAATACGATCGCGGTGCTTCGTCGCACGTCTATGACATCGTGACTGGTGATGAATCGTGGATTTACTCGTATGAGCACCAAAGTAAACAGTAGTCGACTGTATGAGTGTTTCAAGATGATCCAAATCCAACAAAAGTTTTTCGCGCACTTCCAAGCAAACGGACACCTGTTTTTCCGGAAAAACTGGACATGTCACAATCGTACTACTAGAACATCGTAGAACAGTCACTTCTAGGAACACAACAATTTGTTTGCCAGTTGTCTCTCAAGAAATCAGGAAAACGAAACGCCGCAGACGGATCACCCATCACCACGACAATGCGAGTTCTCTCACATCGACTCAAACAACAGCAGGGCTCCAAATTAGATACCCGTTCTCGAGCCTTAACCTCACAAGTGCATTGAATAGTATAAGTAGCGTTTTGGTGTTCAGTAACCACTTTGTGTTCCTTAGGATGAAGCCAAGTGTTTTGATGCTTCCCGAGGTGATTGAATTTGTATGGGAAACAAAACTAAGTCTACGATCGAATAAGATACATAGGTCTTTAAATTCAACAACCTTTCCAAGAACGCAACCACTAATGTTATAAAGGAAATCTCTTGTAGTTCTTTTATGACTGAAGGACATTACGCTGCACTTTTGAACGTTCAGGGGAAGTAAGTTACCATCAACGGTTTAGCCTTTCAATGTCACCCTGGAGGTCCCAACAATCCTCAATAGAGAGAATGCGACGATATAGTTTGAAGTCATCAACATAAAGAAGGAAGGAACAGGTCAGGTAACAACAGATATCATTGATGAAGATCAAGTAAAGGAGTGGACCCGATATGGACCCCTGAGGAAGGCAACCCTGGTATTTCGTCATATCGTTATGTAAAATATTTCGTCAGAAAGCATTTTCATCGTTTACTTGGGAAGAAGAGAAAAAAAAATGAAAGTATTTCATGAGAAACGATAGATCAATGACTATTGAAGTTAAATGTTATCGGAAATTCAAATTACTGATGAAAGATTTTTGTTTCTAAATATGTATTTCACAAGACCAATGAAATTTTCACGACAGTCTCGATTTTATCATTTCAACTAGACAACTACATATTCAGCGTAGCAGTTACGCCAATGAGGAGTCATTATTATTTTCTATTTGAAATACTACACTTCAACGTGTTTCCGTAGAGAATTTAAAACTTTAAATACTCGTACTGCTAATTCGATTTGTGAATCTGTATTTCATCGCCACAATTATGAACAACAATCCTTTAGTTTGAATTTTCTATTCGTTCGGTATAAGAAGCCGATTTTTGGCGCTCTTGTTCACCCGAACAGAGTGCCTATCATTTTGCCCGAATGTCTGTAATTTTGGAATATCGAGCCGAAAATGGTCTCAATCGATTGGGTTCGACTCCCTGATGAAGAATTCGTGGCGAAAGTTGAGTCTGTCCGGCCGGCCGTCCGGCCGTCCGGCCGTCCGGCCGGCCGTATCCTCTCTAGCATCCAAAAGGAATCAGCTAGAGTTTTCAAATTTTCAGAATAGGTTAATTGTCCAAATATCTCGGTCAAGTTCGTTATTGGGCCAAATCCGTCGGATGGTTCAGTAGTTATGAGCATCTGAAATTTTGTTTCCTCAATAACTACTAGAATATCCCTCCGATCAAGTTGATACTTGGAATGTTATTGAGGAGGCTGAAACGAAATGGCTTGCAAAATTTCGCAGAAATCGTCACGCTAGAAAATTTTAAAAAAATTCCAAAAAAAAAATTTTCAATACTTAATATCTCCTAAGACTTCATTTAGATTTAAATAAAAATCCGTATATATATTGAGGTTACCGATATCTTACTCATCCTCAAATTTCATTGTCGTAGCTTTTCCCCTTCTGAAGATATGATCATTTTTTTCATTTACTCAAGAGAAAAATAGAAATGTCATGAAGTCCGAGCTTTGTCATTGAAAGATTTGCCATCACAGATCGATATTCGTTTGACAACTTTCGGACCTAGATATCAGTGTCAGTTGGCGTAATATCAATCAAAATGTTCATAGAATTCATAGAGGTAGAATTCGATGTCGATGACGTTGTCAAAATTTTGAAAAGCACAGACGTAATATTAATCAAAAAATTTTTTATCATAGAGAAAGAATTTGATGGCGTTGTCAAAACTCAGAAAAGCAATGACGTAAGTTTTTAGGAGAAGCATAGAACAAAATTTGGTGAAAATTATGAGTAGTTATTTTCAAATTGAGATAAAGGTTTGTTTATTCATTAGGCTTTCATATTTACATCACATTGTCCCATAGTACGGAAAAAGACTATTGTTCACCCGATCAGAGAGCTTATAGATTTGTTAAGGTTTGAATATTTACTCGCAAGTAGCTCAACAAGAGCGCCAAAGCAATCTGACTTCACGTCAGTGCTTTCTAAATTTTTATTATTATCAGTTTAGTGGACCATACATCTTCTTTGCAAGAATGTGAATAATAATCTTTCATATAAAACTGAAATGAAAGTATCCGTAATTAATTTCTCTTGGCAAACGGTGCACAATGAACCGTGATCATAGGTTGTTGCGACAGCCAGGGGGTGGGAACTGGCCTACTACAAAAGTAGTAGACATCTTTAGTTATTCCCAAAGCTCGGATAGGTGAATTAGGAAGTCTCAGTAGTGATCGGTAAAAACGGATTTTATCGGATCTCGGTCTTGATGGACTTTATGACGGGTAAGAAACAATTCTATGACGAGCACATTTCTTTCCTCCCATGTCGTGTTCTAGGTTTATTCCACAAATAGACTACTTATTTTTTATTCAAAAAGTAGTGTTATTCAGCTAGAGAGGTATTTATTTTCAACTTATTCAATTTAATTTCATTGAAATGATTTATTCTTGCCGTGTTCCCAATTGCTTCAGTGATAGTAATGTCAAAAGGTATGTGTATTATTCATTTAAGTAGTCGTTTTGGATTAACTTATAACTCTCTAAAAATTTAATGTGAATAAATTTTTTCTGTAGCAATTTCATATTCGTGTAGTAATTTCTGGTTAGTAAAAATGTGGGACAGTTTCTAATACTGTTTTCTTTCTAGGTTTTTCATTACACAAGTTGAGGGTGTTAGAAATGTTTGGTTGGAAAGCATCGGAAATCCATGTCTTCATTAACCCAAAAGCGTTATTTCCATAAAGCATTTTCATATGGATTGTATAGACCCACATAAAAAGCTGAAAAGATTTGCTGTACCAACACTCAATTTGCCAAGTAATTCATTCTTCTCCCTATGATTATCATTTTTGTAATTTCAATAATCTTTCAGATTATGTAAGCCGCCCTCAAAATGATGACATATTTTTTCTACCATCCAGAACTAGTGAAGAAACTTTGAGGCAAAAAGGTATTTATATATAGGTGAACTGCTCATGGTCATTGATTATAGTGGGTTTCATAAAAATCGTTCATCAGAAGAGTCCTAGAATACTTCAACGCATATGTGAGATTTACTGTTGGAATGCCAAATTCATGGAATTTTAGCTTTAGCTCTAAATCTTAGTATACCTTCACTAGTTCTCTTTGATTTAAATTCCTGTATTGCTATCAGGTTCAAGAAGTAAAAAAAAGAAAATAGACTTAAGTAATTGTTTCTTTCATAAAAGTATAAATATAGTGAATTTCATGCTTAAATTGATATATTTGTCACTAATATTCTGATTTATTCTTTTAATGTATTTTTCATAATTTGATGAGTTATTTTTGGTTCGTTTATTCTTCTCCTCGATATTGAAATTTTTGTAAATTGATTATATACTGCATTATATATATTTGCAAAGTTTATTTTTTATTTATTTCCTTTCATCCTCTATAGATTAGTATGTTCTTTGTTTTGAAGGGCAGATATATTTGAAATGACCATAATTCTTTTAATTTGCTGCAAATTGTCACAATTTTCTGATCAAATGATATTTTTTAATTGAAATTGTGACAATCTACAGCAGATTAAAATAACGGTCATTTCAAATGTATTTGCTTTCAAATCCAATAAAAATATGGGATTCAACCTGCACCTGCGTGGAATCCTATAATAACTCATATAAAATGCCCTAGAGGGCACCACAAGTCTAAACCAAATAACCAATAACCAAAGATGGCGCTGTAAGTTGAGCTATCGAAATCGGGACCAAAATTCATGCCAGAGTTGCCTGTCTATAGGTAGTCTATGGCGACAGCTCTGATGATTTTGTAATCGTGTTGAATACTGCATTTTCCAAATTAAGCAGTGGGGCATCAGCTAGTTTGTTTTCGCTATTTCCAATATTCGCCAACATCGCATAGTTTGTAAGAAGTATTATGTGTTAGTTTTCGAGTGTTATTACTTCTCTTATAGATTTATATTTTTGTAAATACCTACCACTGATTCATATTTATGGTTGATATTCTTTCAGTTGTACAGGTGTATTTTTTTAAAGAAGTGTTAATATAATTTATCAGCCTATTTGAAAATACTGTTTTCAGTGAATACTCATGTTGCAATTTCACACAAGTATGTATGAGTTCAACATATTTGAAAAATTTTGAAATTCTTTTTATCTAATGATTCAGCTTACCCCGACAATTGACGGGCGAAAGAAGTCATTCAAAAACACAAAGACGATGCCATGTATTGTAAGATTTCATCTTTCAGATACATATCTTCAAAATATTTTTCAAGTTTCAGTGACTGTCAAGAATAAATATGGGCCAGCAACCGATTTACAGATCGCAGATTCGACAAAAGATTGGTTGAAATGTGCAAAGAAAAGGCTTAATGACGCCACAGTGGTGAAAAACAAAAAGTCATTAATAAATTTATAATTCTCTAAGATAGGTGATTCTTTACATTTTATGTTTCGTTTGTCGTTTTCCTGAAATAAAAATATTTTATTAATATAGTGTATTGACGAATCCATGTTTAATTGACAGCCTTTTCAAGCCATGATATAATTGTCTTTATGTAAATTCGAAACCTGAAATCAACGTAACACATACACTCGAAATCAAGGTTTTATAAACGCGCCATTCTGATTTAAACATCAACGTTACGAGTTCGTATCTAAGAAAAGAAAATTCATCTTAACGTTGAAACAGGATATCAACGTTATATCCACAATATCATGAAAATGAGGCGGCTCGCAACGTTTCGATAACCTATAAAAATGTGAAAAGAAGGTTTTTTCTACGATTAGAGTTAGTGACGTTACTCAAAAAATACAACGAATCATTAACGTTACTATGTTTCTAAAATTAAAATATTCGTTTTTGAAAACACTGTTTTCTTTGATGAATAGAAGAGAATTTTTCATTTTTATCACAACATCAAACAATTCGAAAAAACTACAGAAAAATTAATCGTCGCATTCTATTTCATTTTTTTATTTTTCTGCAGTTTTTTTTTAATTGTTTGATGTTGTGATAAAAATGAAAAATTCTCTTTAATTCATCAATGAAAATAGTTAATACTTCAAGGATAGACTTGTTCAATGAAATAATATTACTGTTTTTATTGGAAAAGCCGTACATTTAACATTCTCACAGCACTATGTTTGGCCTGAACTATAAGAATGACTACCTCAAGTAACTGGACAAGAACACAAATATATCAATCTATTATTTAGTTAATTTTATGAACTTCTTAGACTCCCTGAAGTCACTGAAAAAAATTCCAATATCTTTTCGTGATAGAACGCAACGATAATGACATTTCAGAAAGCAAGATATCAATAACCACTTAACATTCACTATATTTTTGACGTGACAACGTCTTATAAATTGGTTTGCCGGGCGACACTTCAAGAAACTGCGTTACGCTCTGCTCACGTTATGCGCTCACAATGAGAGCGAGTGAGAGGCACGCGTCCCTTCCACTCGGGCATGGTGAGCCCGCCTAAGAGCGAGAGAGACAGACATAAAAAGTGAAAGGCACGCGTCCCTTCCATTCGAGCACAGTTAGCCCGCCTAAGAGCGAGAGAGAGAGAGCAAAGGTAAACGCGTACGAATGAATATTCACATTAAAATTATTTTATCACTCAAAGTCGTTGTCACGTAAAACTTTTGCCCGTATACCGACTTTACAGGAAACCAATTTTTTTTTTAAAGTAGGCTATGTCAAGTATAAAGATTTTTTACGAACTTCAGAAATTCAAAGTGAATATTTTGACGAAATTCCACTGGCCTCTGTGTATCAATCCCCTTCAAAAATCTCCTAGTTACAATTGAATCGAAAGCATATTCTAAGGGTTATGAGCAAACCAAATTTCAGAATCAGATAACTGCCGAATCATTTAACGGATTTGGCCCAATAACTAATTTGACCGAGATATTAGGACAACTAACCTATTCTGAAAGTATGGAAAACATTTCCTTCGGAAGATAGAGGGATATGGCTCGACTTACGCATTTTCAACAACTAATGCACAAATAAACGTCAAATTCCATAAAAATATTCCTACAAATTTGTGTCAAGAGAGAATTATTAAGGGAATAAGAGCGTAAAAGTATCTAATATAACGTCTGTGCTTTTCAACATTTTAATATTCGTTAACTTGGCCGTGCGTTATGATACCTCTTGGTGTTAAATAGCAATTATTGACGGTAAACGAGGTGCACGTAGCACGTATTCCAATATTCTCCAGCGCTAATCGGTTTTCGTTTTATTAGCTATTCGTCCTTCTACATCTTCTCGCGCTGGCCGCAGCAAGAAGAATCAATACAAATTCGGAATTCATAAGCAGCAAGGAGCGGTTTTAACGCAAATCCATAAATGGATCGTTTCACGTTGTAGGTCAACCGAAAATTCGGTCGTTCTCATGCCGATCATGGTAGATCCAGGAAGAGGTAGATTCTATGGTTAGGGAACCTTGCTATTGAATTTTCGTCTCGGAACAATTATCTATGATGAGCAGGCCCTTGAAATGTCGCTGTAAGACGAATGGATATAGACAAGGCAAAGAAAAAGAAGGGGAGAAGTCTAGTTGATGACGAGATATTGTTGATGATGGAGCTCGTGTTGAATGATTGTTTGGGCTATTACCATCATCTATTGTGGATGTAATGATTTCCGACGTTTCGATAGACATCTTCTATCTTCATCAAGGAGAAAAGTAAGAAACCTTTTGAAAATTATCAATTTTCAAAAAGTCAATTGACAGAAGTCATGAAAGAAAATGAACGATGTTATATACTCATCTGTGATATGATGATCTTTTTAAGTTGGATCGAACTATCGGCGTCCAAACTTCTGGCAGATCTATAGATGGAGCACTTATGGAATAAGGTGTTATTTTCATAAATGCTGCTTCTTTGATTTTTCTTCTTGCAAGTTTTTCTTCTTTGGATATTATTGATGCTTCATCCCACTTTATACGATGATTCTCATCTACAGCATGTTGGACCAAGCTGGATTTGTCGCTGTCTAGTACTCGTAGAAGCTTCTGATGTTCTTTTATGCGTACATTCAGAGGGCGTTTAGTTTCTCCGATGTAAGATCTTCCGCACTCGCAAGGTAATTCATATATGCAGTTCTTTGTCCTTTGTGTCTCATTATTAGGCTTAACTTTTGTAAGTTTAGCTCTGATAGTGTCTTGAGTTTTGAATGCAGTCGTTATGTTGTATATATTTCCAATTCTTCTCATTTTTTCCGACAAACCTTTTACATAAGGAATTACGGTTTTAATGGTCTTATTTATATCAGTTGGTTCAGGTTGACTTTCTCTTGTTCGTCTAGCTTTTTCTAATATCTTTTTGGGGTAGCTATTGCTTCTAAGAGTTTTCGAGATGTTATTTATTTCTTCATTTTGGTCTTCTTCAGTGCAACAAATATTTATTGCTCTATCAAATAAACATTTTGCTACTCCCAATTTAGTGTTCAGTTGGTGGTTTGAATCAAAATGTAAATATTGTCCTGTGTTCGTTGGCTTTTTATACACAGTGGTTCTTGGGATTCCATTTTGTTTATGTACGAGTACATCTAAGAATCGAAGTTGTCTGTCTTTCTCGATTTCAATTGTGGATTTAATTGATTCCTCTTGATTGTTAAGATATTGAAGGAATCCATCTATAGTGTCTCTTCCATGTTGCCAAATAATGAAAGTATCATCTACATATCTTTTCCACAGTTTGGGTTTAAGTGAATATTTTTCTAATGCCTTCTGTTCGAAAATTTTCATATATAAATCAGCTAAAATTGGTGATAGTGGTAAACCCATGGCCATTCCAAATTCTTGTTGATAAAAGATGTCTTCAAATTGGAAATATGATGTTTCAATACAAATAGAAAGCATTTCCATAATTGCATTCACGCTTAGTGTAGTTCTTTCACTAAGGGTTTGATCTTCTTCAAGCTTTTTCCTAACTATGATAATTGTTTTATCTGTCGGAATATTAGTGAACAAACTGGTAATGTCGAAGCTGACCATAACGTCTTCTTCCATGATTTCTTGATGCTTCATTATTTCTATGAAGTGTTTTGTGTTTCTTATCATCGATGTTGAATTACTTTTTAATGGTGATATAATTTTCAGCAGAAATTTAGCCAATTGGTGGCATGCTGAATTTCTTGAACTCACAATTGGTCTTAGAGGAATATTTGCTTTGTGTATTTTTGGTAGACCATATAAATGTGGTGGTTTACTGAAGTGAGGTGTAAGTCTTGATCTAATGAATTGATCTGGAAATTCATTTCGATATTTATAAAGGATTTTGTAAATCTTGTTTTCAACTGTGGTGGTAGGGTCCTTTTTTTGTATTTTCCTGCTTCTAATAATTCATTGATTGTTTGATTATAAGAGCCATTATCTAGAATTACAGTGGCGTTTTCTTTGTCTGCTGGAAGTATCTTTATGGAACTATCCGAGTTAAGATCTTTTAATGCCCTCTGTTCAGCTTTATTTATATTGGGTAGAGGTGTTTTGTTATTCCTGTCTAACAAGGTTCTGATTTTCCATCTGTACTCTTCGGCTTTTTCAGGTTCTCGAATTTTTTGGGCAGTTTCTTCTCCCGCCAACATGATTTCAATTTTTGGTATTGTCTTAGGGGCTATAGAGAACTTGAGACCCTTGTTGAGGAGAGATATCTGATCTTCACTTAAGTTCTTATTAGATAAATTGATCACGGTTTTTGAATGATCTAAGGGTTCATATTTTCTTGACTCCTTCATAAGTTTCTCCATTTTCCTTTTTTGGCCTTGTTTTTGTTGTTCATATATTCTTTCATAGCTATGTTTAATAGCTCCCAGAATATTTTCATAATCTTCAGCATCAGTTTTTGATTGAATGCTACATCTAAGGTTCTCGCATGTTGTAAGTAATTTGGCTTTATTGAATCGATGTTGATTCAGTCTTTCTCTCATAAGGGCTTGACTTGTCCGTTTTGAAATCCTATCTGCTCTATAACTTTTGAAAGGAAGTTTCACTCTGAGACCTTTAAGAATTAGGTTTCGATCTCTTGCAAGATGGATGAATGTCAGATGGTTGCATTCCTTTGCCAATTTTATGCAGGTTCGTTCATAACTTCTAACTTCTTGAAACAATTCGGGCCCATACCGAATTTCTAGTTGATGACGAGATATTGTTGATGATGGAGCTCGTGTTGAATGATTGTTTGGGCTATTACCATCATCTATTGTGGATGTAATGATTTCCGACGTTTCGATAGACATCTTCTATCTTTATCAAGGAGAAAAGTAAGAAACCTTTTGAAAATTATCAATTTTCAAAAAGTCAATTGACAGAAGTCATGAATGAAAATGAACGATGTTATATACTCATCTGTGATATGATGATCTTTTTAAGTTGGATCGAACTATCGGCGTCCAAACTTCTGGCAGATCTATAGATGGAGCACTTATGGAATCAGGTGTCTATTTGTTATAGGTGGTTTGCTTAGATCTGAAATTAGACACCTGGTGGCGACTTTCGGCGTAATTGCAGAGAGAACGTTGTGAAAAGGATATTTCTTTATTTCAGTGTCATTGCTTTTAGTTATATTTTTCGTTTTGTGGTTGACAACACTGACATTCTATCCTTTCGAATGTCAACACTCGTCCATTGCAAGTCAATTGTCAATATAAAACCATGTAGAGTATTGAACGCACTATTCAAATTCTATAATCTATCAATTTTCGTATCAGTCACACCAACTGCGAAAATAAAATAGAAAAGGCACTAGGAGGTATAATCTGAATTTTTCATTGAATTCCAATAAATTTCTCACAATTCTTGATTGAAATAGAGAAAATATCGTCTAATACTCGTTGCAGAAGGCAACTCCAACACTCATGCGTTCAATTTCGAATTTCGCATTCGTGTTGGAATAGGTGCCTATTCTGCAACTTGTTTTAGAATATACTATTTTGTTGATTTAGAAAAAAGAAAGATGATCGTTGGAACATATTCAAAATTTTTGAGATCAAATCAAATTATTTCGCTAAGAAAATGAAGAAAAAGAACGAACTGGGAAGAAAGCCGGTTATTTATTCAACTGTCAATATTTCTTGATTATTTAGAAAAAATCCATAAATTTTACTTCCTATGCTGTTGAAATTCTAGTATACTCTATTCAAAGATTATTTGTAACTCAGTTGGCCATCGAAGTTTGACACATTTCACTCTGTATATTAAAAAGTTAGGTTGGGTTCGCTATTTTCCTGTCAGATTATTACGCACTGTTGTCTATATCACATAAAGGTCCTAGTAAACTTGGATTCACTCAAAATGCCAATTTACTTCTGAACCTTGGAAGAGTTTCGAAAGGTTTGAAATTATTATGGCAGAAATTTCTAAAGGAGCTGCTCTCATTTTGATTGGGATGTTGTATGATAACCTCAAAAATATTGATTATAATATTTAAGTTACCGTTCATCAGGGATGAACATATTTTAAGTGATTTTCGGGAATCTGAAGAAGTTTGAATTTTAATCTGTTCATCATGATACATGAAACTTCCGATTGGAATTTGTTTGATATTCGAAAGGACATTGATTTAATCGTTTGGAAGCTAGTTCAACATTTCAAAAGAATTAAGGAAGGTATCACAAAGAAGTAATGTTGAATCTGAAGATGTAGCTAATAAGGGAATGGTATATATTCTTGAATGCAGAATTGGAACAGAGCATCTCACTTCTATGAAACACTTCGATTTAATTATCAACAAAATAAGATTCAATACAAGCTTGTATTCTGAACATGTTCTAGTTGATCAATGCATAAAAGTGATGGTAGGCACATTTAGTTTTCTAAATCTCTTATTTTTCCTCATAAGAATACCTTCATTGTGATCTTCTCGATGGGAGCTATACATGCTTCGTTCAGTAGGTATTCTCTGCAAATCTCTTGGTGATTATGTGAAATGAAGGTTTCATTTTGAGTCACTGACGAAAAGAGTTAATTCTTCCATTCAATATATATTTTTATCGTGATTGTTTCATAGTTTTGTTGGTCTGGGATATACTCAGCTCTAATCTTATCCTCAATATTCAAAATTGAAATAATAGCTTTTAACATAAAGAATCGTATTAACGTTGATTACTTCTAAAGTTCTTTCAATCCGAATAATATCTCTTACGGGTATGTTATGTATACAACAGAATATTTTGAAGAATTCATAAACACATTCAGGAGCATTCACAATACTGAATGCTATGGAAAGTGATGTATGTGTTCATTTCTTCGTTTGCCTTTTTTTTCAAATAAGCATTGAGTTAGTCAACAATTCAGTAGAGATTGTGAATAGATCATACTTGACTGAAGTGGAAGCATAAAGCACAATTACGGAAAATTATACAATACTTATTCACATATAATAAAAAAATATTGAAAATACTTTTTATTTCTCTAACAAATAAATTTCAATAAACTTGAATTATACAAATAACTATAGAACATCAATGATCTGAAAACGATGAAGAATAACGATCTACCATAATCAAATTAGATATAATTCAATTATTAATATTCAATGTGTAGACTTTTACTATTATCAAATAACTTCCAATCATTATTGAAATCAAAATAGATATTTGAAAACTTAAATAAAATATCATATGATTGAAATTTGTCAAATTATTATTAGGGTTTTACAATAAGTATTTTTCGAAAAGTGAAAAAAATCTTTGTGAAAGAAAGAGAAGAGAGAAATTAACTTTATTGATGATAAAAAATCATCAAATGGCTATCGACCGAAGTCTTCCTGCCAATTTTACATTTATAATTTATTAATTGTATTTATTGTATAAAAAAAGTTATTCCAATGATATTAGATGTTCATAAATTGGTAGCTGGCCTTTGGTGGGCTCTCTGTGTCATATTGGTGCACTAGTGAAGAAGCTCGGTATGGGGGAAGGGCCTATTAGTCCAGGTTCAGCTATCCGATTGATGATGCTTAACAAACTTATCCACCTGTAGGAGAAAAATCTTCTTTTGATGCCAACAGATTGTACTCCTTTTACTAAATGAAAATGACTAGCATATCCTCCTAATAATAACTGTATATTAGCATGTAACAATAATTTACTTACATACATTTCAAATTATATCCTTAAAAGAAGTGACAACTTGAGTTCTTCTCGACATTATTCCACATCCGTTACTTCAGTGAACGAATCAGACTCATCATCAGATAATTCTGGATCTGAATCACTTTCCTCCAATGAAATAATAAATGGAGGAATATTATCTATAGGTAGGTTACCCATATGTTTCGTCCAGTCGTCTTCAATAAGTCGTTCGCAATGTAAATAAAAATTTTGCCACATTTCAGGTGTACATTTTGAAAGGACCAGAGTCCATAAATTGAACACTCTATCCCTTGTGTAAGGATGAGAATTTATGTTCTTGTTGTAGAAGTTTTTACAAAACGTCCATTCCATTTCAATAGGATTATATTGGCAATGGTATGGGGGTAATCTAAGAACTTCATGTCCATGCTCTTTCAAAAGTTCATCAATAACGTATCATCTCTGTTGGTCAGTTCTAAATGGTAATATTAAATTCCAAAGTTGTTTTTTATTTAAATTCCGATCGAAATCAATTTTGTTATTCACCAACCAATTCTGCATATCAATTTTCTTGCTTGAACTAGTTGGTGGCTTATCCAACTGCACTGAATGATATGCTGCATTGTCCATTATGATCACAAATTTACCAGCAAGCTTTGATAAAGCAGGAATTAGTTGATTAATAACCCAATTTTGACAAATTTCACTTGTCATAGTCTTGTGATAGTCACGGTCATTATTCTTCGAATCTAAAATGAAATCACAACTCTCCAAAAATCCAAAATTACTTCCTGCATGCAAAAAAGTGAATCTTTTACCTTCAGATTTAATTTTTGATGGATTTCCTCTCATATCAGATTCGTGTGTCCATCGACGAACAGATGAACCATTTTGGTAAATCCAAGTTTCATCAAGAAACACGAATCTTATATTTTCATCCATCGACTTAAATTGCAAAAATTTTCTCAGGAAAGTAATTTTGGCTACAACGACATGTTTTTGTTCACATAAAATTTTGCGTCCATTTACCTTTTAATATTTATAACCCATTGATTTAATAATATTGAATAATGAAGTGCGTTCTCCCTTATAATCCAAATGTTCCTTAGCGTAAGTCAGTAGTGTGTCGATAGAAAAGTGTTCATTTTTCAAATTGTAATTCCAAATTTGTCGTTGCAGGTCTTTTCTAAAAATGAAATCGTCTACTTCTTGTGTTTTTTTGGGCTTACCAATGGAAGGAAACTCTTTATCGTCGTCTTCATTAAGAATTCCTCTGATTGAATTAATATGAACCTGTAATGAAATTTCGATTAGGATAAAACATAATATTACTTATCATCATCACTTACGTTGAAAATGTTTGATACACTTTGCTGTATCGTTGAGTCCATAACTTCCTGACCACTATGCGCAGATTTGAGTGCAAGATAGCATTTTTTGATCTTTGTTCTTGAGTTATTACTTTAGGTATTTTGAAAAAAATTCTGAAATATTTTGATTCTCTTCAAAATCAAATGTGACAGATGACAAGTGAAAATTGGCTTAACTGATTGACATCGGCAACGTCGAAATCCGAAGAAACACTGATGCCAAGTCAAGAAACTTAAATCATGGCCACCCGCGATACAAATAAACTTTGAATGGAGTATACGTATCTATGTGACAGTCAGTATTACTTTCATTATTAAATTTGATTGATTTTTAGCTTGTCAAAGAGATATAAGAGTTGTGAAAGTGCTTGGAATATCTGGACATCAAAAACATAAACCTTTAACTGAAGCAAGTGTTAGTGAACTCAGTCCTTGTGAGGAGCAACACGTCACAAAAAAAATCGAATGATTTCTACAGAGTTCTATACTGTTAGAACGAGCTAAAGTCAATCGATAACTAGCAGTTTTGAACATGTGAGTCTTGTCAGTATTGAAATTTTGGTTCAACCGAAGTTGAATCTTTAATCTGTCAATCAGACATTATAAACCAGACTTTTTACAAGGAAAGTTGTCAAATTTAACAGTTATTATTTCTTTGATGAAAAAATGTATTTGAGTTAAACTTTTTAATTCACATTGAATTTCTACACTAACAATTGAAAATTAAATTTTTAACAGATTATATGTATTTAATTTTGTTAACATTTTTTGTTACAGATGCGAAATATATTAAACTTGGTGAATTTAGGTCGAGTAACAATTGTTGCATCACATTGGATTTATAATTTTAAACTTCAATGCAAAATATGAAACAGCAAGATTTGAGTTTGCAATAGAATAATAACTGCAAGAATACGCTCAAACGCTTTCCTTCCATAATAGATTTATTCGACCCGATAACATATCTATGTCAGCTATATCAAAATAACTTTAAATTTCAGAATTTGACAAGCGTCCTAACATTTTAAATGTCTCATTCCATTTTCAATTAATCTCATTAATTGGGTTAACATCTATATTGTGTCTCGTGATACATCTCATGATGATGAAAACATCAGTAACGGGCTTTTGCAGAATATCTTGTCCAGAAGTACAACCGAATTATAATATATCTGTGCCACTTCCTCCTTGTTCATATGCTATCTACTCGTTTAATTTTTCAGAGGAATTATTCACTTTTTTATACTCCTGAAATGGGTAAAAGATATTTCAACAAGAAATTAGTTTTTAAAATAAAATAAAACGAAAACTGTTGATGACGGTGATTAAAATTTTTATTGTGTTACAAAAAGAAACGTTCGGCCATTATGAATGAAAACTAATATCTGACAAATGTCCACGACTTGATTACAAATGTAGCCTTCATCTAGGAACATTTTTAAAGGATAAGTGATTTTTAGTACTCACTGGATATATTCTTTATTTAAAATCTACTCTACTAGTTTCGCCATCCAGGCATCATCTCAAAAGCAGGCAGAATATAGATGTTTGAAGTTGCATAATTCTCTTCCAGAGAATATAAAATTAATTTCAAATTTTCATGTTTTTAAAAAAAGTTTATTCAAATATCTCCTTAACTTGGAGCCATATTATATTTATATTATATAACATATTATTATATTTGGGAGAATTTAGTTCTAATTTCAGAAACCAATAATTTAGTTTTTTTTGTTGTTTTGACACTATTCTTTTCATTTCCGTATTTGTGAAGATGATAATGAATTAAAGATTTTTTTTTAATCACCGCGTTCTACGCGGGCAAAATACAGGGTGTCTCAAGTTCGAGTGCTTATTAGACATTTCTGGAGAACTAGACATATTTGAAATCTGAAAATTGGGATTATGATATTGTTCGAAATTCTCTACAGAGCTTAAATATTTTCAAAGCCCAAAAACTTCCGGTTATACAGAGAGTGAGAATAAATTCGACGAAAAAATTTTTTTTTCAAGTTTTCCATTCCTGGTATGATCGAGTATTCAATAGTGAATATATTTCTGTTAAAATCATTGTATTGAATCGAATGGTTATCAAATTATCTAAAAAAAAACTGGAAAAAAAGTCAGATATGTTCAGTCCGTAATATGTTCATTATTTTTATTTTAAATATCCTGAGCGTAAACCGTTTTTACAACATCGAAGAGGAAGGATGTGAAAAGGTCATGCATCTTTTGGATTTCAAAAATATCATCAAAGGGTGTTTCGAATTTTGTGTTGAAAATTGGGATCTTAAATTGGCCATAACTTCGGTTTTTCAAATTAGAACCCTATTTTTTTATAATTGTGTTGGATTATGCGGTCAAAAATAATGACAGTTTTCTCACATAATTATGCTCCTAAATTCAATAATTTCTGAGTTATTTGAGATTTTCTGGATTTATGTACTACGTAGAGTCAAATTGATAGCATCTAAAAAAATTCAATGAATATTCTTTCGAAACCATGGGAACACTCTATACCCATAGAAGATAAATTATCTGTTAATAATTCACAATTGTCAGGTGTTATTGTTATTCGTTATCTTCATTTCTCGATTTAACAAAATGAACCGTTATTCTAATTACGAAATTCTGGATCTATTTTATATACATGGTGAATGTGACAGAATTATTAGTAGAACCTGCCGGACCTTTAACGAGAAGTATCCCCATTTACCTTCCATGACGGAGAAGATCTTTAGAAAAGATGTTTCAAACTTTCAAAGTTTTGGATGTGTAAGAGCCCCTAAAGAATACAAAAGAAGGGTAGTTGATGATGAGGAAAATGAAATTAGTGTTTTGACTTATTTCGAAGCGAGTGAAAATGCATCTATTCGAAGTGCAGCTCATGAAATCGATTTAGAAAGAAATTCAGTGCACCGAATTTTGAAAAAACATAACATGCATGACTACCAGTATGAGAAAGTTCATGCATTAGAACCAGGCGACTAAATAAAAAGGTTTCAAGACGTATTCGAAAGTGTGTGGAACAAAATGGTTATCATATTGAATTTCTTACCTGATCATTTATTTTGTTAATTTGTGTTTTGGAATGTATTTTTATTTTCATTATCATAATTTATTTATAATCATAATTCGGTGTACTGAAGTAGCGAATCTATTTAATGTGTTTCCTATTGAAGAGATGAATTCTCATTCGCTTCGAAATAAGTTGAAATACTAATTTCATCAACTGCCCTTTTTTTGTATTCTTTAGGGGCTCTTACATTCCAAAATTTGGAAAGTATGAAACATCTTTTCAGAAATTGTAAAGAATATGGGGATACTTCTCATTGGATACTGATTATTTAGTGTCATCCACCATGGATTTGAAATAAACAATATCATTAAGTGCATTTGAATGTGTACTGCATATTCAATCGAAAAAATGCAATATAAGAAATAAATCCAAAATATCATTATTAGAATAGCATTGATTCATTTTGTAAAATCAAAAAAATTCATAACGACTGACAATAAGACCTGTCTGACACTTGTGAATTATAAATGAGATGATTTATCTATGCTCACAGAATATTCTTATGAATCAGATTCAAAGAATTTGACTCTACGTACTACATAAATCCAGAAAATCTCAAATAACTCAGAAATTATTGAATTTAGGAGCATAATTATGTGAGAAAACTATCATTATTTTTGACCGCAGAATCCAACACAATTATAAAAAAATAGGGTTCTAATTTGAAAAACAGAAGTTATGGCCAATTTAAGATCCCAAATTTCAACACAAAATTTGAAACACCCTGTGATTATACTTTTGAAATCCAAAAGATGCATGACCTTTTCACATCCTTCCTCTTCGATGTTGTGAAGACGGTTTACGCTCGGGATATTTAAAATAAAAATAATGAACATATTACTGACTGAACATATTTGACTTTTTTTCCAGTTTTTTTTTAGATAATTTGAGAACTATTTGATTTAATACAATGGTTTTAACAGAAATGTATTCACTATTATCTCGATCATACCAGGAATGGAAAACTTGAAAAAAAATTTTTTCGTCGCATTTATTTTCACTCCCTGTATAACCGGAAGTTTTTGGGCTTCGAAAATATTTTAGCTCTGTAGAGAACTTCGAACAATATCATAATCCCAATTTTCAAATTTCAAATATGTCTAGTTCTCCAGAAACGTCTAATAGGCACTCGTACTTGAGACACCCTGTATTGTGCACACCGGACCAAAGCCAAGATGTGCACTGCCGCTAGAGACCTTGGAGAAATTTCCTGACAATTCTAGGTAGGTGTCTTTCTATCAACCCATTCACCGAAATAATCAGCGGTAGCGCGTTTACAGATTTCAGCTGGTGCATTTTACGGAGTTGGAAGGCCAGATCGGAGTATTTGGTTATTTTCTCCGAATACGCTTTTGCCGGGTTCTCATCCGCTGGTACTGTGAAGTCCAGCAGCAAACATGTCATTTTTTCTCTGTCGAAGAGGGCAACATCTGGTCTATTATGCGCCACTCCTCTGTCGGTCAAGAGCGTAGCGTCCTAGTACATCTTATATCGCTGATTCTCCAGGAGGGTTTTAGGTGAGTACAGATGTTGTTCGATCTCATTTTTAAGTAATGCCAGCTTGAGGGCAATCGGCTGGTGGTAAATCTTCCCCATCGCATTATGGTTCTCGAGATATTCCCTGGGTGCCAAGATAGGGCACGAGGAGGTGTCGTGCTGAATAGACTCCGAGCCCTGGGTACACTTCCGACACCTATCCGATGGAAGATCCTGCTTGGCGATATGCTACATGTACATCCGGGTTGGCATCACCTGATCTTGAATTGCCAAAATTGTCCCTTCTGTCTCCGGATGGAGATAGCCTGCACGCAAATAAGTGAGCAATTCCGATCTTTCTACGTCTCCACTTTGTAGATTAGTTGGGTACCTGCCATGCAATACCTTGGCGCTCCATTCTTGAATACGCTCCTCTACAGAAGGCTGGGGTAGTTGGTATCACGGTTCAGCAAGCTTTAATGCAGAGGTTCTATCATCAGCTTCACGAATCGCTCTAAAAGGACGTGAATTGATCTTCAGGATGTGCTGTCTCGGATCACTGACATTTTTTGCGTGAGCTTCTTCCAAGCTCGTTAGTCCTCTTCCTCCCTGATGTCGTGAAAGGTAGAGTCTGATGGCAGATGAGTGAGCATGGTGTACTCCATACTTAGTCAGCATAGATCTGATCTCTCTGTCCAGTGCTTGGAGTTCGGTTGTTGACCAGTTGAGGACCCCAAAGGAATAGGTCATACTTGGGATCGCCCAGATGTTGATGGCCATGAAGAGGGACTTTGAATTTAGTTTCGCCTTCAGCAGCATTACAACTCTGGCCAAGAGTTACTCTTTGAAGGACTGTTTCATTTCAGGAGTTTTTATTTCCAGTGCTTGCTTGATGCCCAGGTATTTGTACGGGACTTCTTTGCTGAGAGCTGGTATTGTTATGTTGCTGGCTAGTGTCGCTCCATCCGTATTGTACTCGATCTTGCCTCTCCGAACGTCCAGAATAGCGCACTTGTCAACCCCCAGCTCCATCCCCACTGACTCGCTGAAAGCTGCGACTACTTCAAGCATTCTCCTCAGTTGTTCTCGGTTGGCGCAATACAGTTTCAGGTCGTCCATGAACGTGCGGTGGGAGATAGCGACTTGATGACTTGTTGTTGATGACGTATCCATACTTCGTGTTCTTCAGAATGATACTGAGGGGATTGAGCGCCAGACAGAACCATAAGGGACTCAACGTGTCACCCTGAAAAATACCCCTGCTGATCTTTATAACTGGCGATTCCGTAAGCATTCCTTCCGTGCGTACGCTCAGAGACGTACTCCAGGTCTTCATGAGGTGCCCCAGTATTTGGATAACTTTGTCAGCCACTCCGTGCATTTCTAACACCTTCAGCAGCCATGTCTGCGGAAAGGAGTTGAAGGCCTTTTTATAGTCCACCCAAGCAACAGAGATATTCCTGAGTTTCTTTCGCGCCTGTTTGGTGACTATGTGGTCTATAGTTAGAAGTTCTTTGCACCCTTTCGTTTTGTCTCGGCATCCAACTTGCTCTACAGTCATCATGTTATTATCTCGGATATGTTTGCCGAGGTATTTGGTGATAATTCCGGTTAAGATCTTATACAGTGACGAGAGGTAAGTTATTGGGCGGTAGTTTTTAGGATTTTTTTTGTCGCCGTCTTTGGGTATGTAACTCCAAGTGTGAGGAAACTAGGTATCGAAGGAGGGTTGTTCAGGGCGTCCTGTAAAAGGATCACCAACTTGTCGTGCACACTACTAAAATACTTCCACCAGTAGTTATGCAGCTTATCCGGTCCCGGTGCAGCCCAGTTGCTAGTTCTCTTAATGTTTCAACTATAGTATGTCCGACTTATGCACACGTATCTCCTCAATAAGTACATCAGGGATATTCTGATGTGCCTCCTCTATTCAGTAAGCACTCTCATCATGAGTACTTTCCCTCGCCCAGATTTCAGACCAGAAGTCGAGCGCTGCCCCAGGCTCCAGCGTTTCTTCATCCTTCCTGTCTGCGTTTTCAAGAGATCTGAAGAACTGTCTCTGATTTTTATGGAAGAGATTATTATTTTTGTAGCGCTTAGTTCTCGCATTATACATTCGAATGCGGTTTCCTAAAGCCTTAATTTTTTGTTTCAGGTGATCGGAAACAACAGCCAGTTTTTCCCTGAAGGTGGGGTCTCTACGCCGGATACGGGACTCAGAAGCTACTTTCCTGACAGCCTTATCGACTTTTACAGATGGTGTTGCAGAATTCAGGTAAGTATAAACTACTCAATTTTTTTTCCTCAAAGTTGTTATCTTTTGTTCCAGGCGCAGCATCCAAGGAGGGGCCGTGACAGGCCTTGGTGAACCCTGATGGTGTTCTATTTGTTGACCGAGTGCCTCAGCCACAGTAACAATGGCTTCAAGTGTGTTCACGTTCGCCAAATGCCCCAAGATGATTGTATTTATCCTAGCCACCAGGTCTCGCGTTATCCTGGAGTATCTTAGTCGCGGTATTTATGGTCTCCTCTCAGCCGCCAGTCCACTGTACATCATCAGGTTGCTCATAAAGGCTCTTTGCGTGTTGTCTTCTACCGATTGTGCAAGAAAAAGACCACTTCTTCTTATTCCTGCCGATGTTCTCTTCGTGGATCCTTCCGGTGGATGGGGATTTTGTTCCTCAGCAGTGTTAGGATAGCAGCTGTTTTTAAGGCTCTCCAGTTTAGCACTAGATAATTTTTGCTTGCCGAGGATCCACCGTACCCTGTCGGAGAGTAATTGATGCAGGTCGTTCGGGGCAGATTTCTTTCCATGTCTCCAAGAGTAAGCAACTGTATGTGGTATTACGAGTCTCAACAAGGTCCAGAGCAATGTAGTGTGAACGCATTATCATGCAGTTAACATCTGTTGTCCATCGCGTTCGCCTATCCCGCTGTGACCATGCAGTGGGGTGAACAGTGCGTACACCCAAACTACCAGAGCTTTCACCTTGCGGAGAACCGGGAAATGGCCTTACGGTGCCATCTCGGAGGGGTGCGCCGCTCGCCCCGCACGTTCTTCCAACAGACCGATCCTCTGGACGGCTCCGAAGGGGGCTGGTCTGAAGCCCCCTACTGCTCTGTGTTCAACTTCTCGTTATTGGAGCTACTCAGTTAGATCCCTTCCAAGGGTGCTAACCTTGGTCGGGTGTGCTGTCTGGGGTACGCGGGGTCGTGACTCCCCGAAGACGTACGCATACGCCTCCCTGCGTTATTATTATTATTATTATTCATCAGGAGTTCTAGAAGATTAATTTTACAATATTCAATAAATTTCTTCCAGTAATTGAATTGAAAAAGTCATTTTAACGACCTATACTCTTTTCTCAAAAGGAATTCTCTTTCATAAAGATACTTATAGAAGTGTTCCATGGACTAGACTACAGCAAGGAATCCTCTTCTTGTGACCATTGGTTGCGTTCCGGCATCGGCAAGACTTAGCTATTGTCATCTTTTGCCATGTTTCTCGCATGTGTCCAACAAAACCTTTTCTTTCTTCTAGGGGAACTCAGGAGGAGGCATATCTGAATCGAGTAAAGGCTTCTTCACACTTTACATACCATACGAAGCCCTTTCTTTCTTCTATCAGCTTTGGTGAACGCTTCGCAATATTAGCAAATCCATGTACAAATTTTGTATGGTGCACAGCCCGAGGAGCTCCTGACTTGTTAGTTCTCTTGTGGTGCTGGCCATACGTATACGATTTGAATCCTATTTGGGTATGGACTCCAGTTCAGATACTACGTGTCCCATGTTCTTCACTTTTTTTTTTGAAGATGTGACACTTTTTCGGACTTACCTTTGAATAGGTGAAAAAAAGTTTCGGAGTTTATCTTAAATTTTTCTAGTCCAACGATTTTCAATAAATTTAGCAAACCCTTTTTTTCAAACGATTCACAGACAGAAAGCAAGCAATCAGATAGATATTCTAGGAGTTATTGAGATCACCAAGTTTCAGATGCTAATAACTCCTGAACAGTTTGAAATTTTTGACCCAAAAGCAAACTTTACTGACCAATTCTGAAAATATGAAAACAACAGCTTATCTCCTCTAAATGATAGAGAATTTACGGCTGGACCTATTCAAGTTTGACCAAGGATCCTTCATCAGGAAGTCGAACTAACCTGTGACACCTAGATATTCGAAAATGGTAGACATTTGGCTTAAAGGTAAGCACGTGGTTTAACTTCTTAAGTATGGACAGGCGCGCAAAAATATAAGTATAGAAAAAGTCTTGGGAATGTGGTTAACAGGCCCTATTATTGTGCAAGTCATATATGGACCATGAGAAAGTGAACATACTGATTACTATGCTCCATAAAGGAGGTGAGTCAAGAAGGTATTGAGGTATTGTTTATTGCTCTATATCTTCTGATTTTTCCATTGATAAAATGATCTTTTATCGAAAGCCTCAATAGAATACCGTATAATTATCCTGAGTGTTATGGTTGTTCACAGTGGCGTAACGAGATCCTTTTTCGAAAATATAATTAAAATAATTCGATTGAAAAAAGGAGTTTTTTAATCAGGAATTGACCTCATGAGAGCACAGATGTCGTTGTTATGACGAGACAATTATTAATTTTACAGAAAATCTATGAATTTCCGACTTTCCTCGAATCTTAACTGCTCATTCATTGGACTCATTCGGCATGAGAACGAACTTGACGAGATATTTGACCATTTTATGTACGCTGAAAATATGAACTCCTTCGAAATAATGCATATGTTAGGCCGGAAGACCGAAAACGCTCAGTGGCCGGAAAAAACGGCCACATCGCGTTCTGGCTGCCTTCGAACGCACAGAACGCGTTTTGGCTGTTTTTAAACGCTCGCAACGCGTTCTGGTAATTGTTAAACAGCCGGAACGCGTTTTGTTAATTGTTCAACGCTCACAACGCGTTCTTAATGTTCGACTTGTATTATTTGCCGCTTTCTACCTGCGTAGGATAAAATTTATATTGTCCCTCATAAAACAAAGTTGAAAATTGAAATACAATTCAATTATTGACAACTACAATTGGATACTAAAGATGGGTTCGGTTTTTCTTGCCGAATCATTTCAACAATATTAAATTTCTTATAATTGTTTTTCAGTTCTAGGAAGAAAGTTACTCTAATAAACTTATATTGTCGAGCATATAATATATAAATGCATGAATGAAAAAGCGAAAAGTTCTTTATTGAACGAATTAATTTCAATTTATTTTCTACAAATCCAACTTATTGTGGAGAAAAAAACAAACTTGAATTCATAACTCTTTTGATTACTTTATTAGAAACAATTCTATTATCGAAAACTACAATTAAATACAAACGACGGGTTTTTCCGAACTTTTGTGTACGTTACTTATTTTTACAAGAACTGTTTGAATGACATTTCGAATTACATAGTACATTTAAATTGTATCCCTAAAGTATGGAACAAATTCATTTTTAGCTAATCAGACCATTTTAAGAAATAATCCTGAAACACATCGATTTTTATTTTAAGTTACCTTATTTTAAAATAATAATCTAATATACAGGGTGAATTATTTTCGAGTAATGACATCACCGTCATTTTTTTTAAATTGAACGTTTTTGTCTCCATTTCCGGATTACTCCTGCTGAGCTGATTCCAAAAATGTATCACATGTTGATTTCAATAGGTACAGGGTCGACAAATATACAATAGTTTTGTATGTGCTCAGTGCTCATAAAGAAATGCTAGACCACAAGTACCAAAAATGTTCTGAAACAACTTATTTTTATTATTCTAAAAATGTAAAAAACTACAGGGTCTTACATTTGAACCAATTGCAGTTAGACAAACGCGTTCCGGCTGTTTAACAATTACCAGAACGCGTTGCGAGCTTTTAAAAACAACCAAAACGCGTTCTGTGCGTTCGAAGACAGCCAGAACGCGATGTGGCCGTTTTTTCCGGCCACTGAGCGTTTTCGGTCTTCGGGCCTAACACATACACGAATTATGTCCTAGTGATATATACATATTCTTCATCGGCCCATTTTCAGCTCTATGGTCGAAATTCAAAATAAGACAATTATTCGAAACAATGTCTTCCTCATTAGGAAAAAGCAGCAACGTTTTTTTTCGCTCTGCTGTTTCCTTGTTTCTTTAAGAGAAATATGTATTACTTGGATCTTAACAATTCATTTTGCTCATCTGTTTTTGATCTCCTCTACTTTGTATTTCATCTACTTTTATTCTCATCTACTATCTCGACTTTTAACGGCTTTTGCTCTGAAATTAGATCGAATTTTCACTCATCTGTGTTTTGAGGACTTCTTCATGTCAGTTCGAATAATCGCCCTCCAAACTTCCGAAAACTCAATTGATGGAGCACTTATGTGATCAAAAGCGACTTTCATAGATTTTTCTTCTAGTACTTTCCTCTTCATTAGATATTGGAGATGGATCAATCCATTTTATAAGATGATTCCTCACTCACAACATGTTGAACCAACTGCGATCTATCGGTTTTTAACACTTGAGAAAGCTTCGGATATACATTTATACCAAATTTCAAGGGACGCATTGTTTCTCCGATATTTGATCTTCCACATTGCCATCGTATTTCATCTATGCAATTCTTCGTTATTTGGTTTTCATTATTAGGTTTAATAGTAAGGTTGGACCTGATAGTAACTTGTCTATTTAATGCGATTGTTATATAGCTTATATAGCTGCTTTAATCGTATTATTATATTATCTTTAATTCGCTCTTCCCAATATCTTTTTGTGATAACCATTACTTCCAAGTGTTTCCGTGATGTTATTAATTTCCGCAATCTTGTTATGTTGAGCATATGTTTGCTGCCTTTTATATTTCGGGATTAGAAAAGAAAAACACATATTGATAATCGAAAATCCCTTTATTATTTTTCAAAATACTCCTCATTAACACACTTTTGCATGCGTTTGAATCAATTGTTCAAGCACTCTTGCCACTCTGACTGAGGTATCTCCAAAACATGCATTCTGAACGCATCAACCGCTTCTCAGGTGTCGATAAACGTTGATCTCTCATTATTTTTTTTTACGTACGGGAATAAAAAGAAGTCATTCGGTGCCAAGTTAGGACTATACGGCGGATGACTCATCAAATCCATGTTTTGAGTGCTCAAAATTGCAGTTGTTTGAGCGATGTGTGATCCGTTTCGGCGGTTGTTTTTCCTGATTTTTTGGGAGACAACTGGCTAACATAAGATTGTGTACCACTCAGAATTTACTGTTATGCTTTGTTCTAGTGGTACGATTGCGACAAGTCCAATTTTTCCGAAAAAACAGGTGATCATTTGCTTGGAAGTGCTTCGTGCGCGATCAACATTTGTTGGATTTGGCTCATTTTGAAACTTTTGGGCTCATATGCGTAAATCCACGATTCAGCACCTGTCACGATGTCATAGACGTGCTTCGAAGCACTACGATCGTATTTTTGGAGAATTTATTTCGACCAAGCGACACGAGCGTTCATTTGAGCGATTGACAAATTGTGTGGGATCCAACGCGAACAAATTTTTTGACGGTCAAATGTTCATACAATATTGAATGTAGGCTGGTCCCAGTAATGCTTAAGGTTACCTCAATCTCACAATAAGTCACATTACGATCTTGCAATATTAATTGGCGCACAGTATCAATCGTTTTCGCAACTAAAACTGATTTTGGACGATCTTCACGAAATTTGTCTTGGAGTGAACTACGACCTCAGTTGAATTCATACCATCGATAAACACTGGTCCTTGATGTAGCTTAATCGCCAAGTTCATCGATGCGCTGTTGTTGATTGAATCCACGTCGAAAATTGTAAAAAGTAATCGCATGAAATTGTTTACGATACAATTCCATTTTTTGAGCCATATAAATATTTTAAGTTACGGTAAACAACAAAAATAGCGCTCGTGTGTCAAAACGTTCCGACTACGTATAACCTCAAAAATATCAAGATCTATGATAGAGCTGTCAGTTGGCAGATTGCAGCAATAGGGTTGTCCAATCCAGAAATATAAAGGGGAACCCTCGAATAAACATTTCCCCACTTCAATTTAGGGCTTAATTGTTGGTTACGGCAGCTTAGACAGAAAACTCCCATGCTTAAGTCTGTTTATTGACCTCTGTAAGGCATTCGACACTGTATGTCATGAAACTTTATTACATAAGCTTTATTAGGGTACCCGTCCACTGGAACCGCATTCGACCGAACCGTTCGGCCGTCGGTTCGGTTGAAATTTCGGCCGTCAATTCCGAACACGATCGTCCATTGCACCCGTTTTCGTCAGTACAGTTAGTGATACATTAAGGAAGATAAAATTAAGTTTTCTGAGTACTATCGTATGAGTGAAGAGACATTTAATTATATATTAAACAAAATTTGGCACTCAATAGAAAGATTTTCAAATTTTCGAGAAACTATATCACCGGAAGAACGATTGGCTGTCGCAATAAGGTAAGAAATAAAAAATAATTCTCCAAGAAAAAAACTAAAAAACTCTAAAATTTTATTTAAAAAAAGTATTATACAATATTCTTATATTAAAAGGAATTGAAGTACGTTTGGACAGGGTTACAATCCATTTGTGTTTCTTGATTGTACTCAAAAGAATTGGCCTGCTGTGGACATACAGGGGAAGTTGTAGAGCTGTAAGCAGGGGAAGTAGAGTTGTACGAAGACAGAGGAGAAAGAGAAGCCAAGGGACGTGTCACTGACGTGTAATTCGTTTGCCTGGATTGTTCGTCAATCAGAACGTTTTGTAATTTATTTCTTACTTCCAGTTTCCTCTCCGGAATCTTCATTAAATAAGGAAGCAGAACAGAAACAAATAATCTGGGTTTTGTTTCAACGCAGAATTTTCTTGAAGCAGTTTAATTTTTTCTTTTTCTATGTAAAGAAAAGGAACCTCAGATGAACTTTCAAATTTTCTCTTAGACTTGGTTCTAGAAGCTCACAGGCTGGAGTTCCCACAGTGGAACATGTTCTTCAACCAAACTTATCAACTTTTCACTGTCCATAGTAAGAACTTCATAAAACAGCACAACTTTAAAAAACAGGAACAAACAAGAGTGTGGAACAATTTTAGATTAGGAACACTACACTAGGTTGTCTGGGCTTGACTAGTTAGTTCGGCCGAATAGGAACGAAAAATCCCATTTATTTCGGATCGAGAAATTCATCGGTCGTACACGGCCGTATGAATCTGTCGCAAAGGACGCGCATCTATTCCTTTCTTTGTTGGGGGATCGTTTGGTCGAGTTCTGTCGTGTTCGGCCGATGCTAGTTCGGACGAAAACGGCTTCAGTGGATGACCCACCTTATCGGTATGGCTTGAGAGGATTATGCTACGACCTGTTGAAGGACTATTTATGCAGACGGGAACAATATGTGGATTTGAATGGCGTCAAGAGCGAAAAAAGGAATATTTCATATGGAGTGCCCCAGGGTACTGTTCTGGGTTCCATATTGTTCAACATTTATTTGAATTCTCTGTTACGTTTGGAGTTGCAAGGCGAAATTATTTGTTATGCTGACGATGCAGCGATATTTAATAGCTCGAGTTCGTGGTTTGAACTGAAGATCAAGGCAGAACAAGATTTGCATCAGATACAACAGTGGTTCAGATATAATAAACTAACATTAAACGTAGCCAAAACAAAATACTTGCCGTTTAGCTCCTACTCCTCCAGCATTCCTAATATGGGACCCTTGAGAGAAGCGAATGGAGTATAAATCGAAGAAGCAGATCACATTAAGTATCTTGGAGTAATCATGGACCGTCACCTAAAGTGGGACCTTCAGGTGGACAAAATAGTACTAAAGATAAGATTCATGCTGGGCCGTTTTAGAAGGATGACCAAAATTTTGGACTTCAAGCAAATGAAGACGCTCTATCACTCATTAATTCAATCCCATTTATCGTACGGCATTCTAGGTTGGGGCGCAGCTTATGATTGCCACCTCAACAGGCTGAAAGTAATACAAAAAGCATTTATAAAAATTATTCTAAGAAAGAGCAGAACATACAGCAGTGAAATGATGTATAAAGAAGCGGAAGTTATGGACCTGGCACAACTGTATGCATTTAAGACTCTGATGGATATTCATAAAAATAAAAACGATATAACACATCCTGCTCACAGATAATACACGAGAATAAAAGAAGTTCGTCCCACTACTATCAGAGTTGAAAAGGCAATTGGCCAAAGATGCAACCAATACTTGGCTCCAAGAATATTCAGCATTCTACCTGAAAATATAGGAAATATCCAAAATTGTTATCAATTTAGATACAAGCTAAAAATATGGATAAAAAACACCGAAAGAACAGTACTCTACAATATTACAAACTCTAATAAATAATAAAATAAATGTATGTGTATATATATATATATATTTATCTGCGGTACAAGTGGGCGCAACCAATGTTAAATCTCCGGTTCAAGTGGCATCCACGGTAAAACAGCATCCGATGTACGGATGCCACTTTACCAAGTCCAAAGATCATCACTAACCGGCATAACTAATCGCCCTCTTTCGTTTGCGCCTACTTTCAGCTGGACGAATTTTTGACCTATTTTTGGGAAATGTTTATTGGAGGTGATTTTCGAACTTCACTGGACTTCCTCGTGGTGGCGCTGTGGTCGATTTCGTGTATATCGAATGTATACCCGACTTGTCCAAATAACGCCCATCTTAGCATCCACTGGGTCTGGCAACGTCGCAACTCTGCAGGTGTTCATGAAATGGAATGAAATTTTACGATCGCGCGTGACCTTGATGCTCGATTGCGTTTTATAGTTCTTGGAAGTGGAATCACGATGCTAGTTGAGATTGAATATTTGCAGATGCGTTGATTCTCTTGAATCGCATATTAACAATTGGAACATATTGGAGTGGAGAATTGATATACAATTGAATATGAATCCTAGGTATTACAATTGTTCTTCTATTCAAGAGATGAAATTCTTATTATTTAAACGATAATTCGAAATTGGAAATGAAATTTGTGTGACTTTGTAGTCGATATTTTCATGTGGAAAACAAAACCCAATCTGAAATATTTTACAATATGACATTCAGTAAGTCTTGGAGATGTTGACGAGAATTTTTTGATGATACAAATCATGTGAAATTTTTATTTAGACAATAACCACCATCTCATATTGTTCTTGCAACCAACGTTTCGATAAACATCTTTTATCGTTATCAAGGCAAAAATTTCACCTTCAAAAAAGCTGACAATTTCAATAATTTCCCATTTCATTTCGTGTCAAGAATGACAGAACTTTCAAATATTGTCAGCTTTTTCAAAAGCTATTTGTTATGCCTTGTGAACGATGGAAGATGTCAATCGAAACGTTTTAATCAAAAAAATTTAGAAAGCACTGACGTGAGGTCAGTTGGCTTAGGCGCTCTTGTAAACCACTTACGAGTAATTATTCAATTGTTTGAAAGTAACATTAACACCTATTTGAATAAAAATACAAAAGTTGAAATCTCTAAGATTAAGTCAAATAATAATCAATGTTGATAAAAAACTTGAGTTCAAACTCCGTACGGAATTGAACCTGTACTCTCCTATTTGGAAAATAATTCTGACGTTTCTCACCGTTACTCAACCGAACGTAGTTACTTTCATGGAGATATAGAGATCCTTCAATGTCGCTGACAATTATTTAAATTTTGAAAAATCATATCTCCAGAACTATATTAGCTTGTCGAAGTCGAGAGTGGTATTTTTGTATACGTCTGATAAAACTGCACCATAAAAAAATTTTTATTTGAACAGTGTCATTTGAAAAAAAATTTTTTTGTTACTCCGAACCTATTCGGCCGATTTGACCGAATAACGAACTTAGCCGAGATATTTATACCTCAAACCTATTCTGAAAGTTTCAACTCTCTAACTTCATCCGTTCGAGAGTTATCGTGTTCACGGAACGGACGGACGGACGGACAGAATCGATTTTGACCACGGATTATTCATCAGTAGGTCCAAACAAAACGATTGATACCATTCATTCGAGAAATTAGTTGCACTGATGATTCAATACTTGGGGAAAACATTTCGTAGGTCTATTCAGGAGGGGCATTTCCACAAAATTTGAGAAGGTATCACAAAATTAAGTACAAACTAAACGTTTATGAGAGACTGAGTCTATCTGAAATCTGAACACTGAGATTATATTATTATTTGTTATACTCTCCAGACTTAAGATATTCTCGAAATCTGGAAAATTTTGTCCTTCCGTGAGCACGAATACCTCAAAACGAAACGATCACTGTAACTGAATAGGGTAGGTCGGTCGGTTTGAATATCTGGACTCTTGTTTACCTCAACAGTGTATGCTCCAATTTTTTCGAATATTTGAAATTTTCGGATTTTTTGTTACCTGCTCAGTAGTTTGAATATTTTTCATCAAGCTGTTTCATTATCCTCACTGGTTCTAATTTGAACATACAGGGTGGGCCATCCATAACTTTGGAGCCTGAGTTTTGAGCTTTGGAATGTAAAAACGAAAAAACGCTCGGAGTAGGTCAATTTTTGTAGAGAGGGAAAAAAGTGTGTTCAAATCAGTTTCATATCACTACCCCTCTGGTCGCAACCCCTCACAACTCTCGTTCTTAATAGGGAAAATGGGTCGAGCAGCTGACAGAAGTTTTAGGACATTTCGTCAATGACTCTGCTTCAAGTACAATAAAAATGGAAGAAATGTATTGGGTTCCTCGTACCACTGATAATCCTTTATGAGATGAGATTGCTCAACGAAATGAACGAACTTGACTTTGATCACCGATTACAATTTTGCGAAACAATGGGTGATACGATAAGTAATAATCTGGACCGCCATTTTGAATATCTGCTTCTCCAATGAATGCTCTTCTTATTCGAATGGATCTATAAAAGTCACAACTCTCCATATTGGTTTTATACCAACCCAAGACTAAAGAGAGATTCACACTCGGTATCCTGAAAAGCTGAATGTCTGGGTCGGTATCGAGGTCGGTATTTATGGCGACAATATTGTGGACCCTTTTTCATTTACGGCAATCTCAAGGGTGATAATTACTTAGACCTCTCAGAAAACAATGGATTTGTAACTGTAAGCAATAGCATGGTTATTTAGGATTACGTTTAAAAAAAATCACTGCAAAATTGGAAAATTTGTGACTACAAATCTTAAGGATGTAGTTTAGGGTATCAATTTTCAACATTTTCAAAATTATACCTGTTACCATTTAACCAAGTGATATAGATTTTTTTTATTTTTGCTAGAACTGGTATAACCTAGCATTTCGCCCAGTAACCGCTTGACGTTGAGTTTTTTAGGTCATCACATTAAGATGAAAATGTCGAGCTTAGTCAGCTTGACATACAACATGAAGACAAGTTCAATTTCCTAAACGGTAAGATCTGACTGCTCGTTTTGAGGGTATATATGAAGATATTTCAGTATTCTCTTTATGTAATGTATGTATTTTGATCAGAAGAACAATTTAAAATAATTTTCATATATTTAGGTTTATTACAATAAAAGGAAAGAGATCAAAGTTACTCTAGTACTATTTCATGATTCATCTGAACGTATTTTATATTTCCAGCATACAGGTTATTTTTAGCGTTATTTGCCACTTAAATGCCATAAATGTCTCGTATCAGTAGTGTTGGAGGGAATATGCAAAATGTTTTAGAAAGAAATATTTCAAATAAGTAGGGAAAATTTGGAATTATAATAAATTATTATAAATTGATTGCATTTCTGTTGCGATTTGAATTTGATTGTTTGTCTTAATCAAGTTTAAAATATAAACAAATTTAAAATATTGAATTATTGTTTGGGCTATAACCATCATCTCTTGTTTTCGTTCTCTCCAACGTTTCGACAGACATCTTCTCACGTTCTCAAGGCAAAATATCAGCTTTTAAAAAAGCTGAGTTCAGAAAAATTATTCAACCTTTCAATTTGAAAACGTTAAATTGACAGATTATGAGAACTAGATAAAATTGAATTGGGACTTATCGGTGGTTTGAAGATTTCTTTAAGTTATTTCGAACAATCAGCGTCCAAACTTCCGCTAAATCAATTGATGATATACTTGAGGGATCGAGAGCGATATTCATGTTCGAAATTTTCAAACTGAAAAGTTGAATAATTTTTCTGATCTCAGCTTTTTTAAAAGCTAATATTTTGTCTTGAAACCGACAGAAGATGTCTGTCGTAACGTTGGAGAGAACGAAAACAAGAGATGATGGTTATAGCCCAAACAATAATTCAATACAAGTTCCATCATCAAAAATTTCTCGTCAACAAATTTAAAATACCCAGACAAAGGAAGGGTAGACTTGGATATCTTTAGATAAAATGCTCATTTTTTCCTTTTTCAAAATCTCAAGAAATTTCTCCATATAATGGAGATTTCATGTGAAAAACATCAGGCAAAAGAAAATGAATTTATTTGGGCAAACGAATATTAAGTTATTGGTTCATTCTTGTATAAACTGCGTAAATTCAATTCAACGAACAAAAAACTTATTTGAAACTACTACATAATAACTTACATAAAAAGGATCGAATGTGACTTTTGCAACTCAAACACTTGAGAACTAAAACAATGATGAAACTACATGAAATTAAAAAAACAGAAACATCAAGAAATATCAAAAGAAAAGATGAATTTGTAATTTATATATATTGCTCGAGCGATCCCACATCTTATTTCAACATATCAATTGATTTTCATTTTCCAAATTAGTAGGAGTATTTCAATCTGATCTCATAAAATTATTCTACGTGGAATCAAATGACCCCTCTGAATATTTCCCAACATTACGATTTTTTATGGATTGTGGCAACGGTGCATGATGCCCACTTGAATGAAAAAACAGTATACGGGTACCATATGAAACCAAAAGTGGAAAAAAATATACGGATGCAAAGTGATATCATAATTGGACCGGACGGCAAGACATACCGCAAAAGAAGCGCCCGATATACTCGAAGTATACACGAGGATTTCATACCACACCCTTTTTGGGCGGATGTCAGTTAGTTCGCCAACTGTATATATATATATATATATATATATATGTATATATTTTGCTTACTTGAATCTTGACAAACTACCTACTTGATAACCGAAAATTTACCCGAATTGTGACATAATACACGGATATGGATATGGATCACCTGAATTGCGACACTGAACCTGAATTGGACTGTTCACTGGATCTACTAACATACACACTAAGGCTAATGTAAAATTTTGCAATATTTGTCATTTTACTCACAGAAAACCATTTCATTTGGTTTTCTCTATTTTTGGTATATTCATGTCTAGCCCCTCATATGAATCGATAGTTTAATTTGAGTACTTTTTGTTTAATTTATGTATATGTAAAATTAGATGATGATGAATATATGTTATTATTATTATTATTATTATTATTGATCGAGAGCTTTATTTCTGAAGAATTATCGTTTCAATGGTGCGAGGTAGCCATGATTCACGTAGGGTGACTCAATTATTCAGGCTTGTACGATATTGTCTTCTGCGAAAAATAATAAAAATGATTATGTTGCTGAAAAGCCAAATACTTTGGAAGGAAATGATGTTCAGATAAAGGGAAACAAACTAGATAATCTTCCACCATATCCAGAAATTCCAGATGACACTTGCACCTTAAGCTGATCTACACATTTGCGTAAACCACCTTCACGAGTAGGAATTGAAAATTGTACTTAATTTCCATAGAGGGAGGAATGTTGAATCACTCTGTTAAAATTTTCCACATCTTCGTACGCGCATATGTAATCAGTGCGCAAGTACTGTGTAGTCTAGGGGACTTCCTTCTTCATCATTATGGCATGTAAATTATGCTACATATGAAAATGCCTATACACTTTGTAGAATTTCATCAATAAATAATAAAAGCAACTTCCACCGCCATTTATTCGAATTACTAATTACACAACTACGCTCACAACAATTTCTATTTTTAGTGTCATTAATAAAAGAGCTATGGAAAATTCAACACACTTGTTGGGAAGTGATATTTGGTCTTCACGCAGATTTGTACTTGATTACTATTTTCAAACGATCCAAAGCATCATTTTTTCTGGGTTCCTTCATGAGTTTTTTCATTTTTGAATTTGTTCCTGTTGATCACATATCCTTTCATCGCAATGTTCACAGCACCCAGAATATTTTAATAGTCTTCAGCATTTGTTTTTGATTCTGTCACATCTTTGGTTCTCAAGGTTTTGAGTAATCTAGAGATAAGCACGAACAACAAGAGATGGTGGATATTGTACAAATAATAACCTGTTAAAGATCGACGAAATTCCTTAGATTCTGAATTCTAGGGAATGGGATCAAATGTTCATGTGGATACTCTGTATACCTACTATTGCTGTAAAAATTATCAGTTTCGCCACTGTTCTTTTCACAAATGAATATCGTGAATTAAAAACGTATTCGAAGGATTTATCACATCAACAGAACAAAGACTAAAACCGGCGTTGTACCGTCAGCAGCAAACCGTATTATTAAAATGTTTACTGGCAAGCGAAACGAGACGCAAAAGTGCATAAAAATTGAGAATCCATGTACCGAGGCCGTGTTTGCATATACGAAAAATTATCTGCCGAAGAACGACCTTCGATTTTATCGTCCGATCCATGAGAGATCTCTGCATTTCACGACATTATTCATTGTGTAGTGTGTCAACATAAATAATGAAGGCATACTCGAAACTAAAAGAAAATTATAGTTTCCTTCGGAATGTATTTTACTGAACCCTATTTAATTGATACGATATAGTCTCCGTTTGGTTCTTTGTTGAAATAATAACCATTAATTATATTTTCACTTAAATTAAAAGTATATGGAGAGTAATGAATTCACTATTCAGGATCGATCCACCAGAATCAAAAACGCAGATAAGGAAGATGAAATGAAGAAAAATATTGACGTAACGTTAGGAACTCTTGCACGATGGTTCTCTAAGTGATTCTATCTCGATACAAATTTGTAGAAACTTTGAAGATTTAATGATATAATATTATTTGATGTGCAAGGTATAATTTCAATAATGACATTACGCAATTTGGCAAACTTTTCAATCAGTGCTTTTTTTCAAGCCTGAAAAAGACATCATACACAATATCACAACAAGCTAACCAACAAACAAACAATCTGCAAACATCGAAAACTGTAAAATATTCAGTTGATTATAGACCTAATTCTCATTTTACCTTCGAAATTAATATATTTTGTCTTATCCGAACTTATTCTGTTGGATGTCATTGGGCTTATATGTGTTGACGAGAAATGGGTCACATAAGAGAATGTTGAATCATTGTTTGGGCTATTACCATCATCTATTGTGGATGTAATGTTTTCCGACGTTTCGATAGACATCTTCTATCTTTATCAAGGAGGAAACGTAAAAAACCTTTTGAAAATTGATGATGTCAAAGAACCAGTAAGCCAACTTAATGATCAGCTCGTAATAAATAAAAAATTATCGATTCTCATTTTTTTGAAAAAGATATGAATTCAATAATCAACAAAATGACAACAAATTGGAGCCAACTGAGAAAACACATAATTAAGTCGGAAATCGTTTCACAAATTGGGACTGGAATATTTCTGTGGCATCATTAATGATTTGATTTTCTTACCTGCTAATCTGATTAGAGATATATACGTATTTGGACTTTTTGGAGATTTCTATTGATCAAGTGTTACCGCATGTTATTGGAAATACTGCAAATTATATCGAAGATAATTTAGATTGAGTTTCAGCAAGATTGAGCTCCTTCGCAATACGCTTTGTTTGTTCGACATCTTGATTAAAGAATTCTATGTCAGTGGATTAGAGGAAGGAAGCCACAGTCATGGTCGATTTGAAGCTCAAAATGTCGATTATTCACGAAAAAACACTACAAGTGCAATGAAAACACGACTTCATTTTCAAATACTTAGTTAAGAATATTTCGAGAACTAATGCATAACATGAAAAAACAATTACTGTGCTGAATTCAGTATAAAAATACCTTTCAAATGAGGTATCCTCACCCCATCTTCCCTGTTCAAAATTTGGGGGTGAGGGTTGTAGTAGCAAGGGTTGAAGCGCTATGCGTCTGTAACCTACATCTTAAGTTTGCCCCTTCGAAACGGAAATCGACCTGTCCGAGCATTTCTATCGAAAAAATTTATTTCGTCTGTAATCTCATCTGTTTCGTTTTCAAATGGCCACCCTGTATAAGTATAAGTGTATAACAGAATCAGGTAAGTCATTCAATCTTTACAATTGTGCAATTATTGAATATTTTCACAGATATAGTACAATTTGAACCAGTATTCAAGGTTGATATGCCTGGTATGTTGTGCTGTGTGATATGGTTATCGTGCATTGGTAGTTGGGTAGTATTTAATGTCTTCAGATATTTTGTTTGATTGTGTTGAGAGAGTTTTTGAAATATTGAGTTTTTTTGAAAGAGACGCTTCAAAATATCCTTTAGTAAGTGCTGAACTCTTCCATCCTCCATGCCTCTTTAATGGCATCTAATCCTCTCATCTATTTGTTAAATGAGAAGCTGAGCTTCTACGGAAGCAATGGCAAGAATAAAATTCGGAGTTTGGCAATTTTTCAATTTTTTGCGGCATTCTACCTATGTTTTTTATACCAGGAGGTTCCACGCTACATTTTCCTGCTCTAAAATTGATAAAAAATGTATCATGATGTGTATGTGATGATCTCAATTCATAATATGTTTTAATAAGATTAAACCAGAATTGTCTGGAACTATAAGTTTTGGTATTCGGGATGGTGATTGAGATACAACCATCCTTGTATTCAAAGTCTTGAGTTCTCATATTGCAGAGCTCTACCCTTCTGCATGCCCCAGCGTATCCCATTATTAATAAATACTACCTGAAAGTAGTTATATTATGCTTACATGGTTGAAAAGGAATATATTGTTACCTTCATATCTAAATGAGTTTCATTTAATGCTTCCTTCAAGAATGTTTCGATTTGTCCAAATATCGAGAACATTTGATTTTTTCGATTTATATTCTTTCTAATATGTTTTTAATAAACATTTTAATTTTGCAAATTCTGAACTAACCATACTCAGTCGAATATTAAGCATACTGCGTAACATCGAATAAGTTTTCCATAACGTAGAATATTTATATGTCTTACTCAAATGTTCGAAATACGCTGTCAAAACCTTTCCGGAAATTCTTATGACCAAATTCTCTTGAGACCACTTCATAAGTTTCTAGTATTCTCTTTCATACAAGGATTTGGATTTTTGCGGTATAAGTTTATTTGCAACATCATAGGCAATTTCTTTTAATTCTGGTGGTCTTAAATCCATTTCTTCAGACATACTTAATTCACGAATTAAATTATTTTAAAATTCGAACGCACTATTCAAAGTCTATAATCTGTAAATTATCGGATCAGTCCCGCCAACTGCAAAAATAAAATACAGAAGGCACTAGGAGCTATAATCTGAATTTTTTCATTGAATTCCTCACAATTCCTGACTTAAATAGAGAAAATATCGACTAATACCAGTTGCAGAAGGCAATTCCAACACTCATGCGTTCAAAAACTCGCTCCTTCGTCACTTATTTTCGAATTTGGCATTCGTGTTGGAATAGGTGCCCATTCGGCAACTTGTTTTAGAATAAACTATTGCGAGACCACAAAGAACATTTTAGATTACACTCTTTTTCATGAATCCATGTGCCAGATCCTCCACTATGCAAAGAAAATCTTCAGGATCAGTATTTTTGTTGACTGAGGATGATTATCTTATTTCATTTTTGATGCAACAAGAAATTTATTTCGAAAATCATTCATTTGGCATTCGCTTTATTCGGAACAAAGGATTATTGAAAGATATACCGCCTTTCAGGATGTTCATCAGTCATTGTTTATTCTTTCTTCATTTAGACGCATGATTGGTGCACGTGTGTTAAAACTTGGTCCCCAAATTGTTATTAACCGCTTGCAGAAGCAATAAAATTACCATCACAATGAGTCGAGGATCCAATACATCAAAATAATCAGGTGCGTTGGTGGATGCTTTATGCGTCGACCTCGGCAAATTCAAATATTTTTTCGTGACGGACCATACAGGTTTCATTGTCCTTCAGTTCTCTAGAAAGATTCCGGCGATTTTCATCTATTTGCATTTTCCTTTTTAGGATGAAACTTGTTATTCGATTTTTGCGGCGAAAGTTGATGATGAAGTGTTATTAATGGGATTCAAGACGTCAGTGGATTCCTTGGATGTCTGTATAAGGTTTAATTTCTTCTTTGTCAATTTAAAGAGCGTTATAAGGAATTTTCCTGATTTCAACCCATAACTGTGGCTTCGGCTATAGTCTCAAATGTGACTTCAATAGTCTTACACCTACTTTGGCAATTTTTACAATATTTCTTGATGAAGTTTGTGTTCGTTTATTTAATTTTTTTATCTCGTGCTAACACAATAAACACTCAAACGTTTGTGAACGGTATTGAAAATTCATTCAATGTTACACGTTGAATTTTCCAGTGTTACCTACGAAACCCAAATTCAACTGATCGTTGACCTCACGTACAATGAAGGTGCGCAGTATAAATATATATATATATATATTTGAACTTTTGGTTTTTATTTTTATTTATTTAAGACAATAGGAGTACAAACAGGTAAAAAACCCAATACAGCCCTCACAGTTTGAAAGAGTGATATATCATATAATAATTATTATTTATTATAATACACAAATAAAATTTTTTCAATAAACTAAATATTATCTATAACAAGATCTATTAATTATCTGCAGACTGAGGAACATTCAATAATTTCAACTTAAGAAATCTTTTCAGTTGATGGAGTTGCACATTGAAAATATTGACGCCAAAAGACCAGGTGTTAAAAGTAGACACTATTCTACAAAGTTGAGAATTTTTGATGACATTAATTCTGCGGAATGGCACGGCAAACAATTCACGGGATCTGAGTCTTCTCTCTGGTACTCTAAAATCGATGGATTCGAGAATCACCGGGACATTAAGCATACCATTGACCAATTTGAAGAGCAGACACACATCGTTTAATCTTCTACGATTCTCCAAGCTTAACATTCTAAGGCTCTGTTGAATATCGGTGTAATCATGATCAGTAACTCTGATTGTACTTTTGTTGGCTTAGAACCTCAAGAACTTATGTTGTATACTTTCTAATCTTTGAACATAACATTTGTACTGAGGATTCCATGTGGACGTTGCAAAATTTAACCTACTGAACACAAAAGCACAGTAAAGAGTCAACAAGCTTTCATTTCTCTTGAATAATCTTCCATGTCTGATGGTGAATCCGAGCATTTTATTCGATGACTCGATAACAGCGTTTATATGCATGTCGAATATCAACCTAGAATCCAGAAGTACACCCAGATCGTCTTATGATCACTTGATCAATAGTGTAATTGAATATGAAGATGTTGACATTTCTAGTGAACGATATTTTCGAGCATTTTTCAAAATTCAGAAATAGAAAATTCTCAGAGCAATATTCATAAAACCTATTCAAATCTTCTTGAAGCCTAATGCAGTCCTCGAGACTCCTTATCCTTAAATATATTTTAAGATCATCAGCGTATATCAAGAACTTAGCATGATGAAAGCAGCGGGAGATATTGTTCAGATAAATAATAAAAAATAAGGGCCCCAGATGAGATCCCTGTGGAACACCCGATTCATTTGGAAAACTCCTGGAGTTCTGTCCATTGACGCTGACAAATTGTGATCGCCTCAGAATATATGACTGTATCCACCTCAGCAAACTGCCACATATGCCCACCTCCTCGAGTCTGCGTAGTAAAACACCATGATTAATTTTGTCAAAAGCCTTCTTAAAATCGATATAAATGGCATCAACCTGAGAGTGGTATTCGAAGTTATCATGAAGATACTCCATGAAAGTTAACAAAAAATTTCAAGGTTACGACCCTTGATAAACCCATGTTGACCCTCGATTATGGTGTGTTTTACATGGTTAGAGACGAAGTCATATACGAGTGACTCGAACAGCTTGGGAACAGCAGATATTATAGATATTGGACAATAGTTCCTTATGATATTCTTTGGACCACTCTTGTGAATTGGGTCTATTATCGACAGTTTCCATCTATGGGGGAATTTCAGAATGTAGGGAAGAATTGAAAATTATTGTGAATGGCTTGACTAAGTTAATGCTTCATTCTTTAAGAAATGATGGTGGAATATCATCCGAACCAGGACCTTTATCGGGATTCAAAGCATTTAAAGCCTTCTCCACTGCTTGTTCAGTCAAATCGATCCCAGACAAATAAACACTATTGTAATGTTTTTGAACAGTCGGGACCTCGTGGCCACTTCTTGGCGATTCAAAAGCTTCGCTAAAAAATTGAGCAAACAAATTAGCTATATCCGCAGGGGTGGAAGCTTCATCGTTTTCGCTTTTCATATGTGAGGGGAATTTTCCATGTTTTTTTTATGTGATATGAATTTGAAAAATTCGGTGGAATCCCGAGCAAGTTTCTGTTCAACTTGGTCTATATAATTATGGAAATCTCTCGCTATTAAGTATTTAGAAACCCCAGAATAGTTAAAATCGCCACATAAAAGTATCAGGTCATTCTCACCCATCTTTTCCATTATATTCTCCGACTTCTCGATGAAAGATGCAGACGCATTTTCATCCCCTGGTGGCACATACACACAACACATATATATAGATCTATTGTTTATATCCATCACAACCCAAACATCCTCCGTGTTGCCCTCAAACTCCGAAACATATCTAGCGGTCAAACTGTGGTTTACAATATTTTGTTAGCAAACAATAAAGCATATAGATCAGGGGTTAATGACGGGGTGTCATACAATTCGGTGTATGACATAAAAGCCTAGAGAAAAAACCCCAGTAAAAAAAACCCTGGCTCCCCGCCTAAGTGTGAAAGTACAAAAATAAGCTGAAATATATTGTTGCGATATTCTCGCAACAAAGGACAGTTATTGGATTTGGGTTAGCCGTCACTTCCAAGAACGCCTTCTGTCGGACGGAATTTTGGAAATCCCTAAACTTAGCTACCTGAACTTTGTACACGTCCGACCTCTTTTAATCAAGTAAATTCATTCTCTCCACACTTCTCAAGGTAGCCACTTCTACAAGTAAATTCTCTCTCAAGACGCTCTCGTGCACAGTTCAAGTAACTTCTTTTATCAATTTACTTTTCACGAGTCCATAACGGCACTCAGAACTACAAGTTCCTCTAAAGATCTCTCAAAATAATCTGTTTTCGGGTCAGTTAGCTACCCTAGTTCATGTGTATGTGAATTACTCAGTTGAAATTCTCTACGTAAAAGAAACAGATTGTGAATTGTTAATCTGTGAAGCAATTACATATCGCCAAGGCACAATTCATCAGTGGAAGTTTGTGAAGCTCTATCCAAAGTGCCTGCACCTTATTCTGAGAAATCTACCCTTGACGATTGAAGCAGAGCTGTGGTGAACTCCAAACAACAAATAAGGTCAGATCTCTTTATCATATTATATTACCAGAAGTGCCTAGATTGAGCAAAGAGGTTCAAATGCTTGGTTATTATAGACACCTAAAAACTATTTCTGTAAGTGTTAACTCAAGTGCCGAACATTGTGTACCTATTCTTATCTGTGAATACATAATTCTATTGTAACTACAAACTTGTTGATGACGAGATATTGTTGATGATGGAGCTCGTGTTGAATGATTATTTGGGCTATTACCATCATCTATTGTGGATGTAATGTTTTCCGACGTTTCGATAGACATCTTCTATCTTTATCAAGGAGGAAAAGTAAAAAACCTTTCGAAAATTATCAATTTTCAAAAAAGTCAATATGACAGAAGTCATGAAAGAAAAATGAACAATGTTATATACTCATCTGTGATATGATGATCTTTTTAAGTTGGATTGAACTATCGGCGTCCAAACTTGTTTTTATTCACATTGCAAACATCTTTTCTACCAAAGATAATTTTTGGATCTACTGTTATAGTATAACCAGCGGCTCAGGAAGTCCGCTGCTCGTGTTGAATGATTATTTGGGCTATTACCATCATCTATTGTGGATGTAATGTTTTCCGACGTTTCGATAGACATCTTCTATCTTTATCAAGGAGGAAAAGTAAAAAACCTTTCGAAAATTATCAATTTTCAAAAAAGTCAATATGACAGAAGTCATGAAAGAAAAATGAACAATGTTATATACTCATCTGTGATATGATGATCTTTTTAAGTTGGATTGAACTATCGGCGTCCAAACTTGTTTTTATTCACATTGCAAACATCTTTTCTACCAAAGATAATTTTTGGATCTACTGTTATAGTATAACCAGCGGCTCAGGAAGTCCGCTGCCCTTCATTAAGCAGGTGATTATTATTATTTCTAATTTTGTACCCGCACATATATTTTAGGGACTTCTTTCTTCATGAGTGGTCTTCTATTGATGGAAACAGAGACTTCTTCCAGTTGTTCACAGCGAATCTGGAAATAAAAGGACAAAAACAGAAAAAAGAACTGAATACACCATCTTGCTGAACCACATTTCGTCGAGACTACGGGCTTCAATTTCTGGCAACAAATAGTCTCTAATCATGGTGCGATAACGGTCACCATTCACAGTAACATTCCGACCGTCCTTTATTTTTAAGAAATATGGACCGATTATTACACCGGCCCATAAACCACACCAAACAGTTGTTTTTTCTGGATTTAAAGGCAATTCTTGAGACTCTTTGGGTTGTTCATCACCCAGATTCGGGCAGTTTGTTTGTTCACAAACCCATTAAGCCAAAAATAGGCCTCATCAGTAAAAAACACTTTTGTCGAAAAGAGTGGATCCTCTGCAAGCTTGTCAAGAGCCCAACGACTAGAACTTAAACGATTCGCTAGGTCGGTCGGCATCGGTTCTTGAACTATTTGAATTTTGTAAGCTTTCAAAGAAAGCCGAATAGTTGAATACGAGAGGCAAAAGCTGTTGAGAACGGCGACGAATCGACACTTCAGGGTAATCACGTACACTCCCCCCACCGCCGCTATATTCTCTTCACTACGAACTGGATGTTGTTTATTTGGACGAGTATTATCCAATAACGAATATCGAGTCTCAAACGATGGTAAGAGTGATGGTAGAGCGAATTGTAGGTTCGGTAGGCCGATTATGTGGACCGTATGTCGCTCTAAGTGGCCGATGCACATCAATCTGAGAAGCTGAATTATCTGTAGACGCTGTGCCGGGCTAAGTCGTTCTATTATGACACTACTGAACAAAAATACCACTTCAGTTCACACGATGCATGCACGATCAGCACCTAAATGCCCTCCACAAAGAGTTCCTCTAAATGAATCAGCCTCTTCAGAAATGAATCGATTTTCTTCCGTTTGGCCAAGGAATCGCAGATGAAAATACGGTTCATCAAAATTCTTCCGACAACTTGTGCGGCACCCAAACATCTTTCTGAAGCCACCATTATGAAAATAGTTTAGAACTGTTTTATCATCCATCTCTAGCTCCTGAACGTTTCTACGGCAGCTTTCATGCCTGTCTTCTTGGACCAGTTCCAATATTTCATCAGAATTCTTGACGACAGGCCTTCCAGTGCGTGGTGCATCATTAATATCAAAATTATCGGAACAAAATCGGCGATACCAAAACTGCTCGTGATTGAATGTTACCGTATTAGGGTTGTAAACATTATTTATGTTTTCAGCCGCCTGACCAGCATTCTCCTCTTCATTAAAGCAAATTTGTAGAATGTAACGAATTGTTTTTTGTTTACCTCCATCTTTGACGCTCTGACACACAACTGAATTGTTCAGTCTCAACAATGACAAAATATGTTTTGCTAGATTATAAATACTTATTTTTCAAAAAAATGTTTGACCAGATGCGACAAATACGACGTCTGTGAAGCCATGTGTCTACGAAGTAAAGGATTTCTTTTCTCCCAACCAGATAATAATTCTGAACTTCGATTTATCTATGCCTAAAACTTGAGAAAGTTCCGGATTTTCATTTGATCTTACTTCCAAGTAACGTTTTGCTTCTCCGATATAAGATCTTGCACATTCTCATGGTATATCATATATACAATTTTTTGTTCTCTGATTCACATTATCAGCATTTGCTTTTGTTAGATTGGACCTGATGGTATCTTGTGTCTGTATACGGTTTTGATCTAACTAAAGTTAAACCTGCTAATTAAGTAATAATACTACACGAGTTCCACCATTGAAGAGTTCACGTCAAAAATTAATAATGCACTATTTCATTATTTCATTTATCCTTCATATCAGTGATTCAATTCATTATTCAGTAATTCATGAAAATTAGGATGAAAAGTGAATATTTTTAAGTGACAAAAAATTGCATGCGACATTTCAGACATTGACTCGAAATGAATTAATTTATTGTCCAGAATAATCTGCGATCGCTTATCTCTGGAGATCAGAGACCGAATTCTTCGACCCGAAGATCAAGGAACCGCCGACATATTGGTAGTCTTCAAAATGGAAACCCTGCCTTCGAGCAAGCAATACTATCTGATGTGTCACGCAATTTAACCTTGATAATGATATATTATTCTCAAATAGCTGAGAGAATCCTCAACAATAACCGTTTATTTGGCTATCTGGAGTAATTAACCAGACACTGTGGAGCTTTATTGTTAAGTATGTTATTGAATATGGAGAGGAATGATGTACCTAATAAATAATGAATATTTATATGAATCAGATTGATTTAAATACAGAGTGCGGTAAAAGACAGTTTACACCGTCTAGAATTCACGCCTGCGCGTATTCTCGGCCAGAATCGTACCTAGGGCGGAAGGAGGCAGCTGAAACCTAGCGTGTAGTAGTGTTGTGTACGTTTACAGTGCGTTCGTTGCCATGGCTGCGCGAGTGAAGTACATGAAAGGAGAACGTGTTAGTTTGCTCACTTCTTACCTAAATCTTAACGGAGTTTATTCCGAAATTTTCAAAGAATTTCGCCAGCACTTTCCGACTAAACAAGTTTCCACCAGACAAATGGTGCATAAACTGTAAACGATGCCGCATGAGTGTTGAAGAGGGAGTGAAACAATTCCAACATAAAATTTGATGCCACAAGGAATTATTGATGTTATATTTTTCTCGAAAATAAATTTATATGCAATTATTTCTGCTTCTTTTTCTCTCATATGCAGAACAAAAATCTTGCAACTTTGCTTCCATTTGGGAAGAATTCATATTGAGCCGAAAGAACAGTTGGAAACTTAGCATGCTTCCATTTGGGAAGAAATATTGAGCTCAATAAGAATTCTTCCCAAATGGAAGTATGCTAAGTTTCCAACTGTTCTTTCAAAGAATAAAACCATAGCAGATAAAATCGTCCTGATGAAGAAGCTAACATAGCTAACATAATATAGATGCATTTCAAAATGGCTGTTTGAGTCAGATAGCCTCCTTTGCCACGAACCCAAACAAACTTCAGCTCAGTATTTACTATAAAAATAAAAATTTAGAAAGCACTGACGTCAGGTCAGATTGCTTTGGCGCTCTTGTTGAGCTACTTGCAGGTAAATATTCAAACCATAACAAATCTATAAGCATTCTGGTCAGGTGAACAATAGTCTTTTCATGTACTATGGGACAAAGTGATGCATAATGAACGCCTAATGAATGAACAAACCTATATCTCAAATTAAAAATGACTATTCATAATTTTCCCCAAGTTTTGCTCGAAGCTATAATTCCCTTTTCCTAAAAACTTACGTCAGTGCTTTTCTGAATTTTGACAAGGTATATTGTTTCAGCCATCGAGATTGAATTCTATCTCTATGATTTCCCGTTATGAAAAATTTTGATTGATATTACGCCAACTGACACTGATTAATGAGTCCGACATTTGTCAATCGAATATTGATCTGTGATGGCCATCGTTCAAAGAAAATCATCGGGACGTATGTCATTTCTGTTTTCTCTTGAGTAAATGAAAAAAATTATCATATCTTTAGATGGAAAAGAGCTACGGCAATGAAATTTGAGGATAAGTAAGATATCGATCACCTCAATATATTCACGAATTTTTATTGAAATCCGAAAAATATTTTATGGGATAGTGCTGATTAAAAATTTTTTTTTTGGAATTTTTAAAAAATTTTCTAACGTGACGATTTCTGCGAAATTTTGCGAGCCGTTTTGTTGCAGCCTCCCTCAACAATATTTCAAGTATCAATTTGATCGGATGGATATTCTAGTAGTTATTGAGGAAACAAAATTTCAGATGCTCATAACTACTGAACCATCCGACGGATTTGGCCCAATAACGAACGAGATATTTGGACAATTAACCTATTCTGAAAATATGAAAACTCTAGCTGATTCCTTTTGGATGCTAGAGAGGATACGGCCGGCCGGACAGACTCAACTTTCGCCACGAATTCTTCATCAGGGAGTCGAACCCAATCGATTGAGACCATTTTCGGCTCGATATTCCAAAATTACAGACATTCGGGCAAAATGATAGGCACTCTGTTCGGGTGAACAAGAGCGCCAAAAATCAATATATTTAGCGTTGTAATAGTATAGAGGTGTATTGGACAGGTAATGAGTGGTGGGGAGTCTCCACCTTTGACCTTGACAATCCTGGCTCAATTCTTGAACCCAAGTCCTAATTTTTAGATTGATAGATCAACAAATCAACACGGTCGTCTACTGCTTAGGTTTGTTGGTGTAGTAAATCAATAGGGAGTTTAGCAATCAGAGTTTATTTATTAACTTCAGTTCCACTGTATAAATTTTGTATGCTGAGTTATAACTCAGACATTGAGGAAAATCCTATATGACAGAAGAAACAATTAAATATTTCCAGACTATAACGAATTAACATTCTGACTTGTTATTCCCGGAGGTAAGTTTCTATTACTTAATAATTCATTCCAATTGAATGGATTTTGTTTCCTTATGAAAAACGGGTTCAACATGCATACTATCTATCATCATAAGGAGATCAGCTAGAGTTTTCATATTTTTAGGATAGGTTATCTGTCCAAATATCTTGGTCGAGTTCGTTATTGGACCAAATACGTCCAATAATTCAGTAGTATTCAGCATCTGAAACTTGGTTTCCTCTAGAACGTCAAAAATATCCATCGGATTAAGTTGTAACTTGGAAAATATGTGAATTAAGTTCAAACAACTAGACAATTCCAAAAAAAGAAAAAAAAACATGTTTTCTGATACTTTATACCATATCAATTGAAATGATCTCTTGTAGAAGGTTTTTGATAACAGTCATGCATATTTTGGCATCATCAGATTTATTCCATTTCTTCTGGGTTTCTCACTACTACTCTACAGATTGGTTAAATTGTTTTCTGATACTTTATACCATATAAGATATTCATCGTATAAAAAAAATTTTGTGCTGGTGTAGACGATTTCTTACATATCTTTCTTTTTTCATTCACTTAGGGCAAATATTCACAGAAATTAAAGTTATGTTAATTAATTACGTTCACGTTCCGTGTCGACTCAAGACTCATTTAAACTTTGGGGCGGCCGTCGAAATTAAAACTGCAGGAAATTTCCCATGTCCAGGTACTCTACATTCTCGCCAAGTCCCAAATAATTCGCCGCAACATACGGATTTCGGTAAAGGGAAATGTCGAAAAGTCCGATAGAAGCTTCAGTACTCGATGCTTTCACAAATTCGTATTAGATTGACATTCCTTGGACTTATTATTTCAGTTTAAATTGGGGAATTTTAAACTCCTATGGTCAATTTTTCCCTCTTTTTTTCTTGGCTACTTTAAACCTCTTGAAAATTGAAGAGTAATAGGTATTCTCCGTTTATTGAGACTCCTTTATCTTTGTAATCAATCTGCAGAATCCCATCGGATTGTTGACTTAAGTTTTCCCTCCGACTGTGACACTTTAAACTTCGTGGGTATTGGTGTGCCCTTTTTGTGCCACTGCATCGAGTAGTGTTTGGATTCAGGTTTCATCCCCAGTAACAATCAGAAACTACAGAAAATGAAAACTTCGCGAGAAGAATCGACGCACTGTTGTTTTTGAGTCAGAGTGAGCATTCTTGGCACCCATCTTGCACTCACTTTAGTCTTGTGAACATGATCGTGAAGAATTTTGAAAATGGTGGTATCTGATACTCGCTGGTCGTCTTCAAGTGAGTTTCTGCCTTGTTTGAAGAGGTTTTGCCACTTGTTTACCATATACTCGTAGTTTTATCAGGGCAAGAGTCTCCGTGAACCAATAACATCTCATCCAAAATGGTTTGAGCTGATTTTCCTGGCTCGGTAAGCAATTAAATGACAGTGCGGAACTCGATTTTCTCCTTACTTCACAATTTCCTCCCAATTGACGATAATAAGAGACTAATGACCTAAAAACGATCAAACTTAAGTTTGAGTTACTTAATTCGTAATAATTTGGATGAGTACCCTCACTAATCATCTTCTCACCCATTCCGCGAACTTGAAAACTCTCCTCGTAGATTCAAATCAATTAGGAAGATGATGTAGCGAAAGGAGTTCAGAAAGAAGAGTCATCTTCTTTTCATGCCCTCCCACCTGAAAACTTTGAAAATCTTGCAGTATCCAGAATTTCTACTTATTGTTTCAATATAAAATCCCGCTGATGAACAGTCCATCATACACAATATAGAGCAGGAACATAAAAAACACACAAAAAAACAACTAATCCTCAATCTAGGCTAATTAACCAAATGGTAAGGTCACGGTCCGCCGTAGTAACCAAGTGAGTGACCTCTATGGTAGGAAGAAAGGGGGGCACCGTTCTTCTGCGACACGGAGGGACCAGAGAGCAGCAAGCTCTCCTTCTTCGTTTACGTCCGAATCGACTTGGCGCTGTTGACTCGCTCGGTTCCAATCAAGTGAGCGCGCGCGTGGTGTACGCACACACAGGTGTCAGTAGCGTTTGTACGCGGTGCTCTCCACGGTTTTGGATCGCGCTGTACGAACGGATTGCACATCACCTGGTATCCTTATTGTTCCTAATTGGATTGTGTTTGCTGTTATTAGGTGAGTTTTGGTGCCTTTGAACTTTGTTTTTACGGAAAATGTCGATTTGGTTTGAATTGGACCGGGAAAAGTTGTTACCGGCGATTGGCTGGTGGGTGAAGTTATTGATTATTGATGGTGAAGCACTTATCATTATCAAGTAGCCAAAATTTATCTTCATATAATGATCACTGTAGGATTTTGGCTGAAAAGTTGGAATTGAAATTTCCAAACTTTCTTCGTTAGTCTCGTTTCTCTCGATTTAGAGCTTCACGATGCATCGAAAATCAATCAATACAGTCTGTAATTGAGAGGTTCCAGCAGGGGTTACTCCGAAGAGATGTCGAAAGCTATTCAAAATGTTCATGTTGAAGAGAATCGTTCAAGTTTAGACAAATTTTCATGTAAAAAATCGAAAAAATAAACGAATAGGTAAGGCAAACAGAAAACCTACCTACTCGATTGATTCCTCCTATAAATACTGCTCTGTATGCTGGTAGGATTATTTAGATCAGGTGCAGCCTTCCAAGTGATGATTCTCTCAAATCTGCACTTGGGAAACTGATACGGGATACCAATTGTCGGGCTGCTTACGGTAGTAGGTACTTGAGCGCCGTGAAGACCTATTGATTTTCGAAAATGTGATGGGGCAGCTTCTGCATGGACTCAAAAGTTTGAAATAAACCGGCAGCTGAACAAGGTCTACAGTGCAAAGTAGCATATTATGTCTATGCTTTAGCACTACAACTTTTAAAGCATGAGACAAAATCTGATACCTCATTCTCGTTCTTCATTTGGTAGAAGAGTTGAATTCAATTTTGACTACCATCTTTGATTTTCTAGTCATAAGTGCAAATTGGAAAAATGGCGATATCGAAATAAGTTCAAATCTCCGCTAATAGTGTTGATAGAGCTCTGAAATTAAAACATCATACAGGCACTTTTCACCTTAAATTCAGTGGCGTGTAAATTTCACAATTCCTTCCAGTATTCTATTCATTTCATCTTTACGCCATTTCTAGAAAATGAAATAATAATGTACTGCTGTCATAGAGATTCGCTTTTGACTGTCAAATCATTTCAATGTTTTAATTCAAATCAGGGCTATTATTATTTCGAAACAGATTTGATTTTTTTACAATCTGAAATAAATTATGAGAGTTATGAAAAGTTCAACATGCTCGAATGTTATGTTAGATGCAATTATAATGAGAATTAAACATCACAAGACTTTAAATAGATTTCCAAAAATAATTCAACCGCAGAAGTCATATTTAGACGACTAAAAAGCAAACACTTTATTGAACATGGACGTTTCGAAAAAAAAATGATCAAAAAAGTATAATATGCTTGACGCAGACGACACTGCATTGAAAGTAATCGGTACCCTATCCACAAATCCCAATATTCGAGTCGTCGAATGGAAAAAGAAACTGGTATAACTAGGAGGCGAGCTTAGAAAATAATGAAAAAAAAAATTCCGACCCTATATAGGAAACAACCTGCGCTCTGACTACAGATTCTGACAGTGGATTAGAATTTTGCCATTGGTATTTGGAACAACTAGATTTTTTCAAGAAGGTTATATGGTTGGACGAAGTTCACAGAGATATTCGACAAACACTATGAACATTTTTGGTATGATAATAAAGCCCATGTTACTGTAGATGTTCTTCATTAGAATAGATTCGGGATTAATATATGGTGTGCTATAAAGAAAAATATATGTTGAAGAATATTTAGACAATTTGCTTCTTAACATGCTGAAGGACATGGATTTAACTTCGGCAATATCAAAATTTTGGATTACGAACCTATTTACAGTAGACGATTAATCAGTGAAATGATTCATATAAGATCCAATAACACAGTGAACTTTAGAGAAGATATCCAACATCTGAGTTTAATTCATGATAGTTTAATTCTGTGCAATAATTCTTCAGGGGCACAAAATGGTCAACAATGAGTAGTGATGGAAAGAACTAGAGGAATTTTAACAACTCCAATGTGTATAATGTATAATTTTAGATTTAGTCTGATATTTTCAAATCTAATTTTGCTACCTTTTAGTTTCACTTGATATAAATATTAACCAAAATTCTGTACGGGAAAATTGAATATTATCATGTTGCATTTTGTGATTTGTGGAACATACCGGTGGACGATGTTTTGTGTTCCTCACTGTCGTATTGACAACACATTTCATATCAAATTGTCTGAATTGAATTCAATCATAATTTGAGATTTTGATACCCCTTTACATGAAAACATATAAAATTCTATTAAATTGAAGAAACGCTATCGAAAACATATACGAGGTGAGTGAAAAATTGACTCTACAGGTGTTCCATTTATACTTAAGTAATTATTTGACTTTTTAGCCTTGAAAAAAAATTACAAAACATTCGAAACGTTGGCGATGTGTTAAATTTTTGATTACATTAAATTTAGCCCAAAATCCTGCAACCATCATTTAATTAAATTAATATAATTTTGACTTTTGCATTCTAAAAACAAATGTAATACTATAAATTTACATCTCAATTACAAGTTTGAAGAAATCCATTTCTTCAATTCAATCTTCTTACAGCAATGACTGTTCTCAAATCTAAGTTCGTTAGTATTTAGAATAAAGATGTCGTCGTGATATATCTGATAACATTGTAGGTATATATTGTAGAGTGAGTACAGAAGTTCCCCAGGGCATTGTTTTGGGACCATTGTTATTTGTCTTATATGTTAATTATATGTTTGACACTATATCAGATGTAATTTCTTCTGCAGACGACACAGATGTTGTGTCGATTGGTGATAGTTGGATAGAAATCGAAATAACTATTGAAATATGAATAACTATACAGGGTGAGTCTTTGACCACTGCGTTAATTTTAACCATAGATTCTTGACGTCAAAAGAAACATTTTCTTCCTATAACATTTTTCCAAATTTGGCCCCGTTCAAAATATATAGGGTGTTGAAATTTCATAAAAAATTGCATTTTCACCTGTAATATTCAAACGACAATATCAATTGAAATGATCTCTTGTAGAAGGTTTTTGATAACAGTCATGCATATTTTGGCATCATCAGATTTATTCCATTTCTTGTGGGTTTCTCACTACTACTCTACAGATTGGTTAAATTGCATGAAAAACAAATATCGCTTGAACTAAAGGTCCGTATCTTGTAATTCCTGGAATCATTAGTCTTTTTCGCTTTTGCCATATTTTATGTCCTAATTGAATATTTCTACAAGGTTGAGGAAATTTCTCCAGTCTATGGTTCCACCACTAAACACTATAGATGAAATTAACCACTGAACAATTTTTGTCTTACATTCACTACAAAATCTAAATTGCCATTTGCTGTATTCATTATTAATGATGTCTAGCACCTTGTTTAATATTGAATCCAGAGTAATATTCTATAATAAATAGAGAAAAAGATTTCCATCACTCACATAGGTACTTCGGTATATTTTCATGATGACCGTTGAAACAGATAATATATTTTCTGTCAGGACCTGTTAAATTGAAGGCTTGTCTTTATGAAGAGCTGGTTCTTTATAGCTTCAGACTTTCACGGTTCATCAAATTATATCTATTTTAACATAGGAATGCTTCAAATCAAGCTCATATGAGTTTTAAAAACTTCGAACCCAGTCTTCTAGATTTGTTTTATGGCTTTAAAGATCTTTTTTTCACATCTTTATTTCATACATCGATTCAACCTGGTTCGCAAACTTAGGAGATAATAGAATTTGACTTGAATTTAATATTTCTGAATGTTTGTTATGATGCATGATTAATTGAAATTCTATCAATATTGAAACTGGAAGCTATAGGCTCATAAACAAGAAAGATTGAAATATAATGCATTTTCTGACCATAATCATTTCATACTGAATTGAATTATTTCAAACAAAAATCGAAATAATCCCTAGAATATTTTCTACTTTTTTCTTGAAGATACAAATAACTGTTGACAGTTTCAAACAGAATCAAAACAACAGGGAACCACAGAACACTATTTTATTGGAAACTACCCACCACAGAGACGTTATAACATTTTAATGTGATAATAATGTACTCTCGTTATTCTGAGAAAAATTATAACTAACGATCAATAATGGTTACAGATATTATCTTTCATTTAGAAAAACTTTGCGATTATTAATTTTTTTCTCTCCTGGGGTTCGGTAATAAATTGATATTCTATGGTAAGGTATTAAAATTTGACATAATCTATGAATAACCATTATTCAATATCTATGTTTTAGTTTACATGATTAAAACAGATACTCTGATTATAAAATCCAAAAACTTACGCATGTTCAGTATATATTCTAAACAGAATAGATTCATATTAATGATCTAACAAACATTTTTTCAAGCAAGTATAATTGCACATCTAAATCTGGAAACACTTGTTATCTATCCAAGTAAATTGTTATTGGGATTCAGTACAGAAAACAATCATCAAGCATCACTTTAAAATAATTATTCGTAGTGACATCATTCATTGTTGTTGAAGATTTCGAAAAAGATTTTCATATTTTTAACAGTATGATATCAAGAGACTTCATAGACCTGTTCACTCGTCTCTGTCAAGGAGAAGAAATTTCAGTAATATCAGAGATCATTTTATCATAGATGATTTTTTCTGGCTTTGAGTGACAAAAAAAAGCAAAGTGACAACCTCTTGCCTTGGAAGTTTTCATAGAAATGATGGTTTTCATGATTTGGAAATGTTAAGAAGAAAATTACAAATGTATCATGATAATCCAATAATTCTGAGGTGTTTTTGGAATTTCTCACTAGAAAGGGATGGTTTATAATCTTGAAGTAGAAAGAAATTATAGTAGAACAACAAAAATTTATGTTTATGGTGTTGAATTTTTTTACCAGAAAATTAGTATTCTGTAACTTCCTTCTGGATGAGGACCTCATCGGATAAAACATGAGTGAGTGGATCATTTCTTGGAGGGAAAATAATGTTTTTAAACAATTCAGATTCAATAGTGGATGCTGTGTAAAGTATTTTTTGTTCAAACTAAACTGTACTACAGAGGGGTATTTGCCCAATGTGAAAACTTAAAATGCTTATAACTTTTTAACACAGCTGAATATGGTAAAACCGTAATGGAAAAAGTGTTTCTTTTGATCTCAAGAACCTGCGGTTAAAATTAACGCAGTGGTCAAAGACTCACCCTGTATATCAGGTATACTGGTATAAAATGAGCTATTTTTTGTGAAAATAAAACACTTATTATTAATGAGAAAGTAAGAAACATTTCATTCAAAGTATTGGCCATTGTTTTTCACACATTTCGACCACCTTTCTAGCAATTTGTAGATACCATGCCAATAAAATTGTACATCTTTTAAAGCAAACCAACCAGACACCCAATTTATGACCTCCTCGTAGGAATCAAAGTTAAACCTTAACAAGAGCAGAATCAGTCAAATATTTGGTGATAGTCCTCGATAGTAATATGGGATGGAAAAAATATTAAGAATACGAAAGAATACAAAATATACATATGGTTTTCATTTTTCACAAACTCGCTAACATAGCGCCTAATGAAATCATTCACCTGCTTTATTATTCTCTATTGCATGGTGTTATAAGTGATGGAATTGCTGCATGTGGTGGAGCTTATTCTAACTGATTGTACCAACTAAAAAACCATCCAAGAAGAATTCTTGAAATAGTCAATAAATAAAGAGTGAAATCGTTTACAGTAACCTTTTGACAATGAAAAAGTTTTTTTCATTAGAGTCATTGAAATTCCATTATGACAAATTGAAAGACGTATTTGAGAATTTACAAAGCCTCACTAGAAACAAAAGTATCCGATTGCATGCGGATTTAAAACAGTCAGTAGTAAAAGTAGCTTTGTGAAAACGGTCAATTGCTTTTCAATTTTTATAATAAATTTTTATTTTATAAAAAAGTTACAGTAGGTCACAGAACAAGAACTTACTGGAAAAATGATATCAATTGGGATATGACTTTTGATGAAGAAGATATACTTTCTTTTGATGGAGTTTTCGAAAGAAGGAAGTTTGAACTTCGCACAAACTGAAAGAGAACGGTGAATAGTTATTTTCAATTTAAGATCAAGCGCTCAACAGCTTTTGATCTCATGTCAGTGCTTTCCCATATTTTCTGAACATTCTTATAGAAAGACCCAGTAAACTTAAATTTCAGTTTTCCCCTGATACACTTCTGTAACCTTCCCGTGTTGCATTGTCTGTCACGTTCGATTAAATGGAATTCGAACCTAATCGAATAAAGGAAACCTTGTAGAGAATGACCGGTAAGAAATTCAAATTATGGTTCGCCGCCCAAACGGAATTGTAAATACCTCTTATTTTAATCTAATTTCGAAACAAACCACGTCTGTACATGCTCATTCCTACCGGGAGTCATTATCATCTAGTCGGTGTGAAACACCAATAATTATGATTACCATTTCATCACAAATTAATAATTACAGATACGCTAATTCATCAATCGTTACTTTCATTATAGGTTATAGGGTGATCAATCATTATTTCGATAATAAGAGGTAGTTCTCTTGAAGGAGCATAGACAATCTGGTAAGCGACAAGCTTCAAGGATAAAGATGATGATATTCGTCTTCATAACTACGGAATCACATGAATCAAGACCATTCGATTGAGAAATCGCGAGAGCATTTTCTTCATTTCTTGGGTAGCTCCGTTTGCGAAGTAAACGTAGGTTAAATTCATTCTCAAGCCACCTTACATTCTGGTTAAACGTTTCCGGGTTATGGCTAAATCTAATTTGTGGAAGTTTTTCCCCAGAAAACAAGGAAAATTTTATGCATAGACTATCACAACAAAACTGGGAAATTCTCAAGGAGTGTGTAGAAAACGATGTAAATGGACAATGGGAAGCATTCATTGGATTATATCTGAGGTTGTTTTATGAATGTTTTCTCCTGAAACTTCAACAAGATGGGCGAAGAAAACGGGTGTTTAAGAAGGATAAGTAGTAGAGTGCAGAAGGATACTGGAGTTGTGAGAAATATTAAAATCTAAAAACCCAATGGCAAAAACAGGATACAATACTATGAAAAGGGATATAACGATATGCTAGCCAAAAAGCGAGCCATGGCTTATGAACAAAAATTGAGGAAATCTGACAATAACACAAAGTGTATGTGGGGGATATTCAGAGACTTGAAAGGACTGAACGAAAGGAGTGACTGTGCATTTGAGGGTGATCCAATCAGCGTAGCCAACCAGTACAATGAGTTTTTAATAGGAGTCATACCGAATCTGATGAGGAATAGAAAAATCAATGTTTTCACCTGCGACATCCCTGAAAACATGAGGTCAATATACTTGGTACCTACTACTGTCGAAGAAATTAGAAAACTAGCTGCCAGAATGAAACACACTAGTGGAGATGATGAGATACCAACCAGCCTTGTGAAGTCATGTATAACAAAAGTAGCTGAAATTCTGAGCTATATCATAAATAATTCCTTCAAATGTGGGATATTTCCAAAGCAGCTCAAACTTCCTTTGATTTCTCCTACATTCAAATAAATATTTAGAAAGTACTGACGTGAGGTCAGATTGCTTTGGCGCTCTTGTTGAGCTACTTGTGAGTAAATATTCAAACCATACCAAATCTGTAAGCACTCTGATCACGTGAATAATAGTCTTTTCCCGTACTATGGGACAATGTAATGCAAATATGAACGCCTAATGCATGAACAAACCTTTATCTCAAATTAAAAATAACTACTCATAATTTTCCCCAAGTCTTGTTCGAAGCTATAATTTCCTTTTCCCAAAAACTTATGTCAGTGCTTTTCTGAATTTTGACAACGTATATTATTTCAGCCACCGAGATTGAATTCTATCTCTATGATTTCCCGTTATGAAAAATTTTGATTAATATTACGCCAACTGACACTGATTAATGAGTCCGGCATTTGTCAATCGAATATCGATCTGTGATGGCCATCGTTCAAAGAAAATCGTCGGGACGTATGTCATTTCTCTTTTCTCTTGAGTAAATTAAAAATATGATCATATCTTTAGATGGAAAAGAGCTACGACAATGAAATTTGAGGATAAGTAAGATATCGATCACCTCTATATATTCACGAATTTTTATTGAAATCCGAAAAATATCTTATGAGATAGTCAGGATTAAAAATTTTTTTTTGGGAATTTTTAAAAATTTTCTAGCTTGACGATTTCTGCGAAATTTTGCGAGCTGTTTTGTTGCAGCCTCCCTCAACAATATTTAAAGTATCAATTTGATCAGATGGATATTCTAGTAGTTATTGAGGAAACAAAATTTCAGATGCTCATAACTACTGAACCATCCGACGGATTTGGCCCAATAACGAACTTGATCGAGATATTTGGACAATTAACCTATTCTGAAAATATGAAATCCTAGCTGATTTCTTTTGGATGCTAGAGAGGATACGGCCGGCCGGACAGACTCAACTTTCGCCACGAATTCTTCATCAGGGAGTCGAACCCAATCGATTGAGACCATTTTCGGCTCGATATTCCAAAATTACAGACATTCGGGCAAAATGATAGGCACTCTGTTCGGGTGAACAAGAGCGCCAAAAATAAAAGTCTGAAATTGAGAGTACCAATGGTTTGGAGAGAACCAAAAAATCACTTCGATGACTGTTATTTCTGCCTAGTAAATATTACTGGAATCAATCGAAATAACCGTAACCGTGGACTTATGCAGATTTAGTCTCTGCAAGACGCCCTATCCCTCACTCAGAAGAAGTGCCATTCCAACTTTTCAGCTACTACCAGAACTTTCTGAGGACACATGTCTCTCTGATCAGAATTCTGACACTATCGAATGTGACAGTGATTTTGAAACGATAACATCAATTCCCCAATGTTTCAACCAAGATGAGTTAAATGACCTCACTAGAGATCTCAACCTGTCGAAAAAAGCTTCTGAATTACTAGCTTTCAGGTCGAAGGAAAAAAATTTACTTGAACCAGGAACGAAAATTACATTTTATCGCAGGAGACAGAAAGATCTGCTACCTTTTTTCTCTGAAGAACAAAATCTTGTATTTTGCCATGCTATTAGAGAACTCCTGGTAAAAATGGGTCTTCCTGAACATTTTCCGGATGATTGTCGCCTATTTATTGACAGCTCAAAACGAAATTTGAAATGTGTTCTTCTACATAATGGGAAGAAATATGGCTCAATACCAATTGCTCACTCAACGAAAATGAAAAAGCAATATGACAACATAGCTTTGGTTAAGGAAAAAATAAAGTATCATGAGAAACAAGAGGTGATTTGTGTAGACTTAAAAATGTTTAGTGAGTAATTAGTTTAAATGATGACTTTTTCTGTTTTCTATAGTATATGAATTATTTCTGTAATATCTGTGTAATATAATAAAAATTCCTTTATTAATTTGTTTCTTAAAACCATGGTTTTCTTTTAGTATAGTGTAATGTATAATTCACAAAAATGTTGATAACTTAAAAATTCGAGCTGACAGGCAAAAACTAATAGCATATTTGAATTCAGGGCATCAAATTCATATGAAATCACCTCCGAAAGCTTCGGCATCAAAACCACTGTTGCCAAGTGTTATCCATGGGAGGATACAATTGTTTAGACTAGCCCTGACGATAGAAAAATATATTTTCGAAACGTCGGCGAACTGACATAGTATCATTTTCCCGTTTTTTGATTCTGCTACCACCATTCAAACCTTCAAAAATACAATTTTGGATTACCAATTAGAATTTAAAAGTAAATTATAATCGCTTGGTCAAAATCTGGACTATAAAGCAGATGCATATGAACCTTCCCGATGATTTTGGCGGGTCATCAAAGACGTGTGAAGCCTGGATGTCCTGATGGAATACGACACCTCTTCTATTTGCTATTTCTGATCTCTTTTGATTAATTGCTTCAATCTGTTCAATTGCTGACAATAGAGATCCAAATTAAGCGTCTGGCCATTGGGCAGTGGCTCAAAGTAGATGGCCCCTTTCCAATCCCAACAAATACACTGCAAAACTGACATCTGTGAACACTTTGAATATACATTAAGTCATTGAACAGGCAAAATCATATTTTTTCATCGTGTTAAAATTGTCGTATTCTGTACCAGAAAGGGATAATTCGCGGAAAACATTAATTTTTTGTTTCCATTTGAAGAAAGGTACTGCAGATTCGCATCGAATGCTTGTCTATGCATACGGTGATCATGCTCTATCAGAAGCGACCAGAATGAGCCAGAAGACACGGCAAGGTAATTTTCACAAAACACAAAACACTGGGCTGGGAACTGCTACCCAACCGCCGTATTCACCAGACTTGGCCCCTCATTTGTTTTCATCGATGGGACACGCATTGGCTGAGCAGCATTTTGATTCCTACGAGGAGGTCGAAAACAATTTTATTGGTGTGGAATCCATAAATTGCCAAAAATGTGGTCAAAATGTGTAGAAAACAATGGCCATTACTTTGAATGAATTGCTTTTTACTTTCCCATCAATAATTAGTGTTTCATTTTCACAACAAACGCTCATTTCATACCGGTATACCTGATAATTTGAACTTTGGTATACAGGGTGAGTCTTTGACCACTGCGTTAATTTTAACCATATATGTTCTTGAGATCAAAAGAAACACTTTTTTCCCATACCGTTTTCCTTAATCAGCTGCGTTAAAAAGATATAAGCATTTTAAGTTTTCACATTGGGCAAATACCCCTCTGTTGTTTGGTTTGAATGAAAATTACCTACCACAGCATCCACTATTCGAAGAGCTTTGCTCATTCATCGTGTCGTGAAGAAAAGTATCACATTTTTTTCATTTCGTCTCGAAATGAGGTATATACGAGGGCCATTTAGAAACTAACCTCCGATTGGTCACAGTGCGGGTAGTGGGGGAATAGCGCGCCATCTGTGCATTCACGCGCTCAGCAGGTCACTCGGCATCAAGCCGTAGTCGAGTGAACATCGTACCTGCGCTAGTTTAGTTTTTGTGGCAGTTTGAAATGTGTGCTGCAATAGAAAATCCCGCCAAATGTGAGGTGCGTGCTGTTATAAGGTTTTTACAGCCAAAGGATACTCTGTAGCAGCTATTCATCGTGAGCTTTGTGCCGTGTACGGACCAAAATTTATGAGTGAAGGAGTTGTCCGTGAATGGGTACGTTTATTTAAAAGTGGACGAGAAAACGTTCATGATGAAGAGAGGAGTGGTAGACCATCATTGGTGACTGACAAAGTCGTTCAGACAGTTGATGCAAAAGTTCGTGAAAATCGACGTTTCACAATGGCGGAGTTGTCTTCTAATTTTCCACAGATTTCTAAGACTCTTTTGTACGAGATAGTGATAGCAAGATTGGGTTACCGTAAGTTCTGTGTACGATGGGTGCCTCGAGGCACAAGCGGGTGATTTTTATGCAGAAGGAATTTCAAAGCTTGTGAAGAGATACGATAAGTGCCTCAATCGTTATGGAGACTATGTCGAAAAACAGTGCAAAGATGTAGTTGTAAGATGTATATATTAAAATATTTTTACTTAACTTGGTGTATTTTTTCAATTAACCGGAGGTTAGTTTCTGAACGGCCCTCGTATATAGACATAACCCCTTCGCCTTATTGTTTCAGAGCCCTCTATCGGATCGATGCGACGACCAGTATGCCACCTAAAAAATAAATAAAGCTATAATCTAAATACAAATTAAAAACTTGTAAATTAGCTTAATCATTAAATTTTCTTTATCTGGAGCTTCCTGGATAAATTTTTCAATTTCTTCCTTCGTTAAAATCTCAGATTTCTTTGCCCTATAACCTTGAGCTTGCCGTTTCAATGAAGAACGAAGTTTTGAGTATGTAGATATATTTACATTGTGTTTAAGTATCTGTTGAAAATAAAAAGGTCTAGGAAGTATGCCATTACAACATTTTTGAGAAAGAACGTATTTTTGATAATCCATAAAACGTCTGTATGCATTTTCGTACTTTTTCTTGATTTCTTTGGCAATAATTCTAATGAAGCAGGATTCACTGCCTCAACCAGATCTGGAAGAGACCCAGGAATGGAAATTTCATCATCACTTATCATTTTACATTCGAGAACACCAGCAATTAAATTTATAAGCGCCAAGTTTGACAATTCAACCTCAATACGCATAGTAACCCAAGTAATTTTATTGAATTTCAAAGCACCATTTATTTGGGAATAAAATTATCGCTTTTTTTAAAATCAATCAATATCTGTCGAATTTTAAACGATTTGTGGAAAAATAGTATGTTTACCTCTTAGGAAAAGCCACATTCCTGGATTTCTGTGTTGCTAAGTCTCGGCTTGCGCCTTGACTTAGCAATCTTCCAGTCGTCCAGGAATGTTAAGTTTTTCCTACCCGGTAAACAATGTACTATTATTAATTTGTTTCTTTAAACCATGGTTTTTCTTTTAGTATAGTGTAATGTTTAATTCACAAAAATGTTGATATCTTGAAAATTGAGCTGACAGGCAAAACCAATAGCATATTTCAATTCAGGATATCAAATTCATCTTTTTTCGATCCTGCTACCACCATTCAAACTTTTAAAAATACAATTTTGGATCACCAATTTGAATTTAAAAGTAATTATAATCGTTTGGTCCAAATCTGGACTATAAAGCAGATGCATAAGAACCTTCCCGATGATTTTGGTGGGTCATCAAAGACGTGTGAACCCTGGATGTCCTGATGGAATACGACACCTCTACTATTTGCTATTTCTGATCTCTTTTCATTAATTGCTTCAATCTGTTCAATTGCTGGCAATAGAGATCCAAATTAAGCGTCTGGCCATTGGGCAGTGGCTCAAAGTAGATGGCTCCTTTCCAATCCCACCAAATACACTGCAAAACTGACATCTGTGAAACACATTGAATATACATTAAGTCTCATGCTCTATCAGAAGCGACCAGAATGAGCCAGAAGACACGGCAAGGTAATTTTCACAAAACACAAAACACTCGGGCTGGGAACTTCTACCCAACCGCCGTATTCACCAGACTTGGCCCTCATTTGTTTTCATCGATGGGACACGCATTGGCTGAGCAGCATTTTGATTCCTACGAGGAGGTCGAAAATTGGCTGTCTAGTTGGTTTGCTCTTAAATGGAGACTATGTCGAGAAATAGTGCAAAGATGTAGTTGTAAGATGTATATATTAAATTATTTTTACTTAACTTGGTGTATTTTTTCAATTAACCGGAGGTTAGTTTCTGAACGGTCCTCGTATTACAAACTTTTCATCATTTTCAAAAATTAAAGATTTCAAGACCAAAATCCACAACATCTTCCACATTTCCCAACGGCTCATGCCAAACAACGATCAATTCTCGAATTCTGTATTCAGAGCATGAAGCAACAACAAACCTACAATCAACATTCACTCCAACTCATCCTGCTTCATCCGAATCGAATCTACAATTTCAATTTTAACATCTCCATTCTTTTGATCTTAATCACAGCGCGCCAAAACATCCGTTAGTCCAGATACGTCGATCTAGAAGTCATCCGACGAAAACGCAAACAGGAATCATAAAAACAAAATACAAAAAATCTATATCAACGGAATAACAATTTCGTTCTTCGAAGACCCGCCTAACTGTACATTTCGCTATCTCCATTACTCACACATGCAAATGGAGATTGTGATGCAACCTTGCGAGATAGATGACAAATGGTTATTTGCTATCCTCGTCGTATTCTCAGAGCGATTCGTTCAATATAAAAGTGAGATTTTATTTTATTGCCCGGAAGGTGTGTTTATCGGCCTGGAGAGTGAGATGAGTCTTGTTCTCACATGCAGGAAATATCTGCAATGTTGATATGACGACCTAGGCTGAGCTAGCGCAGTTCTGATGATGGTTTCTGTGAAATACTTTGAGGATCAAGCGTTAGAAGTGCAATCTGATCATTTAAAGTAATTCAACAATTAAAATTTGAATCGTTGAAAGAGACAAGTTATTTATAATCTATTGATCTATTGTTTGAAGTTCAAAAAATTAATAGTGAATTCAATTGTTTGCTACTCAATACTCATCATTTATTCCTATTTCAACGCAGCAATAACTAGCGCAATATTTTTCGAAATCAATACATCTTGCAGAAATTCACCCAAAGAAATACAGATTGCAAATGAGACTATAAAGACAGTTTCGTCAACTAGATTTTTAGGTTTAACCATAGACCAAAACATTCAGTGGAATCTGCATATTGAGGGTATGAGGGGGAGATTGAACTCAGTTCTTTATTCCTTGCGAGTATTGAAACCTTACTCTGACCAGAACACTTTAAAAACTGTGTACTTCTCGAGTTTTCAGTCAACATTAAGATTTGGAATAATTTTCTGGGGAAATAGAGGGAAGCCAACGAACTATTCATGGTGCAAAAACGCACTCTTCGAACCATTTTAAATCTAAAACGCTTAGAATCTTGCAGAAATCGCTTCCGAGAGAACAAAATCCTTACTTTGACAGGTCTCTACTTATATGAATTGCTTATATTTTTTTTCAAGAACAAGAATTCGATCAGTCACCTAAAATCACAAAGCCAAAGAAATTTAAATTACAATTACCCAAAACATCGGCTGACTAAATTCGAAAAAGGATGCTTATATTTGGGGATATCAGCTTTTAACAAGTTGCCCCCAGTAATAAAAGCAATAAATACAGAAAGACTGTTTAAAAATCAGGTCAAGCAATTATTACTGGATCTGGAGCCATACTCCTTGTCAGAGTACTTTGGATGTAGTTATGGTGAAAATGGATAGATAGTTATCACCACTGCGGTTGGAATTTAACATTGTCTTGTATATTTCTTTTTTCTTTAAATGACGTATTTCTTTTCACAATCTTGTATTGTAATTTATGAAATAAAGGGATTACTTACTTACTTACTTACTCACTTACTTGTTCGTTCTAGAAGATCACCGTGCTATCATTTTGTATTCTTAATTACCGAGCCGAAAATGGTCTCAGCCGATTGGGTTTGACTTCCTAATGAAGAATACAGATCCAAACTTGAGTAGGTCCGTCCGGCCGTGAAATCTATCAGCGAACATCAATTCTCAATCATTTTGAGAATTGATCAATCATTTCTCAATCATTTTGAGAATTGATGTTTGCTGTTAGATTTCACATGAGATTTAGATTGTTTAGTTATGTGGATATAGTTCAGTCAATCTGTACATTTGGTGCGGGTATAATTACCCGCTCGATGAAATTTGGTACACTTGTTGAAAATGATGTAACTAAGCTACCTTTGCGATGGTCTCGCTGAAATGTTAGCGGTTTTTTGAAAAACTCAAAAAAACTCAAAAAAAAGTAAAAAAATGCATTTTTCTCGAATTGTATGCATCGTACAGAAAATTTTATTCAACAAAAAATGTAGAGGACGTTGCGATCTACATTTTTTGTCATTGGTGCAATGCTGCACGACTAAAAGCGCACAAAGTAGGTGGCGCCAAATTATCAAAAAGATTTTTTTTCATGTTTTTTGCCCTGAAAATGTCGTTTTAATACAAAAGTTGTTGTTCCTTACATTATTATCAACAACTTTTATTTTAACATTTTTTTCGTGCAACTTACCATTTACAAGTTATAGTAATACATAGCGCTGCATATACAGCACTGTTCTCCAGAGCAAGAACCGCTGAGAAAAAAACTACGAAGCTGTAACAAAAGATAAATTAGCAATGCGGAACAACCAGTTAGCATAGATTCAAATCTGTCAAACAATCATTATGGAATGAAAACATGTACATAAAAACGATCACCTAGTATATAAAGAACCTCTTCATTGGAAGCATAAAAAAGGTGGACTGAGTAGCCTTTTTCTCATGCGACCACTGAAAGAGTTGAAAATTTGTGAGCGATTTAGATTTGTAAGTATTTTTGCAATATTTTGTATGCTTTTTCTATACACCTGTTAATAAATACAAATACAAAACTGAATTAAACGTTTACTTGAAAATTAAAACTCAAATAATGACTTTAATTGAATTGTTGTTTGTTTTCCTTATCCAAATTTTCAAAACCTCTTCAAAAATCTGTTTAATTGATGACATTTTTTAAAAAATGAAAAACAAAACTGAAAAACATTAAAAATTGTCTTTGTTAATAACATTGAGAGTTCAACAAAATAATTCATAACAGAATAAGACTCAAAAAATCAAATAATGGATAATACTTGTCAAAAACAAATTAAAATTTCATTTATTAAAGTTTAATTGCTAAGAAAAATTAAATTAGTAAAATCTTGATTTAAACGTGCACTACCGATGTGTACTCATACTGCGTACAACAGTATATTTGGATTTTCCATTCTTCTGCAAGCTGCAGCTTCAAAATTGTAAGTTGTACAAAAATAATGTTTAAATAAAAGTTGTTGATAATAATGTAAGGAACAACTCTTACATTTAAACTTTTGCATTAAAACAACATTTTCAGGGCGAAAAACATGAAAAACACTTTTTTTGATACTTTAGCGCCACCTACTTTGTTCGCTTTTAGTCGTGCAGCATTGCACCAATGACAAAAAAATGTAGATCGCCACGTCCTCTACATTTTTTGTTCAATAAAATTTTCTGTACGATGCACACAATTCGAGAAAAATGCATTTTTTTACTTTTTTTGAGTTTTTCTGAGTTTTTCAAAAACCGCTAACATTTCAGCGAGGCCATCGCAAAGGTAGCTTAGTTACACCATCTTCAACAAGTGTACCAAATTTCATCGAGCGGGTAATTATACCGTCAAAACGATTTATTTTTCGACAGATTGACTGAACTAATATTATATTTTCATTGTTTTTGTTGATGGTTGAGTCTCACATTGTTTAGCCCTGAAGAAGGACAAGAAATTTGTCCGACAGTAAAGAGCTAAAACCTTGTAAAATGACTACATACCCGATAATCCTTTTAGATTAATAATTGGATAGTCGAGGTTAACAACCACTTAAAAAGAAATCCAAACCCAATACATTGAGAGCATTTTCGACTGGATATTCGAAAATTACAGACATCTGGACAAATGGATAGCTCGCTGTTTTACTAGTTTTTAAACTTAAACAAGGGCAAAAAACGAATTGTATGAACTAAGCATTATACTGCTTTTTACCCAAAAAACCTGTATAGGAATTCTGCCTAGCATATGACGCACCAACTCACCGTTTCACAAATCGCTACAATCACTTCGAAACGGAAAACAATAGACAGACGATGGAGATACCGTTCTATTGGTTACCGCTATTCTAATATCTGACCAGATAAAAACAGTCTCATTTCCTTGGAGACAAACCAACGTTGTTACGAAGTGGCTGTGCTCTTCACCTCATCCGGACCACCGCTTTTTACCCTGCACTTTCTGCAATTAATTGTTATTATTCGTCATTAAACAGTAGCAGCCGCAATTTGAGCTATTTTTTTAATAGTTCATGTTGGTTTGCAGCTTTCACTGTCTGCGCCTCGTATCGCGAAAGTGAAAAAACGCTCGGTATTAAGTAAATCGCCGTTTTTCACGCATCGGTGCGCGAGATGTTTCAGATGCCCGACGAAAATTGCATGGGAATGTGTTGGATTATGAGGACTTGTTGGCGTCTTGCACAACAGAAGGCTAATGGGAGTCTTGGTCCATTAACTGCGCATTGATCTATGTTGTCTTTAAATGCCTCGAGATTGCTTTGAGAGGGATTACAGTATAACAACCATAGTTTACAAAATACAAGTACAAGTAGATACAAAACTTTACTAGAAATTTTGGTTTCATTTCGCCGCGACATCTTTCAAAGTTTTCCGTTGTGGCATTAAAAAGATTCTCATCGAACTGGACTCCTCTCGTGACATGAATTCTGAAATTTTTGGCCCCACAAACAACTGTTGAAGTTTTCCGATGAAGGCGAACCCCTTAAAAGTTAAGAGTAAAGTCATTAATTCACCTTTCCAAAAACCAAATAAATTGGAAAAAAATCATGTGTGTGAAGTTGTCCTAGCTCTTTTTGCTGCTCGAAAATATTCTTGTTATGTAGAATCATTATTTGGACAATAACCACCATCCCTTAGGCCGGTCGCATCGTTATGCGACATTGGTTTTCGATATGTCCAAGACATTTCGCAGACACGTCGCTTCATTCAAATGTAAAAAACAAAATTTGTACATCGCACATTAGTACATCATGTCGAATGAAGATGCCAAAAAACAAAATCTAACTTGCTTCATCCAGCTCTTTCCCAACCTAGTTTCCTCGAATAGAATAATTTTCATTATCGTTGTCATACAAAATGCTCCATTTTTCCTCAATTCTCAAGAATTTCGAGTTAAATCTGGGATTATCTTCCATATTTATTAGAAGACCAGCTTCATTTTTGCTGAACTATTAACAGCAAGTGTGCGGGTACAAAATTAGAAGTAATAATAATCACCCGCTTAATAAGGGGCAGCGGACTTCTTGAGTCTCTGGTTATACTATAACAGTAGATCCAAAAATTATCTTTGGTAGAAAAGATGTTTGCAAGGTCAATAAAAACAAGTTTATAGTTATAATAGAATTATGTATTCACAGATAAAAATAGTTACACAATGTTCGGCACTTGAGTTTACACTCACAGAAAGAGTTTTTAGGTGTCTATAATAACCAAGGATTTGAAGTTCTCTGCTCAATCTAGGGCCCTTCTGGTAATATAAAATGATAAAGAGATCTGACCTTATTTGTTGTTTGGAGTTCACCACAGCTCTGCTTCAATCGTCGAGGGTAGATTTCTCTGAATAAGGTGCAGGCACTTTGGATAAAGCTTCACAAACTTCCACTGATGAATTGTGCCTTGGCTATATGTAATTGCGTCTTAGGTTCACAATTCACAACTTTTTTTTTTTTACGTAGAGAATTTCAACTGAGTAATTCACATACACATGAACTAGGGTAGCTAACTGACCCCGAAAACAGATTATTTTGAGAGATCTTTAGAGGAACTTGTAGTTCTGAGTGCCGTTATGGACTGGTGAAAAGTAAATTGATAAGAGAACTTATTTGAAGATACTGTGCACGAGAGCGTCTTGAGAGAGAATTTACTTCTAGAAGTGACCACCTTCAGAAGTGTAGACAAGTGTAGACAAAGTTCAGGTAGCTAAGTTTAGGGATTTCTAAAATTCCGTCCGACAGAAGGCATTCTTGGAAGTAACGGCCGCTGTCCCAAATTCCAAGAACTGTCCTTTGTTGCGAGAATATCGCAACAGCAAGATTCCACTCACACCTAGCACATTTTTTTCACATATCTTGAGATTGAAAAAAAATGCTGGGCTGGCTTCCTTATAGATTTTGGGGTTTCTATAGCAAATGTGGGGTATATTAAAAATATTAACAGTACAAATGTGACGCAAATTTTTATGCTCTTCTGCAATTAGAAAAACAGCGAGCAGCTAATTCTTTTATATTTTCAATTTCCAGGGAATTGAAAGAATTATCTCGGAATTTCGAAAAGAACAAAGAGCTCAAACCTACACAAATTAGTACTTTTTTCTCTCGAACATCAAAATGTGTTCGGCCAATTTCACATCACACCCATCTCGTTCTTTAAGATTTCTCCACCTTTCATCTCTATATAAGATAATGGCATTATTCTTAGATCCCATTTTAACATATGAATAGCTTTGTGAAATAGTTGGCAATTAGGACATTTCCAATATCAGGATTCATCAAGTATGAGAGGACAAGTTTATCATAGTCAACTATGAATGCTCGAGAAGAAGTGAATTAGTTTAATTCGATATTGTATATCATTTAACTGAGTTTTCCTTCTACTCGCGGTTTCTGAATCTTTTTTTCTAGCCATTTTCTTATTTACAATAGATCGGTCCTCTCTCATATTGAGGCTATGAATGTTTGAAGAGTAAATACGCTTTTTCGTCTGCTCCCATTTAATAGTCATAAAAACATCAAATCTGTGATCTGTTTTGGCTTGTCACTCTGACTTGTCAATTCAGGTAATTCAGGTCGAAACATGTCGCAACATTTATGAATATTAAATTGGAGCAGACAAAAAAGCGTATTTACTCTTTAAATTTTCTTATTTCCACATCGCTTACAAGATTTATCTTGCTATCCACAATTCCTAATATATCTTTTTATTTCAGGTGAGTTGATCTTTATCCACAACTGGTATAATTGATGAGTGAGTAAACCTTTCTATATAAACAATTAATTAGTAGTACATAAATAAATACAACTTTAAAAATTTATAACTTTGTAAAATAACTTGCAAATAATGAGATATATAATCATCATCGTTCAGTTAGATAGTTATAATCTAAAGAATCAGAAAGCTTTCAAATTGTTTCATTTTTTCTTGAATCATGAAAAATGTAAACACAATTAAACTCTTCCAGTATTTGAACTAACAAAAAGGTATCGTAGAAATGTATTCCATATATCCTATAATCAGAGGCTATTCAACTCAATCGACAATTATCCTGTGAACTTGAATGTTGATCAGCACTTATTCCAAATTTAAATTTATTTGCGGAGTAGTATCGATTATTTCAAAATTTTCCAAAAGACATTCTTTCTTCAGAATTGAGCAAGGATTCAAGGGATGAGAAAATTTTCAAAATCTGGTGTTCACAAAAACAGATATAATATAACAGAAAGAATACTAGGGGAGGCTATTTTCAACCCTCAATATTAAAGTTAAGTGGTTGGAAAAACCAACAATGCAGTTAATCGAATGTGTGAGATTTCACTACTATTAGTATTAGGGTTTTTTCCCTAGGCTTTAATGTGATACACCGAATTGTATGACACCCCGTCACTAACCCCTGATCTGTATGCTTTATTGTTTGCTAACTAAATATTGTAAGCCAAAAGTTCAAAAGAATATATATATACTATTAGATTTTCACAACGGTTAAAAATACTTTGAAATCACAAATTCGTTACTGCTTCTGAGGCGTGTAACTTGAAAATGAAGGCGATATGGAAAAAAGTACCCCCATTAGTTTCTCTATGTATCATGTCCCAAAATTTTTTGCATTTATTTACAGATATTCTGTATAGTAATTCTTATACTGAGGGTCGCATCGATCCGATAGAGGTCTCGAAAAGGGGCGTTTTGAGGGCGAAGGGGGTTATGTCTATATATTTAATGCCGTGAGGAGGGTCGGATAGGCCCGATATAAGTCTCAAGAAGAGGCGTCTTGAGGGCGAAGGGGTTGGGGACTCAAACAATAAAAGAAAATGATTTCTAATGCCTTTGTGCCGGCACTTCAAAGTATTCTGATAAAAAGAAACGACAATGCCGTAGAACTACCACTCCAGTGGTGCGTGACTCTGGTATGTCATACGTCAATCGTGGCTAGCTCGCACCGCTGGGGTGTTGGTTTTTCGGAATCGTCGTTCCTTTTTATTAGACCTCGAAAATAAAAATAGAAACAAGATGCAGTGAATTAAAACTGGAATGCCCCAAAACAGTGAAATCACAGATTAGATGTTGTTTTCCGATTATAGGAGTAGTGAAAGAGTTACAATTTAAATTACATATAAATGACAATCCAAAAGAATCGAAAACGAGATATGGTACTGCTATTGATGCTGAGTTTTCGAGGTATTTACATAAAATAGAATCACAAACATATGTATCATATTTTAGTTACCACAAGCCAATATTTTCAGCAATACAATTTAATGACGAGACTGATGAATAAGCTTCACTTATAATAATAAATTTTTTGTGTAATTATATCTATTTCTATGTAATTTTATCTTGTCAAACTAAAATAAAGAGATATATTTCGTTATTTTAATTGATAATTTGAATTACGTTTTTTGGTGCCTATCATTTTGCCCAAATGTCTGTAATTTTGGAATATGGAGCCGAAAATGGTCTGAATGGATTGGGTTCGACTCCCTGAAGAAGAATTCGTGGCGAAAGTTAAGTCTGTGCGGCCGGCCGTATCCTCTCTAGCATCCAAAAGGAATCAGCTAGAGTTTTCATATTTTCAGAATAGGTTAATTGTCCAAATATCTTGGTCAAGTTTGTTATTGGGCCAAATCAATGGCCATCAAAGATCGATATTCAATTGACAAATGCCGGGCTCATTAATCAGTGTCAGTTGGCGTTATATTAATCAAAATTTTTCATAATGGGATATCATAGAGATAGAATTCAATCTCGGTGGCTGAAATGATATAAGTTGTCAGAATTCAGAAAAGCACTGACGTAAGTTTTTAGGGGAAGGGAATTATAGCTTCGAACAAAACTTGGGGAAAATTATGAGTAGTTATTTTTAATTTGAGATATAGGTTTGTTCATATTTTCATCACATTGTCCCTTAGTACGAAAAAAGACTATTGTTCACCTGATCAGAGTGCTGATAGATTTGTTGTGGTTTGAATATTTACTCGCAAGTAACTCAACAAGAGCGCCAAAGCAATCTGACCTCATGTCAGTGCTTTCTAAATTTTTTTTATTTCACATAATTCATTATTTCCTAAAATACTGAATTTCTTGAATACTTTCCTGTATTTGAATAAAAACTGAGGAAAATCAAGAAAACCTACATAAAATTGAGCTCGATTTTTCTTCTGCAAATTGCTTCGATTAGCCAAAGGAACCTGGTGTCCCACTTCTTTTTTTTTTGTTACTGAGAAATTAACGACAATGTTGTCCAGTACTGTTATTTTTGATACTTTGTTCAAACTACATGCAGCAAAGTTAACCAAACTTATTAGGAATTTTAAAAATTCCTTTTTTTAACTTTTTTGTGGTTCCTGAAAATCAATGATTTCTAGATACGTGGTTTTGACTTAACGGCGACGATATTCAGCATTGAATACCCAATACAGCAGCAACAAAAAATAAAAGAATGAAATTTAACCAATTTCCGTTCACTTCTTGCATAAACGAGAGTGCCCAGGATCCAAAAATATGTTAGATCGGTAGAAAATTTTTAACAATAACATTTTCCCGAATTTCATATTTTTAATATGTCCAGATTTGGTGGTACTCTCATTTTGGGAATCCTGTATAACAAAAGCTACGGACAGTAAATAAATCGGAAAAAAAAATTGTCAATTACATGAAATTATCCTATTTTATCAGAAGCAGGTCGAATTTTGAGAAACTTGTTAAGGCAAAAAATTTTATTTTATCAGAAGCAGTTCGAATTTTGAAAAACTTGTTTCGTTATAATCATAGGAGCTCTGAATGAAATTTATTTATTCGAAGAACCAGTATGAATAATTTCCAAAAACACTTCATGTATAATATGGAGGACGTTCAAAATCTCAAATTCGCAATCAAATAAGTGTGGACGGTTTGGAAGCAAGTAATCAATACTCATTACCAACGGAACGTATCAACCAGAGAATCAAAGAATGAAGGATATGTACAATTCAGGCAATCAAATAGATAATATGGCAGACCCAAAAATTGATTGACAGTTCGATAGATACCTACATACCATTGTACGTAACCAACCTGTTATTCACATCTCCAGTTAATTAACATGCTGATAAAATCTGATTATTGTAATTAGGTTCTGGTTACCGTCCATTTTTCGTCTACGATTTTTTCAATTCGGGGAACTCTTTAATGATACTCTAAGATCGGATGAATTGAATTAGGTTTCTATTCCGTTGTCATGATCCAAGAGGTGACCCTTCTTCTGCACGATTTGCGAAGGTCAGTGGCGTCACTGTAGACGGAGGTATATCGTGAAAAAAGGCCGAGTAAAAGGTCTCGCTAAGCACGTCTACGCGCTTATGTCACAATGGGGATTGTTGAGGAAAACGATCTGGCGATCATTTCCGTCTTTTGTTGAGTCAGTATGCTGAGTATGAGGATTATTTTTGGTCGATGATCAGGAAATGAACGATGACTTTGGCGAAGGAGAATTCTATGTTTTCGCGGATTCGATCTTCACCAAATGAAGGTTGCAATTTTATTTCCTACGTATAAAATCAGCTTTGTCTACTCGTCAGTACTGAAAGAGATATGAACGTGGTATATTGAATACCATTTCTAGTAATATCTCCTGATGAAATCCACGTAGAAAAAAATACTGTTGTTATTTGTGCTGATTTGAAATAACTTGAAAATATTTATACAGGTTGAGTCTTTGACCACTGCAATAATTTTAACCAAAGGTTCTTGAGATCAAAAGAAACACTTTTTCCATACCGTTTTTCCAAATTCAGCTGCGTTAAAAAGTTATAAGGATTTTAAGTTCTCACATAGGGCAAGACCCCTCTGTATTCAAGTTTAGTTTGAATGAAAATTACCTTCCAGAGCATCCACTATTGAATCTGAATTGTTTAAAATAAGAAATATTATCATATGTTATTTGTTTTTGTATTAATTGGTATCTTAACTTTCTTCAATATTGTTCACTCACCACGTTGGGTTTATTCGGGGTACGTAGCATCACGTACAAGCGATAGTTTTCAACTAGAGCTTCTGTGATGTATTATCGATTTATTCACCTCATCATGTAACTGACTTAGTGAATAAAAAAAATATATTATTATTTTCCCTCTAAAAAATGATTCACTCACTCATGTTTCATCAGATGATTATATCGATTTAATTCAGGACGGTCAGTAGTAAGAGTAGCTTTGTGAGAGCAATCAATGTCTTTAACTTGCTTCCGAATGAATTAAAGATTTTAAGCAGTCTATATTCTAGGAAAATCAAATTGAAGAAATGGGTTTCGTCAAATTTGTGATTGGAACAAATGCATATTATAATTGTTATTTGAATGTAATTATGTAGATGGTAAGAAGGGGTTGACAGTTGAAAGAGTTCATGCTGTAGTTTTGTAGGTTTTCACTTCAATTGATTTTTTGTTAGTAGTATGGAGTAACTTGTTGACTTTCCACGCCGAGCTCACTAACAGGCAATTTGATTTGCCTCTGTGAGCTACATATGGTTTACAATTGTTAACTTGTGTGTATTTCGGTAATAATAAATTCCTTTCTACTTCAGATATCTTAAAAATGGTGCAATTCAGGAAAAAAGATGATGAATGATTTTATCTGCGAAAAAGACTTATTATTTTAGGAATATTAAAAAAAAAACAATTATTTTTGTCTAATTTTCATTTTATTGATACTATTACACGACCGTTTTCGGTTGTTGAACCATCTTCTGGTGCCAGGTACAGACTGAAATATTTCGTGGGCTTAAATCTATGGGATGTTCAAAAGTGGTGAATGGTTTATTTCTATTTGGGTGTTAAGTGGGGACACATTGGGAATATTGAACAGATTTGTTATTTCCATTGCTTCCAGCAAATTTAATTTCAGGCCTTTTTCGCATTTGTGAAGGATTTTAAAATTTACGATATCCATATGATGCTCTTCAGTCACGATATGATCATAAACTGCGGACTGTTTACCTGATTTCAGATGTTCTTTTAATCTGGTCTCAAAATTTCTGCCGGTTTGACCTACATATGCAGCGTTGCAACTTCTACAACAGATTTTATAAACACCTGAAGTTTTCTCGGGTTTAAGTTTGGATTTTGAGTTATATAATATTTAACTAGGTTTGGACTTCCTGAAAATGTTGTTTTGAAATCAAGTTTAGAAAAATTAGTTTGGATTTGGATTGATAATTCTCCGGAATTTCATATCACATATTACATAATTTGAATGGACACGTCATTCCAATTCTTGGGATAAGATGGTTTGTTTCCTATGAAGTTCATGGGAGGGCGCAACCCTGCAAATCATTTACTAATATTTGACTGATCTTTGATTTCATTGGTTTATTTCATCGCCGTCAAGAAATGACTGACATTTTGCATTACAGGATATTTCATGCGATTTATTTTACTACGAACAATTTTTTTTACGCGTTAACTATTGAAAAATTTTTTTTGAAATCTTTAAGAATTAAGCCCATTTTTTTCAACCCAATTCAGATCTCTTTCAAGTAAAAACTTAATCTAATGGATATTCTAGGAGTTATAAGGGAGGCCAATTTCCAGATGCTCATAACAGCTGAATCATTGAATGGATTTATCTCGATAACGAACTCGTTCGGGATATTCATACCTCAACTTGAGAATTTCAGCTCTCTACTTTATTTCGATCGAAAGTAATTGTGCCCAAGGAAAGACATACATAATCGTTTTTGATCACGGATTCATGAACAGCGAGTCCTTAAAAAACTATTTATACCACGTTTACACAAATATTCGAATAAAAACAGATATTTGGAAGAATCTGTAAGCACTTTGTTCAGAAAAAAAAAACTTTGGTAACATGGGTAATATCCTAGTAAGGCAGAGCACATTGATAGGCCTACTCAAAATGAAATTTCGATTCAAATTGTTGAATGGGTGGAGGAGGAACCGTCTATTAGTACTCGTCAAATTATTACCGAATTAGGAATTTCGCAGAGCAAAGTGAGCAAGACTTTGAAGAAAGAACAATTCCACCCATACCACTACCAAAAGGTGCAAGAACTGTTGCCACAAGATCTGCCCCAACGATTACAATTTTGTCGCAGGGTTATTAGTCACCAACGAACTATTTTTCTTATTCTCTTCAGCGACGAGGCTATGTTCACTAAGAATGGAATTTTCAATATCCACAATTCCCACGAATGGGCAAGAGACAACCCGCATTTGAAGAAGAGTCATAATACACAACACAGATTTTCTGCCAATATTTGGCTTGGAACAATAGACGGAAATTTAGTTGGCCCTCACATTTTTGCGGAAAGATTGAATGGTGAAAGTTACCTAGATTTTTTGGAAAATATTTTACCAAATCTATTGGAAAATGTACATAACCGCTCTGTGTACTTTCAGCATGACGGAGCACCACCTCACATTGCATTGAATGTGCAAAATCACCTGGATGTAAATTATCTGAATAGATGGATTGGTTGTGGAGGCTATTGCTTGGCCACAAAGATCGCCTGATTTGAACCCTTTAGACTATTTTGTGTGGGGATATCTGAAAACAAGAGTTTATAAGGTTGAAATTAGAAGTAGAGAACACCTAGTTGAAAGGATTTTCGAGGAATGTAATATCTTGAAGCAAAATCAATCCCTCATTAGGAGGTCAATTGGAAATTTAATAAAAAGGTCTCGAATATGTATTCAAAAAAGGGAAAATCATTTCGACCATTCTATGTAAATTTTGCCTTTCATGATATGTTGCGAATGTTTATTCTGTATAAGTTATAGATTTTTTGGTTTAAGTGTGTAGGTATAAAGATATATTCTGGATTGAATGATTTTATACATCTGAATATGAGCGATCAAAAATGAATTTCGAATTTGGAAAATTTATTTTAGGACTCAGGAAGAGCTTTGTATTATTGGACGATAGAGCTTTACCATCTAGTTCAGAATATTCTCAATGCCTTGGAGCGAAAAAACGATATTGTTCATCTTTGAAAAATTTTTCTAGGAAAAATGGACGTGTGCCAAAAAAATAAAAACGCTCCAGTAATGTAAACTTATGATAGAATCTGAAGCATGTAGAAAATATTTAAAAACGGAATGTACAGGGTGTTTTTTCAACCTGCAAACTTAATCTGAACATAATTCCCATTCTGTTTTTTTGAAGTGTTGGAATTATTGAAAGAAGATAATCATATTGTTCTACACTGAAAATTTCATCAAGATTGATCAAGCCATACCAAAGTTATGAATAAAAGAAAAATCGGTCGAATCGGACAAATCACCCTATAGACTCTCATTAAAGGCCCCCAACCATAAACCAAACATTGTTTCGAAACTGCCTTTACTAGTGTATACTTCACCTAAAATCTGACGGTCTCCTCCGGAACCACCCTGTATATTCTTTCGAAATATTGGCTTACAAACAAATGTTTGCTGGGGATAGTGACGGGGTGCCATACAATTCGATGTATGATATATATGCCTAGGAAAAAAACCCCAGTAAAAGAAAACCCTGGCTCCCCCCATAAAAATTTTATCTTTTGAAAAGGTGAGTTAGCCAGCAACGTAGTTTTTTTCTTCTTGTCACTCTTAATACAGCACTACCAATCACCACTGTACCTCTTTGCGCTATTCTTTTAGTGCGACGGATTAAACTGACTGAAATTAAATGCACGTTTGTGGGGATTGTTAAACAATCATTTTGTTTAGTTTACATTGCCGTGCTGCAAATTTTTTTTTTCACACTATGCTTAAAAACTATCTTTGGGCAACCAGAACGCATGAGTAAAATTATTAGTTTTAGCACGCTTTTTGAACATATTGAAAGGGGTCCTCTCAGTAGGAAGGAAAAATGTGCAGTTAAGTCTCTGCACTGCATACTCTGAAAATCAAAATCTTGATTCAAACTAAGTGTATTGCGTATTCCAAATTTCGAACGGGGGACCGCCATACACACACCATTTCAAGTTAAATATCTGCATGTTTGTTGCAAAATAAACGTGTAATTTCATATTTTACACACAGACACGTTGGCTTTTTGAGTTAGGACGTGTGACAAGCATGACATGACGCCTAGAAGAGATATTATGTTTATTTAGGTAGTTCCCAGATCAATTCCCAGTTGCATCAATTGCACATTTTTATCGGAAAACAAGACCTCATCTTCGAACAATCCACTTCGAAGAAATTGAGTCATGTCCGGATATTTTCTAAATCCCATTGGAATAAATTATTTCATAATATTATCACCGATTTTCTGTGGTTATTTTTCGAAAAAGACATCCGAATGCGTAATCGAATGTTCAGTTCTCCCAGGACAATTTCAACGGTAATTCTGAAGCACCGGGATTTCAAACGCATTAAATTCATAGCCTAGGGGATTTCCAATTAGTTGTTGTTATCAGATGTTAATGAGAAGAATGGTTGTAGGAGACAACCGCAGTTGAATGAGTCGTATATTGTTGATTAATTGACCGAAATTCGATATCCACATTTTAAATGTCTCGTAAGTTCAAACTAGAAATAGTAGGCATTTATTGGTGATCATTAATATGATCCAGGTACAGATATTGAATTTGTTGGATCATGAATCTATTCTTAGTATTGATCTTTATCATTCATCTGTTGACAGGATAAAGTGAATTTTGAATTTTCGTGGGCTGTGTATATTCTTATATTGAAATGAATCGTTGGAATTGGACCTTCGTTTAAGGTTTAGTGAATGGAACTGAAACTACTTTTTAAACCAACGCTGACGTTTCGATTCTTATTCAGAAAACTTTCAGGGAGGATTAAAAATGATTACAGAGAAGTTCAATAAATATATATACACATGTAGGTTTAATAAATATCTAGATACAATGAATAACTATGGGTAAATATCAATATACAAATCTGTAAAATACAATACACATAAGATAATTTTTCTCACAGTTTTGATTTGGAATTATGTTATGAGTATTTTATTCTTCATAAATGTTATTAGTAGTGTTATTTTGTAGAGAACGAAGTGATAATTGTAACTTCGATCAGTTAAATCAGTTCATGCAACCTTTCTTTCGTTTTTATTCAGTTCACTTCCGATTCCACAAGTCAGAAGTGACTGTGATTGATTGATAATTCTGATGGGGGATTTCTTCTTTCAGTTATATCAGTAAGATCATTTCTGAAATATAACCTCAAAATCAAGTTGGAAAGGGTAACGTTCTTCATTACAATCAAGGTCTGATTGTAATATCTCTTTTCCTTAAATCACATCAATTCAATCAGCTGGTTCAGTACGTAAGAATACTCCTATTATTTATCTATAGTTATTCCTTTGAATGATACAATGGTTTAGTTCTTAATTTCCAACCTATAAAGGGTTAGTCTTTTGCTACTACTTTAATCTTAAGCATTGTTGAGATTAAAAGAAATACTTTTTTCCTATTCCATCATAACATAATACAAATGAATTCAAATTCTGGAGGAGGTTTCAAACAAATGGAAGAAACATTTCAAATTAAAAACCTGCTTTATTCTCTGAGATCTTCTAGATAATATGTCACCAAATCGTAAAACTATCAAGACTCTCCATAAAATAGACATTTTAGAAGAATTTATCAATCTACATTTATCGTAACGTAAAGATTTTTTTCTTTTTTAATTCGATAGCATAACACTTACTTTTGTATATTTCAACATATTATTGAAAACTTTGATGTTCGAAATTCAAATAAATCCTAGAGGGTTAGGTAAGGTTACCGTTTCATAATTGAACGAGAGAACTACTGAGTACGATGCAAATTTTGATATATCGAATTTGAAACCGTATCTATTCAAAATCATATCTTGAAATGAGTCAATACGTTCTAATTAATTAAGTAATTACATCATTTTTTAATATGCACTACTGAATATTTCATCTTGAAATCTTTCCATTATTTTATCCAATTCCGGTGTCAATTTATACTGTTTTCTACTATAGAAAACATAACCTTCAACTTAAGAAGTTTATAGTTCTACATAATTAAAAAAAAAATATATCGTGATTGAATTTTTTTTGCAGCTTCTCCATGAGTTGAATAAGTGCAAATAAATAACATATATATATTCTTTTGAACTTTTGGCTTACAATATTTAGTTAGCAAACAATAAAGCATATACGATCGTAGATCAGCGGTTAGTGAGAGGGTGTCATACAATTCGGCGAATGACATAAAAGCCTAGGGAAAAAACCCCAGTAAAAAAACACCCTGGCTGCCCGTATAAGTATGAAAGTACAAAAATAAGGTGAAATATATTTTAGGGCCTTCTTTCTTCAAGAGTGGCCTTCTATTGATGGAGACGGAGACTTCTTCAAGTTGCCCACATCCAATCTGGAAATAGAAAGACCAAAGCAATAAAAAGAACTGAATAACAAAAATACGTATCATATTCGTTTGAACTTTATAACCCATTTGAAGAAAGAATCGGAAACATCATGAATATCCATATTAACTATTGATGAGATGAGGTATTGTTTCTTCTGCTTCTCCACATTCACAACTTGCGCTAGGAACTGAGTTCCATCTAAATAGCATGATATTGGTACGACCATGACCTGTTCTCAAACGATTAAGAACTGTCCAAATTTTTCTTGGAAGATCAAAACCAGGAACTTTTTCAGAAGGATCAGAAACGAGATGCTTATTGAACATTTCGTACTCAGTCTTCCATAATTCTTTATCGCTTATGTTCATATTGAAGAACGTATTATGCCATAATGGTTTACGTGACTGCAATCTGGGAATTCTATTTTATGAAATAATTGAAAATAAATTGGGAAAATAATGATATTTGTTACAAGAATTCAAGGCTGCAGTCTGTCTGCGAATATGGGGAGGGACAATGTTAGACAAAACAGGTAACCAATGAATCGGTGCAGATCCTCTGGTGCCAGTAATTATTCTCATGGATGTATTCAATTGTGCATCAATTTTTGTGTATGTGCAGTATAAAAGCAAACAGAGCAACAATACTCAGCTGCAGAAAAGACTAAGGCTAGAGATGCTGTACGAAGAGTGGAAGCATCAGCACCCCAAGATGATGAAGTAAAAAACTTTTCCTCCTTGATAAAGATAGAAGTTGTCTATCGAAACGTCGGAAAACATTACATCCACAATAGATGATGGTAATAGCCCAAACAATCATTCAACACGAGCTCCATCATCAACAATATCTCGTCATCAACTGATGTTACTTTGCTTGAAGAAATTGAGTTTGTTCACCTAAATTTGCTTCTGCAAAATCAACTGGGTGTTCTTTAATGAAAAATTTTTTGTTAGATCATTAATTTGAATCTATTCTGTTTAGACTATAATTAATTACTGAACATCTGTTTTGATTATGTGAACAAAAACATAAATATTGAATAATGGTTATTCATAGATTATGTCTAATTTTGAAACCTTACCATAGAATATAAACTTATTACCCCAGAAGAAAAAAAAATCAATAATTGCAAAGCTTTTTTAAATGAAAGACAATATCTGTAACCATTATTGATCTTTAGTTATAATTTTTCTCAGAATAACTAGAGTGAATCGAATGTGTCCCCGTATCGAAAAATGGAAAGTCTTCCTATCCGCCCTGGTTTACAAATCAGATTATTACCCGTCTTAAAACCAAAGACTCTTATCTACGCAAATTTAAGTCATCAGGAAACATTGATTTCTTAAAAGGAGTATAAAGTCCTCCGTAGAGATGTAAAAGGGAAATAGCTGCGGCTCGCGCTCATTTCACAAAAAAGGCTGAGGCGGACCTAGCAGACAATCCATCGGAGTTTTGGGCTTACTTGAACAGCCTTCGTAACACTTCTTCCATTCCCGAATCGATGAACTATGGGGGTCACTCCATTACCGGCCCCCAAAACATAGTCGATGCTTTTGCATCATTTTTCAAAATTCATTCATTACCTCCACTGATTTTAACACGCTGGATGGCTCACCTGATAGCTCCTTCGCACAAACTCCTACTATCCCAGAGATAACGGAAGATATTGTACTCAAGTACCTGAAAAGTTGCAAACCTAATATGACAGCAGGTCCTGACAGAATTCCTTCTTTTCTGTTAAAGGACTGTGCGAGTGTCCTCGTCAGACCTCTCACCATTATTTATAGACTGTCCCTTTCTACGCATCATTTTCCTACTGTCTGGAAAGAGGGTAGAGTAAGTCCAGTATTCAAGAAAGGCAAAAGAAGCGATATTGAGAACTATAGACCAATTGTGATTCTGAACAACTTCAGCAAAGTTTTCGAAAAAATACTTTACGACATCATATATGCTCATGTGAGAGCAAAATTTCTGATTATCAGCACGGATTCATCAATGGTCGATCAACAGTGACCAACTTGGCCTGTTTAACTCAGTATATCAGTAGCGCATTGGATGAGTCTTCTCAAGTTGATATCATCTACACAGACTTCACGAAAGCATTTGACCGATTAGATCATGGTATACTTATCAAGAAGCTGTCGTCTTTCGGGTTAAATCTTGATTTTCTATATTTTTTTAAATCTTATCTTTCCTCTAGAAATCTGTATGTTCAGTGTTTTGGCTATAGGTCTGGTGATTTTGAGGCTACCTCGGGTGTCCCTCAGGGGTCTATATTGGGGCCACTCCTTTTCTTAATCTTCATCAACGACATCTGTTGGTACCTGACCTGTTCCTTCCTGCTTTATGTTGATGACTTCAAACTGTATCGTCGCATTCTCTCTGTTGAGGATTGTTGGGACCTCCAGGGTGACATTGATAAGTTAAACCTTTGGTGCAGAGACAACTTACTCCCCCTGAACGTTCAAAAATGTAGCGTAATGTCCTTTAGTCGTAAAAGAAATACAATAGACTTCCTTTATAACATTAGTGGTTGCGTTCTTGGTAAGGTTGTTGAATTTAAAGACCTAGGAATCTTGTTCGATCGTGGACTTAGTTTTGTTCCTCATATAAATTCAATCACCTCAGGAAGCATCAAAACACTCGGTTTCATCCTAAGGAACTCAAAGTGGTTACGGAACACCAGAACGCTATTTATACTGTTCAATGCATATTATCACTTTAAAATGTTATTATAACGTCTCTGTGGTGGGTAGTTTCCAATGAAATAGTGTTCTGTGGTTCCTTGTTGTTTTGATTCTGTTTGAAACTGTCAACAATTATTTGTATCTTCAAAAAACATGTGGAATATATCGTAAGGAAAATTTCGATAGATTGAAATTATTCAATTAAGTATGAAATGATTATGGTCAGACAATGCATTCTATTCTAATCTTTCTTGTTTATGAGCAGATAGCTTCCAGTGCAATTTCGGAGAAAAGATGAAGAATGATTTTATCTGCAAAAAAGACTAATGACTCCAGGAAGTACAAGATACGGAACTTTAGTTCAAGCGATATTTGTTTTTCATGCATTTAAACCAATGAGCCTATAGCTTCTAGCTTTAATATTGATAGAATTTTAATTAACCATGCATCATAACAAACATTCAGAAATATTAGAACTAAGTCAAATTCTATTATCTCCTAAGTTTGTGAAATAGGTTGAATCGGTGTATGAAATAAATATGTGAAAAAACTTCTATAAAGATACGAAACAAATCTAGGCGACTGGGTTCGAAGTTTTTAAAACTCATAGGAGCTTAATTTGAAGTATTCCTATATTAGGATAGATATAATTTGATGAACCCTGAAAGTCTGAAGCTATAAAGAACCAGCTCTTCATAAAGACAAGTCTTCAATTCAACAGGTCCTGACAGAAAATATATTACATATTTCAACGGTCATCATGAAAATATACCGAAGTACCTATGTGAGTGATGGAAATCTTTTTCAGTATTTATTTTTGAATATAACTCTGGATTAAATATTAAACATAGTGCTAGACATCATTAAAAGTGAATACAGCAAATGGCAATTCAGATTTTGTAGTGAATGTAAGACAAAACTAGTTCAGTGGTTAATTTCATCTAAAATGTTCAGTGGTGGAACCATAGACTGGAGAGATTTCCCCAACATTTTGTAGAAATATTTAATAAAGACATACAATATGGCAACATTGAACAAATCTGATTATTGAATAATGTCAGCACAGAGTAGGATTTCGGAAAATCAGAAAATTTGAACGAAATTATATCGATTTAATTCCTTCCAACTTCAAATATCTCAAGAATGGCGCAATTTAGGAGAAAATATGAAGAATGATATTATCTGCAAAAAAGACTTATGAGTCCTTATGACTGTTATCAAAAACCTTTTACGAAGAGATCGTTTCAATTGATATTGTCGTTTGAATATTACAGGTGAAAATGCATTTTTTTAATGGATTTTCAAAACGCTATATCTTTTGAACGGGACCAAATTTAGAAAAATGTTATTATAAGAAAATGTTTCTTTTGACGTAAAGAATCAATGGTTAAAATTAACGCAGTGGTCTAAGACTCACCCTGTATATATACATGACATATAGCTATATGAAAAATCTGATAATCTTGAAGACAACGATAAATCCATAATGCTTTGACCAGCAATGATCATTCCCAAAATATAACTTATGATATCCATAATCAAATAGAAATTATAGCCAATCTTTGTTACCCTGATCTCAAGTACGGGTGTAAAAAATAAACAACATACATATTGTTTCTTAGAGTTTTTAAGTGGCTTCATACAGTTTTGAGAGAAATTATTCATGTAGAATAATGATTCTGAATTTCATGATCCCCAGTAGAGTTGGAGTTGATTCAAACAATTTTTCCGAATAAGTTTTGACAATACTGCATTTTTTCATCAATCTGGTCTACTGTTGGGAACCTATTTAGACGGAATTCGGAATAAGAGTTTCCTGAATTCAGAAAATTGTCATAGAAAGACAATAACCAAGACGAGGCCTTTTTTTCCTAAATGTTTGATGAATTCAGGATGAATTCCGTCAAAACCTGCTGCTTTCCGAGATTTGGTAGACTTAATTGTAGCCATCAATTCATCTGTGTTGAATGTATGCGACACATGCTCTGAAGTAGGAGGTGATCTCCTGAATATGTGTAATTTTTTCTTCATATTCTTCAAGGTCAACAGAATAAGCCTATTTTGGCTATGAGGAAACACTCCTAGAAATTTACGTTTTATGGGAAGCGGTTTGTAAGTATTGTTACAATACACTAGGCAGAGATCAGAATTATAGCCTCAATTCCATCTAGAGAAAGAAAGAAGGTACATCTTAGAGAAAACACCCTGAAACTCATCTTTTTGGATTAATTCGATATTGTGAACTGAGGATTTTTTAACATAACAAGTTAAACCGTAAATTTTACTAAGGAGATAATCAATGAATATAATGATGGAGTAAACATACCTTTTGATAACTTCAGAGTTATCTCATGCAATTTCACTTTGCCATGGCCCACTATGATTTTCAAGTTTTTTCAATGTATTTAGGAATAACTGCATCAGTTGCCGACCACACACAACTGCTTCGTATACATCATTTTTGAAATCGCAAAAACAACGTCAGTTAAGGCACTTTTAATAAATAAATAATAATCTGAATATCATGAAATTAAGACAGTATTTTTTTGACGGTTGAAAGCGCTATCTTTTAGTGAGGCCCAAAACTTGTCGATCGGAGTAGTATGATCATGAAGTCGAAACCAAGGCCCAGATGATACAAGACTGCTAGTTGATCTACTCCATTGAAAGGGAGAAGAGTCTTAGATGGGGAGGGGGAGTGGTTCTTTCTTGAAATTATAGATAAACGCATTTAAAACTATTTACCAACTAGCGATGTCCCAAAAACATTGGCTCTTGAAATTGAAGTGAAAATGAATGATTCTATCTCAATCAATACAAAAAATAATATCACGCGGGTTGAAAACAACAAATCTCTTTCTCCGGTTATACAACTCGACCTTTCAAGTGAAAATATCTTACTTTGATGGTTGTTACATATTTATAAGACCATAAATTCTCAAACACAATAAAAGCGCTGTCATCGTCTATTAGGAATAAAATTTCAATTTGTATGTATTTAAAATTCGAATAAAATTTCACAACATGGGTCGTAAATTAGACCAACGAGTTATTATTGTTACTTTCCATATACTTTTGGTACGGATGATCCCTTCTCAATTGTTAATAAATCTTTCTTCTTATTCGCAAAGGTCGGTATTTCAATTCAAATAAGGCTCTTCTACAATAGGATGTTTTTTTAGAATTGTGAAATTTTGTTTTATAAGCAGGTATAAACTCACACAATTTGCTTCGAAAATATTCTGAATCCCAAATTTTCTTTTTATTGGCCTCAGTTGTTCTGGAGTATCAATTCCAGCTCTTTCTCGTTTAATCGAATGATTGTAGGAAGAAAAATTCCATGGAAAATCGTTTAGAGTGTAGAATATCAGAATATTCTATCGTTGTACCCAAATAACTGTTATTTTCAAATATCGAGCTGAAAATTGTCTCAATCGCTTTAGTTCGAGTTCCTGATGAAGAATCCTGGGCCAAATTGAAATGACCGGCCTTCCTGTCGCATACTCTCTATCATCCTATGGAGATGAGCTAGTTTTCGTTTTTTCAGAATAGCTTAGTTGTCCAAATATCATGGTCAAGTTAGTTATTGGGCCAAATTCTTCGGATGGATTAACAGTTATGCTAATCTGAAATTAGGTTCACTCAATAGGTCCTAGACTATCTATCGGATCAATTTTTAAGTTGCAAGATATTTAAAAAAGGTGGAAACGAATAGGTTTGTAGAATTTCGTGAAAATCTTGAGAGTAGAAAATTCAAAGAAAAACCCTAGTTATTTCTTTATAATTAATATCTTGAGGTATTCATCAGATATCCACGAAATTTGGAAAGTACAACAAGGTTATTTATATACATGTCATCCCCGAATTTCAACACTGTATTATCTTATTTCAAGAAGCTACGTTTCTTCAATATATGGAGACAATATAGAAATGTTGATTCCACAAAGAAGCCTAGATTTCATTTTTCAATGAATTAATCTATTAGTACTTATACGAGTTAAGGATAAAAACATTCAAAGAATCCTTCTACGAATTGGTTGGATAGAATTTCGATTTTAATTTTATTTGGGAATTGCGCTATCAACGAGTTAATCGAGTCATCAACGGTTATGAAAGCAAGCATTAATTTTTCGGCCGTCAAAATATGTCAAAATATCAGAATATATACAGAGTGCGGCAAAAGTCAGTTTACACTGTCTGGTATTTACGCGTACGCGTATTCTCGGCCAGTATCGTACCTAAGGCAGAAGGAGGTAGCTGAAACGTAGCGAGTTGAGTTGTCCGCGTGTAGTAGTGTTGTTGTGTACGTTCACAGTGCGTTCGTTGTCATGGCTGCGCATGTAAAGTACATGAAAAAAGAACGTGTTTGTTTGCTCACTTTTCACCTAGAACTTGACGGAGATTATGGCGAAATTTCGCTTGCGCTTTCCAAGTAACCAATTTCCCACCAGACAAATGGTGCATAAACTGTATCGCAAATTTGCAAGTTCTGGGTCCGTAGTCGATGCGCCGCGTTCAGGTTGCCTTGGAAAATTTTTCGTAAAATCTGTTTTATCGTAACTAAGCAATGCCGCATGTGTGTTGAAAAGGGGGGATTTAGTTCAAATATGCGTCGTTTCGTTCGATAATCTGTTTCCATCTAGACGGCAACTTCATAATACCTCCCTAGTAGAAGCCTCCCTCCTTATTTGCAAAGAACTCGGACAGCCTCTTTTGAGTTCAACTTTACACCACCAAGGGCGTTCGCCATGGACAGGTGGTTAATTACTTGGCGCTATGTCCAGGCTATGACGTGGATGCGATAAAACCTCCCATCCGCGTTCCCGTAGCTTCTGACGAGTCGTCAACGAAATTGTGTGGTCTGACGTTGTCCTGGTGGAACACTATACCCTTCCTGTTGGCCCATTCTGGTCGATCACCTCCCCAAGCGGTCCAGTTGTTCGCGTAGAAATAAGCGTTTGGCCATATGGGAGCAGCTACTAGTGGATGATTCCTTCCAATCTCACCAAACACACAGCAAAACCTTCCTGGCCGTCAATCCCGGCTTGGCCACTGTTTGGGACGATTCACCAGCTTTCGACCACGACCGTTTTCGCTTGATTTTGTCGTATGTGATCCATTTTTCATCGCCAGCCACCATCCGCTACAAGGATGGGTCGAGTTCGTTCCGTTTCAGCAGCATATCTTTGAGCAATTTTTGAAAGTACAGGACGAGGAAGAAGCAGAAAAAGACATGGGCTATTGATAAGGACTTGGAAGAGTCTGAATGAAATTGAAACAACGAAAACAATCAGACTTGATCAATATATATTTATTGTATATCTTTAGTTATGCATTTACAAAAGTAATTTCTTTTAAATTAACATAATTACAAATCGTGGATTTGGCCTACTCGGGAAACCACTGAAAAAGAAAAATCACGCCAAGTAGACTACCTCACAGGTGGCGTGAACATGTGTGCATATCATGTATTACCGCACTCTTACAAACGCGATATCTCAAAACTGATGACTCTTAAAAAAAACTCAGTAGGATCATTTTTGTAGATAATTTTCAAGTCCACATTTTTCCTGGATTTAATTTTTGATGAAACTGAGCGTTTTCTGAAAAATCCAAAAAAACACAAAATTTTGATCGAATAACTTTGATAGCAGGCACTGGATCTATGAGGACTTCTGAAGTTTTCTTCCTGATGATGAACCCAAATGTCCAAAAAAAATTTGACCCAGTTAGAATTTTTGTTATTTCAAATGTCTAACATGACCGGGTTATTAGGGCTTTTCACGATGTTCCCGATTCTTTCTTGGAATGGGTTATGAATTTCAAACAAATTTGATACGTATATTTTGTATTCAGTTCTTTTTTTTGCCTTTGTCTTTTTATTTAAATTCGATATGTGCAACTTGAGAAAGAAATGTTTTTTAATAGAAGACTACCCTTGAAAAAAGAAGTCCCTCAAATACAGGGTGTCTCAAGTTCGAGTTCCTATTAGACGTTTCTGGAGAACTAGACATATTTGAAATCTGAAAATTGGGATTATGATATTGTTCGAAGTTCTCTACAGAGCTAAAATATTTTCGAAGCTCAAAAACTTCCGTTTATACAGGGAGTGAGAATAAAGTTTTCGAGTTTTCCACTCCTTCAATGATGGAGTATTCAATAGTGAATACATTTCAGTTAAAACCATTGTGTTAAATCGAATAGTTTTCAAAATATCCAAAAAAACCTGAAAAAAAACTAAATATGTTCAGTCAGTAATATGTTCATTATTCTTATTTTAAATATCCTGAGGGTAAACCGTTTTTACAAAATCGAAGAGGAAGGATGTGAAAAGGTCATGCATCTTTTGGATTTCAAAAATATCATCACAGGGTGTCTCAAATTTTGTGTTGAAGATAAATCATCCCATTTATAATTCACATGTGTCAGACAGGTCTTATTGTTAGTCGTTATGAAATATTTTGATTTCACAAAATGAGTCGTTGCTATTCTAATAATGAGATTTTGGATTTATTTCTTATTATTGTATTTTTTCTATTGTATACGCAATATACATTCAAATGCACTTAATGATATTGTTTATTTCAAATCCATGGTGGATGACACAAAATGTTGAGTATCCAGTGAGAAGTATCCCAAATTTTTTTACAATATCTGAAAAGATGTTTCAAACTTTCCAAATTATGGAATGTAAGAGCCTCTAAAGAATACAAGAAAGGGCAGTTGATGAAATTAGTATCTTGACTTATTTTGAAGCGAATGAGAATTCATCTGTTCAATAGGAAACACATTAAATAAATTCGCTACTTCAGTACACCGAATTATGATTATAAATGAATTATGATAATTAAAATAAAAATACGTTTCAAAACTCAAATTAACAAATTGAATGATCAGGTAAGAGTTTCAACATGGTAACCATTTTGTTCCACACACTTTCGAATACGTCTTGAAACACCCCGGTTAGTCGCTCGCTCAATATCCTCCACCTTCAGTGAGTGGAAAGCATCCTCCACACGCCGTTTCAAATCTTCTTTGCTTTCAATAGGAGATCATACATACATGTTTTTTATTCTACTCCATAAATAAAAATCTAAGAGGGTAAGATCGGGAGATCGTGGGGGCCAAAACAGTGCTGGAGCCCCATCCAATTGATAATATGCGGTAGTCGACATACTCAACGGCAGTTCATCCAAAAACTCAGAAATAAAATTTCTCAGGATTTCCAAAAATTTTTCTGTATTTGAATTTTCTTCATAAATGTAGTACCGCACTTTATTGTTCATCATAAGAGCAAACACATTAAAACTAAATTTGTTCTGCGGGTTTCTGTGTCTTTTTCTATGAGGATTTTCACTTCTCCAAATGTGGCAATTCCTTCTATTAAATAGTCATTCATTATTGAATTTTGCTTCGTCTGTCCAAATGATCTTTTTCAAAGAATTTTTATCATTTTCAAGTTTTTCTAATATTCCTCTACAAAAATTTAACCTTTTTATGTAGTCATCTGGTTCTAATGCATGAAGTTTCTCATATTTGTAGTCAACCATGTTGCGTTTTTTCAAAATTTGGTGCAATGAATTTCTGTCTAAATTGATTTCATGAGCTGCACTTCGAATAGATGCTTTTTCATTCGCTTCGAAATAAGTCAAAACACTAATTTCATTTTCCTCATCATCAACTACCCTTCTTTTGTATTCTATAGGGGCTCTTAAACATCTCAAACTCTGAATGTTTGAAACATATTTTCAAAAGATCGTCTCTGTCATGAAAGGTAAATGGGGATACTTCTCGTTGAAGGCCCGGCAGGTTCTACTAATAATTCTGTCACATTCACCATGTATATAAAATAGATCCAGAATTTCGTAATTAGAATAACGGTTCGTTTTGTTAAATCGAGAAATGAAGGTAACGAATAACAATAACACCTGACACTTGTGAATTATTAACAGATAATTTATCTTCTATGGGTACAGAGTGTTCCCATGGGTTCGAAAGAATATTCATTGAATTTTTTTAGATGCAATCAATTTGACTCTACGTACACCATAAATCCAGAAAATCTCAAATAACTCAGAGATTATTGAATCTAGGAGCATAATCATGTGAGAAAACTATCATTATTTTTGACCGCAGAATACAACACAATTATAAAAAAGTAGGGTTCTAATTTGAAAAACAGAAGTTATGACCATTTTAAGATAACAATTTTCAACACAAAATTTGAAACACCCTGTGATGATATTTTTGAAATCTATAAGATGCATGACCTCTTCACACAGAATACTATTCGATATAATACAATGGTTTTAACAGTATTGTATGTATTCACTACTGAATACTCGATCATACCAGGAATGGAAAACTTGAAAAAAAATTTTTTCATCGAATTTATTTTCACTCCCTGTATAACCGGAAGTTTTTGGGCTTCGAAAATATTTTAGCTCTGTAGAGAACTTCGAACAATATGATAATCCCAATTTCACATTTCAATTATGTCTAGAAACGTCTAATAGGCACTCGAACTTGAGACACCCTGTATATTTAGGCTCATTTTGTACACAAAATAATACTAATGCGGGGATCCGGGGTTTTTTCACTGGGGTATTTTCTTAGGCTTTCATGTCAGACACCGTATGGTATGGCACCCCGTCACCGACCTCAGCTAATATTTGTTTTGTAAGCCAAAAGTTTGTCTCACTTGCAGCTGATCGTCTTCCATATTTTTCACGTAACTGAAAACCTTCTTCATAAGAAGCTTTTACTATTTCATGAAATGATATAACAAAGATGTGCATCGTATTTCAAGTTGACAATCGTCTTATGCAAGGATGGATATAATAACCCTATATTTCTGATTCTTCCTCCGCATTATAAGTCGATACTCACTTACTTATAACTGGGTTGTTTTTATAAATAAAACAATTCTCCAGAAATGAGTTGGGTTTTTATTCACTCTATGAAGGTCAAAGAACAACGCAATTTCCATTTCAACCAATGTACCGTCCATCAGCCCACTGACACCTCAAGATAGCACCTCCACATTCGAAGAGTACATGACATGAAATTCTCCTGATAAAATCTAACATACAGCCAGTAACCGATAAAGAAGACACTGAAGGGCATCTTGAGATCAAGGTCGATTGTATTGTTGCTTACAGCGGGGGTTTTATCGTTTTCAGATCATTCCCAGTCTATGGTGTACGATTGCCGACCTGGTGGGAGTGTGTCAGACTTCTCCAGATCTTATCTGCGACCATGAACAACACTTTGGTGTGCCTGGCATGGAAATGGTACTCCCATTCTTATGTGCGGAACGTGTTAGATCCGTCGGGGGCCTAACTTATCAGAAACAATGGAGAAGATTGTGGTCCACATGAATGTGTACAGATGGTGTGCTGATTTTTTAAATGGTGAATAAAATATACGGAGGTTGTCCTCTATTTTTCTGGCCTAACAGTGAAAACAAAACATTTTCATCGAAAATTGCTTAATTTTTTTAAAATATCTGCCTTTGAAATTTCTACTCTTCAATGGGTTCAAATCGGTTTTCACCCGTTCGAAAAAATAGTTTACCATTAGATAACAAACAATAAAAAAAGCAAAAGAAATACTAGCCATTAATAACTATCCTCTACAACTAATTGACAAGATCTTCAAAGACAAAATCTTTAGCCTTTATAATACAGAACGAAAAACTAGAAGAACCGAAATCGAAAACCAAAAATATGTATCCTCACCATATATCCAGGGCTTATCAGAAACACTAAATGCATCAATGAAGCATTATGGAATAAACGTAGCACATAAAAACACAAATAATTTGAAATTCATAAACACAAAATTAAAATCAAAAATCCAAAATAATAAAATCTCGAATTGTGTCTACCGAATAAATTGTATGGATTGCCCAAAAGTATATATAGGACAGACAACAAAATATATAAAGGAAAGAATAAATGGGCACAAATTTTGCAAAAATATGACCGCACTAAAAAGCATGAACAAACAGAAAAACATAAAATGGATTTTTGAGAACTTTTCTATCCTGGAAAAAGAAAGAAACAACAAAACTAGAAACATTCTAGAAATGATCCACATAAAAAGAAAAAGAAGCTATGAACTATAAAACGGATCTCAAAAAACTTGGCCCAAATTTATTTCAATCTAATAACATAATAAGGAAATACAAATTTTCAATCTTCTACTACCAACTCCATCTAGATTAAAAGAACCCATTCAAACCCAGATTTGGGATTATCACTTGTTGGTTAATTCGTACAGGTGTCGCAGCATTAAATTGGAATAAGAAGTTGGAAAAACAAAATTGTGACAGCGCATCATCGTCACATTATTTCATTCACGGCTGACGAAAATATTTGATATTTGAAGATTTTTTAAAGTTTGATTTATAGGAGAAAATAATATCTTGACGGACGATTTGAATGAAGTACGTAAAAGCTTTGTGTTGTTCGTTGATATATTTGTGTATTTATTATTATGTAATTTACAGGAAATATTCGACTGAATTATATTCCTTGAAAAAGGCTTAGACACGCCGAAACATGTGTTGGAAAAATAAAATAAATAAAATAATGATTTATCAATTACCATTTATTAGTAGAATAAGTGCTATACACCCAAGAAATTTTAAACAAAAAAATTTATATCAAAGCACAAGAAATTCTAAAAAAAAATATATATATATTTGTCTAACGTGCAGCTGATCGTTCCATATTTTTCACGTAATGAAAACCCTTTCATAGGAGGTTTCTACCGTGTCATGAATTGATATAACAAAGATGTGAATCTTATTTTAAGTTAACAATCGTCTCATGCAAGGATAAATATAATAACCCTATAATTCTGTTTCTTTTTCCGCATTATATGTCGATACTTACTCATAACTGGGTTGGTTTTATAAGTGAACCAATTCTACAGAAATGAGAAAAGTTTCCTATTCACTCTATGAAGCTCAAAGAACAACGCAATTTCCATTTCAACCAATGTACCGTCCATCAGCCCACTGACACCTCAAGATAGCACCTCCACATTCGAAGAGTACATGACATGAAATTCTCCTGATAAAATCTAACATAGAGCCAGTAACCGATAAAGAAGACACTGAAGGGCATCTTGAGATCAAGGTCGATTGTATTGTTGCTTACAGCGGGGGTTTTATCGTTTTCAGATCATTCCCAGTCTATGGTGTACGATTGCCGACCTGGTGGGAGTGTGTCAGACTTCTCCAGATCTTATCTGCGACCATGAACAACACTTTGGTGTGCCTGGCATGGAAATGGTACTCCCATTCTTATGTGCGGAACGTGTTAGATCCGTCGGGGGCCTAACTTTACGCCTTATCAGAAACAATGGAGAAGATTGTGGTCCACATGAATGTGTACAGATGGTGTGCTGATTTTTTAAATGGTGAATAAAATATACGGAGGTTGTCCTCTATTTTTCTGGCCTGACAGTGAAAACAAAACATTTTCATCGAAAATTGCTTAATTTTTTTAAAATATCTGCCTTTGAAATTTCTACTCTTCAATGGGTTCAAATCGGTTTTCACCCGTTCGAAAAAAATAGTTTCAAAACAAGGCCTGAAATATTTTCTTAGTCGAAAATCTTTCACCTAGTAGTTAAAAAAAATTACTAGGTGCTCTATCGGGATTGTGCAGCGGAGGACCAATCAATTCAATTTTTTGAGAGGCAAAATCTCACTTACTAAACAAAGAAACTGCAACACTCAGAATGAACAAATTGATTTTATTTTCTTGTAAAATGTATATAGTAAAGTAGAGTAAATGATTGACATTTGAAAAAAACCGAACGGTTCACAATTAACCATATTTTGATGATATTTTAATTATGTACTTGGCCACCGCTATTGTCTATTCACTTCCTAGTATGTCTTGGCATTGATGCAATCAGATGGTCTATTTATTCTTGATGAATACTATCCCAAGCTACCTGAAGTTCATATCTGAGAGCCGCCATAGTCCGCGGGAACTGAGGTAAATTACCATGCTTTTTACCCATGATATCTCATATATACTCTATGGGTAAAAGTTCGGAATATTTGGGGGCCATGGCGAAAGATTCACATCGGGCCATCGTTCTTCGTAATTGTCGTTTCTGTACAATATATTGCTTTGTCTGTGCCGACTCAAAGGCATTAGTGGAAATCATTTTTTCTCACTACTTATAGTGTCCATAATAGGTGCGAATCCCCTCAGCTCGCCAGTGGTACTTTGATGAATGTTAACACATTCGATGCTGATGGTGTTATTTGGATTTGGGAACTCATATGTTGTCGTATGGATCTGTAGGGAAAGTCTCCAGGCTTCAAGATGTAGATGGCGCTCTCTCCTGACATGTCTGGAAGGTTCATCACATTCTTTGTTAAGACTGGCTGCCTCCTTCAAAAATGTCAGTGTCGCACTATGCTGATGAGAGGCAGTCATCACGAAACCGGTCCACAGTTGCACTTGAGGTCTTGATTCTCTGATCCGTCAATAATGACTAGCTCGCACCACTTGAACGATGATTCTTCTTAATTGTCGTTCCTTTTTAATATACAGGGATATATTGAGAAAATTAGGTGAAGCTACTCCCCTTACCTTATCATCATCAAAAATTGATCCAAGATTAATCGCTTGCCGCATAGTTGATGCATCTGAATCAATTAATATATCCCAATCTAAAATGAAGAATATGAAGAAAAAATTACACATATTCAGGAGATCAGCTCCTACTTTAGAACATGTGTCACATCCATTCAATATAGATGAATTGAGGGCTGCAATCAAATCTACCAAATCTAGATAAGCAGCAGGTTTTCACGGAATTTTTCCAGAATTCATCGAACATTTAGGAAAAAGGCCTTTTCTTGGTTATTGTCTTTCTATAACAATATTCTGAATTCAGGAAACTTTCCTTCCGAATTTCGTAAGGCTAAAGTAATAGGTATTTTGTAACGAGGATAAAATCCTTGTGATCCTAGTAGTTTTCGACCTATCAGTTTATTGAGTGTTTCTTTCAAGATATTAGAAAGGTTAATTCTTTTTAGATTTGAATCTTCTATGGAAAATGCTCTACAAAATTTCTAGGGAGGCTTTAGGAAAAATAGAAATTGTTCAGATCAGGTTCTCAGCCTTACAACTTTCATTGAATCAGGCTTCAATGATAGATTGAAAGCAGGGGCTGCTTTTATTGATTTATTTTCAGCATATGACACTTTTTGAAAGGATGGATTAATTTTCAAATTCTATACCCATCTGAAGTGTGGGAAAATGGAACGATTCTTAGAAATTATGTTATCTTATAGAAGGTTTCGTATTTCTATTGACAATAAGAGTAGCAATTTCAAAACATTGAAAAATGGTCTTCCTCAAGGATCAGTTTTTCCCCCTATACTTTTCAATTTATATCTAAGTGGTTTACCCACGACATCATCTCAGAAATTTGTTTATGCCAACGACATTGCTATCGCTTACCAACATTCAGATTTCCATACTCTGGAAAACATACTGTCATCCAATTTGAAAATTTAACGAATGACTTTATTGAGTGGCGATTATGTCCAAATCTCAACAAAACAGAGGTATCTTGATTCCATCTCAATAATCATGAAAAATATAGGAAATTAGCTGTAACTTTCAATGATTCTCCTATCGAACATACTTTCTATCCAAAATACTTAGGAGTTCAATTAGATTCATCTCTCAATTACAAGGCTCATTCAAATGATCTGAGCCTAAAACTGAAAACTAGGAATAATATTCTTCAGAAATAAGCTGGATCATCTTGGGGTGCTGATGCTTCCACTCCTCGCACAGCATCTCTAGCTCTAGTCTTTTCTGCAGCTTAGTATTGTTGCTCTGTCAATTGAATACATCTATGAGAATAATTACTGGCACCATAAGATCTACACCGGTTTATTGGTTACCAGTTTTCTCTAACATTGTCCCTCCCCTTATTCGCAGACAGACTACAGCTCTGAATTCTTGGAACAAATATCATTCTTTTCCCAATTTATTCCCAATTATTTCTTATATTCCACAAAATAGAATACCCAGATTGAAGTCAAGTAAACCATTATGGTTTCACACTTAGGCGGGGAGCCAGGTTTTTTTTTTACTGGTGTTTTTTCCCTAGGCTTTCATATCATACGCCGAACTGTATGACACCTCGTCACTAACCCCTGATCTATATGCTGTTTGCTAACTAAATATTGTAAGCCAAAAGTTCAAAAGAATGTATGTATATATATATTATATAAATTTTTTGGCTGTGCAATGAGGTCCAAGATGAGCCCGATTTTGTCCTTATATGTTATGGATGATCGAATGGATGAGTGCACAAAAAAATTGAATTTCAAAGTACCATTCTTGAAAAAATTTGTGGATGACATCATTGCAGCAATACCTGAAGATCAAATTGAACAAACTATTGAATGCTGCAACGCATATAACAAAGATTGTAAGATTAAATTGGTACGGAAAAACCACCTCATCGAATAAATTTATAAATTACCTATCAAATCATAATATAAATATCAAAATAAATTTCATAAAAGAAATGAAAAAGAGAATAAACAAAATATGCCATGAAAACTACAGACAAGATGGACTTAAGAGATTATTCGATATTTTGAGACAGAATGGATATCCAACATCAATGAGTAATGAATTGAGTTATGCGTTAAATGAAACACCTGAATAGAACGAATAAAAACAAGTAAGAAATAAACCAGTGGATAAACTTTATGCCTCTTTTCCAGATATCAAGGGACTGACATCTAAGATCAAATCCAGTTTTAGAGATGAGGAAGTGTTAGTAACAACTTACAACCAAAAAAGAGTTAAATCATTATACAGCGCCCTCAAGGACCCTATACAGAAGACATTGAATAGTAACGTTGTGTATCAACTAAATTGCCAAGATTGTCACGGTATTTATGTTGGCCAAACTGCCCAATGGGTAAAAAACAGAATAAATCTACACAAATCAGACATTAGAAACGGTAAAGACAGAACTCACATAAGAGAACATTCTTAGAAATGTACCTTATAAAAAAAATAGAATAAAAAAAAAGACAAAAACGTAATGAACTCAAAAAAAGACATAGAAAATATAAGTAACATACATTCTAATCTCATTACATACAATAAATCAGAAAGTTCAGAGAGCAGACAATTAAATGTTTTAAGATGAAATGAATGTTGTGGCTAATATAAGTTGATACCTCATAAAATCGAAAAAGAGGAAAAGAAATTATTATTGTGTCGATCTAACAAAAGATGAATAATATTGCCTCATGGTTACCTTCTGTGTTTGTAATGTGTGAATTTTGTTTTCACTTTCTATGACCTAACCTAAATTAAAAAAAAAATAAAAAAAAAAAGTTTACTTAGAGATTTTTTCGTTTCAACATGGTGCAGATGTTGAATGATTGTTTGGGCTATTACACCATCATCTATTGTGGATGTAATGTTTTCCGACGTTTCGATAGACATCTTCTATCTTTATCAAGGAGAAAAGTAAGAAACCTTTTGAAAATTATCAATTTTCAAAAGGTTTCTTACTATATATTATAATATATACTTATATTCGGTGAGTTTTTGTCTGGAATTTTGTAAGATGATTATTATAACATTGTAACACATAGAGTCTTGAAGAAGATCCTAAATAGGATAAAAACGTTGACTAAATAATAAAAGAGTATTTAGAATGTTGGCCCTTTAATATTCATAGATCCACGAAAACCCTTAAAATACTGAGATATATATATATATATATAGTACGAAGGGTGCGGCAAAGGTCAGTTCACCCTTTTGCATATCAGAGAAAAAAAAAGCAAAAATTATTGCAAATAAGTTTATTTTCGAGAAAAATATAACATCAATAATCAACTTGTGGCCTTACATTTTATATTCGAATTGTTCTTCCCTCCCCCCTCTTCCACACACATGCGGTTCGTTCAGTCACGTTAAAACAAATTTTACGAAAAAATTAGTAGGGCGACCTGAACGCGGCGCGTCGACTACGTAGCCAGTACTAACGAATTTACGATACAATTTATGCAGCATTTGTCTGGTGGCAACTTGCTTATTTGACAAGCGCTGGCGAAATTCTTCGAAAATTTCAGCGTAATCTCCATCAAGTGCACTTTTAGGTAAGAAAAGAGCAACAAATACGTTCTTCTTTCGTGTACTTTACACGGGCAGCCATGGCACCGAATGCTGTAAACAGTAAACGTTCACAACAACACTACTACTCGTGGACAAGTCAACTAGCTACGTTTCGGCTTTGACCAAGAATACGCGCATGCATGCATACCATACAGTGTAAACTGACTTTTGCCGCACACTGTATTGCTTTGTCTATGCCGGCTCAAACGCATAAGTAGAAATCATTTTTCTCAATAATCTTTTTGTTTGGTCTAAATTCTGCATTAGAAACCGCATCAGTTGTATGAGGTGTGTAAAAAGTGTTGTAAAGTCTGAACACCCTGTATATAAATTCCCAATTAAACAATACTGTTTATTCATTCAGGCTTCGTATTAGTCAATACGCCAAGCTTGCAATATATTATGTAGAACACCAATCCTGGTTCAATGAATTATGAATAGAATAGTATCAATCGAATAAAGATACCCAAATGATCAAGTAGTTATTTATTCATTAGAGTGTTTTGGAGTTTTCAATTCATATGATTGGGGAGCTTGGAATACCTTTTTTACTCGAAATGTATTACCATAGCGATGTTCTTGCCTCGCCCAAAATATTATATCGGTTGTAACTTCTCAGCGGAGTTGAATTAGGAAATTATAAAAATCATAAAATGTTCTTTCGATTTATGATTCGAATAATCTCTGTATCTCACTCTTTATTAGCGTGCAAAGCATAAGTTATTGTCAAAATATATTAATGAGTAACCTACAGATTCAGCATTAATTCTTATCGTAAATGGGTCTTATTCATCTGCGTACAACAAATTAAAATAACGCCGTTTTCTGGACCATTGAGCACAGGCCTATTATGTTTATATGGACCGTGTGAATGAAATGTGCCGTTATTCACGATCGGTTTCAATTATGAAGTACTCGTACTTTGAAGGAAACCCATTACAAATTTATTCCGAAATGAGGAAAACGCAATTAGCGTGACCAAGTTCAAGTGACAATCTCAATATTGTGAGTATTTTATTATCTCAAATAAAACATATAAGGAGAATTAACCGTTTCAGCTAACCATTCAGACGCCGAGAGGTCAGTGATACAAAGTTTTATTATCGAGAAATATAGAAATACTGCGAAATCTTCAAAATATAAGAATTTGCTCCAATATAATATAATATATTTCATTACTCAACTGACTTTGAGCAGTAATCCAACAGTGTGAGTTATGATAACTCATCCTCATAGCAATTATTCATATCACACATCTTGAAAAATTCTCAAATAAAATATTTTTGATTATTTCACCTTATAAGATTTAGGACGCATTCGAACAAAAATTTGAGCATATGTGCACGTTATAGCTATTTCACATATTCTCGAAGTTGATTGTAGTTTCCTTCCACCGGAAGATATAATTATTTTAAAATTACTTAAGATAAATGTCAGAAAGTCCGTCAGAATTGTCAATGTTCGATGCTTTCACAGATATTGTGTGTGAATCAAGGATTTTCTGACATAACAAGCTGAACCGTAAATTTTACTAAGGAGATAATCAATGAATACATAACCTTTTATGGTTCCTCCTTCACGATGATTTTTTTCAGTATCCGCATGTGTCTCTTGAAGAAGAATAATCTCAGCACTATAGTCCTTTGCTAATTTAGAAATATAATCACTCTTGTCCTTAGAAATACCCTCTATATTTAGATCCAATACACAAAATTTGTCGCCAATCTGCAAGGAGGATTCTTCGAATCGGGTCTTGCGGTCCAAGTGACGATTTTTCAGATCTTCTGATGTTTGAAGTCCGCTACGGAACCCATTCAAAGGGAAATCATTATCCATAGTTGGGGAAGGTTGTGATATAATACTTATTTCATTTAAAAAATAGCAGAGGAAGAATTATCGACTGACATTTATTATTCCGTTAACGGAATATGGTATATATGGCACTATGCTGAAATAGAATGATTTCTTGGATATCAATAAATTCAATGTACTCTTTTTTGTGCATCAATCATGAATGGACTCACGAAATATAAACTATTTAATTTTTTTTTTAATTATCTAGCATGACGAGCCCAGGAAATTTCGCAAACTCATTCGTTTCAACCATATTTCAACCTCTTCCAAGTAACAAATTGATTAGATCGATATGCTAGGATCTATCGAGGAATTCAAATTTCAGATGCTTATAACTTCTGAACCATTCGACGGATTTGGCCCAATAATAAACTTGGCCGAAATATTTGTATAACAAACATATTCTGAAAATATGAATACTCCAGATTCTAGATCATCTCTTTAGATGATAGAGAGTTATGGGGACATACTCAAGTTCTTCCTCGAATTTTTCGTCACAAAGTCGAATCCAATCGATTGAGACCATTGTTGGCACGAAATTCGAAAATTACTGACATTTGGTCCAAATCTGCATCTTTCACTCGCTATTCTGAAATCTTTTCTCGGACTCTGGAACGGTGTTATACTGATAAATACCACCACAATAAATTTGAAAGAATCAACAAAGCTTTATCCCAATTTCAAAAACACACCTCACAGTGTTTCTTCAGTTTTGAACTAAGCCCAACCTTCCTTTACTTGAAAAATCAGATCGGCCGGCTTCACCGACATATTTAGGTTTGACCCCCAACCGATTGAGACCATTGTCGTCATGATATTCAATTTTTTTTTTATTTTATAAGTTAGTTAAAAATGTGTTTATTTACTGTGATTATCCAGTTCCCAACAAGTCTTGACATTGATGCAATAAAAGGATATATTTCTTCCTATGGCATACCATCTGAAGCTGCCTGTAGTTCATATCTCAGAGCTGCCAAAGTCCGTCAGGGCTGGAGTTTATTTCCAACCTTCTACCCCTGATTTACCAAAAACGCTCTATGGGTTACTTCAATAAAGTTTGAATTCACTTTGGAAATTTAATATCGAGAATTATCTTGCAGCAATATTGGATACTCGAGCCGGTTGAGGTTAATATGGGTCCACTATTTCTTAAAGTTTACTCAGCGCTATTGTATTACCTCCAAAAGGTCTTGAAGTGTCCTACTCGCATATGCATAGCACTCGATAATGTATCGACGTCGTCTTATTTTATTTTGGCCATCATGTGCACCTAAGAATAATCTAGATTCATAAGAAAAGACGACCTGATGCCATTCCACATTCCGTTGTTGATATTCCCTTCACCACTGCGATCGTTGTTGGTGATGCTCATCCGTCAGATTTCACACAAGATGGGGTCGATAATGCTGCAGTCCAAAAGATCCTATTCAGCGATGAGCCATTTGGACAGTTTCAGGATGGCCAAGTCCTCCTAACCACCCATCAGGATCGAGTTGTCGCAAATCGATCTCTAATAACCATAAGTCTCTGACGTCAATCTTGAATTTCATTTATGCCTCTTCGACGTCCTGTGCCTACTCTTCTCCGGTTTCGTGCATTAGGAAACCACGCTTGAAAACATCTCATAACATTAGTTGGAATTCTGTTCATACGCTTAGGGATTTCTCGAAATGACAACCCTGTTTCCCGTAGAACAATAATTCGATTTGTTTCAAATTCACTCAGCTGGCTATAAATTCCGCGAACACGTACTCTGGGCATTTAACAACAATTAAGCATAGATTTTGGAACTCCTTGAACAGCTGGTTTGTTGTAAAATTAAAAAAATTACAAATAATGACTACAATATTCAAATAACAAATAATATATCCGCAAAAACCTTCAAGATTTTTTCCCCAAATTTTGATTATTCATTTTTCCTCCTTGCTTACTGTACTTAACTAAAAGCTAAATTTAAACCGCTCTTTCTGGGGGTTGCAATTTCTTTGTCAGTTAGTATATATTACTTGGGGATAATATGACTTATTCACTGTTCGCAATTTCCTTGTCGGTGCTTTTTACAATTTTCTTTTCGTTATCATTGCTATCGAATTGAATAAGTGTGATGTGAGTTCTCAACCAAAAAAGAAAAATAATAATAGGAATTGATCTTGGGCAATCGATCCTTTACATTTCTATGGCTTCTCTCCCAACGTATCGATGTCGCCGCAATTAACAATTCAATCGGTCTACGCATTTTTATGTCGCCATCATTTAACGTGTACCGTTTTGAAAAAAGGACGAAAAAAGTTGAACGAGAAACAGGACTACGTCGCCGGGTATCTGGATCTGGTTGTGGGCCGATCGAACTAAGGCCATATATGGTGGTTGTATGATAGGACAGCTGCTTTATGACCAACTTGAACTTTGGTATTCCTTCATGCAGGATCGTCCGATAGTTACGTTCCGGTTGTCGTTTATGTATGGATGAAGAAAGACAACGAAAACTAACGGAGATTTCTGATGAACATTTTACACAAAAGTCACTCAAAGATACCCAAATGATATTTCTTGATTGTAAAAAGAACACTAACACAATATACGCATAAACAATATTCACAGTTAACCAATAATAGCGACTTAATCAGATAAATTCAATGATATAATCCAAAGTAATGAAAATGCGAAAAAAATTACGTTAGGAAAGTAAATTTAGGCCAATAATCACAGTAACATTTGTTTTCACGTCGATTCATGGTTAATGAAATGTTGCGAGCCTCCTCATTGTCATCAATAAGGTACCGTAGATATAACGTTAATATTCAGCTTCAACGAAACGTTGAATTTTTATTGCTGAGATACGAATTGTTTAATTTCATCTTTATAGCAAAATGCCACATATATAAAATGTTTATTTTCAGTGAAAAATTAAAGTTGATGTTACGTAGTGCATTAATCGTAGTTCAGAATACTTCTGAATAGCATTTAGTCGAATTTCAATACGAGGAAACTCCTTAATTTTATAATAGCTGAAGTTTTATCAAATACTGCTTGCAACATTCTTTTAACTTGAACAATTTAGTATAATTTTTTTTTCATTGAATTAACTTTGGAATACAAGAAATAATTACTGCTCTTCATCTACAATTGGAGCTAAATGAGAACACTCTTCCTTATGAAATCATGTCCCAAAGAATTGCAACTTTGGGTCGCTTTTTGGAAACGGACCCTCGTCAGCACAGAGTGGCACCGAAATCTTGAAAGAGGTCCTCAGTCTTAATGAAGAACGAGACGAACCTTTTGAACAAGTCCAAAAAATGCACCATCTTCTTCTCCAAGACCGAACCGGCCTCATTTTCTCTGTATGTATGATTCGAACACTATATTCATCGTGGAGATCAAATATGTGTAGGAAAGGTATATCAGGTGAATCCACAAGTAGCAGAAGTAACTAAATGAGGATGCTACTTGGCAACACGTGTTTCTGCTGATTGGCTTCGTCAGGGAAAGGTTACCTTAGGAATAAGGAGATTGTTAGAAGACAAAATGGATAATAGGAGTACACAAATAGGAGCGAGCGACCAATTTATGTCGTCAACACTAGGACCTCTCATTCGGAGGAAAATCTAACACGTTGACATGGAGGAAGCATAAGCAACATGTATAATTTAACTCTTATCCAGGATTAATAAAATTCAAACATTATACAATGTACACTATACAATGTACAAAAAAATATTAAAATTATGCAACTAAATGCTCAATCTCTCACTAATAAACTAGCCAGCCTGGAAATTCTTCTCAGCGTCTCCAATCCCGATATAGTGAGTATGGCTGAACACTGGTGCTCGTCTGATCAATTGACTTTCTTGGCGCCGCCGGGATATAGGCTGGGAGCCTACTACTGCAGACCAACTCGCCTTCACGGGGGATGTGCTATCTATGTTAGATCTGACCTTCTTATGCAAAACATAAATGTTGTTAAATTCTCGGTTGAACTGCAGTGTGAGATGTGTGCTATTAAAATCAAACTTGGTAAGACCACATATTGTATACTAAGTGTATATCGACCACCTTCTGGTGACTATAGTTTGTTCATGAAAACTATTGAATATGTTGTATCTCATTGTTGCTCAATTTCCAGCTTATTTTTTCTGTGCGGAGATCTAAATGTTGACCTTCTTTCTGTCGATGATCCCCGCAGAAAATCATTGGTTGATCTCTTTGTGGGCTACAACTTGGAGGGTAAATCCATGGAGCCTACAAGGGTTTTCACCAACAAAAATGGGCATACTTCTCATACCAAGGTAGATTATCTCATAACAAACGCAGATATAAACTCTTTCTTTCAGTTCCAGGACTTTCGATCCGCTTATTAGTGACCACAGGGTCATTGTTGTAGAATATTTGCATTCCGAGCCTTCTGTTGTAGTCCATGACAGGAGGCCTGGTAGGATAATGTCCTCAAATAATATGAATAATATTTTTTCCCTTATTTCTGGCGAAAGCTTTGACGTTATTCATTCTTCCCTATCAATCGAGAACAAATTCCAGGAGTTTGTTAACATTTTGAAATCGGCGGTTGAGGTTTCATGCCCCTTGATACCTCTCCGTCCCAACACTGTGCATAAATCCGCTTGGATCAATCCTTCAATACTGAAAGCACGAGATCAGCTCAAAAATATCCATTGGATTTTTCAAAACATGAGAACACATGAAGCCAGAGAGTTTTATAAATCTGCTAGGTCACAGTATGATCAGTTGATTAAGCGCTCCAAACTGGTGTTCAACAAAAACCGTCTATTGAAAACGGCAAATCCGAACAAGATCGTCTGGAAAATGGTGAACAGTGAGTTGGGGCTTAAGGCGGATAGGGGTAAGCGAATTATCCTACATGTGGACGAGAAGTCTGTTTCTAATCCCTAAGATGTGGCAGAAATTTTCGCTGGTTATTTCTCGGTTGCTGGCGAATCCATGCTCGCCGCTCAGTATGACGGTGCTTTTTCCAACTCATGTACCATGCATCGTATGCTGCCTTACAATTTTTTTCTTCTTCCCAGTGACGTCCATTGAGATTTCATGCATCATTAGCAACCTGAAAACTGATGGCAGCGTGGGTCCGGATTTGATTTCTCCGAGAATTTTGAAACTGCTATCTCCTTTGATATCTGAACATGTGGCATTTCTCATCAATGAATCTGTTTCGGCAGGCATCTTTCCATCTATCCTTAAAGAAGCAAGGATTATACCAATTCACAAAAAGGATCATATTCATGATATTGCTAATTACCGCCCAATTTCCATCCTTAGCCAATTGTCTAAGATATGCGAAAAAGTAATCTACGGAAGAGTATACAATTACCTTGAAAAATTTTCAATTCTCTCAAGTTGTCAGCATGGCTTTAGATGTGGAAGATCAACCCAGACCGCTCGCTGTGAGTTTCTAGAGTTCGTGTATTCTTCTGTGGATGAAGGTGCTCACGTGGTGGGGATATTCTTCGATCTTTCTAGAGCGTTTGATACTCTGCAGCATGAATTTATATTGGAAAAGCTGTATCAATTGGGTTTTAGAGGGATTTTTCTAGATTGGGTGAAGAGCTTTCTGAGTCGTCGGAGAATTTACGTCCGGCTCAATGATTCCAATTCCAGCAAATACCAAACCAACCTTGGAGTTCCTCAAGGTTCGGTTCTTGGACCTCTTTTATTTATTCTATTTATGAACGATTTGCCGGACCACATTTTATCCTGCATCCTGATACTCTTCGCGGACGACACCTCGATTGCAATTAGAGCAGGAAGTCTGGAGGAGCTAAAGATAATGTGTGAATCTGTAATCCAATCTTTCAAAGATTGGTGTCATCGTAACAACTTGATTATAAATTTGACCAAACTTACATTCTCAAGTTCCAAAACCGCACAACTCCGTCTAATGAATCTGTACTATTTCACCATTCCGAGGGGTATCTTGAGTCCACCGATTGTGTTAAATTCCTTGGCATTTATGTTGATAACAACCTTAGATGGACCAATCAAATTGATGAAATTTGAAAAAAGTTGAACAAATCCTTTTATGCTATATCGTGACTCAAAAGTGCTCTCCCTGTAGATGCCTTATTGGGTATAAATTACAGTATGGTATACAGCCACCTGAATTATAGTGTAGTTCTGTGGGGATCATCGGTTGGGGTAGGCCGTGTCTTCGTCTGTCAAAAGAAGATTTTAAGGCTCATTTTTGATCTTAAACCTTTAGATTCCTGCCGTCCACTATTTAGCAAATTTAAAATCCTGACATTCCCATGTATTTTCATTTTAAACTGCTTATTGTACATTCATAAAAATATACAATATTTGAAAAAATGTTCAGATTTTCACAATTATGAAACCAGGCATGGAAATGATTTAGGGCTCGTTTATACTGGCTGGTACCTTATGCCCTAAGCCCTTACCTTATTCCGTAGGCCGTAAGAATTTCAGTAGGCGTTTATACTGGCTGTTAACTTAACCTTAAGCAGAACATAGAGTTTATGCATTTTGCTCTATGCTAATTAATAATTTGTCATTTTGAATTTGTGTTTCTACATTTTGATACGTGCTGATCATCTTGTATTATAATTTATGATATTATTTGAAATTACCGCTATTAAAACAGAGATCCTTTCTGTATTCAATACTCTGATATAAATAATTGACCCTCTATAGAATGCGCATGTGTCAAAAAAACTCGCCCAATGTTTCAATTTTTCAACTGAAAAATTATTTTAGGAATCTAGAGAATTTTCACTGATTTTTGTTCATTTCTTCTGTTTGATATTGTTGTTGGTTCATTGTAAATATGTAAGATGGCTAGTCCGTATATAATTGAATGAATAAATAAATAATAGCGACTTAATCAGATAAATTTAATGATATAATCCAAAGTAAGAAAAATGCGAAAAAAATTACGTTAGGAAAGTAAATTTAGGCCAATAATCACAGTAACATTTGTTTCACGTCGATTCATGGTTAATGAAACGTTGCGAGCCTCCTCATTGTCATCAATAAGGTACCGTAGATATAACGTTGATATTCAGCTTCAACAAAACGTTGAATTTTTATTGCTGAGATACGAATTGTTTAATTTCAAGTTTATAGCAAAATGACACATATATAAAATGTTTATTTTCAGTGAAAGGTTGAAGTTGATGTTACGTAGTGGATTAATCGTAGTTCAGAATACTTCTGAATAGCTTTTAGTCGAATTTCAATACGAGGAATCTCCTTAATTTTATAATAGCTCGAGTTTTATCATATACTGCTTGCAACATTCTTGGAACTTAAACAATTTAGTATAATTTTTTTTTCATTGAATTAACTTTGGAATACAAGAAATAATTACTGCTCTTTATCTAAAATTGGAGCTAAATGAAAACACTATTCCTTATGAAATATTGTCCCAAAGAATTTAGACCTCAATTGCAACTTTGGGTCGCTTTTAGGAAACGGACCCTCGTCAGCACAGAGTGGCACCGAAATCTTGAAGGAGGTCCTCAGTCTTAATGAAGATCGAGACGAACCTTTTGAACAAGTCCAAAAAATGCCCCATCTTCTTCTCCAAGACCGAACCGGCCTCATTTTCTCTGTATGTATGATTCGAACACTATATTCATCGTGGAAATCAAATATGTGTAGGTATATCTGGTGAATCCACAAGGAGATGGTTAGAAGACAAAATAGATAATGGGAATACACAAACAGGAGCGAGTTGTAACTAAGAAACTTTATTTAATTATATAGATAAAATAATTTTGGCCGGCTAGCTGGAGAGCAGGTAAAATGATTTGATGCCTCTACCCTAATCAATGAAAGTTCGAAATAGAACAGTCGTCATTCATTCCACTTTTTACAAATATCAATTATTTACAAATGTACAGTCAAAATTGAGTGGAATTGACAAGATGTTCGGTCATGTATGTTTCACAGGTAATCACCATCCCCTTCACTGAAACTTATCTTGTTTATCCTTGTATATTGAGATTCCAGGAAAATTATCTCCTCTGGTGGTTTTTCAGTTGAAGAAACGTTCGGTAATTATGTTCTCTGGTGGTTTTTCAGTTGGAGAAACGTTCGATAATTATCTTCTCTGGTGGTTTTTCAGTTGAAGAAACGTCCGATAATCATCTTCTCTAGTGGTTTTTCAGTCAAAGAAACGTTCTGTACGTCACTGCTGCAAGTTGGCAACAAGCTCTCAACTTCAATGAATTTTGTACTTGATAGGTCGACGACAAAATTCCATAGCCCGACGGGTTTGGCTGTGAAAATCGGGTTTATAAGTTTTGATTTGATAAAAATCTTTTAGTTTCCATCGTTCTCTAAATGCATCATTTTACAAACGAAAATCTTTTAAAAGAAGAAAAAATAACCACGTGTTCAGAAAAGAACCCATTGGCGCAGATAGTTCGACACTAAAAATTCAGAGAACTCTGGACACCGAGAAAACAAAAAAATTAAATAATTGAAATTGAGTAATAAAGTTAAGTACAATATCAAAGTAAATGAAGGTGAGCTGATCCACCAGATATTCTCAAATGGAAAAGTGAAAAAATGGCGGTCCGACCAGAATTATACGACATCTTTTTGTCATCTACACAAAAACTAATTAAATGCATTAAATAAACATGACATTTAGGATCGAATAAACCCTGTCTGATTATAAATGAAAACTTACCGGAAAATCTCTTCCGCCAGGAAAAATTCGCATATAAAATCTACGAAAACACTTCAAACGTGTTATTTCAGCAGCTTCTCGACAGTGAAAAGACAAACTGGATCGAGAACATCGACCATGCGATATCGACCGATTCGGCGCGTTAAGTAGATCATTCCAATGATAAATGAAATGTTCATAGACAGTTTTAAAGCGGATTTCTGCGGTTAATTGAAATTGGTAAATCATGGTGCTACAGAGTGACCAATGTCTTCAAGACTAGGTAGGACCTCTAATTCGGAAAAAAATCTAACACATTGACATGAAGGTAGCATAAGCAAGATGTAAAATGTAACTCTTACCCAGGATTAATTAAAATTCAAACATTATATTCATCGTGGAGATCAAATATATGTAGGAAAGGTATATCGGGTGAATCCACAAGTAGCAGAAGTAAATAAATGAGGATGGTACTTGGCGACACGTGTTTCAGCTGATAGGCTTCTTCAGGGAAACGTTACCTTAGGAATAAGGAGATTGTTAGAAGACAAAATGGATAATAGGAGTACACAAATAGGAGCGAGCGACCAATTCATGTCTTCAACACTAGGACCTCTCATTCGGAGGAAAATCTAACACGTTGACATGAAGGAAGCATAAGCAACATGTATAATGTAACTCTTACCCAGGATTCATAAAATTCAAACACTATATTCATCGTGTAGATCAAATATATGTAGGAAAGGTATATCGGGTGAATCCACATGTAGCAGAAGTGAATAAATGAGGATGGCGACAGGTGTTTCTGCTGATAGGCTACATCAGGGAAAGGTAACCTTAGGAATAATGAGATGGTTAGAAGACAAAATAAATAATAGAATCACTTCTAGGCAAAATGTCGGGTCTATTTCGGCTATGACATAAGAGATTTCTAGTTTTAAGGCTGCAATCGATTCGATTGGCTCCATATAGACTCTGTCCTTAAGAGAGCCCCACAAAAAATACTCGAGTGGTGTTAAATCACACGATCTGGTTAGTCATTTAACAGCTGAATTTCATGAAATTATGCGATTAGAAAATTTAGTTTGCAATCAATTGATCATATCATTGGATGTGTGACAAATGGCACCGTCTTGTTGAAATCACATGTCAGTGATATCCATGTCATCAATTGCCCAAGTGCGGCAATTTCGCTTGTTAACGTACCCTGACTAGTGAAAATGGGATTCGTCTGAAAAAATGATTTTTTCAGAAAAATCAGCAGGTTGTTCCTGAATGGCGATGCGAATGGTCGGTCGTCTTCGATTCCTTCATTAGTTGAATTTTGTATAAGGATTCGGATTTGAAACCTTACAAAATTCAACTATTGAAGGAATCGAAGACGATCGACCATTGGTGAGTAACTAGTGGTGAGTAACTGGAATAACTGAACAACTGGGGATAACCCCAGTTGTTGAGAACGTCGAAAAATTGACAAATTTGGGTCTTCTTGAACACTGTGGATCACGGATGCGATGTTTTCAGTTGAACGGCAATGTCGAACACGCATTGGTGCTGGCACATTTTTTACCGAGCTCGTCGACTAAAATTTAGCGATCAAATTCTTAATGGCGGCCTCAGAAGGTCGATTATGTCGTCCGAAAATATCACGAATTTTAAGGAATGTAATTTTAACAAAACCACCAGTTGCATAGTGGGTTTTAAATATTTTAATAGGATTTTCGAGCTAAATTGAATTCATTGTAACAATTGCCAAAGAGTTTACTACGAATATATCAAAAAACTGACTGTCAATGCTGTCATGTAGTAGATGTGGCAACAATTAAAAAACAAAGTTTTTTCATAAGACCCTTTTGTTTTGAACACTTTCTTGAACATCCATGATGTTTTCAGGCGATCTCCCATAACGTTGTGACTCATGCTTGGGTCTATCAGCCACAGTCCCTCTTTTTTCAAAATCATCTGTTACTCAATAAATAGTGCGTCTTGTTGGCGAGGTTTTTCTGAAAAAATGTCACTCAACTTTCTCATCGTCACGGTAATCGAGAATTGATTTTGATCAAATGTTTTAACGATTAAAACACGTTGCACTACCTACCGAATATCTTACCATAATGAATTTTCTAGTTCTATACTTCACGACTGTGGTTTACCGAAATGGCAGCAAAACAAAGTGATTTGTCTTTCCGACGGACACTCGGTAGAACTCGGAAAAAGTCGTCCGCCTAAAACTAAGAAATAACTTTATTCCAATTACGGCAGTGTTTCCTCCAATTAAAAGACATCCATTCAATTTCAGCATACGCGTATTCATTCTTATTCCACTATCAACAAAACAACAAACGGAATGATGTCATAGGCGGATTAAAGTGACGACCATAAATATTGGGATATTCTAAGATTGCGTCGAGAGTCCAAGGCTTGACCATCTATGGAGACGAAGGGCATCATTGCGATAATAGAGCATACAGGGTTGAACTTCGCATTTCAAAGATCAAGGATATACCGGTATTGTTAATCAGCTCCCGGTATTTGTTGCATATCTTGATGTAATGCCGGAATTCACGGAAACTATAGCTTAATAACACGCATTTATATGAGGTGTAATTAAAATATATCCATTATTTCCGCATTAAAATGAAGACTTTATTTACCATAGTTGGAGGAGGTACATACCAAAGATGCATAAATGTCGTGGCTGCGATAGTTATATCGATGTCAAAACAAACGTTAATTTCCTCAGGAGACGCCACTACAAAGTTATTCACCACCAAGTATTTTTGGAAAAGTATCGATTATGTCAACATTGTCCATGAGACATTTTCATTTCAAAATTGAGCAAAGATTAAAAGAAAGGCTAATTTCAACCCCCAATCATAAAGTAAAAAGCTTGAAATAATCCCTGAAAAGACCAACGATGCCGTTAATCGAATGTATGGAATTTCATTACTAGTCGATTTTCAGAACCTCAAATTCATCGTTATTTCGAAACACAAACTTTCTTTGCTTTAATATCAAAAATATATGTTCCAGTGAGCTTTTGTCTTTTAAAAAACCTTATTCTTTCTACTCCAAATTACTAAAAAGTCGCCTCAAAGCAATAATTATTGACGACCCCAATACAGCCCTTCTTATATCTAATTTAGTACAGTTGTAAACATACAATACATATTGAATATTGCAAAACTCATGACATATTCTTAAGAGTGGCGAAAACCGAAGCACGTTAGTACGAGGAAATGGAAGATAGAACGTGGATATATTTCTAACAGGTAGTCTAGGGACGTGCAAGTTCACAGAGCCTAGTAAGTAGGGGCAATCAATTTTGGAACTCATAAGTTTATTTAGAAAAAGAATTCCCAAATGAGTCCTACGCTCCTCTAAAGAGTTAACATTAAACCTGTTCAATAAATACCCATTTTGTATTCCACGACACGGATAAAAGTCATCTATTTTGAAACACACGTACTTCAGAAATCGCCTCTGTATTTTCTCCAAACTATTAATATGAACCCTACAACCGGGATTCCATATAACACATCCATATTCAAGCTTTGACCTCACGAGCGCCGTAAAAAGAAGGAAAAGGGATCGAGTCTCCAACAAATCTCCGGAATTCCTAAATATAAATCCGAGAGCCCTGAGACCATCGGAAAAGTTGCCCTCACATGGGGTGCAATAATCAACCTCTGATCGAATAAGACACCCAGATCTCTGTATTCAGTCACCCTGTCCAAAACACCTCCCTCAATGTTGTATTGAAAAATGACAACGGACTTACTGCGACAGAAGGACATCACATTGCACTTTTTTATGTTTAATGATAGTCGATTTCTCCGGCACCAATTATTCAGCTTATCGATTTCACCCTGAAGATCCCAGCAATCCTGAATAGACTCAATTTAACGAAACATTTTGCAATCATTTACATACAAAAGCAACAGATAGAGCAGGTGTAAACTCAGATCGTTCATAAACAGCATGAACAACAGAGGACCCAAAATGGAACCCTGTGGAACACCTGACGTTGCGGAGAACTCATATGACCTGAATCCAAAACACTGAACGAACAGTTTTCTATCAGCAAGATATAATTCCAGGAAAGAGGTAATATCCATTTTCAAGCCAAACGAAGACAACTCCATGGTCAAGCATATCAAATGCCTTGGAGAAGTCAGTGTATATAACATCGACCTGAGAAAATTCATCCAAAGCAAAGACAATAACTAAGACAAGGCTTTTTTTCCGAAATGTTTGATGAATTCAGAATAAATTCTCTCTTCATATTCTTCATTTTAGATTGGGATATATCAACTGATTCATAAACACCAACTAAGAAGTGAGCGATCAATCTTGGTTCAATTTTTGATGATAATGGGGCAACAGGATTAGCTTCGCCTAATTTCTTCAATTCATATATCCCATGAACTCCTACTCGAATGAGTGAAATCGTAATTGAATATTCTGACCCGACGATCTTCACTTAAGTTTGTAGCTTCTTTTCATTTCATCATTATGCAAATGATTATCAGATTTCAAATAGAATCGATGGATTTTCTAGGATTTATTTAAGAAATTTTTTTATTTTCAGTAAGAAATCTGGTAGTTTGTGATATTGTGTAGGTTCTGTGTATATATTAGTCTTTTTGGCGCTCTTGTTCACCCGAACAGAGTGCCTATCATTTTGCCCGAATGTCTGTTATTTTGGAATATCGAGCCGAAAAAGGTCTCAATCGATTGGGTTCGACTCCCTGATGAAGAATTCGTGACGAAAGTTGAGTCTGTCCGGCCGGCCGTATCCTCTCTAGCATCCAAAAGGAATCAGCTAGAGTTTTCATATTTTCAGAATAGGTTAATTGTCCAAATATCTCGGTCAAGTTCGTTATTGGGCCAAATCCGTCGGATGGTTCAGTAGTTATGAGCATCTGAAATTTTGTTTCCTCAATAACTACTAGAATATCCATCCGATCAAGTTGATACTTGGAATGTTATTGAGGAAGGCTGAAACGAAACGGCTTGCAAAATTTCGCAGAAATCATCACGCTAGAAAATTTTTAAAAAATTCCCAAAAAAAAAATTTTCAATACCCAATATCTCCTAAGACTTCATTTAGATTTAAATAAAAATCCGTATATATATTGAGGTTACCGATATCTTACTCATCCTCAAATTTCATTGTCGTAGCTTTCTCCCTTCTGAAGATATGATCATTTTTTTCATTTACTCAAGAGAAAAATAGAAATGTCATGAAGTCCGAGCTTTGTCATTGAAAGATTTGCCATCACAGATCGATATTCGTTTGACAACTTGCGGACCTAGATATCAGTGTCAGTTGGCGTAATATCAATCAAAATTTTCATAGAATTCATAGAGGTAGAATTCGATGTCGATGACGTTGTCAAAATTCAGAAAAGCACAGACGTAATATTAATCAAAAATTTTTTATCACAGAGAAAGAATTTGATGGCGTTGTCAAAACTCAGAAAAGCAATGACGTAAGTTTTTAGGAGAAGCATAGAACAAAATTTGGTGAAAATTATGAGTAGTTATTTTCAAATTGAGATAAAGGTTTGTTTATCCATTAGGCTTTCATATTTTCATCACATTGTCCCATAGTACGGAAAAAGACTATTGTTCACCCGATCAGAGAGCTTATAGATTTGTTAAGGTTTGAATATTTACTCGCAAGTAGGTCAACAAGAGCGCCAAAGCAATCTGACCTCACGTCAGTGCTTTCTAAATTTTTTATGTTGTTATTCGTATTGGGTACGTAACAATCACATATATAACGCAAAAAATTTGCTGACTTCTCGTCAGTGCTCTTCGAAATCAATATTCTTTTGTCCTTTATTAGCTAGCAGTATAAATGATAGTCCAATAGGCAATCATAGGGAAAGCACGATTGTTTCTCTTCGGCTCGGCGGGTAACGTGCTGCCTGGAAACTTCTGGTTTTTGCAGCGATGCCACATAAATCTAGGGATTTTATTGAAGCAGCCTGGTTGCCGAGGCATTTCATTTATTCTAGAAATAGATATCTACATGAATAAATGCATTATTAGATACGTAGGCAACGGTAATCGATCTACACAAACGATGGAATGGCATAAAACCAGAAGCGTAAACCGCAAGATGTAGTTTATGGTCGCATAGACCTTATTTCAACCTTTAACGATTCAGCGACCACTTTTTGAAATACTGAGATATAAGATTTTACCGACTGATACTGGTACCTTGTAAAAAGAGCTCGAGGCTCAAAACTAAGGAGCCGAGGTTCGAGAAAAATCTTCAAGCCATTCGATATTTGGATTAAATAAATACCGTTATTCCCAAACTGAGGACAGGGCAGTAGAAAATAGTTTATATACAGGTTGGGTCTTCGACTACAATATCGATATTTTTATATCGAAATGTTTTTGGATTTCTGACTGCATAGACCTATAGGAAACCTTGAGTGGTAACGGCAATTTATTTTAACATAATTATAGGGAAGATGTAGGTAATGGTTATGGTAGAATTTTGAAATATTTCCAGATTTTTCAAAAGCTGAATTTTCACCTTGAAAATGACAGAAGATGTCTGGCGAAACGTTGTTAGCAAGAAGAATAAAATATGGTGGTTATTGTCCAAATAATAATTCCACAATTTTCACAGATTAAGATGATGGTGTATGCGAATATACTGGCAAATATATCTGCTAATCGCCATAAATCCCAAAGAAAAGAAAAAATCAATTCTATCTAGTTTCTTCAATAACGGTTGAAATTTCTCACATAACATCACCCTTATATCTGGCCAAGATAGTAGAAAAGGCCTTGAAAACACGTATCATGAACTTCTTAAAAAATATAATATCATTGACAAAAAACAATACGGATTTATTGAAGATGCTATAAGAGAGAGCTGACGGGAAAGCTGTACGAATGTATGGATAAAGGGATTCCTTCGCTTTGTATATTTGTTGATTTGTGTAAGGCCTTTGACACAGTGTGTCATATTCGATTGCTCCAAAAATTAAAAGTTTACGGCTTTAGAGGCTCGTCATATAAATTGTTGAAAAGCTATTTGTCAAATAGAAAGCAGGTTCTGGGAATAGAGTAACTTACGGAGTTCCACAAGGTACCGTATTGGGTCCTGTTCTGTTTCTCCTTTACATAAATAGGTGCGATTTTCTTTGCTGACGATACCGCATTTCAATACCAGGGAGGAACATGGGAAGAACTGAAAAAAGTTCAAGTGACATTTCCAGAGGTAGTTAATTGGTTCAAATATAATAAAATCACCTTAAACATCGACAAAACCAAATATATGGTGTTCAGCTTCTATGCTCCTGGTCTTCCGGACCTGGGGGATCTTATTTTCAATGATGAAATCTGTATAGCTGAAATTAAGCATATAAAGTACTTGGGAATAACAATTGATTCCCAAATGAGATGGAATATACACATAAAAAATGTTGTGAACGAGCTTAGGGGTCTTCTTTTCAAATTTAGGTTTTTGAGTAAACATCTGCTCTCAAAATTTTTTTTAAGGATTTATTATCAAGCCTTGGTGGAGTCCCAGATCACTTACGGATAGTTGCATGGGGTGGTGCGTATAACAACCACATCAAGGCTTTAGAGATCATCCAAAAGTGGTTACTGAAAATAATACATAAAGAAGGCTGTACTTTTCCTAGCCAGAGGTTATTCGAGGAGTCAGAAGTACCAAATGTAAGGCAGTTGTACGCTTTAAGAATTCTGTTCAACGTTGTTTCAGGGAGGATTCCCATCTCAAAACTAAATCACAATTACACTACTAGAGGAAGACATACTTACCCACCACCTATGTGAAACAAAAGTATAGGACAAAGAAGTTTTAGATATCTTGCACCGAAAATTGTCAATAAAATACCTGATCAGCTAAAAAATATGCCAAATATTAAGAAATTAAAAAAAGATCGAAAGCTTGGATGAACAGTGGATGTAGACAATTAATACACAGACTAATAAATAATGAATGAACTCAAACAAAGGGAAAAAAAAACTTACATAGGTAAATAGGAAAACAACGACGACAAAAAAATACCGGATAACGACAAGAAGTAATACTCGAATGCGACAGGGAAGATGAAAATACTATACCGGCGATGACAGAAAAAATACTTACCTTACTTGGATGTCATGTTTATCTATTTTTTTTTGCGGGGAATATTAATATTTGTTTTTATCTGTGTTGCTTCAACGTTCATTCTCATGGAATATTATCAAGATTATATTTTCAATTTAATCACAAACAGGTTGTAGAATAATTCACCTCTGTGATGTATTCTGTTTATTTTTCGAAAAAAAATTATTATTAATTATCCAACCGTTCTAGGTTTCTCTACGAAATCAAAATTTTTCATCATTTAAAGTCTTTTTATATCTGCGATCCTCTATTCTCAAAATAAAATGGCACACTGTCGAGATTGAAGGATCAATCATCTAAGATTTTTTAATGTTTCACAGTTTGTGAATTCTCTAGTGTTTTTCCAAACGAACCCAAGCATCTTATAAAAATTTTTAACTACTTCATCATTATAATTATTAAAGGTATAAGAGCTATCAAATAACAAACGTAAATCTTTGATTTTCTCGAGTCTACCTGGATAAGGTCCACCTTTTTTTAGAAAATGTTACAAGATAACATTTCGCACTATTAACTGTCAATTTATTTCTCTAAGCCCAGGCCACAACCTTATCCAAATCTGGCCGCAGTTCCTCTGCATCGTTAGGATTTCTAATAATTTTATTTAACTTCACATCATCAGTATAAGGACTCCTCTCAGAGAAAGTCACAATATCATTGATATAAAGAAGGACAAGAAGAGACCCTGTGGTACCCCTGATATGGCTTCGAAGTTTTCAGAATAAAATTGATTCATCCTTAAACACTCAGTTCTCTCACCCAAGTAATAACAACAAAAAAAGAAACCAAATGGGGTGAAAAAGTGTGTTTATGCAATTTATACATACAATATAATATCATGGGGTACTCTATCGAATGCTTTAACTGCATCCAGATATAAATATATATATTCTTTTGAACTTTTGACTTACGATATTTAGTTAGCAAACAGTAAAGCATATAGATCAGGGGTTAGTGATGGGGTGTCATACAATTTGGCGTATCACATAAAAGCCTAGGGAAAAAATCCCAGTAAAAAAAACCCTGGCTCCCCGCCTTAGTGTGAAAGTACAAAAATAAGCTGAAATATATTTTAGGGACTTCTTTCTTCAAGTGTCATCTTCTATTGATGGAAACAGAGACTTCTTCAAGTTGCTCACATCGAATCTGGAAATAAAAAGACAAAAGCAGAAAGAGGAACTGAATATCAAAAATATAAAATTTGAAAGAAATAAAGAAAACACCCTCAAATTCCCCTTTTTGGATTGACTCGATATTGTGAATCAAGGATTTTTTAACATAACAAGCTAAACCGTAAATTTTAATAAGGAGATAATCAATGAATACATAACCTTTTATGGTTCCTCTTTCACGAAGATTTGTTTAAGTATCCGTATGTGTCTCTTGAAGGAGAATAATCTCAGTACCATAGTCCTTCGTTAGTTTAGAAATATAATCACTCTTGTCCTCAGAAATACCCTCTATATTCAAATCTCGTACACAAAATTTGTCGCCAATCTGCAAGGAGGATTCTTCGAATCGGGTCTTGCGGTCCAAGTGATGATTTTTCAGAACTCTTCTGATGTTTGAAGTCTGCTATGAAACCCATTCAAAGGGAAATCATCATCTATAGTTGGGGAAGGATGTGATATAACACTTATTTCATTGAAAATATAGCAGAGGAAAAATTATCGACTGACATTTATTATGCATCCAGATAAAGCGTATCTACTTGAAAATGGTTAGCAAAGGCATTCAAGGAATATTCAACAAACTCGATCAAGTTTGATGATGTAGACCCACCAGTGGTGAAACCATGCTGTTAAACTGGGATTTTGTTCTTCACGTGAAACATAATATTTTATATAAGACCGATTCAAATACTTTCACAATATTTGTAATGATAGAAATAGGCCAGTAATTTACTATATTTTCTTTTTCGCCCTTTTTGATACTAGGCATATAAAGGCTGTTTTAAGACGTTTCAAGAAATTATTATAGTCATTGAATTGCTATTGACTTTCAAACATTTCAACTTTTCTGAGATTCGACGGAAATTAAGAAAACATATTTAAAAAGTTTCTTTTTAGTGGTGGATCAAACGTAAATACTTCTTCTATTTTTATTTCGATAACATAACACTCACTTTGTGTATTTGAACGTGTTATCGAAACCATTTTTAGAAATTCAAATTAATCGTAGCGAGGGTTAAGTAAGTTCAACTACTACTAGGTTACATTTGATTTACCGATTTTCAAAACGAAATTGCAGAATCAATTCTCAATGTCAATCAATATTTACTACCTATGTTATTTGATCAGGTATAATTATTTAATATGCAACACTGAATATTTCTTCTCAGATTCTTATGAATGTTTTATCCAGTGACAATTTAAATTCTGCTCTATGACAGCCAACATAACCTTCTTCTTATGGAGTTGATTGTTGCTTACAAACAAATAGAAAAATAGAATATCGTAATTTCATGCAGCTTTTCCTTGACTAATAGGTAGAAATAAATCACAAAAAATATCTGATAATCTTGAAGGTAATTTGAAGAGAGAACATTTGATCTATAATGCTTTGAAGAAATATTTTTAGTCTCAAAATATACCTTCTGAAATTCATCTTCGAAGAGGAATTCCATTCTTTCGTTGATACAGTCACAAATCAATACTATATTCAATATCAAGAATTTAAATATCATCAGTTTACAGAGAGTGCGGAGCAGATACTTATTGGGTGATTTTATTTCATCTGGTAATAGAATTTTGATATTTCTCTGGGTTATATTATTCTGACTGATATACTTTTCATCAATTCTTTTATTATTAGAAACTTTTCTTGGGATGATTAAGTCTGAATAATGACTATCAGCTGTATGGTTTAAATTGTAGATCATTTTAGAATAAACTGAATAGATTTTTTTATATATCTATCATCTGAATAGTCAATTTCAGAGATCCGCCCTAATCTCCAATAGTAAGAAATGAAAGTACCTACTAAAGCAAAAACAATTCCCGAAAACAATTTCAAGATTTTGGGACAATAAATAACAACATGAAATATGAGTAAATTATGTTGAAAAACACGAAAAGTCTGCAAAAATGTTTTCAAGAGATATCTGAAGAATTTTCGATGGAAAGATGAAAACAAATTGAAATGTGAGTAATGGGGATATTAGAAATATAAACATACAAGCATATTTTCTGTCCTATATAGAATGTTGTCTAGTATTATAGTAATAATTCTGAAGACGAAATATTTTTATCTCGACCGGTAGAACCGCCCCTGTACAGTCTCAAGGTTGGTACTTGAGCTTTTTATTTCTCCATCGCATTGTATACGCCAGAAGCAACTTTTATTTTACGATCACGACTGGCTGTTACAGCTGTTGCTGGAACGGCTCCAGAAGACGACACTTTTTCCTTTGCAAAGTCGATAATTAATTCGTTATTATGAAGGCTGTAATGGATCGATTGCCAATATGGGATGAGTTCGTGACTCCTCGATAACAGCCAAGACATGATGTTCTGGATTTCGAAATAGAACTGAAGGATAATCGGTGCAGAATTTTTTCACAAGTGATATTGTGATGCAACTTGATGAAACCAAAGAAATCAAGGAAGATAATAAGTGTATTTAATGTTTATCTCACCAGAATTTATATTTCAATTTTAAGAACCATTGTATATATTATTTCCTCTAGTGATAGCAGATAATATTTTTGTAGTAGCATATGGATCTGCCATGTACCATTCTTTTCAGATAGGAGCAATATATATATTGAAACGATAATGATGCAAATAAAAACTAATAGGTTGAAACTGCATAAAAAAAACTTTTTCAGGAAAGAAATTCGAAAAACAAATTTTTTATCACTTCTCCTAAACTTTTACAATGGAATGAATCGAGATATTCATGTGTACATATTTATATTTTGAATATATAAATTATTGGAAGTTTCAGAGTAAAGTAGGTCCTTGATTGAGTGAACCATTTATTGTTTCATGTTAATCTTTTGCGGTCTGTCAACCGCTTCATCAGAACGTCTATAATTAAAGGAAGTTTATTATTGAACTTACAATCATTCGGTTCAAATGTGACTTACACAATGTTGGATTGTAATCGAAAGTTGTTGATTAGCCAAACTAGAATTATTTTTGTAGTAGTGTAACAACCTTTGATCACAATCCAACATGGTGTAAGCCACATTTGAACAGAATGATTGTTAATTCTAATCTAAGTTCCTCTAATTTAAGACGTTCTGATGAAGCGGTTGGTAGATAGCGAAAGCCCAACATAAAACAATAAATGGTATATTGAATCAAGGAACTTTTTTGCTCTCGAATTCCCCAAAATTTATATATAATTTTTGGAATACAATTTTTCTGAGCAAGTAGTGTTAACTGAGGTTTGTGGTGGGGTGTCATACCATTTATACATGTATAGGACAAGTCAAATAAGAGAACGTACTAGGTTCTAATACAATCATTTAGGTATTCTCTTGTTCACCCGAACAGAGTGCCTATCATTTTGCCCGAATGTCTGTAATTTTGGAATATCGAGCCGAAAATGGTCTCAATCGATTGGGTTCGACTCCCTGATGAAGAATTCGTGGCGAAAGTTGAGTCTGTCCGGCCGGCCGGCCGTATCCTCTCTAGCATCCAAAACGAATCAGCTAGAGTTTTCATATTTTCAGAATAGGTTAATTGTCCAAATATCTCGGTCAAGTTCGTTATTGGGCCAAATCCGTCGGATGGTTCAGTAGTTATGAGCATCTGAAATTTTGTTTCCTCAATAACTACTAGAATATCCATCTGATCAAATTGATACTTGAAATGTTGTTGAAGGAGACTGCAACAAAGGAGCTTGCAAAATTTCGCAGAAATCGCTAGAAAATTTTTAAAAAATTAAAAAAAAAAATTTCAATCCTGACTATCTCACAAGATATTTTTCGGATTTCAATAAAAATTCGTGAATATATTGAGGTGATCGATATCTTACTTATCCTCAAATTTCATTGTCGTAGCTCTTTTCCATCCAAAGATATGATCATTTTTTCAATTTACTCAAGGGAAAACAGAAATGACATACGTCCCGATGATTTTCTTTGAACGATGGCCATCACAGATCGATATTCGATTGACATATGCCGGACTCATTAATCAGTGTCAGTTGGCGTAATATTAATCAAAATTTTTCATAACGGGAAATCATAGAGATAGAATTCAATCTCGGTGGCTGAAATAATATACGTTGTCAAAATTCAGAAAAGCACTGACTTTTAGGAAAAGGGAATTATAGCTTCGAACAAAACTTGGGGAAAATGATGAGTAGTTATTTTAAATTTGAGATATAGGTTTGTTAATTCTTTAGGCGTTCATATTTGCATCACATTGTCCTATAGTACGGGAAAAGACAATTATTCACGTGATCAGAGTGCTTATAGATTTGTTATGCTTTGAATATTTACTCGCAAGTAGCTCAACAAGTGCGCCAAAGCAATCTGACCTCACGTCAGTGCTTTCTAAATTGTTTCAACAAGATTTTAACATTTTTGTGAAACTCGTTATAATACAAATTTCTCATACTATGTGGCAAATGATTATAGAGCTTTATGGACTGACACATAGGAGACATTTCAAACCAAGCTGTCGTATGCTTAGGTATATATAGTAATCCCTCACTTCTGGTTTTATAGTTATGAAAGTTGGATAGTTTTATCATACTGTGTTCGTATTCCACCTACAAAAGTCTATTCAGCACAGCTCTACAGGACTGGCGAGGAGATATGCTGTAATCATACGCAGAATTCGTTTCTGCAATATAAAAGCCTGTACTATAACATACTATGATAGATATTTTTGTGAGTGTCTGGATAAATAAGATCTTTCACCCTACTTATCGCATAATAGGAACTGTTGAGCTTACTGCACAGTGAATCGATGTGAGTGTACCACTTTCAATTACTGTCCAAGTAAATGCCAAGAAATTTTGCAAGATTTCCTCGTTCATATAGTGAAAAACGACCTCAGAATTATTTTTACATAAGGTGAAGTATATGCACTCAGATTTTCCAATGTTAATCATCAGATTGTTCCTATGCCACCAGTCCACGGACCAACCAACAAAAATGCCACACAACCTCTGAAGCTCTTCAAAAGATGGAGCTGTTTCCACCACTGTAACATCATCAGCAACTAACGTCAACAAATATTTTCTTATCAGCGGAATACCTGAATGAGCCAACCTCAACACACCCCGAAAACCTAGGGAAAAAACTCAAGAGGAAAAAAATTACGACCCCTCGCATAAGTGTTGTGATTTTTACAACAATAATCCAATAATAAATGGTAAAGGAAAACATCATGAGTAGCCCTAAATCCATCCTGACATTTATATATAGGACAATGATTGATAAGGTGAGGTATTGTTTCCTCTGCTTCTCCACATTCACAAAATGCTCTTGGGGCATTGTTGTATCTGAAAAGAATGATATTGGTACGTCAATGGACAATTTAGCACAGTCTAAGAAGATCGAAACCAACAAGCATTAGAAATGAGATCCATATTCATTCCTCTGTTGGACATCCGTTTATTAAACAATTGGCCATAATTCTTTATCGCTTATGTTCATTTTGAAGAACGAATTTTACCATAAGGGTGGACGTGATTTTAAACTGGAAACTTTATCTTTTGGAATGTATGAAACAATTGGAAAAAAATTGGGAAAGGAATAACATTTGTTCGGAGAATTCAGAGTTGGATGAGGCAATGTTAAAAAAAAACTGGTAACCAATAGACCGGTATAGATCTTATGGCTCCAGTAATTATTCTCATCGGTATTTTCCATTGTGTATCGATTTTTTGTGTATGTACACTATAAAACCAAATATAGCAACAATACTCAGCTGCAGAAAAGACTAAGGCTAGAGCCTTGTAATTGAGAGATGAATCTAATTTTTCTCCTTTATACTTAGGATATCAATTATGTTTTTTCATTCCTCATGATTATTCAAATGCAAACAAGATACCTACCTATCTTTCATTAGGGGTGGTTGAGACATAATCGCCATTAAACAAAATAATTCCTCAAAATCTCCAAATCAGGTGAAAGTATGTGCTCTAAGGTATGGAAAAGCAAAAGCAATAACATCAACAAATACAAATTTCTGAGATGATGTATTAGGTTTATCACTGAGATATAGATTCGAAAGTAAAAAAGCTAGAACTTTGAATTTTGGAGAGAAGATCCTCAAAGAAGATGGAATTCACTAATATAAATTTGCCATTCCAAAATTCAACCTCTATTATTTATATTTATGATTTAACGTTGAAATTTCCGTTTCTCGCAGAGTACATGGCGCTGTGTGTTAGTAAGGTACAAAGAGATTATTTTTGAATTATTTAGTACATTTTAAAATCTGAAAGAGTTGTAATATAGTCTGAACAATTCAAACAAAAGGATTCCTGTTGAAATTTTTTTCTAACAAACTAGACCTCTGTTGATCAACTACATTTTTTGGGACATCCTTGATCATTGTAAACCGCAAATTTTTGATATAATTGCCATAAATTTTTCTCGCTGTATTATTAGTCTTTTCGAACTCTTTTACTAGACTATAAGTCTTCTCCGTCTGCGGATGGCAGTAGTTAAGTGTGATTACTGAATATTTTCCAGCTTTCATGGTATTTAACATTTCTGTTTTTTTTTTCAGGTGAGCTAATCTTCTTTTAAAATAGACGAAATTAGTGAGTGAGTACAATTGAAACTTGTTTTATTCCCCTAATTTTTTTTGGACATTCAGTAAACCACTTCATGACTTCGTTCATTGGGGAGGTAAAGGTCTCAGTGCTAGGTATTTACTAACAATCTTCATTTCATTGCAGAGTGTTGTTTATACATAATCAGTTCCAACTGATTTCGCTAAGGTTTGTACTTCAAAAAGTGTAGAACTGGTACATCAAAATTATCCCACCTTGCAGAACTCGTACGTAGGAAAATATTCCTATGGTCAGTAGGATTATTCGATGAAAAGTTGACTGGATAAATGAACCAAACAAACGCGAAACAATCAATCATATCAAGTGCTAAGGAATGCGGAAAATAAATTCAATCTCTATTTCCCTGTTACGCCAAAAAAGGGGGTATTTAGTATGAACATGGCAATCTGGGATCTCGCAAGTTCATATCGATGGCCAGAAGTGTTTGATTGAACATTAACCTGAAGCAAACGTGCTCATTAACCATCAGAAACAGATATGTTAATAACGTTTCAGTCTTTAAATCTTGCGTGTTGAGTAATGTGTAATAGCGTACCAATGGAAGCAGTAGGTGGCTTATTTATGCCTTCGAAAATCATTCGTGATTTATTTATTAACGTTTGGATATTCAGGTGCGGGAGCATAGAGAAAAATCAATTTAAATTCGAGGTTCATAATGGATAACTTGTTTTATATTTGCTTGAAAAGCCCCTCTGGTTGAACACGACATTGAAAATTAAGTGCTCTCTGCCTTGAAATCCGGCCAACATTTATCAAAGTATTTAATGATTGCGGTTAATATTTGGGTGGGGTTTTTGAACGATTGAGTAGTTTTCTTTGAGAAATGTCAATGATAAAAGTAATATACCTGAAGATATGATGGTGAAGGTGATAGTGCTAAAATCACATATAATGAAGATTGTCGACTTCGAAATATGAAATATGATTGTACTTCATCTACAAATTTCAACAGTACATCTCCTGAATTACAGGAGACAGTAAAAGAGTAAATGCAAGTCGAATTTTCTTTGTTATTTGATAAACATTCATTTCTGAAATCCGATGCTTCAATATCTAGCTTACGTCCTCTAGGGTGAAATTGGAATTTGTCAGAATATTTTAATAGGCTATAACTTCCGTAGTATTGGGACTACCTTTCATAAAAAACTTTTTGATGTTTTTTTTTCTGTGTTCTTATTATTTTATCATCACCATCGTTTACAGAATTATTTTTATTTCCTTTGATTCCATAGTAAAAATGTGGAAGCCATAAAACTTCTCCCACAATGCCAAAGGTACAGGATGGTCCAATAGATCGATTTTCCGATTTTAAAGAGAAAATGTGGAAAATTGTTCGGACTTGTCAGTATCTGATTCGAAGGGAAATCACTTTTCGGCATCCAAACTCTCGACACTACGATACGTCATTTTGAAGATCCTTCAATTCAATTCAATTTTATTTTCCTCAAAAAATTACAGGGTGCGTCATAAATTTCAATAATAATCTCTTCTATCTTTAAAATAAACTTGTAAATAAAATACATATTACCCGTATAAGGTCGGTCCTACATTGGAAGCGGAATTTCTCCAGACCAGACAGTCTGGAGGGTCTGACTGGGTCTGGAGGAAACAAAACAAAGAAAACGTACTTTCCTTCTACATTGGAGGCAGTGTGCGATCTGGTCTGGACTGCTCTGAAGAGAATCAAATCGGGTCGGGTTGGCTGGCCAAACTAAATCCGCTTCCAATGTAGGACTGGCCTAAGGCGAATATCAACATCATAATTAAACAAGAAAATTATACACAACACAATATCATATATCTATACAAAATCATCATGACTATTTATTCAAACTGGCCACAAATTCATCCCTGGAGTAAAATGCATTATCCAGTAGTAATGCCTTAATCTGAATTTGGAAAGCTCGGATGCCTAGGGACGAGATTAACTGGGGTAGTTCGTTGTAAATTTTCACACCGTTGAATATATGTGTGTTCCGGGACTTTGTTAACCTGTGTCTGGGAGTCACAAATTTATCCTTGGATCTGGTTAGATAATTGGGGGCATCGGAGTTCTTTGTGAGGTGCTCTTTATTTTTATGGACGTATAGGAGGCACTCGAACATATAACAGCACGGTAGAGTCAGTATTATACAGGGTGTCTACTATAATAGGTGCCAAACTTCAGTAGGTGATAGTACAAGTTATTTGCAACAAAAAATGTGCTATAACACTTTTTCGAAAAGTTGATAGTTATCGAGTTATTCAACACTTCTTGGTTTTTGGAAATTTTTGCTTTCCCCTTTAAAAACAAGAATATATCTGTTATTCTTACAGCTACATCAAATCTGATCATATTATCAGAAAGGGTTGTAAACACGTTATAAAATAGGTACTTACTAATGTTAAAAATGTTATATACCGGGTGTTGTAAAAGGGTAAATGTAAAATTGAAAATAGTGCAAACTTAGTGGTATTTTCTTGTAAGCTGTACCATTGAAAATTGGTTAATAAGTAGTGTTTTTTTTCTAGGGAAAACTAGTACATGTAATAGACTTTTAAACGGTATATCAACTTTTCACTCAACTTTTTGTTTTTCCATCTATATCACTGTTTCAAGTCAGAAAAACTTGAAATTCAGAAACGCAAATTTTATAACAATTCATTTCAAAGCATTGTAGGTTCAAAACAGTCATAAATATTATTAATAGTAACATAAAAACATTAAATAAACTTTGAATGAAACTGAATGAACGTAAAAATCAATGTTATTGCAAAACCGAATTAAAAACAGTTTAAATCGCTGACCCTTTGCTCAATGCAATGCATCTTTTTCGCACACAATCCACAACCTTTCGAAGTTCATTACGTTTTCGACGCATTGTATCACAACATTCCTGAATTTTGTTGATTAGTTCTTCTCGATCATTAATGCGATTTTTATACACTTTTTCTCTCAAAGTATCCCAAACATAAAAGTCTAATGGGGTAAGATCGGGGCTTCTAGGTGGAAATCTCAAGGGATCATATCTTCCAATCCATTTCTCCCCAAAGCATTGATTCATCCAGTCCCTCACAATTCGACTATTATAGGCAGGGCATCCGTCCAGTTGAAAATAAAGTTCATATCTATCCGCTATGGAAAAATCTTCAAGAATGTCAACTACGTTATTATTTAGAAAATTTGTGAATTCATTAGATTTAAGGCAATCGGGAAGTATTACCGGGCCCGAATAGCCGCTTTCTCATGGATCCCAACCAAACATTGACTCTTAATTCATGCTGATAATGAGATATAACAGTCGCATGTTGATTATCCGTTTCCCATATATGGAAATTTCGTAAATTTATTATTCCACTTTTAGTGAATGTTGCCTCATCTGTCCATAATATTTGATCACATCCCCACTCTTCCAACTTATTTAGGTACCACCTATGGAATTCTAATCTGACCTCACCATCCACAGGTAACAAATTCTGAACTTTATTTAAATGATACGGGTGTAAATTATTTTGTTTCAAAACTCTGTGTACTGTGGAATGGTGAAGCTCTAATGTGGCACCACCACTCCAGGTGGGATCTTCTCTGATAGCGCGAAATATTGCTGGTGCTTGCCTCCAGTGCTGAGCATTTCGACCACCTTCTCTATTTCGTAAACCTCGATCCAGTTTCACCAGAGCGCCTAAAATCTTTTACAAATGCCTTTCTGCTAGGTGTTGTTTATTGGGGAAACGTAACGCGTACTACCGCACTGCTGCTCGCAAATTTCCGTTAGCGAACCCGTAAATAAACAGCATATCCCGATATTCAATACTTGAGAAACAGTCATATTCTTTTTTTGTAGATGCGTATAAGTCGAATTAATTTGTTAAAGTAAATGATCTTTTCTTGGATTATCATAAAATTTGCGTTTCTGATTTTTATGTTTTTCTGACTTGAAACCGTAATATTGTTGGAAAAACAAAAGTTGAGTGAAAAGTTGATAAACCGTTTAAAAGTTTATTACATGTACTAGTTTTTCCTAGAAAAAAACAACTACTTATTCACCAATTTTCAATGGTACAGCTAACAAGAGAATACCACTAAGTTTGAACTCTTTTCAATTTTTACATTTACCCTTTTAAAACAGCCGGTATAAAATATTTTTTAACATTATTAACTACCTATTTCATAGCACCTTTACTGCCCTTTGCGATGATATGGTCAGATTTGATGTAGCTGTAAGAATAACAGAGATATTCTTGTTTTTAAAGGGAAAGCAAAAATTTCGAAAAACCAACACAAAGTGTTAAATAACTCGATAACCATCAACTTTTCGAAAAAGTGTTGAGGACATTTTTTGTTGCAAATGACTTGTACTATTACCTACTGAAGTTTGGCACCTATTATAGTAGACACCCTGTATACTTCTGAAAAAAACGGTCTACAGCTAACAGTATGATCGACTCCAGATATCAGCCTTAATGCTCTCTTCTGTTTGAGAAAAACTTTCTGTGCATCATGAGATGAGCCCCAAAGGATTATGCCATAAGTCATTCTCCCATGGAACTGTGCATATTAAGTTAAAATAGTTTCTCTCTCAGAAAGGTTGTTCTTAATTTGTCTCATCGCGTATAATGCAGTCCACAACTTCGTGCAGAGTCCATCTATATGTGCCGTCCAGGTTAGATTTCCGCTGATCTTCAATCCTAATATAGAAGCACTCTCTGTGTTATTTGATTTGGTGGTTACTAATAACTGTTGGGTCTCCTCACAGTTAAGCTTCATGTTGTAGCTTCTAAACCATTCTTCAGCGTCGGCTATAGAATTTCCAGTTTTTTCCTGGAGTGATTTGGGTTTCCTGGCTCTATTCATGAAAGAAGTATCATCTGTAGAAAGTGTCTCCTCATCTACATTTTTTTATTGTATTAAGTCTACATGAGTGTGTGTTTAAAAAAAAACGTATTTATTGTTACAGATAACACCACAAAATTAACACGTGGGCCTTTTATTAAAAACAAATTATGAAAGTATGAAAACATCTCCACTCCTATTGAAATTTGAAAAAAAGTTACAGCTATTACAAACTTAGTTTTATTTTAAAATGTTCTTTGATTTATAACATTGCTAACCATATGCTATTTACGTAAGTCAATAAAAAATATAATACTGCAAATAAGGTTTTAGTCAGAAGAGTGAAGAAAGTCGCACCTAAATAAAAGTACGGATTTCGACACAACACAGCGAGCAAGGAAATTTTACCTGCCCGTTTTAGACGCGTGTGAATTATTATTACTATTTCTGTCCTTAGGTTGGATTGGGTTAGTCGCCGCTGACTTGACCCTACCGACATTCGAGATTTAACTGTCTCTGCTGTTGGAAGTGTCTGTGCCGCGTTGTTCAGTTTTCAAATTTGTATTTTTTTGTTTTTGTTACTTTCATCGACTTTTTGCTACTGCTGTAGTATGGCCATATGCCATCACCATATCAGCATTCTCAGCGTTGGTGAAATTAGGCATATCAACAACCAAAATTGAAACAACAGTAGCAAAAAGTCGATAAAAGTAACAAAAACAAAAAAATACAAATTTAAAAAACTGAACAACGTGGCACAAACACTTCCAACAGCAGATACAGTTAAATCTCGAATGACGGTAGGGTCAAGTCAGCGGCGACTATCCCAATCCAACCTAAGGACAGAAATAGTAATAATAATTCACACGCGTCTAAAACGCGCAGGTAAAATTTCTTTGCTCGCTGTGTTGTGTCGAAATCCGTACTTTCATTTAGGCGCGACTTTCTTCACTCTTCTGATTATTATCTATCTATCTAACCTTATTTGCATGATTATTTTTTTTATTGACTTACGTAAATAGCATATGGTAAGCAACATTATAAACCAAAGAACATTTTAAATTAAAACTAAGTTTGTAATAGCTGTAACTTTTTTTTAAATTTCAATGGGAGTGGAGATGTTTTCATACTTTCATAATTTTTTTTTTAATGAAAGGCCCACGTGTTAATTTTGTGGTGTTATCTGTAACAATAAATACGTTTTTTTTTTCCAAACACACACTTATGTAAACTTAATACAATAAAAAAATGCATGTAAAAGCACACGCAAAAAAAGCTATGGGGCTTCGAAGCGTACATTTTGGGTAATTTAGAAAAACCTAATAAAAAAATCATATCTCCGTAACCGTAATACTAAGGACCCAGGTTCCAAGACTGAAAAGGTAGCAAATGACCCTACCAACGCCCTAAAAAAATTTGACGGTCCATGTGCCGAACACCCTGTATATGATTTTAGTAAATCCAGTGCTTTGCCTCTTATGCCAACATATTCGAGTTTGAGCAAGAGCTTCTTATGATCGACGCAATCAAAAGCCTTGCTCAAGTCCAGGCAGGAAATGATCACCTCCTCTGAATCGTCTAATGCTTCTATTATGAACGCCATCATCTCGATCAGCGCAGTGATAGTAGATCTCCCTTTTCTGAAGCCATGTTGTTCTCTCTTATCATAGCCAGTAGCTTAACAGATCTACAACAACTAGTAGAAAGGGTTAAAGAACACTCAGAATGATACGGCCTAAATCTAAATATATCAAAAACAAAATATATGCTCGTAACCAAAAGAATAGGCATACAGGGATATCTCACTGTCAATGGGGAGAGAGTGGAGCAGGTCCACACAGTTAGCTATTTGGGAACGACTGTGTATTATTCGTGGGACTACAAGGGAGAGGTATTGTGCCGAATTGAGAAAGCCAGAGCGACATTTTTAAGAATGTGAAAGATGTTTATTGCCAGAGAACTAACACTTAATCTTAAGATCAGAATGCTCAGGTGTTATGTTTTCTCTGTTTTGTGGAGTCGTGGACTGTCAATGAGACAATTATTAATAAACTGAACGCCTTTGAGTTGTGGTGCTATAGACGTATTCTCAAAGTCTCATCGACGCAGCATGTTACTAACGAGGAGATCATAAATAGAATGGGCAAGAAGAGGGAAATTGTTCAAACACTGAAGGAAAGGAAGCTTCAATTTCTTGGCCACATAATGCGACATGACAAATATCGGCTACTACAATTAATTCTTCAGGGAAAACTTGAGGCAAAAAGAGGCCCTGGAAGAAGACGTCACTCGTGGATGAAGAACTTGCGCGATTGGTTCGGATTGACTACAACTCAGCTGTTTCGAGCAGCAGTTAACAAAGTGAGAATTGCCATGATGTAAGCCAATGTCCGGAACGGATAGGGCACCCCTAAGAAGAAGAAGTTGTTCTCTACTTTGTTAAAATCTTACCCAATGGTTTCAACTTCTTTATGAAGAATCCGCGGTCAAACTCAATCATATCGGGCCGGTACCATGTGTAATCTGTGTCTTCCGATAGAGATGATCTGTATATTTTATATTTTCAGAATAGGTTCTTTAGTGTCCAAATATCTCGTTCGAACTCGTTATTTGGCCAAATAGGTTGAGTGAGCTTTATTTAAAAAAATTTAAGATACTAATTTGAAATCGTTTACTACCTGTTACCTGCCGAGTTAATCACGACCCAGTCACTATAGCTGCTGGTGGTTCTTTATTTATAGGGGACGTACATAGGGAAACTTTAAGGTTTGACCGTCGTGGGTTGTTACTTGGTAGATTCAATCAGAACTATTTTTCTGTGCACTTATTTCAACTGGAACAGTTCCTTTCGTTCGGTTGAAATGTCTATAATTCTCGAATATCCAGCTGGAGATGATCTCAGTCGATTGGGTTCGACTTCTTGATGAAGAATTCGTGGATTAACTTGAGTATATCCAGCTGACCGTATACTCTCTGTAGTTCGATAGAGATGAGCTAGAATTTTCATATTTTCAGTATAAATTGATTATTCAAATAGGTCGATCAGGTTAGTTCATTGGTTCCATCCAATGGTTGAGAAGTTATGAGCGTTTGGTATTTATTTTCCTTAATAACTGCTAGAATATCAGGTTCGTTCGTTGGTTGCATCCAATAGTTCAGGAGTTATGAGCATTAGGTATTTAATTTCTTCGTTATCTGCTAAAATATCCATCCGATTTATTTGTGTATTGGAAGATGATGTACTAATAGATTTGTTGAATTTTGTGAACATCGTCAAGCTAGAAAAATTCGAAGAAATTTCGAAAACATTTCTTGACAATATCAATAAAATATTCGTGGCATCTCAACAAGAATTCGTGAGTTCATGGAGGTTATTAATATCTTGCATATACTTGAAATTTTATCTTCGTTGAGTAAACCCATGATAAGAACGTAAAGTTAGTTTCTCTGGTTAACCTTTCAGTTTCATTGTCTTGTAATTAGGTGATAACATTAATTATTTCTAGAATTCTTTCAATTAACTAATTCATCAATTAGTGGATTACTATGATCTCTGCATCTTTCTTCAAAGTTATTGTTCTGTTTGTCCATGTATTATTCAATTATACTTGGTGTCTCAGTGTCTTTGTGAATGAGCTCGTTGATGTGGTACTAAGGGGCGTTTTAATTCATTCTCAAGCTAATGTTTTGTTCACACAGATCCAATTTTCAATTATACCATTATAAGAGTGTATATTGCTAGATGTGATTTTAAAAGTTCGATGAATTACTCGTGAGTAGTTCAATAAAAGCGCCAAAAGCACCTGATCTCACGTCAATTCTTCCCAAATTCTCTATTAGGTTATTAAATGCTCGAAATGGGCACTACTCCCTTCTATGCAGTAATGGATGACCTAATGGAAACTTTCATGTTCATTATTCTTTGTGAAAGCCTTGGCTTATTTAATATCAACATAAGTTTGAACCAATGAACTCGTTGCTATAATTGCTAAATTAAAATGAAAAAAAAATCACATGACATTTTAGTGGACCGTATAATGCGAGAAAAAATAATTTAGTGACAAATGTACTCACTTGTATTATCTAGAGCTATTTCTTGTAGGTTTCTGGTACCTACTGATACACTCTTTCTTGGGTGAGATGAAAAAGTTTGAAAGGAATGTAAGGATGAAAGATGTTGAGATATATACCGAAGCCAATAATGGAGAATAGATCTTTTGTCTCCAGAACCTTCCTTGTTAATTCAAAAATATGCGTTGTGACACCACATTATAGAAATACACGAAACTGATGAACTATTTTAATGATAGTCCTATGCGGAATATTCTAATTATGCGGAACTTGACGATATAAATTTAACAATCCGATGAATGATTTTAACTACTACAAGTGTAAATCCAAAAATAGGAAAAAAGTATAAACATTAATATAAACATAAATATAAGACGTTGAAGTTAAACTTTAAAATCGAGGCCATTAATCCAGTCCAGCACAGAGTCAGTGGCCTCATAGAAGTCGCTCATTTCTCTTCCGTATGCAGTAAGGGGGCACTCCATTGCAATATGGTGGACAGTCTGGCGAGGCTCTCCGCAGTCACAAGTTAGATTTTGAAGTAACACGAAATAACGCAAAAAATCCAAAGGAACTCAAAAAACCCCGAAGGAGCACAAAAACCGAAAGCGCGCAAAAAACTCAAAGGAAAGCTAAAAATAGCGAAGGAGCACAAAAAACCCGAAAGCACGCAAAGAATCCCGAAAGAACTTGTAAATTGTACACCCTGTATATCAATCGATCGCAAATTCATTGAAAATTGCACACCCTGTATGACATTTTATTGAAACTTTGGTGAAAGCAGCACTAGGAATGCGCAACTCATATGTGACATCCTGTATATGAATTGAAAATATTTTATCGAATTAAGAAGCCGTAAGCAGAAACAGCCGAAATAACTCGATCGAAGGTATCTGTTAGATATAGGCAACCCATAAAGAAACCCTGTATATAATTGATTTGCAGTGGGTGCTTTTTCCACCAAAAAAAACCAATAGAATATCGTTTGAAGTCGAACGATTCGCGCTTGGTGAATTTCACAGAGGTAAAATAAAAATTATTCGATGAAGGTCTAAAGGTGTAACCGTAAACAGAGTGCCTCGCCGATTACTTCGAATTTCGTTTCATCCGTTCACGCATAAACTAAGGGGGTCCGATAGACGTCTAGAATATGACATAAGAATCTACATAAGATTAGAATATCAACGACAATTGTCATTTCAGAGTAGGAATCGACAGGGGTGAAATGAATTGGCTAGGGATTGCAAAACTGGTTCTATGCTGGGTAAATTTTTCAATTTCCTTAATACATATAGTAGACTGTCAAACTATAAGAGAATACCACACCAGGGCTCTTACGAATCCTATGAATTGAAGAAATTTCAAAATATTATACGAGATATGGGTTAATATTGTAATTGCAATGATCTGACAAAGTTCTGTGAACGTCGGACGTGACAGATAATCTGAAAATTTGTGTTCGAGTCGAAGTAAGCTATTTTCAGCAATTAATTTAAAATATTTTTACTAGCGATTGGAAGATACGAATAGCCCTATACAAACGTCCGATTCTCGGGGAAGACACATATGAAAACGGGTTTTCCTGATCGCGTCAGTGGAAAAAGCCTTTTTCAATTTTACCGGACCATCTTTCGCGAAAAACCGGGAAATCGGTGTTTTGGATAAATTTTTTTGAAAATGTTAGCGTGGCCGTAAGGGCTTGTGAAATGCATCTAATGAAAGGTCGTCTTAAGAACTTTACGGTGCTCGCTTCGCTCGCAAGATCGCCTTCCCCTTTCTACCTCCAATTATCGCATTTCTAATCCCCTCGCCAACCGAAAGTTTTTTGATCTCCTTCGGTGGTTACCTGTATGGAACCATCGATTACCACAGAAATATTCCTTATTGATTATAATATATTTGGATTTGGATTAGTTACGAAAAATGCGAGTTCGTTCATTCAAGAATTTCATTAACTGACTCAATAAACTGATAATAAAATGCGACTTATGCTGGAAATCGCATATATTCAACATTTATTTTCTCTTTATGCAATTTTTAATTTAAAAAAAAATCATCGGTGAGGCGCCAACACTCCAGATTTCTGGCCTAATTTGATGAAATTTATTAATGACCTGATTTCACTAATAAACCATGACCAAGACTTGGTAGCGGGAATAATAAATGTGAGTTTACCAAATTGAAAAATTTTGTGGATCCAGATCAGATGATCTTCATGGAAAATCAATATGTACCCTCCTTCCACTGCAAGCGTAAGCAACATTGCCTCTCGCTCGGATTTCTCTGATGTTTCATTATGGACAGATATTTTGGAGCAAAATTTTAGGATCAGATAGTTTTCCCATCACCTCTCATCGCTATAAAAATTAAGTGAAAGCTGCTGTAATTGAAAAAAAAACAGCAAAGACTTGTTAGTTCCGGTATGCACATTTTTTTTCAGATACCTACATCCCAATAACCCAGAACCTTTGATTTAACTCAAGTTATTAGATATTGCTGGAATTGTGATCAAATGTGCTACTTTTGCCTAATTATTCTATGATATACTGGGTACTATTGATATAAGAAAGTATTTGCCAGTTTCCGGTATAACTTAATGTCAGAAAACATTTCAAGGAGAAAGATCATTGTCTTAAACTTTTGACAACTGGACTGATTTTCAAAGTTCGGATGAAGAAAAACATATGAAACTTCATTCTTAGTTTTTTCTGCCATAAATTAGGAAAGTATAATTCTTGACGAATTAAAGCTCAGTAGTCAAATTAGGGGTAAGCATTTTTTCAAAATTATTATTCAATACAGATACTTTAAACTGAATGCTGATTAGGTATCTAACGAACAAGAGCACAGGAGATACTGTGTCAGTGCTTTTCACATTTTTTATTTATAATACCAGCTCTCAACTCACGAATATATCAAGTTTAGTGGAAAGTACTGCAGAATTTCAAATTGACTCAACCACAACAACTTTTTACGATTATCTGAAGGTACTCAATGCGAGAATAATAAATTAGGTTTGACATGTTTTATCGATTTCGATTTATGTGTCTGGGTCTTACAAATTTGCATTTACTGACTGACAGGTTTTGTATTTTTCCTTGAACACCTGTGATGCTTTTGTTATGAATACAAAAAGAAATTGGTTTTATATGAGCTGAGGATACATTTTAAACCTCTATAGAAGGTTGAAAAAAAACACACCTTCATGAAAGTTGCAGCTAACATTTCATCATTGGACGCTGATGTAGAATTTGAATTCAATTCTTTGATATGCTACGTATATGCTTTGATATGCTTGTATCCTACATATCCAACGTTTTTTTGGCCTCGATGGAATAGCTATTAACAGGTTAAATTTTTGACTACTTCTTTATCGTTAATTCCACACAGAAATTTAGCCTCGTTCAAATGCTACAACTTACCACTTACTTTAACTTAAACTTACCCTAATTTGAAATGAATAAAAAGATTCTCGTAAGCAAGTGAGTGATATGGCAATTGAATCATAATAAATCTTAGGTTCACTCACTTTGTCATTGATGATTTCAACGAAATGTAACTCAATTATTTAACTCATTCTATTCATTCTGGAGCTATAACGAATTATTCATCCTAATAGGATAATTGAAATTTCACGTAATTCTAAAGCAGCGGATTTCCAATATCAAAAATTATTATATCGACGTGTTTGTAGTTGAAGTCCTCCGAAACGGTTTAACCGATTCTCATGAAAATTTAGTTGAATATAGGGTAGGTCTAGGAATAAGACATTTATTTTTTGTCCCTCTGAATGTTAAGGGTAGTCTATCCTTAGTTATTTTTTTATTGCGAGCCTGTTCTAGTTGAACAACGTGCTATGTTTTTCCAAATGTCTGTAATCTTCGAATATCGGTCCGAAAATCAATCGAATGGGTTTGACTTCTTGATGATGAATACAGGGGTTAGTCTTGAAAAATAAGGAATCCAGAGATATATATGGATTCTCAGTAAGATTGCTATAAGAGATAATCGACTGTCTTGATGGACCGATCTCAAAACTGGTGAACAATTGTTTTGAGCAGGGGTATTTTCCGGACGAATTGAAGATAACTAGAGTCATTCCAGTACACAAAAAGGGCGAGAAAAATTCCTATGGTAATTATAGACCGATTTCGATTCTTCCAGCGGTTTCGAAAGTTTTTGAATCTCTTGTAAAAGTAAGATTGGTCTCGTACCTGGAGAGGTTTTCAGTCATCAGTAGAGAACAACATGGCTTCAGAAAAGGGAGATATACTATCACTGCGCTGATCGAGATGATGGAGTTCATTATAGAGGCATTAGACGATTCAGAGGAGGTGGTCATTTCCTGTCTGGACTTGAGCAAGGCTTTTGATAGCGTCGATCATAAAAAGCTCTTGCTCAAACTCGAATATGTTGGCATAAGAGGCAAAGCACTGGATTTACTAAAATCATATTTAGTGAACCGGCAGCAGGTGGTTGATTTCGAGGTAGAACATCCACCAAAAGGGAGGTTACCTCGGGAGTTCCGCAGGGGTCAGTACTCGGGCCGATTTTATTTTTAATATATATTGATGATATGCTGTCAAATGTCACCGCAGATGAGGAGACACTTTTTGCAGATGATACTTCTCTCATGAATAGAGCCAGGAATCTCAAATCACTCCAGGAAAAAACTGTAAAATCTCTAGCCGACGCTGAAGAATGGTTTAGAAGCAACAACATGAAGCTTAACTGTGAGAAGACCCAACAGTTATTAGTGACCACCAAATCAAATAACACAGAGAGTGCTTCTATATTAGGATTGAAGTACAGCGGAAATCTAACCTGGACAGCACATATAGATGGACTCTGCACGAAGTTGTGGACTGCATTATACGCGATGAGACAAATTAAGAACCACCATTCTGATAGAGAAACTATTGTAACTTACTATGATGCACAGTTCCATGGGAGAATGACATATGGCATAATCCTCTGGGGCTCATCTCATGATGCACATAGAGTTTTTCTCAAACAGAAGAGAGCATTAAGGCTGATATCTGGAGTCGATCATACTGTTAGCTGTAGACCGTTTTTTAAGAGGTATAGAATACTCACTCTACCGTGCTGTTATATGTTCGAGTGCCTCCTATACGTCCATAAAAATAAGGAGCACCTCACAAAAAACTCCGATGTCCATAATTATCTAACCAGATCCAAGGATAAATTTGTGATTCCCAGACACAGGTTAACAAAGTCCCGGAACACACATACTACTGTGTACAAATATGACCCGGAATTTTCAATTTAAATTTTGTGGGGTTTCCGATAGGGACAAATCTTTTTATTTTCAAGTTGGTAGGACTGTCGCTCACATTTGTGTCAAATTTCACGCCAATATTTTTATTAGTTTAACAGTGACGCTCGTTTTTGTAAACATCTAAAAGTGAATTCTTTGATTTTGAAAATGTCCGAAAATATTCAACAAAGAAGTTCGATCAAATTTTGTGTTCGGAATGAAATATCTGTAGCCGAAACGCTCAGAATGTTGGAAAAGGCCTTCGGTGAACAGGCCATGTCTAAAACACAAGTGTATGAATGGCATAAAATGTTGAAAGACGGTCGTGAAGGCGTTGAAGACGAGCCACATCAAAGGCGACCAAAAACATCAACTGATGAACATCACGTCGCGTAAATCAAAGAAATGGTGCTGGGAAATCGTCGATTGACTACTAGAGAGATTGCTGATGCTGTTGGAATATCAAATGGGTCAGTCAACACCATTTTGAGAAAAGTTTTGGGCCTCAGAAAAGTCAAATCACGATTGGTGCCAGAAATGCTAAATTTCATGGAAAAACAGCGTCGCATTGATGTGTGTGAAACAATGCTTTCCGACTATCAAGACAAGATGAAACGCATCATAGCTGGAGATGAGACTTGGATCTATGCATACGATCCAGAAACAACCGACCAATCCAGCGAATATCGTGCCAAAGGTGAGCCGAGACGCAAAAAATCGCGTCAAAGTCGCTCGAAAATTAAGGTCATGTTGACGGTTTTCTTCGATTATCGTGGTGTTGTGCATTTCAAATTCCTTCCAACCGGTCAAACTGTCAACAAGGAATATTATTTGAGTGTTATGAGACGTTTGCGTGAAGCGGTGCGTCTCAAAAGACCGGAATTATGGAAAAACAACGACTGATTTTTGCACCACGATAACGCGCCATCTCACACTGCGCTCGTTCTTCGTGCCCATTTCGCCCAAAATTCCACTAATATCGTTCCGCAACCACCTTATTCGCCTGACTTAGCACCATGTGACTTCTGGCTATTCGATAAGCTCAAAAAACCGCTCCGGGGACACCGCTTTGACACAGTAGAAGAGATTGAAGCCGAATCGAAGAAAGGACTGAAGGCCATACCGAAAGAAGACTTTTCGCTTTGATAATTGGAAAAACCGCTGGCATAAGTGCATTGCATCTAAGGGGGATTACTTTGAAGGCGATGAATTTGATTTTGAAAAATAAATAAAGATTTTATAAAATATAACAAAATTCCGGTTCATATTTGTACACAGTAGTATATTCAACGGTGTGAAAATTTACAACGAACTACCCCTGTCAATCGCGTCCCTGGGCATCCGAGCTTTCCAAATTCAGATCAAGGCATTACTACTGAATAATGTTTTTTACTCCATGGATGAATTTGTAGCCAGTTTGAACAAATAGTCGTGATGATTTTGTATATATGTATGATATTGTGTTGTGTATAAATTTCTTGTTTAATTATGATGTTGATAAATACTTTATACGGGTAATATGTATTTTATTGTATTCCATTTACAAGTTTACTTTAAAGATAGAAGAGATCATTATCGAAATTTGTGACGCACCCTGTAATTTTTGAGGGAAATAAAATTGAATTGAATTGAATTGAATTGAGGTCTGTCCGTCCGATCAGTCGTATACTCTCCTTTATCTTTCGAAGGACACGAGCTAGAGTTTTCATATTTTCAGAACAGGTTAATAGTGCAAATATCCGAATACCACTTGGCTTAACTGCCTTGTGGTATAAATTTTTTCGCTTGACTTATCTTCAACATAATACACTGGTACCATTAATATCTTTGTTCAATAGTATTTGATGTGCAGGGTTCAATTTCAATAACAATGTAATTCAATTTGGCAACGTTTCGGCAATGCCCTTTCCATGCCTTCGGAAATAAGCTATGCCAAATTTATTTCGGAAGGCTTGAAAAATGGCACTGCCATTATTATTAAGATCAAACCCTTCACATCAATGACTTTTGTACAGTTACTAGTTATACAGGGTGAATACTTATATTAAATCAGTTGATATCTTTTGTCAACTATCAATATTTACTACCTATGACTCTCAAAAATTGGAATGATAGAAATCGATTAATCATCGTGCAAAATATTTCACCTATGCACTTCTCGTAACCTCCATGAGCTAACATTCATCTACAGTTACGACCTTGCACTTAATGTCAGTAGGTACTTTTCTAAATATTTTGATTCAAATTTCATTTCATTATAACCTTCAGTTTACTGTAAGGTGAAATGAGAACTAAATTTTAGTGACGGCTAGTCATTGTAGACATGGTAGACCGGTTCGACCCAAAAAATAATGGGGAATCTGATGCATATTTTAAATATTTCATTCACTGAAACTTATTCTTCATCAATTTCGTTCATCAAATTTCAGAAAATTTCCTCTTTAAATCTCATATGCCCGCTTGCCATTTACAATGTAAAATTACTGTTTATTTCGGTAAACATGAAATTTCGATTTATTCGTATTCGAAGGTTTACCGAAATAAACAGTAATTTTACGTTGTAAATGGCAAGTGGGCATATGAGATTTAATGAGGAAATTTTCTGAAATTTGATGAACGAAATTGATGAAGCATAAGTTTCAGTGAATGAAATATTTAAATTTTGCATCAGATTCCCCATTATTTTTTGGGTCGACCCGGTCTACCATGCCTACAATGACGAGCCGTCACTAAAATTTAGTTCTCATTTCACCTTACAGTAAACTGAAGAAACACGAATAAACAGAAAGAAACGTGAAAAAACACGAAGGAACGCGAAAAAACGCGAAAAAACACGAAAGAACGCGAGAAAACATGAAAGGAGCCGAAGAAACACGAAAGAAGGCGAAGGAACACAAAAGAACGCAAAGAAATACGAAAGATCGTAAAAGTCTCAAAGGAACCCGAAAAAACCCCGTTGAAAAAAAAAAACATGAAAGAACTGGAAGAAACACGAAGATACACGAAAAAACACGAAAGAATCCGAAGAAACACGAAAGAACGCGAAAAACACAAAAAAACGTGAAGAAACGCGAAAGAACATGAAAGGTCCAGAAGAAATACGAAAGATCGCAAAAATCCCAGAGGAGCCCGAAAAAAACTGAAGGAACTCAAAAAACCCATTGAAAGAGAAAAAACATGAAAGAACTGGAAGAAACACGAAAGAACCCGATGAAATACGAAAGAACGCAAAAAATCCAAAGGAAACCAAGAACCCCGAAGGAGCACAAAAACCGAAAGCATGCAAATAATCTCGAAAGAAAGCTAAAAACCCCGAAGGAGCACAAAAAAACCGAAATCGCGCAAAAAATCCCGAAAGAACAGCTTAGAAGGTAGCTGTTAGATATAGGCAACGCATATGAGACACCCTGTATATAATTGATTCGCAGTGGGTGCTTTCTCCACTAAAAAAAAAACCGAAAGAATATCGGTTCAACTCCAACGATTCGCGCTTGGTGAATTTCACAAAGGTAAAATAAAAATTATTCGATAAAGGTCTAAAGGTGTAACCATGAACAGAGTGCCTCGCCGATTACTTCGAATTTCGTTCCATTTGTTCACGTATAAACTAAGTCCGATTTACGTCTAGAATATGACATAAGAATCTACATTAGATTGGAATATCAACGACAATTGTCATTTCAGAGTAGGAATCGACAGGGGTGGAATGAATTGGCTAGGGATTGCAAAACTGGTTCTATGCTGGGTAAATTTTGAATTTCATAAATACATATGAACGTAGACTTATTAAACTATAAGAGAATACCTCACCAGGGCTCTTACGAATCCTATTTATTGAAGAAATTCCAAAATATTATACGAGATATGGGTTAATATTGTAATTGGAATGATCTGACAAAGTTCTTTGAACGTCGGACGTGACTGATGATCTGGAAATTTGTGTTTGAGCCGAAGTAAGCTATTTTCAGCAATTAATTTGAAATATTTTTACTTTATTGATTGGAATCGATTGGAAGATATGAATAGTCCTATCCAAACGTCCGATTCTCGTGGAAGACACATATGAAAACGGCTTTTCCTGATCGTGTCAGTAGAAAAAGCCTTTTTCAATTTTATCGGACCATCTTTCGCGAAAAACCGGGAAATCGGTGTTTTGGGTGAATTTTTTTGAAAATGTTAGCGTGGCCGTAAAGGCGTGTGAAATGCACCTAACGAAAGGCCGTCTTAAGAACTTTGTGGTGCTCGCAAGATCGCCTTCCCCTTTCTACCTCGAAGTATTTCATTTCTAAACCCCTCGCCAACCCAAAGTTTTTTGATCTCTTTCGGTAGTTACCTATATCGAACCATCGATTACCACAGAAATATTCCTTATTGTTTTTAATATATTGAGAATATATTTTTAGGTTATAATGTCAGATACATCAAAAGTTGTCTATGTTCTGCATTGTCAACTACAGAAAATTTATATGGAAACCTCTTAATACTTCAAATGTCTACTTATATGCGACGTTGCCATTGTTTCTTGGTGTGTCCTCGGTATACTTCGAAAACCAAATCCCGAGCGTGAATACGACGAAACGAAAACGCTAAAGACGGTTACAGAATACCGATTTTGCTTTGACTCGCTTCGTTTCGCTTCGATTTCGTTTTCGCCTGCTATGATAACGACAGTTATAGAATCCCACCACTGGTCGACTCAGAAACAAAGGGTACGAACCGTCACTGACTAAAACAAAACGCAATCTCATGAATGTCATCTGTAAATAGTGCTAGGTCTAATAGTAAACATCGTAAGTTTTTCCAAACGAACATATTCAATATAGATTAATGACCTTCATTTATGTTCAATCTTTCAGACATTTTTCGTAGAAAGATAAGTGTTAGAATATTGAGTAGGTGTTTACATTTTTCTAAGTCTACCCATAGCATAAAAGGTAAAAAGTCGTAATGTCCCATAAGAGACGAGCGTGAATCAGGCTTTGCTACAAGGACTCCATAAACCATTCCAGCGCCTTCAGCGTCTTTTATTGTTGGATTAGGACATTGGTAGATAATGTATGTGGCTAGCCTAGCTGAGTAATATAATACTTTCATTTTCTGATATACATCTTCCCGTCTGTAAAAATTCTAAAGGTGTTCTTGCGGTTTATTGGTTATTATTTGTGTATCTACAGGATGAGTTTTGGTTTAGAGCAGATTTATCTTTCTGTATTACTGAATATATACAGAGTGATTCATGATGATGGTCTATTAGACGTCTATGAAATGATGACCACAATTTTTGAGTTGGTAATGTGAATGCTGGGTTTTGAAACGATATTACTATATAACTAGAATTGTTTTTCAAGTTTTCAAATTGAGGTTATACCGGGAACTGAGAAGGTACTTTTCTCTTATTTCAGATCCCATATCCTTTATAAAAACCCAATCATGAATTAATGGAATTGATATCAAAAATTGAAAAAAGCACTGGCGTGTGGTCGGGAGTTTTTGTGCTCTTGTTTTGAACCGGTCGGCAGAACATTCTCAAGTTTGATTACAGATTTATCATCAAAAAGTCCAACATAATCGATCGAGATTATTTTTGGCTCGATATTCGATTCGAAAAAAACAGACAACTGCTATACTAGTTTCTTGAACTAGAACAAGCTCGTAAGAAAACTCCTATGTTTTCTCGTTTGTTTAGTCTACTCAAAGAAATTTTCGGAATATTCGATGATTCGAATCTTTCCAAAAATGTTTAGATAGATAGATGTGCCTCAAGGCAGTTTACTAGGATCTATTCTGTTTTTAATATACATCAATGATATGGGAAATCTGAAGATATTGAGGGAGGTATTTGTGGACCTGGTAAATTTCATGGATAATACAAATGTAATCTTGGAGGGAGATACTCTTGAAAATGTCATTGAACTTGCAAATGCAGTGATGCATGCCTTAAATGAATGGTTCTCGAACAACAAAATTCTAAAGAACGAAGCAAAAACACATTGTATAAATTTTCTAAACGGGGGTGAGGTGTCTGACGTAGTATGCATTGATGGTCAACAAATTTCTCACTCGTCAACAACTCGATTTTTAGGTTTGCGAATAGATGATAATTTGAATTGGAGAGATCATATAAACTATCTTTGTAATAAATTGAGTGGTGTGATTTACTCTATCTCTATAATTAGGAATTATTCAGCAGGTCAATATCTAAAGAACATATATTCGTCATGTTTTGAAACACATATTCGTTATGGAATTATTTTTTGGGGATGTAGTTCTGAATTTAAGAGAGTATTTATCATGCAGAAACGAGTATTGAGAATAATTTTTGGGTTGTCTTTCAGGGAAACATGCAGGGGAATATTTAAAACATTCAATGTACTAACATTAACCGGATTGTATATATATGAGATATTATTGTATTTTAGCCGAAATAAGCTGAGTGAGAGTTGCACCTTTCAAAACAAATATGAAACAAGGCGTAATGATTTAATTTATCCGAAGCACCAGTCATCTTTCTATGAGAGAAATCCATTTTATATGGCAATTAGGTTATACAATAAACTTCCTACAAACTTGAAGGAAATTGTTAATCACAATAAATTTAAGAAAGAATTGTTTACATTTTTGGTGGCACTTGAGCCGTATGATTTGAAGGAATATTTGGGTTGAGAGGTTCAATTTTCTTCGCATATTTTGTTTTTTTTTTTTGCTTTTTAATTTTGTGCTTTCTTTTTCATTGGTATATTTGACACCATTTCCATTCTGTATTGTTGTTGAAATTGGAAATAAAGTACTTACCTATCTATCTATCTAGTATAACGATTTTCAAATTTCACATAGATCCGATGGATATTCTAGGAGTTATTGGGGAAACCACATTTCAGATGGTTATAACTGTTGAACTAACTATTCGACGGATTTGGTCCTGCAACTAAATTGACCGAGATATTCGGACAATAATTCCACTATAAAAATATGGAAACTCTAACTTATCTCCTTTGGCAAATAGAGACTATACGGTCAGACATAGGTACTCAAATTTAAATACGGAATCTTCATCAAAAAGTCGAACCCAATCGATTAAGATCATTTTCGTCTCGATATTCGAAAATTAGAGACATTTGGGCAAAATTATAGCACGCTCATCTATTAGTTTGCAAACTTGAACAATCGCGCAAATAAATGGATAATTTTGTTCCCTTTGTTCCCAAATTGCAGCTCCTTTAAATTTTCTATTTGTTATACTATATATATATACTAGTGGAAAAGCCCGTGTCGACACGGGCGCAAGTAAGGAGGCGCCCGGTCGTTATTAGCAAATGCCCCCCTATAAGCAGCCGTTCATGTCATTTTGTGTCTAGCTTTCATCGAGTGAAGACGTGTTTAAAAAAATGCCTAAAAAATTTTCCGACGCCCAACTGAAACGCCAACAGAATCTGGGCGTGTTTCCAGGTTGCGGAATAATGGAACCAATTCTGCTGTATGATATTCCATGCAGACAAAATGAATAAGGGCCACTTGATGCAAATTCTCTTAAGTTAACTTTTTGGGAAGCAAACGCGAAGGCAATGTTATACTGGCGTATATTGTTTTGGAAAATCTTCGAATCTTCATCTGTTCCTGTGTAAAGTTCTCTGAGCAAAGCTGGTACTTCTTTCAATTGCATCTGCTCGCTCATAACAACTTTGCCTTTCTGGCAGCACTGACTGAATCCATTTCGCTCTTTTTCACCCCTAAAATGCAGAGAATTGCAGAAATTCGCTCATTTCGCCGACAGAAACCGCGAGAATTTCATCTTCAACCGGAGCCCTTCTCGCTACAAATACTGATCGCATTGTTAATTACTGTTATGAACGCGGCGTCGGTTTCTTTCAGTTTGGGTTGTCCGGGTAGCGTTTCGAGAACCCACTGGTCTGCGTCGTCGTCGTGTCTCCATTGTAAATTAAAATTTAAAAACTTTAGACTGGACCTAACTCAAAATTGAAAAATCGGACGTGACCCGTTATCAATTTTTACCCAAAAATGGAGAATAACCATACAAATTTGGGTCTTCAATACCTTTTTCAATTTTAATTTTCTAAATTAACTTACTCGGTAGGTTTGGAAATTAAAATAAACTTGAAATCAAACTTAAAATCAAGCTCGTCAAAACACGTCTTTCCTCTTTGAAAGTCAGAGCTGAAATTATAGATGTTTATTATAATTATTAAACGTTATTAAGTTTGACAATTACTTGAAACCTTCTCAAAAATTTTTTTTTCCTGTCTAGCAATGTTGCCATATGTTTTATAAGTCACATGTTATAATTTAAACACAAATAAAGTTAATTAAATTTACAAATGTTTTTAATGAGTTATATGACGGTAATCTTGACTTGGAGCGCAAGAAGAAGAAATTGAAGCCCATATCAGTAAAAATTTGTTGAGCGGTAGCACCATCTACAGCGAAAACATGCCAAACACCCTTAATTTTTAAGTTTTTTGTGAGAAATTATAGATGTTTGGCACTTGTCCTTACCGTTAATTTAAAAAAAATTGATGCAAATCGGTTTATTGGTTTAGGCGCTAGACATAACTATGCATCATATTATTATAATAGATATAAATCCGCTTCGTTTATCTCCACTTTACAAAAAATTTAAAAGAATATAATTTGGCAGATAACTGATTAATACTTATAAAATTATGTTGCATTTGACTTAAACGGACAGCAAAGTATATGATAATTTCTTGGTGAATTTATGGGTCAACATCCTGAGCAGTGTTTTTGTTTTGAGAAAACTATAACAACGGCAATTTTATGATAAAAAGTGGGGCATAAGGAAAAGGCATATTGAGTGTGTAATTTCAAATGAATTTTGAAAATGGAAAAATATTGGACCATTTCAAAGCTCTGATGCAAAAGACTATAGGAGTTTCGTGGTTGCATTTAAGGGTAGTCATTTGCCTAGTGTGCTTCGAAATTTTTTCAACGTGGACATTTTTTTTACTGATTTCAAAGGTCTGTGACTTGAAGGGACAATAATGTTTTCGCTAAAGATTCACACTTTGAACTCTCGAGCATGAATTCTGAAACATCCTGTATTCGGATAATTCGGATGTTGATATTGAAGGCAAGTTTACTGATCCGGATGTAGTAAATGATCACTTCCTGAGTTTATCAGCGGGCATTGGCGACCCTTCGGTTATTGATGATTATAAAAATAATTCTATATGTACAGGGTGGTTCAACTTTCGGCTAGTGGATGAAGAAACAGTATTTAATTATCTAAAAAGATCTAAAAATTGTGCGCCAGGTTGTGATAACATTTCAATCTCATTTATTAAGATTTGTTGCCCATATATTCTCCCATACATTGCCAACATTTTCAACAGCATCTTGTTGAACTCCAAATTCCTCACCACGTGGAAGTGTGCTCTTGTCACACCTATTCCAAAAAACCGAAAACCTATGGAATTGTCTGATCTTAGGCCAATTAGTATTCTGCCAGGATCGTCCAAATTAATGGAGAAGATAATGTCGGTTCAGTTTCAGGATTATCTTGAAACTAATAATATAATTCCGGATGTTCAGTCCGGCTTTCGACCAGGCTATGACACAACCGGCCCTCTCCTTGATGTTACCGATGACATTTTAGTAGAGCCTTTGATACTGTGAGGCATGACATTCTCCTGGCCTTGTTGGAGTCTTGTGGAGTGGTTGGGCCGGCTCTGGCTCTTTTCGAGTCTTATGTCGGTGGGCGCTCACAATTCGTGAAGCTGGGTTGTAGACTGTCTGGGTCCAGGCTCGTGGCCAGTGGAGTCCCTCAAGGTTCAATTCTTGTGCCTTAACTATTCATAGTTTATACATGCCCATTCATAAAGTTCATTCATCACTAAAAGGTTCACATGTATGCCGATGACTTCCAAGTCTTCTTGGATTTCTACATTGATGAGTTGACTACTGCGGAAATTATGCTTAATGAGGATTTGGGTAGCTTATGTGACGTGGCGAAGAAGCATGGTTTGATTTTGAATGCGCGGAAATCATATACACTTGCTTTTGGCTCCAGAAACGATAAGCAACTTGTCAAGAATAAGCTCAAACCTTCTGTTTCTGGTTGTGTTATCGATTTCGTTGAAAGTGCGCGTGACTTAGGTTTGATTTTGGACGAGTCACTGCGGTTTCGGGTATATATTGAGAAATTAATTTGTGGTGCTTATGGGGCTCTTAGAATGATGTTCCCTCATAGATCCTACTTACCGATCGATACAAAAAAATTACTTTGTGAGTCTTTGGTTCTGTCAAAATTTAACTACTGTTCTACTGTCTATGCTTTTTGCCTGGACCAGGAGTCTCTTAGCAGAATTCAACGTGTTCAGAACAGTTGCGTGAGGTTCATCTTTGGTATCAGAAAGTTTGATCACGTATCTCACAAGCTGAAGGAGTTGGGTTGGCTGCCGATGAAGTTTAGATTCGAATGTTATGCTGTCTGTATCTATCACAAAATAGTAGTCAAGAGATGTCCACCCTATCTTTTTAGTAAGTTAAGGTATAGAGCTGATATTCATTACGTCAACATAAGATATAGGAATTTACTGTCATGTCCCCATCACAGAACATCTACCTTTCAAAGAAGTTTCAGATATAATTTTTATAGACTGTACAACAATATTCCTAAACACCTGAAACAGCTCAGCAAAAATCGATTTAGGACTGACATGAAAGATTACTTCCTTGGCCGTCTCTAATTTGTTTTTAAAAATCAGTCTCTGAGGATAATATGTAGATCTATTACCATGTGACAGTCTATATCTTGAACAATAAATTTTATTCTAATGAAATGAAATTTGTCGAAGTCCCCTCAAAATTAATCACTTTTTCTTCAAATATAGGATGACTTATGTCAATGAGGAAAAAATAATTCACAAACGCCAATTTATTTTCTTGCATTGTGTACCATTATATCATTCACAGAAATAAATTAATAACAAAATACCTTTCCTAATGTTTTATTTCATCCACATCTGTATTTATCTATATAAAAAAATTCCAATATCTTGCCGTAATTAAACTCAACTATAGAAATTAAACAATAGGCATACATTGATATTTCATGAGTATTCGTATTGGAAATAACGAATTGATTCTGTGAACAGCTTTCAGGTAATTGCGTGAACGATATATCAGATACTTCAAAACCGTTTGGAAGATTTTGCCTAATGATGTGCTCGATCAAAATATTTGGGAACTGAATGTTCTATTCCGTGAATATGAAAACCCTAGTTTATCTCCGTCGACTGTTAGTTGATGAAGGTAGTACGACTTGTCAGACATATTCATCACTGATCATGATTCTTTATCAGAGAGTCCAACCAAATCGTTTGAGGCTATTTTAGACTCAAAATTCGAAAATGACAGGCATTTCATTACACGATAGCTCATTGTTACATAAGAAACAAGGGGCAGAAAGATTTTTTTTGATAAAGCTCCTGTGGATGATTATTTTTCAATTTTTCTCCATCTGTTACTGTTCTTCCTTAAACCAAAATTTCAGTGCACCTCTTCTAAAGTTTTCATGGTGAGTTTAGGTACCTTGAAAAATGTGAAAATTATAGGTAGACTGAAATTAATGGCATCAGAATGATTGAAAAATGAAGATTGGTAGGTACCTATATACTTACAATTAGAAACATTTTGTAATAATGTAAAATTTTCACAATTTTATATTAGCTGCAGAAATGTTAATATATACATACCTAATTCATCAACTAGGTTTTCCATGAGATGGAATATTTCCGGGAAAAAAATTGGATTCCTCAAAATTTATTGAAACCTGACGAGTTTTGGAAATTTTACAAATTACTGTGTGGACTGTTGATTCGATTGAATTCCGAAACACAATTCGTCATAAGATATTATGTTGGCGAAATTTCTCAATATTCATAAATATTCTAAATGGTGGAAGCATCAGTGGATAGATAAAAATTCAGCAGTCAGTTGAGAAAAACTAAATCAAGTCGAACATCAAATATCAAATTCATCATTGAACAGTCTTCATAGAATTTTTGACCAGATCGATTATTTTTCAGCTGAGCGTAGGTGCCAACTGTAACAGGCCTAGACATAAATCATGTTTCAAACAAACGTCATCGTAATTCGACCTATTTCGCTTCAAACATATCCTTCGTTCAACAATAAATCATTCATGCATTTACGGAACCCTATATGGGAGAGGAAGAATGGATTGCACGGTCTCAATGATCCGTGTAGGTTCATAAAGGTCGTATGAACCTAGGTACAAGGTACATCGCTTAACCGATCATTGATGTCTCTTGGCTCCACAATTCTATTCGTAGAATTTCTGAATTCAGTCTGTTAATTTTTTCAGGGTCCAGGCTGAGTCTTGAATAAATTATAAGTTCACACTTTCTGATTATTTCTATTGACAATATATTCTCATTGTAAACTTCATCAGGCAATCAAGGGGGAACCCTCGAAAAGGTTAAAAACAGCTTGAAGGAACGGTAATTTAAGACCATGTGTCTTTCACGTTTGTGAGTGCAGGAAGTTTATCTCCGAGATATACCTAACCATGAACTGTCGCTTAACTATGATTTAAAAGTACCCAAAGCACTGTCATCGAGCTTACAGACAAAAAAAGTTGATTTTGCCAATATCTCTCTACTTTCGATACCATTGTGTCCAAAAATTCAATATTCACAATTATTTGGACTAATTTAAGAGCACTTGGTTTAGGTGAATGAGAGAGCCAAATTTTTTTGCTGTCAAACTCATTTCGCACCCTCCTGTATAGTTGAAAATAGGCGGGCTTCGAAAGTGTTTCAGTACTCTAGTGAGAAATATCATAATCTCAATGTCTTATTCATTTGAACTTGAAATATTCTAATGTGTGAAAATAGGTCCAGCTCTCCATATGTCCTATATGCTATATTTGAATGGGTTCAAATATCCAAGTCCAAGATAATGTTGTGAAAATCTGTATTTGTAAGATACACTTCGGAAGAAATCACTGGACCTAAACAGTTCCACGTAGCCTTAGCTTTTTCGAAAAAGAACAACTAACAACAGATCTGCCAAATGTCTCTTCTAGAAATGAATGTTTACGTACTCAACGTTGAAACGGCGTGTGGAGGATGCTTTCCACCCACTAAAGGGGGAGGAAATTGAGTGAGCGACTAACCGAGGTGATTCAAAGCGTAATCGAAAGTGTGTGGAAAAAAATGGATACCATATTGAAACTCCTACCTGATCATTTATTTTGTTAATTTGAGTTTTGAAACGTATTTTTATTTTTATTATCATAATTTATTTATAATCATAATTCGGTTTACTGAAGTAGCTAATCTATTTAATATGTTTCCTATTGAAGAGATTAATTCTCATTCGCTTCGAAATAAGTCGAAATACTAATTTCATCAACTGTCCTTTTTTGTATTCTTAGGGGGATCTTACATTCCAAAATTTGGAAAGTTTGAAACAGTTTCAGATATTGTAAAAAAAAAATGGGGCTACTTCTCATTGGATATCAATATTTTAAGTCATACATGGATTTGAAATAAACAATATCGTTAAGTGCATTTGAATGTATTGCATACAATTGAAAATATACAATATAAGAAATAAATACAGAATCTTATTATTAGAATAGCAACGATTCATTTTGTGAAATCAAAAAAATTCATAACGACTAACAATAAGACCTGTCTGATACTTGTGAATTATAAATGGGATGATTCATCTTCTATGCTCACAGAATATCCTTATGAATCAGATTAGAAGAATTTGACTCTACGTACTACATAAATCCAGAAAATCTCAAATAATTCAGAAATTATTGAATTTAGGAGCATAATCATGTGAGAAAACTATCATTATTTTCCACCGCAGAATCCACATTATAAAAAAACACAATTCAAGATCACAATTTTCAACACAAAATTTGAAACACCCTGTGATGATATTTTTGAAATCCAAAAGATGCAACACCATTTCACATCCTTCCTCTTCGATGTTGTAAAAACGGTTTAGGCTCAGGATATTTATAATAAGAATAATGAACATATTACTGACTGAACATATTTGACTTTTTTCCAGTTTTTTTTTCGATATTTTGAAAACTATTCGATATAACACAATGGTTTTGATAGAAATGTATTCACTATTGAATACTCGATCATACCAGGAATGGAAAATTTGAAAAAAAATTTTTTCGTCGAATTTATTTTCACTCCCTATATAACCGGAAGTTTTTGGGCTTCGAAAATATTTTAGCTCTGTAGAGAACAATATCATAATCCCAATTTTCAGATTTCAAATTTGTCTAGTTCTTCAGAAACGTCTAATAGGCACTCGAACTTGAGACACCCTATATACTTATGATTTTATGGAATAAAAGTATAATGTTTTGAAAACATTTTTTTTGGAATTACTGTAAAAATTTCTAGCGTATCGATTCCTGCGACATTTTGCCAGCATATTCGTTTCAACCCAATTCAAATATCTTTCAAGTAATTACTTGGCCGAGGTGTCTGAATAGTTAACGTATTCTGAAAGTATTAAAGCTCAAGCTCATGTTATCGGAAGATAGAGATTATACGGCTGGATGGATTCCCAAGTTCTACCATGTATTCTTCATCAAGAAGTCAAACCCTATCGATGGTGACCACTTTCGGCTCGATTTTGGCAAACAACAGACAGACTCTCTTCTAATAGAACAAACGCGAAAAAATTGATTCAAGGAGTGTAATTAGAAAAAATACTTCTTTTCTCCGAAACTACTCGACCGATTAACACGACTAACCAGCCTAGCCGAGCTATCTATTCCTCAAACCTTCCCTATATTTCAGCTCTGTAGAACAATCCGTTAGGAATTAATCGTGGTCACAAACGAATGGATAGAATGGATTTTGCTACAGATTCTTCTACATGGGTCCAAACAAATCCATTTGGACAGATCTATAAGCGGTTTATTCAGTTGCACATAAGTGCCAAAGCCAAAAAGGTACAACCGAAGACAGAACCTTGAGGTTTACCATGCGAGCTCTTACCGCATCGATCACGTAACTGTATCAGAGGTAAAAATGAGATCTGGATCGATCTGAATTGCCTCGCGACGTCTTGTCACGACATATTGCGTCTTTGGGCAGAGGTGCCCTCAAGGATCAAGATAACGTCGGTCGCAGAATGGAATGAAGAAATTACCATGGTATAAATTGAATCGTTGTGACTCACGAAAACGTGTCAGCTCTCGGTATCGCTCGAACAAATCATCTCCTGTCTATTTCCATAAGAGATAAATGGGAGGTGCCTACGAAGTAACGGTTATGCAAGACGGGGAAATTCGTTACGGAAGAAAATGTGAAAAATTCAATAAAATATACTAGGTTCTATCAAAAACTGAGGAGCTATTATAACGCGGTCTATCTTATTTCCCATCTATCAGTTACTCCCGAATATGGAAATGAAATGATCGATTATAACTTCCTGGTTCATAATTCGAAAAATAACCGCACCAATATAGCGAATAGATCAACACTGCGTATAGATCAGTACACATATACTAATCAATACTGATCTATATGGCAAATTCATTGATCTATCTCTCACATTGATGAATAAATAAAGCCATTTGATCAATATAGCGAATAGATGATCATACCTGAATAGATCAATACAGTAGACAGATCAATATCACAATCGACATCAAGGTCATAATTTACGCCAACTTCTTTCTTACTGAAACTATAACTATACTCTGTTCACTTTTGTTTGCTCACGTTGTGTGCCATGGACACATTTCAATTTATATGTTTAAAAGTTCGGGAAGGTTTGTTAATATCCAGTCAGATTTATATTTTCTGAAAAATTGGAAACTATAGGTGATCTCATTCGGAAGATAAAGAGTATACGGCCGGAAAGCCAAAAATACTCAAATTGACAACAGATTCTTCATCAGGAAGTCGAACCCAATCGATTGAGACCATTTTCGGCTCAATATTCGAAAATTACAGACATTTGGGCAAAACGCTGTTTCACTAAGAACAAGCACGCAAAAACAAAAGGGCTGTGTTAACTTCTTTTGAATTTTCCATTTTCAACGTAATTAAAAGTACTATCTCGAAAATTTCAACGACACAACTAAGAATACGTCTAGAATTCTGGAACAATCTTCAGTCGTTGAGCTGGCTAACTTTCTACATTTTATGGAAAGTCGGAAAAACTTCAGAAAACCTCAGCACAATTCAGTAAAAATAAAAATTTTCTAATTGAGAAACATTTAAGACTTTACTCTTACTTCAGTGGAAATTTCATTATGAAGGAAATGAAACTTTAGTATCAATATTTTCTTCTCAAAATCACAATCTGGCAACTTCTCCTATCTACGGCTATCCACCTGGAAGTAATAAAATTCTAGATGAGTCATACGATTTTGTTTACACTGTCGCACCACGGGTAGCATCTAATTCCATGAATTGCTACTACGTTGCCTTCTATCAAGATTTTTCAGGAATATACTGATTTCTCCAATGTTTCCACCTTTGCGAAAAAAATTTCATGTGAATTTTGAAAATTAGGTTTGAACGAGTTTGTACGAAAGTAGCACAAGTTTTGGTGATTTCGATTCGGAAGAAAGAACACAAAAAGAATATTGAAAATTTTTAAACTCGATTTTCCGGTATATCAGAGTTTTTTCGAGGAAGTTCGAAAAGCACAAATCAGTGTATTCACTGTTGAATGAGATTCAGTTATCAAATGACCGTTAAACGGAAAGAAAAATGAAAATGTACATTATTCGCTTTTACTTACTTAGTGAAATATCTTATTAATCGTACCATTTGAAAAAAAACTTTACGGCACAAAGCAGCACAAACCTTGCACAATTCAGCACCACAAACATTTTATCGAAAATCAAAAAGTGTGGGGCTAACTCTCACAACAGTGTTGCCATTCACACAATTCATCATTCAATCTACTGATATTTTGATTTTTCACCGTTTAAAAAGACAACTTGAAGTTTTTTCTGATAAAATTATCAGCACAAGTCAGCACAAATGTAGCACAACTCTATAAGATGATTTTTATGGAAAAAAAAAGAAAGTGCGGGGCTATCTTTTTTCGAATTTTCCAGTTTTTTCGGAAAAAAACTCGATTTTTCAAAAATATTAACGGCACAACTCCATACACGCGTAGCACAATTTTTTCCACATATTCCGATCGAAAATAAACGAAAGTGCGGGGCTAGCCTTGTAATGGATTTTCGGGATACATGAGGTATTTCCATAAAAATTTTTACGGCACAACGCAGCACAAACCTAGCACAACTTTTTACACTCATTTCCGATAAGAAAAAACAAAAGTGCGGGGCCAACTTTTTTTTTGATTTTCCATTTTCTGGGAAATAATTAGATCCATCTCAGAAATTCGAACGGCACAACTCAGTATACGTCTAGCACAATTCATTTCAGTGGTTAAAACTCAAATTTTCAAAAAGTGCGGGGCTGGCCCATTTTATGCATTTATTTCTCAAAAACTACTTGAAATAACGAGAAAATTCGAACAGCACAAAGCAGCACAAACCTAGCACAATTCAGCACAACAAAAATTTTTTCGGAAATCAAAAAGTGCGGGGCCAACTTCACATGATGTATAATGGATGTTCACCAGATCATCTAATGACAGTCATATTTGAAAAGATTCGTTTTTTTAAAACGATATCTGAATGTCCATCTAATTTATGTATTTCTCATAATTTTTTCAGATGTTAGATAGAGGTCATTTGATAGAGGGAATCTAAAATTATGACGAATATTTATGTTTAATAAACGTTCATCTTTGGTTTAATGAATGTCTGATATACATGTTTTTAATACTTTTATTTATGTAATGGGGAAACGTTTTTTCATCAGTTTTTATAGATATCTAATAGAGAGAATATTCCTTGATAAAATGTATGTAGAAAATGCGATTTATAAACACTCTAGTTCATGTAATGAAAAAACGTTTTTTAATCTGTCTCTATAAATCTATCTAAACGAGTGGATATATTCATTGTTATAATGTATGTATGAAATACAATTCTTTAAAACTCAATTTATATCATGATCAAATTAATTTTAAACATTTTCTATAGATGTCAAATTGAGATTATATTCTCAGTATCCTTGTTTCAACTAGATCTCAACATCTGACGTAAATCTTTATTGAATATTTTCTTACGTTAATAGCCTTTTCTTTCTGCAGAGTGAGTGAAATGAAGACAAATAAATTTTCATGACCATAAAACATAATCGATATATTTCAAAACAATTTCAGGACCTTTTCAACACATCCGTTACATTTTCATTAGAAAAATGAAGAAATACGGCATCTGAAAAATTTTGTATGATCATTATATGGTACTTTTACTTCTAGTATATATATATATATATATTTGCAGTATATTAAAAGTTACAGGTATATTAATTATATGAATTAAGGGTTCGTCCACTCACAGTTGGGCGATAAATGAATGAATACTATTTATTGTAACGCCAAGCTTTCGCATTTTTATTCAATGCATCCTCAGGGCTTCTATAAAAGTTCAATAATAATAACACACACAAAATATAAATTTTTTTTCCTTTCATAACTTAATGAATGTTAGATTTTTCAAATTATTGGCATTCAGCAACGTCATATTATAAAATATGTATTTTCTATAATTTGAGAAATCTTTTATTCGGTAAGATATGAAACGAAAAAGAAGAATTTTTTATTGTATTATTATTATTATACTTTTATAGAAACCCTGAGGATGCATTAAATAAAATTGCGAAAGCTTGGCGTAGAATAAATAATTCATTCACTTATGCTCCAACTGTGAGTCGACGAACCCTTATAAAAAATAGGAATATTTATTTGAGACATCAGAACATTCAAATGAAATAATAAAAATTTAATGCACAATTTTAATAATGTATCTTACAACTGCTTTCTCTCTTCAGTAACTGTTAAAAAAGTCAAGTTCAATATTTGATTAATTAAATTATTTATTTTGCAGTTTTACACCTATTCTCATTTTTGATGTTGTTGGTATTGTAGGGAGAACCATTTACAGTCATTTTCATTGAATTGAAAGATCGTTTAGGCAGGCTTTTCAACGAATTTGGCTTGAATTGGGGTAATATATGTAACAGAAAAACATATTTCTGAATTTCAAGAGTTGAATGATGTGGAGAATTCAATAAAAAAGTTACGTCATTGGAATATTGAAAAAATTTTGAAAAAAAAGATTCAAAATCGAAGAAGGTTAGGTACCGATGTATTTTCATGAACAGAAATGAGATGAATCGTAAAATTTTAGAAGAATAAAAAAAAATGTGATTTGGCAAATGCAAATTAATTCTAAATGGGGTCGCCAATCTATTCATTGGTATCTATTCAGAAATTCTGAATTATAGGTACCTACTACAAATAATTTCGATACAGAAATATCCATCTAGTTAGATGTTAATCAGATAATAATAGACGTTGCCGATTAACTTCGAAATACATATTCTTATTTTTTTTGTACTTACTAATGTATCTTCATATTGCGATGTGATATTTTTATTGAAAAATTAAGTTGAAAAGGATATTCATTTATGAGCATGAAAGTTTCAATTATTATCCTAGAATTGGCGTAAATATCAACGTTACGGGAAAAATCAAGTAACGTAATCAATACCAGAAAATATGAAAAGAAAAAAATTGGTGCAAATTGCTTGAAAACTATTAGCTATCAAGTTGCTATCGAAATAACCCTTTTTGTTTCTTGTGTAGAGGCATGCTAATGCATTTTCAACATTCCGTCTATCGAAGAGACTTTTTAGACAATATTAGACTATTTCATTCACTTTGAATTATAATAGAAAAAGCTTCAAAAAATTGTTGGAACTTAAAATTGTCAAAAAAGTATATTACGAAAATTTTTCACTTACCGTATTGTTATAGGTTTGAACTTTCACTTAATTCACTTGATTGATGAAATCTAACTTCAGCAAGATGGCGGATCACGAAAGAATAGTCACTTGATCTTCTGTCTTCACCCTTTGCCGATTGAAATGGAAAGCGGAATAATGATGAAATGACTTCCTGACGTGACACGACTTCACGCTTTCCGGCTTCCAGTGAAGCAGAAGGCGCAAGCGCTATCAGCAGCTGCATATAATACCTATCAACGCCGAAGATGATCGATATCATAATTGATATTGTTTTAAATTTAACCATGTGAAGATCTGAAGACATGAAGAAACAATGATACAATAAATGAATATAAACTCCCTAGGCTATTATAAGTCTAAATTAAACATAGCGGACTCGCCGGGGATCTTGCTAAAAAGAACGTAAAAGTTTTCCATGAAAATGTTAGTGTGATGCCCACCAATGTATTGCTCCACCTTAACACAATCGTGAGAGATGGATTGAATTCAATTCCTTGAAGTTTCGTGTTCGACATTCCGAATATTATCACGACTTGAGCTTCATGGAAAAATTATTAGTTTCAATTCGTTGTTCATTTTAGAATTTTTTCTGAACTCATTCAAAATTCTGTAGCAACTTGTTTATTTCATGATCATTTTTCAACATTGAAAAAAGTTGCCTTTTCAACGTCGAATAGGCACAAAAATATTAACTCTCAATTAACGTCCCATAAAATACTCTTAAAAACATAGAATAGATATCTATCTAAATCATGTCTAGGAAATGACATATTCTGTATGCTTTTCAATAGACTAAGATGTTTTTAGATCTCAATAGACGTTTACTTTATGTGACTTAGACGAGTGTGTGTTGCTTGGGAAATATTGCTGCTCTGTTGGGTTCAATAGTGTACATACACAAGAATTGATGCACAATTAATTAACATCGATGAGAATAATTACTGGAATCATAGTACTACACCGGTTCATTGATTATAAATTTTTAACAGTGTCCCATACCATATTCGTAGACAGATCTGAATTCTTTATACAAATACCAATCCCAGCTAATGGCAATTTATTTTCAATAATTTCCTACACAAATAGGTATTTCCAGATTACAGTGACATACAGTGAAGTATCCTTATGTTATAATTCGTATTTAAACATGAACATAAGCGATAAAAAATTATGGCACATTGAATGGGACTCTCGTGAAATTTTCAATAAGGATCATATTTCTGATCCCTCAAAAAAATTTCTGGTTTTGATCTTCCTAAAGGAATTTGGATAGTTCTTTTCAGAACAGGTTATGAACATACCAATATAAAAACTTTTTCCTTATTTTGTTGTCGATAATTTAATCATCATCTTTGGGCTGGATATAGTGTGATCGCAATCAGTTCTTACTCACATTCCTTAGTGAAAGAAGATTAATCAAAGTTTTCTCAAAATTGAAAATTTTGAATCAATTTCTTTGAAAGAAAATAATGAAATATTCTGCTCTTAATCTCCGGTATACGGATGAACACCAATTAGCAACTCATTTAATGGAAGCCGGAATCGACAATACCCCTTATGGTTTTGTAAGGTCGACCAATTTGTTTCGCAATCGACAGATTGAGTTGTCTTATCCAAGAACATGTCAATAACCGAAAATTTCCGTCACTTCAATATATCAATGTGAAGTGATAATAATTATTGTAATTGGTAATAATTTTCATTTCGGTTCAAGGCTGAATTGGCTAATTATTTTCTGAATTCATAAGTGGCCGCGAGTAATAACAAAATCTCAAAAAACAATGAGATAATAAATTGAAGTTTCATGGAGAACTTGTTTGGAATTCGATTCGGTGATTCTTTCGCCTTTTTTTCATAAAAATCTTCGGGCATTTATTTTGATTCAAATCGTCCAATATTGTTTTCTGTATTGACAATAGAGTACTACTAAAAAACTAATGAGATGTAAGTCATTTTGTTTGTATTATTAGTTTTTTTTTTCTGAAATCGACTGTCAGGTATCTTCTGTTCATTACATGCTCTCTCTCCTACTATCACCCACCTTACTTCGTCTCCGATTCCGTATTCTCCTCTGATTTGGTCTTTGTATGTTTGTCCAATATCGTGTTAGCGGATATGGCATGGAGGTTTTCATTTCAGTTATTTTCATCTGTCTTTCAGTTATGGCACAGTCGGGTCTTGTCTTCGCTGCGTACATCAACACGGGGGTGACGTATGTCTCTCAAATTTGAGTCTCACATTCCATTCCAAGGAAGGGTCGGAAACATCATGAATAGCCCTAAAACCTAATGGAAATTTACATATGGGACAACTATTGATGGGATGAGGTATTGTTTCTTCTGCTTCTCCACATTCACAACTTGCGCTTGGAACTGAGTTCCATCTGAATAGCATGCTATTGGTACAACCATGACCTGTTCTCAAATGATTAAGAACTGTCCAAATTCGTATTGGAAGATCAAAACTAGAAACTTTTTCAGAAGGATCAGAAACGAGATACTTATTGAACATTTCGTAAGAGTTTCATGGTTTACGTGACAATCTGGGAATTCTATTTTGTGGAATTTATGAAATAATTGAAAATAAATTGGGAAAAGAATGATATTTTTTCCAAGAATTTAGAGCTGCAGTCTGTCTGCGAATATGGGGACGGACAATGTTAGACAATACTGGTAACCAATGAACAGGTGTAGATCTTATGGTGCCAGTAATTATTCTCATGGATGTATTCAACTGTGCATCGATTTTTTGTATATGTGCACTATTAAACCAAACAGAGTAACAATCCTCAACTGCAGAAAAAACTAGGGCTACATTTTATCAAGGAATATTCTCTCTATTAGATATCTATAAAAACTGATGAAAAAACCTTTCCATATGGACACCTAGGAATTTATATGTGCACTATTAAACCAAACAGAGTAACAATCCTCAGCTGCAGAAAAAACTAGGGCTACATTTTATCGTTACATAAATAAGAGTATTAAAAACACGTATATCAGACATTCATCGAACCAAAGATTAAACGTTTATTAAACATAAATATTCGTCATAATTTTATATTCCCTCGGTCAAATTACCTCTATCTAACATCTGAAAAAATTATGAGAAATACATGAATTAGATAGACATTTAGATATCGTTTTGAAAAAACGAATCTTTTCAAATATGACTGTCATTAGATGATCTGGTGAACATCTATTATACATCTCATTTATGTATGTGTGTTACTTGGGTTAGCTGCATAAAAGACTGAGGCTATAGAGATGCAGTGCGAAGAGTGGAAGCATCAGCACCCCAAGATGACCCAGCTAATTTCTGAAGAATATTACTCCTACTTTTCAGTTTTAAGCTCAGATCATTTAAATGAGCCTTGTGATTGAGAGATGAATCTAATTTAACTCTTAAGTATTTTGGATAGAAATTATGTTCGATAGGAGAATCATTGAAAGTTACAGCTAATTTCATTGACTTCGTTTTTGGGATAGAGATTTTCATATTCTACCTTTTTTTTTACCTAGCTGGTTTGACAAATAACTTTTTTCAACTGCATCTTCCTTTTCCGCAAAACTCAAAATCAGATAATAAAACAAAATTCACTTCAGTATAAAATGAAATCCATAGTTATCCAACCAACAAGGAGCATTATCAATTCAATACTGAATCGATCATGTGTCAATAAAGAAACTAAAAACCCGAAAACATAAGTGAACTGCATCGCGTGCTTATCGCAATGGATTAGCCCTTACACAGATATTTGAGTAAAACGATAGCAAGCTGTTACACTAGGAACAACACATAGTTGACTAAAAATATTTTATTTTCAAACGTACAATAATAACGTCATTTCTCGATTGACAGGATCATCGAAAAATACTATTTTTCCGCCAAGGAGTTTTCTATGCAACACTTTTCCGGCCGACTACAGGAAAAGTGTTACTATGCAAAAGATGAATTGGTCACCATGAACAAAAGATTCTCCAATTCAAACGTCATTTTTATTCATTGAAGTTACATGGAATGTACAATTGGTCAATGTTGCATTTTGAAAATTAAAACTATGTAGTAATGAACTGGTAGGATTCTGTCTCATATTCTGTTCAAATGCTGATTGATGACTCCATAAATTAATTTGAGTTGCTGGTTTTAGGGAGTTCGTTGACGCTCAATATCCTACCAGCAATCTCATTCTTATTTCGCAACGAATCCTCGATATAGCCTTCTGCTACACTACTTGACTTCCAAGCTCCATGTCGTTTCAAAGACTTAATGTTGGCTCCTCCATCTATAAGAAGTGTAGCAGAAGTTCGCCTCAACGAATGACCTGTGTATTCATTTGGATGACTCAATTGCAAAAAAGAGGCAACCTTTCTTGGAACACTTCCTATAGTATGTATTTCCATCACAGCTCTGTAGCATTTTCCCGATCGATATTTCAAAAAAATCTATTTCCAACGAAATCTGTTGGTCTTAACGCAGTGTATCTCCGATGAATCTTTAGATTATTCTCCCCAATAACTGTGAATGATCGAACTTGGCTCATTTTGCTATCAGGACTATTGACTATTATAATATTTCCCTGGTCCTCGATGTCCGTAGTTTCATTTTCACCATTTCATCACATCTGCAGGCACCAGCTACTCCGAATAATAAAACAATCTGAAACAACTACGAGATCAAAAATAAAAAAATAAAATTACTTGAAATATAATAGTCACCTTCAATCCTAAATATGAATCATCCGATGCTTCGAAGCGAAAACGATCGAACTCTTCCTTAGAAAAAACTCTCGATTTTTTTGCAGAATACCCTTCATTGGATTTTTTCAAAAATGCGGGCAACTTCAGGTATTTACCAATATCTATTCCATGTTTGATCGCTAGTTGCGACTTTATCATTGAATATCGAGCCCACAAAATAGATGATTTCCATTTTTTATCTCTAGCCATTGAGTTGAAATATGCTAGAAGCACATTCTCTTGATAAACTGTCACATTTTGCGAATTGCACCAATTCACAAAGTGATCATATGCTGCAGAATATTTTTAAATAGACTTCGATGGTCCAAGAAAAGAGACTGCTTCATTGGCCAAAACTTCAATTTCTGAAGACATTTTCACTTTCAACCACTTCTCACCAGCTTGCAAATTATAACTATCCATTATTTTACTTCATATCTATCAGAATCAATTTTGCGTGGCAACCGTAACTAGGCAAATGTCCAATAATTAATTCAATTATAACAATCGTAAATAATGTAAATCAATCCAAAAGTGGATATTCAGATATTTATGAATTTCGAAACGTTTCAAAATAAAATAACATATTTAATTCGGAGTAGAAGTGACTTTACATGGCTCGCTTTCAATTACCCGCCTCACTGCGTTCGACGGGTAAACTCATGCTCGCCCTGAAAAGTGACACTTCTCTTCTTATGAAATAATATACTAAGTATTATTTTACCCCATTTGTACGAAAAATATTTCGCTGAACCGAAATCGGCAGTGAAAAACAGCGGTTTTCATTTCGTAACCAGTATACTCAATTTTTCCAATTGATAGCTACAGCAGGTTAAAAATTCTCTGGTGCGATATAATGCAGAAACGATGCCTTAAGCTCGGTTAGCGAGATTCCTTGTATCTAAGCATGCATTATAAAAATACATACTCGTATTCCCCCAATAGAAAATTAAATATATTGGTAGTCAGGAAAAATTTTTAATTTCGATCAACAACACATTTGAAATCACCAGTTGAGATCTAAATCTCATATAAGGCCCTTTCGGGCCCAAAATCTGATGACCCCATTCGATTCCTCGGATGAATTAATTAAAAAACCCAGTAGAGTAGTGGAGTCTCCTCATGACTGTCGAAATAAACGTGTGACCTACGCAGCATCGCCTTTCAGTTGCCACTGGGTCATGCCATAGCCTGGGGAACTAGTTTAATTCAACACTTATTACGGACATTCGAGAAGCTTAGCTACTGGTCTTGAGTACCGCATTCAGGTGTCGATGTCCTCTATATAATGACCATTTATCGTTCCCGATTACATTTAGTGATTCTTCTTCTATTCTAAGAACGTCAGAACGAAGTATTCTAAATATGTTTTTTCACTGAACAAATTCAAATAATTCAGCATGAAATGAAAATAAAATTTTTGATGTGATAACTAGAATGATCTCCTCCAGAACTCAAAAATTATCGCAAGTTATTGATTCGATCGCAGATTTTCATGCCATGACTTATAATAATCAAAGAGACAGAATAGAAAGAAGACGACTTGACATGCCATCGAGCAAAGAAAAAAAAACACTTCTTGTTTGAGATAAAAATAGCACCAATCGAGCGCAAAAAACAGTGTCAAATTTTTCGAACATCAAATGTACTCTGATTATTGAGCACTCATAGAAATATTTTTATGCATTTATATGAATAGTGTTATACGCAAATACACGAAGCCAATGAAAATTTCAACAAATGTCGAAATTTGACTGAAATCTTAAGACAATATGACGGAACTGTTCCCATGTCATCTTTTCACTAATCTATTTTCATAAGTTATGAGTGTTTAGAATCTGTAAGAGATAACGGCTTTCAGTTGGATTCTCTATCAAAAGGTGTTGACCCCATTATACGAATTGGCAAATGCGCCGGTTGATTTTTTTTAGTCACATCGTCCCACACCAAAAAACATATACACAATAACGAAATTAGGACAAATTCGCTTGATGTAGGATGTACAAAAACCATGACTCTAGTTGTGAGCCTTTGCGATTATAATAAATATTCCCTTCTTGGACTCAGTATCATGGTCGTACAGAAACAATGACATAGATGTAAACGTATCAACAAACACGTATCATAAATGAACAATGAGGAGATGACATTTGATGTCATTTTATATAATTCAATGAATATTTTGAACTATACAGTATATTAGAGAAATGTGAGAACAGAGTATTCATTCGTAAGTTCATTCTATGAATTTCTGTGTCTTCTTCATACAGTGTGGAAGAGTCAAATGGAATTCATTCGATAACGGATAAATGAGAACATGTTTGGAAAAACGCTTGGACACGGCGATTTGTATTTTTAACTGAGCATTTAAAAAAAAAAAAAAATATATAGGGTGCGTCATGTGACACTGGCCAATACCCACTTTCTTCTTTAAATGCAAGCCCCTGTATGTTATAAATTTTTTGGATTTTTCAGAGAATTCTAGACATAAATCATGTACAATGTCCCAGTCGCGTATATAGAAAATATTATCGGGGGGGAGGGGGGTGGGTCTGCCGAGATGCTTCTACCATCAAATGATCCAATGGTTAGATTAGGTTAGATCCAATTTTTTTATTGAGAATCAAAGGATAACTTTGGGCATAGTCTCCCTGTTTTTCATCAATATCTCATACAAATTATGTTCATATCGTTTCGATGCAAAGAAATTACCATTTGTTGCTATTTCTAGCCTCACTCACGTCTGTAAACTATCCCCATTTAACGGACTCCTGCAACGTGACGAGAAATTGATAGAGTAGTGAGGTTTTCACAAAAAACGACATTGAGAAATTTTATTTGATTATAAGTGGAAAAAATATATTGAAGACGAGGTTAGCTGAACATTCGCTTACATAGATGGTTACAAAACAAACCCCAGTTTTCTCGGTACACTAGCAAACTTATCAAGAACTTCCTCATCGCTAACTGTGATGTTTCTGTGAATAGAGAGCAATGCGAGACCATTTATTCTATTCTCAGATGTTGTGTTCCTTAGGTAAGTTTTCAGTCTTGTAGGCTAGAGAAAGTCCTTTCAACGACTGACTTTCAGCGACTGACACGGGAAGGATAGCTAGTATTTTCAGAAGGATATACATGTTGGGGAATAAATCTTTGTCACATTTTTCTAGATAACTGAAAGCCGTTTTTGGCAGAACTTCAGGTCTTTCCTGTTTCCACTTTTCTTGCCACAGCTTTAACTCCCTTCGCACAATGTCGTTAAATGACAAATCTGATTCATATAATTTCAATGCAGCGTCTAATGAAGTGATGTCTGTTCTGATACAAAATTGTGGAAGAATGTTTTGTAAAGATATTATTGTGTCTTTATGAGATTGGAATCTTTCCCTTAACGCTTCACAAAAATCATCCAGGTATGGCACGTAAACTGCTCGTCTATAATATTCTTCTTCTGTGGTATGAGGTACATTGTTGCGTGTTGTTTGAAGCCGACAAAATCGTGGAAGCTCCTCTGTGACAAAAAGTTTTGAGGCTATTGCCTTCACCTGTTCATATAATGGTTTGAAGGTTTGCTCGGCATTTGATCTCTGTTTTGACAGTAGGTCTAAAACAGTTGTGATGTTGCTTATAGCCTGACTAAGGTCAATATTTTTTTTCTGAAGGGTCTCAGACAAGCTGTGTGTAGTCGACAGCTGGCTCAAAATGAAAAGATTAACAATAAATGGGAAAGTACAAATGGCACGACTTAAAACAAATCCTTTAGTTGATGAAACACTCGATTCTTCTATCTTATTTAGGGAGAGTATGATAGCTTCTAAAATTTCTTTAAATAGAATAACTGAGTCATGTCTTTCCACCCATCGCGTTTCGCACAATGAAATCAGTTTCCTTCTCTTTTCATCAGGAAAGCACTCTGAAATCGTGCATTTTAAAATCTCTGTGTTCTTAGCTGATGCATGAAAGAATGCACATATTTCTTTAATGACACCCATGCACTTTCTAATAGAGGAAATGCTACTTGCATCTGACATGCACAAGTTGAGTGTATGCGAAGAACAATGTGTATAAAGGACCAATGGTAGTTTTTCTCTGATAGCAGCTTGAACTCCTCTGAACTTGCCACTCATAGTGGCAGCACCATCGTATCCTTGGTCTCTCAATTTGTTCAAGTCAAGACCTAAATTTGACAAGGTCTCTAGTACTGTTTTCGCCAAACCTGCACCAGTTACATCATGAACGGGAACAAATGTTAGGAGATCTTCTCTGATTTTAAAAGTTTCATCCCCAACATAGCGAATGCAAAGTGAAAATTGTTCTATTTGGCTTATATCGGTGGTTTCATCCGCTAAAACGGAATAGAAGATAGAATTTCTAACTTTTGCCACAATTTTGGTTTGAATCAAAGAACCGAATGTGTTAATGATGTCGTTCTGAATGACGGGACTTGTGTACATTGTCTTTCCACCAGCACTGATCAATTGGTCCTTGAGAAGATTATCTCCGCTGTTAGCTCGGTATCTCAACAATGATTGGAAATTTCCGTCATTTTCGTCAGGTTCTTCAAGACCTCTCGTCCAGAATCATTGTGACCTCTGAGAGCAATCATTTGCCTTCCGCAAAACTTAATAATTTGAATTATAGCAACCAGTTTTTTTTCTATATTTTCAACATCTAATTTTCTTTGAGAATTTACTTGATCGATAATACTATTACGTTTTTTTTTAATCAAGGATTTTGTATTTTCAGCAATCAAAATAGATTGTCTATGGTATTTTGAATCTTGATGATGCTTGAACATTTCCTTTGCTTTTTTGAAATTGATGAAAGGTTGGGTTACAAATATTCCCAATGATTGGTGATCTCCTATCCCTACATTTTCGATCCGAGAGAAAAACACGCAGTATTTACAAAATGCACCGCTCAATTTCTTCAAGCCGTTTCGCTTGAAAGGATCTCGTGTGGTTTGAAATCGAAGTGGTAGGAAATTTGTGTCCAGACTGAGGTTCCCATACATTTTCTAACAATGAAACTTTTTCATCATTTGTTAATAAACAAATATAACTCCTTTGACAGTAATTTCCAATGTCGTTTACATTTTTAATAACTTGAAAAATACCTTCCACATCTTGACCAGAGGAGCTCGTTTGAAAGATATCGGCACAAGCAATTTCACTTTGTCCTTCCACGGCAACGTGGGCTTCCAAATTTTCAACTTCAGGCCTATCCACATTTTGTCTTTTCGTGAAAAAATCTTGAATTGAACTTTGTCTCTTCATTGTGATTTTCTTTCACTAATCAGCTTTCAATTACGACCCGAGAACACTAAAATACTCTTACGATCTTAGAACGCAACCGTGAGATTTAGGTAATCATCAACTACTGTCCTAGCGGCTTCAGCCGTGTCGTGCGTATTATAGACTATTATTAGGTTTATTCACGCAAGCGCAGATAGAAAATAACCGTTCGCGGATTCAAAGATATGATCAGAGCTTCGAAGATTTGTAACTGGTACCCACATAGTTCCGAATTTTAAGATCTGAGCCTGCGTATAGGTTCCCAACCAGTTTAGAAATCGTCACGCGAACAAACAGTTGTTGTATGTTCACATCAGACGCCGGAGCCATACTTCCCGAGTCTGTTTTATTTATTATAGTAGTTCAGTTTTCTTTATCCATTTCGGGGGGGCCCGGGCCCCCTGCCCCCACCCCTATATACGCCACTGCAATGTCCTATACCTATCTTGAACTGTTCCGGAAATATTAAGTGTTTTCAGATTTATTACAAAAATTAACATTAAAAAAAGAAAATTATTTTATTTCACAAATTCGCTACATTACATTCAATACTTATTTCCCATTTAGCTCTTGATAATGAGAAAGTAAACAAAAACCATTCCTGCGTTTCTTTTTACTGATATGAAATAAAAAAAATATAAAAACATTGTTTATTTTCGTATAAAACTGATAGCCATAGCAACTTGTCTGCCTGCATGACAGTAGTGGTCAGTGTCAGTGCTATTGTCGTTTAAATTTCGTTAACCGTACGTAATAATACAAGAAAAATGGTTCATTTAACAGGAAAGCACAAAATAACCATTCTACAAATGATTGGTTACACAAACGGATATTCTAGAGTTGGACAGGCAACTTTTTCAATTTCTGGTAATGCAACATCAACCTGTTATTTCTTTCAGCCCTAATGAATACAAAACAAATATTTTTTTGAGATTTTCATTTTTCGTTTTTTGTTTGCTATCGTGAAAAAATATATAATGATAGACTGACGTCGTAATCACTCCGTTTAGCTTATGTCAATATCAATTATTGATCCTGAATATAGTCATAGTTTGGGGGCAATACCTTATCTCGAAAGATCTAATCTCATCTAATCTCACGCTATGATATAACTTATCTTATCAGTTGCAAGTGTACGCGTTTGATCCAAAAGAGGCTTCAAACGCCGGACGAGGTGTTCTCATCAATCGATCAGAATTCTTCGAAATAGCCAGACAAAGAAACCGCCGATAACTGGACGACCATAAACAAATAACACTGAATCAATAGTTCTTTTGAAACAAAACGGACGCGTCAAAACAAGATTAACTCTCTAGACATTAACAATGTTTTTCATCTGGAAATATTATTACCATTGAAGATTGATAGTTATTTCACGATCCGATAGCGTTCGCGACCTTCGGTCGATACGAAAACATCGTCATTTCCGAGAAAAAGGATTAAGGATGATTGATGGATGGATGAACATCCAAATTGGGGGTTTTGCCTTATTCGGGATCGGAGGTGTAACAGACCTGGTACGCTCATCACACTCGGCCATCTTCTTGATTAATGGCGTGAGAATTACAGGCCAGACCTGGCGAAATAATTGGAGTAGGGCTTTACACCTACAACTTCTTCCTCAGATTTTTGATCTTGGAATAGAGGGTGATATAACTCCAAGATTGTATTGCTTCTTTCAATAGTTTGATAATTTTTTAGTAATTTGATAATGAAGATCAATTAACTTTTTCGCCTCGCATGCCTGAAACTGAACCATAACGACAATTGGAAAAAGAGCAGGGAAAAAAGTGTTCCTTAGAGCCTCAAGAATCTGTAGTTAAGATTAACGCAGTGGTCAAAGACTCATCCTATATATTCATGTCAGAACGAATAAGGATGATATGAACTGGATCACTGAAAATTTTTATTTCGAAAAGTGTATTTCAGGTATTTTTTTTTGTTACAAAAAAAATTCTTAACTGATTTGTAGAAATAACTGAATGATCTGAAATGTAATTAAATTAAATGTAACTTTGAGAGATAATAGCTCCTAAAGTATCAGTTCATCGAAAATAAAATGGAATCAATGTATTGGTATCATAGGACTGCATCACAAGGGTAATTTAATCGAAAAGTGTAGTTAGGGAAATCTTTTTCATTAATCCGAAACTACTGAGCTTAATTGTCCGAATAATGAATTCCCCTTATGATAATGTGTAAAATCAAAAAAAAAATCACGAAAAATTTTTGAGTGATTTTTTCCAACAAATCTACGGTTGTCAGAAATAAAACTCCCCAAATTTTTTTCAGAAATGTTCAATCAATAAAGATTCTTCAAATAATTCAACTTCAAATAATCAACTTTCGGTTCATGCCGTTCACCATTCTCAGAATTTTAAAAAGGAATATATATTCTCTTGTTTATCTTCTAAACTTCTGTGATTTCATTATACATGGTGGCCATTTGAAAATGAAACAGACGAGATTACGGACGAAATAAATTTTTTCGATAGAAATATTCGGACAGGTTGATTTTTGTTTCGAGGGGGACAACTTAAAATGAAGGTTGCGGACACATAGCGCTTCAACCCTCGCTACTACAACCCTCACCCCCAAATTTTGAATACGGAAGATGGGATGAGTGATACTTCATTTGAAAGGTACTTTTATACTGATTTCAGCACAGTAATTGTTTTTTCATTTTATGCATTACTTCTCGAAATATTCTCAACTAAGTATTTGAAAATGAAGTGGTGTTTTCATGGAACTTGTAGTCGACATTTTGAGTTTTTTTTTGTCAAAAATCGACATTTTGAGCTTCAAAACAACCATGACTGTGAGCTTCTTGCTTCCTCCAATCCACTGACATAGAAATCTTTAATCAAGATGTCGAACAAACAAAGAAACGTATTGCGAAGGAGCTCAATCTTGCTGAAACTCAATCTAAATTATCTTCTTTGATATAATTATTCTTAGTTTTGAATCGAGACTTGTATTTCACCAACAACATGCGAATAGAAACACTCGATCAATCAACGAAATTTAGATAAACATTTTAGGAAGTTTGTTTTGGAATTAGTGTCAAAGTTTCTAGAAACTGAGCCCGTGGCTAATAAAACGAAATATGGAAAGAAATGAAGAAGCTGAAGTAGCTGTTCTTGGACAGATTGCTCTGAATCCAATGACGAGTACGAGGCAGCTAGCACATAAATCTGGTTTCACACGAACTCGAATGGAAAATATTTTGAAGCATCATAAATTCCATCCTTACAAAATCCATCTTTCACACGCACTAAACGAAGATGATTTGGACTGTCGTTTGAATTTTGTGATACAATGAGTGAACGAGTAACTGCTAATCCCAATTACCTGTACAATGTTTGTTTCTCCGATGAGTGTTCGTTCTTTCTAAATGGCACAGTAAATCCACACAATTGTCGTTATTGGGCCGATGCTAATCTGAGATTGTTCCACGAAGTTTATACTCAACAACCAGAAAAACTCAATGTTTGGGCTGAAATATTCGGTGACAACATTGTCGGCCCGTTCATCACATTGAATTTTGACGGAAATTATTGAAAACAATGCTGGAAATTATGCGGAAGATCAGATTGTGTTTCAGCAGGATGGAGCTTCTCCACACTACGCCTTACCAGTTCGAGAATATCAGAATCAAAGATTTCCAAATCGGTGAATTGGAAGAAGGAGTACCACTGAATGGCCAGCCAGATCTGTCACCACTAGATTTTTCTTTGGGAGCCACTTGAAGAGTAAAATTTACTCTACACAATTTTGGTGTTTCGGAAGCACGAAATGTGAATTATTGGCAAAAAATTAATTCAAGTGATAAAATCAACTAACGCATGAATGAACCATATTTCCAATTCTTATGTGCAGTAAGGAATAGTTTTTCAGTGGTTATGTTAGCAGTTGTTTTGGATACAAGTAGCTTATATAACCTCACCGGGCAAATATCTTCTTCAATATTGGGAGTCAGCCATTTCTGTTTCCGCACATTTTGGGCTCCACCTTGTCTTGTTTTAGAAAATATCGGATTGTAGGCAATTCGGCCCGTGGGATTACCATCGTTTTCAATTTAGAATTGGAAATGCGAAATTAGGCATGATGAACCCTCTCCTCCGCGCCAAGCAAGCTCCAATGCAGCAATAACATCTTCTTTACATAAGTTGACCATCTTTTTGTGTTGCTCCAAAGACAGCGCCTTGGCAGTAACTTTTCTTCTCTCAGGGTCCACTTGCAAAATACGCCTCTTGGCATTTCGTGCATCCCGCCCTGTTTTAAAAGTCACTCTGTGAATGGATCGAATAACGCCCCAATAGAATGTTCCTTTGGCAGTAAATCCTAGGGTTTTACGACACTAGTAATGACAATGTTTCTAAATTATAATTGTCACAACGCAATGTTACTATGGTAACTTATTTTAAAGACAGTTTATTAAATGAGTTGAAGAGAGTATTAATATCTCTCTGCAAAAAAAACTGATTGAAATGATTGAAATAATTAATAAAATCATACCGGAAGTACGAAAAGTATCCTATATACTCTACAGATTGAAGTACATTTAATCCTTCAGGTGTATATATATTTATCTATTAATGAATCACGAGTATCTTTCAGGTTTTCTCTTCTCTAATCGAATGGTTTTTTTTTTCAGGTGAGATCATGGATTTTTACTGAAAGATGAATGAGTGAGTAAAATTGTTTTTTTGTATAACTTTGAAGACATAACAAATAATTCGAAATTTCTTGTTTTTTGGTGATATCGAATATTTTTGCACTAAAAATAATTGTGTATATTGAAAAGTGCTTGGTAAGCTCCGCATTCGTTTCCAGCACCGATTAAATTGTAGGTTTCCCGCTTAACCCATCATTGCAGTCTTTACATAGGAAAACTTCAACCTTACTCTTCAAGGTTATTCTAGTAATCCCTCAGTTCCTTGACATCTACCGTCAGGAGGGCAACAATTTTCTCTGTCGTTCCCACACGATTTCTCGTCGTTTCCTAATAACCCCGATGAATTTCATTAACCAAGTCAAGAGGCAGAGATCCGTCCATGATGCGAACGGGAGGCAATTGAACAGAAAATAAGCATAAATTAGAATAACGAGTCTTCCTCTGTAGCATCAATGAACCGAGGGCTCCGTTGCTAATGTTGTCAACTCTACAGAGTGCTTCATGTTCGAGGTTTTTCCAAACAATTTGGGAGAACTATATGTAGGTACCTATGTAAAATCTAAAAATTGGTACCTACTACGCTATTGTAAGAGCTTAATTAATTTTTTTGAATTCTCGGTACTTTCAGTTATGTAGAAAAAATACGGTGGGTTTAAGGTAGGTATATTATTGTCCCCAATTTGTTTTTGAACTACCTACAGAAAAATAACAACTTTCTTATAAATCAAATAGGTAGGTATTTTTTTTTTCGATATAAACTTCAAACATTATAAGATCGATATCTATATCAGAATAAAAATGTCAATTTCCTAATAAGAACTCGTTTCCAAAGATAAATTCCGTTGCCCGTCTCTCCTGAGATGTATGGGATGCCCAAATTATCAAGAACAAGATGTCCGAGGCAATATTACTTTGATTTTTTGTCAATTTTTGTTGTTTTAATTTTTCAGGTAGGTACTTGTACATAGTTCTCAGTAATTCTTCAAAGAACTATGGTTTTCATTAGAAAAACAAAAATCATTGATGAATTCTTACGACGTTTCTTTACACTAATGTTTTACCACTAAATCGAATTTGTTAAATTTCAGATAATGTACAATATTTTCATATTCTTTTCTTTGCAACCTCTGCTACACCATTCAACGTCGTCGCGACTGCGTCACCTCGAAACTTCAACCGAATTAGTTGAACTGGTGCCGAATATTATATGCTCGGTAGATAGATAACCTCGATACCTTGACAGCTGACTTTTCATTGTTTCGTGAACTGTAGATGGTAGATTATTTTGTCAGTCTGCCTGAGTAATGACAATAAATCACTAAAATCAGATCTTGAACTCATATATATTTCGAGAATAGCGAATTGGAATCCGATAGTTGTCTGGAAAATCGAGAAGGAGCCTTATTTTGTCTTGCCTTGGGGTCACTAAACCATATTTGTTCGTTTTAGTAGAGCTCTAAATCCCAGAGAGAGCTTGTTTTAGTTACAAACAACAGATATGCCTTAACTTTTCTGCGAAACATTAGTCCAGCCCTGTACAAGAGAATATCTTGGTCCCTTTGTTTATGTTGTAATCTAGTTGATGGTACATCTGCCCCCAATTCAATTATCACATAAAATGGGTGCCTATGTGGAAGTTTTCTTGTCCCCATGTATCTCAAATTTGGAAATCGACACAACTATACTTGCTTAGGTTGGGATGTGTGTTTTTTTGTTATACTTAGTATATTAACTGGGGGATGGTTGAGGATCCTTAGGTTTTGTGTCTTCAAACATGTGGATCTCATTAAATATATTGTCCAATACCGAGTAGAGGTTTGTTGCTGGATTAATGAAACCCTCCTTAAGAGAAAGAAGGGTTGAGTGTCATTCTCGTTCGAAGAAGTGCCTAATTGTCACGTCAGAAATGTGAATAGGATTTATGCTTGTACACAATGCGAATATACAGGGTGAGTCTTTGACCACTGCGTTAGATATAACCATAGATTCTTGACGTCAAAAGAAACATTTTCTTCCTATAACATTTTTCCAAATTTGGCCCCGTTCAAAAGATATAGGGTGTTGAAATTTCATAAAACAATTGCATTTCCACCTGTAATATTCAAACGACAATATCAATTGAAATGATCTCTTGTAGAAGGTTTTTGATAACACTCGTGCATATTTTGGCATCAAGAGATTTATTCCACTTCTTGTGGGTTTCTCACTACTACTCTACAGAATGGTTAAATAGCATGAAACACAAATATCGCTTGAACTAAAGGTCCGTATCTCGTACTTCCTGGAATCATTAGTCTTTTTTGCATATAAAATCATTCCTCATCTTTTCTCCTAAATTACACCATTCTTGAGATATTTGAAGTTGAAAGGAAATTGAATCGATATAATTTTGTCCAAATTTTCTGATTTTCCCAAATCCAACTCTGTGCTGAAATGATTCAATAATCAGATTTGTTCAATGTTGCCATATTTTATGACTTTATTAAATATTTCTACAAAAGGTTGGGGAAATCTCTCCAGTCTATGGTTCCACCACTAAACACTATTGATGAAATTAATCACTGAACAATTTTTGTCTTACATTCACCACAAAATCTAAATTGCCATTTGCTGTATTCATTGTTAATGATGTCTAGCATCTTGTTTAATATTTAATCCAGAATAATATTCCATAATAAATAGAGAAAAAGTTTTCCATCACTCTTCGGTATATTTTGACCGTTGAAATAGGTAAAGTATTTTCTGTCAGGACCTGTTGAATTGAAGACTTGTCTTTAAGAAGAGCTGGTTTTTTATAGCTTCAGACTTTCAGGGTTCATCAAATTATATCTATTCTAACATAGGAATGCTCCAAATTGAGCTCATATGAGTATTAAAAACTTCGAACCCACTGTCCTAGATTTGTTTTATACCTTTATTATCTTTATTTCATACACCGATTCAACCTTGTTCGCAAACTTAGGAGATAATAGAATTTGACTTAGTTTTGATATTTCTGAATGTTTGTTATGATGCATGGTTATATGAAATTCAATCAATATTGAAACTGGAAGCTATAAGCTCATAAACAAGAAAGATTAGAATAGAATGCATTTTCTGACCATAATCATTTCATACTGAATTGAATAATTCAAAACTATCGATATCATCCTTCCAATATTTTCCACATTTTTTTGAAAGAAAGCTACAAATAACTGTTGACAGTTTCAAACAGAATCAGAACAACAAGGAACCACAGAACACTTTTTTATTTTGAACTACCCACCACAGAGACGTTATAATATTTTAATGTGATAATAATTCGCTCTAATTATTCTGAGGAAAATTATAACTGAAGATCAATAATAGTTACAGATATTATCTTTCATTAAAAAAAACATTGCAAATATTAATTATTTCTCTCCTGGGGTTCGGTAATAAATTAATATTCTATGGTATTAAAATTTGACATAATCTATGAATAACCATAATTCAATATTGATGTTCTTGATTACGTAATTAAAACAGATACTCTGATTATAAAAATCAGTAATCAGTAATTATAGTCTAAACAGAATAGATTCATATTAATGATTTAACAAAAAATTTTTTATTAAAGAACACCTGGTTAATTTTTCAAAATCAAATTTAGGTATTTCTTCAAGAAAGTATAATTGCACACCTAAATCTGGAAGTACTTGTAATCTATCCAGGTAAATTATTATTGGGATTCAGTACAGAAAATAATCATCAAGCAAAATAACATCACTTTAAAATTATTATTCGTAGTGACATCATTCATTGTTGTTGAAGATTTCGAAAAAGATTTTCATATTTTTAACAGTATCAAGAGACCTCATAGACCTGTTCACTGGTCTCTGTCAAGGAGAAGAAACTTCAGAAATATCAGTGTTTGGAAAATCATAGATGATTTTTTCTGGCTTTGAGTGAAAAAAAGCACAGTGACAACCTCTTGCCTTGGAAGTTTTCATAGAAATGATGGTTTTCATGATTTGGAAATTTTAAGAAGAAAATTACAAATTTCTGATGATAACACCCAATAATTCTGAGGTTTTTTTGGAATTCCTCACTAGAAAGGCATGGTTTATAATCTTGAAGTAGAAAGAAAATATAGTAGAACAACAAATATCTATGTTTATGGTGTTGAATTTTTTCTACCAGAAAATTAGTATTTTGTATTTTCCTTCTGGATATGGACCTCATCGGATGAAACATGAGTGAGTGAATCATTTCTTAGAGGGAAAATAATGTTTTTAAATAATTTAGATTCAATAGTGGATGCTGTGGAAGGTATTTTTCATTCAAACTAAACTGGACTACAGAGAGGTATTTGCCCAATGTGAAAACTTAAAATGCTTATAACTTTTCAACGCAGCTGAGTATAGAAAAACCGTAATGGAAAAAGTGTTTGTTTTGATCTCAAGAACCTATGGTTAAAATTAACGCAGTGGTCAAAGACTCATCCTGTATAATAGAATAGAATAGAATAATTTATTCATCCTGATAGACATTCTACAATGTATAGGACATGTCAGTTATACCAAAATAATGCACAACAATGAATAAAGAAGAAGGGGAAAAAAACAAACTTATTCTTAAGAATATCATGAAGATATTCTTCAACACTGTAAAAACATTTCCTTTGCACTAAGGTTTTCACTTCATTACGAAATTTCAATTTATTCAGTGATTTTATGTCATTTGGCAATTTATTGTACAATTTTATACATTGGTATATGGGCGACTTCTCAAATTTGCTTGTTTTATGAACAAAATCTAAAGTTGCTGTTTTAGTTGAATAACCTTGTCTGAAACCATGTTGATTTTCACAAAGTAAATTGAACCTATCTAAAAACTCAACCATTCTATCGAAAACTATTCTTTCAACAATTTTAGAAAAAACATTTAGAATTGAAATTGTGCGGTAATTTGAGATTTCCTTAACTTCGTTCCTTTTGTGAATGGGAATTACTTCAGCAAGCTTTGATCCCAATCATCAAATTTCGAAGAAGTATATCTGCATACATATTTTACAGGCATTTAAACTTGAAGCACCCTGTATGGATTGGTTCGAGAAAACTATCATTCACGCCCTCGAGAGTTATTAGGGGCATCCTTCACCGGTTTCCATAACTGCTCAGGATTTATGTACGTCAATTAAAAGAGCGAGCAGATTCTCGTTCAGTTCAGAATAGGATAATTAATATTCCCAGGTGTCCTGCTGTTTAGACAGGGTTGATGATGATCCTGGCTAGTTGGATACTGAAGATGAAAAAGGTTTTTTTTGATAATCGAATGATTTTTAGTTTTGCAGGCAAATTGGTGATCAGGAATGATTCAGTAAAAAGTTTCAAAAATCGATCAATTATACTCTGTCATTTAGGTAGTCATGATTTAAGTTTCTTACGTTGGTACCCCTGCATTCGACATCTTTCTGGAATACTTCGGCTCAAGAAGTTACCGGTTGTCAAGTGTTATTTCCATATTGTGAAAAAGAATGATCTATATAAGAGGTAAACTGTCATGTGAAATATTCGAGAAACGCTTCACTTCAAACCTACTAGTTTCACATTTTATGATGTCAAAAATCTAATAATAATAAGTATATAATAAGTGTATCGAATGGCAATGATAGGGACTATTACTTTCATACTGAGAAAGGTCGGTCATATGAGTTGTTTGGAACACATAAATGATAGTTGAGAATTTATTTATTTAACATACAATTTCTACAACAATTTACAGATGTATGCATTTAAAAAATTCTAAATATTTTATAAATATTGATGACCTTCATTCTGCAAGAGGCGTATAATTTGTATCGCATTCCTATGTACAGTTTTTGAGAAAACGCAAAATTGTCACTTTTATTACTCCCCTTCGAACACCTTCAGGTGTAAGTGACTGCCGTATGATTGATGTAAACTTTATTCTAGATATACTTCCTCTTTTACATCCCAATCTTGCTTCAAAATATAATTGATCATTCGTATACACATGCTGCTTGAAAATCTGACCGAAGTTTCGACCCATAGTCAGGAAGGTCCGAACTCAATAAATCGAAGATTCCAAAGATCCAGAGACAGAATAGGAGGCTGAATTTCTACTAAATTCCATTATTGAAAATGCACATCTTATTTCCGATTTGTTCGACAACTGAAGTGTTGATGAGAAATATTTGATGATGGAACCCGTGTAGATTCATTATTTGGGCTTTATACACCACATCTCTATTCGTTCTTGATACAAACCTTTCGATAGACATCTATCGTTCTCAAGTATATGCAGGATATTCTCATCAATTGTCAAGACTGATAAAATTTTTAAATCAGATAAAATTTGTACTTATATGCGGTTCGAACCATGAAGTTTGAAAGTCCAATCGGTCTCCAAACTTGCAGACTGAAGAGATCGGAAGCGACCCCCATGAAGGCTGCTTCTGTGATCTCCCTCCATCTGAGTTTCGCTCGGTTTTTTTCAGATTTTTTTACGATGTCACTCATATATATCTTGAAGTGTAGTGCATGTATTTTTGGCTCTACCATACAAACATTTCACCATTCCCAATTTAGTGTTGATGGTTGAAATTAAAATATAGATATTGATATATTAATCGGTTTTTAATACATCCTGCCTGTTGGGATTCCATTCTGTTTATGTTAAGTTCATATTTTTAGATTTTTAGATGATATATAAAACACCATAAAAGCTTGAATTTATATATAACCTGTTTAACGATAAGATTTCATAAGATTTCAACCTTGAAATCTATTTAGTAGAATGAATGAAATAATTGGTATTTAATTAGGAGAAAAATGGCATTATTTCCCCTCATTGAAAGAGACAATCGATTTACTGCTATGGGGTGGGGCAAATATGGTAACGAAGGAACTGGTGTAGACAATATTTTTTCGATGATTTACCCCATAGATGTATCCAACTGTCCCTCAATTTTTTGTGTATGCAGGGTGAGTCTTTGACCACTGCGTTAATTTTAACCGTAGGTTCTTGAGATCAGAAGAATCACTTTTTTCCTATACCGTTTTTCCATATTCAGCTGTGTTAAAAAGTTATAAGCATTTTAAGTTTTCACATTGGGAAAATACCCCTCTGTAGTCCTGTTTAGTTTGAATGAGAATTCCCTTCCACGGCATCCGCTATTGAATCTGAATTGTTTGAAAACATTATTTTGATAGTAAACATAGATTTAATTTTCAAGCGGTTTCTATTTTGGATATAGAAAGAAATTATACAAAAAGAACCATCAGTGAGATGATATACATAAAACTAAATGATACCGTTAATTGCCGAACTGACACACAAAATTTGAGCTTGATATATAAAAACATATTAGATCTTTTCAAAAACAAATAGTCATAACAGTGAATTGAGGAATTCCAAAGTTTCCCCATAAGTTCCTTTTCAATTTGCTCAACTGCTTTCCTCAAAATTCCATGAAAATTGATCATAATTTGTAATTTTCTTCTTAAGATTTCCAAATCATGAAAACCAATATTTCTATGAAAACTTTCAAGGCATGAGGTTGTCACATTGTTTTTTTCTTTACTCAAAGCCAGAAAAAAATCTATGATTTTCCAAACACTGATATTTCTGAAGTTTCTTCTCCTTTTTTTTGAGTATTGACCAGTGAACAGGTATTTTCTGTACTGAATCTCAATAACAATTTACATGGACAGATTACAAGTATTCCCAGATTTAGGTGTACAATTATACTTGCTTGAGTTTGATCACCTAAATTTGCTTCTGAAAAACCAACTAGGTGTTCTTTAATAAAAAAATTATGTAAGATCATTAATATGAATCTATTCTGTTTAGATTATAATTAATTACTAAACATGCCCTGAACATGAGTAAATTTTTGGGTTTTATAGTATTTGTTTCAATTATGTAAACAAAAACAGAAATATAGAACAATGGTTTCATTAATAGATTATGTCAAATTTGAATACTTTACCATACATAGAATATTAATTTATTACCAAAGCCCGGGAGAGAAAAAATCAATAATTGCAAAACTTTTTTAAATGGAAGATAATATCTGTAACCATAATTGATATTCAGTTATAATTCTTCTCAGAATAACTAGATTGAATTATTACCACATTAAAATGTTATTTTAACGTCTCTGTGGTGGATAGTTCCAAATAAAATATTGTTCTGTGGTTCCTTGTGGTTTTGATTCTTTCAACAGTTATTTGTAGCTTTCTTCAAAAAAAATGTGGAAAATATTGAAAGGATAATTTCGATGATTCGAAAAACATTGAATAAATCTGATTATTGAATCATTTCAGCACTGAGTTGTATTTGGGGAAATCAGAAAATTCGGACAAAATTATATCGATTTAATTCCTTTTAACTAAAACTTTAATCTAAAAAAGATGATGAATGATTTTATCTGCAGAACAGGCTAATGATTCTAGGAAGTACAAGATACGGACCTTTAGTTCAAGTGATATTTGTTTTTCATGCAATTTAACCAATCTGTACAGTAGTAGTGAGGAACCCACAAGAAATGGAATAAATTTATTGATGCCAAAATATGCATAACTGTTATCAAAAACCTTCTACAAGAGATCATTTCAATTGATATTGTCGTTTGTATATTACAGGTGAAAATGCCAGTTTTTTATGAAATTACAACACTCTATATCATTTGAACAGGGCCAAATTTTAAAAATGTTGAAGGAAGAAAGTATTTCTTTTGATGTCAAGAATCTACGGTTAAAATTAACGCAGTTTTCAAAGGCTCACCCTGTATACAATGTTGAGCCAAACAGTGCCATAGTACTCAGCTGTATGAGAAGAGTGATCGATACTTCAGAGGATCCAACTAATATATGGAGAATATTCGTAGTTGTCAATTTCAGGCTCAGATCATCTGAATAAACCTTCAAATTGAGAAATGAATCTTATTTAATTCTCAACTCTCAAGAAATTTAATTATGTTTTAGAAGAGGATCGTCACAAGTTACAGCCTGTGTTCTATATCTCTAATGGCTATCAAGATGGTTTTTTTTAGTTTACTCATCCCAAAATCTGTTGATATAACGTGGAATGCTTTTCAAAGAATTGAATAGGAATATAATCATCATATACACATTTCAGAGATATCGTCGTAGGTAAATCACAGAATAGAATAGAATAGAATAGTTTATTCATGCCATTACACAAAAGTAATTACATACGTCAAAGCAAATAAGTACATCATAAGATATCTGACACATCATCTGAAAAAAACTCATTCAAAGAATAATAGCATTTTTTACACAGATAATCTTTAATTGTTCTCTTGAACTTATTAAAAAACAGAACCCTCACGGTGATTGGCAGTTTATTAAATAGTTTGGGACCATAGAATGACACGCCACACTCAATTTTGTTTATACGATGGAAATCAGTATACACGTTATCATTGTGGCGAGTACTGTATTCATGCACATCTCCGTGCGTCCGGTATTCATTAACATGATCTCTAACATACAGCATGCATTGCAACATGAACAAACAAGGTGCAGTTAGTATTTTCTTTCCCCTAAATACATCTTTGCAATCTTCTCTATATCCAAGATTACTCAATTTCCTGACCGTTTTTCTTTGCGAACTGAAGAGTCGTTTTGTGGTAGGGTCATGACCCCAACATAATATTGCATAGGATATTCTCGATTCAACGAAAGCATGATATACGACCAATAAAACTTTTTCTGAAACAGTACCCACTAAAATCCTCAGTGCAAACACACTAGAAGCTACACTTTTACAGATCTTATCAATATGAGGCATCCAGGAGAGTTTAGAATTTACCGTGACGCCAGGAAACTTCACCGAATCGGAGGTATTAAGACCCTCAAGTTCTCTTAGAGAAAAGTAGATGAAGTGAGTTTTAGTATCATTTAGTTTGAGCTGATTACTGAAAAACCACTCAGAAATAGACGAGTGAATATTCCCAATCAACTGCTCAATAAGGGCCTTTCATGCTGCTGTCTTCAGAGATATAGATTGAAGAGGCTAGAACTTATGCCTGTGGAAGATCGTTAGTTCAATGTTTTGAAATTGCTTGTCTTATTGTCCACAAAGCTCAAAAATTTTAATCAGGCAACGTTTTTTGAGCGCTTGTTCTAGTTTAAAATCTAGTAGAATAGCATGTTACCTGTAATTTTCGGATATAAAGCCGAAAATGGCCTCAATCGATTTTGTTTAGCATCCTGATGATGAATCCGGGGTCCAAATCGAGTATATCCATCCAGCCTTATACTCTTTAACATCCGAAGAAGATGAGCTAGAGTTTTCAAATTTTCAGAATAGGTTGTGTTTCTCTGAAGACTACAAGCTAGTCAACCTTAAACATAAAATGTCTGCAATGAAGTGAGTTCGAAAAAGTTTAATCAACACCATCACAATGTCGCAAGAAAGAAATATAACTTACCGATTTCATTTCCTCAATAAGATCAACAATTCTCTTCATCATTCCAAGGTAATTAATATTAATGTCACCAAACTCCGAATAATACACTTCACACAAATCACTCAGCCATTCATCACAATTCATTTACGAGAAATGTCACCCATTAAAGTACAAATAAAAACAGATACGTCCTTTACATGCATCATCGTCACACGGAAATGCACATTAAAGCGAAAAAATCCTAATGGGTAGGCGCGTCGTGGCCTTCTCGATGAACGGATTCGAACCCGGTAAAAAAGGATAAAAATGCGATTGACTCACTCTACGCTACCGGCCTGGCCCGAAACGCCCTCCTGCTCCAATTAGATCGTTATCGTTAAAAAGGCCAGTAAATCAATCGTGATTTCTCTGGAGGTGATACCTGTCGTGTTTCATGCGGCGTTTTTGCTCGATCGTTGTCTATTGATGTGAGGTATTAGGCGCGTAAATGGCTCGATTTGGAACCGACCGTCCTGGGATCATTGAGATACGTGATATGACAATGATTTATAGCGGAATATTGTCTAACTCGCGATTTATGGAACTTGAGACGGTTCTGACGTTGTTTTAGTTATCATTCACGGTTTTTCTTGGTGTTTTGTATGGTCGAGAGGACATGCCTTGGAGCTTTACTTATGTGGATTTTTCTAAATTTGACAATATACCAATGATACAAAGCTCTTCCTGAGTCCTAAAGTAGTTCTTCCACATTCGAAATTCATATTTAATCACTCATATTCTGATGTATAAAATCAATTAATCCAGAAAATATCTTAATACCTACCTACTTAAACCAAAAAATCTACAACTTACACAGAATAAACATTCGAAACATATCATGAACGGCAAAACTAAGAATTAATCCAAAATTTACATAGATTGTTCGAAATGATTACCCCCTTTTTACTACTAGACTACTAGACGTACTAATAGACGGTTCCTCCTCCACCCGTTCAACAATTTGAATCGAAATTTCATTTTGAGTAGGCCTATCAATGTGCTCTGCCTTACTAGGATATTGCCCATGTTCTTTAGAATAATGGAATACTCGTCCGAAAGTACATTTATTTGGTTGACGTCGGTTGGGAAATCGTCTATGGTATTCCATTTTGGAAAACCATAAACAAAAATCATATCCGCATATTCCGCATGAGTTAATAATTGAGACATGTTGAAATACACTTCTTGTGACAGATTATTTATTAAATATTCTCATTCTGTGGTTCTGTGATGTCAATCATGGATCTTAAAGAACTTGATTTAAATAGAGATTTAATTTTCATGGAGAATTTTCAATTTCATTGAAACTATTTATCATACTTTCGTGATGCAATATTTTACATACCATAAGGCCATAAGTGAGTACATTTTTGAACGAAAATACTATGTTTTAAAAATATTCGCTTCATAGAAAACCGGAAGTGTGCCGAAAATCACCTGAATAATGACTCAATTTTATGTTAATCTATAATTTTGCCCTTCATATGTTTCGAATGTTTATTCTGTATTTGCAGTACTGGTATGTAGATTTTTTTGGTTCACGTACGTATAAAGAAAGTTTTTGAATTAAATGATTTTATAAATCTGAATATGAGCGATCAAAAATGAATTTTGAATTTGGAAAATTTATTTTAGGACTCAGGAAGAGCTTTGTATTATTGGACGATACAGCTTTACCATCTAGTTCAGAATATTCTCAATGCCTTGGAGCGAAAAAACGATATTGTTCATCTTTGAAAAATTTTTCTAGGAAAACTGGATGTGTGCCAAAAAAAATAAAAACGCTTCAGTAATGTTAACTTATGGTAGAATCTGAAGCAAGTAAAAAATTTCTGAAAACGGAATGTACAGGGTGTTTTTTCAACCTGCATACTTAATCTGAACTTATCATAATTCCCGTTCTGTATTTTTAAAAATTTAGTATTCAGATGCATTGTCATGGAGCAAAATTACCTTGCCATGTCTTCTGGCCCATTCTGGTCGTTTCTCGATCATTACATGGTTCAAATTTATCATCGGAAACGAACAGTTTCAACGGTTTCACCAAATTTTAGGAGCTCCTGATATACCAAATCTTCATCCCATCAAACACTCGCTGAATCGATCTGGTTTTGCAGTCTATGTTGATGGTTGTCCCGGATTAACCCATGCGTTTTTCGGTTTAGGATTCTTAAAATAAATCCATTTATAATCGCCAGTAACAATCCTATGCAAAACCGATTTTCTTTCGTGTCTTTGAAGCAAATTTTCGCAAGTGTTGTTTGGTTTTCCATCTGTTTTCCTTTCAATTCAGGTGGCACCCATTTTTCACAGTTTTGGAACTTTCCCATAGATTTAAACGGACAGAAATAATTTGTTGTGCAACATTCAACATTTCTTCCATTTGCTTTTGTTGCAAAGTGTCATCTCCATCCAATATCGTTTGCAATTCGGCGTCTTCAAACTTTTTGGTGGTCTTCCACGTTCTTCATTTTTCACAATCAAAATCACTATTTCTGAACCGTTGAAACCATCTCTTACATGTCGCCTCTGATAGAGCATGATCACCATATACCTCGACAATCATTCGATGCGACTCTGCAGTACTTTTCTTCAAATGAAAACAAAGAATTAAATCTTTCCGGAAATCATGACTTTGGTACAAAATTCGACATTTTTAACACGATAAAAAATATGATGTTGTCTGTTCAATGACTTGAGGTATACTACATATGTTTCACATATGTCATTGCAAACAAACAAAAAAAATAAAGGCTCGTGCACAACAAATGTTCCCTATCGAAACATTTGTGTCTTGACGCTCACTTCACACCGATATACCTGGTATATCGAAAAAACTTTATTCTCCTCTATAAATGACCAATTCCAAATTATCCTTGTTACTACAAGTTTATTTACAAGTAAATGTTTTGCCTGCATTTCCTTATGTGAATTCGTTTGAAGCAAATACAGTATGCGTTTATTAAAATAGAAGAGTTTTAAGGAAAACTTCAGAATAATTCAATTTTCTCTTTTAATCACAACTCTTGGGCATTAAAAAATTTCATGAGTGTTTTATCGTTTCACAGAATCCTATCACGAGCTATAAATTTAGTAATTTCATAGAGGCTGCCAGCAATACAATAGGTAGCAAAGGTGGCAAACTAGAATATATTGTTAACTCTAGAACACCTCTAATACCTGATATAATATTGACAAAAACTGCCTTCTTGAATTTATACGAATTAAATGTTTGGATCCTCCAAACCTGAATTGGTCGAATTACTTCTCTTTTTTCTCGAAACTTATACCGGCAGTGATCCGATTCCACTAGCAATGGGTGAAAGTCACTTTCCATTCTGCGGACTGCAGCTCACCTCTGACCTTCGGGTCAATTTAATATCCATAAGACTGTTATGCACCGCCATAAAAACAATCCGATTGCTTACCTACTGGGTTGAAGAACGTGACCTGTCGTCCGCCATTTCTCGACAACATAATAATTTTGACAAACCGGACCTCTAATTTATTCTTTGAGATGCTTTCTTAATTGAATCTGATTATACGGAAAGTTTAAATTTATAGGTGTATCTGTAAGAGCAAGAAAACTAGAACAATATAATATCTTTCGGTATCTGAATCAACCCGGAAAGAAATGAAGCACATGGATTTCGCAAACATAAAAACAATTCGCTATGTGAATAATCAAGAAAAAAGTTGAAGGTAAGCATCGAAAGCAGACTGGGTTAATTATTTCGAGTATTTGTCAAACAGATAATATTAACCGAGGTTACCAAACATGAAAATGTTTAATGTTAAATTGATGATACAGATAATTTAAAATTCTGATTTACTGATAAGCCTATATCAAGATTGTCATTCAGTTCATCGATTGGCACTCATGAGATTTCGATGCTCAAAACTTTTAAAGACTCCTCTGTTTCGTGTTTTGATATTGTTATTGGTATTGTGATATGAAGAAAATGAAAAATGTGGAATTGAAAAGGTCAAGGTGTTCGAGTTTTGGGTCGAAACAAACACTCCCAATAGCATGTATTCATACCAAATATATAGGGTGAGTCTTTAGCCACTGCGTTAATTTTAACCATAGATTCTTGACGTCAAAAGAAACATTTTTTTCTTATAACATTTTTCCAAATTTGGCCCCGTTCAAAAGATATACGGTGTTGAAATTTCATAAAAAAAATTGCATTTTCACCTGTAACATTCAAGCGACAATATCAATTGAAATGATCTCCTGTAGAAGGTTTTTGATAGCTCTCATGCATATTTTGGCATCATTTGATTTATTCCATTTCTTGAGGGTTTCTCACTACTACTCTACAGGGTCTTTCACGAGGAACCTCACTCATATTTATACGAGAAACTACTGAACGTATTTTCATGAAATTCAGCACTTATAAGTATTTCACGATGCTGATGAAATCTAAAGTATTTTCAAGGCATGAGTCCTCCGGTTTTTCCGGAAATGACGTCAACTTCCGTTTTTCAAATTAGAACACCATTTTTTTATTGCAGAAATAGATTTCTTAGAAAATTTCAAGTTATTTTGATGTAACATTTTTCAGTTTTGGTTGGAAAATTCTCTCTGAGCGGGAAAATTCGAAAAAAAAATGGAAAATAGAGCTCCGCTGAAACAAGAATAACTTCGAGGTTTTTGGATGTTTTGAGAAATGTCGGATCTTTCGTTAAGAAAACTATACACAGAGAAAAAAGTGTAGTAGAAGATGAGAACAACGAAATTACAGTTCTTGCATATTTTCGTGTGAATCCTCAAAATTCTCTCAAAGATGCCGAGATTGCTCTGGGATTATCTCAATCGAGTGTTTGGAGAATATTAAAAAAACATAAAATGCACCCATATAAATTCAATAGGGTACAGCATTTGAAGGAAACTGATTTCGTCAGGAGAACAGAGTTTTGCGAAGCTATGATGATTCGATTTCAAGAGAATGAAAACTTTTTGGACTGTATTATTTGGACAAATGAATCTAAATTCACAAAGAATGGTTCTTTCAATAGGCATAACAGTCATTATTGGGATGAAGAGAACAACCACCACTTCCGACAATGGAACTTTCAAGAGAGCTGGGGTTTCAATTTTTCTTTGCGCCATCAAAAATAATGCAATTCTCGATGTTCACATTTATGATGGGACTTTAACTGATAAGATAGAACACTACACATGTTTGCATTATTTAAAGAATGTTTTCCCTTAGGAGATAGATATTCTGACATATTGACTCAAATAATTGAGCCGCTAGTACAGAACCATATTGACTTATGGTATCCACAAGATGGCGCGCCTACACACAATTCACTCAATGTGTCAAATATCCTATACAGGCTATTTGAAGATCGATGGTGGGCGAACAATGGTCCACATCTTTGGCCACCACGTTCTCTCGATTTAACTCCTTTAGACTATTATGTTTGGGGTAGGATAAAAAATATTGTCTACTCCCCTGACTGATAAAGAGGACTGCATAGAACGAGTCAGAAATGCGTTCAGGTTTGTTTAGATTTCTAGATTCATAGTTTTGAAACTCAATTTGGTTTTCAAACACTTTTGCAGATCTCTTCCTCCCGATGAAATAAGAAGAGCAACGTACGAAGCATTCCTGAGACGTATAAATAAATGTCTAGAAATTGACGGTCAAAACTTTGAGCATCTTCTCTAGTTATAACTGCGAGAGTTTGCCATGGTTCTCCTAATAGTAACTTGAAGTCGGTTTCAAGAAGGGGTGAAAAATCTACAGCATGGTTCAAATAACAGTTCCTGAAAATTTCATCTTTTTGGCGTGAAGGGAAAAGAAATAGCTGAAAATTCAAGACGAAAAACAGTTTTTTGTGAATAACTCAGAAAATATCCACTTTAGGACAAAGGTGTGATGCATACACTCACATTATTTTTTAACGTAGATTCAATATCTGCCATAAAAAAAATGGGGTTCTAATTCGAAAAAATTGATTTTTCACAATTTTGTCATCCCTAACTTTTAAAGCGAATTTTTCACCCCCTGTATCATGAATCGCGATTTCGATTTTCAAAGTGGATACATCAATCTCGCATCTTGCAAAATCCCAAAAATGAAAATTTTCCATCCAAAAACCTCGAAGTTATTCTTGTTTCAGCGGAACTCTATTTTCGATTTTTTTTTTCGAATTTTCTCGCTCAGAGAGAATTTTCCAACCAAAACTGAAAATGTTACATCAAAATAACTAGAAATTTTTTAAGGAATCTATTTCTGCAATAAAAAAATGGTGTTCTAATTTGAAAAACGGAAGTTGACGTCATTTCCGGAAAAACCGGAGGTGCTCATGCCTTGAAAATATTTCAGATTTCATCAGCATCGTGAAATACTTATAAGTGCTGAATTTCATGAAAATACGTTCATTAATTTCCCGTATTAATATGGGTGAGGTTCCTCGTGAAAGACCCTGTATAGATTGGTTAAATTGCATGAAAAACAAATATCGCTTGAACTAAAGGTTGTAGCATTCATAAATGACATCAGAAGTTGAAGTTATGTATATTTTAAAATATTAAAATATTGTTAATAACACCATCTACTTTTCAATTTTCAAAATACGTTTCATTTATATCCTCCGTCTTCGGGGAGCCTGTAACCCCTAGAGGACGCGTCCCCAGGTGGCGGATAGGGGAATGCCTCCCAGATATGGGTGGTAGGAGGGAAATGAAATACCTCTCGCGGACCAACAGGAAAGTAGCGTCTGCCTCAGAATGAGCGGCTACAAACAGCGTCTGACCCAGAATGGGCGGCTGAAAACCAAACACTCGCCAACCCGCTAGGCAAGCGTGGCGTTTGAATGCCAAACCCCTTCCAAAAATGAAAATGTCGAAATACAAAACAGAATTACCCCAGGCGAGTAGAGCTAAGCGCTCAGAATCTCGCACTGATTTATCAGTCAGCCTCAAGGATTCTGGGGGAGGCAGAACTTCGGCAGTACTAGATAAAAAACGGAAAACCAACAGGAACATCTTGGTTTCAACATACAACATTCGCACAATGAGACTAGAAGAGCACTTATTAAGTCTAGAAAAAGAACTTCAAACCATCAAATGGGATATACTTGGAATTAGTGAGACCAGAATGAAAGGCGAGGCCAATATGATTCTGAAATCTGGCCATATACTTTTTCAAAGAAATTCAGAAACAGGTCACCACATAGGAGGAGTGGCGATCATATCAGATCGTGTTATCTATATCATGCTGCATCTGAACAGAGGACAAAGCATACAGATCATACAGGCATACGCCCCCACATCCGCATCAACAGACGAAGACGTCGAACAATTTTATGAAGACCTAACAACAGCTAAGAACCAAGAGAACACCAAATTCAAGATCATAATGGGTGACTTTAATGCCAAGGTAGGACAGAGAACAGCGACAGACGGTCTGAACATCGGAAACTTTGGACTGGGGACACGAAACATTAGAGGCGAAATGTTGCTTGACTTCCTGAACAAAGAACAAATGTACTGCATGAACACATTCTTTAAGAAGCAGCCTCAAAGGAAATGGACTTGGAGAAGTCCAGACGGCGCAATAAAAATGAGATAGATTATATCCTCACTACAGATAGACAACTCTGTACCGATGTATCGGTCCTCAATCGTTTCAACACCGGAAGTGATCATAGAATAGTTAAAGCCACCATAAGTATAAACACTCACTTGGAAAGGAAAAAACAAATGGAGAAAATCATTCGACCAACCTCGAACCAACTAAAAGAGAAAATAGAAGACTACAACGCACAAATCAACAAGAAGTTGGAACCAACAGAAAATCTCAGAAATTTGACACTCAACGAGATAGCCGTAAAAATCGTTGGCGGAATTAAGGTGGCTACCAAGAGTGTATGCTCCATGAAGGCAAAAGCTGATACGAAACTTAGCAAGAACACCAATGAACTATTGGCAGAACGCAGAAAACGGATAGGATTCAGCAGGGTATCCAACGCTGGATAGAAAGGTGAAAAAGGCAATTAGAAGGGACCTGAGATCGTATAACACACAAACAATAAACGAAGCTATCGAGAACAACATGAATATGAAAGTACTTCGGTCGAAAAGAACAAAAGGAAAGTCGCTCATATACAAAATTAAGAACCAACAAGGAGAAGTTGTTACTGAGAGGCAGCAAATAACTTCCACCATCCAGCAATTTTACAGCGGACTTTACAGACAATCGGTACCTAAACCAAACCGATCGAGAATTCAAATGGTCCAAAATGTGGGCTCCGAAGATATACCGGAAGTTGACACTGCAGAGTTAAGAATGGCATTAGAGCAAATGAAGAACCGGAAGGCTCCAGGAGAAGATCTCATTAAAAAAAGCACTGATTATTCTTTTTAACAGATGCCTGGAGGAGGGAAAAATTCCCGATACATGGAGAAATGCCGAAGTGATAATCCTCTTCAAAAGAGGGGACCGAACCAACATCGCGAACTACAGACCGATTAGCCTTCTATCCGTTTTGTATAAGCTCCTCAGCAAAATCATTACCAACCGCCTCAATAATAAGTTTGACTTTTATCAACCTGTGGAACAGGCTGGTTTCCGGAGCAGCTTCAGTACATTGGACCACATACAAACGATACGCACGCTTACTGAGAAATGTACAGAGTACAATGTCCCGTTACACCTTGCTTTCGTTGATTACAAGAAAGCATTTGACTCATTGGAAACATGGGCGGTGATGGAGGCAATGAGCAACGCAAGGATTGACTCAAGATATACAAACCTCATTGAGGACATATACAAAGATGTTACGCTCCACGTCAAAATAGATGAAAACACAACAACGGATAAGATCCCAATACAGAGAGGAGTTAGACAGGGCGACTCGATCTCTCCGAAATTGTTCACCTTGGCGCTGGAAGATGTCTTCAAGAAATTATCATGGCAACAGAAGGGAGTCAATATAGACGGAAGATACCTAAATCATCTCCGTTTCGCCGACGACATTGTACTCATGAGCACTAATGCAGGGGAGCTTAGCAGTATGTTACTTGACCTGAGGGAAGCGTCACAAATAGTAGGCTTAGAAATGAACCTGCAAAACTAAGATCATGAGCCCAGACAATATCTGTGTCACTGTCGATAGTGCTTGAAGTTGTAGAGGAATATATTTATCTTGGTCACAACATAATGCTGGGCAAAATATAGTGAAATTATATTCAGATTCATCGTCATCCGTATGAATTTATCGAAACCCTTTTTGAAAGGTGAGTTTTTCTCAAATATTAAGCGGCCATATTGGCATACGAAACCAAGTTCTTAGAACTTATCGTTTCAGGGTTTTTTCCGTTACTGCCGTAAAATTATTACTGTTAATTCATCATATCTGGACGAAGCAGAAGACAAAGTCGTTGAATATAATTGCGGAGGAAATTTAATTTTGGTATGGTCGACAACATCTCTACAACCTCATCACAGAAAACAGTCTCTGGAAGCTCATCCCCCAGTGAGATTTGGAAATGCATGTAGAAGCGAACAACCCTCTATAATAAACTGTTTGTATAGCTTTTTTATTTATTTGCATTTAATAACTTTTTTTTCATTGTTAGTTATTGGTTTCTAGCAATAGACAAAACTAATTCGAAAATAATAACCAATTGGCGCCCAAACATCGAAATACATTACTCAATTTCTTTCATAACCCACCCCTATTTGCCCACCGTATATTAGAGCAGCTGTTTGCTGTGTGTACTCAGATATTTATATTTTTTTTACATTTTCAATTCCAAAATACGTTACAAGGTCCGTATCTTGTAATTCTTGGAATCATTAGTCTTTTTTGCAGATAAAATCATTCATCATCATTCTTGAGATTTGAAGTTGAAAGGAATTAAATCGATATAATTATGTCCAAATTTTCTGATTTTCACAAATCCAACTCTGTGCTGAAATGATTCAATAATCAGATATGTTCAATGTTGCCATATTTTATGTCTTTATTAATTATTTTTTCAAAAGATTGGGGAAATCTCTCCAGTCTATGGTTCCACCACCAAACCCTATAGATGAAATTAACCACTGAACAATTTCGTCTTACATTCACTACAAAATCTTAATTGCCATTTGCTGTATTCATTATTAATAATGTCTAGCACCTTGTTTAATATTGCATCCAGAGTAATATTCCATAATAAATAGAGAAAAAGATTTCCATCACTCACATAGGTACTTCGGTATATTCTCATGATGACCGTTAAATAGGTAATGTATTTTCTGTCAGGACCTGTTAAATTGAAGACTTGTCTTTATGAAGAGCTGGTTCTTTATAGCTTCAGACTTTCAGGGTTTATCACATCATATCTATTTTAACATAAGAATGCTTCAAATTAAGCTCATATGAGATTTAAAAACTTCGAACCCAGTTTCCTAGATTTGTTTTGTACCTTTATAGAAGTTTGTTCACATCTTTATTTTATACACCGATTCAACCTGGTTCACAAACTGTTCGTTTCAAACTCATTCAAACTTCTTTCAAATTAGAAATCCATCAGGTGAATCTTCTAGAAGCTGTCGAGGAAACCGAGTTCCAGATCCTCGTAACATCTGAACCATCCGACGGATTTGGCCCAATAACGAACTTGACTGAGATATTTTGACAACAAACCTGTTATGAAAATATGAAAACTCTAGCTCATAACCTTTTTACGATATGGAATGTACAGCCCCCCGGCCGTACCGACGTAATCAAGTTAGACTCCGGATTGTTCATCGGCAATTGATACCCATTCAAATGATACCGTTGCAGATTATATTTACCATTCTATCCCAACGAATTTTCCCCCATGTACATTGAGAAGTAATACTCAAATTTACTGTCACGTCGAAAAAAGTACGCATGTACATTCATACCTTTATCCCTGTCTACAAACAGCCATGTTTCCATCCTGTGAAAAGGTCTCGAGAAATGTTTCTCCTGTCTCGTATTTCTGTTTCTCGCCATTTTTATTTTCGCAAGATCTTCACCGTTCCAACGGATAGGTACAATTGAAAATAAAAGCGTTAATAATTGCACATGGTAAACAAGCATTCCTGCTGCCAGGCCACAGGTCACGCCTAGAGAGGTCGTAGCCATGAACTTGACATCTGCAGAGGAATAGGGGACTTATCATGGTTAAATTGCACGACGTGCATCGCACAAGATGTAAGCACCGAGCAAGGATGTTTACGACGCAATATATAGCAAGGAACTGGGAATTCAGAAACTAAATGTAACCAATAAAAAACTGAAAATTTTCACATTGAAAGACACAGAACAACGATTTTATACACGGTTTCAATCCACTTCATAGTGATTTGAAATTCAATTCATTACGAGATGAATGAGTAGGATGTTAAATTTTGTTACGAAGTAAAAATTGGGAAATTCCGCTCCAGTTCTGAAGTCTGGATAAAACCTTAGGTTCGCAGTATTGTCTCATGTACTTAGAACACCTGTATGTTTATGGCACAATCCCGTACGGAACCAAATTTACAGATACATGACATTTCGAAAATTTTCCTTCAACTGAAAACAGTCACTCTTAAATGACTTTTTGTAAGTACTGATGATTTACAGATTTGGCTAAAATAGCTCACACATAAAATAAAAGATTTATGGTGATGCAGAACTTTTCGTTCGGTCTATTTAAGATAATATATTTCATACAGATTCTATAGGGTGTTTCAGAATTAAGTACCCATTAGACTTTAATGAAAAACTTGAATATTATCGGAGAAAATTCGATAAAATATCTAGGCTCTTCAGAAAAATTAGGAATGTTTTCAAATTTGATATAGCATGATGGACTTTTTTTATATTTGTTTAACTTTTTTTAGTGTTATCAAGACGATTTTCAACTAGAATATTGATCAGAAAGATATACTTGGGCAATCAACCTAGTTTTGTGAGGCAACACCATGTTGCAGTTGACGATCAAATACTTCAAGCCTTTGAAGACCGGGAGGCTCTTGAAAATTTAAGTTTCCAGTCTCTCTAATCGTTGATAAGTCGTCGAGAATATTTCGTGGTGGGGTAATCTTCGATCAGGAAATTTGGCTTGATAAAGCCTTTGAGCTGCACGAGCAACACCATCGGCCTTGCCATATGCCATCACCATATCAGCATACTCAGCGTTGGTGACATTAGGTATATCAACAACCAAAATTAAAACAACAGTAGCAAAAAGTCGATAAAAGTAACAAAAGCAAAAAAATACAAATTTAAAAAACTGAACAACGCGGCACAGACACTTCCAACAGCAGAGACAGTTAAATCTCGAATGACGGTAGGGTCAAGTCAGCGGCGACTAACCCAATCCAACCTAAAGACAGAAAAAGTAATAATAATTCACACGCGTCTAGAACGGGCAGGTAAAATTTCCTTGATCGCTGTGTTGTGTCGAAACTTGAAATTTATATTCATCTCAAATACTTCCCTTCTTCCCAGTTTCCTTAGTCAGTTGAATGTGAAATTTTCAATCAATAATTGTGTAATAGTAGGTAAATTCATACATTCTCAAAGTTCATAGTAATGTAGACCAACCTTTGCAGTATAAAAATACAAATGATCGATTTATGCCTTTTCCTTTCTCCTTCGCGAGAAGCGAAGACAGTTTGTCTAATGGCACCGATCGAAATGGGTTAATAGGGTTAAGCGACTTCGCCCACTTCTATCCAGGAAACGACTTTTACGTCCAACTAACTACCATCAATTTGTGCCTGCTTAAAAACGTGAAGATTGCCCACAATATATCAACGTCCCGTCCCCAAGAGGAAAGTTATCAAATATGATTGTTCTCCTTTCTTGACCAGCCTCTTTTCTATTGCGCTGTTCCAATCTCGTTAATCAGTGGTATTCACGAATTACCAATTGTGTGTTTTGCTTGACACAATGGGTGTCTGCTCAGGTCCACTCTAGAAATCATCGAAAAATCGCTCAATCATTGAGAGGTTCCTCGCTTGATCGGCTGTTGGGATCTCCAATGTTGGTCCTCGAAATTTGTTGATATCTCAATAATATATAGCATAATATATGCTTTTTCACACATAATAATAAACAATAATTGGTTTATGGTTATGGGCCTTTATTCAGAATCTAGAGGTGTTTTGTCTTTTATTTATAACTTTGGTATTGCATATTTCGTTTTCAAAAATTCATATGCTAACATTACTGGATTTTTTCGCAGACATCCAGTTCGCTTAAAAAAATTTTCAAAGATGAACAATATCGAAACTGTTTTTTCAGTTTTCGATCAATATTCAAGATTTCAGATAATTTAAGATGTCAGTTATACATAATAGTAAGAAAAAACCGTCTTCTGTCCACCCACAAAATTATAAACAAACGTAGAATCCAAACAAGAAAGGTATAGGGAAATGGATAGAAAGAGCGAGGTGTGTTGTTCACATTCTGAAAATGAAAAAAACATACTGGGGGTCTTATTCAGAAGAAAGACACACAATTTTGTGAGTTCACAAATTGAAATTTTTTTGGCAACTCTGTATAACTGACAACTAATATTCGAGAACAGTGGAGCAGATCAGATTTTGAACTGAAATTTTGAATATTGAGTCATTTCCTTCACTTTCAAATGTGATCTGAAATTATTCTTATCTGAAAAACCTCTTTATATGGATTTATGGAAGTGAGAGTAATTAATGTCCTAAGTTTTGGAGTACCTATCATAAAAAATAGACATACTGGTTGTCTCATTCGAAATAAAAAAAAATATTGCTCAATTTGCATATATCTGGCAACACTGGAAATTTGAAAGTATTTCCAAAATCTACATTACGCTTTATTTCTTCGGTATAAATCTTGATATTCGCTCGTTATTACATATATGCAATTATTCTTCGTTATTTGGTTTTAAATATCAGGTTCAACCTTTGTTAGGTGAGATACGATAGTAATCTTATCTCTTGAATGTTGTTATGTCGTATTTCTTGAAAAAATTTCCACATGAAAAATGACTCTTTTTACGGTTTATCCTCGATCTGCTTGGGTTGTATCGTTATGGGATCCGAGATGATTTTGGGTTTGATTTGCTCTTTTCAATATCTTTCTTGAAAAGCCATTATATATGAGAGTTTTTTTGGATCATATAAACTTTTCGCGACTCCTAATCCTACTCGAAGAAGTCTTCAAACACGAATAGAATGAATTTTATTTAAGATCTATCAATCTTTAAAATCAATGAAAATTGAAAATATTGAAAACTTTTTCTGCATTCTGAAAGCTAAGTTACCTTGAGACCGATAGGAGATTCCTATCGAAACGTCAATAGAAAAAATTAAGAAAGCACTGACGTGAGGCCAGATTGCTTTGGCGCTCTTATTGAGCTACTTGCGAGTATATTCAAACCTTAACAAATCTATAAGCTCTCTGATCGGGTGACTAATAGTCTTTTTCCGTACTATGGGACAATGTGATGCAAATATGAAAGCCTGATGAATACACAACCCTTTATCTTAATTTGAGAATAACTGCTCATAATTTTCACCAAATTTTGTTCTATGCTTCTCCTAAAAACTTACGTCATTGCATTTCAAATTCATCAAATTCCATCAAATTCTTTCTCTATGATAAAAAATTTTTTTATTAATATTACGTCTGTGCTTTTCTGAATTTTGACAACGTCATCGACATCGAATTCTACCTCTATGAATTCTATGAAAATTTTGATTGATATTACTCCAACTGACACTGATATCTAGGTCCGCAAGTTGTCAAACGAATATCGATCTGTGATGGCAAATCTTTCAATGACAAAGCTCGGACTTCATGACATTTCTATTTTTTCTCTTGAGTAAATGAAAAAATGATCATATCTTCAGAATGAGGGGAAAGCTACGACAATGAAATTTGAGGATGAGTAAGATATCGGTAACCTTAATATATATATACGCATTTTTATTTAAATCTGAATGAAGTCTTAGGAAATATTGAGTATTGAAAATTTTTTTTTTGGGAATTTTTAAAAATTTTCTAGCGTGACGATTTCTGCGATATTATGCAAGCGGTTTCATTTCAGCCTCCCTCAATAACATTCCAAGTATCAACTTGATCGGATGGATATTCTAGTAGTTATTGAGGAAACAAAATTTCAAATGCTCATAACTACTGAACCATCCGACGGATTTTGCCCAATAACGAACTTGACCGAGATATTTGGACAATTAACCTATTCTGAAAATATGAAAACTCTAGCCTATTCCTTTTGGATGTTAGAGAGGATGCGGCCGGTCGGCCGGCCGGACAGACTCAACTTTCGCCACGAATTCTTCATCAGGAGTCGAACCCAATCGATTGAGACCATTTTCGGCTCGATATTCCAAAATTACAGACATTCGGGCAAAATGATAGGCACTCTGTTCGGGTGAACAAGAGCGCCAAAAACTATAACAGATAGTGGATACAGCCCACACTCTTTTGGCAATTCCATATAGGTAAAATCAAACAATTTTCATTACTTCCAAATATTTTCTGGTGAAAGGTCTGTTCTTGGCCGTTCTTTTGAGGCATATTTTTCAATGATTCATAATATTATTTATGCCATTTCACATCCAAGTTTATATATGTTGCGAATAAAATATTCTATATAGACCGAATGTGAGGATTTACTGGAATCGAAAAGAGAAAGCCATAAAAAATTGGTGGTAAGATTTTTTCTTGAATCTATTAGTTGATCATTTAGAATGTCAATATTCGAAAAGAGAAAAGAAAACAATGGAAACTCAGCTCAACATTTCAATATCTTTTTTCAAATCTTGTCCCTAAGAAGAAGTGATCAAATATGTATGATTTTTTTAGGCCAACCTCTTTTTCATTGAACTGTTTCATTCTTGTCACTACTCAAGTGCTATTCATGAATAATCCGATAAAGAATATTACCTACACAATGGGTGTCTGTTCAGGTCCACTTTATGAATAATCGAAATGTCGCTCAATCATCTGGAGGTTCCTCGCTTCATCGGCTGTTGGAGTCGTAACACATTTTGTCTTCGAGAATTGTTGGTACCTCGATCTGATAATCATACCTGGCAGTTTTGATTTGATGTTTTAATAAAACTATATACTTGCTTCTAGATTGGGATGTACTTGTTCTATATTGATCTTCTATTCAGATAATTTTAAAAAAAGAAATTCGAAACCAATAACGTGAGGTCAGATGGCTCTGGAACTTTTGTTAAACCACTAGCAAAAAATTATTCAAACTTTCTAAAACTACTTCTCTATATTTGCTCATCAGACGCTTCACCATTTATTTTTCTTTTATGGCTAATCCTTCATAGCCAAAATAGTACATGAGGTGTATATATGTGTTTTCAGTTTAATTTTTTAAATTATGTCAAGCAAATATCACTGAGGATATTTGGGGGTTGATGATGTTTTAGCTGGAATATTTTATTTTATTGTGTCAGTTTCGATTCTCACTTTAATCTTCATTTCATTAACAATGCTTTATGGCTGCGATGGAATTCTGGGGAATAAAGGTCTCAATCAAGATTTGAGGATTTGAAAATCACTGTTTAATTTACCTCGAAAAATGCAATTCCTTTTGAATTATAAAAACTGAGTTATAATTTTGATGTTCCAATAATACTGAGGCAAATGAGGAGGTCGTATCTCCTCATTTAGATATCAGTGAATAACAAAGGGGGAATTTCCAGTACATACCACCATAACATGCACAATAAACATCACACACATGCAGACAATAGCACTTTATTTCAGACCAACCCACCTATTAATTATTCAAAAGTCGAAATCCTTACATGGAACCTCAACTCTAATTAAACCCCTTCTTTTGCGAACTATCAGCTTCCTCGAAAATTATATTTCCTAGAATCCTGAGACAAAGGAACACAATGTTTCCGCCTGAACTAATATCTCCGCCTCTCTTGCTTCGGTTAACCGTCTTTTTCATGTTTTAATATCGGTTGAATTTCATAGAGTCAACAATTTTTATAACAAATGTTTTTTGTGTTCTTATGCCCTTGAACAGAAACTTAGACTGATTGGTTCAGGAGCAAGGTAAAAAAATTATTTACACACTATTATAACAATTTTTGAATGAAATTTTTAAATGTTTAGTTTTCATATTAATTCATTGATATCATTGTCAACTTTGTCAAATTGATACTATGAAAAATGTGATCATTGAAATTTTTCCACTACAAAGTTCATAGCACTGTCGATAGAATGTCCACCTCGCGCAGGCCGTCTAGGGTTAATACACTTAGAATCAAAGAATACTTATTTGAGAATATTCGTTCGAGAACACTCATGCAAAAATATTTATTTAAGAATACTTACATAAAAATATTAACTTAGGAATACTTATTTCAAAATAACCAACAACTGTGTAATATTTTTAATCTTATCTTAGCAGATCAAGTACTATCTATTCCAGCCTAGAGGACTGTTTTCATTTTCGTCTACTATTAGTCAATGTTCGTGGCTCAAAATCAATTCAATACCTGCGAACTCTTAATGGTGGATTATGCGGCAAGCCTGTCAACGTTTGGGACATCTAAAGAATAGCAGTGACTGGCAATACACTCTTGGAGATTCAGTAATTTCGTCAAATGCTAAACAAATACGAACATTGGTTTCCTTAACTTTATGTACATGCTTCTCAACACCGATTGATTCATGGAACATTATGAAGATCACATGGCCGAAGAAATATTGAATCCGAAGCGTCTCAGAACTTAAAAAAATTCACAAATTATCGAAGAAATGTTAAGAGAAGCATTAATTTTACTTGAAAACAAGTGCTTGATGCCTACCAACAAGAGATTGAAACATTTAGGTATGAAATCGCGAAATCGCCCAATGCACGACCTATTTAATCGAGAGTTGAGATGCGAAACCAAATAAAATCCCGAGGCATTAAGAAAAACTGTTTTAAGGTACGCTTTCCTTTCAAATTAAAAACAGAAATATGCTTATGAAACAATTATGATACTAGTAAATGATTGATCTGGCTGATAATTTTTAATGCTCCTGGTGATATTGGAAAACGTTCTCAATATACATATTTAATTTTGGCAACAATTCAATCGCATTTACACTTGCTTCATCCGATATTGTAGGTACGTTGTTGGATAGCGGATAAACAGCTCTGTCCTCACTCAAATTGCCGATGAACATACGGTAATGGTATGGTAAAAAATTTTTTATTAATAGGATTAATTTGAAAAGTGCTCCGGCTAGCTAGAGCACAAAGCCATCTCACATTTTCCTTCAGAGAGTTTAAATAGATACTTCCACCCCAGTCAATGATACTCGAACGATCGAAATTTATTCCACTCTTTTACAAATACTAGATATTTACAGTATGTACAAATGTTAAATTGTCCAAATAAAAAGTTGCAAGTGGAAATGATTAATTTCTGGCTATAAAAATCAACAGGTGATGTCTAAAATTGTTGCTGGAACTGATATTGTCTGTCTTGGGTCCTAATTCATCAGATAACAGGACCAAATAACAATCCTGGATGTTAGGGATGAGTCTGGTGTGGAAAATGGGTCTTAAGTCTTCCACCCTGTAGACAACAGAAACTATTTCCTCTCTCAGTTCTCCAGTCCCCCAGGGGAATATCTATTATTACGTCGTAAACTTCAATTTCGGCAAATCTCTTCGGCCTCGACAAGGTATCTCAAATTCGGTAATATTCTAACTCCGGCAGATTTGTTTCAGTTCTTCGGTAAATTTTCAGCTCCAGCAAATTTTCAGCTTCGGCAGGTTTTGGTTCAGTACTTCGGTAAATTCCCAGCTCCGACAGGTTTTGTTCAGCGCTTCGATGAATTTTCTACTCCGCCAAATTTGGCTGTGAAAATCAATTTCATAAGTTCTCGAGCCGATAATTTCTCAGTTTCCAGTGATCCCTGAATGTATTGACTCACAAAACGATAATAATTTAAGAGAAGAAAAAATATCCGTGTGTTCAAAAAAACCCAATGGTACAGATAATTCGATAAAAAATTCATCAGAGAAATCTAGAAACTGAAAAAAAAAAAAAACTCACCATTGAGCAACAAAGTATAGCACGAATATTGAAACAGTTAGGAAGATGAGCTAAGTCATCGGATATCTCTCTGAAAAATATATGGAGAACTGAAGATGGCGGTCCGACAAAGAGTGCACGAGAACGTTGCTATCTCATAAAACAATTAAATACGACATTTAAAATTAAATAAACCCTGTCTGATCAAAAACAGGACTTATCGAACGTTATAAAACTGTTCGCCACGACAAACTCTCTATTTGAAACTCAATTTCAATTCGAGATAGACCGATACATGCAGTTTCTAACATTTTCACACGAGAATTGATCCAGAATCGAAAAAAAAACTACGTACTATGCAGGCCTCGATCCCATTTTTAGTGGAGAGTTCCAAACAAATCGCCATCGGTAAATTCGCCCGTTACAATACATATAAGTGAACACCAACTTGCAGCATTTTGAACAATTGTACGGTGGACAAGGTGTTGCAAAACAGCAGACTGATTTTATAAAATGAGTGTACGATGGCACACAAATTATCTGTGAAAGCCTTAGACAGCACGTTACAAGATTTACGAAAAAAACCAAATCCGGTTTGCTGGTGCTATGATTTCATAGGCAGATGATTTTCTACAAACACTCCCAGTGAAACCACGATGAATGCCTGCTGACGAACTTGACGTCATCCATTTTATGAAGAGACATTAAAAACCTCGAATTAAATATGAGCATGCGAGTCTAATTGAAAAACGAACAAGTGCTCGATATTGGTAATGGCGAAATTGCTGTTGATTTATCGTCTGCAATCATAATATTTCCCAAACATTGCTTAAAACAACAAAAACCATATACAGGGTGAGTCTTTGACCACTGCGTTAATTTTAACCATAGGTTCTTGAGATAAAAAGAAACACTTTTTCCATTACGGTTTTCCTATATTCAGCTGCGTTGAAAAGTTATAAGCATTTTAAGTTTTCACATTGGGCAAATACCCCTCTGTAGTCCAGTTTACCACAGTTTCCACAGCATCCACTACTGAATCTGAATTGCTTAAAAACATTATTTTCCCTCTAGGAAATGATTCACTCACTCATGATTCATCCGATGAGGTCCATATCCAGAAAGAAGATACAAAATACTAATTTTCTGGTAAAAAAATTCAACACCATAAACATATATTTTCTTTCTACTTCAAGATTAAAAACCATGCCTCTCTAAGGAGAAATTCCAAAAAAACCTCAGAATTATTGGGTGTTATCATCATACATTTGTAATTTTGTTTGAAATATTAACTTGGTGTTCTTTAATAAATAATTTTTTGTTAAATCATTAATATGAATCTATTCTGTTTAGACTATAATTACTGATTTTTATAATCAGAGTATCTGTTTTAATTACGTAAACAAGAACATAAATATTGAATAATGGTTATTCATAGATTATGTCAAATTTTAATACCTTACTATAGAATATTAATTTATTACCGAACCCCAGGAAAGATTAAATTGATATTTGCAATGTTTTTTTGAATGAAAGATAATATCGTAACTGTTATTGATCTTTAGTTATAATTTTCCTCAGAATAATTAGAGTGAATTATTATCACATTAAAATATTATAACGTCTCTGTGGTGGGTAGTTCCAAATGAAAAAGTGTTTTGTGGTTCCTTGTTGTTTTGATTCTGTTTGAAACTGTCAACAGTTATTTGTAGCTTTCTTTCAAAAAAATGTGAAAAATATTGGAAGGATAATATCGATAGTTCGAAATTATTCAATTCAGTAGAATAGAATTAATTTGATGAATCCTGAAAGTCTGAAGCTATAAAAACCAGGCCTCTCTAAGGACAAGTCTTCAATTTAACAGGTCCTGACAGAAAATACTTTACCTATTTCAACGGTCAAAATATACCGATGAGTGATGGAAAACTTTTTCTCTATTTATTATGGAATATTATTCTGGATTGAATATTAAAGAAGGTGCTAGACATCATTAACAATGAATACAGCAAATGGCAATTTAGATTTTGTGGTGAATGTAAGACAAAAATTGTTCAGTGGTTAATTTTATCTATAGTGTTTAGTGGTGGAACCATAGACTGGAGAGTTTCTTGTTTATGAGCTTATAGCTTCTAGTTTCAATATTGATTGAATTTTAATAACAAACATTCAGAAATATAAGGACTAAGTCAAATTCTATTATCTCCTAAGTTTGTGAACAAGGTTGAATTGGTGTATGAAATAAAGATAATGGAGGTATAAAACAAATCTAGGAGACTGGGTTCTGAAGTTTTCAAAACTCATATGAGCTCAATTTGCAGCATTACTATGTAAGAATAGATATAATTTGATGAACCCTGAAAGTCTGAAGCTATAAAAACCAGCTCTTCATAAAGACAAGTCTTCAATTTAACAGGTCCTGACAGAAAATACTTTACCTATTTCAACGGTCAAAATATACCGAAGAGTGATGGAAAACTTTTTCTCTATTCATTATGGAATATTATTCTGGATTAAATATTGAACAAGGTGCTAGACATCATTAACAATGAATACAGCAAATGGCAATTTAGATTTTGTGGTGAATGTAAGACAAAAATTGTTCAGTGGTTAATTTTATCTATAGTGTTTAGTGGTGGAACCATAGACTGGAGAGATTTCCCCAACCTTTTGTAGAAATATTTAATTAAGACATAAAATATGGCAACATTGAACAAATCTGATTATTGAATCATTTCAGCACAGAGTTAGATTTGGGAAAATCAGAAAATATGGACAAAATTATATCGATTCAATTCCTTTCAACTTCAAATATCTCAAGAATGGTGCAATTTAGGAGAAAAGATGAGGAATGATTTTATATGCGAAAAAGACTAATGATTCCAGGAAGTACGAGATACGGACCTTTAGTTCAAGCGATATTTGTTTTTCATCCAATTTAACCAATCTGTATAGTAGTAGTGAGAAACCCACAAGAAGTGGAATAAATCTATTGATGCCAAAATATGCACGAGTGTTATCAAAAACCTTCTACAAGAGATCATTTCAATTGATATTGTCGTTTGAATATTACAGGTGAAAATGCAATTTTTTTATGAAATTTCAACACCCTATATCTTTTGAACGAGGCCAAATTTGGAAAAATGTTATAGAAAGAATGTTTCTTTTGACGTCAAGAATCTATGGTTAAAATTAACGCAGTGGTCAAAGACTCACCCTGTATATGTCAAAAAGGAACTACAATTCCAAAGGCAAATCGTTCCTTTTCAACATATTGCTATGCCATGCCGGTCCAATAGGCATTAATAGAAATCATTCATTTTCTCAAAAACCATATATGATTGAGCGGAAGAGTTATATTCGCTGTATAAAACGTTGAGTCAACGAAATGAATTTTCAGATGCAAAACAAAATAGCTGGCGAATTAATGACATATTGTCAACTATCCAACTGAATTTTCAAAAATGACTGAATTTGCCTCGAGTATAACCTCATATTCAAATATCGAACGAATAAAATTCTATTACTATTACTATTCTGCATTCAAAATCTGAACAGTAATCAATATAAACCAGCCACGTCTTTGTAATGTCATGAGACTTGTGATGAAGAAATCAATAACAACGTCATCGAAGCCAATATATTTTGAAGGATTTACAAAGATGAAGACATTTTTTTAACAGGTGAAACCAATTGAAATGAATGCCATAACTAGTTGCGTAGTATGGGACAGAAAAACAAGTACCTATATCAGAAAAAAGTTCGGGATCGGTGACGCTGTAAAGTTGGTGAGACGAAGATGGAAAGTATGGAATGAACAGTTGGATGAGATGATATTTATAAGACTCTCAAAATATCACGAAATGTAACGTCGATAAACAGGCAAAATGTCTCATTAAATCAAAGGAAGAATATTGGGGAACCAATAAATATTTTCTTGATAGTCTCATCTTATTAGTATGAACGCCTAGCACACGTAGGATTTTCTCTGAAACAACCCAAGATGTGTGGAGCCATGAGTGCTCGAATGAAAATAATGAAATATATCCGATTTGTTTGCTTGGTACCCACACATTGACGATAATGAGAAACGGAACGCAAAACTCATTGATTTTATGAATATCCTTGATGGCGTTAATAACAAAGAAAGATAAAGCCGGTTAATCACATGACTTGCGTAGGTAAACGCTTCATTACTCGCGGAGTTAAGAAAAAAAGGTTCGTTTGTTCTGCATTTTATTACTTGCAGGCGACATTTCGTAGTGAAAAAAGATTAGTTGATGTTAATGAGGACACTAACATTCTGAAGGATAAGGTGTAAGGGGGTGATGAGAAATGAAATAACTTGGCAAAATGCAAATGTATTATTGTAATTAGTACCAGTTGCTGCAGAAAGCGTAGAATTACATAAAAAAGTATGATTCATTACTGCCTACAGCCTCACATGAGTGGTACAATTACTGAATTTCGGCAATGATAATTCCAATGCTTATCAAATACTTTAAACATTTTTATTATGCAGATAACCAGTGTGAAAGCTTCACCTATTCAATATTTCAACGTTTTCAAGTGGGATGATCAATTTTCGATAAAGCCACTAATTGTATCGATTTGACCTCATTGAACGTATAAAGGACTCTATATTTATCTTTGAAAATTATTTATTGATTGTAATTGGGGATCTTTGTTAAGAACACTATCGAATAACAGCAAGAAACTACCAATGAACACATATATCTAAGAGTATTCTCTCTCATCAACCAGTGGAGATGAGCTAGAGTTTTTATAGTCCCAAAATACACTCTTCAAAAAAATCAACGCACATTATGGAAATCTCAAATCAATTCTATAACTGAATGTGTTCTCAATGATAATTATTTTATTTATCAGAATTATGCATGCATATGTTATCCACTTTCAACGTTTTTCTTCAATACAGATGTTTCTTCTCAGCAGGAATTAACATCTACAGCATGTTGGACCAACCTGGATTTGTCGCTGTCTAGTACTCGTAGAATGGTTCTACTTATTCTTTTATTCGTACATTCAGAGGGCGTTTAGTTTCTCCGATGTAAGATCTTCCCTTAGTGAAAGAACTACACTAAGCGTGAATGCAATTATGGAAATGCTTTCTATTTGTATTGAAACAACATATTTCCAATTTGAAGACATCTTTTATCAACAAGAATTTGGATTGGCCATGGGTTCACCACTATCACCAATTTTAGCTGATTTATATATGGAAATTTTCGAACAGAAGGCATTAGAAAAATATGCACTTAAACCCAAACTGTGGAAAAGATATGTAGATGATACTTTCATTATTTGGCAACATGGAAGAGACACTATAGATGAATTCCTTCAATATCTAAACAATCAAGAGGAATCAATTAAATTCACAATTGAAATCGAGAAAGACAGACAACTTCCATTCTTAGATGTACTCGTACATAAACAAAATGGAATCCCAAGAACCACTGTGTATAAAAAGCCAACGAACACAGGACAATATCTACATTTTGATTCAAACCACCAACTAAACACTAAATTGGGAGTAGCAAAATGTTTATTTGATAGAGCAATAAATATTTGTTGCACTGAAGAAGACCAAAATGAAGAAATAAATAACATCTCGAAAACTCAGAGAAGCAATGGCTACCCCAAAAAGATATTAGAAAAAGCTAGACGAACAAGAGAAAGTCAACCAGAACCAACAGATATAAATCAGACCATTAAAACCGTAATTCCTTATGTAAAAGGTTTGTCGGAGAAAATGAGAAGAATTGGAAATAGATACAACATAACGACTGCATTCAAAACTCAAGACACTATAAGAGCTAAACTTACAAAAGTTAAGCCTAATAATGAGACACAAAGGACAAAGAACTGCATATATGAATTACCTTGCATGAGTGCGGAAGATCTTACATCGGAGAAACTAAACGCCCTCTGAATGTACGAATAAAAGAACATCAGAAGCTTCTACGAGTACTAGACAGCGACAAATCCAGGTTGGTCCAACATGCTGTAGATGAGAATCATCGTATAAAATGGGATGAAGCATCAATAATATCCAAAGAAGAAAAACTTGCAAGAAGAAAAATCAAAGAAGCAGCATTTATGAAAATAACACCTGATTCCATAAGTGCTCCATCTATAGATCTGCCAGAAGTTTGGACACCGATAGTTCGATCCAACTTAAAAAGATCATCATATCACAGATGAGTATATAACATCATTCATTTTTCTTTCATGACTTCTGTCATATTGACTTTTTGAAATTGATAATTCTCAAAAAGTTTCTTACTTTTCTCCTTGATAAAGATAGAAGATGTCTATCGAAACGTCGGAAATCATTACATCCACAATAGATGATGGTAATAGCCCAAACAATCATTCAAAACAAACAAACCTTTATCTCAATTTGAAAATAACTACTCACCAAATTTTGTTCTATGCTTCTCCTAAAAAAGAAATTATCAGATTTTGAATGTTTTGGTTCCATTCTGAAACCAGTTACATATTCTCAATCTATTCTAGTGATCAATAGTTTTTCTTTCGTTTGATTTTCTACACTCGATCGCTATGCAATGCGAAACACGCAATTTGACCCAAGAGGAATGTGCCCAAGCGCTAGTTTTGCGAGAAGAAGGGTGGACATACACAAAAATTGCAGAAAGGTCTGGAGTTTCTCATACAAGTGTGTCCAGAATGTTGCAACGATTCAGGGAGACAGGTATGAATGTCCGAAGATCAGGACAGGGTAGACCACGGGTAACAACTGCCGTTCAAGAACGTTACTTGAGAGTTTCTTCGTTGAGACAACGCAAATTCCTTCAAAATCAGCTTGAGGAAACTCATGGGGTGCAAATTAGCACTCAGACAATAAGAAATCGCCTCAGAGTATATGATTTAAGGCAAGAAGCCTAGCCCCAGCCCATCGAAGGGCTAGTTTGGATTTTGGGAGAGAGCATATCCATTGTGAAGAGGCTGATTGGGAAAGAGTTCTCTTCACAGATGAGTCTAGATTCTGCCTCTACCATTGTGATCGACGTTCCCTTGTATACAGACGTCCACATGAAAGATATGCTCAGTGCAATTTCCTGAATACTACTGGTTTCGGGGGAGGATCGATTATGGTATGGGGTGGAATATCTTTGACTACTAGCACAGACCTAGTGGTCGTTGATAATGGAGCTATGAATGCTGATAGGCATATAAGGAACATTCTTGAAGGGCATGTAGTGCCATTTGCCCCATACATTGGTGAAATATTCATTTTTATAGACGATAATGCCAGACCCTATCGTGCGCGCATCGTTCGGGAGTACCTTGAATAGATTGAAGTCTCTCGAATGGAATGGCCAGCAAGAAGTGCCGATCTCAATTGTATTGAGCAGGTTTGGAACGACCTCAATAGAAAGCTGAGAAGTTCAGAAAATCGTCCAGCTACTCTTAATGACTTAGAAATCCAACTCAGAGAAATCTGGGAAGGATTAGATCAGAATATTTTAAGATCACTCATTTTGAGTATGAACCGTCGTTGCCAAGCTGCAATTAAATCACTTATCAGCATTCCAGTATTTTGAAAATTGTTAATTTCTCTTCTTTCGCATAAGATTCGGTAACATCCTGAATTTTTTTTTCCATTTAATGTGTCTTGTTTCGTTCAAAACCTTCCTGAGAGAACATAAAAAATGAGTTATAAAGTCAATGTCATTAAAATTGAGATTATCAGAATGTGCGTTAATTTTTTTGCGCAGTGTAGTTGAAATCTTTCGAATTCAATAGCAATTCGATGATGATAGTGATTTCTGAAAAATAAACTGTGGCAACGTGGAATCATTTCGGCTCATTCATTTTTTCCAGTCAAAGTCGGATCCAGGAAAAAGAACAATTTTCACCACTTTTCTAAATTTCAAATCATTCAACATCGAATATCTTGGAAACGGTACATTTTTGAAAATTAATGATATGGGATGATTAAATCTTCTTAAATCTTCAAGCATCCAGAAAATGCTTATATGTGTTTAGTTACTGCCTATTTTACAGTACGTACAATAGTTTCACGAGTTGGTGATGAATTAACTAGAAGACCTTAGAGGATAGAGCAAGTGTGTTTAATCTGTATTCTGTGTCCCATTTCTTTGAAACCTCTTACGAAGATATATGCAAAAAAATTTTTAAATAAATTTCAACACCCTGTATTTTTTTACAGAGCCGAATTTAAAAGAATGGTAATGAAAAAAGTGTTTCTTTTGGTCTATGGTTGGAATTAATTAACTAGACAAAGACTCAACCTGTATATAATCCTAATATATTAAAATCAATAAGGAATATTTCTGTGGTAATCGATGGTTCGATGCAGGTAACCACCGAAATGGATCAAAAAACTTTCGGTCGGCGAGGGGTTTAGAAATGCGATATTTCGAGGTAGAAAGGGGAAGGCGATCTTGCGAGCGAAGCGAGCACCGTAAAGTTCATAAGACGGACTTTCGTTAGGTGCATTTCAAATGCCTTTACGACCACGCTAACATTTTCAAAAAAAAAATCTAAAACACCGATTTCCCGGTGTTTCGCGAAAGATGATCCGGTTAAATTGAAAAAGGATTTTTCCACGGACACGATCAGGAAAAGCCGTTTTCATATGTGTCTTTCCTGAGAATCGGACGTTTGGATAGGATTATTCATACCTTCCAATCGCAAGTAAAAATATTTCAAATTAAATGCTGGAAATAGCTTACTTCGTCTCAAACACAAATTTCCAGATCATCAGTCAAGTCCGACGTTCACAGAACTTTGTCAGATCATTCCAATTACAATATTAACCGATATCTCGTATAATATTTTGAAATTTCTTCAATTCATAGGATTCGTAAGAGCCCTGGTGAAGTATTCTTTTATAGTTTAACAGTTTACGATATGTATTTATGAAATTAAAAATTTACCCAGCATAGAACCAGTTTTGCAATCCCTAGCCAATTCATTTCACCCCTGTCGATTCCTACTCTGAAATGACAATTGTTGTTGATATTCTAATCTTAGGTAGATTCTTATGTCATATTCTAGAGGTAAATCGGACCCACTTAGTTTATGCGTGAACGAATGGAACGAAATTCGAAGTAATCGGCGAGGCACTCTGTTCATGGTTACACCTATGGACCTTTATCGAATAATTTTTATTTTACCTTTGTAAAATTCACCAAGTGCGAATCGTTGGAGTTGAAACGATATTCTATTGGTTTTTTTCTGGTGGAAAAAGCACCCACTGCGAATCAATTATATACAGAGTGTCTCATATGCGTTGCCTATTTCTAACAGATACCTTCGATCGGGTTATTTTGGCTGTTTCTACTTACGGTTTCTTAATTCAATAAAATATTTTCGATTCATATACAGGATGTCACATATGACTTGCGCATTCCTAGCGCTGCTTTCATCAAAGTTTTTTTCAAGTTTTCGTGTTTTTCCGCGTACGGGAGCTAATTTCAATAAAATGTCATAGTGTAATTTACAATGAATTTGCCATCGATTGATATACAGGGTGTGCAATTTACTAGTATTATATTATAATAAAATATCACGATAATACATTTTGAAAATCTTCCTTCTTCTGTATGATCTGTAAGCTACTTATGCGCATTGAACAATGTGTGAGTCCGACTGAGTTTAAGGAACTTGTATATTTTCGAGAGTGCTACTACTGTGTGTCTTTACTGTGATGTTATGCTAGTTCAACCAGAAAGAAATCATATTTAGGGGATTGGACTACTCTTACATCCAACTGCTGTGTTCCGTGAATCGTTTTCGTTACTTATAGATTCAAACTACTTTTTCCTTCCCTGAAGGGCACATAAAGGTCTCCTTCGAGTAGAATATCTAAATATGACTTCCGAAGTATATCCGTCATGTATTTTATGATAATCAATCTAATGTTTTTTGTTTCAAATAAATAACATTTGAATGCTTGATATTGATCTGAACTTGGAGTCGTTCATGTTGAACTAAATTCAATGCATTTTTCAGACAAAATATAGTGAGCGAACTATAATTGGCATTCATGGTCGAGAATATTATTAATAATCCAATTTTTATGCTATGGAATTCAATTCCTTGCTTTAAAAAAATGAAATCGATTATATTGGCCTGAGATATATAATATCACGCTCTATCGGAGTTATAGAATGGAATTTCTTTTTTAAAATATTCATTGTAATGTTTAGACCTTCATTGCAATGCCATACATTCCATAAGTTATGCTGAATCTAATATCAATCATTCAGAAAGGTGTTGCAAGATGTCAACTGTTTAGATCTGATTGCCAATAATTTAATCTTCGTAGCATCGAATGAAAGCAAGATGGCTAATAGTTATGAATATTCACTGAATATTCATTTGATACTGTTTGTGAGATATTCCTAATCCCAGCTCAAATCTGCGGCAGCTCCGTACAATACCGATTTACGCAACTGCCTGTACACATTTATCATGACTCAGATTGTAAATCGCTTCATTGTAAATAATTTCAAAAACTTCGACTATTTAGAATCAATTTTTGTAAAAAAGTAATAATACTTCTATAGCAAAGACTAATTATTTAAAAATGAATCTAGTCTCCATTTGAGTTAAGCCTCAATCAATGTGTGTAGACAATTATGCGAAGTGACATTGAATGAAACTATTGAACAACTTCAAACTGTGTATTATGATCAAATAAGCATTCATACTGCTAGAAGATGTCTCAGAGAACATGAATTGTATACATGAATTCCGGACAATAGGGCTGAAGTTAACCGTCAATCGTAACCAGACATGCAAACACCATTGACAATTATTTAATGAAGACACAATTCTTTAAACAGTTATAACTTCTTTAAACATGAAGGAAAAACAAAGAATAAAAACAAACAAATTGTTCAGAGAATGTACAGTTTTAACATGGTTTCAACTACTCTATTTTACTTGCCTGCAGAAGCCACAAGGTGTAAAAAATAAAGAAGAAAATCTATAATTTTCAATACACCCTTTATAACATTGGAGTGGATGGATTTGGATGTATTATTAATAAGATGTTGATCACCAAAGTTTAGTCCTACAATAATAAAAAGAATCATCAATTCAACCAATGGTTTGCGAGAAATGTATTTTTTAATTTAAGACATTTTTCTGGTATTTTTATAATTTTGCTGCTTCCTCTATTTATGTTTTACCAAAATAAATTTTAAAGAATACAGTTTTTACTATACAGGGTGTCTACTATAATAGGTGCCGAACTTCAGTAGGTGATAGTACAAGTCATTCGCAACAAAAAATGTCCCATAACACTTTTTCGAAAAGTTGATGGTTATCGAGTTATTCAACTCTTCTTGGTTTTTCGGAATTTTTTGTTTTCCCCTTTAAAAACAAGAATATCTCTGTTATTCTTACAGCTACATCAAATCTGACCATATCATCGCAAAGGGCAGTAAACATGCTATAAAATAAGTAGTTACTAATTTTTAAAAAAATTTTATACCGGGTGTTGTAAAAGGGTGAATGTAAAAATTGAAAAGTGTGGTATTTTCTTGTTAGCTTTACCATTGAAAATTGATGAATAAGTAGTTGTTTTTTTTTTCTAGGTGAAACTAGTACCTGTAATAGACTTTTAAACGGTGTATCAAATTTTCACTTACCTTTTTGTTTTTTCAACAATATTACGGATTCAAGTCAGAAAAACATAAAAATCAGAAACTCAAATTTTATGATGATCCATTTCAAAACATTGTAGGTTCAAAACAGTTACGAATATTATCAATATTAACATAAAAACAGCAAAGTTGCAAACAAAGGTTTGAGGAGGAGGCGGGTTGGAGGGTGTGTTGGTGCATATATGGCGTCCCCGCAGGGGCCGCCGGAAATGAATACCACGAATGAAAAATGAACAATATGGCGGAATTTTATCTCGAGCTAAGCAAACTTGACATTTGCATGGGTTCGAGGATATGCAAATCAACTTAAATTTGACAAAATTTATCATTAAGTAAACTTAAGAAAAAGATCATTTGCTTTAACGAATTAATTCGACTTATACGTATCTACAAAAATAAGTATATGCCTGTTTTCTCAAGTATTGAATATCAGGATATGCTGTTCATTTAAGGGTTCGCTAATGGAAATTCGCGAGCAGCAGTGCGGGAGTACGCGTTACGTTTCCCCAAGAGACAACAACCTAGCAGAAAGGCATTTGTAGAAGTTTTTAGGCGCTCTGGTGAAACTGGATCGTTTCGAGGTTCACGAAATAGAGAAGGTGGTCGAAATTCTCAGCACTGGAGGCAAGCACCAGCAATACTTCGCGCTATTAGAGAAGATCCCACTCGGAGTGTTGGTGCCACTTTAGGGCTTCACCATTCCACAGTGCACAAAGTTTTGAAACAAAATAATTTACACCCGTATAATTTAAATAAAGTCCAGAATTTGTTACCTGTGGATGGTGAGGTGAGATTAGAATTCTATAGGTGGTACCTAAATAAGTTGGAAGAGTGGGGATGTGATCAAATATTATGGACAGATGAGGCAACATTCACTAAAAGTGGAATAATAAATTTACGAAATTCCCATATATGGAAAACGGAAAAACCACATGCGACTGTTATATCTCATTATCAGCATGAATTAAGAGTCAATGTTTGGATGGGATTCATGAGAGGACGGCTATTCGGGCCGGTAATACATCCCGATCGCCTTAATTCCAATGAATTTACAAATTTACTAAATAATAACGTAGTTGACATTCTTGAAGATATTTCCATAGCGGATAGATGTGAACTTTATTTTCAACTGGACGGATGCCCTGCCCATAATAGTCGAATTGTGAGGGACTGGATGAATCAATGCTTTGGGGAGAAATGGATTGGAAGATATGGTCCCTTGAGATGGCTACCTAGAAGCCCCGATCTCACTCCATTAGACTTTTATGTTTGGGGCACTTTGAAAGAAAATGTGTATAAAAATCGCATTAATGATCGAGAAGAACTAATCAACAGAATTCAGGAATGTTGTGATACAATGCGTCGAAAACGTAATGAACTTCGTAAGGTAGTGGATTCTGTACGAAAAAGATGTATAAAATGCATTGAGCAAAGAGGTAAGCGATTTGAACAGTTTTTGGCGCTCTTGTTTACCCGAACATAGTGCCTATCATTTTGCCCGAATGTCTGTAATTTTGGAATATCGAGCCGAAAATGGTCTCAATCGATTGGGTTCGACTCCCTGATGAAGAATTCGTGGCGAAAGTTGAGTCTGTCCGGCCGGCCGTATCCTCTCTAGCATCCAAAAGGAATCAGCTAGAGTTTTCATATTTTCAGAATAGGTTAATTGTCCAAATATCTCGGTCAAGTTCGTTAATGGGCCAAATCCGTCGGATGGTTCAGTTGTTATGAGCATCTGAAATTTTGTTTCCTCAATAACTACTAGAATATCCATCCGATCAAGTTGATACTTGGAATGTTATTGAGGGAGGCTGAAACGAAACGGCTTGCAAAATTTCGCAGAAATCGTCACGCTGGAAAATTTTTTAAAAATTCCCAAAAAAAAATTTTCAATACTCAATATCTCCTAAGACTTCCTTTAGATTTAAATAAAAATCCGTATATATATTGAGGTTACCGATATCTTACTTATCCTCAAATTTCATTGTCGTAGCTTTCCCCCTTCCGAAGATATGATCATTTTTTTTCATTTACTCAAGAAAAAAATAGAAATGTCATGAAGTCCGAGCTTTGTCATTGAAAGATTTGCCATCACAGATGTTTGACAACTTGCGGACTTAGATATCAGTGTCAGTTGGCGTAATATCAATCAAAATTTTCATAGAATTCATAGAGGTAGAATTCGATGTCGATGGCGTTGTCAAAACTCAGAAAAGCAATGACGTAAGTTTTTAGGAGAAGCATAGAACAAAATTTGGTGAAAATTATGAGTAGTTATTTTCAAATTGAGATAAAGGTTTGTTTATTCATTAGACTTTCATATTTGCATCACATTGTCCCATAGTACGGAAAAAGACTATTGTTCATCCGATCAGAGAGCTTATAGATTTGTTAAGGTTTGAATATTTACTCGCAAGTAGCTCAACAAGAGCGCCAAAGCAATCTGACCTCACGTCAGTGCTTTCAAATTTTTTTTATAGTTTTTAATTCGGTTTTGCAATAACCTTGATTTTTACGTTCATTCAGTTTCATTCAAAGTTTATTTAATGTTTTTATGTTACTACTAATAATATTTATGACTGTTTTGAACCTACATAGCTGAATGAATTGTTATAAAATTTGCGTTTCTGAATTTTATGTTTTTCTGACTTAAAACAGTGATATTGTTGAAAAACAAGAAGTTAAGTTAAAAGTTGATATACCGTTTGAAAGTACTTGTTCTTCCAAAAAAAAAAAACCTTTACATATTCACCAATTTTCAGTGGTACAGCTTACAAGAAAATACCACTAAGTTTGCAATCTTTTCAATTTTTACATTTACCCTTTTACAACACCCGATATAAAACATTTTTTTAACATTAATAAAGACCTATTTTATAACGTGTTTACTGCCCTTTCTGTTGATATGATCAGATTTGACGTAGCTGTAAGAATAACAGAGATATTCTTGTTTTTAAAAGGGAAGGCAAAAAAATTTTGAAAAACCAAGAAGTATTAAATAACTCGATAACTATCAGCTTTTCGAAAAAGTGTTTAGGCCATTTTTTGTTGCAAATGACTTGTACTATCACCTACTGAAGTTTGGCACCTATTATAGTAGACACCCTGTATACACCCCTTAGGATAATGGATCCACTAGATCATTTCGCATTTTATAATGCGCGATAAAAAAACCTATAATCCAAATCTACTATTTTTCTTCTTCAATTACCTCTGGAGTCACGCCATCGGCTCATCCGACACAACAACAAGTCGTAAGATCTTTAAAAATAATTCTTACAAGTAATACCCGGTCACCACATTTCGTGCTGTACTACGATAAATAAAAGAGGATATTCGCAATGTTGTTGGTTTTCTGCATTAATAAACTTCATGTGAGGAACGGAGTGAGAGAACATGGGGATAGTTCGTGCCTCTAAAGAACATGACACTGGCGTGAACGAGGAGCATAACGCCGCAATGGCGTGTAAGGAGTCGAAGGTCTGAGGCGTCAACTTCTTATGATTGTAATTGAATGTAAACGAAGGAACTTTGTTTAATATTAGGGTCATAAATGGATTGTGGATGAAAAACTAGGTCTTCGAGTTAATAGTTTTCAGAATTGTACTTTGGTGATATTCGTTTTGTCGAATAGGCTACAGATTGAATTCCTTCCAGTTCTCAGATATACAGGGAGACTCTGTGACTTCTGCTTGATTTAAACAATATATTTTTGATATAAAAATGGCTTATTGCGTGATTGTTACTAGTTGAAAAATTTGATATGGTTTTGTCTGAAGGTCTCTTATTTTCAAAGATCGAGACGAAAATGGTCTCAATCGATTTAATGTGAATTAGTGATCAAGATTCTGTGGTCACACTTGAATCTTTTCGGCCATTCGGCTCTATTTTCTATAGGAGACGTGCTTAAGTATGTAATTAAGGCGAGCATACATTAATTTTACCCCGAAGCCGACCAATCACGTAGATGCACTGTGCAGTTTAGCTTCACGTCCTACGTCGAAGTGAGAAAAGATTAATCAATAATATGATTGAGGTTCAAGATTTCGCCGCAATACACTAGAGCGCCATGCAGGAGAGGACTCTTAAAACTTTTTTCCGGTTTTGCCTATTTATCCTATAGGCTGCTTTTGTTTTCAGTTTAATAGCATTTATTTTTAAATAAACATTTATAGATTCATTCTTATGAAGAAATGAAATGAATTGGAATAATTTACCCTTGGATTATACTTAATTTTTTGGGGCTCCCTATTTCCAGCATAGGCATGAATCTGTTGATGAAAACTACAGGTTCGAATAAAAATAACAGTGTTAATACGGAGAGCCATATCAGTTGATGTTAATAAAAATAAAACAGCAATAAGTTACCTATATCCTCAAAATTTCTTGAAACAAGTAAACTCAAAATATTTAATTGATGAATAAAATCTGAAACTTGTAGCATCAATAAATTCTTATTTCATTTCGAATTATACTAAGTTAATATTTTGTATGGTGCCAAAGCAGACATTAATGTTATTGTAAGTATTTTTTGATTAACTACCTCCGATCATTTATGAAATAAGTTCCATTGTCCTTTACAATTGGTCTAAATTTTTGTATCTTATAAAGATAATTTATTAATTACTCCTAAGACATCGCTTGATGCTCAACAGGGGCCAATATCGGTAGTAAATTTAAAATAATGCACATTTCCGATTCATAACAATAAAACAAATTGAAATGTTTCTCATCCTCCCATCCGAGCTCCCGTAGCTTCTGACGAGTCATCAACGAAGTGTGTTGTCCTGGTGGAACACTACACCCTTCCTGTTGGAACACTACACCCTTCCTGTTGGCCAATTCTGGACGCTTCTGGTCGATCGCCTGCTTCCAGCGGTCCAGTAGATGGTAGAATTGAGCGCCTGGCCATATGGGAGCAGCTCATAGAGGATGATTCATTCCAATCCCACCAAACACACAGCAAAACCTTCCTGGCCGTCAATCCCGGCTTGGCCACTGTTTGGGACGATTCACCTGTCTTCGTCCACGACCGTTTTCGCTTATAATATTGTCGTTGTGGTCCATTTTTCGTCGCCATCCGCTTCAAGAATGGCTCGAGTTCGTTCCGTTTCAGCAGCATATCGCAGGCGTTGATTCGGCTCAGAAGGTTTTTTTGCGTCAAATCATGCGGCACCCGAACATCAAGCTTTTTTTTGTATCCAGCCTTCTGCAGATGGTTTAAATTGGTTTGGTGACTAACTTCCATCTCCTGGGCGATGTCACGAGATGCCACTGGCCGGTCTAACTCGATGTATTTCATGATTTGATCAGTATTTGTCGTCACAAGTCTTCCTCCGGCTGGCTTATCAATGGTGTCGTTTTCACCGGCTCTGAATGGTCGAAACCATTCCTCCGCGGTTCGAACTGATAGAGTACCAACCCCCAAAACACCATTAATCTTACATAACGTTTCTCTAGCGGATTTGCCTTCAACGAAGAAAAACTAAAATAGCGCGAATTTCGGCGTTAGTGAACTCCATGTTTACACGTCTATAACTGTTGAACGCAATATCCAAACTAATCATGCATAGCGTCGTTTTGTAGGTTATGTCAAGGGTTTTTAAATTATGTCTAGTATTGCCAGTTGCGAGCTCTGTAGCGCTCTGTACATAGCCGCAAAATTCAAAAGACAAAAAGGCGGAAGGGAGATATTTGGCAACTTATTATATCAGAAAATAAGCTTGAACGCAACAGCACAAGAAACAATGCAACAAACCATAAAATGCGTCATTCCTTATGTGGAAGGTTCATCAGAATAAACGACAAGATTTGGAAATGGATACGACATAACAACCGTCTCCAAGACACAAGATGCCATCAGGGCAAATCTAACAAAAGTTAAATCTGATATCGAGAATCAAAGGATGAAAAATTTCATATATGTGAAACCATGCGAATGCGGAAAATCCTATATCGGGGAAACAAAACGCCCCTTGAAACTGAGAATCAATAAACATTAGAAGCTCTCTCAAGTTGGTCCAACATACTGTGGATGACAATAACCTGATGAAATGGAACGCTACATCTTTCATATCCAAAGAAGAGAAGCCTACATGAAGATGATTCAAAGCGCTTCCAATCCCATAAATGCACAATCCATTGAAATGCCGGAAGTTTGGAGGCCAATTATTCGAAGTAACTTGAAGAGGTATTCAAACCATAGATAAGTGTCAATTTTACCAATTTTTCGTGATCTGTCTATTTGGCACTTATTATTGAAAATTGCAACATTTTCTTAATTTGTCGGCATTTTGAAAAACTAATTTTTACTTTGGAAACGACAGGAGATGTCTGTTGGAGCCTTACGATGAAGAAAAATAAGATACAATAGGAATAATGATTCTGAAAGAGTTCCATCATCAAAAATTTTTCTCTTCACTTCTCTATTCAAAAAATTTAGAGGGGTTGATTGCGATGGCACAGGGTGCAATCCTTCAAAAATTATAAACAATGGACCTGTTCCTGGACTTTGTTGCCAAATATTTTTCTTCTGTGATAATGAAGTTGTTTCATAATTTCAATTCACACTCTATATTCACCCGAGTTACAGTTGTATCAATCAGGGGTTATACTTCAATATTCCTCCAAAATCGAAGATTCTAGTTTTAAAGCCATTGATTGGGTATTCGCGCCTGCTGTAGTATACTGTGTTAAAGTTAGTCTTCTTCTTTTCGCTCTTGCATTGGTTTCACGATTGCCTTGCCCCGAAGAAGTCAATAAGCAGAAAAACGTGGCAGCAAGTATATACCTCAATTCCTGTTTCTGCTTTTATCTGTGGAACTGTCCCCGAATACTCTCTTGATTTTACAAGGTGGCCATTTGAAAATGAAACAGACGAGATTACAGACGAAATGAGTTTTTTCGATAGAAATGCTTGGACAGGTCGATTTCTGTTTCGAGGGGGACAACTTAAGATGTAGATTACGGACATATAGCGCTTCAACCCTTGCTGCTACAACCCCCACCCCCAATTTTTGAATAGGGAAGATGATGTGAGTGATACCTCAATTCAAAGGTATTTTATACTTCCTATTAACATGTTTATCTAAATCTCGTTGATTGAAGAATTCTGCGGTTCTATTCACACATTGATTGTTTGCAAAAAAAAAGTGAAATTATTTCCACCCGCTCTGCAATTGAATAAATCATGTCGAACAATGAATTAGTACACATACAAGTCTCGATTCAAAACTAAGAATAATTCACATGTCAAAGAACCAGTAAGCCAACTTAATGATCTGTTCGTAATAAATAAAATATTATCGATTTTCATTTTTATGAAAAAGATATGAATTGAATAATCAACAATATGAGAACATATTGAAGCCAACTGAGAAAACACTTCATAATTAAGTCGGAAATCGTTTCACGAATTGGGACTGGAATATTTCTGTGGCATCATTAATGATTCGATTTTCTTACCTGGTAATCTGATTAGAGATATGTACGTATTTGGACTTTTTGGAGATTTCTATCGATCCAGTGTTAACGCATGTTATAGGAAATACTGCAAATTATATCGAAGATAATTTAGATTGTGTCTCAGCAAGATTGAGCTCCTTCGCAATACGCTTTGTTTGTTCGACATCTTGATTACAGATTTCTATGTCAGTGGATTGGAGGAAGGAAGCCACAGTCATGGTTGTTTTGAAGCTCAAAATGTCGATTTTCCACAAAAAAATACTACAAGTGCCATGAAAACACCACTTCATTTTCAAATACTTAGTTAAGAATATTTCGAGACCTAATGCATAAAATGAAAAAACAATTACTGTGCTGAAATAAGTATAAAAATATCTTCCAAATGAAGTATCACTCACCCCATTTTCCCTATTCAAAATTTGGGGGTGAGGGTTGTAGTAGCCAGGGTTGGAACACTATGCGTCAGTAACCTACATCTTAAGTTGTCCCCCTCGAAACAGAAATCGACCTGTTCGAGTCTTTCTATCGAAAAAATTTATTATGTCTGTAATCTCGTCTGTTTCGTTTTCAAATGGCCATCCTGTATTTATTAAATTCCCGCATTGCTCGCATTCTACGATTAAAAATACCCACTCAAAGTTTTCCTACAATTTTGTTTGAAGCTCGAAATGCCTTTTCTCGAAAACCAAGCAAAAATAGGTATATCAACTCCATCAAAAATCTTGTTCTTTGGAATACCTTATACAGGGTGAGTCTTTGACCACTGCGTTAATTTTAACCATTGATTCTTGACTTCAAAAGAAACAATTTCTTTCCATAATATTTTTCCAAATTTGGCCTCGTTCAAAAGATAAAAGGTGTTGAAATTTCATAAAAAAATTGCATTTTCACCTGTAATATTCAAACGAATCAATATCAATTGAAATGATCTCTTGTAGACTGTTTTTGATAACAATCTGCATAGTTTGGCATCAATAGATCCAGTCCATTTCTTGTGGGTTTCTCACTACTACTGTAAAGATTGGTTAAATTGCATGAAAAAAATATCACTTGAACGAAAGGTACTTGTACTTCCTAGAATCATTAGTCTTTTTTGCAGATTAAATCGTTCTTCATCTTTTTTCCTGAATTGCACCATTTGTGCAAGGTGTGGAAGGTAATTTTCATTCAAACTAAACTGGACTACAGAGGCGTATTTGCCCAATGTGAAAACTTAGAATGCTTATAACTTTTTAAAGCAGCTAAATATCATGTTTTCTTAGCTTTTATCTACGATGGTGAATTTTAAGAATATGTAAGATATCAATAAGCTTCATACATGCATGAATTTCTGTTTAAATCCGACGGATATCTTATGAGCTATGATGAAGATATTCTAAATGGTTTCTGATGGAGTTGATATGGCTACTTTTGATTGGTTTTCAGGAGAATGGAAATCAAGTTTCGAACAAAACTTGAGGAAACCTGTGAGTAGTCCTGACCTAAAATCAGTGCTTCCTTAATTTCTTCAATAATTTTTTATGGTAAACTCTCTACAATGCCCTATTTGTGTAGTTTTTGGACTGAGTCTAACAATGGCTGCAGTACAACGCGAGAAAGGCAAACAACAATGAAATCAAGCGTAAATCTCGATCGGTTCCATGTATCCGATTACCGGATTGCCCAATCTATCTACTCGAGCAGAAAGCCTGGCCGGAGTCATGTCAATCGCGAAACAATTGAGATATTAGTGGTGAGGCGGGGGTGCGTTCCGTAGCTAACTGGATCAATCGAATATGAAGTGTGGGCGTGCTTATCTTAGGTTGTGTCTCTGTTGTATATGTGCGAAGATTGTATCTCCGACGCTCTAATTGTAGCATTTGTAATGCTGCCATGGACTTTCTACGGCCGATCTTGGTAATTGGGATATTTCATAACATTCAGAACTTATTCAGAAGGTCCATTTCAAGACTGTACCAAATCGGAGTTATGAAAGTAATTATTTATATAATAATAGCTTTGAAGTTTTTTTTTTTCAAGAGACTGAGGGAAGTCATTTATACTACAACCCAAGTAACATTTTTGGTAACCGGAAGATTTATAAATTTGAAATTTGTGTTATTAGTGATTTATAATAGGGGTGCTAAATACCTGAGGTGTTTTAGTTCATATAGGAGTTGCAAAAATTATATTCTCAAAAGTTTCTGAAAACTATAGATTTTCAACTGTTCATAAGAACTTCAGGTTATGGTACCAAAAGATTCATAATATGGGTTTATAAAGGTGACAGGAACCCGCCTATGAAAAATCATTAGCAATGTGATACAACAGTTATTATAGGACGTTCTATGGAAGTGTTTGCAACTTCGTTTTCAAGTTTTTATCAAATCTTTTATACAGGGTGAGTCTTTGACAACTGCGTTAATTTTAACCATAGATTCTTGACGTCAAAAGAAACAAAAGAAACATTTTCTTCCTTTAACATTTTTCCAAATTAGGCCCCGTTCAAAAGATATAGGGTGTTGAAATTTCATAAAAAAATTGCATTTATCATACAGATATTTCAATCCATAAAACAACAAATCATCTAATAAGTCAAAAACAGGTTGCGTATATTTTTCATTCATAAATTATTAAAAGTACCCATGCGTCCAGAAAGACGCATTAATGAATTGAGTATAATTAAACGAATTGCCATAAATAACGGTTTTGATCCATCAATAATAGAAAAATGGTATCCAACAAACAAAAGAAAATGACACTGAATCTAGTTTATCCAATTCTTAAATAGGTAGATAAATGAGATTATATATATATATATATATATATATATATATTCTAGAAGAGATTGAGTCTGCAAATATCTCGGTCATGTTCATCTTATTGGGCAAATTACATCTGATGGTTACGTTACGAGTATATGAAATTTGATTTCCTATGTAATTTTAAAAGTTTCAATATGATATCATTTTTTTAAATTCGTTTGAATAACGTTAAAAGAAAGAAGTCGACCGAATTTTGGATCATTTCGAAGATATTTTTCACTTCATAAAAGACTTTGATTGGGATACAGATCTCACTATGACTCAGTATATAAAAGTTCAAACAATTTCTTCTACAGAAAAAAAAATGTTATCCCACTTCTGATATCATGAATTTAAGCAATCACTCATTATACTTTTGCTTTGCCGGTTTGCTAAAATTTGGTTGTCAATAAAAAGTCATCATAGGAATGTGATTATTCCTGCCCAAAAATTCTATAGGGATGGGACATCATCATCGATGTTTTTCAAACATCGAAAGTTATATTCGGTTTTTACCCCAATTTTGTGTTATGATAATTTTGGAATCGGTCGTTTACTATACAGTATTCCTGAGTTATGCATCATTATGAGCAAAGTCAAAAGTATTGTTACATGGTTCAAGCAGAGTGTTGTGGCGAATGATGAATTACGAAAAGCACAAAAAAGTAAAGGATCTCTCGAAAAAAAACTTATTCAAGAGGTACCAACGCGGTGGAACTCAACATACGAGATGATAGAAAGATTTTTGGAGCAACGAGAATTCATCAATGAAATTGTCAATCGACATCCAACAGCTCCTATAATGGTGACAGCAAGAGAGGTAGTAGAATTACATGCAGTGAAAAGTCTTTTAATGCCATTACAAACAGCCACCAAAGAGATTTCAGCAGAAAAAAATGTTACATCTAGTATCGTTATCCCGATGGTGCACAATTTGAAACGCGCCATCAATTCGGAAATAATTTCTTCATCTGCCAGTGACGAAGAACGAAGTATTGCTGATAATTTGAAAGCTGCATTGATGTCGGAAGTTGAAAAACGGTTCGGAGCTACTGAGAATGCGCACCTGTTGGCAATATCGAATGTTTTGGATCCGAGGTTCAAGAAAATGTACTTCCAAAGTTTATTGAGTTGCTCTAAGGCAATACAAATACAATAATTGATATATTGGGAATTTATCGTTAAATCATTATGAATGATTGATATACCTAAGTATAATTAAAGTGTAAAAACACCGATGTTCACAAACATCGATGTTCAATTAGCGATGTTCAGTTAACATCGATGGTACTGTTCGATGTTATCATCGATGTTAAACATCGACGAAAATCTATCGATGTCCCATCCCTAATAGTGCATACAGAACTTAAGTCTTTTCATTTGACTATTCCGAGTTACTTCATTTTGGCATACATCAATGAAACTTCGTTTGTTTCAGGTTATTTCTACTAATTCTTGCTAACACTCATTGGAAAAACTGGATACCATACCAACAAAATGGAAGTGGCGCAGACCCCCTCGAACGGTAGATTACCACCATTCCATGACCACGACGTGCACGAATGGTCGACCTTGGATAGCATAACAGGAGTCCTGGAAAGAGCCAGGATTGAGACTGATCATTGGGCAGCCAACACTACAAATGCTAGTCACAAATACGGCAAGGTATGTCCTCAAGCTTCTTCTTAATTTTTGGAAAAATATTCTCACGAATAGGACGACATGGAACTGCGAAAGTCTGAGAAGCCAGAGAAGTGTTATTTATAAAATGCTGATTACTTTTTTCGAAAAAAGTAGACCAGATCTAAGTATATAAAGTAGTTTCTTGAAATTGAATTCACCAAACATTAATCCGTCCTCGACGTTCAAACAAATTCGTTTCTGGATCGTATCAGTATGAGCACACAACAAGTCCTGACCTCATATCTGATATCATTCTCGTTTTCTTCTTCTGAAAAACTAACGAGAGTATAGTATTTATTTTTGGCTACCTCTTTTTGTTTTCGATTCAAAGGCGAAAATTGGAAAAACAGTGATATCGAAAAAATTATATCTCCGCTAATACTTAATACAGCTTTGGAATTACATCATTATACAGGCACTCATCTTTTTTGCACCATGCGAAGCAATAAACCAAAGTTATAATCAATTAAATGAGAACACTGGATCGCTGTGCCATTAACTGAATTTTTTCTGATTTCAAAAGAATGCAACATCGTATGTTTGAACAGCAGAAATATCAGTTTAAAATTATCCAACAACTTCGGCAATAAATGGATGGGAATCTAAGGGCCCTGAAAATGGTCAGTTCGTTCTCCTTATTCTGCACCGTTGGATTTTTTTGGAGACATATTACATATAAACTTCATTAAAATCATCAAGCAAACGTGAATTGATTCAGAAAAAATTTCCAAGCTGTTTGACAGTTTCAAATATTCATCTTTCATTCATCACTCGGTGCGAAGTACCTAGTGTCTTATTTGAAACATGATCTTCCTCTTAAGTTAGTACAAAACAACCAATTGTTATCACTATTATATCTTCACACTTGTTACTTCTCTAATTAAATTAATGAGTTTAATTATATCTGTATGCGGTATTTTGTATGCGATTTGAAATTGAACGGTGGATCATATGGATCTTTTCTTTATTTTATAATTCATTTTAATATAGTACAACGTTATTTGTTATTTGTCTTATATGTTAATTATACGCTTGACACTGTACAGAATGTAATTTCTTTTGCAGACGACACTGCTGTTGTATCGAATGGTGATAGTTGGAAAGAAGTTGAAATTAATATAAATTACTATCTGAAAAAATTAGTAATTGCTTGCCTTCCAACAAGCTATCACTAAACATCAACAAAACGGTCCATGTAACATTTTGAAATTTGCAATGGCATTCCAAATTCAATTCCATCATTACGAAATATCTGTATTTTTAGAATATTTGGGTAAAAGTGGTGTCAATCATTTCGTATAGACTCTATGATGAAGAATCCGTGGTCAAAATCGATTCTGTCCGTCCGTAGAAAGACATTAAATCCTGCGATGAGCAAACTCGTACAGTTTTTGAACTCATTAATAACACTGGTCAACAGTTGTTTTGGTGCCGAAGATTTTAGAGGTGATGTCATATGAATATGATGCCCTGAATTCAAATATGCTATTAGTTTTTGACTGCCAGATCGAATTTTTAAGATATCAACATTTTTGTGAATTATACATTACACTATTCTAAAAGAAAAACCATGGTTTAGGAAATCAAATTAATAAAGGAATTTTTATTATATAACACAGATAATATTCATTACATACTATAGAAAACAGAAAAAGTCACCATTTAAACCAATTACTCACTAAACGTTTCGAAAACTTCTTTTGCGTGACATTCAAGAATGTATTTTAGAACAATCCCGTTTTGAAGACCAGAAGTAATCTGCCATCATGTGAGTATCCCATCTTCCTTGATAGCGATCCTCCATACATTTGATATCTTGGTGAAATCTTTCACCTTGCTCCTCACTAATGTCGCCTAAATTATCAGGAAAATGGTCTAACTGGCTGTGTAAATAGTGCACCTTAATGCTCATGTTACACCCAAGTGATCTGAAATTATTCAGCATCTCATTGACTAATTCAACATAGTTTTCAGCTTTGTGTTTACCCAGAAAATGTTGGACAACTAAAACAAATGAATTCCAGGCAATTTGTTCAATCTTAATCATTGAATTTATGAAGTCAAGGTCTTTAATCAGCTGTTTTATTTGTGGGCCATCAAATATTTCTACTATTTTTTCCTTACTCAGCTGAGGCATTTTTTCCCTATACATGCAAAGCATGATCCATTCTTATCAAGAGCCTTTACAAACTGCTTCATTAGACCCAGCTTGATATGCAAGGGTGGAAACATGATTTTCTCTCGCGAAACTGAAGGGTCATTGATGATATTCTTTCCCCAACATCCATGTTTTCTCTTCTAGGCCGCTCTTTTCTAACCCAGTGTTGCGTTTTGTCTCTGCTATCCCAGAGGCACAAGAAAAAAGGATACTTGGTGTGGCCACTTTACTGTCCAAGGAGAAAGTTTACCATTTTTAAGTCTACACAAATCACCCATTGGTGTTCATGATAATTAATTTTTTCCAAAACCAAAGCTATGTTGTCATATTGCTCTTTCATTTTCGTTGACTGAGCAATTGGTATTGAGCCATATTTGTTCCCATTATGTAGAAGAAAACATTTAAAACTTCGCTTTGAGCTGTCAATAAATAGGTGCCATTCATCCGGAAAATATTCAGGAAGACCCACTTTTACCAGGAGTTCTCTAATAGCGTGGCAAAATACAAGATTTTGTTCTTCAGAGAAAAAAGGTAACAGACCTTTCTCCCTTGTGCGATAAAATGTAATTTTGTTCCTGGTTCCAGTAAATTTTTTTCCTTCAACCTGGAAGCTAGAAATTCAGAAGCTTCTTTAGATAGGTTGAGATCTCTAGTGAGGTCATTTAACTCATCTTTGTTGAAACATTGGGGAATTGATGACGTCGTTTCAAAATCACTGTCACCTTCAGTACCGTCAGAATTCTGATCAGAGAGACATGTGTCCTCACAGAGTTCTGGTAGCTGCTGAAAACTTGGAAATGGCACCTCTTCTGAGTGAGGGATCGGGCGTCTTGCAGAGACTAAATCTGCATAAGCCCACTTGTTACGGTTATTTTGATTAATTCCAGTTATATTTACTAGGCAGAAATAACAGTCATCGAAGTGATTTTTTGGTTCTCTCCAAACCATTGGTACTCCGAATTTCAGACTTTTCCTTTTCCCGGTAGTCCACTGTCGTAAATGATCTGTACAAGTTTTACAGACAATATGTGGTGCCCAGGTTTTATCCTGATCACCAAACTTATCACCAAAATATCCAAGATAAGCCCTCTTTACAAAGTCACTAATAGTTTTTCTGTTTCCCAAGAACGTGTATTCTCCCCATATGTAGCAAAAAATATCAGTATGATGTACACAGCTTCTTCTACTCGAACTTATTTCTATTCAACAACACAAATACAACAATTCACATTAAAAATCTACTTTTTAGATTTACTTTTCAACAACTCGTTACTAAAGAGAAATTTCATATTACGCTAAGTTCTATCTATCTGCACCTCGGGAATTCACAAACTAACCTCAACTCTCAACTGCAGTTGAAGTTCACTTCAGACTGGACAGCTCCATATATCGGATTTCTATGGAACTAACTGGATGATACTAAATAGGATTAAATCCCACTTGTTAACAGTTTGTCAACCAATCAGTTATATACCTCATATTGTTAGTCTTCTATTTGTAATAAATGAATTAAAATGATAATGATAAAATAATGAATATTATTATTTTAAATTCAATTTGTTACAAATGAAGACTGACAATAAGTAAAATACACAAGAATCTATCTCTTGTATAAATTTACACTCATACTTTAAAGTATTAAATAGGAAAAAACACTGATAGATGAGTGAATTTATCTAAAAATCTAGAACTAATACTGAAAAACTGCTATCATATTTAGATTCATCAATAAAAATATAGTTAAAATCAGATCAAAAATTCTAGGCACCAAAAAAATTTGTTTTTTGTAGGCCTGTGAATTGGTGTAATCGAGGCGGAATGTAGGTAAACCTGAATGCATTAGATTCAGGACTAAATTTTCCAGAGACAATTTCTTTTAATAATAGCATACTATTCATCAGAAAAAATCAACATTATGTTGAGGAACTCAAAAATGTTAATAACACAGGAAAAACTATACCTTCACTTTCCAGTACATAAAATGACACTTACTGAAAAGATCACCAAATATATGTGTATAAAATTCTGTAACTGTCTACCTAAAAATATTTTAAGTATTCTCAATTTTGATTAATTCAAGAAACAATTCACAAATTGGTTTAATATATCGAGCCTTACACGATTTTGGAATTTTTGAACATATTACGTGAATAATAGAATATAATTTGGTTTAGATTATTCTCAATAATCTGAAACTGACGGTTTCTCATTTTTTTTTTGTATTTGATTGTTTGAGGAATTCTGAGAATAAATTCAATCATTGTTATTATTATGGTTATTGATTCAAAACAGTTACAGGTAAGGGTAGCTTTGTGAATGCAGTCAATGTTTTTAACTTGATCCCTAACGAACTAAAACAGTCGTCATTATGAGGAGATCAAATTGATAAAATAGATTATGCTTAATTTGTAATCAAGGTAAAAATTTATAACATTATTATAAATAGATATATATACAAATAGTTGAAATTGTATTGAAACAACATATTTCCAATTTGAAGACATCTTTTATCAACAAGAATTTGGAATGGCCATGGGTTCACTACTATCACCAATTTTAGCTGATTTATATATGAAATTTTCGAACAGAAGGCATTAGAAAAATATGCACTTAAACCCAAACTGTGGAAAAGATATGTAGATGATACTTTCATTATTTGGCATCATGGAAGAGCCAATATAAATGGATTCCTTCAATATCTAAACAATCAAGAGGAATAAATTAAATTCATAATTGAAATCGAGAAAGACAGACAACTTCCATTCTTAGATGTACTCGTACATAAACAAAATGGAATCCCAAGAACCACTGTGTATAAAAAGCCAACGAACACAGGTCAATATCTACATTTTGATCAAAACCACCAACTAAACACTAAATTGGGAGTAGCAAAATGTTTATTTGATAGAGCAATAAATATTTGTTGCTCTGAAAAAGACCAAAATGAAGAAATATATAACATCTCGAAAACTCTTAGAAGCAATGGCTACCCCAAAAAGATATTAGAAAAAGCTAGACGAACAAGAGAAAGTCAACCAAGAGATATAAATCAGACCATTAAAACCGTAATTCCTTATGTAAAAGGTTTGTCGGAGAAAATGAGAAGAATTGGAAATAGATACAACATAACGACTGCATTCGAAACTCAAGACACTATCAGAGCTAAACTTACAAAAGTTAAGCCTAATAATGAGACACAAAGGACAAAGAACTGCATATATGAATTACCTTGCGAGATCTTACATCGGAGAAACTAAACGCCCTCTGAATGTACGAATAAAAGAACATCAGAAGCTTCTACGAGTACTAGACAGCGACAAATCCTGGTTGGTCCAACATGCTGTAGATGAGAATCATCGTATAAAGTGGGATGAAGCATCAATAATATCCAAAGAAGAAAAACTTGCAAGAAGAAAAATCAAAGAAGCAGCATTTATGAAAATAACACCTGATTCCATAAGTACTCCATCTATAGATCTGCCAGAAGTTTGGACGCCGATAGTTCGATCCAACTTAAAAAGATCATCATATCACAGATGAGTATATAACATCGTTCATTTTCTTTCATGACTTCTGTCAATATTGACTTTTTGAAAATTGATAATTTTTCGGAAATCATTACGTCCAAAATAGATGATGGTTATAGCCCAAACAATCATTCAACATTAGATCAGGGGTTAGTGACGGGGTGTCATACAATTCGGCGTATGACATAAAAGCCTAGGAAAAAACCCCAGTAAAAAAAACCCTGGTTCCCCGTCTAAGTGTGAAAATACAAAAATAAGCTGAAATATATTGTAGGGACTTCTTTCTTCAAGAGTGGTCTTCTATTGATGGAGACAGAGACTTCTTCAAGTTTCTCACATTGAATCTGGAAATGAAAAGACAAAAGCAGAAAAAAGAACTGAATAACAAAAATACGTATCATATTCGTTTGAAATTTATAACCCATTCCAAGAAAGAATTGGAAACATCATGAATAGCCCTAAAACCATCTCGAAATTTATATATGGGACAACTATTGATGAGATGAGGTATTGTTTCTTCTGCTTCTCCACATTCACAACTTGCGCTAGGAACTGAGTTCCATCTAAATAGCATGCCATGGTACGACCATGACCTGTGCTCAAACGATTGAGAACTGTCCAAATTTTTCTTGGAAGATCAAAACCAGAAACTTTTTCAGAAGGTATGTCAAAATGGTATCCAAATCGGAACGCTGGAAATCGGCATGCATAGTTCCAGTTTTTAAATTGGGTAGTGAGCTGTGCGTTGAGAACTATAGACCAATAAGTAAGCTATCCATCTTTGAAAAGTTGTTTGAGTCTTTGATATATCCACATTTGTTCCATCTTGTGAAATCTCAGATAATTTCTGAGCAACATGGCTTCTTCAAGGGGCGTTCGGTGGCAACTTTTACTGAGTTTTTGTTGGGTAGCCTCAATGAGGGAGCCCAAGTAGACGTTGTCTATACAAACTTTAGTAAGGCAGTTGATAAAATATCTATTCAGATACTTATTGCAAAATTATAGAGGGTTGGAGTGTGTGGATCTCTCTTGAGATGGTTTGAGTCTTACTTGAGTAATAGGTCACAGTATGTATCTGTTGAGGGTTTTGAGTATCAGTATATGTTTGCTTCCTCTGGGGTGCCGCAGGGATCTCATTTAAGACCTTTATTGTTCATTGTTTACATCAATGATATAGTAAAATGCTTTAAGATATGCAGAATATTGTTGTTTGCCGAAGACTTGAAGATTTTCATGAGGATTCGTAACTCAGATGACTACCAGCTTTTTCAGGAGGACGTTGATAGCTTTTCGATCTATTGTGCGGAGGCTGATTTGTTCCTAAATGTTAGCAAATGTCACATAATTAGTTTCACCAGAAATAAAAATCCGGTGATCTTTCCTTATTCAATTATGGATTCACCACTGACGCGTCTATATCACGTACGAGATTTGGGTGTAACATTTGATTACCAACTGAAATTCAATTTACATATTGACAATATTGTAACATCTTCAGCACAGATGCTTGGCTAGATATTGAGACAGAGTCGATCGTTTTCCAACAATAGATCCGTTATTGCCTTTTATTATTCATATATCAATAATTTTTGCAACTCCTATATGAACTAAAACACCTCAGGTACTTAGCACCCCTATTATGAATCACTAATAACACCAATTTCAAATTTATAAATCTTCAGGTTACCAAAAATGTTACTTGGGGGATCTGAATCTCCTGTACATTTTTTATATTCTATTTTCTGGGTGTTGCAGATTCTTTCAAACATGAATAATTGAAAATGCAACATTTCATAAACTTTGCGTTATCTGCAGTTCATCCACCTTCACTTCACAGACAATGATTAAATTCTATCCGACATCGGAAACAGTATCTTCTAAATCACGTTGCATGCGCTGAATAAATTTCATGGAGCGTAAAAAATCCTCGAATTCACACCAAGTGCGAACAACTTCATCGTAAGTAAACCGCGTTGATCTTACGCGTTTCAGGCACGCCAACCCATTAGCGCTTCCAGGGTTCTTAGCGTCGAGTTCCGCAAGAAAAAAACGACGATCGATAGACATTAAAAAGGGCGATAATTGGTTATCGATGTAACACGTTGGAAAACGGCTAGAAGTGTCTGGTTGTTGATGTTGGATTTGAATTAGTGTTTTGTTGGTGCCGTGGCAGTTTGGTTGTGCTTGTGCTCCACGTTCGTTTCTGGAGGGTTAGGGTTATTGGTGCTTTGAAGTCGCAATTCAATTTTGCTGCGAGAGGTAAAAATAGAAATGTAGAGTTATTTATATTTTTTATCGATTATTTGACACTATTTATTTTTTTTTATTGCACTAAAGACCATATAATTGTTCACTAAACTATTTGAAATTCAAGAATTCATAATCAAATACATTCTAGACTGTTACTGTCTATAACGCAATAATTTCTGTCAACTGAATTATGCAATTTTTGCGCGGTTGTACTAGCTGTAGATGTACATGCTGTAGATTTTTCACCCCTTCTTGAAACCGACTTCAAGTTAGTATTAGGAGAATCATGGCAAACTCTCGCAGTTATAACTAGAGAAGATGCTCAAAGTTTTGACCGTTAATTTCTAGACATTTATTTATACGTCTCAGGAATGCTTCGTGCGTTGCTCTTCTTATTTCATCGGGAGGAAGAGATCTGCAAAAGTGTTTAAAAATCAAATTGAGTTTCAAAACTATGAATCTAAAAATCTAAATAAACCTGAACGCATTCCTGACTCGTTCTATGCAGTCCTCTTTATCAGTCAGTGGAGTTGAGTAGACAATATTTTCTATCCTACCCCAGACATAATAGTCTAAAGGAGTTAAATCAGGAGAACGTGGTGGCCAAAGATGTGGACCATTGATCGCCAACCATCGATCTTCAAATAGCCCGTATAGGATATTTGACACATTGAGTAAATTGTGTGGAGGCTCTTGTTGATACCTTAAGTCATTATGGTTCTGTACTAGCGTCTCAATTATTTGAGTCAATATGTCAGAATATCTATCTCCTAAGGGAGAAAATTCAATAAATAATGCAAGCATGTGTAGTGTTCTATCTTAACAGTTAAAGTCCCATCATAAATGTGAACATCGAGAATTGCATTATTTTTGATGGCGCAAAAGACATTGAAACTCCAGGTCTCTTGAAAGTTCCATTGTCTGAAGTGGTGGTTGATCTCTTCATCCCAATAATGACTGTTATGCCTATTGAAAGAACCATTCTTTGTGAATTTAGATTCATCTGTCCAAATTATACAGTCCAAAAAGTTTTCATTCTCTTGAAATCGAATCATCATAGCTTCGCAAAACTCTGTTCTCCTGACAAAATCAGTTTCCTTCAAATGCTGTACCCTATTGAATTTATATGGGTGCATTTTATGTTTTTTTAATATTCTCCAAACACTCGATTGAGATAATCCCAGAGCAATCTCGGCATCTTTGAGAGAATTTTGAGGATTCACACGAAAATATGCAAGAATTGTAATTTCGTTGTTCTCATCTTCTACTACACTTTTTTCTCTGTGTATAGTTTTCTTAACGAAAGATTTGACATTTCTCAAGTTTTTTCATGGTTCTGTTAATGGTATCTCTCGTTGGTCTGGGTCGGTCAGGAAACCTCTCAATGAATGAAGTCGACTCGTTCTATCCTCAACTTTATTACATTCTCCATGAAGTAGAATGAGATTTAAATAATCTTCATTGGTAAAATTAGGCATAGTGATCGATTTTATAACTTAATACGAATTATCACCAAATTAATAGTAAACACGAAATGGTACTGAATAAAGAGGAATTTGGCAGATGTAATGAATGATATCTATCATTAAAAATATGAATGTAAAACATGGTAAGTTTTTGCATATGGTTCATAAAGAATTTTTTATTTATCACTGGAGAGAAAACCGATAGCCGATTAGTTGAAATAAAGAGGTTTCCGATACAGATTCGAATCCAAATTCGCCATCTATTTAGGAACAACCTGTAACTTTTTTCTCTTGCATATTAGGGTAGTAAAATCTTAAACATGGTTTAAGTAAGAGCTCCTGAAAATTTCATCTTTTTTGCGTGAAGGGAAAAGAAATAGCTGAAAATTCGAGACGAAATACAGTTTTTTGTGAATAACTCAGAAAAAATCCACTTTAGATCAAGAGTGTGTTGCATACACTCACATTACTTTTTAACGTAGATTCAATATCTGCCATGAAAAAAATGGGGTTCTAATTTGAAAAAATTGATTTTTCACGATTTTGTCATCCCTAACTTTGAAAGGATTTTTCCACCCCCTGTATCATGAATCGCGATTTCGATTTTCAAAGTGGATACATCAATCTTACATCTTGAAAAATCTCAAAAATGAAAATTTTCCCTCCAAAAACCTCGAAGTTATTCTTGTTTCAGTGGAGCTCTATTTTCGATTTTTTTTTCGAAATTTCCCGCTCGGAGAGAATTTTCCAACCAAAACTGAAAAATGTTACATCAAAATAACTCGAAATTTTCTAAGGAATTTATTTCTGCAATAAAAAAATGGTGTTCTAATTTGAAAAACGGAAGTTGACGTCATTTCCGGAAAAACCGGATGTGCTCATGCCTTGAAAATATTTTAGATTTCATCAGCATCGTGACATACTAATAAGTGCTGAATTTCATGAAAATACGTTCAGTAGTTTCCCGTATAAATATGGGTGAGGTTCCTCGTGAAAAACCCTGTTTAACAAAGTTCTTAGAATAAAAATACCAGATAATGTGAGAATACCATTTTGTAGGAAAATTGGTCTACAGGACGACCTTGGACTCATACTAAAGATCATGCGCAGAATACGTTTTTAGATGATGAAGACCCTATCGGTTTCTGAAGAATTGCCCCAAAAAAGGACGTTGTAAGATAAATGGCTATAAACTGAGCTGTAGTAGATATTGATCAATGATGACACTGGCAGTAAGTGTCTTCTCTATTTATAGCAAAAAATGAACGACTCAACTAGATGAGTACAACAAAGTTAAACGTGAATATGACAGCTTATTAATTCAAAGTAAAATACAAAATTATAGAAAAATAATAGAAAGTTCAGATAATAAAAACAAAACTGTCTGGTCAGTGGTGAACACATTCAAAAATCAAAAAGGAGATAGCAATTTTCCAATCAAGAGAAATTTGAAAAATATTTCTAATGAAATGAATAAGTTTTTTGTAAATCAAGGCGTAAATCTGACAAAAACCAACCCAAATGGAGATGCCGTTGAGAATATTAATATTCAAGTTTGTAAATCTATATATTTGAAATCGATCAGCAAGGAATAATCAGAAAACTTAATGAAATCCTTGAAAAACAAACATACCAGTGACATCGATGGAATACCGAACAGTGTTATGAAACAAATATCCAAAGAAATTTGGGAACCACTGCTGTATATTTTGAACAATTCTCTGAAAAGGGGATTTTTCCTGACAGACTGATGACGACGATTGTTAGGCCAATATATAAGAAGAAAGCAGATGTGAACGATTTTGAAAACTATAGACCAATCAGCATATTACCTGGTTTGTCCAAAATTTTTGAGCTGGCCTTTTGCAACCAGGTCACAGAATTCTTTTTGAGAAATAAAATATTCTCAGAACACCAGCATGGATATAATAGGCTGTCGAATATCTGCCTTCTGCTTTTTTGCTCTTTATTCAATGCTTTATAAAAAGTGTTACAGTGACCGGATTTAGTTCGAATATCCGCCGTTTTGTTCAATAATCTATTTCCATCTAGACAGCAACTTCATAATACCTTCCTCGTAGAAGCCCCCCTCCATATTTGTCCTTCGGACAGCCACTTTTCACAAGCCTCTTTTGAGTTCAATTTTACACCACCAACGGCGTTCGCCGTGGATGAGATGAAACTTCCCATCCGAGCTCCCGTAGCTTCTGACGAGTCATCAACGAAGTGTGGTCTGGCGTTGTCCTGTTGGAACACTACACCCTTCCTGTTGGCCAATTCTGGACTATTCTAGTCGATCGCCTGCTTCAAACGGTTCAGTTGTTTGCAGTAGATGGTAGAATTAAGCGTCTGGCCATATGGGAGCAGCTCATACTAGATGTTTCCCTTCTAATCCCACCAAACACACAGCAAAACCTTCCAGGTCGTCAATCATGGCTTGGCTACTGTTTGGGACGATTCACCTGCCTTCGACCACGACCATTTTCTCTTGATATTGTCGTATGTGATCCATTTTTCGTCGCCAGTCACCATCCGCTTCAAGAATGGGTCGAGTTCGTTCCGTTTCAGCAGCATATCGCAGGCATTGATTCGGTACAGAAGTTTTTTTGCGTCAACTCATGCGGCACCCAAACATCAAGCTTTTTTTTCTGTATCCAGCCTCCTGCAGATAGTTTAAAATGGTTTGGTAACTAACTCCCATCTGGGCGATGTCACGAGATGCCACATGCCGGTCTAACTCGATGTATTCCATGATTCGATCGGTATCTTCCGCCGGCTGGCTTATCCATGGTGTCGTTTCCACCGGCTCTGAATAGTCGAAACCATTCCTCCGCGGTTCGAACTGATAAAGTACCATCCCCCAAAACACCAGTAATCTCACGGAACGTTTCTCTAGCGGATTTGCCGTTAACGAAGGAAAACTTTAGAATAGGCGGTTTGCGTAAATCTGAAAAGAGACATCTGGTGGCGACTTTCGGCATATTTGTTGTGAAAGAATTGTCAATAGATCAGTAATAACATTAGATTTCCTAGAACTTTTAAGTTGTTTTGGAAAGTATTTTTGTGAGTTTACCCAGAAGAAGGATGGATATTGAGAGATCATTTAGATCTTTGAAAATAAATTTTGGTCGTTTCTTCAACGGAAATGAAGAAAAAGGACTAGCTTTGAAGAAAGCTGGTCATGTTTACAACATTATAGAGCGGACTGGTTTCGTTACTTCCAAAGTAACGAGACTTACTTCGATAAATTTGCTACCTTACAATGTTGAAATAACCTTAAGCACACTTCTCGACTATGCCAAAATATGAAAATTTTTGTTTTTTGTACTTGTTCTTCCAAAAGAGAAGAAAAAAATTGTTTGGCAACTCGATGAATATAGTTGAAATAAAACTTCTAGTGACACAAATGATAAGCCAAGTTTAATTTTCATCAAAAAAAGTATCAATCTATTTTCAACATTGAGTTTACAATTTCCATGGCCGCTGTAAGCTAAAATTGAATCTATCGAAGACAATACCAGCAATACACTTCAACTCTTTATCACATTTTATAGATTTAATACCATGGAAGCCCATACATTTGATAGGTTCATCGATGCCAACACATATGTCGTTTTTACTAACAAATAATTTGGTCTCATCAGCAATATTACATTGAATTGCCACGGCAAACATTTCCTCCGCACTATTTCCCATGAAATTACTCGCAAATAAAAATATACCATCATCTGAATCCTATGGATCAGTTTGACATGAAAATTCCTTCTGGCCTCTTTCCACTTGCACTGAATGATTATTATTACCTATTTCAATTAAAGATTCAACAATAGATCCTTCCTTTGACTCATCCTTTCTTCTTGATCTTGCTGTTTTTCTTTCAAATTTCTCCACTCCCATAGTGGAATTATCCACTTTTTTATACATCTGAAATAAGTAAAATGAGATCGGACATAGATATCTGAAACTGAACTAACCTTTGGAAAAATCGTAGGTTTATAAGACGGGCAGTCAAGTATATTACTTTTGGCATTTCCTACGAAATGAGCACTACAGATCTTCTGGAATTTTGTCGGTTGCCATTGCTTGGAAGTACCATCATTACTGAAGTTTTGAATGAATGAAATTATGATAACATCTTCAATCAATCAGATATCCTTACCAAACTCTTCTAACTCTATTAATCCATCTGCTTCCGTTCTTTCTCAAACCATTTATTAGGAAAAGAATAAAATTTAATAGAATTGTCTGTGTTATGATAAGCATTGTTGCAACCAACTACACAACACTGAATACGTGAAGAAGATTGTACTCCTAGGCCTTCAGCATTCATTTTCGATATTGAGGTTTGTAAATCAACAATTGCATAAACTCTTAAGTACGCTTCCGCCACAAAAGAATCAGAAATTATGCCCCAAATCAATATGTAAAACACAGGGAAATGACAGCGAATTTGAATTCTTTCACAACAAAAATGTCGAATTCCGCCACCGAGGTCGCCACGAATTTAGGCATTAGTGAACTCCATGTTTACACGTCTATAACTGTTGAACGCAATATCCAAACTAATCATGCATGCAGCGTCGTTTTGTAGGTTATGTCAAGACCTTTCAAATAATGTATAGTATTGCCAGTTACGAGCTCTGTAGCACCTTGTACATAGCCGCAAAATTCAAAAAGCAAAAAGGCGAAAGGAAAATTGATTCAGACAGCTATTTTCAGGTTCATAAAACGAATAACTTCAGCATTTTAGGATGGAGTGATGTCTATGGGACTGTTTCTCGACTTATCTAAGGTTTATGATTGCCTAAATGTTTTGCAGTTAGTTCAAAAATGGAAAAATACGGAGTGAAGGGACCAGCACTTGATTGGGTTAGGACTTCTTTGAAGGACGCACTCAGTTGGTAGAGACCACTATTTTTATAATTTATGTGAATGATTTTGGATTGACGGTGCAACTTAGCGATCTAGTATCTTTCGAAGGATATGTAGATGACAAGAATCTTTTGGTTATAGCATCTCTTTGGAAGGAGCTGGAGAGACTTATGGGGGTGGTATTTGAAAATGCAAAAAATTAGTTAATTCGGAATAATATGGTACTAAATAAGCACAAGACAAATTTGGTGGCCTCTCATCCTCCACGTTCAAGATGGGAAATCCCAAATGACGTAAACCTGAACACCTCAGTTTACAATATTTTATGTAGTACAAAATTTCTAGGAGTTCATATTTATGAATTGGAAAGAACACGTAAAACATTCATGCAAAAATGTTGCTTCCTCCATCTATGCTTTCAGAGTGCTCGCTAAATATCATGATGCGCAAGTACTGAAAACGGTTACCATGCTACAATTGAATCAAAACTGAGATTTGGTCTCATATTCTATGAAACAGGAAATATTCCATCACTGTTCATACTACAGAAGACCGCAGTGAGAATCATGAACGGGTTAGGATTCAGGGACTCATTTGAAGGATACTTTAAGAAGAATGGGATTTTGATAATGTGTGGCCTTTATGTTCAGGAATGCTTGATATTTTTGTTCAAACATAAATACCTTTTTTCTGATCATATCAACCTCAAATCTTTTTATAATACGAGAACTTCATCTTACAATTTGCCAAAGAATAACCTTTGAACAACTCAAAGACAAGTTTAATGTTTGAAACTTTTCAACAAATTATCGAAAGAAATTCAAGAAATTGAGAATGTAAATTTTTTAGGAAAAAAATTTATAAATTCTTATTAGATATGGAACCCTATGATTTGGCCAGCTTTGATTTGTAGTTGCTTTATAATTGACACTGTTTCACTTCTTTTCTTGGCTTGTTAAAGCAATTTTTCTGAAATAACCATTGTGAATAATGTGATAGAATCAACGAACCTATACCTTGAATTTGAAAATAACACATAGGTTTCCTGCAGTTTCGTTCGAAGCACTGATTCCCTTCTTCTGAAACCAAACAAAAGAATATTTATCTTTTCCGTAGAAATAGATATCCTTCTCCCAATCAGCTCTTGATTTCTGAGGTACCCTATTTATTCAAATCCAATTTACGAAAAAAAAGCCTGAGCTTTTTTGAAGTATAACTTAAGTATGAACTGAATTAAAGTGTATATTCTGAAATCTAAAACCGAAAACATGTATGCTGGGTTTCATAAACATTGAACACTTGATCAACTAGTTGATCGAGCATTTCTACACACAAACTAATTTTAATTCGAAATTGTATCTTATGAATTCGTTGATGGATTTTCTGAAAGTTACAATCAATCCAAGATCATTCGTTACCTATAAGCACCGATGAGATTTTTGATTTGATATCAGACAGAATTATATTTCATTAATGACATTATTATGTGGGTGACATTCAATAGGTCTTGAAGATTTAATTAAAAAAAATTTCAAATATTTGGGCAAAACGATAGCACATTGTTCCACTAGTTTTTAAGATAGAACGAGCTCTTAAAAACCATTTGACCTGAAAATAAATTTTATGCATCTATTCTTTTGTACTGATGATATACATTTTAAAGAAAAATAGCTGTAGCGGAACTTTTTGTAGGTCTACTAAAGATATACAGTTCTACCACACATTAAACAGATCTTCCAGATTATATAGCATCTATCAGAACTATTTCGTTGGTCATAAAAGCTTTTACGGCATATTAGATTCTTGAATAGGCAACTACCATATAGTTTTTGATGCAAATTCATTCAATAATTCGTCTAAATAGTCATTTGATGACATTTATATTTTCTTCCTCTCAATATCTGACGCCCACAGAAAAGCTAATTCAGATAAAATTTTCAGTTCTCTCACTTTAAGTTCCAAACATTCCCGCCCAAGAATAAACGGATGCTATGCAATATGCAAATGTTTGGTTCGTTCAAAACTGAATATTAAAGAAAATTGATAAACGTATAAATATTGTTTTTGTTAAGTTCTATAGAAGTTCTACCCAAATTTCTCGACCCAAGACGCCTACTTCGCGATAGCTAGTGCATTGTAGTTGAATTGAAACACGCAAACCCTGCAGATTGACAGTGAAGTAGATTTCACATTCAGGATTTTATACTTGTTTTTGTATGTCAATGAAAATTTTAATCATTCTTCATCGTCAAACTTTCATGTGGAAAGTGAAACCATATCCGATATTTCGCCATTGGCGTCTCGTGTTTTCATTTTTTGATCATCAATGTAATTAAATAGCTATTTTCCATACTTTGGAAGATAATGTATTCGCTAATTTGGGAATTATTCTATTAGATGTCCTTCCCCAACAACACGGAAGTATCGTGTATCATTCAACTAAACAAGTACTTGGTGTTAAATTTGATTCATCTCATAATTTCAATGCTCCTTCGGATAACTTCCACCTGAAATTAAAGAAATGGAAAGGATAAAAAAATGAGTCACTTCGCGAAAGCAACAGAAAAAGGTAATCTGAAGATACTTGCTGGCATATGTTTCTGTTATTCAGATTCATCAGAGCGAGGCAACCGTTAAAAAGATGAAAAGATAAGGTCCGCTACAGAATCCAGCAACCAATTGGCATCCAACACAACAAAATCAGATGAACAAAAAAGCATACGCACCCCTTCGTGATGCATTCCTTACCCCTAAAATGTATTAATGATAAGTAGATTGTAATGGATTAGTAGATAGATAATGGAGAAATTTCGAGAGGTGACTTTAAAAAGAAAACAGAAAAAGATCTACATTTTTAGCAAAAAAGAGCAGTCAAGGGTGGATTCAACCCCGGTATGTTCTACTGAAGAAAACTGAGTTTTTTCAAACAATGATCACTGACTGGAAATGAGGCATCTTTTCAAAAATGAGCATGTCTGCTTCTTGAAATTTAATCCTCAAAGGACTTTTTTCATTTAACCAATCAGTATACGCGATGTTAGGAATAACTAAGTTGGATCTATTGAAAGATGTCCACCTAGCGCCTGGGTGTCTGTTGATATTGACATCTCTCTTCTCTCTCAATTTCTGGAACAGTCTCACTGGGCACTTGTCAGGGATTTCCCGATTCTCCACCAGCCACTTGCTGTCTGATAATTTTTTATCACCACCTTGTGTGGTCTTGCTGAAAATTGGATTGTATTCAATTCTCCCAGTTGTTTCCCCGTCATTTCGCTGTTCTGCCTTGAAATGATGTATTGACGCCATGCTGCCCTCACGACCTCTCCAAGCCAATTCCACTGATATTATCATGAATAATTTTTTCTGGAGGCCATCAGGAGTTTCTCGTCCCAAACAGTGGTCATTGCATCCCAATCTTTTTCCTCCAACGCTGCTGCACTTGCCCCCCTTTTTTCCGGAATAGATTGTAAAGCCTTACGCTTGGCATCACGAGCTCCTCGAGCGGTCTTGAATGCAGCATCCGAAAATGGGTTGATTTTGATGTCGAAATCGTTCAAATACTTTTCTTGAAGTAATTTGGCAGTCTGATTCCACATTGTTTTTATTGTACCTTCCTTATAGTCTTCTTCATCCATTTTCTTCATATTGTAAGCGTAATCTTTCATAATGTTTGCCAATTGCGCTTCACTCGTTTCAGCACTCAATGTGTATTCCCTCTCAGTATAAAAAGTAGTAAATTGGTTCCAAACTGTTTTTTTTTGCCTTCTCCGTATTAATGGGAACATTTCCTTTGAGTTTTTTATCGATGGTGGACAGAGAACAAACTCCAAATCGACTCATTTTCATGCAAAATCTCCAATTTTCACAATTCAACCTGTCAGTTTGACGGGTGCTTAATTTGACTGGATCATGTTTTGTTTATATATAGCAACTACCAGAGAAAATTTTCAAAAAATTATCAGTATAATACCATGTAGGTTGTACCACGTGACGTCGAATGGTGCAATTCTATTGGTCGATATTTGGATCGGAAAAATAATCAGTGAAACTCTCAAATTCACCAATTGAAAATTTTCAACAATGCTGAGATCGTGACAGACGCCTATGGGTATTCGGAAGTCTTCGGAAATTTTACCGGCTATCTGCGCACGTGTTGTATTAATTTATTCTTTCGTCTTATTATATCATTATATCAATTGTCAAACATCAATGGCTCTGTGAATTGAAAGTTTACGTAGAGGTTAGTGTAATGGGATACTATACCATAAAATTCAGCTTATGATAGAACTTAGGGAAATATTCAATAAAAAATCGCTAACCTTCCAGGAAAGTTTAGGGATTCGCTATTTAAAACCTTGTTAATCAGAAAGCTGACATTCGAAATGTTATATTTTGAAGTCTATTGGGTATTTCCAAACACTTTGTCTTCAAAGGTTTCCCCAGTGTGAAATAAAAAAAGGTTTTAGCAACCAGATGTAAAGAACTTCATTAATTACTTCAACTAACTTTAACAATAATTGAGTGATTTGCTGTCATTTATACTCAAGCATCGATGAGGCGATAATGAATGTCAAAATGACACTTTCAATACGTGATAATATACTTTCAATACTGATTATGTTGTTCAGAATCTAGCATATTTAAGATACTTTCGCTGGGCATCCTCTTAGTTTTAGTGTGGCTGCAGCTTAGTATTGGTACCCTGATTTCAACCCCATAAAACCATAAAGAGGATCAATTATCTACCATTGATGAAGCAAAAAAAATTCAGAGGCAAATATTCTGGCTTTCTGCATATAACTGACTCTTGTGAACTCAAGCGTTATAATCCACTTTCATTGCGATTTATATTCTTCAGATACTAGCTTTATTAACTTGGGTTATGTTTGCAGGGCATCATTTTAGATTTAGTGTTGTTGCAGCGTAGTATTGTTGCCCTGAGTTTTTTTTTTCGAGTGCAATCTTACAAAGTATCTATACACAGTAATACATATCTATGAGGGTAATCTGTGAAACTATTAGTTTTGAATTAAGGGTCCCTATTTTCAAGTCATTTCATCAAGATCAAATAGGAAAAAAACCTTGAAGAAGATCAAACCTATTTGTCTCGTTAATCGTTATTTCTGTCCGAGCAACGCACCCCGAATGCATGTGCCAGAGTGGAATTCGACTCCATTTCATAGCAGAATTGAAAATAAGTGATTACCTATAATCCATAAAAATTAACTCCTCCGACAAATGATTCAAAATTGACAGTTTGACAGGACACGAGCGCTGTAGAGGTAATTCCTACGTTTCATCCGCACGCCACTGCCTGCAGCAGCATTAAACTGGCAGAAAATCTCTGGTCTAGTTCCTTTTGCACTAGGGGCAGGTCGAATTTATAAATAGAACCTAGGTTAGCGCAGTAACCCATATCGGTCGTATGCAAATTCTAATTAGCAAGGTAATTAAAATTCGAACGCTTCACCAGGCTGAAATGCAACGGCTGCTGGTTAAATGATAAAGCCGAGCCCTCGGCGCGAAAAGATTCACGATAATGAAACGCTGTGCTTGGTACGAATTCCAAAAGCGGTCCGAAAACCTACGTAGACCATACATGCCACACTTATATATATAGTACACATATTCATTTAAGAAGTAAGTTTTTGCGCGCTTGTTCTAGTAAACAGCATGCTGTGGTTTTGTCCGAAAATCTGTATATTTCGCATATCTAGCCGAAAATGATATCAATCGATTGGCTTCGACTTCTTGATGAAAAATCCCTGGTCAAAATTGAAAATATCTCTCCGGGTGGCAGCCCTTATACTCTTCATTTTCAAAAAGAGATGAGTCTTAGTTTTATATTTTCAGAAGATGTTAATTGTGAGAATGTTGTATGTATGTACATTACTGATATCTTACATATTTTCAAATTTCATTGTCGCAGCTTCATATCACCAGAAGATATTAAAGTTCTTTCATGAGTGTCATGGCAGTTCGAATAATTGGTGGTGGTCAGAAATGACAACCCAAAATCGTGCTCTGAAAAAGTTTAATATACTGCTCCTTAAGATCCTGTAGAGGTTTCAGAAGATTCAACTCCGAAAATTCGCTTTTGTGAAATTTGGTTTTGAATATACAGGGTCGCCATTTGAAAACGAAACAGACGAGATTAAAGGCGAAATAAATTTTTTCGATGGAAATGCTCGGACAGGTCGATTTCTGTTTCGAGGGGGACAACTCAAGATGTAGGTTGTAATATGATATGTCCAGCGATGCTGGATAATGGGTCTTGATAAGCGAAAGACCATATCTAATCGAAATTCCCAGACATTCCAGACAGTAATAAACCTCTCAAAAATATCACACCAATAATCATAAACCTAAGATTTAAAACAAAATTTATTGATCCGCTACATGGAAATCTTGATAAATGTACGACCTAATAAAATTTGAGAAATTAGCTAGGGGAGTTCGACATATGATATATTTATTACCTTAAGGGCTTATCGTTTCGAATTAACGATGGGAAAAAGGTGGATCTTTAGTAAAAATTAAAATTAATTCAGTAGACCAATCAGAGGTTTGTATCGAGAGAGTTGACTAAAGCCAATGAAACTTAGATTTCGAATTAGTGGGGTGAATTTCGAACTATCGAAAAGACGGGCACCAATTAGGAGAAATTAGGAAATTCCAGATTATGTTCGATAACGCCCACGGACAAAGGGATATTAGGAAAAATTAGGGAATGGAAAGTCAGTTCAACGTGATCGGTAACCAGGAAAACACTTTAGATACTCAAAAGTAAATCAGTCTATTAAATTCTAGAAAAATAGTAATTGTGTTGTAATTGAGTGAGATCGAAATTTCGCTAGTGAAGTTTCGTGTTAGAAGTCCAAGAAAAAAGGTCAGTTATAAAATTTATAAACATTCAAAAAGTCCATAGTCCGAAACCTCCAAAAATATTTTGTCAGACATTGTTTTAATTATTTTTTTCGAATAAATTAGTTTTAGTTATTCAGGAATTTTCTTGAGTTACCTAATCTTACAGACTCGTCCTTTCTAGCGACGAGCCGAACTCTGAAGATTTCTCCCGTCAGGAGAAACTCTAAATAAACAGTATTATTTTTTAAATTTTCAATTTTTCTTTTGAACACCACTTCGTCGGTGGAAAGCCGCTCTTCTACTAGGACGTTGGAAAGAGGTGTTCATTACATTTTGTGACAGCGCTGGTGATCGTTCTTAAAGATTGGGAACCAATTAGTTTGGTTGTATAGATTTTTAATTCATCTAGAATTTTTGGATAGAAGGACTTTTTTGTGACTGAATTTGATTTGTTATTTATTTTTTTTTGGTGTTGTTGTTTTGTTTTGTAAGCGTTATGATGTCAACAAGCGGTTCAGGCAATCCTACTCTTGCTAGTCAAAATCCCTTTGTGTATCCACTGGGAATGAATTCTACGACATTAGATAATTTCTCGGGAAAAGACGTTGTTCGGTATTCCGAAAAATTAGATAAATGGAGTGAGAAAGACACGCTCACTCTTTTCAAATTAAAGTTGGTTGGCGAAGCATATAATTTTTACAAGAGTGATCCTAAACACAGTAGTCTCACGTTTTCGGAATTGAAATCAAAGTTTATTCAAAAATTTTCAGTCGTTAATTTACCGGGTGAATATCAATGGAATTTGAGTAGATGTTTTCAACGACAGGATGAAGGTGTTTCTTCCTTCTGTACTAGACTTCGTACATTGGGTACAAATATTTTGAACGAAGATTTGGCGGGTTCCACACAGGACGAAATAGAGGGTTTGAGAAAGAACAATCGAGAATTGATCTTGAATCAATTCAAAATCGGTTTTCGCAAAGACGTCATGAGGGAAACAGGTATCTTGCTATTGAAAGAACCAGACCTTAACTTAGAAAAGGCAGAGGAAAGAGTACGGTTGCAAGAAACAACTAACAGAATGTTGCAAGGGAGATTGACAAATATGAGAATATCAGCAATTGACGACGAATGTATTTGTCAGTTGTGCAACAGAAGAGGCCATTCTGCGAAAGAATGTAGGGGCTCCTCACAAAAGGGGAATCATCGAGAAAAATACGATCAGAAGAAGTGTTTTTCATGCGGCCAAGTAGGACATTTTTCGAAGAATTGTCGCAACAAAAAATTTAAGCAAACTACATCAGGAGCTTGTTTTGTTGGTGGTCAGAATCAGAACGTAAATGAAAACGCGGAATCAGCTTCATCGACGAACAATAAAAACTCGGAGCTGTACCCAAAAGTGACCCCGAGTGCACCACACTGGACCGACGGACAAAATACATGTCAGGTCGTGAATGAAGTGTCGCGTAAACATAAGTCGGAAGCCGGTACAAACAATTATGAACATTCTTAGCCGCAATATTCAGTAAAAATCATTCCAGATACAAAAGTGATTTTCAGACCATTGGGATGCAGACCAGGAAGGCAACGCCAAGTATATATCAGTATCGCGGTAGTGTACCGCGAAAATAGAGAATCGTTATGTGCGAAAAGCAACCTTCGTGTTGGAAGTCGCGAAGTGAAAATTATAAAAAGACGCAAATACCCATAAAGACAATTTTGATTAGAAACGATCTATGTTTGGTCATTGATCCAATTTTGACGGAAATTATTGAAAACAATGCTGGAAATTATGTGGAAGATCAGATTGTGTTTCAGCAGGATGGAGCTCCTCCACACTACGCCTTACTAGTTCTAGAATATCTGGATCAAAGATTTCCAAATCGGTGGATTGGAAGAAGGGGTCCCACTGAATGGCTAGCCAGATCGCCAGATCTGTCACCGCTAGATTTATTTCTTTGGGGCCACTTGAAGAGTAAAATTAACTCTACACAGCCCGATTCCATAGAAGATTTCAATGGGCAATTCACTCCCTTCTTTGCCCAAACTTTCCAAGGGCTTGTTATGTATGCACCTGTCGCTAATCTAACAGCTGTGTTTTATATGACATCCAGTTTAGCCAATAAGGTCTTGCTAGCTGTTGAGTAAACTATGGAACTGTAGTCTAGTTTTGATCGTATATTATATTCGGTCGCCTCATACAATTCGACTTCAATATTCTTATATGTTCATGAAACGAGAGTTTGGTGTCAAAGATAACTCCGAGGAAGGTATGATGTTTCAAATTTAAGCGTCTTCTCCAGAACTTCATTACTTCAGTCTCTGTCTATGAGAAGATGAATCCTGAAGTTTTCGACCAATCTACCAATTTGTCTATACAACGTTGTATAAGCTTTGTTGTTGTATCTGACCAATACTTATAACAGAACGGTCTTCCATGAGGCTTCGGTATTGTAGAAACATTTTTTTCACTTGGTCAAATAAAGTAGCTCTGGGAATACCATATTTTTCTTCCGCCTGACGAAAAGTTAACTTCTGATTTTTTATTTCTTGCACAGCTTTGTGTGAGGATTCGATGGTATATAATTGTTCTTTTTTTTCTTATATATTTCCGAGGCATCTTGAAATTAGCAGTTATTGATTACTATCATAATAGTTTATCGAGCTAGGTGTAATTGCGGACGTCCGTATTTACCCAGATTGCTTGTCCGGAATTAACCCAACTGGGTATTTTTAAATCAAAGAGAAATATTTGTAGGTTATTAAAACGTGCCATGAAAAGAATCCTTGGCGTTTAAAACTCTATTCACAAGGCAATCCATAGAAAATATCACTGTTCACCATTACTTACTATACAGACATTTCCTCAAATTAAAAACCACTAAAAAACCATAAAAGATGGCGGAAAGAAACAGATGACAGAGCCGGCGGTGGCGGGGGAAAGGGAATGAGTAGATCCCTGATCACTAAATTATTTCATTAATACCTACTTGGCAAAATCAAGATAATTCTTGGGAGCGTTACTGTCAGTTTGAAATTTCCGAAGCATCTAGAGGATTCGAGGAATCAATTAAAAATAAATAAATTACTGTTGTCGCCAGTGTTCAAGTTAATAGAAATGCAAATTTTCCTCGAACGTTGAATATTTCGGTGAATTTGCCGTGGGTTTTCTAATTGTTTTATGTTAATCATCATCTCGTCGTAAACACCGGGTTCGAAGATATTACGAAGTGATTATGGCTAATTCAGTTTGAGCTTCTATATCGCACCCGCGTGGGTAGTTCTGAGCAGATTAACACTGTGGAATATTGAATATTACTCGTAAATATTCTAACATCACGTAGTACAATTCATTAATAGGTAGGTACGCCTTGAAAATCTGCTTCGTTTCACTGTGTTATTTGAAAATAGGCTGGACAACTCATTCCATAGTAATGTTTGATATCAATTAGCAACGTTGCCTTTCACAATAAAAAGTCTAAGAACATGGATCTCGAATTTTCAACCAAGATATTTTGACTATCAATCCATTCGGTCAATATGACAACTCTTGCTCTTCTACTTCAAGAAGTATTGCATTTACGGTACGTTAGGACAGACTCAACAATTAAGATCAAACGCGCGATAATTGAAATTGTGATGTTATTGGCTTTTAACTACTGAGTTTAAATATTCTTAAAACATAATGCCCTCTGATGCCGTTTTATGCATAAGACAGACTTTCTGATATGTGCCATTCTCAGAAAATGGAGTATTCGTCTGAAAACTGTGTAGCTCCTCTGGAGATCAGGCAGCAATTATGCTAAAAATAGACAAAGGAAGGTCATCATCCTTCTATGAATCGATGTTCGTGGAGCCAATATCAGCTTACGAAGTATAGAATTGTTTTCTTCTTCTTCAGCCTCTAGACATCCACTCCTGAACATAGGCCTCTTCTAAAGACTTCCATGTCAACCTATCCTGAGCTGTCTGAATCCAGTTTTTGCCCGCATGCCTTTGGATGTCATCTCTCCATCTCGCCAGAGGACGTCCGACGCTTCTTTTTGACGTGTTTGAACGCCACTGTAACAATGCTTTGGTCCAGTTATCATAGTTTCTGGCAACGTGTCCTGCCCAATAGTTCAGTCAATCTGTCGAAAAATAAATCGTTTTGACGGTATAATTACCCGCTAGATTAAATTTGGTACACTTGTTGAAAATTGTGTAATTAAGCTACCTTTGTGATGGCCTCACTGAAATGTTAGCGGTTTTTTGAAAAACTCAAAAAAACTCGTAAAGAAAATTTTATTGAACAAAAAATGTCGAGGACGTTTCGATCTACAGTTTTTGTCATTGGTGCAATGCTGCACGACTAAATGCGCACAAAGTAGGTGCCGCTAAAGTATCAAAAAGAGTGTTTTTCATGTTTTTCGCCCTGAAAATGTTGTTTTAATGCAAAAGTTTAAACGTGAGAGTTGTTCCTTACATTATTATCAACAACTTTTATTTAAACATTATTTCTGTACAAGTTACCATTTTAAAGCTGCAGCTTTCAGAAGAATGAAAATCCAAATATACTGTTGTACGCAGTATGAGTACACATCGGTAGTGCACGTTTAAATCAAGATTTTACTAATTTAATTTTTCTTAGCAATTAAACTTTAATAAAGAAAATTATAATTTGTTTTCGACAAGTATTATCCATTTTACATTTAAACTTTTGCATTAAAACAACATTTTGAGGGCGAAAAACATGAAGAACACTCTTTTTGATACTTTAGTGCCACCTACTTTGTGCGCATTTAGTCGTGCAGCATTGCACCAAGGACAAAAACTGTAGATCGAAACGTCTTCGACATTTTTTGTTCAATAAAATTTTCTTTACGATGCATACAATTCGAGAAAAATGCATTTTTTTACTTTTTTTTTGAGTTTTTTTGAGTTTTTCACAAAACCGCTAACATTTTAGCGAGGCCATCGCAAAGGTAGCTTAGTTACATCATTTTCAACAAGTGTACCAAATTTCATCGAGCGGGTAATTATACCCGCACCAAATGTACAGATTGACTGAACTACAACGCCACTTTGAGCTAACTATGCGCTCAATAACGTCATAGACGTTTGTTCTTCTTCTAGTCTTCTCATTTCTAATCGTGTCTCTTAGACCCACCCAAAACATTTCTTTCAGTATTGCTCTCTGCCTAACCCTAAGACGATTCGCACAGCCCACTGTGTCCCCGTTTCTAGAACTAAAAGTTCAGAATCTTGCACTGAATTATCAGTCTCTCCCATGGATTCTAGGGGGGATAAAAATTCGATAGATCCAACTAAGCAACAAAACAAGTCTAGAAAAAGATACAACTCCAAAAACTTCATATACCTGTAATATCCGAACAATAAGAAGTGAAGAACGCCTCTTCTGTTTGAAACAAGAACTCAATAATATCCAATGGGACGTTATCGGAATTAGTGAAACGATGCTGATGTGGATGAAAAGAGCAATTATTGCCCAGTGTCGATCCTTCCACTTATACCTAAAGTTTTTGACGAAATTCTGAAGAAACACTTACTTTCCTTCTTGGATAAACATTCCCATATTTCTAATTCTCAACATAGTTTTAGATCGAAGCGATCCACTACTTCAGCAATAGTTGAACTCATCGGGGGAATCACAGAGGCTTTGGACACCCTGAAATACTTGCCTTAGATCTTAGAAAAGCTTTCGACTGTGTTGACGGGAAAATATTGCTTAAAAAATTGAGTACTATGAAGTAAGAGGTACAGCTTTGAAATTGATCAGATCATACTTAAAGTATAGAAAGCAGATGGTCACATCGAAGGGTATAAACTCCAAAATTAGAGGAGTAAATATTGGAGTTCCACAGGGATCGATACTGGAACCGTTGTCTACTTTAATGACTTACCAGGAAATGTTCCGTACGACGCAACGAGTTTATATACAAATGATACATCTTTTTTGAATATCATTACTTCACAGGAGGAACTCGAGTGTGTGTGTAAATAGACCATGCGAGTTGCGGAAGACCGGTTTACCTTTAATGGCCTGAAATTGAACAGAGATAAGATTCAAAGACCGAATTTCAATTTGAACTACAAGGAAAAACGTAGTTTGAACCTACCTGGTATAACCTTGGAGAATGATCTTTCTTGGAAAGAGCATATCTCATTACTTACCAGGAAACTATCGACAGCCCTTTTTACTATAAAGCGTATGAAGGGTATCTCTACCGATTATGTATGTATGCAGACATATTTTTCCAATTTTCACCCGGTGGCGACATACGGAATACAAACAACACAATCCAGGTATTGATCAGATTTTCTTGAAGCAAAACGATGTTAGAATTTTGAGTGGTGTACCAAGAATACATAGTTATCGCGAACTATTTAAGAAGTATAGGATACTTACCATTGTTTCCGTGTTTGAAATTTGCCCACTCAAACAAAAATTGGTTCACTCAAATCAGTGATTGTTATTCATTCATGAGTTTTTGAGATTCGAGTTTTGACCTGTATTGTCTTAAACATGTTGAGGATGAATTGAAATTTTAACTTTATATGATATGTTGTACTGTGTTCTTAATGTTTATATATTTGTACATTTGAAATGTCTTGAAGTGTTCATATATGCATATTTGTCTCACTATACAATAGTTCAATAGTAGTCTTTTTCTTGATGGCGAATCAAGCTATTATTTATTATTTTATATATATATACTAGCTGACCCGACAGACTTCGTCCTGTCAAAAAGATTTGAAATGTGGCAGTTTTTTTGCCTACGTATTTTAAAAAATTCTCCTGAACAGAACCGTCACCCTGGTGATAGGGCGTTGTGAATAAAAGATAATTAAATAAAACAGATATAAGGATCTAAAAGTAAGTAATCGCTTTATTGTTAATCATGTGAATCATAATTATTATTATTATCATTGTAGTGCTTTGTAATATACGATGTTTTTTGTTTGATTACCTGGCGCATAGATAAACAAATCGATGGTTTTCCAACACGGGAACAGGCAACATACAATCGACCATGTGAGAAACATGGGTTTTTTAGATTAATACCACAAACACTTAATGATTGCCCCTGGGACTTGTTTATAGTCATAGCTAAAGCAAGCGGCACTGGAAACTGTAGTCGTTTAAACTCAAATGGCACATCAGTCGGAATCATTGGGATGCGCGGTATGAGAACATCTACTCCTTTATACTTTCCTTTGAGTATAGTTGCTTCTATCACATTGTTTAGTAATTTTTTTCATCGCTAACCGTGTACCGTTGCAAAGACGCGGTTGGTTGATATTTCGCAACCACCGATCCAACCTTTAATTGAATATTGTGAGGTGGCAATCCTGGCAAATCCAGCGAGTGTAAAAATTCCGGTGGATAGTTGACTACACCATCTTGATTAGTAACCGATTCAACTGATTTATATATCCTCAATTCGCCTGTAATTTGTTCTTGAATTTTGAAATTTAATTCATTTACATCTATGTTTTTTGCAGCCAGTATAGCTCTGTCGCTCAATTTATCATGGTTTCTGTAATTTTGAGAAACATCTGGAAACACCTTCTGAATAAGTTCATCTTTTGATCGAGTTAACTGACAAAACCTTTGAGGAAAGTTAATGCAGCCAGTCAACATGTCTATAGGAAATTTGCCATTACCAATGTCAATGAGTTGTTTAGAGAATATGTTTCCAGATTGGCCATTTTGCAACTCGACACTCATATTCTTGCTTAAATGAAGCACTTTGACATGTTTCCACAAATTGGAGGACTTTAAACATGCATTGAGTTTATCAGCTAACGTTGATCGTGGAATCACTGGCAATGTTTGACGAAAATCTCCTGCTAATAAAATTATTGCACCACCAAATCGGTTATTATTGCTCCGTAGATCTTTTTCCTTTCACGTTCATCTCCGTCGTCACGTTCTTGTGCAGTACGATTAGATCGGTTATTAGCTTGGTTTGTAGCATTTCTGGTTCTTCTACCTAAATTGCTTCGTCTTATAGGAGGCATATCAAATATAAATTATTTTTTCACTTATCACGAACTAAACAAACACTAACTAACTAAACACTCTGCACAAAACACGATATACGAATTTGTTTCGTGTGTCTGTTGACAAAAGCAAACTCAGTAGATTAGGTAACAGACACCTTTTTTTTTTAAAATTTGATATCACTTGAAGTCAAATCCTTTTAAGCCGTACGAATTGTTTTATTTATTAAAAATTTGAATATTAAAAATAATAAAACACTGTTGGTAACGCGATTTTTGTTTGACTGATGTAATGACGTGGAAACTGATGCATTTTATCTCGCGTGCCGAAACTTATACAAAAGAAACGCGAGTTTCGGAACGCGACATTAAACTCCTCCAACTATGTATTCTGTGCTCCAACGCACACACGCACATTGTTTTGATAGATATGATCTTTGACGTTAGGAACACACCTACATTGCTTAGACAACAGTGAGTGCTTGTAATTTTATATGAACTTTATACTATAGCAATAAAGCTCAAATTGACTACGTTTTAGTTAGTAGGGAAAAGAAAAGGGCTATTTTTAGGGTTTTCCAGCAATAATTCTAATTTTTCTCGCCGTAAAAACCATCCTTGAACTTCAACGAACATTTTAAAAAAGATTTGGCCAAATTGGTCCAGGCGTTGTTGAGTTATGCGCTTACCAACACATTTTGCGATTCATTTTTATATTATAGATATATATATATATATTTGTTAGAATTTCTTGTGCTTTGATATAAATTTTTTTGTTTAAAATTTCTAGGGTGTAGAGCACTTATTTTACTAATAAATGGTAATTGTTAAATCAATATTTCATTTATTTTAATTTTATAACACATGTTTCGGCGTATCTACTCCTTTTTCAAGGAATATAATATAGTCGACAATTTCCTGTGAATTACACAATAATAAATATACAAATATATCAACAAACAACACAAAGCTTTTACGTACTTCATTCAAATCGTCCGTCAAGATATTATTTTCTCCTATAAATCAAACTTTAAAAAATCTTCAAATATTAAATATTTTCGTCAGCCATGAATGAAATAATGTGACGATGATGCGCTGTCACGATTTTGTTTTTCCGACTTCTTATTCCAATTTAATGCTGCGACTTCTGTACGAATTAAATAACAAGTGATAATCCCAAATCTGGGATTCAATTGGTTCTTTTCGATCTAGATGGAGTTAGTAGTAGATTGAAAATTTGTATTTCCTTATTTATGTTATAAGATTGAAATAAATTTGGGCCAAGTTTTTGATGTCTGTTATCGTTCATAGCTTCTTTTTCTTTTTTAATGTGGATCATTTCTAGTAGGTATGTTTCTAGTTTTGTTAATTTTTTTCTTTTTCTAGAATAGAAAAGTTCTCGAAATCCATTTTATGTTTTTCTGTTTGTTCATGCTTTTTTAGTGCGTTCATATTTTTGCAAAATTTGTGCCCATTTATTCTTTTCTTTATATATTGTGTTGTCTGTCCTATATATACTTTTGGGCAATCCATACAATTTATTCGGTAGACACAATTCGAGATTTTATTATTTTGGATTTTTGATTTTAATTTTGTGTTTATGAATTTCAAATTATTTGTGTTTTTATGTGCTACGTTTATTCCATAATGTTTCATTGATGCATTTAGGGCTTCTGATAAGCCCTGTATAACTACTCAATAACTACTAGAATATCTATCCGATCGAGTTGATACTTGAAATATTGTTGAGGAAGGCTGAAACAAAACAGCTCGCAAAATTTCTCAGAAATCGTCACGCTAAAAAATTTTGAAAATATTCCCAAAAACAAATTTTTAATACCCAATATCTCACAAGACATTTTTCGGATTTCAATAAAATTTCGTGAATATATTGAGGTGATCGATATCTTACCTTACTCATCCTCAAATTTCATTGTCGTAGCTTTTTTCCATCTGAAGATATGATCATTTTTTTCATTTACTCAAGAGAAAAGAGAAAGGACATGAAGTACCGATGATTTTCTTTGAACGATGGCCATCAAAGATCGATATTCGATTGACGAATGTCGGGCTCATTATTCAGTGTCGGTTAGCGTAATATTAATCAAAATTCTTCATAACAGGAAATCATAGAGATAGAATTCATTCTCGATGGCTGAAATAATATACGTTGTCAAAATTCAGAAGAGCACTGACGTAAGTTTTTAAGGGAAGGGAATTATAGCTCCGAACAAAACTTGGGATATTTATGAGTAGTCATTTTTAATTTGAGATATAGGTTTGTTCATTCATTAGGCGTCCATATTTGCATCACATTGACCCATAGTACGGGAAAAAACTATTGTTCACCTGATCAGAGTGGTTATAGATTTGTTATGGTTTGAATATTTACTCGCAAGTAGCTCAACAAGAGCGCCAAAGCAATCTGACCTCACGTCAGTGTTTTTTAATTTTTTTCCAATTGATTGGCTTAACTAAAATTGAATAAATACAAAGGGCTGTACATCGGCCCTGACTCACACTCAAAAATTCACCGAAACTTGAATACATTCATATATTCTTACGTTGATCCATAACATTGAATCAGATCAGATATTTATGAGGGTTACAATAATTGAAATGAATGATGCATTTAAGGTTTATCTTCCGTAAATAAGTTTTATCATTCACAAAGCTTGAAATGATCACGGGACGGGATATCGTTCAGAGCATTCTCTCTTCTATGTTGGATCTTTCAAAGATGTAATCTGTCATTTTCAAAAATCTTCATACATCAATGTAAATGATAATGATTTTGGTGAAAAAATGAATAGATCTATGTGTCAAAAATATCCCCCCCAATCAAGGTCGACCTGTCTCTGCATTTGCAATGAATGTGGTCAAATCGCTCTTAAATATTCCTCCTGTTGTGTACGTCTGTAAGCTTCAAAATTCGTGCACCTTCAAATTCATTGTACTATCAAAAATTTAATTTCGAGTGAAAGACGAGGAATGTGAATGTTCAATCTTTTCGACAACGATCATCGATAGTGGGTTGGATTATTAGAATCAAGCGTAAATTGTGCGGATACAAAGAGTGTATCTTATGAAAAGATCAGTCAATGATCCATGTTAAATGCGCGTTGCCATAACCTTTTATTTCTCATCATTTGACATTTCGATGATCACAATGTCTCTCCTTTCCGATGAGCATTTTGCAACAATCTATATTACGTGGAACAATGAGAATCGCGAATCATTGTGATACATTTAATGTCAGTGTTGAAAGAAATTGATTTTGAATATATGGCGACGAAAAACGTGTATTCGCACACTTCATGTTCTCTGGATATTGTCCATCATCAAGGGTGCTCTTGTTTATTCAGACTTTCAACCCGATCATGATGTCTGGAAAATTTTAGAATATGATTAAAAGGACAAAAGTAAAGGTCAGCTCGTTATCAAAACGTTGGATTTCATAAATCTTTTGCAATTCAAACCCATGAAGAAATTATTTCGTTTTTCAGTTTTCAAATTCTATTCACAAATCCATATTGAATGTCGAAAACTTTTTTAACCCCATCTGTTATCTTCCTGAGGTAATAAGGAACAACTCCTTCCAAAAATTCTTTTATCCTTGGGAGTGATATTCTCTACAATGGAATATTATTGGGAAGATTGGGAGGATTCCTCCATTTTGTAACATATTATCAAAATAATCAAATTCTTTCACAGAAAAGTTTTCCGACTAATATTTTATGAGTTATCGAGTATTTTCAAAAAGCGTTGGAACTTTTTTCAAATGTTTCCGGACGATTCTTATAGAATTTCTTCACTTCCAACGTTATTAAACCCAATTTCAGATACTTATTCATTGAAGAACTTCAAACCTCAATCGATTCCGTGAAAATGAAAATTCATGCTAATCTCCTTCGAATACTAATGCATATGAGGCCTGCCTGCTGAACTAACCGAGCATATTCAACTTTGAACATGGATGGATTCTTTATCCGAGGCCAATCGGTACAGATCATTCTTGGTTATACGAATATAACAAAACCAAAGACATTCAAGCCGAACGATTGCTCGCTGTTGCACTGAAAACAGTGAAATAGACCAATAGTGGGTGAGTGTCCTTGAAAAATCTGTACTCTTTATCATGTACCTGTATATGTGTATTCTAATTTCTTATGACCAAGCGGAACTGAAGATTTGTAGGTCTTTTATTATTTCATTCGCGCTTGCTACAGAGAGTTCTCAATTCAAGGATTGAATCATCTGTTTTGCACAGATAAACTAAAATAAAGTAAAATGAAAAAAATTGACATTGAAATTGTAAATTTTATTTTTTGTTAACTCAAGAAAATGATTATAAAAATAGGTATACATTCATTCAAACTTTTTCATCTTTTTTCATGGTCATAGAAGAGTAAATATGAAATTGATTTTAACGACTGCGAAATTAAATATGGAATTGAGGTTAAGGCTTCTTCAGACGAAATTCGACATTTGAAATTTCGGAAAATGGGCATCCTCTGACGGGAGTCAAACCCGCATATCCAAATTGGCGTCTGGCGCTTAACTAATTTAGCTGCCGAGGAGATGCGTTATCCAACCGTATCCAAGACCCCTTTCTCCCAGAATTCAAATGTTGTTAGTATTACCTTTGCGAACCAGGGTGTTCGCAAATGTTGAGGACATGTTATCAATGAAAGATCGAGATGAGTCATGGTGATCACTGATGTTGAGTGACTTTCTTTCCATTCCACAACCTTCGCGAAGCTTACCAAACTACAGCATGAAGTTATAGACCATGATCGATCGTCAGAAGACTCTGGAAGATAAGTGAGTCATTATTCTTTCTGTCAAGTGGTACTGACGTCATTTCTCCGATTTATCCCATGTCCAAGGACTCTGGAGGCCGTGAAAGCCATAATTACCAACCGCGCCCTCATGCTAATCGCCCGATATCTTTGCTTACTAGCTACGTCTCAAGCGTATTCCAGTTCATTTTTGCTTAGATCTGTTCGCAAACCTGAGCACACAGTCAATCTTGATCCTTGGATTGAAAGGAGTTTGCGTTTGGGATTCTGGTCATTCTTGGATTAGTTTCTTGTCACAATTATGTTTAAGCCCGCAAATCGAAACAAGATGCTAAACTAGTACATTTAAATCTAGAAACTAGAAACCTAATTCAAAGAATCTATAGTTGAATTCATTAAAGCAGTTGAACTCACCGTGTCCTCACATTCTCCACATTTTCATATGGTGTCGATGGAAAAAAATTTGTCTCCTAGAGAGGTTTCAACAACAGCTCTAATATAACTAGGTATTCCTAATATGTGTATATTCGAAAAATATCTTCCCAGCAAATTAGAAATTACGGAAACTATATAGAGTATCACTGAATTACTTGTGATGATTCATTTAATAAGAACTCAAGGCCGTTTGTTATAGGTCCATAACTTTAATTATGCAAGATTCTTGATGCCCACCGTTGACATTTTATAGTCTGATTTTAACGATTTGAAATACGACTAGTCTTTCAGTACGTGCACGCATAAATATCTGCATGAGTCACTTGTTTGGCTTCTTTGCGAAGTGCATTGAACTCAAGCAATTAATTATATCCATAAATTCGTTTTTACGCAATTCCCTGTTAGTTGATTTGTTCTGTACACACTCTTGAACATGTATGTGAAACTGACCCAGCAGCTCATTTTCGGGAAAACAAGTCCTGATGAAAAAATTGAGTATGTCCAGCAGGCCATATACTGTCTTCCGAATGAAATGAGCTGTATTTAAATTTTCTTCATAAATGTAGTACTGCACATTATTGTTCATCAGAAGAGCAAACACATTAAAACTAAATTTTTTCTGGGGGTTTCTTTGTCTTTTTCTATGAGGGTTTTCACCTCTCCAAATGTAGCAATTCTTTCTATTAAATAGTTCTTCATTATTAAATTTTGCTTCGCCTGTCCAAATGATCTTTTTCAAAAAATTTTCATCATTTTCAAGATTTTCTAATATTCCTCTACAAAAATTTTTTATGAAGTCACCTGGTTCTAATGCATGAACTTTCTCATATTTGTAGTCATGCATGTTGTGTTTTTTCAAAATTCGGTGCACTGAATTTCTGTCTAAATCGATTTCATGAGCTGCACTTCGAATAGATGCATTTTCATTCGCTTCGAAATAAGTCAAAACACTAATTTCATTTTCCTCATCATCAACTACCCTTCTTTTGTATTCTTTAGGGGCTCTTACACATCCAAAACTTTGAAAGTTTGAAACATATTTTCTAAAGATCTTCTCCTTCATGGAATGTAAATGGGGATACTTCTCGTTGAAGGACCGGCAGGTTCTACTAATAATTCTGTCACATTCACTATGTATAAAAGTTTAGAAAGCACTGACGTGAGGTCAGATTGCTTTGGCGCGCTTGTTGACCTACTTGCGAGTGAATATTCAAACCTTAACAAATCTATAAGCTCTCTGATCGGGTGAACAATAGTCTTTTTCCGTACTATGGGACAATGTGATCTAAATATGAAAGCCTAATGAATAAACAAACCTTTATCTCAATTTGAAAATAACTACTCATAATTTTCACCAAATTTTGTTCTATGCTTCTCCTAAAAACTTACGTCATTGCTTTTCTGAGTTTTGACAACGCCATCAAATTCTTTCTCTATGATAAAAATTTTTGATTAATATTACGTCTGTGCTTTTCTGAATTTTGACAACGTCATCGACATCGAATTCTACCTCTATGAATTCTATGAAAATTTTGATTGATATTACGCCAACTGACACTGATATCTAGGTCCGCAAGTTGTCAAACGAATATCGATCTGTGATGGCAAATCTTTCAATGACAAAGCTCGGACTTCATGACATTTCTATTTTTCTCTTGAGTAAATGAAAAAAATTATCATATCTTCAGAAGGGGAAAAGCTACGACAATGAAATTTGGGGATGAGTAAGATATCGGTAACCTCAATATATATACGGATTTTTATTTAAATCTAAATGAAGTCTTAGGAGATATTAAGTATTGAAAATTTTTTTTTTTTTTGGAATTTTTTTAAAATTTTCTAGCGTGACGATTTCTGCGAAATTTTGCAAGCCATTTCGTTTCAGCCTCCCTCAATAACATTCCAAGTATCAATTTGATCGGATGGATATTCTAGTAGTTATTGAGAAAACAAAATTTCAGATGCTCATAACTACTGAACCATCCGACGGATTTGGCCCAATAACGAACTTGACCGAGATATTTGGACAATTAACCTATTTTGAAAATTTGAAAACTCTAGCTGATTCTTTTTGGATGCTAGAGAGGATACGGCCGGCCGGACAGACTCAACTTTCGCCACGAATTCTTCATCAGGGAGTCGAACCCAATCGATTGAGACCATTTTCGGCTCGATATTCCAAAATTACAGACATTCGGGCAAAATGATAGGCACTTTGTTCGGGTGAACAAGAGCGCCAAAAAATAGATCCAGAATTTCGTAATTAGAATAACGGTTCATTTTGTTAAATCGAGAAATTAAGATAACGAATAACAATAACACCTGACACTTGTGAATTATTAACAGATAAGTTATCTTCTATGGGTACAGAGTGTTCCCATGGTTTCGAAAGAATATTCATTGAAATTTGACTCTACATACACCATAAATCCAAAAAATCTCAAATAACTCAGAAATTATTGAATTTAGGAGCATAACCATGTGAGAAAACTATCATTATTTTCGACCGCAGAATCCAACACAATTATAAAAGAATAGGGTTCTAATTTGAAAAACAGTAGTTATGGCCAATTTAAGATCACAATTTTCAACACAAAATTTGAATGACCCTGTGATGATATTTTTGAAATCCAAAAGATACATGACCTTTTCACATCCTTCCTCTTCGATGTTGTAAAAACGGATTACGCTCAGGATATTTAAAATAGGAATAATGAACATATTACTGACTGAATATATTTGACTTCTTTTCCAATTTTTTTTGGATATTTTGAAAACTATTCGATTTAATACAATGGTTCTAACAGAAATGTATTCACTATTGAATACTCGATCATACTAGGAATGGAACACTTGAAAAAAAATTGTTTCGTCGAATTTATTTTCACGCCCTGTATAACCGGAAGTTTTTGGGCTTCGAAAATATTTTAGCTCTGTAGAGAACTTCGAACAATATCATAATCCCAATTTACAGATTCCAAATATGTCTAGTTCTCCAGAAACGTCTAATAGGCACTCGAACTTGAGACACCCTGTATATTACCCCATTTGGAGTAATATTTTGAAAAAAAAAAAATTTACAGGCATAAATATAAGATCCATTCGGGTTTCACGTATTTATTATGCGGATATGGGCATTACCTTATTGCACACAATCCTGATGGCTCTGGAATAGTCGAATGGATCCATAGAATATATTTCAGCAAAAATTTCAATTAAAAATGTAATATCTGAAGAAGCCGCACTGTTCGGGGAAAAAATAATTGTGTGAAACAATATAAATATATGAAAAATTTAAGGTTATTATTCATTTGAAAATGAATTTCCATCAAGTAAGTACCGATGCTATTGAATTAAAACAAGAGAACTAGAAAATGCGAACGAATCAACAACCTTATTTCTTGAACAATATGAACAATACCATATATGATACTCAGTAGTAAAAATCAACGAAGATTTACGAACTTCAATGTACCATCTATCTATTCGTACTATTTTTCATGAAAAAATGAGTATCCATTCTTAACTCTATTCTATAAACTTCATAACATTGAAAAAGTCCTATATCTTTTGGTGAGTTTACTCTAGGAAGATGAAATTTCGGAATATATAGGTTATCAATAATCTCTACAGAAGCAGGAATTTTTGTGAGATCCGACGGATCCCTTATAAGTGATTATATGGCTATCATATGGAATAATAGGTTGAAGTGATGTTTTAGATATACACAAGAGCAGAGTTGACATCATTCAGAAATGCATTCTAAACATAATGAAATATCTGTGGGATTAAAAAAAAGCACGAATATATCATGAGAGCAAAGCAAAAAAATTATGAAAAAACAAGAGCAATAAAAAAAATTGTTCAGCGATGTTGTACAGATAACTGTATAGCTTGAGGAATCTACTCCATTATACCTAAGACGTTAGGAGATATTCGCAGAAATGAAAAATTGAGTATGAATAATTATCTATTGATCTCAATTCATTTTGTAATACAAACAACAGTCATGAAAATATCACTAATTGTGACATTCTAACACCGATGTACCAATAAAGACAAAGACCACTGACCAGGACCCAGGAAGAATATTAATATTTTATCAGTTTATATCAGTTTATTGAGTAATCTGGACACAGTTATCATTAGAGTTACTCTACAGTATGTCTTGGAGTTTGGATGTTTTCAACAAATAAACTTATTATCTTATTATTATTATTATTATTTAGACAAAATGATTCTTCTATAAACAAGCGCGCAAAAATATTGTCCTAAACAGCGAGTTTTCTTAATAACTTAAAATTTTTTTTTTTCAGGTAAGATCATTTCTATTCACAAGATGGTGGAATCCTCAGTGAGTGAGTACAACTGTTAAATTATTCAGCTTTTACGACAATTTTTTAGCAGCATAGTTTAAATTCATAAACAGATATTAATAAAAGAATATGAACTAGTTTGCCAAGTTTAATTTAGATACTTGGTATTTTTCATCGGTCTCTTTTTGTTTAAAAAGAATGAGAAGGTAGAAATCTTTCAATCAGAATAATCCTATTTGTTTCTCCTGGTTATAAATTTTTCATATTCTTGAGATCGATTCAAAAGTTAATTGATACCTTTCTATCTCATCATCTCAAATAATTCACCCAATTCTGTTAGATGCTTCGTCTAAAACCTGCTGCAATCTGGTCCGCTGGCGCCAATGGCTTCTTCCGCAAAAACGTGTTCTGACAACATTTCTCCAGAGTAGCGTCACCAAATGATAATTGTGAAATACTGGAGATCTTCAGTATGAAACCGGATATCAACTCACATTGCAGCATTATTTTCTTTCTTCGAATGATATCGAATGTTCTAATCGAGAAAAGATATAAACTGAAAGAATATTTTGTCATGTAGATTTTTTCATTTTCACTGTTCAACAACAATGGTTTTGTTACCTTCGATATAAAAGGGGTTTCGAGTGCCTTGTAACCAACAATTCACGGATATATTGAAGTTTTCAGTATATTGCCTCCGGTTTGTGTTCAAACTTCATTATCTCCAATATTTTTGAATGTCAACATTTTATTTACAATACTGACTACCTTTTTCTATATACAATTGAAAGACACAAAATTTCAAAAGAAGGAAAGGAATAGAATTGAATAGTAATTCTATTGACAAATATTAATATCAAAGAAAAGAGATTAAGTTAATAACTGCTTACAAATATCACAAATGCATCACCATTATAGTGACTGAACCTGTATCGTAAAGTGACAGTCAGTTTCAAATTCCTCAATAGTGTAGGGCTCAATTCTCAAAATAATTTCATGAATTTCCCACTTAAAAGTTTCTCCGTCAATTGAAGTCTAAGGTCCATACGTGTCTTGGTAGCATGTTGAAAATTAATTGGCCATTACGTACAACTTTTTCCAAAAAACTACAATGATGCACTGGATAAATGTAACGAAGCCTCTTCCTTGCGTTATTTTGAATTTGATTCTCAAATAATTAGGACTTATGCTTTTGTAAAAATAATAGGATTTTGTTTATATATAATCCGCAAACAGGTGAATTATTCTTCTGTCTAAAAACTCCTCTACAGGACTGTTCCCGTCCTAATTAGAAAATAACTTTCGAATGACAAATACACGTTAGACAGAGGAACATCGACCCACAAAAACTAAACCATAACTTACAAGTGATTGAAAATTAGAATATTTAATAGGTTTGAGAATTTCTTGATCAACATTATCCCTCAGTATCCTTGACATAAAAACTACAGAACTTAATTTTCCTTCAACATAATGAATATGCACTTTCCACTTCATGAAATATTCTATAACACTGGTCAACAGTGGTTTTGGTGCCGGAGATTTTGGAGGTGATTTCATATGAATTTGATGCCCTGAATTCAAATATGCTATTAGTTTTTGCCTGTCAGCTCGAATTTTTAAGATATCAACATTTTTGTGAATTATACATTACACTTTTTTAAAAGAAAAACCATGGTTTAAAGAAACAAATTAATGAAGGAATTTTTATTATTTTACACAGATATTACAGATATTATTCATTATATACTATAGAAAACAGAAAAAATCATCATTTAAACCAATTACTCACTAAACACTTCGGAAACTTCTTTTGTGTGACAACCTTGAATGTATTTTAAAACAATCCGGTTTTAAAGACCAGCAGTAATCTGCCATCATGTGAGTATCCCATTTTCCTTGATAGCGATCCTCCATACATTTGATATCTTGGTGAAATCTTTCACCTTGCTCCTCACTAATGTCGCCTTAATTATCAGGAAAACGGTCTAAGTCGCTGTGTAAATAGTGCACCTTAATGCTCATGTTACACCCAAGTGATCTGAAATTATTCAGCATCTCATTGACTAATTCAACATAGTTTTCAGCTTTGTGTTTACCCAGAAAATTTTGGACACCTGAAACAAATAAATTCCAGGCATTTTGTTCAATCTCAATCATTGAATTTATGAAGTCAGGGTCTTTAATCAGCTGTCTTATTTGTGGGCCATCAAATATTCCTGCTTTAATTTTTTCCTTACTCAGCTGAGGCATTTTTTCCCTATATATGTAAAGCATGATCCATTCTTGATATGCAGGGGTGGAAACATGATTTTCTCACGCGGAACTAAAGGATCATTGATGATATTCGTTCCCCCAACATCCATGTTTTCTCTCCTAGGCCACTCTTTTCTAACCCAGCGTTTTGTCTTAGCTATCCCAGAGGCACAAAAAACAAGGATACTTGGTGTGGCCACTTTGCTGTCCAAGGAGAAAGTTTACCAATTTTAAGTCTACACAAATCACCCATTGGTGTTCATGATACTTTATTTTTTCCAAAACCAAAGCTATATTGCTCTTTCATTTTCGTTGAGTGAGCAATTGGTATTGAGCCATAAAATGTAATTTTCGTTCCTGGTTCAAGTAAATTTTTTTCCTTCAACCTGGAAGCTAGTAATTCAGAAGCTTCTTTCGACAGGTTGAGATCTCTAGTGAGGTCATTTAACTCATCTTTGTTGAAACATTGGGGAATTGATGACATCGTTTCAAAATCACTGTCACCTTCCGTAGTGTCAGAATTATGATCAGAGAGACATGTGTCCTCACAGAGTTCTGGTAGCTGCTGAAAAGTTGGAATTGACACTTCTTCTGAGTGAGGGATAGGGCGTCTTGCAGAGACTAAATCTGCATAAGTCCACTTGTTACGTTTATTTCGATTGATTCCAGTAATATTTACTAGGCAGAAATAACAGTCATCGAAATGATTTTTTGGTTCTCTCCAAACCATTGGTACTCCGAATTTCAGACTTTTCCTTGTCCCGGTAGTCCACTGTCGTAAATGCTCTGTACAAGTTTTACAGACAATATGTGGTGCCCAGGTTTTATCCTGATCACCAAGCTTAACACCAAAATATACAAGATAAGCCCTCTCTACAAAGTCACTAATAGTTTTTCTGTTTTCCAAGAACATAGAACATGTATTCTCCGCATATGTAGCAAAAAATATCTCGTTACTAAAGAGAAATTTCATATGACGCTAAGTTCTATCTGTCTGCACCGCGGGAATTCACAAACTAACCTCAACTCTCAACTGCAGTTGAAGTTCACTTCACCCTGGACAGCTCCATATATCGGATTTCTATGGAACTAACTGGATGACACTAAATAGGATTAAATCCCACTTGTTAACAGTTTGTCAACCAATCAGTTATATATCTCATATTGTTAGTCTTCTTTTTGTAAAAAATGAATTGAAATAATAATTATAATAAATATTATTATTTTAAATTCAATTTGTTATAAATGAAGACTGACAATAAGGAAAATATACAAGAATCTATCTCTTGTATAAATTTTACAACACTCATACTTGAAAGTATTAAATAGGAAGAAGCATTGATAGATCAGTGAATTTATCTAAAAATTTAGAGCTGATACAGAAAAACTGCTATCATATTTAGATTCTGCAACAAAAATATAGTTAAAATCCGCTCAAAAATTCTAGACACCGAAAAACATTTTTTAGTAGGCCTGTGTAATCAATTCAAGAAAATTTACTGGTCCTGAAATCTTCTTAATCGGATCTCAATAGCTAAAATGATCAAAACATTGCAGTGATATCCTTTGCGTGGTTAAAATCATGAGTTCTATTTTCTCATTATTTGAAACTGAAGCGTTTTCACAACACCATTCATTCACCTTATTTATGAGCATGCATATGTCAGAATGAAGGTTTCTCGTTTGATTAGAAACAATAATTGAATGTGTATAGTGTTTAGAGGTTTCTTTTCGGTCAAAATTTCAGAGCCTCAATTAGACAAAATGCCGACGTTTCGATTTTATTTTAAAATCATCTTCAGGGCTCTAAAATAAATGACAAACTTAATAGTAAAAACAAGTAAAAATTCAAAGGAACAGAGAACAGAATTGAATAAGAACATTAATCAGACTAATAAAATAATAAATATGCAAAAAATATCTTTGAAATTATCACATATATACAAATAATAATTGGAAGCTACTCACATTGCCAGTTGGTCTCTATTGTCAATTCGAAAATTAAAAACAACGAGGATAAAATAATAAAAGACATCATATACAGTTGACTGAATTGTAAGAAATAAAATGGATCAAAGGAAAATGAACCGAATGGATGACATTCAGTGTTAATCATCTGATAACTATCAAATAGTAAAAACGAAAATAATGTGTACGTAAACTCATGGGAACACGAAACAATACAAATCTATGGATGTATTAAATCTTGTATTCTCTGTATGAGATCAAAATAGGTCGTATTCAAGTTATCAATGTCGCTTCTTTTGTTAACAGAATTTGCATCTTTTTTAACTTCAAGCATTTCACAGAATAATCTTTTTTTTAAGTTGTTCTGAGTATCTAAAATAGTGACACCTTCAAAATTGAAAGAGTGTAACGTATTCAAACTATGTTCAGCTAATGCTGTGTTATTATCTTTATTTTTAACTAGCTGACCCGACAGACTTCGTCCTGTCAAAGAGATTTGAAATGTGGCAGTTTTTTTGCCTACGTATTTTAAAAAATTCTCCTGAACAGAACCGTCACCCTGGTGATAGGGCGTTGTGAATAAAAGATAATTAAATAAAACAGATATAAGGATCTAAAAGTAAGTAATCGCTTTATTGTTAATCATGTGAATCATAATTATTATTATTATCATTGTAGTGCTTTGTGGTATACGATTTTTTTGTTTGATTACCTGGCGCATAGATAAACAAATCTGATGGTTTCCCAACACGGGAACAGGCAACATAAAATTGACCATGTGAGAAACATGGGTTTTTTAGATTAATATCACAAACACTTAATGATTGCCCCTGGGACTTGTTTATAGTCATAGCAAAAGCAAGCCGCACTGGAAACTGTAGTCGTCTAAACTCAAATGGCACATCAGTCGGAATCATTGGAATGCGCGGAACATCTTCTCCTTTATACTTTCCTTTGAGTATAGTTGCTTCTATCACATTGTTTAGTAATTTTTTTTATTGCTAACCGTGTACCGTTGCAAAGACGCGGTTGGTTGATATTTCGCAACCACCGATCCAACCTTTAATTGAAGATTGTGAGGTGGCAATCCTGGCAAATCCAGCGAGTTTAAAAATTCCGGTGGATAGTTGACTACATCATCTTGATTAGTAACCGAATTAACTGATTTATATATCCTCAATTCGCCTGTAATTTGTTCTTGAATTTTGAAAATTAATTCATTTACATCTATGTTTTTGCTGCCAGTATAGCTCGTTCGCTCAATTTATCATGGTTTCTGTAATTTTGATAAACATCTGGAAACACCTTCTGAATAAGTTGATCTTTTGATCGAGTTAATTGACAAAAACTTTGAGGTAAGTTAATGCAGCCAGTCAACATGTCTATAGGAAATTTGCCATCACCAATGTCAATGAGTTGTTTAGAGAATATGTTTCCAGATTGGTCATTTTGCAACTCGACACGCATATTCTTGCATAAATGAAGTACTTTGACATGTTTCCACAAATTGGAGGACTTTAGACATGAACTAAACAAACACTAACTAACTAAATACTGCACAAAACACGATATACGAATTTGTTTCATGTATCAGTTGACAAAAGCAAACTCAGTAGATTAGGTAACAGACAACTTTTTTTTTCTTTAATTTGATATGACTTGAAGTCAAATCCTTTTAAGCCGTACGAAATGTTTCATTTATTTGAAATTTGGATATTGAAAATAATAAAACACTGTTGGTAACGCGATTTTTGTTTGACTGATATAATAACGTGGAAACTGATGCATTTTATCTCGCGTGCCGAAACTAATACAAAAGAAACGCGAGCTTCGGAACGCGACATTAAACTCCTCCAACTATGTATTCTGTGCTCCAACGCACACACGCACATTGTTTTGATAGATATGATCTTTAGGAACACACCTACATTGCTTAGACAACAGTGAGTGCTTGTAATTTATTATGAACTTTATACAATAGCAATAAAGCTCAAATTGACTACATTTGTATGGGAAAAAGAAAAAGGCTGTTTTTAGGGTTTTTCCAGCAATAATTCTAATTTTTCTCGCCGTAAAAACCATCCTTGAACTTCAACGAACATTTTAAAAAAAGATTTGGCCAAATTGGTCCAGGCGTTGTTGAGTTATGCGCTTACCAACACATTTTGCGATTCATTTTTATATTATAGATGGAATTGTTAATATTAACACAGTCTCTTTTGTCTTCAGCTATTCCAGTTTTAAGGTATCTGTTCGTCTGACCTATGTATACCTTGTTGCAGTCACGGCAAGGTATTGTATAAGCAACATTTGATTTTGAGTCTAGTGTAGTTTTTGACTTTAATCTGGAATAAAATGTCTTAACAGTATTAACCTGGTTGTACGTTATTTCTACTATTTCATCTCTCAAGTGATGACCGACCCTCTCAAATAGCCCTTTAATATAGGGAAACTTGAAAAATTTTTTCGCCGTGGAGTGCGTTCTGGGGCGATATGTATCATTTTTATTTAAAATTCTCTTAATCAATGTTAAAGGGTTATTGTTTTTTATCAAGAAACTACTAATTTTATTCAAATTTTCATTATGAAACTGCGTGCTATCTGAACGGGCAGATCTAAATCTGAGGTTTTCTATCAGGTTTATTTTTTGTATGAAAGGATGTTGAGAATTAAAATTCAAAAATCTTCCAGAAAAGGTCGGCTTATGATACCAGTCCGTCTTTAATCCGTCTGATGACATCTAATACCAAGCCTCTAAAGCTTCATTAGCAATAGTTCATGTACCACATAGTCAAACGCCTGGGACAGATCCAGGAATAGGCTTATGAGAAGATCTCTAATGTATATTAAACTCCTTTGTTTTTTCGCTACAACCTCTTTTCACAGAACAGCAATATTCTGCTATCATGTGACGGGGTACAAAACCATGTTACGTGATGAGTGTATATTCCACATTGATGTTATGTACACCCCAATCTAACCAAAACTTTAATTATTAGGAATTATAAGGCTTGGTCAACTTTGATTAGCCTCACAGTCGATTGTCTGAATTTTTATTTTTGCGTGCTTGTTCTAGTTCATTAAGCTAGTAGCTATCATTTATCGAAAATGGTCTCAATCCATTGGGCTCTACTATATCTAGCTCAAGTATATCTAGCTATCCGTCCGTCATGCCGCATACTAAATATCATCACATGTAGAGGAGCTTGAATTATCATATTTTCAGAAAAGCTTCATGGTCCAAATACCGGGGTCTTGTTCGTTATTGGGCCAAATCCGTCAAATAGTTCAGCAGTTACGAACAATTGAAATTCATTTCCTCTATAACTTCTGCAATGTGATAACATTTTCCAAGCCGACCTTGTTCTTGAACGATGTATATAATGATTAAACGATATCTCAACACATAAAATTGTTTTCAATGCTTTGATTTTGAAAATCACAAGAATAGCGTGACTCAAACCATTTTATTTCGATGAATAATGAACCGAATGTTGATGACAATAATCTTTTGAAGGTGATGTCCACAATTGTTCCTGAAATTTATCTTGTGTGTCTTGAGTCCTTATCGCTGTGATAACAGAACCATACAACCATCTTAGTTGTACGGGATGAGTCTGGTGTCGAAAATAGTTCTTGAGTATTGCACCTTGTAAACAAATTTTCCAACAAAAACTATTTCTTCTCTCAGTTCTTCAGTCCTCGGGAAAACATCTGTTAGTATGTCGTAAAATTCAACTTCGTCAAATTTTTCCAGCCTCGGCAAGATATGTCAATTTCGGTGATATTCTAACTCCGGCAGGTTCAGTTCTTCGGTAAATTTTGATCCGGCAAATTTGTTCAATTCTTTTATAAATTTTCAACTCCAGCAAATTCGGCTGTGAAAATCAATTTCATAAGTACTTGAGCCGATAATGTTCCACAGTTTTCTGCGATCCAGACGGTGCAGACAATTCGATAAAAAATTCATCAGGGAAATCTATAAACTGAGAGACGATAAAAAACTAATCATTGAGCAACAAAGTATAGCACAAATATTGAAACAATTAGGAAGGTAAGTTGATTCATCAGACTCTTCGAAAGACACGTGGAGAACCAAATATAGTGATCTGAAAAAATGCACGAGCCCTTTGCCATCTCCTGTAGATAAATCAATTAAATACCACAATTTAAATTTGAATAAACCTTGTCTGATCAAAAATTGGACTTACCGAACGTTATAAAACTGTTCGCCATGATGAACTCTTTATTTGAAACTCAATTTCAATTCGAGAAATACCGATATATGCACTTTCCAACATTTTCACACGAGAATTGATCCAGAATCGAAAAAATTCAATCGGAGTAGACCCCACTTCTGCCTCATGGGCGTTAGATAGAAACACAGAGATCGTACTATGTGGGCCTCGATCCCATTTTTAGTGGAGATTTTCGAAGTAATCGCCATCGGAAAATTCGCCGGTTACAATTTATTGACCGATATAGTATCTTCAAATGAATAACACCTTCAAAAAATGCTGAAATGGGTACTTATTCTCATAAAACACTTCCATCTCTTTTCCTTTCATATTCGCTAGTAACTACGCCTCTGCTCTTTAAACACCAAACCACCTCTCAGCTGAGCTGCTAGGCTTCGCCATCATAATGAAAGACTTTCACTGCTCGATCAGAGAAGTGTGCCATAATTGTTTTCATCATGCTGCTCGCGTATAAGCGATGACATAAAAGTGCATAAGCATTGTTCGGCCTTATCAAAACGCGGAACCTTGCTCTTGTCTGTGGTTCTGACACGAACGCTCCAATTGGTTCTCATTCTTATCTGATCATCGTTGGGCGATGGCTTCTCTAATGGATTCCACGTGATTAATGGAATTGGGCCAGTAACCAGCCTCCGGTTATGTGGAACATGATTGATTTATAGCATTCAGTGCAGCACAGAAGATCTGAATGTTCGACAGTTGAAATCGAAACTAATACGGGATGGGCTGAATGTGTGTCTATTGAGTTCCATACTATTGGATTCGTCGATGTGACTATAGATAAACTGAATAAAAAACTCAATAAAAACTGAAAAAAAAACTTATCAAGAAACCCAGTGAAATTACTATGTTTATTCAATCTAAAATATGACAAATATGATATTGTAATGTAGAAATCATTAAATCACATTTTTATCTTAGTCCATAAAATAATATACAAGGTGTTACATTTATAAATGGGTGGTAGCTAAGGGCAGATAGAGTACAGTGAGATGAGTAACCTTCAATGTCTGGTCTATTTCTTTTTGTTTTCAAGATACAGAGGTCTTTGTTGATTAATAAGCCCATAACCTCCTAACCACGCTCTATATTTTCATGATATTTGAAACTTTTATGCTCTTCAACGACTGCTTTATACTCACATAGTAACTGATATTTCAGGTAAGACCTAGAAAAAAAGATTAAATAAGATTCATCCCATAAAAAAAAACCTGTATTTCTAAGTTCTCTGAATGTAACAGGAAATTCGAAAGAAAGATTCAAAACTAAAAGAAACAATGTGTTATATATATATTACGCATTCGATTTTAATACTCAATAAATATGAAGAATTATTATTAGGGCAATGAAAACCATTACATCTTATTATTCTTCTTTTCAACGTTTGGACAGACCTCTTCAATCGGTTTCAAGGCAAAAAATTGCTTTTGAAAAAGCAATGTTTAAAAGTTTTCACTTTTATAAGGGAAAATTTCGTTTAGGGTTTGTGCGCCATTTTTATGCAAGTGTAATTATATTTTCTATTTTTTCAGATAATATTGGTATATATGGTAGTGGTATATATGTAATAAATGTATTCATAAATTTTACACCACTCCAAAGTCAAATAAAGGAAAGGAACCTACTACATGTACACCACTACCATATACAGGGTGGCCATTTGAAAACGAAACAAACGAGATTACAGACGAAATGAATTATTTCGATAGTAATGCTCGGACAGGTCGATTTTTGTTTCGAGGAGGACAACTTGAGATGTAGGTTACGGACCCATAGCGCTTCAACCCTTGCTACTACAACCCTCACCCCCAAATTTTGAATAGGGAAGATGGGCTCAATTCAAAGGTTTTTTATACAGATTTCAGCACAGTAATTGTTTTTTCATTTCATGCATTGGTTCTTGAAATATTCTGACCTAAGTATTTGAAAATGAAGTGGTGTTTTCATGGCACTTGTAGTGTATTATTGTGAAAAATCGACATTTTGAGCTTCAAAACAACCATGACTGTGGCTTCCTTCCTCCAATCCACTGACATAGAAATCTTTAATCTAGATGTCGAACAAACAAAGCGTATTGCGAAGGAGCTCAATCTTGCTGTATGTATTGTATTTCCAATAACATGCGGTAACACTTGATCGATAGAAATCTCCAAAAAGTCCAAATACGTGCATATCTCCAATCAGATTACTAGGTAAGAAAATCAAATCATTAATATCTGGATCAAAGATTTCCAAATCGGTGGATTGGAAGAAGGAGTCCCACTGAATGGCCAGCCAGATCGCCAGATCAGTCACCACTAGATTTCTTTCTTTGGGGCCACTTGAAGAGTAAAATTTACTTTACACAGCCAGATTCCATAGAAGATTCAAGAAGACGTATAGTGAACGAATGTCGTCAAATCACTCCAGAAATGCTGCAAAATGTGCGCCATCGTTTCGAACAAAACTTATTTCATTGTATGGAAGCTAATGGTGAACAATTTGAATATTTAATGAATTGATGTGAGTTTTTGATAAATTATTTACTTTGAAAAGTCGATATCGTCCTGATATCGTACAGTTGGAGAATGATTTCAGTGAATAAAACAGCTAGTCGAACATCTGACCCTAGTAGCATTAACACCTACGATATGACTTCATTTGACAAGTGGTAGATGTTCTGCAATTTCAAATACAAGTACGGAAATTTTGGTGTTTCGGAAGCGCGAAATGTCAATCATTCGCAAAAAATTAATTTAAGTGATAAAATTAACTAACGCATGAATATTTCGAGAACTAATGCAATAAATGAAAAAACAATGACTGTGCTGAAATTAGTATAAAAATACCTTTCAAATGAGGTATCACTCGCCCCATCTTTCCTATTCAAAACTTGGGGGTGAGGGTTGTAACAGCAAGGGTTAAGAGCTATACGTCCGTAACCTACATCTTAAGTTGTCCCCCTCGAAACAGAAATCGACCTGTCCGAGCATTTCTATCGAAAAAACGTATTTCGTCTGTAATCTCGTCTGTTTCGTTCTCAAATGGCCACCCTGTATATCATCAGCAGTTTCCATACTTTGTAAAGAATTTACATACATGTCGAACAAAATGGATCACAGTAGTTCCTTGGGGTATACCACATCATACCACTCTTTCCGAACTTGTGATGTCCTCAGCCTTCACACACTTCGTTTTTGCAGATGAGATCTAAATTATTTATCAGCATTCCCTCGTATTCCCGAATCCTCCAGATATTTAAATAGTTCTTCATGATTCACCATGTCAAATATGCTTTTCCTAGGCCCAAGAACACGACAACTGCAGGCCTACTATACTCCATTGATTTGTACATCTTTTTGGCGCTCTTGTTCAATGAACAGAGTGCTTATCAATTTGCCCAAATGTCTGTGACTTTCGAATTTTTGGGCAAATGTGGTATCAATCGTTTTGTTTGGACCTACTGATGAATAATCCGTGGTCAAAATCGATTCTGTCCGTCCGTCCGTCCGTTCCGTGAACACGATAACTCGCGAACGGATGAAGTTAGAGAGTTGAAACTTTCAGAATAGGTTTGAGGTATAAATATCTCGGCTAAGTTCGTTATTCGGTCAAATCGGCCGAATAGGTTCGGGGTAACAAAAAAAAAATTTTTTTTCAAATGACACTGTTCAAATAAAAATTTTTTTATGGTGCAGTTTTATCAGAGGTATACAAAAATACCACTCTCGACTTCGACAAGCTAATAGTTCTGGAGATATGATTTTTCAAAATTTAAATAATTGAAAGTGGTTTACAAGAGCGCCTAAGCCAACTGACCTCACGTCAGTGCTTTCTAAATTTTTTTGTTACCTCAGAAAGGACATCTGCTGATAATCCACTGCGAAATCTGAACCGATTTTGGGCCAAAATATTATGCTTCTGAAAAAAAACTTTCTACTCTTGTTTAAGAACCTTTTCGTTTGTGGTACTGGTCTATAATTGAAAAAGGTTCACATTTACTGCCCTTCACATATTTTGGAAGAACCAACTAACTTACTATCTCTTTATAGTTTCTATATTTCTTCTTCATCTGATGGAGACAAGAATATTGATTCTGGAACTATCTGCCTAGTATTGGGTCTCGATTCTTCAAATTTTTTTTGCCAATTCAGGTTCGACAATTTCGAAGTAGTCATTGAAGGCTTCAGATATTTAACTTTTATTACTCGTTTGACATCCATCGCATTCAATAACATTGATAGCAGACGACTTGCGATTGCTATTTGTGACCTTATTCAATGTTTTCCCCAATTTTTTTGATCTGCGTGGTATTGTAACTGTACTTTTCTAATGACATTCCACAATAAGTTTCGGTAGACAATGAATGGTTCAGTCGATATATTATTACTCTCGTCCTTTTGCAGCTGTTAATACAGTTTATCCTTTTCTTTATGGGCCTCATAATAGCTTCATTCGGGTTCAAATTCTGACTGTTCCAGAACCATCAGAATCATGCTCATTTCAGTGTTCGGTGTTCGGGTTTTCTCTGACTAATTTCGAACCGAGTAGTCCGATGTTCGGGTTATATCAGGATTTTTTTCTGATTATTTTCTGACGGTTCTGGGACTATCCTCAGGACCATTTTAGGATTTTACCGTAGAACCGCCTCAAGAGGGAGGAGTTAACCAATTTCTTTCGTAATTTGAAATGTTTGAATTTTATCTGCATCCGTTAACAGATATAAACAAATCTAAACATAGATGGTTTCAAATCATGAATAAATTGATATTAAGTTAAATGATTATAAATTAATAATATAAAAGGTTTTTGGGGGCAGGATTATGAGTTTTCTTCATTTCCTTGAGTTGTCCAATTCAAATTGCAAGAACTAGTACAACTTTATTTATTACAATGATTCAAGTTTTCGAAATAATCTTTTCGAATTCCTTAACTATTTTTAAGTAGGTATGTGAAAAATAGCTTTATTAAAAGAAATTTTTTCAGCTCTCGTCAACAAATCGGCAATATTAAAAATGTGCATTATGATTCATTATTGACGTATTCATTAATCTATTTGCTTTTCTTTCAATTTATGGCTTATATGAACAGGAGAATTAAATTGAAATTTTCTGCTGTAACCAATTCAAATAGTCCTACGAGTTTGCGCATTTTGCCAAATTCAACTTGTTCGGGTTTTTCTCTGACAAACTTTGAACCAAATTTTCAAATTGGTTCGCTGTTCGGGTTTTTCAGTACAATCCCAGTACAGTTCCAGTACAGTCAAAATCGGTACCTACTCGAGAGTATCAGTTCAGGATATTTTGCGGACTACAAATGCTATCAACCCTTAAACAACGATCACTTGAAAACGCAATTTGTGGTAAATTCGTAATTTTACACGAGAAATAAATCAAGATTTCCCTTTACATCAAAGTTTACTACCAATTGCATAAAAAGCTCCTTTTAAATTAACAATTTGAAACCATTATATTCAAAAAGGTAATGTGCGCATGTATCTAGGTATATTACAAAAATTAAAATTTTTGATGAAACGAAATGAGAATCTCAGTTTATTTATCAGCAACCTGATTATCAATGAAATTCTTAGCGAACTTTATTTGTTTGAGAGCTTCGTCTGCATGAAATTGTTTTCCATAGTTAGAATAATGTTTTATCAAATTTTCATCGACAAACCAAAAATTTAATGTTGTTAGAAACAGTTGAGTACTATAATAGCGCAATTCAAATTACTTATCATTATTAAAATTCTCAAAATATATATATAATCCCACCTGATTAATACTGAACAGTGAATCTGTATCAAACAAAACATTTCGATAGATCTAGTTTCTGTGCTTTGTTGCATCACCCATATTCAGATAGTGGTTGCATTAACACATGAATATAATTGATAGTATCAACTGAAATATTAACTACTTCAGAATTCAGAGCAATCCCTTACCTATATAGGTAAATTGTATGGTTAACTGATTTACCAATTTTACTTAGCGTTCAATAATGTTTTGGAAATATTTTCAGGTTCAGATCTGTATAACTAGTTATTATCACATCATTGAATTAATTTAGATTTTAGGTATAAATTGATTTGATATAGTGGGTATGAAATAAGATTTCCTGCAAAGTTGAAGAAGCTTTTTTATTTATGGGTAATACAACAAATTTAAATGTCACGAGATTCACCTTGAAAAACATAAATACAATGAACTGATTTCATGAGGCTGAATACAATGCAAAATTATTCATTGATTTTTATCAAATAGAGCACAATTATATATAGACTAATATTCACAATAAAAATTAATTCTAGGAAATATAGATTCAGTATCAGCTCGACTGAATTTTCAACATCACATCTGAGTTTCAAAGAAAACCAACTCTGTGATGATAGATCACTAGTGTACCCATGCCAAAACAGATATTAGTTCTATAAACAATTTTTCTTATAAAAGGCACCAAGAAACTATCAGAATATTCAACAAGAAAGATCATATAAACAAGAATTTTTCTTCCGATACATAAACTGTAGAGCAATGCTTGATTTGAAGCACTGATGCCAAACAGATAACAGATTCATATAAACACATACACATACATACAAAAAAGAATTTGAATAATTAATTTCAGCACTCCCCCATAGGTCTGGACAAGGTGAAACACTCACATGAAAAGCTAAAAACTTTACAGATGATCAAACACAATCCCTTTACCAGCTTGATATACCAATTATTTACATCTAATAAATACAAACAACCAGTTTCTTCAAAATCCATTACATTAGTGTTCGATCCCTTGTGTAATTTATCAAACAGATTTCAGGGTTGAAATGAGTTCTTTCAACATACATTATATGTTGAGATATCTTCACCCAATTTACTATGATTGTCAACCTTCAATACTTTTGTCGATTGAAATAAACATTCTTTCGTTTTGAATCCAATTCTTGAAAATTAGGTATACCCCAATAAACATATTTTAGGAATCGACAATCCTGAAACTGCAAATATGACAAATCAAAATTCTGTTATAATGTATTAAAAAGAGCATTTGAAACTTTTAAATCAGTTGATTAAATAGAATCACAAACATAAACACATATATTGCTATACATGCTGTCTACTATTTTTAATATCAAAATTGATTTGCTGAAATATACTTTGCAATCATTATTTCATTGTTTTTTAATAAGTTCCAATATCTTACAAAAACAGCTCTGAAAAAAAATTGGAAAGGTTTGATTATTGCAAAAAGTAGCACTACGGAGTACAATGACTAGATTTTACACATGGATACACTTGGTGATATTTTGGCATTATGAATTTTGAGTAACTGTTCAACCTCTTTGCATATTTTCCTGTACACTCCACAAGAGAATATCCATTTTGTTGCAGGTTATACCGATGTTTATCCTGAAGTAAGCAATAAGGATAATTAGCCACTATTCTTTCTAATACCCATTGTATTAATTTTCCATTTAATGGGGAAGAAAATATCACCTAGTCTTATATTCTCTAAACATCTAGGTACAAATAATTCTTCTTTCCATCTTATTTAGTCATTCATTTTTATGGATTGTAAGATTAAGAACTCCAAACTCCCAACCACAATTAGTTTTGTCACTTATTCCTAATGCTTCTCTTATTTATTCACACAGTAAGTGAAAGCCTGGAAACAATATAATTAACGTATTAATACAGCTTATTACAGAAACATCACTCATTACCTTCATACAAGATATTATTTGTCAAACATTTCCTGACGAATATTCGTAAACACACATAAAAAAACAACCAAGTGCTTGAAAGTTGTTGTCTGGCAGGCGCAATTAAACAAAGAACCTCTAAAACTGTACCTATCTCTCTCCATTTTTAATCCTCATTTTGCTGTTCGGGTTCTGCATTTCTCTGATAATTTTCTGACTGTCCAAGAATGGTCCAAAAATGATCAAAAAATCCTCAGCTATTACGCATCAGTTCTGCGCACCCTGAGGACTGTCCCAGAACAGTCAGGAAAATACGAACCCGAATGAAGCTAATACAAGGTGTCCTGAAAGGATATCGGGTATTTGTAAGCTCACTAAAACAAAAAAATATTTGTGAGCAATAAAAAAGTTTATTGTTTATTATTAACATATGAATTGTAGAATTATTTGGAAAAGATTATGTTATCCAAAGGATGACCGTTGCATTGCTGGCACTCTTCCAAACGGGAACGAAGATTGGCAATAACACGTTGACACATAGCTATTGATTTCGCTGCCATTTCTGACCTGATGTTGGGCTCCAACTGGGTGAGATTCATCGGATTATTTTGACAAACCTTATTTTCAAGGTATTCCCATGCAAAATAGTCAAGCGGGCTAAGGTCGGGGCTTCTGGGAGGCCATTTGAGGTATGGCAAGTGGACCCATCTTGCACGAACCACGTTCTTGAGTTGAAACCTGCAAACTCGTGCAACTCTGAGACCAACAATTTCCGTAACATATCGCAATAACGGTCACTATTAACATTAATTACTCGGCCCCTTGATCTTCATGAAAATAAGGGCCAATTATGCCTTTAGCAGACATAGCGGCCCAAACCGACAATTCTGCTTATTAGCATGACCATTAAGGTGAAAGTTTGCTTCGTCACCAAACAGTATGTTAAAGTTGTTAAATCACTGCACCATTTCGTTTGCAAAATTCAGTCGATTGGCATAGTCCACATCCTTCAATTCTTTAACCAATAGAATTTTATAGGCTTTTAGATGTAAGTCTTTCAGCGTGTACGATATTCCGGGCGATAGAAACGTTGAGCAGTCACTATTGAATCACCATTACGACAATATGCTCGTTGGCGAACTTCGCGATGCTTCCCAGAATACTGTTTCGTCGTGACTAAAACTCCACAAAATGACGGACGCTACGAACCCCTACCTGCTTGTGCGGGTACAAAATTAGAAATAATAATAATCACCCGCTTAATGAAGGGCAGCGCACTACCTGAGTCGCTGGTTATACTATAACAGTTGATCCAAAAATTATCTTTGGTAGAAAAGATGTTTGCAAGGTGAATAAAAATAAGTTTGTAGTTATAATAGAATCATGTATTCACAGATAAGAATAGTTACACAATGTTCGGCACTTGAGTTTACACTCACAGAAAGAGTTTTTAGGTGTCTATAATAACCAAGGATTTGAACTTCTTTGCTCAATCTTGGGCACTTCTGGTATTATTAAATGATAAAAAGATCTGACCTTATTTGTTGTTTGGAATTCACCACAGCTCTGCTTCAATCGTCGACTGTAGATTTTTCAGAATAAGGTGCAGGCACTTCGGATGAGATTTTCACTAACAAATTGTGGCTTAGCGATATGCAATTGCTTCACAGATTCACAATTCACAACCTTTTTCTTTTACGTAGAGAATTTCAACTGAGTAATACACATACACATGAACTAGGGTAGCTAACTGACCCGTAAACAGATTATTTTGAGAGATCTTTGGAGGAACTTGTAGTTCTGAGTGCCGTTATAGACTCGTGAAAGTAAATTGATAAAGGAGAACTTACTTGTAGTACTGTACACGAGAGAGTGTAGAGAGAGAATGAATTTGAATAATTGAGAGAGGTCGTACAGGTAGCTAAGTTTGGGGATTTCCAAAATTCCGTCCGACAGAACCCATTCTTGGAAGTAACGGCCGCTGCCCTAAATTCCAAGAACTGTCCTTTGTTGCGAAAATATCGCAACACCGCTCTTTTTACACGCCCCGTTCCGAATATAGCACGAAAACAAATACACGATATCCTTTCTGGACACTTTGTACATTGAGTGATCCATTCGTGTCTGTTTCGGATTTTGAAAATTAAATTCATACAAACCATACGATGTTTTGAGATCGGAAAAAATTAAGTTTCCAGAAAATGGCACAGAAATCTAGTGTTCCCATTTGAAGAAACATAACTTGGGGCCATACTACATAATTAATATAACGCAAAAAAGGCAAGCACGCCTCAAGATTTTACGTGAAAAAGTGCCTGCATAATGTTTCAATTTCAGAGCACTATCATCTGTGTTAGAGGAAATAAAAATTTTCGCCGATATTCCTATAATCGCTTATAACTTGAAAATAAAAGAAGGTAGCCAAAAATGAATAATGTATAACAGTTTACCAAGAAACAAACGAGAATGGGATATCAGATTTTGTCTATCTCCTCTGGCTCTAAAGTTGTAGGGTAAAACATCTGCACACATTTCATTACGATTGGTACCTTTGTTTTACCGTGATAGATGGACAGATGGGCTGATGGATTAACTTTCTCAATTCTAATGTTGGTAAGGCTTAACTTCACTTCAACATCCGCGTAAATATTGTTGACACAGCCTGTATAAGTTATTTATAAGTAGCTATCTAAAACGATCGATTGAAAAAGAAACATTAGCTTCTGTACTTGGACAAGAAGTCAATCCCGTGTAGTTGCCGTTGTGCAAGCGTGGTATAAGTTGATAACCTCGAATTGCATTTGTTCACTTTCAATTGCAGCTTTTCTGTTTCGCGAATACGAACAGATTTCAATCTCACCGCATCAGTCTCTTTCTTCGGTTTCGCAACGAATATACTCAAAAAGGATGTTGTTGAAGCGGGCGTGCTTGATTCTAACGATGAATTAATTTATGCGACGTGTGCGAGCAGTTATGGATGGCACGGTTATGCCAAGATTGATGGTTTTCGCCCAATTCGACACGCATTCGGTGAAAGTTGAAGTTACTTCGCTATGTTAATGTCTTCTTCTCAGTCTGTTTGACGACACAGGACAGTCGAGAGGAGTTGGTTCTGGAATTTTGTGTGGCAAAATTATTATTGCGGAATGTCACAACATGACTGTCCTGAAGAAGTGCTGCGTGAGTTATTTACCCTATCTAACTGAACCTAACCTTTCCTTTCATTCTTCTTTTTATTCACACCAACTCTTCCAGGAAAGCATTTTGCCTTCCCTGCTGATTTGTGTGAGACTCTAACTCACTAAAACCTTAACCATCTTTCTCAACATGCGGTTAAATTGTCAGAGACTCCAATTCATAAAACTGTTGCTCGTAGATAGTGGGCGCTACCCTCGGCAAAAGCGATGGGTTATCAGGCCGCCTTTGATGTGCACTCTCAATTCACTTGAATGTTGGGGATGTGTGGGAGAGTTCGTACCTAGTATACCCCGAGTTCCGTGGACTCACTTGAGGGTCTATTAACTCGCCTGAATCTGTTTACAGAACTGAAGGTCTAAATCGATCCATACAGTTTAATCTAGCAATATTAGTCTCCTGACTCATACACTAATGTTGCTCCTTGGATTTACCTCATGTTCGTAGACTCAGGGGACCAACGACTCAAAGTTGTTTCAGGTAGTACTCACAGAAAACTAATATACAAGAAATGAAAACTTCAAACTAATTCTTGGTAACACAAATCGGCCGCTATATTTGGTATTTGGTAGAATAGGAACGAATTACGAAAACATCGGGTATTTTAAATTTTCATCAACTTTCTAATGCCGAATTTTCCGATGGCGATTACTTCGGAAATCTCCGTGTTTCTGTCTAAGGCGCATGGGGCAGAAGTGGGGTTGACTTCGATCGACTTTCTTCGATTCTGGATCATTAACATATGAAAATGTTGGAGAGTGCATGTATCGGTCTTTCTCGAATTGAAATTAAGTTTCAAATAGAGAGTTTGTCGTGGCAAATAGTTTCATAACGTTCGGTAAGTCAGACAACGTTTATTCAATTTTAAATTGTCGTATTTAATTGTTTTATATACAGGAGATGGCAAAGGTCTCGTACATTATTTTTCAGACCGCCATATTTAGTTCTCCACATGTCTGATGAATCAACTCACCTTCCTAATTATTTCAATATTCGTGCTATAATTTGTTGCTCAGTGATTAGATTTTTTCGTTTCTCTGTTTCTAAAATTCCCTGATGAATATTTTATCGAATTTTCTGTACCATTGTGTTCCTTTTTTTTGAACACATGTATTTTTTTTCTTTTAAATTATTATCGTTTTGTGAGTCAATATATTTAGGCATCGCTGTAAACTGTGGAACATTATCGTTTCGAGAATTTATGAAATTGATTTTCACAGCCAAAACCTACCGAAGTAGAAAATTTACCTAAGGCCTGAACAAAATCTACCGGAGTAGAAACTTTACCGATGCAGTGAACAAAACCTATCAGAGTAGAAAATTTACCGGAGAACTAAACCAAGTCTGCCGAAGTTAGAATATTACCGAATTTGGCATACCTTGACGAGGCCGAACAAATTTGCGAAACTTGAATTTTAAACATACTAACAGTTGTTTTCCTGGCGACTGGTGAACTGAAAGAGGAAGTTGTTTTTGTTGGAGGGTTTGTCTGCAGGGTGGAAGACTTGAGACTCATGGTCCTGATATCGCATGAATTGGGACTCAAGACCGACAAAATAAGTTCCAGCAACATTACTTGTTGATTTTTATAGCCAGAAATTAATCGTTTCCACCTGCAACTTTTGATTTAGACAATTCAACATTAGTACATACTAGTAAATATCTAGTATTTGTAAACGAGTGGAATAAATTTCGATTGTTCGAGTATTGACTATCATTGACCGGGGTGGAAGCATCTATTTGAACATGTGAGATGGTTTGTGCTTTAGCTGGCCGGAACATTTACGAACTAATGGAATTTAAACATATTAATTTTTTACCGTTACACTTTTAAGAATTTTTTTTACCGTTACAGTCCATTCTGGTGGATATTCAGGAATATAAATATTATACAGAATATTGTATCATATGGAATTAATTTTGAAATCAAACATACTATGAAGTTCATCCAATTCAGAATAGGGATAATTAATTAATCTAAATGAAAGTGAAGTAATTGAATGATGTGAACAAAATGAACAAATGAACATCAAATGAAAGCGAGAAAACAAAGGAATCTGAAATTATACAAAAATAAATTAAAAAGGAATATTTAACTTATTATTACAGCAAAATCACGTCGAAAAAATTCGAAAATTATAATATGACATTTAACCATAAACACAAATTATTCAGATTGCCAGAAGCAGAGCATAAAGATGATAGGAAGAGTTGAGTATTCAGTATAGTTCAGTCAATCTGTCGAAAAATAAATCGTTTTGACGGTATAATTACCCGCTCGATGAAATTTGGTACACTTGTTGAAAATGATGTAACTAAGCTACCTTTGCGATGGCCTCGCTGAAATGTTAGCGGTTTTTTGAAAAACTCAAAAAAAGTAAAAACATGCATTTTTCTCGAATTGTATGCATCGTAAAGAAAATTTTATTGAACAAAAAATGTAGAGGACGTTGCGATCTACATTTTTTGTCATTGGTGCAATGCTGCACGACTAAAAGCTCACAAAGTAGGTGGCGCTAAAGTATCAAAAAGAGTGTTTTTCATGTTTTTCGCCCTGAAAATGTTGTTTTATTTTTGTACAACTTACCATTTTGAAGCTGCAGCTTGCAGAAGAATGAAAAATCCAAATATACTGTTGTACGCAGTATGAGTGCACATCGGTAGTGCACGTTTAAATCAAGATTTTACTAATTTAATTTTTCTTAGCAATTAAACTTTAATAAATAAAATTTTAATTTGTTTTTGACAAGTATTATCCATTATTTGATTTTTTGAGTCGCATTCTGTTATGAATTATTTTGTTGAACTCTCAATGTTATTAACAAAGACAATTTTTAATGGTTAATGGTAAGTTGTACGAAAAAAATGTTGGAATAAAAGTTGTTGATAATAATGTAAGGAACAACATTTACTTCTAAACTTTTGCATTAAAACAACATTTTCAGGGCGAAAAACATGAAAAACACTCTTTTTGATACTTTAGCGCCACCTACTTTGTGCGCTTTCAGTCATGCAGCATTGCACCATGACAAAAAATGTAGATTGCAACGTCCTCTACATTTTTTGTTCAATAAAATTTTCTGTACGATGCATACAATTCGAGAAAAATGCATTTTTTTTACTTTTTTTTGAGTTTTTTTGAGTTTTTCAAAAAACCGCTAACATTTCAGAGAGGCCACCGCAAAGGTAGCTTAGTTACATCATTTTCAACAAGTGTACCAAATTTCATCGAGCGGGTAATTATACCCGGACCAAATGTACAGATTGACTGAACTAGTATTGCTGACACGTAAACGATAAAACTTTTTCTGAAGGATTTCCAATATATATATATATATATATATATTCTTTTGAACTTTTGGCTGACAATATTTAGTTAGCAAACAATAAAGCATATAGATTAGGAGTTAGTGACGGGGTGTCATACAATTCGGCGTATGACATAAAAGCCTAGGGAAAAAACCCCAGTAAAAAAACCCTGGCTCCCGGTCTAAGTGTGAAAATACAAAAATAAGCTGAAATATATTGTAGGGACTTCTTTCTTCAAGAAAGGTCTTCTATTGATGGAGACAGAGACTTCTTCAAGGTTCTCACATTGATTCTGGAAAAAAAAGACAAAAGCAGAAAAAAGAACTGAATAACAAAAATACGTATCATATTCGTTTGAAATTTATCACCCATTCCAAGAAAGAGTCGGAAACATCATGAATAGCCCTAAAACCATCTTCAAATTTATATATGGGACAACTATTGATGAGATGAGGTATTGTTTCTTCTTCTTCTCCACATTCACAACTTGCGCTAAGAACTGAGTTCCATCTAAATAGCATGCCATTGGTACGACCATGACCTGTTTTCAAACGATTGAGAACTGTCCAAATTTTTCTTGGAAGATCAAAACCAGGGACTTTTTCAGAAGGATCAGAAATGAGATACTTATTGAACATTTCGTAAGAGTTCCACTCAGTCTTCCATAATTCTTTATCACTTATGTTCATATTGAAGAACGTATTATGCCATAATGGTTTACGTGACTTCAATCTGGGAATTCTTTTTTGTGGGAAATATGAAATAATTGGGATAAGAATGATATTTATTCCAAGAATTCCGAGCTGCAGTCTGTCTGCGAATATGGGGAGGGACAATATTAGACAAAACTGGTAACCAATGAACCGGTGTAGATCTTATGGTGCCAGTAATTATTCTCATGGATGTATTCAATTGTGCATAAATTTTTTGTGTATGTGCACTATTAAACCAAACAGAGCAACAATACTCAGCTGCAGAAAAAACTAGGGCTAGAGATGCTGTGCGAAGAGTGGAAGCATCAGCACCCCAAGACGATCCAGCTAAGTTTTGAACAATATTATTCCTAGTTTTCAGTTTTAGGCCCGCATCATTTAAATGAGCCGTGTAATTGAGGGATGAATACAATTTAACTCCTGAGTATTTTGGATAGAAATTATTTTCGATAGGAGAATCATTGAAAGTTACAGCTAATTTCTTATATTTTTCATGCTATGCGTCCGTAACCTACATCTTAAGTTGTCCCCCTCGAAACAGAAATCGACCTGTCCGAGCATTTCTATCAAAAAAAGTTATTTCGTCTGTAATCTCGTCTGTTTCGTTTTCAAATGGCCACCCTATATAATAAACGTTAGAATACTAATAACTGATCTCTTCTTTTCTTTATGAAAACATTCTTTCTGTCAGATATACAAGGTGCGGACAAAGAGAACATGATTATTGGTTTTGGCGGCATTAATCATTATTATTGATTAGTGGATATTTTTCGAAATCTCTAAGTGTACAATTATTTCTTGACATGAAAAGGGTAGCAATTAAACGTAGTTTCCACAATTCTCTATATTAGTAAAACATTTCTACTACATTTTCATTCAACATAAAATGTGAAAAATATTATATATTTTGTTTTTGGCCAATGTGAAGTCATTGAGTTTCTTCTACGTAAATTCAAATCAGTCCTTGTTTGCGTCTGCGATCTGTTAATGAGTTGCTGACCCATTTTCTTCTTGACAGCTTCTGAAACAATGCACAAACCTTAATAAATATTTTAAAAATATATGTATAAAAAATAAAATTTTGAAATAAACAGTTGCATTGCATTGTTGTTATTGAATGGCAACTTTTTCCTGCCCTCGTTAAATAATATATAAAGGCGTTATTAATACCAAACATATTCAGTATGATGAACTCAAAACTGAATAACATTGTGAATTTGAAACATTGAGTGTTCAGTCATGGCCGATGACTGGCTCCGTAAATCTATCTATATGAGAATTATATTAACAGTTCTTTTGAGAAAAATATACCTATGCAACTGAAAAATATAAACCATCAGTATGAAACAGTGGTAGGTACTTATCAAAATATTCTTCTATAATTATAAACTATGATATTCTGAAGAATATCAAAAGTATTAAAAAAAAAAAAAAAAAAACAATAATTGATGAAGCCAACTCACTGGTCGCACGTAATCACTACCCTCTATGCTGACTGTATAACGTTGTCAGAAAAAATAAATTACAGAAATTTCATCAGTTCCTATATAAAGGATATGTTTTCTAGCAGATATGATAATAATCGGTTTCATATACTGAATGAATATTAAACTCTAAATGAATTAGTTATAAGTAGGTAGGATACTTTTGTTGTTCAGAATTGTGGCAACAGAGGTTTTCAAATCGTTCTAGCACTACGACTTTTTAAAGTTGAATTTTCACTGCGAAAATATGTTGAAATGTTGTATTTCATGTAGAAAATAATGAGAACTTCTTATTTACGAATCTGTAACGCTGTATATGTAGTTGAAATAGTAAAATTGAAACTAATAGATTGTATTGATGACTCATTTATTTTGTGAAAATGCATCTTAATCATTCAAAGAAACAAGTATTTCGTCTAATTTTCACTTCATTGTAGTGAATGGCTTATTCCTATTTGGGTGTTAAGTGGTGACAGATGGAGTTCTTGTACAAATGTGTTACTTCCATCGATTCCAGTAAATTTAATTTCACACTTTTCTCGCTGCTGTGTAGGATCTTAAATTTTACGGTATCCTTATGACGCTTGTGTAAATTGTGTAAAAGAGATTATTGGTTTTTAGTTTTTTTTTTTTCAGTTTGTTCACTAAGGTAATTGAGAATTGTTATTAGTTGCAATTTCCGACTGCGGGTTATTCTTGTATGGTAAATGCTCTATTGATCATAGATTTCAGAGCTGCCAGTTTATGATTATCAGGACTGAAAGAATCATATGGTATAATGGCATTTGAATTTGTGATTTGTGATGTTGAAATAAAATATTTTTCCTTCCCTACGTGAAGTCAAATCTAATAAGTTTATCGCTTTGTTTTTTTTCTTATTTTGGGAAGAATTGAATCAAAAAACTCAAGAAATATTTTTATTTGTCTCTTTCATTGAATCCTACTATAATGTCATCAACATATCTGAACCAAAATATTATGTGTTTTTTGTTAGAAAATTTGTTATTATGTATTCATTTTCTAGGTAATCCATAAATAGATTTGACAGTAATGGACTCAATGGCATTCACATGGGTAAGCCTGAATTCAAAAATATAATCTGGACTCGAATTTGAACAATAATTCTTGGATTTCTGAAGTCAAGAGGGGGTTGAATATATTTTTACGAAGTGACTCGCCAACTATTTAGAAGATTCCAATTTAGTTTTGTTAACAAATAACGTCGCCTAAGTTTGACGAATGCTATGACCTGTGTATTTTTAGGATTGAGTGAATGTAGGAATTCTGGGATTTTCATTCCGCGACTCCCTAAAATGAGGATCAACAGGGTGAATCGAACATTTTAGTCTTTTGTAATTCAGAATAATCTGTTATGTGGAGTATGGAATGGTCGCATAGATAAATATTTCTTATACAACAGCAGATTTTGTTGCCCAATCACTACGAAAGTTCTCCTAATATGTATGTGTTTTGGAATACAGTATTTTCACGAGCAACATGTCTTCTTCTTTGTCGTTTATTACATGAATTGACATATTCAAATCAAATATTGTTGCCAGCTAAGAATTTAATTGATACTTTTATATTCTACAATTGAAATATTTTGTTTAAATCACCTTTAGCATGAAATGTATCATTGTCAGCTTCTCTAATGAATTTGCCTATCACCTTTTTTTGGATTCGTAGCCAACATCCTTTCCTTTGATAAATGCAAGAGCTTATGGAAATGAGGATAAGTTTACATTCATCTTCACTAAAATCGTACTCTTCAATATGGAGTACATGCTCAACAGAGTGGATTTGAGTGTTTCTAATTTATGCGCCAAATAGGCCGAAATTACATCCCATTTTTCGGGTAATAATTTTTCTGTGCAGCGTCTGCTATATTGGAAAATTCCCAAGGCACATTTTCATTGCCTTTCCACATTTTATTCCGATTGCTATCAAAAAACATGCATTTATTAAAAAAATACCTACCAAGATTTTCATATTCACAATAACATAAACGTGATTCTTTACCGGCCTAGTCCGAGAAATACGTACTTTCCGTACTAGGTCGGGAAATGCTACTTGATCAGAGAAAAAACTTGTCCGGTAACTGAACACTTCCGAAAATATGCTTAAAAATCGCAAATTCGTTGACCACTTCTGAGGGGTGTTACTTGGAAAGAAGGTGAGTTAGAAGAAATTTCAGAGGAAGTACCCCCATTAATTCTCCTTAGGGATCAATCTACCAACATTCTTTGCATATATTTATAGACAGCCTAGCATGTATTTTTGGCGATCTTGTTCACCCGAACAGAGTGCCTATCATTTTGCCCGAATGTCTGTAATTTTGGAATATCGAGCCGAAAATGGTCTCAATCGATTGGGTTCGACTCCCCGATGAAGAATCCGTGGCGAAAGTTGAGTCTGTCCGGCCAGCCGGCCGTATCCTCTATAGAATCCAAAAGGAATCAGCCTGAGTTTTCATATTTTCAGAATAGGTAAATTGTCCAAATATCTCGATCAAGTTCGTTATTGGGCCAAATCCGTCGGATGGTTCAGTAGTTATGAGCATCTGAAATTTTGTTTCCTCAATAACTACTAGAATATCCATCCGATCAAGTTGATACTTTAAACATTGTTGAGGAAGGCTGCAACAAAACAGCTCGCAAAATTTCGCAGGAATCGTCACGCTAGAAAATTTTTAAAAATTCCCATCTCTCATAAGATATTTTTCGGATTTGAATAAAAATTCGTGAATATATTGAGGTGATCGATATCTTACTTATCCTCAAATTTCATTGTCGTAGCTCTTTTCCATCTAAAGATATGATCATTTTTTCATTTACTCAAGAGAAAAATGACATACGTCCCCATGATTTTCTTTGAACGATGGCCATCACAGATCGATATTCTAATGACAAATGCCAGGATCATTAATCAGTGTCAGTTGGCGTAATATTAATCAAAGTTTTTCATAACGGGAAATCATAGAGATAAAATTCAATATCGGTGGCTGAAATAATATACGTTGTCAAAATTCAGAAAAGCAGTGACGTAAGTTTTTAGGAAAAGGGAATTATAGCTTCGAACAAAACTTGGGGAAAGTTATGAGTAGTTATTTTCAATTTGAGATATAGGTTTGTTCATTCATTAGGCGTTCATATTTGCATCACATTGTCCCATAGTACGGGAAAAGACTATTGTTCACGTGATCAGAGTGCTTATAGATTTGTTATGGTTTTAATATTTACTCTCGACTAGCTCAATAAGAGCGCCAAAGCAATCTGACCTCACGTCAGTGCTTTCTAATTTTTTTTGGGATATTCCTGAGAATTCACACGTTTTCACACTCATTTGTGATTGGAAAAATCACTTCGAAAACCAAACACTTCTCACACATCAAAAGGGGCATTTCAAATGAGCAAGGCATATGATTCAACTGAATGAATTTTCATTGTACTAATACACAATTTATGTGAAACCGCTAGCACCGCAAATGCAGTAGGTAGTAATGCTAATTGTCAATGTAACGATTATGGCTTTATGGCTTGTAGAAAGCCAATTCGCAACAGAATAAGTAATCCCTTGCCAGTGAACTCACCAGATATAATTGACGCTTGGGATTTATCCACTCGAATTGAATTATGGTGCACAACCTGCATATAGATGAGAAAATCCTTTACGAATCAACCTATCTTCGATTTTTCGAATAGATGCCGAGTCAATGTCACGACCGTTTCCTAATGCCGTGCTTACGTAAGACCGTACCGTACGTTCGGTCACGAGCAGGGTTCGAACTCTGTCTTTCCCGTAATGGCTTTCGCCTATTTTGGATTTACAGTTGGCCATTTTTGTCTGATCGGTGCAATTAAGCGTGCGTCCCGTCAATTTACGTCGGTCGTCCGCTAATCCGCCATTGTGATAAGGTCGTTTACCAGATCTAACCCAACTTGATCCTCGTCATGGTCGAAGAAATTTTACTAGAAAAAATTTAAATTCTAATTGATTCGATTTACGACGGTGTCAGGTGAGGAAATTCAGATTTTTACGCAGGAAGAATGAGTTTCTGTTGAGAAAATTCAGGAAGGGAAGTTATGTCTTTGGATGAACCTTAGAGGAAGTCATAACTATAGAGCATAGAATTTACAGGAGGTAGAATATTGCGCTTTTCCTTGAATAAACCTAGATAAAGCAAACCGCTTTCGATTCTACGCTATGAACTTTGAGTGAGTAATCAGTCAGGAACTTTCAGCCAACTCTGCGTCAAAATCTCTGTCAAGAGTGTCATGTCTTATGATCAGCGTTGCCGAAAGTCCGAATATTATCGGTAGAAATGCCTGCAGAAAATCTAAAATTTGAAAAAAATAACATTTAATTAGAAACTGATGACTATATAAATAAAATTAAATCTTTAATTACAAATTGAAAGAAAAATAATTTAGGTACACAGAGAAACTCAACAGAATGCGGCAAAAGTCAGTTTACTTTGTCTGGTATTCAAGCATACGCGTATTCTCAGCCAGTATCGTACCTAGGGCAGAAAGAGGCAGCTGAAACGTAGCGAGTTGTGTTGTCCGCGTGTAGTTGTGTTGTTGTGTACGTTTACAGTGTGTTCGTTGCTATGACTGCGCGTGGAAAATACACGAAAGAAGAACGTGTTTGTTTGCTCACTTCTTACTTAAAACTTGACGGAGATTATGCTGAAATTTTCGAAGAATTTCGCCTGCGCTTTCCAGAAAAGCAAGTTCTTACAAGACAAATGGTGCAAAAACTGTATCATTAATTTGTAAGTACTGGCTCCGTAGTCGATGCGCCGCGATCAGGTTGCCTTCCTAATTTTTTCGCAAAATTCATTTTACTGTGACTAAACGATGCCGCATGTCTATTGAAGAGGAGGGGGGGACAATTCGAACATAAAATGTGAGGCCACGAGTATAATGAATTTACTTGCAATTACTTTGCTTTCCTTTTCTCATATGCAACGGTAAACTGACTTTTGCCGCACCCTGTGTGTATATATAACCATTCAATATAGCTGAATTGAGGGATGCAAAAAGGTTTTGTCTTGGTTATTGACTTTCTATACCAATATTCTGAATTCAGGAAATTTTCCTATGGCATTCCGCAAGGCTGAAGTAATAGGTATTTTGAAACAAGAAAAAATCTGTTTATTGAGTGTTCCTTTTAGAATATTAGAAAATTTTATTCTTTTTAGAAAATGTTTTTTTCAAAATATATCGGAAATATCGGTATTATATTATTCAATAAAAAATCTGAGCATATTGATATCTTCCATATTCTTAATTTCCATTGTCGTAGCTTCGTTGTAATTGTATCATATTGTTCCAGAGTACAGGAGATCACTCTAAAACAAGCTTGCAAAAACTCCTGACCTCACGTCAGTGCTTTTCTAAATTTTTCTGCTAAACCTTTCACATAAGAAATTACGATTTTTATGATTCCTCTCATGTCAGTTCGTATTGTATTATTATAGGGTTCAACTTAGTTTTATCTTATTTGTTCCGATTTTTCGATATATTTTTGGGATAGCCATTACTTCTGGAGTTTTCATGATGTAATTTTTTTAACACGCTTATATTAGCTTCACTTTTATGTATGTCAGTTTGTAGCTCTCCTTCTTTAAGCGTGAGTGGCTCATTACTGTGAAAAGATCCTTTTTTTCCAATGCGTTCGTTGGCCGAGCGATCTAAGGCGCTTCTGTGACTTCAGCTCTTGGATTCATCGATCGCGGCTTCGATTACCGTCTATGCTTTTAAAATATGACTTAACGATCAAACATTCAACTCTACAACGGTTGAATGAGGCTATGTTAATATTGTGGAAAAATCGATTTATTAGAATTTAGAGCTTCATTTGAAAACCTTGATGCGTGAGCTGTGCATGTGGGAAACATTGGCCTAATGTCCTACGTACATGGCTCAGCATATGGGTCCTAGCAGCTGGAGTTGACTGATGTCATGGGAGCGGTCTCCCCACATTAAGTTTTCGGGGCCGCCTTGAGCCAGTATCGGCCCAAGATTGAAAGGTTCATAATTGGTTTGGTATATCGCTTATGCTTTTAATTTTGAGTATTGAATCTGATTGTTTGAATTAGACTTTTAGTTTAGATTTTGGATTTAAAGTGAAATGAGATTGTAATTTTGAACTGTTTTATGTGATTTGTGTTTTGAGAGAGAATAGATAGAGATTTTAGTTCATTGTATGTTGATTTTACTAAGTTTGATTGAAATTTTGATTTAGTTATTCATTTAGTTATCTAATTATCTCTGGTAAGATAAATATGCTTAATTATTGCTTCTGCCACTGAGGATGTGTAGCGGTACCGCTTCACCGTGGTCAGAAGTTCGTGTTTACTGTCAGAATAATCGGACAGCCTTGAAATGACGTCGCTTGGAGTCTGCTGTCTCAGAATTAGGTATCTATTGCATTGAAAGAAAACATGCGTTGAGTTTTCATTAGAGCCACACTCGCACTCGGGGTTTTCCGCCAGATTCAGCGAATGTAGTTTGGCCTTGAATGGCCCATGCCCCGTTATTATACATGTAAGGCGGTACCCTAGTCGAAAATAGCCACGCGAGGTGGTAAAGTCGACTTTAGGTATCCACCCATATGTATTTCTGCCCTTTGGTCCCTCGTCCCATCGTGCTTGCCAAGTACACGTGAGTTGAGCCTTGAGGTCCCGTAGGTACCTCTTGGCTATGCTTTTATTCGTCGGCGTGTCCGTGTCCAACGCCGGGTAAAGGTGCTCCTCATATTTAAACGGAAGTCCTCTCCTAAAGTGGGACCTGGCCGTCTCCTGGACAGCCGTAAGGTCTAAAGGCATTTGGCCTGTCAAGACTTCTAGAGCAGAAGTGTCTACCGTCCGACAGGCCGTGGTCATCAGCAAAAGGATCGATCTGTGGCAAGCCGACAGATGTCTCCTAATGTGACTGTGGTTTGCCCTGTGGTACCACACACAGCATGCGTAGAATACCGCAGGGGTGTACACTGCCTTGTAGTAGATCCACATCATCCGCCGCCCAGTCTCTCCAGTAGACTTGGTCAGTCTCTTGAACTTGTGGTTCAAAGAGATAACCTTGTCACGGAGGTACCTGACATGTGGGATAAATGTGAGTCCTTGATCAAGGATCACCCCGAGAAATTTGGTTTCAGCCTCCCACTTAAGTGTTCCCAACCCAAGGCGCACCGTGGGAGGACGAGTTGTACGTAGTTTTCCCTTCAGTAAGACAGCATGTGTCTTCTTCAGGGAAAGAGAAAGTTTATTCTGCTTCAGTCAGGTCTCAACTAATGAGACTGTCCGTTGCAGAACTTCCTCAATTCCTCGACAGCTTCTCGCGCGTATGAGAATGGCCAAATCATCCGCGTATGCCAGGGATAAGGCCGGCTCCGACAGAAGAATGGTCAATAACTCATCAATCATGAGGTTCCACAGGAATGGTCCTAGGACGGATTCCTGCGGGCATCCACGATTGACTATCCTCCTGACACACAGACCATTCTGGTCAAGAATACAACCTTCTGTATAGCATCCTCTGTGGACCTTCCGGGGCGGAAACCATACTGGTGTTCCGCTTCCTGACCCGAGAATCTATATTGTTCGGTGATCCTTGGTAGGAGAAGCCGCTCAAATAACTTCCCCATCTCGTTTAGCAGACAGACAGGCCTAAATGATTTAGGGTCGCTTGTAGGTCTGTTGGCAGCCTTGAGAATGAGGCATATTTTCCCAGTCTTCCAGTCCTTCGGGAAGTATTGATGTACAAGACAAGCATTGTACAGGTTCAGTAATACGTCCGGATGATTGGCGTGGACCCTTTTCAGGATGGCTCCCGAAATAGAGTCCGGCCCCGGAGCGCATGTTTTTCTAGTTACATATCCATCAAAATAAACATCTCTTAAAAAGAAGTTCTGATTTTCACAATTTTGATACCTGGCATGGAAACCTATTATGTATTACTAGGCACTACACAGCAAAGTATGAGTGCGCTCCGAATTTATAATCACTTCAATTGTAGAAAAAATCGATGAATCTGAAGAACGTTAAAAGTGAGGTTGAACATTTTTTTAGCGGACGGTTCTTATAACAGTGTAGATGAGTACCTTTCTGCTGTATTTACTTGATGACCGTTTCACTTTATTCTTATCAGTTTTTTTCATATTCGGTTTGCTTTCTTATTTTGTGGCACTGACTTATCCTATATATTGTTTAGATATCATAAATGATCGATAAAGATTTATTTATTCATTTACCTCAATTAACAAGCGTTAAGGTTGCTGTCGGATGAATTTTTCTAATCCTAAATCAGAAATGATCATATATGTTTTTGCAGCTTTAAATTTTATCCTAGAACGGTTTTTTTGGAAGGTACAAAAAGCATCAGAATATAATTGAAGCTCAGTAGTGTTCGATACGTTATCCCAGTAGATTCTTCGAATGAAACATCGTAACGCTGATTGTGGTAGCCCTGGTACCTTGCTCTATATTGTGGAAGAAGAACAATGCTGTATACATTATTTCTTTCATCTCTTTCAATTGACCTCCCCGAAATAATCAAATTCCAATTGAATCAATTCAATTCCTCTTTAATATCAATAATTTATCATGAGCGAATATCCCTTTGTTTCATGACTCATCACCACAAGATCCTTCCTCGATTTCGGCTGAGAATTTCCTGGACCGATCACGTGACACCGGAGATGAAATATGCCGTCTGCGGTTTTTGAACCTTGGTCGTGTCCACGCAACCGGGGCCGGTTACCCTTCGAAAAAGGACAACAAACGTCGAAAATTTACAACACACAACACTCTCAGGTCCATAAATCATGATTCACGGTGATTAAAAAACGAAAAAAATATATAACAGACCAAATAATTGATTTGTACTCGGTTAGGTCGGTAGCTCTGCGATCGCCCACAGCTGGTATATACTGCTCGACTACTCAAGAATTTGTACGCAATCATTGCAGTATCGAAATCCTCTATACTTCATTCCACTGAATAAACTATAATTCACGCCTTTTATTTATTGCTGATATTTGAAATGATTGATTGAATTTTCGAATATCTATCATTGGGTACTGAAATGAAATCAGAAGCTTTCCAGTAGCACTATCGAATGGAATTCTATTGTTATATTGTACATTCATTTATTTTTCATCAAATCGAAGTGTTCAATCTATCAGCCTCTCTTGCCAAAGTGATGAATCTACAAAACGGTTTCATCAATCCGTAAACATTCACTGAAGGAATGAGCCAGAGAGCTAAAATTTGCCGAGTTGGTTTGTAGGATGAATTGGTATTTATCTATGATTCTAACCAAAAATAATTTGAGTTGTTAGGTTTTTCAAATATTTGTCAAGTTTTTCATTGTGATTTTCGAACAAATGTGATGTGACTAAAATAATATTAATTGTAATATATACTTCGATCAATTTTTGAGAAATATAAACCCTTATGAACTTAGAAATTGCAAATTTTCTAGGTGGAGTTGATACAAAGGTTTTTCGAAATAGAAAAGGGTACTTTTCTATAAATGTACAAAAATATAAAAATTTACTGGAATTGGCACTTAACACAACGGTAAAGTTCGTTTCAAATGAAAACTTAGGAACTCTACGCCTATGTCTCACCTTATACAACCCACTACTCAATTCCTAGGGATGATAATGAATCAGACCGATTTGGATCAGTCGGTCTAGACCAGAGACAGTTGTCTCTGGTCTAGACTTTGCGGGCCAAGCCGGTATGCGCAGCCCAAAATGCGCGAACCATCCCAGCACCCAGAGTTTCTCTGCTGTATATTATCTATGCTGTGCTTATACACTTGCAGCTGTGTTGATCTATAGCTTTATCCCATTTATCCATGATCATTTTGAAATCTTTATTCATATTCGTGGTTGATAGACTGTATTGGTGTATTCATCAAAATCTTATGAGCGAATCTTCTTCTGTTATATATTACTGGGAAATCTTATATCTTTGTTCTAAATTATTTCCTGAATTCATTTTTGTTTAACATGTACCTTGTCCAAGTGGTTATCTGCAACCCAGTCCCAGCCCAAAATACCATAAGCTATTCATCCAGAGTTCCATGAAATTTTGAATTTGATATTCCGAACAACCTCTAATTTTAGCAGTTTAAAACTCAATTCGATGAGGCTTGTGGTATTCCATATTGTGGTGTTCCTCTCGTCAGTGTTCGGGGTTTTCTTCTCGCGAAGATGTAAAGATCATTAATTAGTATTTTCATATGTTCGTTTTTTGTTGAATTTTGCAAATTTGTTGTAAAACAACTCCTTTCTTAGAAAGATCCCAATATTGATCGTTGGTTCAAAATTGGTACTCAAATAAATGAGATATTTTAAAGACTAAGAGCCTAATGGAAGGAGGATATCAATTTGTTTATGATTTTGAATAGGAAAGATAAACCTTTCTCTTGGTCGCTGTTTTAATAGAAGGAATTTTAGCTTAAAAGAAAACTGAAGCAAAACTGTATGTGGTAATATAGGTATTTGGATTCTTTCACATTTATTGTGGCGGATGTTTCAGTACCTACCAACCTGTTCGAGAATCCGGAAAAGATTTTAAAACAAACGCCCAAAAACTTTTGACCTCACGTCATTGCTTTCCTACTGATTTCAAATTGCACGATTAATATTTTGTTGGATTGTAGCTCCAGTGAGTATTCGATACGCAGTCCCAGTAGATCTTTCGAATGAAACATCGTACCGCTGATTGTGGTAGCCCTGGTACCTTTGCTCTATATTGTGGAATAAAACATTTTTCTGTATACAGCATTATTTTCATCTCTTTCAGGTGACTTCCAAAATCATCAAATTCCAATTGAATCACCCCAATTCCTCTTTAATATCAATAATTTATCATGAGCGAATATCCCTTTGTTTGGCGACTCATCACCACAAGATCCTTCCTCGATTTCGGCTGGAGAATTTCCTGGACCGATCACGTGGACACTGGAGATGAAATATGCTGTCTGCGGTTTTGAACCTTGGTCGTGTCCACATAACCAAGACCAGTTACCCTTCGAAAAAGGACAAATAAAACGTCGAAAATTTACAACACACAACACTCCCCAGGTCCATAAATCACTGATTCACGAGCGATTAAAACGAAAAATATATACAGACCAAATAAGTGGTTTGTACTCAGTTAGGTCAGTAGCTCTGCGATCGCCCACAGCTGAGTATATACTGCCTGACTACTTCAAGAATTTGGACACAATCATTACGGTATCGAAATCCTCCATGCTTCATTCCACTGAATAAACCATAATTCGCACGCCTTTTATTTATTGCTGATATTTGAAATGATTGATTGAATTTTCGAATATCTATCATTGGGTACTGAAATAAAATCAAGAAGCTTTCCAGTAGCACTATCGAATGGAAATTCTATTGTTATATTGTACATTCATTTATTTTTCATCAAATCGAAGTGTTCAATCTATCAACTTTCTTGCCAAAGTGATGAATCTACAAAACGGTTTCATCAATCCGTAAACTTATTCACTGAAGGAATGAGCTAGAGACCTGTAAATTGTCGAGTTGGTTTGTAGGATGAATTAGTATTTATCTATGATTCTAACCAAAAATAATTTGAGTTATTAGGTTTTTCAAATATTTATCAAGTTTTTCATTGTGATTTCTGAACAAATGTGATGTGACTAAAAATAATATTAATTCATAATATAATACTTCTGATCAATTTTGAGAAATATAAACCCTTATGAACTTAGAAATTACCAAATTTTCTAGGTGGAGTTGATACAAAAAGCTTCCTGAAATAGAAAAGGGTACTTTTCTATAAATGTACAAAATATAAAAATTTACTGGAATTGGCACTTAACACAACGGTAAAGTTTCGTTTCAAGTGAAAACTTAGGAACTCTCTACGCCTGCACCACCTTATACAACCCACTGCCAATTCCTGAGAGTGATAATGAAACAGACCGATTTGGATCAAATGAGCCAGACCAGGAAACAGTTGTCTCTGGTCTGGAGCTTTGCCAGGCTAAGCTTTGCATGCGCAGCCCAAAAATGCGCGAACTATCCCAGCACCCAGAGTTTCTTCTGTTGTATATTATCTATACTTTTAATGCTTATACACTTGCAGCTGTGTTGATCTATAACTTTGTCCCCATTTGTCACCAGATCATTTTGAAGTCTTTGTTCATATTCGTGGGTTGAGGTGGAGCTGTATTGGTGTATTCATCAAAATCTTATGAGCAAAATCTTCTTCTGTTATATAATACTGGGAAATCTTATATCTCTTTGTTCTAAATTATTTCCCTGAATTCATTTTTTGTTTAACATGTACCTTTGTCCAAGTGGTTATCTGCAACCCAGTCCCAGCCCAAAATACCCATAAGCTATTCATCCAGAGTTCCATGAAATTTTTGGATTTGATATTCCGAACAACCTCTAATTTTAGCAGTTTAAAACTCAATTCGATGAAGCTTGTGGTATTCCATATTGTAGTGTTCTATCTCGTCAGTGTTCGCCTTTTCTTCTCATGAAGATGTAAAGATCATTAATTAGTATTTTTCATATGTTCGTTTTGTTAGATTTGCAAATTTGTTGTAAAACAACTCCTTTCTTAGAAAGATCCCAATATTGATCGTTGTTTCAAAATTGGTACTCAAATAAATAGAGATATTTTAAAGACTAAGAGCCTAATCAAGAGTGATATCAATTTGTTTATGATTTTGAATAGGAAAGATAAACACTTTCTAGCAGTCGCTGCTTTTATCGAAGAGAATTTTTAGCTTAAAAGAAAGCTGAAGCAAAACTGTATGTGGTAATATAGGTATTTGATCTTCTTCTACATTTATTGTATAGGATGTTTCAGCACCTACCAACCTGTTCGAGAATCCAGAAAAGATTTTGCAAATAAGCGCCCAAAAACTTTTGACCTCACGTCGACGCTTCCTACTGATTTCAATTTGCACGATTAATATTTTGTTGACAGGAATTTATTTCTGGACAAATAAACATACAGGGTGATTCCGGAGGAGACCAAATCCAGATTTAGGTGAAATATACACCAGTCAAGGCAGTTTCGAAACATTGTTTGCTTTCTATGGTTGAGGACCTTTAATGAGAGTCTATAGGGTGATTTGTCTGATTCGACCTGATTTTTCTTTTACTCATAACTTTTTGGTATAAGCTTGACTAATCTTGATGAAATTTTCATGTAGAAATAAATATGATTATCTTTTCTTTCAATAATTCCAACACTTCTCAAAATACAGAATTGGGAAATTATGATAAGTTCAGATTAAGTTTGCAGGTTGAAAAAAACACCCTGGTACATTCCACTTTCATAAATTTTCTACATGCTTCAGATTCTAATACTTAAGTTTTACATTACTGGAGCGTTTTTATTTTTTCTTGGCACACATCCAGTTTTCCTAGAAAAAAATTTTTCAAGGATGAGATAATATCGTTATTTCGCTCAAGGCATTGAGGAGGTCCAATGATACAAAGCTCTTCCTGAGTCCTAAAGTGATCTTCCAAATTCAAAATTCATTTTAATCACCTGTATTTTGATGTATAAATCATTCAATCCAGAAAATATCTTTATACCTACCTACTTAAACCAAAAATCTACAACTTATACAGAATAAACATTCGAAACATATCATGAACGGGCAAACTGGGAGGATTAACACAAAATTTACATAGAATTTTCTGGAAATGATTTCCTTTTGAATACATATTCGAGACCTTTTATTAAATTTCCAATTGACTTTTTTAATGAGGGATTGATTTTTGCTTTCAAGATATTACATTCTCGAAAATCCTTTCAACTAGATGTGTTTAATTCTAATTTCTAACCCTTATAAGCTTTGTTTTCAGATATCCTCACACACAAAATAGTCTTAAGGGTTCAAATCAGGCGACTCCTGTGGTTGCCAAGCAATAGGGCCTCCCACGACCAATTCATCTGTTCGGATAATTTACATCCAGGTGATTTCCTCACATTCAATGCAAAGTGAGGTGGTGCTCCGTCATGCTGAAAATACATAGAGCGGATATGCACATTCTTTCTAATAGATTTGCAAAATATTTTCCGAAAATTTAATCTTTACAAATGTGAGGCTAACCAATTTCCGTCTATTGTTCCAAGCCAAATATTGGGTGCAGAGGCAATCTGTGTTGTGTATTATGACTTTCTTCAAATGCGGATTGTCTTTTGCCCATTCAGGAAACGTAGATATTAAAAATTCGATTCTTAGTGAACGTAGCCTCTCGTTGCTGAATAACAGAATACGAAAATAGTTCGTTGCTGGTGACTAATAACCCAGCGACAAAATTGTAATCGTTGGGGCAGATCTTGTGGCAAACATTTCTTGCACCTTTGGTAGTGGTATGGGTGGAATTGTTCTTTCTTCAAAGTCTTACTCATTTTGCTCTGCGAAATTCCTAATTGGCAATTAATTTGACGAGTACCACAGACGTTCATTCCTCCACAGGTTCAACAAATTTGAATTTAGGGAAATTTCACATTGAGTAGGCCTATCAATGTGCTCTGCCTTACTAGGATATTGCCCATGCCTCTTTAGAATAGCTGGAATACGCGTCCGAAAGCAATATTTATTTGGTTGACGTCGGTTGGGAGATCGTCTATGGTATTCCATTTTGATTAATTTCCATTTCCGATACAAAAACTTATAAACAAAAATCATATCCGCATATTCCGTATGAGTAAATAATTGAAGCTATGTTGAAATAAACACTTGTGACAGATTAGTTTATTAAATATTCTTCATTCTGTGGTTCACTGTGATGGTAAACTATGGATCTTTAAAGAACTTGATTTAAATAGAGATTTATCTTTTCAGAGGAAGAATTTTCTAATTTCATTAAAACTATTTATCATAAGAATTCTGATTCAATATTTTACATACCGAATAAGGCCATAAGTGAGCACATTTTTGAACGAAACTACTATGTTTTAGGAATATTCGCTTCATAGAAAAACCGGAAGTGTGGCCGAAAATCACCTGAATAATGACTCAATTTTATGTTAATCCATAATTTTGCCTCTTCATATACTTTCTGAATGTTTATTCTGTATCTTGTAGTACCTTAGTATGGTAGATTTTTTGGTTCACGTATTGTATAAAGTAATTTTTTGAATTAAATGATTTTATATATCTGGAATATGAAGGAGTCAAAAATGAATTTCTGAATTTGAAAATTTATTTCAGGACTCAGGGAAGTGCTTTGTATTATTGACGATACAGTTTTTACCATATCTAGTTCAGAATATTCTCTCAATGCCTTGAAAAAAAAATATTGTTCATCTTTCTTGAAAATTTTTTCTAGGAAAACTGGATGTAAAGCAAAAATAAAAACGCTCCAGTAATGTTAACTTATGGTAGAATCTGGAAGCAAAGTAGAAAAATTTGAAAACTGAAATGTACAGGACAAGTTGTTTCAACCTGCATAACTTAATCTGAACCTATCATAATTCCCAATTCTGTATTTTTGAGAAAGTGTTGGAATTATTGAAAGAAGATAATCATATTGTTCTACACCGAAAAATTTCCATCAAGATTGATCAAGCCATACCAAAAGTTATGAATAAAAGAGAAATCGGTCGAATCGGAAAATCACCCTATACTTCCTCATTAAAGGCTCCTCAACCATAAACCAAACATTGTTCTGAAACTGCCTTTGATTAGTGTATACTTCAACGGCAATCTGACGGTCTCCTTCCGAATCACCCTTGTATAAACATCTCAGAATATATAAGGCAGCTTTCGTTTGCTAATTGTTGATTGAAAAATCTTCAGTATAGACATCTAAATAATTGCAGCAGGAAAAAATGCATGTCCGAACAAAGTATTTGGAGGTCATTGCTCCTGCCTCGGGTTCCACCATGTAACATCCTTTCTTTGATCTTAATGTCCCGAGAATCATCAAGGAGTGTTCTTATTTTTCTCTGATTCTTCAAGAACCCACTACTAAATATTATTGTATGATTTTATAGATCATCGATTCAAAAATGGATGAACAAGGGTTTGCTTTTTGAATTCAAGGTACTGGCTGTGAATATATGTATTCATTAAGAGAACGTTGATCTTGAAGCATCTCGGAGAATAACACAATTCTGCATACATTTATAAATGTCTAGTTGTTTCTATTTTTTAGGTAAAATCGTTATAAGTTTTCGCTCTTAATATATCTATGAGTTGACTTCCATCTTATATTTATCTCAAAATATTGGAGAAAGAAGCATTAATTTGACGCGTCAGGAGCTTTTATGTAAATTACCATATGGGTAATTCTTATTTCTACAAACAAACAGTATGATCGTGGTTTTTTTTGGGTATAATTAAATAAAATGTTTGGATTTTAAATAGTATTAATGAAGTTAATATTATATATTGCTAGGCTGTATAAACAGAGTAATACAAGTAATATAGTTTTTTCAATTAATTATCAAGTCTTAAAAAACAATCCTTCCGTAAGATGTGATTACCTTCGATTTTTGAAATGGAAATATATATTATATTACAATGTCTGAAGTTACTATGCAGAGAAACATAACAATTAATATAACGATAACATATATTACTTAAAATCAAAATTTACTATACAATCTATATTATATTTCATATTTTTTTATTCAAAATTGTAATCGTTGGGGCAGATCTTGTGGCAACAGTTCTTGCACCTTTTGGTAGTGGTATGGGTGTTCTTTCTTCAAAGTCTTGCTCATTTTGCTCTGCGAAATTCCTAATTCGGTACTAATTTGACGAGTACTAATAGACGGTTACTCCTCCACCTGTTCAACAATTTGAATCGAAATTTCACATTGAGTAGGCCTATCAATGTACTCTGCCTTACTAGGATATTGCCCATGTTCTTTAGAATAATGGAATACTCGTCCGAAAGTACATTTATTTGGTTGACGTCGGTTGGGAAATCGTCTATGGTATTCCATTTTGGATTAATTTCCATTTCCGATACAAAAACCATAAACAAAAATCATATCCGCATATTCCGCATGAGTAAATAATTGAAGCATGTTGAAAAACACTTCTTGTGACAGATTATTTATTAAATATTCTCATTCTGTGGTTCACTGTGATGGTAACCATGGATCTTAAAGAACTTGATTTAAATAGAGATTTAATTTTCATGGAGAATTTTCAATTTCATTAAAACTATTTATCATACATTCGTGATGCAATATTTTACATACCATAAGGCCATAAGTGAGTACATTCTTGAACGAAACTACTATGTTTTAAAAATATTCGCTTCATAGAAAACCGGAAGTGTGCCGAAAATCACCTGAATAATGACTCAATTTTATGTTAATCCATAATTTTGCCCTTCATATATTTCGAATGTTTATTCTGTATTTGTAGTACTAGTATGTAGATTTTTTTGGTTCACGTACGTATAAAGTAATTTTTTGAATTAAATGATTTTATACATCTGAATATGAAGGATCAAAAATGAATTTCGAATTTGGAAAATTTATTTTAGGACTCAGGAAGTGCTTTGTATTATTGGACGATACAGTTTTACCATCTAGTTCAGAATATACTCAATGCCTTGGAGCGAAAAAAAAAAGTATTGTTCATCTTTGAAAATTTTTTCTAGGAAAAATGGATGTGTGCCAAAAAAAAATAAAAACGCTCCAGCAATGTAAACTCATGGTAGAATCTGGAGCATGTAGAAAATTTTTGAAAAGGGAATGTACAGGGTGTTTTTTCAACCTGCAAACTTAATCTGAACCTATCATAATTCCCACCCTGTATTTTTGAGAAAGTGTTGGAATTATTGAAAGAATATAATCATATTGTTCTACACTGAAAATTTCATCAAGATTGATCAAGCCATACCAAAGTTATGAATAAAAGAAAAATCGGTCGAATCGGACAAATCACCCTATAGACTCTCATTAAAGGCCCTCAACCATAAACCAAACATTGTTTCGAAACTGCCTTGACTAGTGTATACTTCACCTAAAATCTGACGGTCTCTTCCGGAATCACCCTGTATAAATATCTCAGAATATATAAGGCAGCTTTTCGTTTGCTAATTAATTGTTGATTGAAAAATCTTCAGTATAGACATCTAAATAATTGCAGCAGTGCAGGAAAAAATGCATGTCCGGGAACAAAGTATTTGGAGGTCATTGCCTCCTCGCTCTCCGGGTTCCACCAAGTGTAACATCCTTTCTTGATTCCGACGTCTCGAGAATCATTTCAAGGAGTGTTCTTATTTTTCGGATTCTTCTCAAGAACCCACTACTAAATATTGTATGATTTTTGCGAGATCATCGATTCAAATGATGAACAAGGGTTTGCTTTTTTTGAATCTGCTGCATCATTGTGAATATATGTATTCATTAAGAGAACGTTGATCTTGAAGCATCTCGGAGAATAACACAATTCTGCATACATTTATAAATGTTCAGCTGTTTTTATTTTTAGGTAAAATCATTATGATTTTCCTTGTAGTATATCTATGAATTGACTTCCATCTTATATTTATCAAAAAATTGAGAAAAGCATTAATTTGACGTCAGGAGCTTTTGTGGGCTTATACCATATGGGTAATTCTTATTTCTGCAAACAAACAGTATGATCGTGGTTTTTTTGGGTATAATTAAATAAAATGTTTAGATTTTAAATAGCATTAATGAAGTTTAGAAAAAATATTATATATTGCTTGTATGTATAAATGAGTAATACAAGTACATAGTTTTTTTCAATTAATTATCAAGTCTTAAAAATGTCCCTTCCGTGGATGTGATTACCTTCGATTTTGAAATGGAAATATATATTATATTACAATGTCTGAAGTTACTACGTAGAGAAACATAACAATTAATATAACGATAAATATACTACTTGAAATCAAAATTTACTATACAATCTACATTATATTTCATATTTTTTATTCTAGAATTGAAGGTACATTTTCAAGGCTTAGTAATCAATTCGATAAAAAACTATTTACTTATTACTTATTTCCTTATTACTCATTTATATACAGGATGTTCGGCACATGGACCGTCAAATTTTTTTGAGGCGTTGGTAGGGTCATTTGCTACCTTTTCAGTCTTGGAACCTGGGTCCTTAGTATTACCGTTACGGAGGTATGATTTATTTATTAGGTTTTTCTAAATTACCCAAAATGGAGCTTCGAAGCCCCATAACTTTTTTTGCGTATGCTCTTACATGCATTTTTTTTATTGTATTAAGTCTACATGAGTGTGTGTTTAATAAAAACGTATTTATTGTTACAGATAACACCACAAAATTAACACGTGGGCCTTTTATTAAAAAAAAACTTATGAAAGTATGAAAACATCTCCACTCCTATTGAAATTTAAAAAAAAGTTACAGCTATTCCAAACTAAGTTTTATTTTAAAATGTTCTTTAGTTTATGACGTTGCTAACCATATGCTATTTACGTAAGTCAATAAAAAAAATAATACTGCAAATAAGGTTTTAGTCAGAAGAGTGAAGAAAGTCGCACCTAAATAAAAGTACGGATTTCGACACAACACAGCGAGCAAGGAAATTTTACCTGCCCGTTTTAGACGCGTGTGAATTATTATTACTATTTCTGTCCTTAGGTTGGATTGGGTTAGTCGCCGCTGACTTGACCCTACCGTCATTCGAGATTTAACTGTCTCTGCTGTTGGAAGTGTCTGTGCCGCGTTGTTCAGTTTTTTAAATTTGTATTTTTTGTTTTTGTTACTTTTATCGAATTTTTGCTACTGTTGTTTTAATTTTGGTTGTTGATATGCCTAATTTCACCAATGCTGAGTATGCTGATATGGTGATGGCATATGGCAAGGCCGATGGTGTTGCTCGTGCAGCTCAAAGGATTTATCAAGCCAAATTTCCTGATCGAAGATTACCCCACCACGAAACATTCTCGACGACTTATCGACGATCAAGAGAGACTGGAAACTTAAATTTTCAAGAGCCTCGGGACAATGTGAGGCAACACCATGTAGCAGTTGACAATCAAGTACTTCAATCCCTTGAAGAAGATCCAACTACAAGCATTCGTGTCGTTGCTCAAAGACTCAACTTAACGATTTGGAAAGTTTGGTCAATACTTCGGGATAAAAATCAACACGCTTTTCATTACACCCCGGTACAAGGTAAATGAACTTTTTTGTTGATAAATTTGTCCTTTTGACTGCGAAAAAATTGTCACAGACTAATGAATTTTATTAATTGTTACAGGTCTTCATGAAGGCGATCCTGCCAGACGGTTAGAATTCTGTAGATTTTTGCTGCACACAGATGTCGATGACAACTTGTTTCTAAAACGAATTTTGTGGACAGACGAATCCTGTTTTAACCGAGAAGGAATAACAAATCTGCACAATTTACATCATTGGGCACCTAAAGATGAGAATCCCCACGTGAAAAGGCAAATGAGTTTTCAACAAAAATTTAGTGTTAACGTTTGGGCTGGTTTGATAGGAAGACATCTCATCGGGCCACACTATTTACCGGCTCGACTAAGTGGGCCTGCTAATTGCATTTTTTGCAGAATGCTCTGCCGGAGCTACTAGCCGATGTTCCGGCCTTCGATGAAGACGTACCGATTGTGTTCCAGCATGACGGTTGCCCGGCACATTTCCTGAGAGAAGTTCGAGATCACCTCGACAACTCTTTTCCAAATTCATGGATAGGCAGAGCCGGCCCCATCCCTTGGCCCGCAAGATCTCCAGACCTAACACCTTTAGATTACCATGTCTGGGGTAGAGCCAAAGAATTGGTTTATTTCACAGAGGTACCTACAAGAGAGGTGTTGATTGAACGCATAAACGCGGCATTTGTGGTAATGAAAGGAGAAATGTTGCTAGCCACTACAACGGTCGAAATCAGAAAAAGGTGTCGGGCGTGCATTCGGAGTAGAGGAGAACAATTCGAACAGAATTTACGTTAAAGAATCGTGTTATTTTACTTTATAAATAAACAATCATACAAAAACTGTATTTTACTAAAATCTGTCCTTACTTTGCTATTTTATCTAAAACACTATTTGTAGTATTTTTTTATTTATTGACTAACGTAAATAGCATACTTTTAGAACCGCGATAAACCAAAGAACGTTTTAAAATAAAATTAAGTTCGCAATAACTGAAACTTTTTTTTATTTCTTTTAGAAGTAGAGATGTTTTCATACTTTCATTTTTTTTCAATAAAAGGCCCTCGTGTTAATTTTGTGGTGTTATCTGTAACAATAAATACGTTTTTTTTTTCAAACACACACTCATGTAGACATAATACAATAAAAAAAATGCATGTAAAAGCACACGCAAAAAAAGTTATGGGGCTTCAAAGGGTACATTTTGGGTAATTTATAAAGACCTAATAAAAAAATCATACCTCCGTAACCGTAATACTAAGGACCCAGCTTCCAAGACTGAAAAGTTAGCAAATGACCCTACCAACGCCCCAAAAAAATTTGACGGTCCATGTGCCGAACACCCTGTATACAATATACAGAGTGTCCTGAAAACAATGGATAAGTCTGCAAGTATAGATAGACACTGTCGTGGTCTAACTTATTCCAAATTTTGATCTTAATGAAAATTCCACGGTTTCCGAGATATTCATGGTTTTCGTATTTTTAGAAAATTTCCAAGAGCGATTAGTTTTTGTAGTGCCATTTCTACAATTGAAGAGATATTTCGATATGGTTTTTTTAATTTCACATGAGATAGTTCAACTATTGGAAATAAAGACTCAAATTAATCAAACTAGTGTGAAAAGTTAGAAATTCGTGAATTACAAAGAAAAATTAAAACTAAATGAAATTTCCTTCAAGTTTGATGAGCTACAGTGTAAAAAAAATGTAGGACGCCCCTGGTAGACATCCTCCTAAAAACTTGCTCAGTTATCACAGATTCCAAAAAGGTATCATAAACCTAGGCATTCTGTAGGTTTTCATTTGGATTTCAATTTGGAGAACTAATGCATAAAATAAAAAAACAATTACTGTGCTAAAATCAGTATAAAAATACCTTTGAATTGAGGTATCACTCACCCCATCTTCCCTATTCAAAATTTGGGGGTGAGGGTTGTAGTAGCAAGGGTTGAAGCGCTATGCGTCCCTAACCTACATCTTAAGTTGTCCCCCTCGAAACAGAAATCGACCTGTCCGAGCATTTCTATCGAAAAAATTTATTTCGTCTGTAATCTCGTCTGTTTCGTTTTCAAATGGCCACACATGTATTTGTTAATTATGTTGGGTGTATGCCACCTGTTCGTCAAGCGTTGTTTCTATTTCTTTCTCCATTTTGCAACTGAGAATGTTCCAGAGTCCGGAAATACTCCATGAGAAACGCTCAAAGTCTTCTGATCTAACGTCCGTGATTTTTTAATTTTTTTTATTAATTACAATATTTGCTTACGCTCAATGAGTATTGTCAAGTTTACAACATCACCCGCCTAATTATTATTAAATAAATGTACACCATATATAATCGCAGATATATTCACCAGAAGACATAGTTAATTCCTATTTGTTACACGCCTTTGCCTAATTGGGAAAATTTCGTGATCTCGCTTCGACTGTCAGAAACTGTTATGTCGAATTAATGTTGTGGTAGCTTGAACTTATGACAACGGTATATGATAATAATAGGCAATATTTCCATTGTTGTGCCACGAAAGACTAATTACTCTGCAACCTGAACGTTTGACGTCGGTCATCGGTCTGGTAATGATTTACGATTTGGAAGGAATCTATTGTTTTATTTTTCAATTTTATACTAATTATCGAACAGTTACATGAGGAATTTTCCATTTCTGTTGGAAAAACATCTCTAAACTGTAAAACAGACTAAGTCAATTAATGATAGGAGAAATACTAAATCAACATCGATAGAGGCAAGTCAAAATAGTTAGTACCTGCAAGAATTTAAGTTTCAACTTACAATTTAAAACTACTTCAGAAGAACCTAAAACTTTTTGGAAGCTGTAAGGTATACCTATGAATAAATGAATTAACAACACAAATTCAGAAACAAATTGAACAACTTATGAAAGATCAAGAAAATATTGCCCTCTATATTCCCGAATCTCACAATTTCTGAAGTGATAATTGTGAAGACCAAATTCGTTCTCAATAAAAGCCTCAAATTTATCATAGTTTAGTTCACTGAGTTTGATGGATCATTAAAAAAAATCCAAGTACCATATTCATCGATATAAATACGAATTTGTAGATATTTGAATGAATCTACTATTCATTTTTGCTCACTTGATTCTAGTTTATAAAATGAGTTGAACAACGTATAATCGTTTTGCTCAATTGTCTGTAATTTTCGATTATAGAGCCGACAATGTTCTTTTTCGATTGGATTTATCTTCCTGACGAAAAATACGTGGTCAAGTTTGAGTATGTCTGTCCGTCCAGCCTGCTGTATACTCTCTATCTTTCGAAGAATTTGAGATAAAGTTTTCATTTTTTCAGGATAGGTTGACTCTCCAAATATCTCGGCCAAGTTCATTCTGAAATTCAGTTTCTTCAAGAACTATATTATCAATCTGATCAATTTGTAATTTGAGAATCGTTCGCATATTGTTGAAAATCGAAGTCTGGCAATTATCGTGGAAAATGTCAGGCTAAAAATATTTAAAAAATTCCAGATTTCAAAATATTTAATTAATCATAAGATATGTAACGAATCTGAACAAAATTATATTGGTGGTTATCAATATCTTGCATATTCTGAATTTTCATCTCAGTAGAGAAAATTCACGAGAAGATATAGGAGTGTTCTTATGTGATGACACTTGAGTTCATAGAATAAGATTAAGGGTGGATGTCCCTTCTCCATGGACTTTTACTTATTTAAAATGGTAAAACTCAAAAAGTTTGAGAAGTTTAATTCTACTCGAATATACTTTATAGTTTGACAGATTCATAGAATTATATGAATGACATGTATAATTGAAAATGTTCGCTGACAACTCAGATCCAATGCAATAATATAAGGTGTTACTATGAGGAATGAGTTTGTCGTTGAAGGGAAGGGAAAGGGAACTATAGGTTTGGTTATTGTTCATTTAAAATATTTGTTTGTTGGATAATAAAATTGAATCACTCATTCTTGAAAAGTACAAATAAATCAATAATAATCTTAAAATGAAAGTGTATTGGGCCACACTTTCGATAGATGTATCTGTGAATACCTACATTTTTCCGTTCCAGAAACACTTTTCCACGATGAACTATAGAGAGAATATTTTCATTATTATCATAATTACTTAGTAGTCAAGAACTACACAAAAATTAATTAAACATAAACACATGAAGCGAATTCTGGAAACGAAAAGATGTAGGTATAAAAAGATACTCAAATTCCCTTCCCTAAAAGCCAATCAAAAGCAGAAATATCAACTCGATCGCTAATAAAGAAAACTCTGAGTAGTTATTTTTAATTTGAGATATACCATTGTTCATCCATCGTGGTGGTTGTATTAGTATCACATTGTTTCAGAGTACTTATTAGGTGTACAAATAAGTTTCCGCGGTTTGTCAAAAGATGGCCCCACCAGAAGGTTATGGAGAAATTGTCAGATGTAAAACGTAATATCCCAAGTTTAGTCATCTGGCAACACCATAACCTTAAAGTACTAGTGATTCCGTATCAGCATCACGTAATTTTTCTCGTGCAAAAATGTCAAGTTTTATTCGGAATAAGCATCATTTGCGGGAACTTTTGATTTACTTCTTTAATGTGAAATCATCTGCAGCTGAGGCGCATCGATTGCTTCTAGAAGCATATGGTGAAGCTGCTTTAAGTGAGAGAAGTAGTCAGGAATGGTTTCAAAAGTTTAAGAACGGTGAGTTTGACGTTAAAGACAAAGAACGCAGTGGAAGGCCGAAAGTGTACGAAGACATGGAATCAGAAGCACTATTGGAGGAAGATTCGTTCCAAACGCAAAAAGAACTTGCACTTACTCTACAAGTGACTCAACAAGCAATTTCACATCGTTTAAAATCGTTAGGAATGATTCAAAAACAAGGAAATTGGGTTCCATATGAACTAAAGCCGATTATGCATGAGTGAAATGCTGCTTGCCAGGAATAAAAAAAAGAGTTTTTTGCATCGTATAGTCACTGGTGACGAAAAATGGATTCACTACGATAATCCAAAGAAGAGAAAGTCATGGGTTAAGCCCGGCGAACCATCAACATCGACAGCTAAGCCGAATATTAATGGAAAAAAACTCATGCTGTGTATTTGGTGGGATCAGCTTGGTGTCGTGTATTATGAATTGCTGAAACCAAGCGAAACCATTACTGGAGCTCTCTACCGAACACAATTGATGAGATTGAGTCGGGCACAATCAAGGAAAAACGCGCCCATTACTACTCCAGACACGACAAAGTTATTCTTTTACACGATAATGCTCGTCCACATGTTGCGGCGCCGGTAAAAACATACTTGGAAACATTCAACTGGGAAGTTTTACCCCACCCGCCGTATTCACCAGACTTAGCCCCTTCTGATTATCATCTGTTCCGGTCGATGGCACATGGTCTGTCTGAGCAGCTCTTCACATCATATGAAGACACCAAAAATTGGGTAGATTTGTGGATAGCGTCAAAAGATGAAGAGTTTTTTCGACGGGGTATCCGAATGTTGCCAGAAAGATGGGGAAAAGTAGTGGCAAATGATGGAAAATACTTTGAATAAAACGTAATGTACTTTTCCTTTACAATAAATTCCTAATTTTTTATAAAAAACCGCGGAAACCTAATGAAAAGATTCTACAACAAGTGCGTAAAAAGGTCCTGATTATACGTACGTGCTTTTCTGATCTGCGGATGAATAATTCCCTATAGTTTCGTTTTCGAGCGCCGCCACAAAGTTCAAATGAGACAAAAGCTGACACAGAACTCAAATGTCAACGTAATTAATCAACATTAACTCTATTTATTTAAATTATTGTGTCTCGACCATTAGGCCATTTACACGTGTACAGTACTATAATGATGTATTGCGGAGGTGAGTCCTAACATTTTGTTCAAAAATCTGGGTGTTGAGATTTTTGGCTATTACTTAAAAGAGGACTGTTACCAAATGATTGAGCTAGAGGTGGTAAAATAAAATGTTTATTGTACAATGTTCACATTCACATAATAAATAGGTACTCGCATGAAGTTGAAATATCTACAAATTAACTACATCTAAACAGAGTTGACATATTTACAATTATGGAGTAGTTATAGAGACAATATTGAGTGTGAGAATAATTGAGCGGTTATCTTGAGAAAATGTAGAATCACATTTCACAATAAAAGAGTTATAACGTTGTGTTTACTTGAGAAACAGCGTTGTCTGCAAGACTAGATCGAGTAATCTGTGTTGCCGAAATTATTCAAGTCGAGAATATTGAGAGTAGAGGCGCCATCTATCAATCAAACACAAAATTTACAGTGATAGAGTTTGAATGTATTTCAAACCGTCTACTATTAGAAAAACAAAAGGTTTTATTGATAAAGTCAGATGTTGAGGTTTATAATGTAACTAGACAGACTTTTAGAGCGATTAAAGAGAAAGAATAATTACGATTCCCAACGTTTACAGTGATAGCCTGTCGAATCTATCAGAAAAACAGAAGTAGAAATACATAATTATTTCTGAAGAGTTGAACTGTATGAAATGAGGCTTGAAAGGAGATAAAGTTATATAAAATATAGAGCAGTTGAGGAAGTGATTAGTTTTTAAGAAAGCGTCTGTATCATACTAACTTAATTGAGAGATTTATCATAGAATGATCAACGCTTACAGTAATAATAGTTATATCAGAAAAGCAGAAGAATTCCTATAATAATTCGAGAATTGAGATGAAATATTTGTACAATAAGAGATGTGAGAGATGTAGAGAAAATTATCATAAACTTGAACTAAAGTGACAACACTATCATTTGAGATGATATAATATGATTAGTTGAGAACAATAATGATATCAGGCAATATAAGTACTGGGGGTTAAAAAGGAGTCGTTAGAGAGTATACCTAAGTATTCGAGGTGCAATATCAATGTAGAATCATCAGGTGATTTCTCCAACCAGGTCTGAAAGGGTCGAAGGTTCTGGTAACTATATTTCTTATCGAGAAGTTTTGAATTAATATTGAGAACATCCTGGTTGCAGAATCCCATGATGATCCCAGCATGGCACGTACAGATATGTGAAACTTATAAGGCCTGAGAAGTCTAATCATAAAGAGATGAACATGTCTAAAAGTTGAGTGAAATATGGTACTACACACTCTGGTTTAAATTGTTCACTTACCCGGCGACGCACAAAGATCACACCAGGTGTTCCAAAAATCTGCATCAACGAGAAAAATATTGAGCTCCGAGAAAAATATTAAATCAAAATAAAGAGGCATTTTTTTCAAACTGTTTAAGAAATATTATAAGGACATTAAATTAACTTACTTACCTCAAAGTTTGATTCATCTGACCACACGACATTTGACCAATCTTCTGCAGTCCAACTTCGGTATTTTAAAGCCCATTCATATCGAGCTTTCTTGTTGTCATCCGAGAGCCATGGCTTCCTTCTGGCTTTACACCCTCTCAAACCAGCTTCCTGAAGTCGTCTGCGAATTGTGCGAATAGAAATTGTTGGTGTAATTTCTACTGACAATTCAGCAGCAAGATCGGAAGAAATTTTTTTCCTATTTTTTAACGACTCTCTCAATAACTGACGATCTTGACGACCTGTAGTGATGCGTTTGCGCCCGGTTCTAGGCCTATTCCGATGAGATCCGGTAGCAGAGAATCGCTCAATAGCATATTACACAGATCGTCACGAACATTTCACAGTTTTGGAAATCTCTACTTGTGATTTCCCTTACTCATGCAGAACCTGTATCTGCACACGTTTTTTAACGAAAGTTCGTTTCTTTTTGGCATATTATAACGATATCACTCCAATCTTCCGCAAACAATCACCAAAAGCAAACTAAACGACTGGATGTGTCCACAACGAAGGGCAGTAGCGAACTGATAAATAAAGACAAAATGTGCAAAAATAGCAAACTTATGGCACCCATGTGTTTTATTGCTTTTTGCGGCACATGTAATTATTTTTAATTCTTTTTAGATGCCGACAAAAGAATCCTTAAACAATAGCTTTGTTTTTCCCACACTTGCTGTGCACCTGCGAAATTTTTTAGGGTGCTCAATACTTTTGGCCAAGGCGGTATGTGTGAGTGAAAATGAGTTAATTACAAGTGAATCTGGCAATTGAGGAATTCGGTGTTAACGTAGGGGGGTGATTTGCAAAAAAACAGATATGAAAAAGATAGCTGAAATTGGCACATGGTTGGATGTAGAATATTTTAGAATATGAAAAATATGACTGAAAACATTAATTAGAGGTGTCGAGAATATAATATGGAGTGTAACTTGAGTGAAAAAGTAATCAGATGAAGGAGATGTTTAAAGGACATATAAAGTCATGCAGTTTCACAAGTGCACGTGCAGAAAATAATTCATGTATTTGAGATAACTGTACTGTACCTTTCAGAGAGGATTATAGGTGTCTTGAGCAGAGAAAAAATGTCTTTGATTGTAAAATAAAGGTAGAGACTGTGAAAAAGCAATGTAGAGCACTAGTCACTACCAGCTTCACTTGTAACAAGGAGATCGAAGAGAAAAATAATTGAAAAAGAAACTCGAGCAATCAAAATTTAGAGAATCACACATGATTTGTTATTTTTTTTTTTTGAGCTGATTTTTTCATCGATCATAAGTATCGATCAACTGTCACACACATCATGAAGTTAGCGATGATACATGAGGTAGACAATCCATGAGCGTAGAGTAGGTTGAGTTGTAGAGTTAAAAATTCTTGCAATTTTCTACACATTGGATACAAGGAAAACACTGAAAACGCACTATCGAATCAACTATTATATATAATTGAATAGTCGGCATTCCTTGAGGAATTTTAGAGCTGCTTCAATTTGAGTGGCTGTCCTTTAGGTTGTCTTTAAGACCTATTCATTCGGTGGCGGGCTTCATCTTAATTTGGACAAGAAGTCAGAAGGTGTTCCACTGTTAAGAGAGTTCCTTGGCAGTAATCGCATATTCTTCTGATGACATCAAGTAACCATGTGTAACCCTGTTATGGACTATTCTTAATCTTCTCATTACAATTTTATCTTTCCTATTTAGGTTGATTTTTATCGGGGAATCGATTTTGGCTTGAATTGCGTGTAGCTTGCTGTTGCTGCTATTCCACTGGGTTTGCCAGTCATGAAGGGATTTCAGCTTTATCGTCGTTTTGAAGTCTGAATGTTTGTGATAGGAAGGTCGGAGGATCGTGCTATTTTCGCGGATTTGTCTGCAGCTTCATTTCCTTCTATGCCCACATGAGATGGTATCCAAAACATTAACTTTAAGTTCTGTGACTGCTTGCCTTCAAGAAAATGAAAAAATATTATATCTTCAGGTGGGAGAAAACTACCACAATGAAATTTGACGATATGTGAGATAGCAATAACGTATATACATACATACATAGACATATTTTTGTGTAAATAGGCTGGATATGTTATGCGGTATGGAACATAAAAAAATGTTTCTGGTTATTTACTTCAGATAAGTTATCTGATTTGGCAAAGTAACGCTCATGGAAAGCTTAATTTGCCCACCCAGAATACATCTTCGTTAATAAACCGTCGGTACCAATTATGGAGTAGTTATAGAAACAATATTGAGTGTGAGAATAATTGAGCGGTTATCTTGAGAAAATGTAGAATCACATTTCACAACAAAAGAGTTATAACGTTGTTTACTTGAGGAACAGCGTTGCCTGCAAGACTAGATCGAGTAATCTGTGTTGCCGAAATTATTCAAGTCAAGAATATTGAGAGTAGAGGCGCCATCTATCAATCAAACACAAAGTTTATAGTGATACAATTAGAATTTATTTCAAAATGTCTACTATCAGAAAAACAAAGGTTTTATTGATAAAGTGAGATGTTGAGGTTTATAATGTAACTAGACAGACTTTTAGAGCGATTAAAGAGAAAGAATAATTACGATTCACAACGTTTGGTGATAGCCTGTCAGAATCTATCAGAAAAACAGAAGTAGAAATACATAATTATTTCTGAAGAGTTGAACTGTATGAAATGAGGCTTGAGAGGAGATAAAGTTATATAAAACATAGAGCAGTTGAGGAAGTGATTAGTTTTTAAGAAAGCGTCTGTATCATACTAACTTAATTGAGAGATTTATCATAGAATGATCAACGCTTACAGTAATAATAGTTATATTAGAAAAGCAGAAGAATTCCTATAATAATTCGAGAATTGAGATGAAATATTTGTACAATAAGAGATGTGAGAGATGTAGAGAAAATTATCATAAACTTGAACTAAAGTGACAACACTATTATTTGAGATGATATAATATGATTAGTTGAGAACAATAATGATATCAGGCAATATAAGTACTGGGAGGTTGAAAAAGGAGTCGTTAGAGTGTATACCTAAGTATTCGAGGTGCAATATCAATGTAGAATCATCAGGTGATTTCTCCAACCAGGTCTAACGAAGGTTCTGGTAACTATATTTCTTTTCGAGAAGTCTTGAATTAATATTGAGAACATCCTGGTTGCAGAATCCCATGATGATCCCAGCATGGCACGTACAGATATGTGAAACTTATAAGGCCTGAGAAGTCTAATCATAAAGAGATGAACATGTCTAAAAGTTGAGTGAAATATGTGTGAGTGAAAACGAGTTAATTACAAGTGAATCTGGCAGTAAATTGTGGAATTTCGTGTTAACGTAGGGGGGTGATTTGCAAAAGAACAGATATGAAAAAGATAGCTGAAATTGGCACATGGTTGGATATAGAATATTCTAGAATATGAAAAATATGACTGAAAACATGAATTAGAGGTGTCGAGAATATAATATGGAGTGTAACTTGAGTGAAAAAGTAATCAGATGAAGGAGATGTTTAAAGGACATATAAAGTCATGCAGTTTCACAAGTGCACGTGCAGAAAATAATTCATGTATTGGAGAAAACTGTACTGTACCTTTTAGAGAGGATTATAGGTGTCTTGAGCAGAGAAAAAATGTCTTTGATTGTAATAAAGGTAGAGACGTCTTGAAAAAGACTGTGAGAAAGCAATGTAGAGCACTTGTCACCAAACCCACTCGGCTCCAGAGAGTGCACAAAGTACCTCCTCGGCTAGCTCTAGAGCTGAGACTACTTATAAAGGGGCGCCACTCTCTTTTATGATAATACAAAGAGAAAAAAAAGAGGAAAGTACACTAAAGATCTCAGGGTCGCAAAAAGAGAAAATAACGAACGCACTCTCAGGATGCCAAACGAGCCCGATCACACAAGCGGGAGGTAGTGGCTGGTAGAAAGAATATAGAGCAATTATTTAATAATATAATGAGCCCAAATTAAATACACAAGGTCCCTCAAACGAGGATATATCTTACAGAAGGTAGATCACTAACTAGTTTCGTACTTCACAACCAGAATATTCGATATAATGCTTTATCTCTTACTAAACAAACAGTAATATCACCCCAAGGTATATACTTAGAGCCTCGATGGTAATCGTTACAAATAGCTCTTTACTTATATCTAACAACCTTCTCGATAGGTCGGGTTTTAGGTACTAAACAGTATTCAGTGAATTGGGCTTTTGATACTAATCAATCTTAACTAAATTCTACAGACTAACCTTCTATAACAGTCTAGGTCGTGGCTTGACTAAAGTACAAAAAGGATATAGTTTCTCACAGTCTCGTAGATGGAAACTGGGCTCAAATATATTCCTGGGCCAACGTAGTACACTTTCTCACAGTAATGCGCCCTGGGTAGACGACAGGTGTGGTATCTTAGATGGCGAAATCTGGTGGAGGTCCCCAAAGACAGCTCCCCACGGCAGCAATTCAAAGACAGCCTATACAAACAGCTCGAAGACTTCAATGACAGTTCAGAATCTGCGGTACCTCGCAACGGTACAATAATAATTCTCAATTCGAAGCAGAATGATGCTAAAAATACGAACAAAAATCTAAAATACCTCGTGACAAACATAGGTTAAATCACCAATCCCACGTCGTTTTTCCAAACAAATACGCCACTCCGCTAAAGCGCAAAAATCTCACCAACGAACAAACCAAACCAACATGATAAGATTTCTCTCAGGGCTTCAGTTAAAATCCTGTTCAGATCCGCAAAATTGCGATTAATTGTGACACACTAGTCATTACCAGCTTCACTTGTAACAAGGAGTTCGAAGAGAATTATAATTGAAAAAGAAACTCGAGCAATCAAAATTTAGAGAATCACACATGATTTGTTATTTTTTTTGAGCTGATTTTTTCATCGATCGTAAGTATCGATCAACTGTCACACACATCATGAAGTTAGCGATGATACATGAGGTAGACAATCCATGAGCGTAGAGTAGGTTGAGTTGTAGGGTTAAAAATTCTTGCAATTTTTAACACATTAGATACAAGGAAAACATTGAAAACGCACTATCGAATCAACTATTATATAGAATTGAATAGTCGGCATTCCTTGAGGAATTTTAGAGCTGCTTCAATTTGAGTGGTTGAGCCGAGGATGTCCTTTAGGTTGTCTTTAAGACCTATTCGGTGGCGGGCTTCATCTTAATTTGGACAAGAAGTCAGAAGGTGTTCCACTGTTAAGAGAGTTCCTTGGCAGTAATCGCATGTAGGAGGTTCTTCTGATGACATCAAGTAACCGTGTGTAACCCTGGTATGGGCTATTCTTAATCTTCTCATTACAATTTTATCTTTCCTATTTAGGTTGATTTTTATCGGGGAATCGATTTTGGCTTGAATTGCGTGTAGCTTGCTGTTGCTGCTATTCCACTGGGTTTGCCAGTCATGAAGGGATTTCAGCTTTATCGTCGTTTTGAAATCTGAATGTTTGTGATGGGAAGGTCAGAGGATCGTGCTATTTTCGCGGATTTGTCTGCAGCTTCATTTCCTTCTATGCCCACATGAGATGGTATCCAAAACATTAACTTTAAGTTCTGTGACTGCTTGCCTTTAAGAAAATGAAAAAATATTATATCTTCAGGTGGAAGAAAACTACGACAATGAAATTTCAGAGTATGTGAGATAGCAATAACGTCCATACATAGACATATTTTTGTGTAAATAGGCCGGATATGTTATGCGGTATGAAGCATAAAAAATTTTTTTGGTTATTTACTTCAGATAAGTTATCTGATTTGGCAAAGTAACGCTCATGGAAAGCTTAATTTGCCCACCCAGAGTACATCTTCGTTAATAAACCGTCGGTACCATCGGACCGGAATATGTTAATGTTCCGTCCGGTTCTAACGCTCGAATTAATCACCGCGCCTCCTACGATTTGTTTTGAATACGAACAAGAGAACGCGGGTGTTTTTCAACATGTCGCAACCATAGAGAATTCGTTTGTTCCTCTTCTTCTCGACCAGGTGTGCTCGTCTTATTCTGTCTGGGCGAGATATTTTATGCAATCGCGAGGGGGTGAGGTGGGACGTAATTATCGGCTCTCACTTGCACCAGCATAGTTTTGATTTGGTTTCTTGTTTGTCCCAATGATGATGTCAATTTGCGTTGGATGGGAAAACTCTCATGTAATAGTTTATTTTTATACTCAGAGACATGAAAGTTTTTGTATAGGATAACTAATCTATATTTAAAGTTTCATTCGGCAGATTTCAAAACTATACATGGATTTCGGTAGCAGATTTCTGTAATTTTCTTGGTTGTGGTTTAACTGAACAGTGTTTTCAGATTTGCCCAAATATCCGTTATTTTCCAAACATTTGGGCGAATGTCATATGGTTAATGGTCAAAATTCATTCTGTCCCGTCCGTGATTACGATTACGTCCGAACGGAATGAACTAGAGAGCTAAAAATTTCAGGGTTCGGCAAGATTGCCCGATAATGAGGAAAAACTTTCTTCGAATTACACTTCTCGAATAAATTTTGCTCATGATGCAATTCAGTCATATTAATACACTCATGCCATTTTTGTTTCCGAAAAATTAATAGTTCCGGAGATATGTATATTTCATATGGAAGTATAACCCAATCGACCACTTTCGGATCGATATTCGAAATTTACAGACATTTGGGCAAAAGGATAGCAAGCTGCTCTACTAGAACAAGAGCGAAAAATGATATGATGTTGCTAAACTTTCAGTAAGTTTATGCAAGATTTTTACTAACAAGGTCTTTGAAGTTCAAGTGCATTACAGTCATGTATGGAGAATGAGATCAAGTTGGAATATTGAAATTGTGATTATAATATTGGTCGCTAGGATCTACAGAGGGCTTTCGGTGATACAGGGAAGAAAATAAAATTGTGTAGTATGTTTGAGTTTATTTTATAAAGAGATTAAACACTGCGCATTCCCCTCCCTAAATATATTTAGTTAACGGAAGGTCGTTGTTGGAAGCAGTTCGATATAATATACTATTGTTAAGAATAAAGATAGAAGAATCACACGATTTTTAATTCATAAAAAGTATAAATCTTCCTTTCTGTCCGAGCCGACAATATAAAATCACCTAGTATACCTTAGATTGCCAAAAAAAGTTGACGCTCTTGTTCGCCTTAACAGAGTGCTCTCCAATTCATCCAAATATTTGTAATTGTCGAATTTTTGGGCAAAAATGCAATCAATCGTCGTATGTTGAATCGCTTATGTTTATCCATAAGAATTGCGGAGGTAAATTGAATTTTTTTCATTATACATTTTCATCACTCTCATTAGTTCTTATAAGGATATGAATCGACTGTTAAGGCTTGCTTGTTCACTTCAACAATTAATGCATCTCTGACAAACAAATATTTTGATTTTTCAAAGATTCATTAATCATCCGAAGGTATTTTAACAAGATCGCCAATGCCATCTGACCTCAAGTCGTTGCTTTGTACATTTTTTAAATGTAAATAATATTCCGTTTTGATACCACTTCAATTAGATTCACCCTTATGTCTTATGTATTTTAGCTTGTAACTACCCCTTTCGAGCTCGATTCTCCCTCTTCTTCAAGCGATTCGATATTCTTTAAACTTCTTTTTAGTAATAATCGGACTACCCAATGAATTCCAAATGTTGTGATGCATATTACATACAGGGTGGCCATTTGAAAACGAAACAGACGAGATTACAGACGAAATAAGTTTTTTGATAGAAATGCTCGGACAGGTTGATTTCTGTTTCGAAGGGAACAACTTAAGATGTAGGTTACGGACGCATAGCGCTTCAATCCTTGCTACTACAACCCTCACCCCCAAATTTTGAATAGGGAAGATGGGGTGAGTGATACCTCATTTGAAAGGTATTTTTATACTGATTTCAGCACGGTAATTGTTTTTTTAATTTTATGCATTAGTTCTCGAAATATTCTTAACTAAGTATTTGAAAATGAATTGGTGTTTTCATGGCACTCGTAGTGTTTTTTTAAATCGACATTTTGAGCTTCAAAACAACCATGACTGTGGCTTCCTTCCTTCAATCCACTGACATAGAAATCTTTAATCAAGATGTCGAACAAACAAAGCGTATTGCGAAGGAGCTCAATCTTGCTGAAACTCAATCTAAATTATCATCGATATAATTTGTAGTATTTCCAATAACATGCGGTAACACTCGATCGATAGAAATCTGCAAAGAGTCCAAATACGTACATATCCCTAATCAGATTACCAGGTAAGAAACTCAAATCATTAATGATGCCACAGAAATATTGCAGTCCCAATTCGTGAAACGATTTCCGACTTAATTATAAAGTGTTTTCTCAGTTGGCTTCAATATGTTAAAATTTTGTTGATTATTGAATTCATATCTCTTTCAAAAAAATGAGAATCGATAATTTTTTATTTATTACGAACAGATCATTAAGTTGGCTTACTGGTTTTTTGACATGTGAATTATTCTTAATTTTGAATCGAGACTTGATTCAGATTGAGTTTCAGCAAGATTTAGCTCCTTCGCAATACGCTTTGTTTGTTCGACATCTTGATTGAAGATTTCTATGTCAGTGGATTGGAGGAAGGAAGCTACAGTCATGGTTGTTTTGAAGCTCAAAATGTCGATTTTTCTCAAAAAAACACTACAAGTGCCATGAAAACACCACTTCATTTTAAAATACTTAGTTAAGAATATTTCGAGAACTAATGCATAACATGAAAAAACAATTACTGTGCTGAAATCAGTATAAAAATACCTTTCAAATGAGGTATCACTCACCTCATCTTCCCTATTCAAAATTTGTGGGTGAGGGTTGTAGTAGCAAGGAATGAAGCGCTATGCATCCTACATCTTAAGTTGTCCCCTTCGAAACAGAAATCGACATGTCTGAGCATTTCTATCGGAAAAATTAATTTCGTCTGTAATCACGTCTATTTCGTTTTCAAATGGCCACCCTGTATTATACACGTATAATTTCAAATAGAATATATATTCGAATAAAATAAAGCTCTTTAATGTACAGAATGTCAAGGAAAAAAGTACCATGTACCAAGCGGTAGAGGGCCATAAAATATAAAAAGATCCTGTGAATATGACCAAAACTGCTTCCTTTGAGAAATTCCTGGTGTTGAAGTTAATTAAGAAACAACAAGTAGGTAAATTAATTGAATACTCAATCGAGAACACAAAATACCTGTAAGAATTGTTACAAATTTATATGATAAATGCCCAATATTTCGTTGTTTTTTAATTTGATTTCATTCGCCTGTCATTTTCGTTATTTAATGTTCTTTATCACGATTTGATTTAATTCGTTGCTGTTTTTTCAAACTACTATCACCAATGGTTATCATTGTAAATAGATTTCTTTGGCGCTTCTGAACAGTTTGCGTGCATCAAAATTTTTTTATTGCAAACAGTTGGTACTAGCGACTTCAGCGTAGTATTTTGAAGGAAAAAAGATAGAGGAATCGCCTTTTCTAGTTCAGAATGGCATATAGTATGAGGCAAAAAAGTTAAGGTTGATATAAATGTGGAGAAATGCAGTATGTGGCGCCATCTTTTTGTAATCTGAAAAGATATTTGGATTCTGCATCATATATAACACCTGCGTACCACATTTTGTTCAATCCTTATCTGTTTGTCTAAAGACAAAAAAAAACCAATAAAAAAATAACCTGCAAAACCCTAGATGTTTTTTCATTTTATGGCCCTCTATAGCGTTGAACTATGCTTGGTACTTTTTTCCTTGACACCCTGTAAAAAAACTCGTTGTCAGTCGATGGAAAGGTCGTTCTCGTGTTGTATTACTAAATTGCTTATAATCTGTTGCCCAAATATTATATTTGAAATCACATACATTTAATTCAATTCAAACGAAACAATCTCAATTGTACGATTGATTTTATGTTTATTCAAATCTTGGGCATCAATTTCCTGTTAGATCGTATTGGTTTATTACATACTTTTAATAATCTCAACATCAGTTTGTTTCTGGGCGGTTTTGATGGTAAAATCAAAAAAATTAAAATAGTTTCAATGAACGCGCGATGATTCTTTGTGATTTCAGATTTCTTCACTTGACGTAGTAGGTACGAATTTGAAATCCCACAGCTCTTTCAACATCTGCGAAAAATACAGGAATTAGTGAGGAATATCAGTCACAAGGAACATATAATTCATTTAATGGCAACGTTTCTGAGTATTTATTTCCTTTATCAGGCTAAAACAAAATTATAACAAACGGCCTGGACCATAAATTGGTGAGAAAATAGAAATATAATTTAAACAGAAAGCAGCCATTATAAAATCAAAAATATGGAATGAATTATGTAAAACAAGACAATATCAAGAAAATTCACGTGTGGTCGGACAAGGAAAGCAACGAAGCTTCAGAAATTATGAACTCCCCATATAAAAAATTATTATAATTTATTCAAATACATCGGAATCATCAAATTAAAGAACAGTAAATATTGATTATTTCATAATTGCGATGTATTCGAATGAATTATAACCATTTTTGATAGAGTGAGTTCATTAATTCTGTTTTTTTTTATTTTGTCTTGTTTTATAGATTATTCATATAAAATTATTTTTCCGGCAATAACCACAAATCTCTTTGTTTTCTCCCTACAAACGTTTCGACAGACATCTTCTGTCGTTTTCAAGGCGAACAAAAATTTTCAAAAAAGCTCACAATTTTTGGAAATTTTTCAATTTTCATTTAGTGTCAAGATTGCAGAACTTTGAAAACTAAGTAGATCAAAATCGTAATTATCTGCGTTTAAAGACTTCTTCAAGTTAACTTTGAAGACAACTAAAGAAGATCAAAACGTAATTTAGTGTATTGCCAGAACTTTGAAAATTTTAGATCAAAATAAGAACTATCGCTAACCAAACTTCCGACAACTGAATTGATGATGCATAGGATTAAAAGCGATTTTCATAAATGCTGTCTCCTTGATTTTTCTTCTTGTAGGTTTCTCTTCATTGTATATGATGTATCGTTCCATTTCCAATTCTAATTCACAGCATGTTAGACCAACTTGGATCTATATGAGTCTAACAATTGAGAAAACTTCTGATGATCTTTCATTCTCACTTTCATGGGGCATATCATTATGAGGTTCGAGCAGATTTTCTAGTTCGATGCTTCATTTTGTTTAATATCTTATCTCGTTTGTGACAAAAAAAAAACCAATTTTCAAAACCCTGGATGTTTTTCATTTTCTTTACTTTTTTTAATCTGTTTGAGTAAAGTATAGGACCAATTGCTTCTATGAGTCTAACAATTGAGAAAACTTCTGATGATCTTTCATTCCACACATCAGTTATGATTTTAGGTTTAGAGCAAATGTTATTTCCTTTTAGATCGATTTATATTGTTTTTTCGAGTGTTTTTGCGATGTTTTTCATAAAACAAAAAAATTAAAATAGTTTCAATGAACGCGCGATGATTTTCTTATTTTAATCTTTTTGAGTAAAGTATATATTTTTTTCTCTATCATTCAAAAATTTCGCCATCCACACATATTTAGTTGATGGAATGTAGTGAAAGAGCGAAAAAAAATAACACAAAATCAGCTTGATCCTCATAGTGAAACAAAACGAGCAGATATGGGACAAGCCATAATGAATTATAGTTTAAAAAAATTAAAAAAACACGTTTTTGTTATCCATCTGAATAGTAGAAAATAAATTTCAAAAAGTTTGAATTTAGAATAATGCAAATAAGAAATAAATGTAGATTATTGTAAAAAAGAGTGAGGTGTATATGGTCAATACTTATAAATATTTTATTGACAGATATCAGTAGAAGGATTATCATTTTTATAATTACTTAAAATGCACCTCACGCTTTTTTACACTTATGTACATTGTTTCTTATTTAAATTATTCTCAATCCAACTTTTTGAAATTCATTTTCTACTTATTAGTTGGATTCTTAACAAAAGCGTATTTTTTTAGGTTTTGAAAATTATTATTTATTTTTAATCTTTTAGTTAGTTTTTTTTTAAATTTAGAACAACAAGATTGTACATCTGTCACTTATAGTTTATCGTGATTTGAACAGGAATTGAGAAATAACGATTTCTGAATTACAAACCCTGTATATCTATCAATAAAATTCTATTATTAATTGAGATATCCTGTGAGCAAAACAACCCGAAAACTTGAATAAAGCACGAAAGAGCGAGAATAGAAATTGGTCATAGGAATATGCAACGAAAATGGGACACCTTGTATACAAAGTCATAAACAAAAAATATTGACGCTATATCAATGGAATGAATTCTACAATTTAATAATGATCTTTAATGATAAAATGAGGTATTATAAATTGCACACGCTGCATATTATTCAAAAATCTCCGTCTTGAAGATCATCCGTCAAATTGATTCATTCGAAGTTAAAAAGAATTGAGAAATAACGATTTGTAAATTGCACCCCCTGTATATCAATCGATAACATTGTATTATCAAATGAGGCATCCTGTAAACAGCACAACCCAAAAACTTGCAAAAAGCACGAAATAGCGCAAATAGAAGTAGGTAGTAGGAACTAGTAACGTAAATGGGACACACTGTATATAAAGTCATTGAGCATAAACTATTGACGCAATGCCAATGGTACCGATTCTACAATTCGATTGATGATATTTAATGGTAAAATAAGGTAATATAAATTGCACACCCTGTATATTATTCAAAAATCTCCGCCTTGATGAATATCCCTCAAATTGATAAAACTGAAAACGTACTCAGAACCCCCTTTCATTCGAAACTAAGAAGTACAGAGAGATAACGATTTCTAAATTGCACCCCCTGTATATTAATCATTGTAACATTGTATTATCAAATGAGTACAGTCGACTCTCGTTAATTCGAAACTCCAGGGACTCTTAAAATATTACGAATTATCGAGTGTTTGAAATATCAAATGGTTCGAAATTTGTGAGAGAAAATAAATAAAACTTCGAATTATTGAGTGCTGATCAATTTTTATTTATTAACTGCTATTCTATAACAATGTCAAAAGTTCAGAGGTACATTCGTGTACATACATATATATTCATAATATGAATTAATTAATCTTTCGAAAGAAGTCTGTTATACTGGTTTGCTTCAAAGCATATTGCTGCTGCTCAGACTGCTCAATAACTTTTTTTAGGAGAAAAAGTGCCTGAAATGCTTTTTCATCAATTTCGTTTTGTAGACAGAAGCTTTGTAAGGTATCGAATGAGGATCTTGCTTCCTTAACTGACACCTCTGCCAAAGGTTCTGATGTATCATCCTCATCTTCATCGTTACTTTTTTCATTCGTATCTGTCTCAGATAAAATTTCGCCATCGGTTAGTGAACCTGAGACAGCAACATCTTCATCCACTTGAACAAAGTCAGAAAAACTCACACCGCTGATGTCAACTAATGGTTCTATTGCTGGTTCTTCATCATCCATAAGTATTGGAACATTTTCCTGATCTTCTTTTAAGAAACCGGATTTTTTGAAGCAATTGAGAATCGTTAGGGGTGTTACAGCTCTCCATGCCTTGTCAATCAGTAAAATAGCTGTCAGAACCGTGATATTTGCAGTTAGCTGCTTGTCGAGAGATTCTAAAACGAGCTTAACAATTTCTTTGCGATAGAACGTCTTAAAATTATGGATGATCCCTTGGTCCAATGGTTGCAATTTGGAAGTTGTATTTGGCGGAAAGAAGTAGAGTTCCACGTTGGACAATATAGGAGGATTGTTGTGGACAGTGCAATTGTCTAAAAATAGTAAAATTTTCCGCTTTTGTCGTTTCATGTCCCCATTAACTGTTAAAAGCCAATTGTTAAAAAGTTCTGTCGTCATCCAAGCTTTTTTGTTAGCACGATAGTCAGTAGGAAACGATTTCACTCCTTTGAAACATCGCGGTTTCATTGCTTTTCCTATCACTAAGGGTTTAAGTTTTTCCGATCCGTCCATATTTACTGCAAGTAAAACTGTCAACCTCTCTTTACTATGTTTTCCCCCATGACATTTTTCATCTTTAAAAGTAAGCGTCTTGTCCGGTATACATTTGAAAAATAGGCCAGTTTCATCAGTATTAAAAATGTCTCGGGCATCATAGTTTTCAATCAAGGTCTTCAATTTACCGTGCCAATTCAAGCATACTACATCATCAACACTTCCACTTTCCCACAAACTTTTTTAAATACAACTCCATTTCTCTTTTTGAAATTTGTAAGCCACCCTTCACTTGCCGCAAAGTTATTGATGCTTAGGGTAGATGCGAACTCTTTTGCTTTTTCCTTTAACAAGTTTCCGCTAATAGACACTTTTTGTAGTCTGCACTGTCTCAGCCAAATGACCAGGCTTTCTTCCAGACGGGGAAATTCACCTTTAGTAGTTCTTTTCCGTACTCCAGCAGTTTGAGTAGCATAAATTTTCTCCTTGTGCTTTATTATGGTTGAGAGAGTACTCAGAGGAAGCTTGAATTCTTTTGCAACATCACTTTTCTTCTCACCTTCCTCTACTTTTTCGATTAACTTCTTCTTTTCAGCAATCGTCAAACATTTATACTTTCTAGGGTTCATAACTAAACGAACTTTTAATCTGTATACCAACGAAAGAGTAACCAATTCGTGTGTGTCAAATAGTCAAACTAATCATAACAAAAACAAAGGGTCGTGTACGTTGATACAAGTTTGAACTTGTAGCAAAATGTACTTCCAATCTTTCCGCCTCTTTCTCTATGCAACTTTGAATTGTCGAGTGTTGGACGCCGATGAGTTCGAATTAACGCGTCGTTTTATTATATAGCAATGATTTTTTCGTTCGAATTACTAAGTGCATAAAAATGTATTGATTTTGTTCGAAATATAAAGAGATTTTGAAGGGAACTTGTGATAGCTTTGAATTATAGAGAGGTTCGAATTATCGCAGGTTTGAATTAACGAGAGTCGACTGTATATGCAAGCATATGAGCATGCCTGTAGATAAATCGATAACATTATATTGAAATAATTTCCCGTACGCAGAAAACCCCGAAAATTGCAAAAAATACGAAAATAAAGCTGATATAAGTAGCTGCTAGGAATATGAACCCGTATGGCTCGCCCTGTATATGCATCGATATCATTTTATTGAATTATTAAGATTCCTCACGCAGAAAACTCGAAATTTTTTAAAAAAACACGAAAGAAGAGGTGTTCGACAAGGCTCCCTCTCCGAAAAGCGTCATTCAATAAAAGAATATCAGAAGCTGTTCAAGTGTTAGGCACCAATAGATCCAATCATGTTAGTCCAACACGCTGTGAATGGGAATCATCAGATGAAATGGAACGACATATCTATCATATCCATAGAAAAATTCTACAAGGAGAAAGAATAAGGAGGAAGCATTTATCAAAATTGCTTCTAAGTTTATATTTCATATAGTTCTCACAGTTCTGTCAATCTTGACACTAAATGAAAATTGAACAATTGTCAAATTTGGTCTGCCTTCTGAAAAGCTGATTTTCGGACTTGAAACCTACAGAAGATGTCTGTTGATATGTTGGTGGGGAGAACAATGAGAAATTGTGGTTATTATCCAAATAATATTTATGCACGCATCAAAAATTTCTCATCATCAAATTATTCATAAGGGTGATTCATTTAGAAGTACTTTTTTTTAAATAAAAACAATTAAATGAACGATATTTTACAATAAATTTTTTTTTAAAGGTAATTTCTTTCAAATGCTGACCTTGACTACGGTTAACAAAATCCATTCGATAGTTCCAATATTCTATGACGCTTGTGAGTATTTCGTGTGATATTTGACTCGACTAATATTGGTCTCCAATACCTCAATTGTAGCCGGCTTGTCCATGTAGACTTTGGACTTCACATAGCCCCAAAGGAAAAAATCCAGAGGTGTGTGTCTCATGATCTAGTCGGTTCGATGGCGTGAAATAAACCACACCAGTTTTTTATTTGGATTGAACGGCAATTCTTGAGACTCTTCGGGTTGTTCATCACCCCAGATTCGGGAATTTTGTTTGTTCGCGAACTCATTAAGCCAAAAATGGGCCTCATCAGTAAACAAAACTTTCGTCGAAAAGAGTGGATCCTCTGCAAACTTGTCAATAGTCCAACGACTAAAACTTAAACGATTCGGTAGGTCGGTCGGCTCCGGTTCTTGAACTAACTGAATTTTGTAAGTTTTTATAGAAAGATCTTTACGTTAAATCCGCCAAGTCGTTGAATACGAAAGGCTATGCTGTTGAGAACGGCGACGAATCGACAGTTAAGGGTCATCGTGTACAGTCTACCCCACCACTGCTATATTCTCATCACTATGAGCTGTATTGTCTATTTGGTCGAGTATTATCCAATAACGAATATTGAGTCTCAAACTTAGTGATGGTAGAGCGAATTATGCATTCGGTAGGCCGATTATGTGGACCGTAAGTATCCGATGGAGAACTCCCTCTTTCGAAATAACAGTACCGCTTTACTTATGTTATTTAATTCATTTGGTATTTTCAATCGTGCAATGGAGGCTTTTTATTCAACATTTATTATAATTTTTACACTAATGTATAATCCATTTCATTTTAATTTAACCGGATGAAGCAGCTAAATGCACAGAAATGATGCCATTGGATGAATTTTATAGTTACTGTTCTTTGTTACTATTACTCCTCACCACCGCTTTATATCTTTGGAACCATAATTTAATATTCATTGAAATAGTTGAGGGTATTTCTGATTCGGCCGTTCAGTGTTTTATGTCATCCCATTGGATGTAGTGTTAAGATAATGTCTTCAATGCTCGTACAAATTCTTGTTACGATAGTATCAGATGGAAAACAAGCGTTCAAGATCTCATGACCATAGGTTAGTGCTTTTCTACATCTATAAACGATATTCCACATAATAAATTTCTGTTGCGTCCAATTTGATTTTATTGAAGTTACTCGTTCGGTTATCGATCACTTTGGAAAGTAATTCAATCGAAACCATGTAATTTTTTTTAAATTGCAAATTGTTTTTTTGCACTATCGAGGAAGTTCACCATGCTTGGAAATCGAACGATATAGTGGTCTGTGATCTCGCACAATCGTTCTATTCTCTTGTTTCAGCTTCACGGCCTGATTGACAGCATTTTTGCGCTTTCTAATAGTGAATCGGCCAGTGCAATGCGCATATTGAATACCACTTTTGCGATCTGACGAAGTACGGTAGTAATTTTATCATTAAATGTGCTTTATACCGACGAAAGCGATACCAAATATTACACACCACAAAATAGATCAGGGTCGACTGCTGGCCGCTGTAAAATCTGCGTTACTAAAGCCATCTACTTGACGAATATTGTGACCCCAATAGCTCATTGATCCCGAAGAACAACTAATTTTCAATTAATTGAGGTGAAATATAGTTATAAAACAGAAATGTGAACAATAGGATGAATGACCTCAACATTGAATTTGCATTATATTCAATAGTTTCTGATCTTAGATAACAACTGCTTGAATTCAATCAAAGAGTTACGCATTATCCGAGAGGTGGTTTTTGAGTTCGCATAATGGATGGAAAATGATTGAATATTGAAAGAAAACAATTATTTTCGTCTAATTTTCACTTTAGATAAAGTGAAAATTAGACGAAAATAATTGTTTTCTTTCAATATTCAAGATGGATTTTCACAAAATAAATGAGTCATCAATTCATTCTATTGGAAAATGATTAGTGAGGGTGGCACGGCAAGGGCCTTTGAAAGAGTAAAAGAAAACGAAAGAAAATTCTGAAGTATGAAAAAAATGACAAGAAAGAAAAACGAATGCTGGAGTATTGACTTCTGCCTACCTAGTTTTGCAGTTGTCTTGGCACTAACGGGCGAAAATAGTCACTTATCACCAAAGTTCGAAATTTTAGATTTGTCGAGAAAATTGTGTATTTCAGAGAAACTATTTCTGTGCTTCATCGAATGAATTCCATCTCGGTACTCGTTGCTCGACATAGGTCACATGCTCCAACATATGTTACACGTTACGCAGAAAATGAAAATATATAGAGCAAGCAATTCAGAATTGAACTTAATGAAACCAACAAAACTCAAACAAACTAATCAGTTGCAGTAACAGAGAGCACCAACGAAAATTTTTACGAATTAACCAACTCGTTATTAGTATAATTACCGAGTTTCATCGTTTTTAGGGCAATAGTCTTTGAACTATCGTCATTGAGTTCTTTACCAAGCAAGAAAAATGAGCGTAAACCATTTTCGAAGAGATGTCATTAGTTCACGGAGACTCTTGTCCTGATAAAACAATGAATTACTTTTAGCAAAGCAGGGTCTCAATTGAAGACGACCGGCGTCCAGGACGGCCGATTGAAGCAACCACTCTCTGGTAATTATTCAAAAATAGATAAAATAATATTGGAAGAATCCCATCTGAAGAAAAAACAACTTGCAGAAATGATTCGAGTATGAGATGATGAGTATGAGACAAACGTTTTTACAAATCTTCACGATCATCTTGGCATGACTAAAGTGGGTTGTTCATTATGAACCTAAAACCAAACAGTACTCTATGCAATGGCACAAAAGGGCACACCACACAAGAATTCAAGAAGTTTAAGGAGTCAGTGGGCTGGGAAAATCATGACAACAGTCTTAAGAGACTCAGAAATGATTATTTCGATCGATTACAAGGACAAAGGTGTCGCCATAATCGGAGAATACTACGCTACTACTCTAGAGCGATTGAAAAAAGCCATGGCAAAATAGACCTTCTACTCGACAACTGGCCTGTTCACAAAAGGTCCCAAAGCTTTTGGCGAGTCATCAAAAACGTGTGAGGCCTTTCATCGTCCTGATACCACACATCTTCTATTTGCTAATTCTGGTCTCTTCTGCTCAATTACTGCTTTCAATGGGTCTAATTGCTGGCAGCAGAATCCCGAATTGAGCGTCTGACCTTTTGGTAGTAGCTCAAACTAGACGACCCCTTTCATATCTCGCCAAAACACAACAAAACTTTTCGGACGTTAATGCTTGTTTTGTCATCGTTTGAGCTGTTTCACCTGACTTCTACCATGAATTTTTCACTTGCCATTGTCGTATCTGACCCATTTCTAGTCACCAGTAACCAGCCTCTTTAGAAATTGATCGATTTTGTTCCCTTTGGCCGAGGAATCTCTGATTTCAATATTTCATCAACATTCTTGACGACAGGCCTTCCAGTGCGTTGTGCATATTTCACTACAAAATTACCAAAACGGAATCGTCGAAATCTACAGAATTTTTTTTTCTTTGTTCACTTCCATCTTTGACGTTCTAACATACAGCTAAATCGTGCGGTCATAACAATGACGAAATATGTTTTGCTAAAACATAAATTCTTCTTTTCAAAGACGACGAACTGGTGCATTATCGTACCATCTGTCAGTTTTATTCTTCCATTTCGATTTCGTTTTAAAAATAGTAGTGGTGAGTTGATATTGTTGTCTCGTTTTGATAACAGTTTATGAGAAAAACGTATACGGCAGCTTTGTGTTTCGCAATTTGAAACCAACCATTTGCTACTTATCCAGCTTTCTAAACCACCTTGACATGTTTTACTGAACATCGGATTATATTAAATGTGATTTATTTTGGAGAATCATCAAGTCAACTGCTTCTTCTCCTTTCCATGTTATTTCTACAGCAGAAATATGGTAAAATGCACGCATAATGCAGGGCATAATGCACGCTACGGTCGACCGGAGAGGAAAACTACAGGTATACCTGCGCAGGTCTGCCTCGTGTGTGAGTATGTTCCGGTAAACAGGATGGGTCGTGTGTTCCCAGAGCTGTGCCAAAGCATTGTGCTTAGTGCTCGTGAAAGCACTCTAAGCACTTTAGTGCTTCCGAGCACTGTGCTCGCGAGCACTTTTCAAAGGCTAGTGCTTAGTGCTTGTTTTTCGGAGCACTCTCGCGAAAATCTTAGTGCTTAGTAATCCGCTAAGCACTAAGCCTTTCCGAATTCTTGAAGTAGGGTCAATATAAGCAGGTACGGTATTTGATTTTTTTATGTGCGCAAAGATAATATGATCGTTTTGAATTAATATTCAGTATTTCTTAAGTCACCATTGATTTGACTTTATGGTTATTAAGGCCAGAAAATTTTTTTGTTTTTGCGCGCTTGTTACTAGTGGAACAGGCGGGCTATCGTTCTGTCCAAATGTCTGTAATTTCCGAATATCGAGCCGAAAATATTTTCAATCCATTGGGTTCGACTTCTAGATGGAGAAACCTTGGTCAAATTTAAGTAGGTCAGGCTGGCCGGCCCTCCGATCGTATACTCTCTATCTTCCGAAGGAGATGACCTAGAGTTTTCATTTTTTCAGAATAGGTCGAGTGTCCAAATATCTCGGTCAAGTTCGTAATTGGGCCAAATCCATCGAATAGTTTAGCAGTTAATAACATTAATTTCTTAAATATTCATCCTATCAATTTGTAACTTAGAGAATGTCTAGATAGCGTTAAAAGGAAGGAGTGTGCCAAATTTCGAGAAAATCGTCACGAGAGATAATTTTTTAAAAATTCCCAAAATGTTTTTTTTCAATACACGATATCTCATAAGTTATTCGTCAGATCACAACAATTTAGGGCATTTATGCAGGGTATAGGTATCTAAAATATTTTAAAATTTCATCATCATAGCGTACAATCTCCAGAAGATATAAGAGTTTTTCTGAAAATGAAGTCACAGATTATATTTCTATTTATGAATTCACATCACATCAACTATAAATCTCTATGAGGGTGGTTTTAATTTTATGACAAGTTTTCATAATGAGTGAATATTGAGCCGAAAGTGAAACTAATTCTGTGGGTTCATTTTTATGACAAACATGTCTAAAATACTGGTGTGTACAGTTGTCATATTTTGAATGGAAATGTCATTATGAATTTTGCGACAAGAGGACTATTTTTTCCCAAATGTCTGTAATTTCTGAATATCGAGCTGAAAATGATCGCCATCGGTTGGATTTGACTCGTGATGAAGAAACAGTGGTCCAACTTGAAAATGTTTGGCTGAATATTCTCTATCTTCCGAAAGAGATGAGATAGAGATTCCATATTAATAGAATTAGTTTATTATCCAAATATAAGTCAAGTCAGTTATTGGGCCAGACCTGTCCGATAGCTCAGCAATTTTGAATCTGAAATTCGGTTATAATTGATGACACTCAACTACAACAACTTATATATGGTATAGAAATGTGGAAAGAATGCCAGATCGAAGAATTTGCTGAACTGTAAATTCACTCAACTTCCATTTAAGATATATGTTTATTAATTCTTTCACACTCATTGTGCTGGCTGATTTTGAATCGCACTCTTTTTAAGTCTGAGAGAAGACTTTAGAACAAGCGCGTAAAATATCCTGATCTCACGTCAGTGCTTTCCACATTTTTTCAGTAATGTGTTCTCGCTTATAAAATAATTGGTCCTCGATTATTAATTCAACTTTATGCATTGATTAGGAACAGCCATTCAGATTCAGATCGACGAATAAGATTAATTAGTACCACAATGTAAATTGATTGCATGCGTTTCACAAAACAAATAAAATGGCTTTTGAGTTTTTCCCAGTCTCGAAATCATAATTTTAGAAATGTCGATGAAGCTAAAGAGTTCTCATTTCAATCAAACAACATTACATAAAATAGTTCCCACTAAAGTGCTTAGTGCTTAGTGCTCGAAATATTCAATTACTTTTGCAAAAGTGCTCGGTAATCCGGAGCCTTCTGTCGAAAGCGGTGCTTAGAACTCGAGACCGAAGCCTTTTTTTTCGAGTGCTTAGGGCTTAGTGCTCGAAGCACTTTTTTTCGGTGCTTAGCACAGCTCTGTGTGTTCGTTAGCAGCAACCGTATGGTGCCACTAGATCGAGTCGAATCTCGAAATTGCTCCAGCAACCTGTGCAGATTTGAAAAATTGCGACCCACACGCTCCGGTCGACCTGCGCAGGTATATCTGTACAGTTTTTCCTCTCCAGTCGACTGCATTTTTGTTTATATTGATATTTCTGTAGCTTCTTTCTCATTGCATCGCCGACTATACAGGGTGAGTCTTTGACCACTGCGTTAATTTTAACCATAGGTTCTTGAGATCAAAAGAAACACTTTTTCCATTACGGTTTTTCTATATTCAGCTGCGTTGAAAAGTTATAAGCATTTTAAGTTTTCACATTGGGCAAATACCCCTCTGTAGTCCAGTTTAGTTTGAATGAAAAATACCTTCCACAGCATTCACTATTGAATCTGAATTGTTTAAAAACATTATTTTCCCTCTAAGTATTGATTCACTCACTCATGTTTCATCCGATGAGGTCCATATCCAGAAGGAAGATACAAAATACTTATTTTCTGGTAAAAAAAAAACACCATAAACATAGATTTTTGTTGTTCTACTATATTTTCTTTCTACTTCAAGATTATAAACCATGCCTTTCTAGTGAGAAATTCCAAAAAAACCTCAGAATTATTGGGTGTTATCATCATACATTTGTAATTTTCTTTTTAAAATTTCCAAATCATGATAACCATCATTTCTATGAATCTTCCAATGCAAGAGGTTGTCACTGTGCATTCTTTTTCACTCAAAGCCAGAAAAAATCATCTATGATTTTCCAAACACTGATATTTCTGAAGTTTCTTCTCCTTGACAGAGACCAGTTAACAGGTATTTTCTGTACTGAATCCCAATAACAATTTACCTGGATAGATCACAAGTATTTCCAGATTTAGGTGTGCAATTATACTTGCTTGAAGAAATACCTAAATTTGATTTTGAAAAATCAACTAGGTGTTCTTTGATAAAAATTTTTTTGTTAAATCATTAATATGAATCTATTCTGTTTAGACTATAATTACTGATTTTTATAATCAGAGTAAATAACGTAAACAAGAACATAAATATTGAATAATGGTTATTCATAGATTATGTCAAATTTTAATACCTTACCATAGAATATTAATTTATCACCGAACCCCAGGAGAGAAAAAATTAATATTTGCAATGTTTTTTTAAATGAAAGATAATATCTGTAACTATTATTGATCTTTAGTTATAATTTTCCGCAGAATAATTAGAATGAATTATTATCACATTAAAATATTATAACGTCTCTGTGGTGGGTAGTTCCAAATATAAAAGTATTCTGTGGTTCCCTGTTGTTTTGATTCTGTTTGAAACTGTCAAAAGTTATTTGTATCTTCAAAAAAAAAAGTGGAAAGATTTTTAGGGATAATATCGATAGTTTTGAATTATTCAATTCAGTATGAAATGATTATGGTCAGAATATGCATTGTATTCTAATCTTTCTTGTTTATGAGCTTATAGCTTCCAGTTTCAATCTTGATTGAATTTTAATTAACCATGGATCATAACAAACATTCAGAAATATTAAAACTAAGTCAAATTCTATTATCTCTTAAGTTTGTGAACAAGGTTGAATCGGTGTATGAAATAAAGATAATAAAGGTATAAACCAAATCTAGGAGACTGGGTTCGGAAGTTTTTAAAACTCATATGAGCTCAATTTGCAGCATTCCTATGTTAGAATAGATATAATTTGATGAACCCTGAAAGCCTGAAGCTATAAAAAACCAGCTCTTCATAAAGACAAGTCTTCAATTTAACAGGTTCTGACAGAAAATACTTTACCTATTTCAACGGTCAAAATATACCGAAGAGCGATGGAAAACTTTTTCTTTATTTATTATGGAATATTATTCTGGATTAAATATTAAATAAGGTGCTAGACATCACTAACAATGAATACAGCAAATGGCAATTTAGATTTTGTGGTGAATGTAAGACAAAAATTGTTCAGTGGTTAATTTCATCTGTAGTGTTTAGTGGCGGAACCATAGACTGGAGAGATTTCCCCAACCTTTTGAAGAAATATTTAATATAGACATAAAATATGGCAACATTGAACAAATCTGATTATTGAATCATTTCAGCACAGAGTTGGATTTGGGAAAATCAGAAAATTTGGACAAAATTATATCGATTTAATTTCTTTCAACTTCAAATATCTCAAGAATGGTGCAATTTAGGAGGAACGATGGAGAATGATTTTATATGCAAAAAAGACTAATGATTCCGGGAAGTACGAGATACGGACCTTAAGTTCAAGCGATATTTGTTTTTCATGCAATTTAACCAATCTGTAGAGTAGTAGTGAGAAACCCACAAGAAATGGAATAAATCTATTGATGCCAAAATATGCATGACTGCTATCAAAAACCTTCTACAAGAGATCATTTCAATTGATATTGTCGTTTGAATATTACAGGTGAAAATGCAATTTTTTTATGAAATTTCAACACCCTATATCTTTTGAACGGGGCCAAATTTGGAAAAATGTTATAGGAAGAAAATGTTTCTTTTGACGTCAAGAATCTATGGTTAAAATTAACGCAGTGGTCAAAGACTCACCCTGTATATATATTCTTTTGAACTTTTGGCTGACAATATTTAGTTAGCAAACAATAAAGCATATAGATCAGGGGTTTGTGACGGGGTGTCATACAATTCGGCGTATCACATAAAAGCCTAGGGAAAACACCCCAGTAAAAAAAACCCTGGCTCCCCGTGTAAGTGTGAAAATACAAAAATAAGCTGAAATATATTTCAGGGACTTCTTTCTTCAAGAGTGGTCTTCTATTGATGGAGAAGGAGACTTCTTCAAGTTGCTCACATCAAATCTGGAAATAAAAAGAGAAAAGCAGAAAAAAGAACTGAATAACAAAAATACGTATCATATTCGTTTGAAGTTTATAACCCAGTCCAAGAAAGAGTCGGAAACATCATGAATAGCCCTAGAACCATATTGAAATTTATATATGGGACAACTATTGATGAGATGAGATATTGTTTCTTCTGCTTCTCCACATTCACAACTTGCGCTAGGAACTGAGTTCCATCTAAATAGCATGCTGTTGGTACGACCATGACCTGTTCTCAAACGATTGAACATTTCGTAAGAGTTCCACTCAGTCCATAATTCTTTATCAATTATGTTGATATTGAAGAACGTATTATGCATAATGGTTTACGTGACTTCAATCTGGGTATTCTATATTGTGGAAAATATGAAATAATTGGGAATAAATTGGGAAAAGAATGATATTTGTTCCAAGAATTCAGAGCTGCAGTTTGTTTGCGAATATGGGGAGGGACAATATTAGACTGGTTTGAATGTTTGAATACTTAGTTGTTGAATGGGTCAATCATAACTTTATAATCATTTCAGAGCTTATCTTTTAACATTTCACTTGAAACTTTCCACATTGTTTTCATCATTGCCCATTTGAATTCGGGTTCCGTCTTTCTTTCGTATATTGACCTCCCAATCTTTCAAGATCAATGCCAATTCTTCGACGCTTCTGTGTTCATTTCATTCGTATTTTCGTTCATAACATAAATTCGTGAATACTCCCCATATGTATTTATGACTTTGGGTAGTGTTTTGGGAATTTTTTCTCTGAGAGAATTTGTACTTTGAAGATTCTCTTTACCGAAAATTTGAAATTAATTTCAATCAATTTCAATGTGTGATCATAGAGAGCGATTATTGAACTGAATACAATAATCAAAGTGAGAATTTTTTGTTAACACTCTTGCTTTTTGGGAATTATGTGTTTAAATTTCACGAAACAAATTTATCCTTAAAATATCACGAGCCGAAGGCGAGTGGTATTTCGGGATCACTTTGTTGAGTGAAATTTGTATAATTTTCAAAATACGACAGAGTGTTCTCAAAAAAAATCGAATCTCGTGTGGTATTTGAAAATATCATTCAACAATATAAATCGAACGAAATAAAAAATAGTTTTTTACTCAAAAATAACCAGATAGAAGCATAACAACAAATTATTCATCTTTATTCTCAAAATAATAATTATTGATAGTACAATTATTATACATATTACGAACATTATTTTCGAATGATGAAGTAGATACTGATGTTGTTTCTTGAAGGACATTTTTTTCATTCCTTCTGGCTGTGATTATTTTTTTGTGATGTTGTTGGTCCAGTTGGAGATACGGTTTCACTGACGCTGCAGAAGAATGACCTGTTATCTTTATCAGCTGTTCCTCGCCAATCCCTGCTTTGGCTAATTGGCTGACAGCAGTAGCTCGATGCGAGTGGTTGGTTCTCTTCGACTTGGTTGTGTTGATGCTAATGAGTTCTGCCGATTCTTTTGTCCATTTAGCTAGCGTATTGGGACCGACTGGGGAGTTTTTGAACCATGAATCATATTTTCATTTCTTATGTGGAGAAAGGAATAGTCTTTCAGTGGTTATGTTTGCAGTTCTTTTGGATACAAGTAGCTTATATAACCTCATCGGGCAAATATCTTCTTTAATATTGGGAATCAGCCATTTCGTTTCCGCACATTTTTGGGCACCACCTTGTCTTGTTTTAGAAAATATCGGATTGTAGGCAATTTGGCCCGTGGGATTATCATCGTTTTCAATTTCGAATTGGAAATGCGAAATTGGGCAAGATGAACCCTCTTCTCCACGCCAAGCAAGCTCCAATGCAGCAATAAAATGAAATTTTCTGTTCAAACCGTCTGGATTATCTTCTTTACATAAGTTGACCATCTTTTTGTGTTGCTCCAAAGACAGCGCCTTGGCACTAACTTTTCTTTTCTCAGGGTCCACTTGCTAAATACGCCTCTTGGCATTTCGTGCATCCCGCGCCGTTTTAAAAGAAAAGCCACGTCTGTGAATGGATCGAACCTAACGCTCCATTCGGAATAGAATTTTTCCTGCAGCTGTTTGGCAGTATTATTCCACAAGGTTTTTACGATACTTTCCTTGTAGTCTGATCCATCTCTTTTCTTCATATTGAAAGCCCAGTCTAGCATAATATTATTGAGCTCTAACAAACTTGTTTTTTCATTTACAAGGTATTCCTGGGCAGCACAGCATTCTTCAAATTGTCTCAAATCTTGACTTCACTGTATTAAGCGGTACACTTTTCTTCACACTTTCCTCAATTGAAGTAATATTACAAATTCCGAAACGTTTCACTTTTATCTACTTTATAGTAAAATACGAAAATAAACTGGCAGAACTGCCAAATGTGCTGTTGAAGTTATCGCTAACAACAGCTTGTTTATCGTAACCATAACGACCGCTACTTCCACCAACGGCCAAAGCTATCCGGACGTATTAATATTCCTATGCAAATTAGGCATTTGATAAAAACAAATTTCTTAAAGTGAAAACACTGTGATCTTGAGTGTTTTCAGATACAGTTTGTTTCTATTGGTCCGTTTTCGAAATGTAGTATAGTGTTGAAAATTGATTTGATGATATAAAAATTGATGAATGAGTAAACTTCAATGGTTGTTAGAAGTGTCGAAAAATTTTCATGCAAAATCAAGAAGCTCGAACATTTGAATGAAGCCTTTTTGGAGGAAATTTCAGGATTGTCCTCAGATTGCACACCAATTTTCGGAGAATAATATGTGAATGAGACATTGCGGAAAATGAGAATTGGTAATTTGATTCTCACAGACACGTGGCCGTGGTTTCTATTATTGTCGTTATAACCAAAAGTCTAAGGAAATTGTTATTTTACCAACAAAACTCGAAAATGAAATTTTCACAGTTATAGTATACCGTAACTTTAATGCCAATACCTTCTAAACAAAGCTGTTAGAATCCTGATCCGCAAAGACGCATATGGCCAAATGTTGCCGTCATAAATACTCATAAATGCTCGAATATTAATGTTTGCATCGAAAGTACCTCTTGCAAAAGCCGACTATATGTCACTCCAACACTCACCGATAAATTTTCGCAATATCACTCGGGAAGATAGCGGCTTCATAGAGACACAGCCTGGCTTCGATCAAAGTATGTGGGTATCCCCATAAATGTGTATGTTAACGACAACGTAAACCGATTTCAAAGACACCGGCATTGTTTCGAGTGATCTTAAGAACATATCGGAAACGGAAGTTATGAAGCAATTTATTCTAATTCATTAAACTGGTATAACAGCATGCTATCGTTTCGTCCAAATGTCCGTTATTTTCGAATAACGTGCCGAAAATAGTCTTGGTGGATTGGGTTCGACTTCCTAATGAAGAATATGTGGTCAACCATAAGAACGGTCGTCCAGTCGGCAATATATAATATAATATAATACCCTTGCGATCTTCCGAAGGAGATAATCTATACCTTTCATATTTTCAGAATAGGTGAATAATCTCGGTAGAATCTGTCGAATAGTTCAGGACTTATGAGCACCTAAAATTGGGTTTCTTCAATAAGTCATAAAATATATATCCGATTATTTTGAATTTTGAATGTGGTTGAAGCAAATAGGTTTTCAGTATTTAGTTAGAAAATTCCAAAGAAATTCCGAAAACGTTCAAAAAAATATTTGACTACTCATGAGACTGCCGTCGAATCACAATACAAATTAATTATTGTATTGAGGTTATTGATATCTTGCATATTCTGAAATATCATCTTACCGTATAATTACGAGAAGCAGATTTTCATTATGAAGTCGCAGAAGTTCATGAAATAAACTTGAAAATTGATATTTGTTTTGCTCTTTGTAAATGATAAATATTACATATGGACTGGGAACTGATTGAAGATAGTGGAACGTTATTCTAAATTATTATTTGTAATCCTTCAAGAAAATCTATTATAATAATATGATGCAAGGTCTAGCGCCTAAACCAATCAACCGATTTGCATCAATTTTTTTTTAATTAAATTAATGGTAGGCATCTAAACTGATGCGGAAAAATAATAACAAGTGCCAAACATATATAATTTATCTAAAAAACACAATAAACTTTAAAATTAAGGGTGTTTGGCATGTTTTCGCTGTAGATGGCGCCACCGCTCAACAAATTTTTACTGATATGGGCTTTAATTTCTTCTTCTTGCACTCCAAGTCACCATTACCGTCATATAACTCATTAAAAACATTTGTAAATTTGATTAACTTTATTTGTATTTAAATTATAACATGTGACTTATAAATCATATGGTAACATTGCTAGAAGGGGAAAAACACTTTATTTCAGTTGTTTTATGTAGGCCTTCAATTTAAAAGGGTGAAGTGAATTTTTGTGAATAAAATAATTTGTAAATTTGCAATAGTTAAAAATTTCAAATTTTGTTATGTGAATAAAATTACCTTAAGTGAAAGTTGAACTGTTTGGGCGAGTTAAAAAAAGGTTCAAGAGTACTACCTCAGTTGGTCAGAAAGTGAGCATTTGAATAATTTTATAACAATTTATATTTTATATAACGTGCTTGAAATATAAAATGAAAACTGCGATTTTGAAAAAGTTTCATTTTAAAAGTAATTGTCAAACTTAATAACGTTTAATAAAATATCTATAATTTCTCTAAAAAAACACAAAAAACTAAAGAATTAAGGGTGTTTGGCATGTTTTCGCTGTAGATGGCGCCACCGCTCAACAAATCAAAATTTACTTCCGCCCATGCTTCTGCAATTTCAGCTTTGACTTAAAAGGGACGTGTTTTGACGAGCTTGATTTTAAGTTTGATTTTAAGCTTATTTTAATTTCCAAACCTACCGAGTAAGTTAATTTAGAAAATTATAATTGAAAAAGATATTGAAAACCCAAATTTGGGTGGTTATTCTCCATTTTTGGGTAAAAATTGAAAACGGGTCACGTCCGATTTTTCAATTTTGAGTTAGGTCCATTGTAAATTTTTAATTTACAATAGAGACACGACGACGAGGCAGACCAGTGGGTTCTCGAAACGCTACCCGGACAACCCGAACTGAAAGAAACCGACGCCGCGTTCATAACAATAATTACGCAATGCGATCCGGTTGAAAACGAAATTCCCGCGTATTTGTAGCGAGAAGGGCTCCGGTTGAAAACGAAATTCCCGCGTTTTCTGTCGGCGAAATGAGCGAATCGTGTCAATTTTGCAATGCTATGCATTCTGGGGAGAAAAAGGGCGAGATTGATTGATTGACAACGATCCTAGAAGATACAGTTTGCCGACAGGAGACAGTGTTGCAACAATATTTGTCGGCGAAAAATGGAGAACCACCAGAACATATTGATTTTGCGGTTCGTGCAAAAAATGGACCATTGCAAACAATATCAAATCTTAGCCCACTCATGGATCCAATGGCGTACCCCACTACTTTTTCCGAACAGTGAATTTGGTTTCAGCCTCAACACAACGAATATCGAATTGCCGTAAGACCGGGGTTTAGTGCATTACACAGTGCGGGAAAATTGATTCAGCAGTACGTTTGCTGTTCATACGTCAATCAAGAAAGTAATAACTAAAATTGGATAAGACAGAATCAGCCAAAATTAAGAACAGAAAGGTATCAAGGTTTAATGGATTATGTAGAACAAGAAGCGCAGCAGAGAAATGTTCCTCAAGGAAGAGTTATTATCTTGCCATCAAGCTATAAAGGAAGTCCACGGAACATGCAGCAAAATTACCAAGATGCCATGGCATTTGCTAAAAACGACCACGTGCTTCCTCACTTGCGCCCGTGGCGACACAGGCTTTTCCACTAGTAATAATAATAACATTTCAAATCAAAAATAACCACCCACTGTTTGTCTCCTGTTTTGCTCGAAGCTCAAATTCCCTCCTGTTATAAACCAAAAGTTGGTCTTCTCCATGGAAAGCCGTTCTTTCAGTTGGAACTTGTCCTTTGAAATACCTTATATCCGGATTCCACAAAAGCGATTTTGAGATTTCGCGTTGCCAATTCTGACAGCCACCAATTAACTCTAACTTCGTTTACTCCCTGTCGTTATGTAAATGAAAAAATTACATCCTCTGGTAATGGGAAGCTACGACAATGAAATTTGAGAATATGTACAACGTCAATAACGTTCATGCATGCACAATTTTTTTTTAATCCGAAGAATAACTCATGACCTAAAAAGTATTGAAAATAATTTTTTTTGGGTATTTTTAATGGTTTTCTAGCGTGTTGATTTCTACGAAATTTTGAAAGCATATTTGTTTCAAACATATTTCAACTGACAACTTGATCCATTCGACGGATTTGGTCCAATGACGAACATGTCGGAGATATTTGTTCAATTAACCTGTTCTGAAAATAAGAAATATCTAGCTCATCTCTTTCGGAAGATAGAGAGTATATGATCAGGCCGGCCACGTTCAATTTTGACCACGGATTATTTATCAGAAAGTCGAACCTCATCGATTCAAATCATTTTCATCTCGATATTCGATAATTACAGCCATTTGGGCACCATAATAGCACGCTTGGAGGACCATATTCAATCTGGTCGAATAAATTGGAAATGATCAGGTTCGTTTCATATTTCGCTTCCTTCTAATTATTCATATTTGGATAGCTGCTTTCACTATTGACATATGTTTGTTAAATAATGTTATTATTGCTATATAATTTGTTTCCCACGAACATGTCTTCAATTTTTGTCCGTCATAATTTGTTTATTGTAGTGTATTGGACGTTATATAAAATTTAAGTTTTTTTTGGTTTATTTATTATGATTATTCTATCACCTTATCAATTTTCGATCCTCATTTATGAGTTGTTTATATAAACAAGCGCGCAAAAGCCTTGACCTCAAGACGGTGCTTTTCCACATGTTTTTGTTAATGTGAATTCTAATAATTCCAAAACCGTTGAGTTTCCACCCAAGCTATTTCATGTTGCTGAAATTGTCATCAGATAAGTCATCTAACATGGCATTTTATACTGGGAGTGCCATTTGAAATAAGGAATTGGTAGTAAGTTCTTGATATAACCGAAAGAACATGAACATTTTCAGCCAAAATTATTATCAGTTTTCCATATATGTCTAATAGGCCATCAGCATGAATCGCTCTGTTTCCTTCAAAGTCGTTTCATTCAAATCATGTACCTCTGGACCTCCCGCATGGAATATTAAATCTGCTCATTTCAGAATCTCAAACAGTTGATTTGTTCAGCATCCCAACCAAACCTTCGTATTCGTGACATCTAAAGACAATAACTGCGAAAATAAACTTCATCTCTCAGCAAGAAAATGCCGGAAACTTCGTTGATAGACGAGTTGCATAACGTTTTAAAATATGAGAAAGGAGTTAGTACCATATTTAAACAAAAACGTAGGTGGACTCGCCTTTATCTACTTTTATACTTTCGACAACAGTCGCTAACATATGGTGTTAGAGGAGTATATTAGAATCTGGCATGCAAATCCGTTAACTTAAACCATCTGACATGTCTATTTAACTGACAAATCATTATAATTCCTTGTACGAACGTCAACGAGGCTTGACATCATTATGTTTTTATCTTTGATTCAACAATGTGGGCGTATGCGATTCTCATCTTCGGAAGAGAGTAGTATCAGGATGTTAGAATTTTTTTTTTTTCATTTTAAGTTTTCAGCATAGTTAATCAAAATATAATAGCCTCAAAACTCACCGCTGTTTAGGATCTTATACTTTCAGCTGCTCTCATTATTCCAAAAGGCTCGCGTATAATATGAAATAAGTTATTGAAAACACATTATTTCATTTTCTTATCAAAAAATTACCTCAAACTTCAATTGACAAAAGTTAAAAGATTCCAAATGTGATGATGAGGAATTTTCAATGATGCACAACTCCTGTATTCGGATATATCTACCATATGTTTTTGGTCTTCTTCCCACCGACATTTAGACAGAGATCTATCGTATGAATGAGTATTTTAAAGAGCAGAAACTGTTCGCAGAATTTTTATTTTCGAATTTGGCAGAAGTTTAAAATTAGACAAAATTCGTACATATTTGTGGTATGAAGATTTCTTCAAGTTAGATCGAACAAATCCAAACTTCCGGTAACTCTAGTTATAGACCACTCATGCAATTAGAACTTATGAATGAAAAGTGTCTTCAAATTGGAAATATTTTGTTATATAGAATGTTTTACAATTTAGATAGCTGACAAACTAGATAGGTAGAAGGAAATGCATAGGACAATTGTAGAGTGGGTTGTTCCCATTTTGAAAGTGAAAATAAATACTGGGTCTCATTTTAAAAAACAGAGTTTTTCACAATTTGGTTTGGACAAATGGTAGTATCTCTCACTCTGTACAACTGACAACTAAAATTCGAGAACGATGGCGCAGATCAGGCTATTACCGAAGGTCATGCTAAATTTCGAACTGAAAACTCGAATATCTGGCAAAATACAGAGTGAGTCTTTGACCACTGCGGTAATTTTAACCATAGGTTCTTGAGATCAAAGGAAACACTTTTTCCATTACGGTTTTTCCATATTCAGCTGCGTTAAAAAGTTATAAGCATTTTGAGTTTTCACATTGGGCAAATACCCCTCTGTAGTCCAGTTTAGTTTGAATGAAAAATACCATCCACAGCATCCACTAATGAATCTGAATTGTTTAAAAACATTATTTTCCCTCTAAAAAATGATTCATTCACTCATCTTTCATCCGATGAGGTCCATATCCAGAAGGAAGATACAAAATACTACTTTTCTGGTAATAAAAATTCAACACCATAAAAATTGATTTTTGTTGTTCTACTATAATTTCTTTACTACTTCAAGATTATGAACCATCCCTTTCTAGTGAGAAATTCCAAAAAAATCTCAGAATTATTGGATGTTTCATCATACATTTGTAATTCTCTTCTTAAAATTTCCAAATCATGAAAACCATCATTTCTACGAAAACTTCCAAGGCAAGAGGTTGTCACTGTGCTTTTTTTTCACTCAGAGCCAGAAAAATGTTCTACTATAATTTCTTTCTACTTCAAGATTATAAACCATCCCTTTCTAGGGAGAAATTCCAAAAATTTAGAAAGCACTGACGTGAGGTCAGATTGCTTTGGCGCTCTTGTTGAGCTACTTGAGAGTAAATATTCAAACCATAACAAATCTATAAGCACTCTGATCACGTGAACAATAGTCTTTTCTCGTACTGTGGGACAATGTGATGCAAATATGAACGCCTAATCAAGGAACAAACCTATATTTCAAATTAAAATTAACTACTCATAATTTTCCCCAAGTTTTTTTCGAAGCTATAATTTCCTTTTCCTAAAAACTTATGTCAGTGCTTTTCTGAATTTTGACAACTATTTCAGCCACCGAGATTGAATTCTATCTCTATGATTTCCCGTTATGGAAAATTTTGATTGATATTACGCCAACTGACACTGATTAATGAGCCCGGCATTTGTCAATCGAAAATCAATCTGTGATGGCCATCGTTCGAAGAAAATCATCGGGACCTATGTCATTTCTCTTTTCTCTTGAGTAAATTAAAAAAATGATCATATCTTTAAATGGAAAAGAGCTACGACAATGAAATTTGAGGATAAATAAGATATCGATCACCTCAATATAACCACGAATTTTTATTGAAATCCGAAAAATATCTTATGAGATAGTGAGGATTAAAAAAATTTTTTTGGGAATTTTTAAAAAATTTTCTAGCGCGACGATTTCTACGAAATTTTGCGAGCTGTTATGTTGCAGCATCCCTCGACAATATTTCAAGTATCAATTTGATCGGATGGATATTCTAGTAGTTATTGAGGAAACAAAATTTCAGATGCTCATAACTACTGAACCATCCGTCGGGTTTGGCCCAATAACGATTTTGACCGAGATATTTGGACAATTAACCTATTCTGAAAATATGAAAACTCTAGCTGATTCCTTTTGGATGCTAGAGAGGATACGGCCGGCCGGCTGGACAGACGCAACTTTCGTCACGAATTCTTGATCAGGGAGTCGAACCCAATCGATTGAGACCATTTTCGGCTTGATATTCCAAAATTACAGACATTCGGGCAAAATGATAGGCACTCTGTTCGGGTGAACAAGAGCGCCAAAAACCTCAGAATCATCATACATTTGTAATTATCTTCTTAAAATTTCCAAATCATGAAACCACTCATTTCTTCGAAAACTTCCAAGGCAAGAGGTTCTCACAAAAAATCATCTATGATTTTCCAAACACTGATATTTCTGAAGTTTCTTCTCCTTGACAGAGACCAGTGAACAGGTCTATGAGGTCTCTTGATATCATACTGTTAAAAATATGAAAATCTTTCTCGAAATCTTCAACAATTACGAATAATTATTTTAAAGGGATGTTACTTTGCTTGATGATTATTTTCTCTACTGAATCCCAATAACAATTTACTTGGATAGATAACAAGTATTCCCAGATTTAGATGTGCAATTATAATTGCTTGAAGAAATTGAGTTTGATCACCTAAATTTGCTTCTGAAAAATCAACTAGGTGTTCTTTAATAAAAAATGTTTGTTTGATCATTTATATGATTCTATTCTATTCAGAATATAATTACTGATTACTGAACATGCGTAAATTTTTGTTTTTGTTAATCAGAGTATCTGTTTTAATTACGTAAACAAAAACATAAATATTGAATAATGGTTATCCATAGATTATGTCAAATTTTAATACCTTACCATAGAATATTAATTTATTACCGAACCCCAGGAGGAAAAATATTTATAATTGCAAGGTTTTTTTAAATGAAAGATAATATCTGTAACCATTATTGATCTTCAGTTATAATTTTCCTCAGAATAACTAGAGTGAATTATTTTCACATTAAAATGTTATTATAACGTCTCTGTGGCGGGTAGTTTCCAATAAAATAGTGTTCTGTGGTTCTTTGTTGTTTTGATTCTGTTTGAAACTGTCAACAATTATTTGTATTGTAGCTGTCTTTGAAAAAAATGTGGAAAATATTGTTAGGATAATTTCTATAGTTTGAAATTATTCAATTCAGTATGAAATGATTATGGTCAGAAAATGCATTCTATTCTTATCTTTCTTGTTTATTAGCTTATAGCTTCCAGTTTCAATATTGATTGAATTTTAATTAACCATGCATTATAACAAACATTGAGAAATATTAAAACTAAGTCAAATTCTATTATCTCCTAAGTTTGTGAACCAGGATAAATCCGTGTATGAAATAAAGATGTGAAAAAACTTCTATAAAGGTACAAAACAAATCTAGGAGACTGGGTTCGAAGTTTTCAAAACTCATATTAGCTTAATTTGAAGTATTCCTATGTTAGAATAGATATAATTTGATGAACCCTGAAAGTCTGAAGCTATAAAAAACCAGTTCTTCATGAAGTCAAGTCTTCAATTTAACAGGTCCTGACAGAAAATACATTACCTATTTCAACGGTCATCATGAAAATATACCGACGTACCTATGTCAGTGATGGAAACCCTTTCTCTATTTATTATGGAATATTACTCTAGATTAAATATTAAACAAGGTGCTAGACATCAATAATAATGAATACAGTAAATGGCTAGATTTTGTAGTGAATGTAAGACAAAAATTGTTCAGTGGTTAATTTCATCTATAGTGTTTAGTGGTGGAACCATAGACTGGAGAGATTTCCCCCAGAAATGGAATAAATCTATTGATGCCAAAATATGCACGAGTGTTATCAGAAAGCTTCTACAAGAGATCATTTCAATTGATATTGTCGTTTGAATATTACAGGTGAAATTTCAACACCCTATATCTTTTGAACGGGGCCAAATTTGGAAAAATGTTATAGGAAGACAATGTTTCTTTTGACGTCAAGAATCTATGCTTACAATCAACGTTGTGGTCAAAAACTCACCCTGTATAGCCATTTTCGTAACAAACAAATTTTGATTGAAATTTTATTTAATTAGTTATAACTCAGAAACCATGGAAAATAATTATGGAGAAGTAAGGTTGATGAATTGAAATTTGTTAAGGAAAATCATAACAAAAATACAAATTCGAGGTATCTCATTTGAATTATCAAAGTTGTTGCAAAATTTGCATTCATCTGGCTAATATGAAACTATATCAGAAATGTACCTAGTATTGATCTTGAAAATTTGAAATATTTTGCACAAATAGTTTCGATAATAATTTAATAGACCACCCATACGAGGGCTGTCTTTTATATTTTGCTAATAGAGAACAAAAACAAATATTAATTATTGAAAATCACTTTATTATTATCATATGTAAGATGGAGTCGAATCAGAGTGACTCTGAAGCGAGCTCGCAAAAAGATGGGAAAGAAAACGGTTTCGAGTGTATATACTGCCGAAAACTCGTCAAGAAATTCGTGTAATGTGGAAAGTGTTTCAATATTTTCCACGAATCATGCCTAATCAAAGAGGGAAGTGTGAAAATCCAAGCATGAGAGGTAAAGAAATTACCAGTCCTCATTGACGGAGAAGGAATATCCAGTTGATACGAAAGATAATATATTGGAAATCGACAATTTGTTTCTTAAACAACTTATGAAGGAAATGACAGAGAAAAATCAAGTGCTTATGCAGAATTATACTCTCCTATTAGAAATAATGAAAATATTGGAAGGTAACAGAATAAAGGAAGAGATATCCTTTGCAGAAGCAGTAACAAAATCTAATTCATCCATCAATTCAAACGTAAACAAAACAATCTCAATTGTCAACGATCAAAAATCACCAAGGAAAACATTATCGAACCACAGAAACAGTAGTGATACATCTGAACTACCACATACCGCAACTAGACATAGACATAGAAAGTACCAAAAACATAAACGCTTTGAAAATGCATAAATACGAACAAGAAAATAATACTGCCCCTGAAGGTACATCAGGATTTATGGCTGTCAGATCGAGAAGAAATAGAAAGGTTGATGTAGGAACAGGGATTTTGGAGAATTCAAGTTTCAAGTCATCTAAAGCTATCAAAGATAGAAAGTTATGGCTATTTGTATCTCGAATACATGAGAATGTTAAAGATGAAGACATCAAAGCATATATTTTGAGTAAAGGAAAATTGGAAGTAAACCAAGTTAATGCAAGAAAATTGAATAAAAGAAACCAAGAGGACCTAAACTATAAATGTGTTCTAGTGGGGGTTCCTATAACCATGAAGGAGGATATATACAAGAGTGAATTTTGGCCATCGGGAATTAGATACTCAAGATTTGATTTCACCAAAGGTCTACATTTTTTAAAGAAGCAGAAAGTATCAGTTTAAATAAAATATCTATTGAAGAAGAAAAGAGGTATGACAACATCAAAATTAAGCAGAAATATGAGAATTTCAGCATGAAACCAAAAAAGTTATTATGGCACAAGGAATAACAATTATATATGCATAATTTAACAACCAGCCAGAAGCAAGCTGAGTAAAGATACTTAAAAGTGTACAACTCTTTGCCAAAAGATATATCTGTGCTCTCCATTATCAAAAAATTTAAAAATAAACTGTATAAATATTTAGTTGAGTTAGAGCCTTATGGAAATGGAGATTATTTAGCATGACAGGATATAGTTCATATTTTTCCTGTTAGACATTATTCCATTTCATTTTCATGGACTGAGCAATTTGTGATGAATATGATCTGAAATAAAGCACTATTATTATTATTATTATTATCGCTGTTTTTCAAAATATTACCCATTAAGATCTATACACTTTTGCCTGCGTTTGAACCAATTGTCCAAGCACTTTTGCCACTCTGATTGAGGATTTTCCAAAGCATGCATTCTGAACGCATCAACCGCTCCTTCAAGTGTTGAAAAACGTCGACCTCTCATTTTATTTTTACGTACGGGAATTAAAGGAAGTCATTCGGTGCCAAGTCAGGACTATACGGCAGATGACTCATCAAATCGATGTTTGAGTGCTCAAAAATGCAGTTGTTTGAGTTGATGTGTGAGAGCTCGCATTGTCGTGGTGAAAGGAGGTCTTCGGCGGTTAGTTTTTCTGATTTCTTGGAAGACAACTGGCAAACAAATGGTTCTGTACCACTCAGACTGTTCTGCGTTGTTCTAGTGGTACGATTACGACATGTCCAGTTTTTTCGAATAAACAAGCGACCCTTGGCTTGGAAGTGCTTCGTGGGAAAGCAACTTTTGTTGGATTTGGCTCATCAATACAGTCGACCACGATTCATCACCTGTCACTATGTTATAGACGTGCTTCGAAGCCGTGATCGTATTTTTGGAGCATTTATTTTGACCAATCGACTCGATCTTTTTTTTTGAGCGATTGATTAATTCTCTGGGATCCAACGCGAACAAATTTTTTTGACGGCCAAATGTTCATGCATATTGAATGTATGCTGGTCCCACTAATCCCTAAGATTGTCTTATCTCTCAATAGGTCATATGACGATCTTGCAATATCAGTTGGCGCACAGCATCAATGTTTTTCGGAACAACAACTGGTTTTGGACTACCAAACACAACCGTCGTATTTGGACATAAAAATGAAGGAGTCAGAATTCATAAAAACCACGTCTGATCCCATAAAGCTCCTTGCCTCCCATAAATTATTTCTTATACTTTTCAAGATTCAATTAAATTATATTGAGGCTTTCCTGTCTTATTATCACCACTGACAAAGAACCAAGCAAAGAACCGCAATTCGAAAATAAATAAAAAATATTTCTCTTCCGGTTGTTCAACATTGTTTAATTACCAATCGCAAAGATTACTCATCGTTCAGCTAATATGCATGTGCAGAGACTGTGTGAGCATGCATATTGGATAAAAAATGGGCACAAGCATGGGCGGTTTATGGGTGTACTCGATGGAAAGGTGTATGACATTGCTTCAAAACCAGAGGAAGATGGAGGGAGAAAGACGAGTTCAGTTTGAACTCTGAAGAGGGTAGAAAGTTACGAGGATGGACAATGAACCCTTTCGTAAATTTATAGAACGGTCAAAGAACTTTTGGATGCCCACTCGTTGTTAGTTAATATTTATCGAGAGTAAATTTTGTTGATCCAGATTCAGGAGACGCTCTTTATCACTAAAAATGATTTCTCTATCATTGAAAATGATAGAGAAAATGATGTTCTATTCATTTTGAACATAGATTGACTTAATTAAATAGGTCGATCACTCGTACATTTGACGCCATCTTCAGAAGTTGAACAGTACTACTTAGAAACAATTTTCTGAAGAGCCAACTTGAATTCAAAACGAAGACAAATGCATTGATCAATTGAATTATTTTGACATATTTTTCGACTTGTCTGAAAGAGCAATAGCGTGTTGTGTTGTTGAGTGCAGAAATCGAGGTTTGAGAAAGTAAATATGCAGTAAATTGAGAAAATCATTTTTCCCTTTATGACATAATTATAGAATTGGTGGTACAGCATCATACTATATTATCTTGATTTTATAAATATGCAATCACTACCTAGGAAAAATTCAGAGAAGCACTGACGTGAGGTTATAAGCCTTTGGGTGGTCGTTCTAGAAAAGATTCTGAAATATATTCGTTGAAAGATCACCGTATTCTAGGACAGTGTGATACTAATAGAACCACCACGATTAATGAACAGAGCTTTGTCTCAAATTAAAAATAACTACTCGTAGTTTCCCTTCAGTTTTGTACCAATCTCAAATTCCTCACAGTGAAATTTACTTCCTTCACTACCGATTTCTGAAGCCTATTTCAGCACATTCACTTCAAAATTCGTAGGACTCAATTCCACTCCTCTTCTACTTGATTCTCAGATCTATTCATACTAACAAATCTCTATCAGTCATTATAAGTGAAAAACATAATATTATAAACGTCGGCGAACTGACATCATTTTCCCGTTTTTTGATCCGGCTACCACCATTTAAACTTTTAAAAATACAATTTTGGATCACCAATTTGAACTTAATATTTGAAACCTGGACGGGGTCAATTTGACTCCTCGTCTGTGATTGCCTGCCCTTAAGTAAATGAAAAAAAAAATCTTCTGGTTAAAGAAAGCTACGACAAAGAAATTTGAAAATATGTAAGATATGAGAATATAAGTACAGAAAATTTTGTTTGAAGACGACAGATATCTTATGAGGTATACATTATTAAAAAAAATATGTTGACGCGAATTTAAAGAAACTTTGTAGCTGGTTGAATTCGATTTTTTCAATTTTGCAAGCCTTTTTGTTTCCACCTCATTTAAATATCATACAAGATACAACTTGATCCGATGGAGTGTTTGAGGAAATCAATGTTTTAGATGCTCATAAGTCATTGTTCAATACCGATCTCGAGCGAGATATTTGGATAGTTAATATATACTGAAAATAGGAAAACTCGAGCTCTTCGCTTGCGAAAGAAAGAGAGTATACAGAGCCGGCCGGACAGACATGCTCAATTTTGACCCTGGTTCTCTAGCAGGAAATCAAACCCAATCCATTGAGGCCATTTTCGGCTCGATATTCGAACGTTACACAAAGGCGAGAGGATAGCCCGCTGTTTCTCTAGAAAAAGCTCACATTATGTCGAAAAATTTGGCTCTAGCTCATCTGCTATTAAGAACTTTTTCTATTGGACCAGAAGCAAGTAAAGACTACCAAAATGTGGTAAAGGCATTGCCTCAAAAAAAATATCGAAATCACCATAAGGCTGAAAATCTGATGTCAATTGATTTTTTCAGATAATAAGATATAGATAATAATTACCGTCCCAATTGCCTACTTCCCGGAGACTTTTTCTCTGAGAAAGTAGCAGTAGTCCAGAAAATACGTACTTCCCGGACTAGGCTGGAAAACAATCACATCGTTTGTGTCATTGTGATTAAGAAAATCTTGAGTGGTATAATTATAATAAGAGCAGTTGATCATTACCATATCAACCGAGAAAATGGCACTTGATATGAAATTAGTAGTTAACAATTTGCGTGTTTCTTGATCGCAATCGCAATAAAATATGAAAAGCTGAGGCAATAGTGAATGAAAATATGCCTTGGGAAATTACTTATAAAGCAGCCGCTGCTGCAGAAAAATTATTACCCGAAAAATCAAAATCTAGGTACGAAATGGTTTATGATTTGTTCACGGAATGGGTGGTTATGGAGCACTGCAATACCATAAAAGAGGATATAATTTTGGCTTATTTGGCGCATAAATCAGAGATATTCAAACCCTCCACTCTGTGGAGCATGTACTTTATATTAAAGAGTAGGTGTTTAGTAAAGGATTTAGAAAAAAAACCGCAACCATAGTGGCTCTAGTTCTGCGAAAAGAGTGGCCAGTGTATAACTGTGGGTCTTTCAAACCCAAATATTTCGCTATTTGCTTTGGGATACCACCAAGAGTGTGCTAGCCAGCATTGAAGGAAATGCACTTTCCATGTCGGTATATCAAAAAAAAATTTAGGCTTTCTGTTCCAGGGCGCCGAAGATTCACATATTTTCTGTATAACATGCACGGCTCAAAGCTGCAGCCATCATCGGTTATGGTGAATCTTCTTGTTGTTAAATTTTTTGTTTGCCGCAATGTTACAATAACGTATTTTCCAGTATCTTCTACATCATTCATGTTTAAGGAGAGAATTTCGTCACATCGAAAACATCTAATAATCCCAAATATTTTTACATTAGCATCACCCTGTTTCAGAATAGTTATTTATGTACCTAGTGGGTTATATGGATCCTAACGCCCGGAGGGAAACGGAGGGCCTTTGGCCCGAGGGATGAATGATACCTGTTGGGCGTTAGGATCTAATAACGCTCGTGGTGCATACAATATTTTATTTTTCACGAATATATCATTTAATTACAATAAAATTCTATTGCTCCTAACTTTCAGTAGTAACCATGGCATTTGTTAATATTTTGAAGTTCGTTATTGCTGTCATCATTTTATTAAGTGAATGTCATTACTGTTTTCGTTGTGCAGATTTAAAGAAATAACAGAAATGAATAGCAATTTGCCAAATAATATAATTGAAAATGCAGCCAAAGCTGCAAATAATTTATTACCAGAAAAATCCAGACTAGTCTACGACAAGGATTATGAAACATTCCATCAATGGAAGTTGAAAAATCAAATAATTGCTATAGATGAAACAGTGTTATTGGCGTACTTTCAAGAATTGGTATGCTATTTTATTTTTCATTTTGTTCATGTGTGGGTAATTTTTTTTATTTCAGTCTGAAAAATTTTGTCCTGCGTCATTGTGGACGAAATATTATATTTTGAAATCTACACTGATTGTCAATGAAAATATCAATATTTCACAATTCTCCCGGCTAGTAGCGTTTTTAAAAATAAAATCTAAAATATATATTCCGAAGAAATCCAAAGTTTTGACAGCAGAACAAGTTCATACATTCATCAATGAAGCTCCTGATGAAATTCATCTTCTTCATAAAGTAGTTCTAATAATGGGTGTTTTTGGAGGACTAAGGAGAGATGAATTAGTGAAAATGTCTATCAAAGATATAGAAGATAAGGGTAGCTGTTTACTTGTTAAAATACCCGAAACTAAAACCGGTATGTCAAAAGGATTTAGCATTGTAGAGGAAGAAAAAATAGGAGCTTTGGGGCTGGTCAGAAAATATATATCCTTGAGACCCAGTGGAGTGAAGAATCCTAAATTTTTCCTCACGTTCCGAAATGGTCGGTGCACCATTCAACCTGTTGGCAAAAATACCATAGGAAGTGTGCCTTCGATGATTGCCAAATACTTAAAATTGGATAATGCAAATGAATATACAGGACATTGTTTGAGACGGACTTCAGCAACTCTTTTAACTGAGGCTGGTGCATCATATGAAACGTTAAAAATACACGGAAGATGGAAGAGTGCATCTGTGGCGGAAGATTACATAGAGCAGAGCATTTTTTCCAAAAACAAAATATCGACGATGATTATGAATTCGGTAACAGATTCTCATGAATTCTCTAGTGTTTCTCTTGTGAACGAACTTCCAAGTACTTGTGGTCAAGTTTTCGCTCCTCAGGTTTCGAAAACATCCCAAGATTCGCGATTGAAGAATTTTTCCGGGAAATTCGAAAAGAGCACTTTTAATTTTAATTAAGAAAGACTTTGTTTTCGTTTGTTGAGTTGTCGTTGTTTTAGTATTAAAATTCTGCGAAATAAATAATTTCTTTCTAGCTTATTTTGCTTCTCGCACGAGCGTGCGTTATGATTCATAATGCCCGCTAAAAAGCCCACGGGCATAATGAGTGTATTTATAGCAACCCTTTCTAAGGTAAAATAAACATAAGGTACAAGTGAAAAATAAAATTATTATCAATTCAATTTGGCCGATGTTTTAGTATCGCATTATTCCAGAAAGCTTCTGATCCTAGATAAGTGTTTTTCCACATTTTATTTTGGAAGTTATGCATATACTTCATCCAAAGTGTTTTCAATTTGCAATCAGCCACCGTTTAATCGAAAACGACAATCTCGAAGGTTTCGAGCAACCTTTCCATTATCGGATGATACGAACCGTACCAAAACATTTTCTGCCTGCACATTGCGGTAATTAACGCAAGGTCATGATGCTCTATCCGGTAAATTAAAGGTCACCATTAACGCGATTTAAATTGTCACCGGTCATGCCTCTGGTTGAGTTATGTTCGTTTTTTAATAGTAGTACATGAATGATGAATTTTTTTGTGAATTTCAATATTTTTGGCACTTTCCTCACATATTGGCAAGAAAACCTCTGACCATTTTTTTTGTTCAACTTTATTGAGCGAAAGAACTCATACAAAATTAAAATCACACTATTCCGCTTCAAATGAGATTATTAACTTGAAGTGGGTTATGCGGTACTAAGGAACACAAATGAAGTTCAAACTCGAATATTGCTACCCTCTCGATAACAGCACATCTAAAATAATTCGGAAGTAGCCCTAAATGACTTCAAAAGTATATACTATAAAAGTATCAACTTTTATATATACTTAAAAAGTATATGAATATGTAAAAAAATATAAGCAGACTATAAGAAAAACTGCAAGTTTATGTTCTAACTTCAAATCAAAATGTTTCAATACAAAACTAGGAACACCGTTAAATTTCTTTCAAAACAGTGCCAGAAGAGTGTTTTCACAAAAACAAGAAATGTTCAAAAATAAACAAATTACGAGGTTCGGTCTGAAATGCGCAATGTTTGAAAACTCATTGTATCTTTCGAAGAAGTCAAGGTGTCATTACACGGTATTCAGCATTTGTTTGTTTTTTTTTTTCACGAAAATCAACCTCTTAGCTTGTAGGCAGGTTTTCTGCGACTACTCTAGAAATTGGTGTTTTCTATCAAAAGGGTCCAGTTTGGATCACTTCGTTCATAGTTTTACTTCTAGGAAGTTTTTCCTGCTTAATTGATAACATCTATGAGATTTCATGATTTTGATTTTGGTAGTGTTTAATACCGCATGATGAGGGTAGTTTAATTATTTTTAATTCAAGATTTTTCCAAATTAGGACTTCAATATACAGTTATGGGTAAATGTGTTGAGCCAAGTAAATATCTCTGGAATTCTAGAGATATCAAAATGAAATTTGAAAGATGTATAGTGTATTGCCTATTCGTTTTCATATTTTTTAACAATTTTGAACCTTCGGTTTTATCGGAAGTTATGTCAATTTCAAAATTTGCAATGGAACACCCTATTTATTATTATATTTTTTATTTTTAATATTATATTAATTCTCATTATTATATTTTTCTTAATTTATCACGAGTACAAAAATATCGGGTTCGATATTTTTAAATCAATACCTACTGAGATATCAACAAAAAAGTATCTAAAGAAAATAAAATCTAATATCCATTAAAAAACTAACTAATCATAATTATTCACTAAAACTAAATGATTTTTCAAAACATTGAAACTCAACTAAACTAAACTTAATGTATTAGATGTTCAAACTGAGCACCGTTTACTTCTCGACAATAAGCAAGTCGGTTTGTAAATTCTCTAGTAATATCAGCTATTACTTCTGGTGGAATTCACTGTATCTCGTGAGTTATTCCTGCAACAAATTCTTGCAAAATATTTGTTCTATCAACATAAACCTTAGACTTTGAATAACCCCACAAAAAAGAGTCTTGTGGATTAAAGTCGAGACGTTGTGCAGGCCATTCATAAGTACCCCTTTTTACAATCCATCTGTGATGAAATGTACTATCTAAATAATCTCGAACAATGCGTAACGGGGTGGTGCTCCATCCTGCTGAAACCAGATATTATTTGGTACTGCCGGATTCACTTGTGTCTCTAACAGCTGTAAATACCTATCTCCGTTTAATGTTTCTTGTAGGAAAAATCGATTCTGTTGTTATAAATGTCGCCCCAAACGTTCAATTTTTGGGGATAAGTGAGGATTTTCTCCCAAAGATATAGCAATATTTTCAGCTACACCTTCATTAGTTGTATTTTTTAACCGTCCACTTTTTGGTACATTGCTAACTGTTCTACTTGTATCGTACCTTTGCAAAGTTTTTTCCCTAGTGAACGGCATATTTGTGCATTAGAATGAACAATATCAAAAAGGTCACAAATTTCTTGATGCGTCCTTTGGCTGTCCCCATACCCAATCATCGTTAATATTTCTATTCTTTCTCTGTCACTCAATTCTGCCATTTTAAGATAAAATTAAAGAATATTATTTTTGGCGCTCTTGTTCACTCTAACAGAGTGCCTATCATTTTGCTCGAATGTCTGTAATTTTGGAATATCGAGCCGAAAATGGTCTCAATCGATTGGGTTCGACTCCCTGATGAAGTATTCGTGGCGAAAGTTGAGTCTGTCCAGCCGGCCGTATCCTCTCTAGCATCCAAAAGTAATTAGCTAGAGATTTCATATTTTGAGAATAGGTCAATTGTCCAAATATCTCGCTCAAGTTCGTTATTGGGCCAATTCCGTCGGATGGTTCAGTAATTATGAGCATCTGAAATTTTGTTTCCTCAATAACTACTAGAATATCCATCCGATCGAATTGATACTTGAAATGTTGTTGAGGGAGGCTGCAACAAAACAGCTTGCAAAATTTCGCAGAAATCGTCACGATAAAAAATTTTTTGAAAATTCCCAAAAAAAATTTTTTAATCCTTACTATCTCATAAAATATTTTTCGGATTTCAATAAAAAGTCGTGAATATATTGAGACGATCGATATCTTACTTATCCTCAAATTTCATTGTCGTAGCTCTTTTCCATCTAAAGATATGATCATTTTTTTAATTTACTCAAGAGAAAAGGGAAATGACATACTCTCAATGATTTTCTTTGAACGATGGCCAACAATGATCAATATTCGATTGACAAATGCCGGGCTCATTAATCAGTGTCAGTTGGCGTAATATTAATCAAAATTTTTCATAACGGGAAATCATAGAGATAGAATTCAATCTCGGTGGCTGAAATAATATGCGTTGTCAAAAATCAGAAAAGCACTGACATAAGTTTTTGGAAAAGGGAATTATAGTATATAGTAGTTATTTTTAATTTGAGATATAGGTTTGTTCGTTCATTAGGCGTTCATATTTGCATCACATTGTCCCATAGTACGGGAAAAGACTATTGTTCACCTGATCAGAGTGCTTATAGATTTGATATAGTTTGAAGAGCGCCAAAGCAATCTGACCTCACGTCAGTGCTTTCTAAATTTTTTTGAGATGAAATAATTGTTAACATAACTAGTTCCTTTTTTCTGCGTGCTTTTTTATCTTACCGAATTGCAGTATAAAAACGACTGGAAATTGAAGAATCGAAGTGTGGCACTGATATTCTCGACTAGCTAGACGAAAATATGGTAATCATGGAATGAAAGTGTATGTTTACATTTTAATATAATTATCGGAAGAATATTTCACTAAGATAAAATTATTTGTCAAACTGACAAGAGTTGAATAACTTCAACAATTATCGAAAATATTGCAGAAGGCACACGTCGGTGCTTTTCAACAAGTTGTCCACTTCACTTTGTAACATCGTACCGGTCTATCATAATAAATTACCAATCTTTTATTGAGAACGACGGAAACTCATTAGTTCTCCCCTCAACAAAGACGTCAGGTAGTAATGCCTCAATTACGATTTCTGTGCGAAGCAGAGAACAATCAAACGAACGGATCGAAGATTCGAAAACAGTAGCTCTCTATCTGCCAACTTCCTCTTCCTCTATAGGTTCCCATACCATCGTCCTGGGGCAATACGAAATCGTCTCCGTAGTCAGTATAGCAGGTACTTACACCACGTTCGGTACTCATACACGCATCTCTTCTTCCGCAGGTAGTGGATTCGCGAGCGAGAACAGACGCGGACGGGGCTCTCCGTCAGCAGGCGAGGAGACAGCTCGAGGTCTTCCAAAGCCAGGTGCCAGGAGGGCACTTGCAGGTCATCAAGTCGCACAGTGTGAGCAGCAGCCGGTGGACGAATAAGAGGAGCGAGGAGGTTGAAGGAGGGGAGTTTGAAGGGTTGCAGGTGAGATGTTCTAAAATTTCGGGTTCAAATCTTCAAAAAGAGAGAAAAATTTTCAATTCACTTCCACGTTTCAAGTTCAATAGCATAGTAGTCGTTTCTGGGTAATTTAAACTGTTTGAATCTGGATTGTCAACTTTGTTCGAGATTCGCTATTCCGATGCGTGAGCATTTCCGTTCGTGTAGGTTATAATTTCTCGAAAAACGCTCATAGATTTATCTAAATGTTTGTATTTTTTTAATATTTGGAAGGAAGTGGCATCAATCGTTTGTTTTTAACTCATGAAGAATAATCCGTGATCAAAATTCTGTAGGTTTGAGGAATGAATATCTCAGATGAGTTCGTCATTCGGTCCAAGCGGCACATTAGTTTCGGAGTGATGAGATTTTTTTCTTCAAATTACACATTTCGAATAAATTTCCCCATTTTTATTATCGAGAATCTTTTCTTCCGAGAATATGATCTTTCAAAGTTTTAATAATCATCATTGAGTCCCATAGTTATCAGCTAGTGTCGAGACTAAGGTTCCGGTTCCTCGCCTCTAAGGGCCTTCCATTCGATATCGGACAAAACCAAATTTTGAATTCTAACAGTATTTGTGTGAACTATAGGTGGTGTACCTACTAGAAGATTATCAGCCGGTTTTTGAACACTGATCAAACCTCATGCCAACTAACACAACGATCATCTCAACAGAGATGTCTAATCAATTTGATTTGCTGAAAGGGAGTTCAATGCATAATTAAGTAATCTATGATCATTTTCAGTTGACATGAGGTTACCGTGTTGCCAGACCATCAAACCACAGATTCTGAGATAATAATTGTAATTCTGCGATCAAAGTGGTTAAGGTTTAAGATTTTAACATTATCATTCTCGTATATATATTGGACCTTTATTGTGAATGTCATTTCAAACGCACTGAAAATTGATAATGAATGTATAGGATCGCCTATTTTTGAAATTTGGCGCTTATTCTTCAGGCGAACTGGACAAGTACTATAACACTGGTCAACAGTGGTTTAGGTGCCGAAAATTTTGGAGGTGATTTCATTTGAATTTGATGCCTTGAATTCAAATATGCTATTAGTCAGCTCGAATTTTTAAAATATCATCATTTTTGTGAATTATACATTACACTATTTCAAAAGAAAACCATGGTTTAAAGAAACAAATTAATAATCTCATTGACTAATTCAACATAGTTTTCAGCTTTGTGTTTACCCAGAAAATTTTGGACAACTGAAACAAATGAATTCCAGGCATTTTGTTCAATCTCAATCATTGAATTTATGAAGTCAGGGTCTTTAATCAGCTGTCTTATTTGTGGGCCATCAAATATTCCTGCTTTAATTTTTTCCTTACTCAGTTGAGGCATTTTTTCCCTATATATGCATAGCATGATCCATTCTTATCAAGAGCCTCTACAAACTGCTTCTTTAGACCCAACTTGATATGCAGGGGTGGAAACATGATTTTCTTTCGCGGAACTAAAGGATCATTGATGATATTCTTTCCCCCAACATCCATGTTTTCTCTTGTAGGCCACTCTTCTCTAACCCAGTGTTGCGTTTTGTCTCTGCTATCCCAGAGGCACAAGAAACAAGGATACATGATGTGGCCACTTTGCTGTCCAAGGAGAAAGTTTACCATTTTTAAGTCTACACAAATCACCCATTGGTGTTCATGATACTTTATTTTTTCCAAAACCAAAGCTATGTTGTCATATTGCTCTTTCATTTTCGTTGAGTGAGCAATTGTTATTGAGCCATATTTGTTCCCATTATGTAGAAGATTACATTTCAAACTTCACCTTAAGCTGTCAATAAATAGGCGCCAATCATCCGGAAACTATTCAGGAAGCCCCATTTTTACCAGGAGTTCTCTAATAGCATGGCAAAATACAAGGTTTTGTTCTTCAGAGAAAAAAGGTAGCAGATCTCTCTCCCTTGTGCGATAAAAGGTAATTTTCGTTCCTGGTTCAAGTAAATTTTTTTCCTTCAACCTGAAAGCTAGTAATTCAGAAGCTTCGTTCGACAGGTTGAGATCTCTAGTGAGGTCATTTAACTCATCTTGGTTGAAACATTGGGGAATTGATGACATCGTTTCAAAATCGCGGTCACCTTCAGTAGTGTCAGAACTCTGATCAGAGAGACATGTGTCCTCACAGAGTTCTGGTAGTCTTCTGAGTGAGGGATAGGGCATCTTGCAGAGACTAAATCTACATAAGTCCACTTGCTACGATTATTTCGATTGATTCCAGTAATATTTACTAGGCAGAAATAACAGTCATCGAAGTGATTTTTTGGTTCTCTCCAAACCATTGGTACTCCGAATGTCAGACTTTTCCTTTTCCCGGTAGTCCACTGTCGTAAATGCTCTGTACAAGTTTTACAGACAATGTGTGGTGCCCAGGTTTTATCCTGATCACCAAGCTTAACACCAAACTATCCAAGATAAGCCTTTTTACAAAGTCACTAATAGTTTTTCTGTTTTCCAAGAACGTGTATTCTCCGCATATGTAGCAAAAATATCAGGATGATGTACACAGCTTCTTCTACTTGAACTCATTTCTATTCAACAACACAAATACAACAATTCACATTAAAAATCTACTTTTTAGATTTACTTTTCAACAACTCGTTACTAAAGAGAAATTTCATATGACGCCAAGTTCTATCTATGTGCACCGCGGGAATTCACAAACTAACCTCAACTCTCAACTGCAGTTGAAGTTCACTATAGACTGGACAGCTCCATATATCGGATTTCTATGGAACTAACTGGATGACACTAAATAGGATTAAATCCCACTTGTTAACAGTTTGTCAACCAATCAGTTATATATCTCATATTGTGAGTCTTCTATTTGTGATAAATGAATTAAAATAATAATTATAATAAATATTATTATTTTAAATTCAATTTGTTACAAATGAAGACTGACAATAAGGAAAATATACAAGAATTTATCTCTTGTATAAATTTTACAACGCTCATACTTGAAAGTATTAAATAGGAAAAAACGTTGATAGATAAGTGAATTTATCTAAAAATCTACAGCTGATACAGAAAAACTGCTATCATATTTAGATTCAGCAATAAAAATATAGTTAAAATCAGCTCAAAAATTCTAGGAACCAAAAAAAAAATTTTTTCTGTAGGCCTGTGTAATTATTTCGGGGAACAACCTGATGACGGTTGCGAGCGTGTATTTTTGTAATATCTTTATCAGTACGTCAAGCATAATTTACACCTGCTCATTTCAATATAAATGACATTACATACTTCCTAATTTGGAAATGAGCGATTAGAGTTTCCCAACACTGCATTCGGGTAGGCGAATGCGCAGTTTATACTATCCTATATATAAGAAAGGTTCAAAGCCTAGGTACTATATTGGCATCAAACTTTTTAAGTAAATAGTATATTATATACCGCGGGACTGAAGTAGTACATTTAATCCTGAAGGTAAAGTTTATGGCCCGACCGCAGGGAGGGCCATAATTTACCTGAAGGATTAAATGTACTTCAGTCGCAAGGTATATACGATGCTTTTCGTACTTCCGGTATGATTTTATTAATTATTTCAATAATTTCAATCAGTTTTTTCTCTCTTCAACTCATTTAATAAACTGTCTTTAAAATAAGTTACTATAGTAACATTGCGTTGTGACAATTATAATTTAGAAACATTGTCATTACTAGTGTCATTGTAAAGAAACATTGTTATTGATAATTATTTGTATCATGAGTGAAGAAGGTGTATCTGATATTGATAAAAGAGCAGCCGAAGTAGGTGAAGAATTGTTACCACCGAAATCTAGAAAACTATACGAGCAGCAGCTTTTGAAAAGTGGTGCCTCTTAAAAAATGTGAGATAACCTACTGAAAATGCGCTGTTAGTCTATTTCAATGATAAATCAAAAGCGGTTTGTGCCTCAACTCTCTGGGCACATTACTCAATGCTGAAATCGGTTATTAACATTAGAGAAGATATTGATATAAGTAAATTTCCAAAATTATTAGCTTTTTTGAAGAGAAGAAATGAGGGATTTAAGCCAAAGAAGTCAAGAATTCTCACATCTGAGCAGGTAGATCAGTTCTTACGGGAGGCTCCGGATGATAAATATTTAATGCTTAAGGTAAATTTGGAAATGTGTTTATATTCAGAAATTTTAAGAAATCAATTTTTTTGTAGGTTTCACTTTTTTTGGGCGTTGCGGGAGCTTGTCGTGGAAAAGAGTTTTTTGATTTAGAAATCGACGATGTGAGAGATTTGGGCGATTCCTTCCTAATGGCGATTAGAAACACCAAAAATAAAATTGACCGAAATTTTGTGATCAAAAATTCAGAAAACAGTGCCATCAGTTTTGTGGCGATATTTCGAAAATATGTGGCATTGCGAAAGACAGGGACACCTCAACATCAAAAAAAATTTTTTGTTATAATTATGTCAGTTTATTAAAGAATAATCTACTGAATCTAGGCATATACTGAAATAATTTGTGAACACCGCTTACCACGGCATAGCCCCTTGAAATTACAAAATGCGACGGACAGTGAAACTGCACATTGCTGGCGATTTTCGATGAAAATAGTATATTTGTAAAACGTCGAATATAATCTATAGGATGAAATAATTTTGACCCCCTTAATCCCCTAAAGCACAACAGAAAAAATCCCCCAAAGCTGACGATGGCAAAAACTAGATGGAAACGGCCGTTGCTGGATATTTTTTTTGCAAAATGAGTCTACCTTAACTTATTCAATAAGCCCCATATAATGAAATAATTTGTGACCCCGCGCTTCAATCAGAATTGCCCCCCTGTAGATTAAAAAAAAACCAAATTCCGTAGCACGAGGAACTGTGCGTTGCTGGCGATTTTTTGATGGAAATGGCATCCTTGTATATCGGTGAATACCATCTATATGTTGAAATAATTTGTGACCCCCCGCCTACCCCGGAATAGCCCCCTCGAATTCAAAAATTCGGCGGACAGTGAAACAGCGCATTGCTGGCGATTTTCGATGAAAATAGTATCTTTGTATATGGTCAAATATAATCTATAAGGTGAAATAATTTGTGACCCCCGTAATCCCCCAAAGCACGGCAGAAACAACCTCCAAAAACTTAACATCCCATAGATTATATTCGACCTTATACAAAGATACTATTTTCAACGCAAAATCGCCAGCAATGCGCAGTTTCAGTGTCCGCCGAATTTTGAATTCGAGGGGCTATTCGAAGGTGGGCGGAGGGTCTAAATTATTTCAACATATAGATGGTATTCAACGCACAGTTCTTCGAGCTACGGAATTTGAAATTTTTTAATTCTACAGGGGGGCGATTCTAATTGAAGCGCGGGGTCACAAATTATTTCATTATATGGGGCTTATTGAATAAGTTAAGGTAGACTCATTTTGCAAAAAAAATATCCAGCAACGGCTGTTTCCATCTAGTTTTTGCCATCGTCAGCTTTGGGGGATTTTTTCTGTCGTGCTTTAGGGGGATTACGGGGGGTCACAAATTATTTCATCCTATGGATTATATTCGACGTTTTACAAATATACTATTTTCATCGAAAAATCGCCAGCAATGCGCAGTTTTCCTGTCCGCCGAATTTTTGAATTCGAGGGGCTATGCGTTGGTAAGCGGGGAAGTCAAATTATTTCGGTATATGTGCTGGATTCAGTAGATTATATTGAATAAACTGACATAATTATAACGCAAAATAAATTATTTTTATGTTGGCGGTTTTGTGGGGGTTGTTGGGGTCTTCTTTATGTAGGTGGTTTCCCCGCTAATGAAGTACAAAAATATAATACTTCGAAAATAAACAAGTCATTTCATTCAACCGATTACAAATGACACGCAATCGTAAATATAAACCAGCTTTCGAAATCCGTTGCTGAAAAGCGTTGCTGCAATGACACCCGTTATCTCAGATGAGTTCGTCATTCGGTCCAATCGCCACATTAGTTTCGGAGTAATGAGATTTTTTTCTTCAAATTACACGTTTCGAATAAATTTCCCCATTTTTATTATCGAGAATCTTTTCTTCCGGGAATATGATCTTTCAAAGTTTTAATAATCATCATAGAGTTCCATAGTTATCAGCTAGTGTCGAGACTAAGGTTCCGGTTCCTCACCTCTAAGGGCCTTCCATTCGATATCGGACAAAACCAAATTTTGAATTCTTGCAGTATATGGGTGAACTATAGTTGCTGTACCTACTAGAAGATTAACAGCCGGTTTTTGAACACTGATCAAACCTCTTGTCAACTAACACAGGGATCATCTCAACAGAGATGTCAAATCAATTTGATTTGCTGAAAGGAAGTTCAATGCATAATTAAGTAACCTATGATCATTTTCAGTTGACATGAGGTTACCCGTGTTGCCAGACCATCAAACCACAGATTCTGAGACAATAACTGTTATTCTGCGATCAAAGTAGTTAAGGTTTAAGATTTTAGCATTATCATTCTCGTATATATATTGGACCTTTATTGTGAATGTCATTTCAAACGCACTGAAAATTGATAATGAATGTGTAGGATCGCCTATTTTTGAAATTTGGCGCTTATTCTTCAGGCGAACTGGACAAGTACTATAACACTGGTCAGCAGTGGTTTCGGTGCTGAAGATTTTGGAAGTGATTTCATTTGAATTTGATGCCTTGAATTCAAATATGCTATTAGTTTTTGCCTGTCAGCTCGAATCTTTAAAATATCAACATTTTTGTGAATTATACATTACACTATTTCAAAAGAAAACCATGGTTTAAAGAAACAAATTAATAAAGGAATTTTTATTACATTACACAGATATTACAGATATTATTCATTATATACTATAGAAAACAGAAAAGTCATCATTTAAACCAATTACTCACTAAACATTTCAGAAACTTTTTTGCGTGACATTCTTGAATATATTTTAGAACAATCCCGTTTTAAAGACCAGCAGTAATCTGCTATCATGTGAGTATCCCATCTTCCTTGATAGCGATCCTCCATACATTTGATATCTTGGTGAAATCTTTCACCTTGCTCCTCACTAATGTCGCCTAAATTATCAGGAAAACGGTGTAACTGGCTGTGTAAATAGTGCACCTTAGTGCTCATGTTACACCCAAGTGATCTGAAATTATTCAGCATCTCATTGACTAATTCAACATAGTTTTCAGCTTTGTGTTTACCCAGAAAATTTTGGGCAACTGGAACAAATGAATTCCAGGTATTTTGTTCAATCTCAATCATTGAATTTATGAAATCAGGTTCTTTAATCAGCTGTTTTATTTGTGGGCCATCAAATATTTCTACTTTAATTTTTTCCTTACTCAGCTGAGACATTTTTACCCTATATATGCAAAGCATGATACATTCTTATCAAGAGCCTTTACAAACTGCTTCATTAGACCCAGCTTGATATGCACGGTGGAAACATGATTTTCTCTCATGGAACTAAAGGATCATTGATGACATTCTTTCCCCAACATCCATGTTTTTTTTCTCTTCTAGGCCACTCTTCTCTAACCCAGTGTTGCGTTTTGTCTCTGCTATCCCAGAGGCACAAGAAACAAGGATACATGATGTGGCCACTTTGCTGTCAAGGAGAAAGTTTACCATTTTTAAGTCTACACAAATCACCCATTGGTGTTCATGATACTTTATTTTTCCAAAACCAAAGCTATGCAAGCAATTGTTATTGAGCCATATTTGTTCCCATTATGTAGAAGATTACATTTCAAACTTCACCTTAAGCTGTCAATAAATAGGCGCCAATCATCCGGAAAATATTCAGGAAGCCCCATTTTTACCAGGAGTTCTCTAATAGCATGGCAAAATACAAGGTTTTGTTCTTCAGAGAAAAAAGGTAGCAGATCTTTCTCCCTTGTGCGATAAAATGTAATTTTCGTTCCTGGTTCAAGTAAATTTTTTTCCTTCAACCTGGAAGCTAGTAATTCAGAAGCTTCGTTCGACAGGTTGAGATCTCTAGTGAGGTCATTTAACTCATCTTGGTAGAAACATTGGGGAATTGATGACATCGTTTCAAAATCGCTGTCACCTTCAGTAGTGTCAGAACTCTGATCAGAGAGACATGTGTCCTCACAGAGTTCTGGTAGTCTTCTGAGTGAGGGATAGGGCATCTTGCAGAGACTAAATCTACATAAGTCCACTTGCTACGATTATTTCGATTGATTCCAGTAATATTTACTAGGCAGAAATAACAGTCATCGAAGTGATTTTTTGGTTCTCTCCAAACCATTGGTACTCCGAATGTCAGACTTTTCCTTTTCCCGGTAGTCCACTGTCGTAAATGCTCTGTACAAGTTTTACAGACAATGTGTGGTGCCCAGGTTTTATCCTGATCACCAAGCTTAACACCAAACTATCGAAGATAAGCCTTTTTACAAAGTCACTAATAGTTTTCTGTTTTCCAAGAACGTGTATTCTCCGCATATGTAGCAAAAATATCAGGATGATGTACACAGCTTCTTCTACTTGAACTCATTTCTATTCAACAACACAAATACAACAATTCACATTTACAATCTACTTTTTAGATTTAATTTTCAACAACTCGTTACTAAAGAGAAATTTCATATGACGCCAAGTTCTATCTATGTGCACCGCGAGAATTCACAAACTAACCTCAACTCTCAACTGCAGTTGAAGTTCACTATAGACTGGACAGCTCCATATATCAGTTTCTATGGAACTAACTGGATGACACTAAATAGGATTAAATCCCACTTGTTAACAGTTTGTCAACAAATCAGTTATATATCTCATATTGTGAGTCTTCTATTTGTGATAAATGAATTAAAATAATAATTATAATAAATATCATTATTTTAAATTCAATTTGTTACAAATGAAGACTGACAATAAGGAAAATATAGAAGAATTTATATAATATTATTATATAAATTATATATATTATTATAAATTTTACAACGCTCATACTTGAAAGTATTAAATAGGAAAAAACGTTGATAGATAAGTGAATTTATCTAAAATCTACAGCTGATACAGAAAAACTGCTATCATATTTAAATTCGGCAATAAAAATATAGTTAAAATCAGCTCAAAATTCTAGGAACCAAAAAAATTTTTTTTTTAGGCCTGTGTAATTATTTCGGGGAACAACCTGATGACGGTTGCGAGCGTGTATTTTTGTAATATCTTTATCAGTACGTCAAGCATTATTTACACCTGCTCATTTCAATATAAATGAAATTACTTCCGAATTTGGAAATGAGCGATTAGAATTTCCCAACACTGCATTCGGGTAGGCGAATGCGCAGTTTAGACTATCCTATATATAAGAAAGGTTCAAAGCTTAGGTACTATATTGGCATCAAACTTTTTAAGTAAATAGTATATTATATACCGCGGGACTGAAGTAGTACATTTAATCCTGAAGGTAAAGTTTATGGCCCGACCGCAGGGAATATAATTTACCTGAAGGTTTAAATGTACTTCAGTCGCAAGGTATATACGATACTTTCGTACTTCCAGTTTGATTTTATTAATTATTTCAATAATTTCAATCAGTTTTTTCTCTCTTCAACTCATTTAATAAACTGTCTTTAAAATAAGTTACAATAGTAACATTGCGTTGTGACAATTATAATTTAGAAACATTGTCATTACTAGTGTCATTGTAAAGAAACATTGTTATTGATAATTATTTGTATCATGAGTGAAGAAAGTGTATCTGATATTGATAAAAGAGCAGCCGAAGTATGTGAAGAATTGTTACCACCGAAATCTAGAAAACTATACGAGCAGCAGTAAGATGCTTTTGAAAAGTAGTGCCTCTTAAAAAATGTGAGATAACCTACTGAAAATGCGCTGTTAGTCTACTTCAATGATAAATCAAAAGCGGTTTGTGCCTCAACTCTCTGGGCACATTACTCAATGCTGAAATCGTTTATTAACATTAGAGAAGATATTGATATAAGTAAATTTCCAAAATTATTAGCTTTTTTGAAGAAAAGAAATGAGGATTTAAGCCAAAGAAGTCAAGAATTCTCACGTCTGAGCAGGTAGATCAGTTCTTACAGGAGGCTCCGGATTGTAAATATTTAATGCTTAAGGTAAATTTGGAAATGTGTTTATATTCAGAAATTTTAAGAAATCAATCAAAAATAGCAGCTTTCTTGAAATTAGAAAATGCAACGTCTTATACGGGACATTGTTTTAGACGCACATCTGCGTCTTTGTTAGCTGATTCTGGAGCAACAATAGACGTGCTGAAGAGACATGGAGGATGGAAATCCTCCTCGTTTCGCACATTTTTGAGCACCACCTTGTCTTGTTTTGGAAAATATCGGATTGTAGGCAATCCTACACGCGCCTTGGCACTAACTTTTTTTTCTCAGGGTCCACTTGCAAAATACGCCTTTCTAGCTAGCCTTTCTTCACACTTTCCTCAATTGAAGTAATATTACAATTTCCAAAACGTTTCATTTTTATCTACTTCATGGTAAAATACGAAAATAAACTGACAGAACTGCCAAATGTGCTGTTGAAGTTATCGCTAACAACTGCTTGTTTATCGTAACCATTACGGCCGCTACTTCCACCAACGGCCAAAGCTATCCGGACGTATTAATATTCCTATGCAAATTAGGCATTTGATAAAAACAAATTTCTCAAAGTGAAAACACTGCGAGGTTAAGTGTTTTCAGATACAGTTTGTTTCTATTGGTCCGTTTTCAAAAATTGAGCGATTTCATTGGACGATGTAATATAGTGTTGAATGATCTTTGAAAACATTCATTTTCAAATTATATATGATGTATTTAGTCTATATTTTGTCTGGGTTACCGTGACTGAATATGTAGCAACTACAGTCTAAGCGTTCTGTCAAACAATTATTAGTAAATGCAGTTTGCTTCACAAATATAGATGCTACTTTGAACTGAGTTTTGAACATACTAGAATATTTATCTGCCTGCAAATTCAATGTATGTAATTATGAAAAATATAAAGTGGTTAAGTGTTATTGATACTCACATGAAGATGCTCAGGCTGCCAGCAATTTTTACTTTGACCGATGTCCTTTAAAGAGACAACCGTTTCAGTATATGTTCACTATATTTTAGCAAAACCTAGTTAATTACGGTTTTTTTTTTCAAAACCAAGGACAAATATTTATGGAGCCAGGAATAAGAATAGAGAGTTAGAAGAAATCACGGTTTTTCGGGGAATACAAAACCAAACCCACATTTCACTTCACCAAATACGCGGTTGAATACAAATATTTTGAATACTACAGCAATGCGAGTTCCAAAAAAAATTAATAAATTCAATCCATATAGATTAAGAAAAGTTCACAAGGTACCACCAAATGACCTACAATTCCGGTTCGAATTTTTCCCATGGTATTTACGAAAATATGCTGAGAACCCAACCTTTGGACATAATATCATACGGACTGATGGAGCATGCGTTAGCAGCTCTGATATTTTTTATAGATACAATTCCTTCAAGTGGACTTTGGAAAATCCACATATTATAGTGGAGACACAAAATCAAGGCCAGGTCAGCTAGATATTTCCTATCTTCATAATTCAAACCGTACAGTTTTCCAAAAGCGTATAGCATGCACTTTCATCCGCTGTGACCTAACCTTCTAAAATGTTCTGATCAGGTCGTTTCAATACATTGTATGAATGATTTTAAGAATTGCATGGGATAAAACAATTTCAACAACTTCACTGACTGAGTACCTACAATAGATGTTTTTGTCGAAGAAAATACTCAACAGAATGACATAGCCTGTTGGAAAACTATTTTCAACAAATTGTGCTAACAACATAATTCGGAAATATGTTTGCTGAAAATGTTATCTATGTTCATGATAAATAATCTGCATTGTAGATATATCGTACTGTGGCACCTTGAACTTGGCAACCATAACAATTTAATCAAATCACCGCATGTGTTCATATGCTATAACGGAGACACATTCACAGCACATAATGGAGGTAATGGCCCCCTTACAAGTTGTTCACATTACGTCTTTAGAAAGTGAAACTATTGACTCCATTATGTTATCAAATCAAAATACATTATGTTATACGCTCACTTATAGATGATCTAGAACATATAAAATTTCTTATTAGTAATTTAGAAGTCATTTATCTAATACAAACAATACGAATAAACAGTAATGATAATTGTCCCAGTTTCTGAGAATCCGTGTCTTTCGGGGCATATCATTTAGAAAGTACTTAAGAATCCCTTCCACAGTGTTTTCTCGCGAAATTGAACCCAATCTACCACGAAATTACTCAATGAGCATTAAATAAATTCTAGATTTGAATCGTCGAAATGATACACACACTAATGTTTATATTGAAACGTGGAAAATGTGGGTGCAGACCAGTTATCCGAAAAATCATTGGATAGAATCAGTGAATCGAAAATGAAGTGACAAAAATCTAAAGAAGCATTGACGCGAGGCCATGAGCTTTTGCGCCCTTGTTCTGAAGTATTTTTCCATATTCTGGAACAGTGTGATGCTGATAGAACCGCCACAATGAATGAACAATCCTCTAGATTGAATTCATTTTGACCAACTCTCAAAGGTTGAGATTATAGTGTTTATGAATCACTGGCAGATATTTCTACCAAGCTCCATCGATCTCAAAAAATTAAGAAAATAATTGAAATTCATCACATTATTCCACTTCTTCGTATAGTGAATCTTGGTTAGTAGGTTCCACATCTCCTCATACTCCAACTTCATATTCAACACCATAAACTCTCTTCTCATTCATAAAAAAAACCAAAAATCCTGCCATTCATCCTTTTTTTCATGATTGCCCTGCCACCACCAGTTTCCCTAATTTCTCTCTTTTATTTTGCAATAATTTGCTAGGACTATTTTTTTATTTTTATAACATCTCTCTCTCAATCGAAATATTTCTTATTTTCATAGCAAGCACTGACGTGAGGTCAGATTGCTTTGGAGCTCTTGTTGAGCTACTTGCTAGTAAATATTCAAACCATAACAAATCTATAAGCACTCTGATCAAGTAAACAATAGTCTTTTCCCGCACTATGGGACAATGTGATGCAAATATGAACGCCTAATGAATGAACAAACCTATATCTCAAATTAAAAATAACTACTCATCATTTTCCCCAAGTTTTGTTCGAAGCTATAATTCCCTTTTCCTAAAAACTTATGTCAGTGCTGAATTTTGACAACGTATATTATTTCAGCCACCGAGATTGAATTATATCTCTATGATTTCCCCTTATGAAAAATTTTGATTAATATTACGCCAATAGTTCAGTTAATCTGTCGAAAAATAAATCGTTTTGACGGTATAATTACCCGCTCGATGAAATTTGGTACACTTGTTGAAAATGGTGTAACTAAGCTACCTTTGCGATGGCCTCGCTGAAAAGTTAGCGGTTTTTTGAAAAACTCAAAAAAAAGTAAAAAAATGCATTTTTCTCGAATTGTATGCATCGTAAAGAAAATTTTATTGAACAAAAAATGTAGAGGACGTTGCGATCTACATTTTTGGCGCTATTGTTCACCCGAACAGAGTGCCTATCATTTTGCCCGAATGTCTGTAATTTTGGAATATCGAGCCGAAAATGGTCTCAATCGATTGGGTTCGACTCCCTGATGAAGAATTCGTGGCGAAAGTTGAGTCTGTCTGGCCGGCCGGCCGGCCGTATCCTCTCTAGCATCCAAAAGGAATCAGCTAGAGTTTTCAAATTTTCAGAATAGGTTAATTGTCCAAATATCTCGGTTAAGTTCGTTATTGGGCCAAATCCGTCGGATGGTTCAGTAGTTATGAGCATCTGAAATTTTGTTTCCTCAATAACTACTAGAATATCCATCCGATCAAGTTGATACTTGGAATGTTATTGAGGGAGGCTGAAACGAAATGGCTTGCAAAATTTCGCAGAAATCGTCACGCTAGAAAATTTTAAAAAAAATTCCCAAAAAAAAAATTTTCAATACTTAATATCTCCTAAGACTTCATTTAGATTTAAATAAAAATCCGTATATATATTGATCCGTATATATTACTCATCCTCAAATTTCATTGTCGTAGCTTTCCCCCTTCTGAAGATATGATCATTTTTGGCGCTCTTGTTCACCCGAACAGAGTGCCTATCATTGCCCGAATGTCTGTAATTTTGGAATATCAGGCCGAAAATGGTCTCAATCGATTGGGTTCGACTCCTGATGAAGAATTCGTGGCGAAAGTTGAGTCTGTCCGGCCGGCCGGCCGTATCCTCTCTAGCATCAAAAGAATTCAGCTAGAGTTTTCATATTTTCAGAATAGGTTAATTGTCCAAATATCTCGGTCAAGTTCGTTATTGGGCCAAATCCGTCGGATGGTTCAGTAGTTATGAGCATCTGAAATTTTGTTTCCTCAATAACTACTAGAATATCCATCCGATCAAGTTGATACTTGGAATGTTATTGAGGAGGCTGAAGCGTAACGGCTTGCAAAATTTCGCAGAAATTGTCACGCTAGAAAATTTTAAAAATTCAAAAAAAAAAATTTTCAATACTCAATATCTCCTAAGACTTCATTAAGATTCAAATAAAAATCCGTATATATATTGAGGTTACCGATATCTTACTCCTTCTCAAATTTCATTGTCGTAGCTTTCCCCCTTCTGAAGATATGATCATTTTTTCATTTACTCAAAGAAAAAATAGAAATGTCATGAAGTCCGAGCTTTGTCATTGAAAGATTTGCCATTACAGATCGATATTCGTTTGTCAACTTGCGGACCTAGATATCAGTGTCAGTTGGCGTAATATCAATCAAAATTTTCATAGAATTCATAGAGGTAGAATTCGATGTCGATGACGTTGTCAAAATTCAGAAAAGCACAGACGTAATATTAATCAAAAATTTTTTATCATAGAGAAAGAATTTGATGACGTTGTCAAAACTCAGAAAAGCAATGACGTAAGTTTTTAGGAGAAGCATAGAACAAAATTTGGTGAAAATGTATGAGTAGTTATTTTCAAATTGAGATAAAGAGTTGTTTATTCATTAGGCTTTCATTATCAACAACTTTTATTTAAACATTATTTTTGTACAACTTACCATTTTGAAGCTGCAGCTTGCAGAAGAATGAAAAATCCAAATATACTGTTGTACGCAGTATGAGTACACATCGGTAATGCACGTTTAAATCAAGATTTTACTAATTTAATTTTTCTTAGCAATTAAACTTTAATAAATAAAATTTTAATTTGTTTTTGACAAGTATTATCCATTATTTGATTTTTTGAGTAGCATTCTGTTATGAATTATTTTGTTGGACTCTCAATGTTATTAACAAAGACAAATGGTGAGTTGTACGAAAAAAATGTTAAAATAAAAGTTGTTAATGATGTATGGAACAACTTTTACATTTAAACTTTTGCATTAAAACAACATTTTCAGGGCGAAAAACATGAAAAACACTTTTTTTGATACCTTAGCGCCACCTACTTTGTGCGCTTTTAGTCGTGCAGCATTGCACCAATGACAAAAAATGTAGATCGCAACGTCCTCTACATTTTTTGTTCAATAAAATTTTCTGTACGATGCATACAATTCGAGAAAAATGCATTTTTTTACTTCTTTTTTGAGTTTTTCAAAAAACCGCCAACATTTCAGCGAGGCCATCGCAAAGCTTAGTTACATCATTTTCAACAAGTGTACCAAATTTCATCGAGCGGGTAATTATACCCGCACCAAATGTTCAGATTGACTGAACTACAACTGACACTGATTAATGAGCCCGGCATTTGTCATTCGAATATCGATCTGTGATGGCCATCGTTCAAAGAAAATCATCGGGACGTATGTCATTTATCTTTTCTCTTGAGTAAATTAAAAAAATGATCATATCTTTAGATGGAAAAGAGCTACGACAATGAAATTTGAGGATAAGTAAGATATTGATCACCTCAATATATTCACGAATTTTTATTGAAATCCGAAAAATATCTTATGGGATAGTCAGGATAAAAAAATTTTTTTTTGGGAATTTTTTAAAAACTTTCTAGCATGACGATTTCTGCGAAATTTTGCGAGCTGTTTTGTTGCAGCCTCCCTCAACAATATTTCAAGTATCAATTTGATCGGATGGATATTCTAGTAGTTATTGAGGAAACAAAATTTCAGATGCTCATAACTACTGTACCATCCGATGGATTTGGCCCAATAACGAACTTGACCGAGATATTTGGACAATTAACCTATTCTGAATATATGAAAACTCTAGCTGATGCCTTTTGGATGCTAGAGAGGATACGGCCGGCCGGCCGGACAGACTCAACTTCACGAATTCTTCATCGATTGAGACCATTTTCGGCTCGATATTCCAAAATTACAGACATTCGGGCAAAATGATAGGCACTCTGTTCGGGTGAACAAGAGCGCCAAAAAAACGAATTAACATGAAAAAATTATATTTGATATATCCTCTCAATGTTACAATCATTTGTAATGAGTCACAGACGTTCTATTCTTCAAATCAAAATTTTAATCATTAAACGTCCTCATACTCGTACAGCTTTTCAAAGTAAAATGTTACAATTCTGAAATTGAAGGATAGCTTGGATATCCACAACCTTGATGTACTTTTTAAACTGTGTGAATCAATCATGAGTAACTTACGAAATATCGAGTATTTAAAAAAATTTTTTAGGATTTTTAAAATTTTTTCCACGAAATATGGTGACCCCATTCGTTTCAATATCATTCAAACGTCTTCCAATTTACAAATCGATCAAATAGATATTCTAGGATTCTTCTTGAAAACCAAACTACAGATGCTCAAAACTGCCGAACCATTCTACGGATTTGACCCAAAAACGAAGTTGACCGAGATATTTGAATAACAAACCGAGAGTATACGGCCGGATGGACATACTCAAGCTTGACCGTGAATTTTTCATCAGGAAGTCAAACCATTTTAGGCTAGATATTCGAAAAGTACAGACATTATGGCGAAACAGTTCTTTTGAACGAAATAGGGTAGATATATGGCCGGATGGGCGGCCAGACTACTCGAATCTGACGACTTATTCTTCATCAGGAAGTCAATTCCAAATAACCGAGATCGTTTTCTGCTGGATAACCTTAAATTACAGGCATTCGAACAAAACGATACGTAGCACACTATAGGAACAAACGCACAAAAACAGAAATTAGCAATCAATAATTATTAAAATTCATAAAAATATGAAATCCACTTCATTATGAGATTAATGAATAGGATGTTAAATATTGACAATTGATTCAAAGTCTTTTCCCGTACTCTGGAACAGTGTGATACTAATACAACTGCCACAATGAATGCACAAACCTATATCTCACATTAAAAATAACCACTCACAGTTTTCCTTCAGTTTTATTCTTAGCTCAAATCCACTTTTTTTAAAAACCAAGTTATATCTGCTCCATCAAAAACCATTTTTCAATTGATCTCTTGCTTCCTGTAAGCTCTTGTTACTTGTTTTTTCAAGTCCAAATTACTAAAAAGCGATGTTACTTCGGAATGAAAACTTCTGAATCTTCCATATAACCCTCAGCAATATGAATCATCCCCTATAGGTATAGTGTTACTTTAAACTTTCCTTAAGCACTATTTTTGGTCAGATTTTTCAGAATGGCAACCTCAAATAAACTAAACAATAAAAAAAAATAGCCATTTATTCATTTATTTATTTTAAGCACTTCTGTTACTCTCTGAGGAAAATGAAAAAACTCCTTTATCTCCTCGTGAAGAACCGATACAATAAAGAAATTCGAGAATATGTAAGATATCAATTATCTCCATACATGCACATTTTTGTTGAGATCGGACGAATATCATATGAGAAATTTTTTAACAATATTCTTGTGCGACGATTTCTTCGAAATTCCTTAAGCCTATTTGCTTCAAACTCTTTCACACATTTTTCAAGTTACAACTTGATCGGAATATTTGCACTATTTAACTATTCTGAAAATATGAAACATTTTGAAAACGGACTGTTCATCAGGAAGTAGAACCCAATCGATTGATACTATTTTCAGCTCTATACTTGAAAATTACAGACATTTGAGCAAAATCCTAGTTCCTGAAAATTTCATCTTTTTTGGCGTGAAGGGAAAAGAAATAGCTGAAAATTCAAGACGAAAAACAGTTTTTTGTGAATAACTCAGAAAATATCCACTTTAGGGCAAGGGTGTGATGCATACACTAGCATTATTTTTTAAAGTAGATTCAATATCTGCCATAAAAAAATGGGTTTCTAATTTGAAAAAATTGTTTTTTCACGATTTTGTCATCCCTAACTTTGAAAGCGATTTTTTCACCCCCTGTATCATGAATCGCGATTTCGATTTCTAAAGTGGATACATCAATCTTACATCTTGAAAAATCCCAAAAATGAAAATTTTCCATCCAAAAACCTTGAAGTTATTCTTGTTTCAGCGGAGCTCTATTTTCGATTTTTTTTTCGAATTTTCCCGCTCAGAGAGAATTTTCCAACCAAAACTGAAAAATGTTACATCAAAATAACTTGAAATTTTCTAAGGAATCTATTTCTGCAATAAAAAAATGGTGTTCTAATTTGAAAAACGGAAGTTGACGTCATTTTCGGAAAAACCGGAGGTGCTCATGCCTTGAAAATATTTTAGATTTCATCAGCATCGTGAAATACTTATAAGTGCTGAATTTCATGAAAATACGTTCAGTAGTTTCCCGTATAAATATGGGTGAGTTTCCTCGTGAAAGACCCTGTATAGATGGGCGTGATATACAAACCTCAATTGCGGTACTCCAAAATTGTTACCAACACAGTTTGAAATTGTTATTATAGCTTTTTAATGGACTATACTAATCTGCCGATTCGATAATTTTTCTAGTGTTATCGTTTACTACTCTTGAAAACGAGTTGGTTAACAGAAGTTCCACGCCAAGTTTACCATGAAATTTCTGTATTCATGAGGTTACATAGAAGATTCGCCGGCACAATCTAGAAAATAAAATTGAATCTTATGCAAGATCACTTAGGTGTAATAATGATAATTAAACAGCTTGTATAGGTAGGTGATGGAGGTGAGGTTCTGTGTCCGGTTAGGCAATATTATTAAAATATACATTTAATTAATTCAGAAGTGAACAACAATGAATATGAAATAAAGAAGGTTCCAAATCAATTATACCGGACGAAATGTTGGCTTTTAATAGTCGACATCCTTAGATAATCATTATTCACGACATTAATCAAGCCCAAGTGCAGTGACTGTGGAACCCCCTCTACCTTTTCATTGTCGTTCATACTATTGCTCATTCGAACTGGTATTCTACCACATATAGTAGTACCAACTGCATCGCATACTATTAGTCATTCGCGGGCACACCAAAGAGTTACGCAACGGCAACTTTTAAATCGAACTCGTTCCAATTCGCGTAAGAAATTAACCTTGACAATCGATTGTTACAGATTCCCTCCAACCAGCTAGACCTCAGCTTCCAAAAATCCAAAGCGGTCATCGGCAGGAGCGCCACTAGACGTCCGCCGACGAGAATCAAGAATAAAGATGACACATCACCCGCAAGAGAGGACAACCTAAATCGAGTTGCATCAGCCAATCTGCAGAGAGTTACCCGTCTTTGTCATCAAATTCACGAGAATGCTGTCAGACAGTCATTCGGGAAATTCACAAACGGATCTCCGATCGAAAACCGACTCAAACTAACCGAATCGAGCGAAAAACACGAAGAAGATACTAAAACGTCTAATGGTCATACGAATTTGCTGAGGACTAAAAGTAGCAGTAGCGAAGATTTTTTGATTAACTTAAATCAAGATAAGTCAACGAAGAGCATTGAAGACTTAGAAGATCTCGAACATTTACAAACCTGGCGGAGAACCTCCAAGATAAGAAGATCGTTGCAGTATCCTAAACAGGAGAAGCAGTTTCCAAATAAACCCATAGACTTGCCTGAGACTTCAGTAAATGTAAGAAAAATAACTGAGGATTTTGAGAAGGGACGAAGACTGAGTACAGCTTTAAGAGGAAACAACATAGATCTCCAAACTTTAGATCAAATTCTCCAAACAATCTCAAGCTCAAGTAATGAAAAACCATCTACACCTGATGAAGAGGCACACAGTCCAAGAAGTATATCCAAGTCCAAGAGAAACTCATTTGTGACTGTTGAGAGTATACAGGAAATTAAGGGGCGACTAAGAAGAACAAGTTCTCCAGAAAAAGATATATTCAATAAAGTGAAGGATCCTGATACGGATGATGGTATAGTAACAGAAGACCCGTCAAAACCAGAAGAAAAAATGATAGATTCAAATCGATTATCAGACCATTCCAAGGTTAAGTCATACGTCTTTGGTATGGACTACACCAAGAAACCTATTATGGGTACTGGAAGCCTAGAGTCTCGTTCCAAATTGCTAAATGGCATCACCAACAGAAGTGAAGATTGGTACAATAGAAGGAAGTCATATGGGTTTGAACCAGTGCAGAACCAGAACGATACAATTTCCTCAAATAAAAAATTCGTAGAATCTTCTACAGACAGTGGTATTTGCAGGTCTAGTGAAGTGATAGTTATACCTTCTGCGATAAGAAACCACAAAACGGATTCGGAAAATTATATCGCAAACAATAACAGTGTTTTAAACAAATCGAGTATCGATACAGAAGACAGAAATTACGGTAATGTGAAAAGAATAAGTACATTGTTCGATAATGGTATCACAAAATCAAAGTCATTACGTCGAGACCACGAGTTCAGTTCTTCTTGGATCGAGAAGAATAAGGAAAACGATTGGAGTTTAAACCCTGGCATCACCATAAAAATTCCCATAGTGTCGAATTCCCAGTGGAACGAAAACGAAAAAGAAATCAAACGGCACTCTATAGCAGTAGATGAAACGAAGTATGTATCCAAGAGTGCCATAAATAACGAGGCGCGTAGAACAAGTTTGGTGATAAATGAAAAGTTTCTCAACATCCCAAGTACAGAAAGCTGTGATAGTGATTCGAATGGATTCGGTAGAAAGTCTAAGAAGGTGGAATTTTGCAAAACGGAAGTGCATTTCGCTGCGGAATCGGGAAAAGTTAATATAGTGGAAACCGATGAAAAGCCACCACCAACACAAAATTTTAGGAGAAGAAGAAGAAATCCCAGCTACCCAGCTGATTTCAATAAAAATGGTCTTCCTGTTCTGCATTTCGGTGAAAATCACGTAGAAAAATCTCTATTTGCTAACGGTAACCAATATTCAGAAGACGTTGGGAGTAGCGAAGAAACAGAATCCAATTCCCGAACACCCTTATGCCATGGTGTAGTTACTGTCAATTCAGATTTCAACAGCATTGGGGCTTTCGAAGACGATAGAAGAGAATTGGGAGAAAACGATAATATCAAAGGTATATTGAAGAATAAAATGGTTAAACCGAAACCTTATCACCTCGGAGAAAACCCTATTGACTTCAATTTCTTCGAAGAAGAAAATCGAAATTGGAGTACAAAGAAATTTTCTGCGAAAGACCCACCTATTTGGAAGTCAACCGTTACAGTCAGTAATACTCTTTTTGACCAAAGAGTAACTGAGGCTATTCCAACAAATTTAAATAACCAGCCAGATCTCATAAAAGACCAACTCAAAAGGTTGGCAGATTTCAACAACGATTTGAAAAGGATTGAGCCTGTGGAACATAAAAAACCTTTTCTTTCCGTTGCTGATAGGATAAGGAACATGGAGGAGAATCAAAAAATTGATAGTCATAAGGGATATTCCACAAGGGTCAATATTGGAGAAGGTCAAGCAATCGTAATCCAAAACAGCACGTTGAATAAAAACGATAAAATACCGGAGTCTGTCCCTCAAGAGTCCAAAGGTAAGCTTTATTAAAAGTTTTTCTTCTCTACTAATTATTTATTCTTTGTCAATCTCATGCTACAAGTATCTGCTCAAGGTCTATTTGTGAAATTCATTTTCATTTTGTTATTGTGTTATGCAGAAAAAAATTTAAATATGGAATGAACTAAATTCGAATATTAGTTCAGTCAATCTGTACATTTGGTGCGGGTATAATTACCCGCTCGATGAAATTTGGTACACTTGTTGAAAATGATGTAACTAAGCTACCTTTGCGATGGCCTCGCTGAAATGTTAGCGGTTTTTGTTTTTCAAAAAAACTCAAAAAAGTAAAAAAATGCATTTTTCTCGAATTGTATGCATCGTACAGAAAATTTTACTGAACAAAAAATGTAGAGGACGTTACGATCTACATTTTTTGTCATTGGTGCAATGCTGCACGACTAAAAGCGCACAAAGTAGGTGGCGCTAAAGTATCAAAAAGAGTGTTTTTCATGTTTTTCGCCCTGAAAATATTGTTTTAATGCAAAAGTTTAAATGTAAAAGTTGTTCCTTACATTATTATAAACAACTTTTATTTCAACATTTTTTTCGTACAACTTACCATTTACAAATTATAGTAATACATAGCGCTGCATATACAGCACTGTTCTGCTAACGGTAGTTTTATCGGTCCTATTGTGACTTTTTTTTCAAAACCTCTTCAAAAATCTGTTTAATTGATGACATTTTTTAAAAAATGAAAAACAAAACATTAAAAATTGTCTTTGTTAATAACATTGAGAGTTCAACAAAATAATTCATAACAGAATGCGACTCAAAAAATCAAATAATGGATAATACTTGTCAAAAACAAATTAAAATTTTATTTATTAAAGTTTAATTGCTAAGTAAAATTAAATTAGTAAAATCTTGATTCAAACGTGCACTACCGATGTGTACTCATACTGCGTACAACAGTATATTTGGATTTTTCATTCTTCTGCAAGCTGCAGCTTCAAAATGGTAACTTGTACAAAAATAATGTTTGAATAAAAGTTGTTGATAATAATGTAAGGAACAACTCTTACATTTAAACTTTTGCACTAAAACAACATTTTCAGGGCGAAAAACATGAAAAACACTTTTTTTGATACTTTAGCGCCACCTACTTTGTGCGCTTTTAGTCGTGCAGCATTGCACCAATGACAAAAAATGTAGATCGCAACGTCCTCTACATTTTTTGTTCAATAAAATTTTCTTTACGATGCATACAATTCGAGAAAATGCATTTTTACTTTTTTGAGTTTTTGAGTTTTTCAAAAACCGCTAACATTTCAGCGAGGCCATCGCAAAGGTAGCTTAGTTACACCATTTTCAACAAGTGTACCAAATTTCATCGAGCGGGTAATTATACCGTCAAAACGATTTATTTTTCGACAGATTGACTGAACTATATCACTTACACGTTTCTGAATGTCTGTGCCGATTCGAAATATGATAATTGAGATTATCATATTTTTTTCTTGAAACTTGAAAAAAAGATATCCATTATCAGTGTTATCTTCATGTATATTATTCGCAATATAGGAGGATTCTTGGCAATGGCCTATTATACATTTATGGAGTACTGATCAAATTTTCGAGCTAAAAATTAATACGTTGAGGTCTGAGATTATGATCTTTATCCCTCAAGTACTGTCAAACCTCTACAGCTTCCTGTTGTACCAGAAACTGACTACTACTCTCTTTCTTATTTCTCATCCCACTCTCAGTATATTATGGCATCTATAGGTACCTCATTTGATGAGAATTTCAAAAATAAGCCACAACTTGGGCAAAAACTGAACAGTTCTAGTTTAAATTTTTTTATTTTAGATTTATGAGAGAAAATGTCGTGGAGAAGGAACCACATTTATTCAAATACTTCAGGAAAATAATTTTACCAAAGAACCTTTACAATATTCAGTTCAGCCAATACATATTATAAGGCTATGTAAGGTTATTGATTAGGAGCTCATGAATTTGGACAACTCAAATTCATCATTACTGAAGTTTGTCAAATCAGAACCTTTTTTTTATCCTTTCAGTTAATTCTATGTAGGAAAAAAAAGAATAGGGTGACTTAAATATACTCTATACCTAAGTTGAACACTAAGTTAAATTTAGTTATCATAACATCGAATTTTTGTTTATCTCTGTGACTACTTGCACTCAGAAATTGCGTATTTTCCTAATTTTTTGTTTTTCCTTGATTACTCTTGGAATGTTTCCACCTTAGGTGTTGGATTTACTCAAGTAACCCTCTTCTTTTTTTCACTTAGAATTGGCTAAAGAATGAAAAATATAGGTCCGAATTCGAAAATCCTGGGTTCTGATATTCTGAATTTTAGTTAACCAAGGTATGCCATTTCAACTGAGAAAGAAGAAGATGTAGCTGTGGAGGTCTGAAAATATTACAGGGATAGAGAACATTCCAAATTACGATAAGTTTCGATAAGATACAAATGTTCGTGTTGATTTGCGCAAGTTTTTTTTAATGGGACATTATATTATTTATATGTATATTTCTATATTTTTGAATCCCCATTGGCGAACTGAACTTCTGAAAGGGTCTCTTATTAGGTATATTAATCATTTTCTTGATTCAACAATTATTGATCATCAAATATACAAGATGTTCCTAAATTGAATGTACAAAAAAAAATGGGATATTCCTTAAGTACCTCAAGTGTTGAAGTTTGAATTTTTTCCAGTTTTTTTCTCATAGTATCTACACTTCACCATATATATTCATCTGAAATTTGGCATAAATATTACATTTGATAGTTCTCACCACGTGACATGGCAATTTCGATAGCGAAATCTACAGGGTGATATTTTTTCTGGAACACTATCACCTGTTTTCCTCGAAAAAATTTTTTTTGGTAAGCAACTGTTGTTTTGAAAAAAACTGAGAAAAAGCTTTCTTGTTATACTTAACTTTCCGGTAGTTTTGTCGTATCCGCCTCCGGTGCCACCGATTTCGAGAAAAGAAATTTTGAACGTTTCTCTCGAAATTCTTATAAAAATCCGAATTATGATTATAGGCTAGTTTTTAAGCTGTGATGAATGAAATTAGTGTCAGTTTTGACACATCAAATTATCAACACTCTGTATTTCGAGAACGAAACGTTTGCGACCCCATGTTAATGGGACTTCTTATCTTAAACTTACTTAAGGAATTTCCCCTTCTTGTTTGTACGTTCAATTTAGGAACACCCTGTGTAAATGCCCCGAATCTTTTTTACTATATTAACTGAAATTTTTAGCAATTGTAATTTTGAGGCACTTATGATAAAATTCATGGACGTACCTACTAGGTGTTATTTAATTTTAAATTTTTCTAAAGTACGTCTAGCTAATGTAAAAAATGCCAATATTTGCAGAGTAATTTGTTCCGAAATTTCACCCTGTATAATTCAAAATAGACCATTATATACAATTTGTTGATATCAGTTCATTAGGGGATCTCAATAATAATGAAATACACGGGGTATTCCATAAAAAAACGAGACCACTATGTCAGACTTGCGTGATTAACCCTGAACATTTAAATCTATGTTTGAATAACGCATATATTAAAAAGTTGACGTATCTCAGAATTTTTTCTAATTTCCTGATATGATGTATGGAATTTTATTTGATTAATAGTTTCCACTCTGTATATTTACACTGTGTGGTCGATAAGCTTAGAATAAAAACACTTCTAAGGACAGAATGACATTGATCACGTCGGGGTTAGCAATGTAGGATCGGAAGTTACCCCTACTTATGCGTTTCGTCCCTGGCGCACACATTTGGACTCATCAGTATGGCATGGCGCACACAAGCCATACTGATGAGTCCAAATGTGTGCGCCAGGGACGAAACGCATAAATAGGGATAACACTTTCGATCTTACACACTTACGCATAAGAGTTAACGTTGGAGAAGGGTATTGGTGTGGCAGGTTCGGCTCTTGCGAACACATTTCATCATTACTTCATGATTTTCAAATTATAATATTCCAAAATCCGATTTTTACCAGAAATATCCAGTTTTGAGTATTTTCTGTGCTCACCCGAATAACAAATTGAAAATGAAGTTCATGTAAATAATGGTTATAATTTTCATATGACTTTTTAGGGATTGACAAAAAAATATACAGTGATGGGCAAATGTGTGGAACCAAGTAAATATCTCTGGAATTATTAGAGACATCAAAATGAAATTTGGAAGATAGATACTACAGTAAATTGCCTATTTGCTTTCATATTTTTTAAAGATTTTTAACTTCCGGTTAAACCAGAAGTAATGTCATTTTTAAAATTTGCATTATAATACCCTGTATATTATTTTAGTTTCGGATAAAACATTTTGTTACAGATACAAAAATATCGGGTTCGATAATTTTTATTTCAATACTGTACAATGTGCCCCCTTGAAACTATACGCCGCTGAATCACAGTCGTCCCTTGTGGTACCTGCTTCCTGGTATTTCCAACGTTGAGGGACTATATATACCATGAATGGCACCATTCTAATTCCATTAAGCTTCCAAAGAGGTCTGCAGCAAGACGTAAGTTACGAGAATCATTCCATGTTAAAAATGTAACCTGTGCAAATATACGATATACTTACGTCTTGCTGCAGACCTTGTGTCTTTTGAAAGCTTAATGTTGAATTAGAATGGTATATTTGCACAGACCATTTTTAACATGGAATGATTCTCGTATACGTCTTGCTGCAGACCTCAACGTGGAATTAGAATGGTATATTCGGGGAAGCAGGTACCAAAGCAGGTACCAAAAGGGACGACTGTGATTCAGTGGCGTATAGTTTCACATAGGGGCACATTGTACAAATACCTACCCAGATATTAACAGAAAAGTAACTAAGGAAGAAAAATTTAATGGTAACTACTAGTCCATGAAATTAATGGTGGAGGTGACAGTAGTTATCAAAATAAGTTATTAGTGTTTGAATTTGAACGTAAAAGATCATAACGTTATAATTTGTTCGTAAAATTACCGAATTAAGTGACCGAGAAAGAATAGAAATATTAACGATAATTGGGTATGGGGAGAGGAAAAGGACGCTTCAAGAATATTGTGGCCTTCTTACCAATGTTCATCCTAATGCACAAATATCTCGTTCAGCAGTGACGAAATGCTTGTAAAGGTACGATACAAGTGAAACAGTTAGCGATGTACCAAGAAATGGACGATTGAAAGTGCAACTGATGAAGGTTCAGCTCAAAATGTTGCTATATCTTTGAAAGAAAATCCTCACCAATCTCGCCAATAAGCATGGAATTAGCCGTCGTTCAGTAGGAAGAATATTGAGACGAAAAAATATCTTCCATACAAAATTCGCCTTCTTCAAGAACAGTCCGAAGACGATTTCGACAGACGTTTACAACAATTTTGTAAAACGATAATTTTATAAGAAATGTGTTGTGAGACGCAGCTACATTTTGTCTAAACGGTAAAGTTAATCGATATAACTGCCGGTACTGGTCACAAACTAATCCTCATTGGGTTCAAGAGGCTCATACACAATGTCCCCAAAAAATGAACGTTTGGGCCGGCATTTATAACAACAGAATCGTGGGACCCTTCTTCCTACAAGAAACTTTAAACGGAGATAGGTATTCATAGCTGTTAGAGACACAAGTGATTCCGGGATTGGAGGTAAATGGACAATTGCCAAATAATATCTGGTCTCAGCAGGATGGAGCACCACCCCATTACGCTCGCATTATCGAGATTATGTAGATGGGACATTTCATCACACATAGATTGGAAAAAGCTGTACTTATAAATAACCTGCACGAAGTCTCGACCTTAATCCACTGGACAATTTTCTGTGGGTTTATTTAAACTTGAAGGTTAATGTTGATAGACCAAATAATTTGCTAGAATAACTGCAGGAATAACTCACGAGAAACAGAGAATTACACCAGAAGTAAAAGCTAATGTTACTAGAGAATTTACTAACCGACTTTCTCATTGTCAAGAATTAAACGATTGAACCCGATATTTTTGTAATCGTAATAAAATATATCATCAGAAAGTAAAACAATATACAGGAAGTTCCATTGCAAATTTTTAAATTATCATTACTTGAGGTAAAACCATAAGTTTAAAATTGTTGAAAATATGAAAACAAATAGGCAATCTATTGCAGTATCCATTTTACAAATTTTATTTTTATATATCTAATAATTCCAGAAATATTTACATGGTTCCACACATTTTTCCATCACTGTATATTGTAATCTATCTATTAATGCCTTACATTATTTTTATCAACTTTATTTTCTTCTTACTGAAACAGATAACTTCTTTAATTTTCTGTGATCATCAAGCTAAGATTAAGAACTAATATTTTTATTCTGAGTCATATTTCTGTTTCTCCTTTCCTCATGTATACCTATCCTTATTAGATTACATATTTATAACTAACAATTGTAAATGAAGAATGTTCCAGGATGTCGTAGTTATTTCATTGTAAATATTACTCTTTTTCTATTTGTGCATGAACTATGTAGGACCTTGCCTTCTAATTTAAAATTCAGAAATAAATATACCTGAGAAATATTGCATATACGGCAAATTGCTTGTTCAGTAAATGTGTTTTTGAAGAAATTTTAATATTTTTATTTTTAATATTATATTTAATATAATAAGATGTTCATTAGTTTCTTGAACCTTGTGAAAACCATTGTGAAGAGAGAGACTACACCTTCCCGATCAAGAAGTCCTTTATTTTACCGATGTCGTTTGTACAAATATTTTCTGTTCGAAATATTTAAGCCATTCTATATTAACAGAGACTATTTTTGAATGCTTTAAAATAACAAACCTATTGAGCTTTTTATGTTATCTTTTTTATTAAAGAGTTACATTTTCGATACCTACATCAAAAATGGAATGTCTCTCATGAATCCGAAGGCCATAGTCACTTTCCAGTCACCAATTAAGACGTTCCGGTAGCGCTCCTGGTACGCTCCAGTCTGATCTAGCCTTATGTATTCAAGCACCCACGGGGTCACAAACACCCGTCTGGAAAGCGACTCATATGATCTACAATTTTATTCTAAGATAGCAGTGGTCCACCACTCTGCTCCAGCAGTAGGGAGAGAGAAGGGGGCCGAGCTTCCCTTAAAATTTGACAATATAAAACATTCAATTCACGTGACGTGATGTGCGGTCAGGTGGGTTTGGCGCTCTTGTTTATTTACTTGTGAGTAATTATTCAATCTTTAAAATCACATCACCGTAATACACACCCTCATAATGATAGAATCGAAAATTGGATCTGTCCGGCTTCGAGCCGAGGATCTCAGATAAGGAACCAAGCCAGATAACCGCTACACTAAACCAGGTGATTGATAACTAAGGGACTTTTTGCATCAGATCCTAGCGAGTGATTATCAAAATTTTTAAAGATCATATCTCCGGAAATATTAGTTTGTCGAGAATAAAAATAATATCAATGGGCTTTTATGATTGGACCGCATTACAAAAGATATTTTATTCGAGAAGTGTAATTTGAAAAAAAAATTTCCAGAATGTTGAAAAGTCACCATAACTTGGAAACATAGGTTGTTGGGATTCAGTAGACTTGTTTCGTTGGAAATGACGTCTACAGTTTATTTTTTTTTAAGGATCATGTCGAATGATCAAATACCCAGTATATTGAGTGTACCAACTCGACATTAGGAAGGTGTCCCCGATTTTATGTATATAAGAAGTTGTATGGAGCCGAAAATATTCAGATAATTTCAGGGAAAAAATCAGAGTGGATGGTATTCATAACTTTTCTTATAGAATCATCCTCTTGAAGCACCCAGCATAAGTGTTCACAAGTGGCTTCCAAGGTTCAAAAACTCATATTCCAGCAATAGCTGGAAAGTATAGTAATTTCAGTCGAATTTCACCTTCCAGTAAAAACAAAAATTGTAGAATTAATTAATTTAAATTTAAATTCAATTTAATTAATTCTACTCGTGTTCCATCATAAAGAAATTCTCATCAACAAAAAAGAAAAAAATCGTTGATGAAAAACTTCAAGTGAATCAATCAAATTTTATTTTCAAATTTCCAATGTTGATTCATACGAAATATGCATAGGTAACATCGAGATAGAATAAGTAGAGAATAAGATGTCTTAAGTACTGGTATATGCTCATCCTATGATTCAAATGGAAATGTCATCTCAAACTTTGGGTCAAGTGGACTCTTTCCTATGACATTTACGTGAAGGCGCTACCATACACAATCATTAATTAGTATTTTAAACATCTTTCATTTCATTCATCCATTCGAAATTCGTCAAGCAATTTTTGAGATTTACATCAAAGTAGAATTCCTTCTTAATGAGTTTAAATGATATTTCACGCGATTTCTTCTTTTTGTGGAGCTGAAATGAGGAGTTCACTACCACGTTTTATTTGGCTCAATATATTTCAAACAATTAAAATTAAAATTGTGAAAGGGATATTAAAAAAAAACTGAAAGGTTCCCTTCGTTCCCAGTTCTTGATACAGAATCCAAGCAGTGCATACACCATTATTTCAGACATCTCAGTAGTGACATTACATGACTTCATTAGAATGATATCAGATTCGCCATATTGGTATGATATTTCAGTTAGATTTTGATATTAGTTGAATTCTCCCTTGGCGTTGTCTTCTAGAAGAAACTTTGGTTTCTTCTGAACGCAGTCAAGTGTTACCCTAAAATTATCATATGAGTTCTCATTGAGAAGAGCATGCATCTGATTCAAACATTTTTCCTTGATAGATTATAAATCATCACATATCTTTTCTATTCTATCTCGGTGCTCAAAACTGACGAAATACTATTTTTTGTCCTTTGATTGGAGAATTGAAAGAACGTCGTCAAAAAACATCTTTTATGATAAACTCTGAATTGATCATCGCCTAAACACATTCTAGAACTGAAACAAATACTCAAGAAGGGACTTATAGTCAGGATAGGGCGAGAAAATTCTACCTCCCAACACATGGTTTGCTCAAAAACAACATCCAACGAGAACTCGTCAAACACTACAACCACCACCAAAATAACAATTGATCTCTCCCCGACTGAAGACGAGGACCACCAGCCCTCTTTTCACAATGCCAAACAGAATGAATCTCATAGTTTTAAGTCCACATCACTTATACTGGACACCATCAAGTCCCAGAGTGAAATCGATAAAAAGGAAAACATGCCTTGCCGAATACCTCAACAGTTGGAGGCCCTCAAAAGGCTCTACGATGACGCAAACAGCGACAGTGACGCAGACAAAGAGGTACAACAGCTGACCAGTAGGATTTCTGAGAAGCAGAAATTAGAAGATGAATCCAGTAGCGTGGTTTCGGGTAGTTGGAGTAGGATGAGAGCGTACAAACACGTCCTGGAGAAAAATAATCAAAAGAGGTCTAACGATGTTAGTTCGAGTAAAAGTTCACTTGCACAAATAGAAAAAGGTATCATTATTTGATTGAAGATTAGAATGTTCTTGAACATCATTATCTGTTGAAATATAGAAGCATGTAATATCATTTTGTCAATTTTGAAAAACATTCATTAATTATAATTATTCAATTCCTACGTTTCCTCTATTCTTATTGTTATTCAGAATGGTAAGTTGTTATTTAAGATATGTATAACCCCACTCACATAGGGTCATGAGTTTTGCGCGGTTATTCTAAAGTCTAAAGTCCGAACTCTAGACTAGTGCGATAAAAAATGTAAAGAATCAACAAATATAGATCTTAAATTGACAAGAACCAAACTAACAGGTTTCCTTCAGTTTCGTGTTATCCAAACGCCTCCTAATAAAAAATCATTCTCTCATATTCTAAATTTAACATGAGACTTCTGAACCGTTTAACGCATTTTGACCAGTAAGGCACTTAACCCTTAATCTATTCTGTAGATATGAAAAGTCTTGGTAATCTTCTTCCAATTTCATTTCATAAATGCCCGTCCAACCGGACGACCAAAAATAGTATATTTTGGACGTTAATTTTTTAACTTAGAGTCGAACTAAATCGTTTTAGACAATTTAGGTCTCGATATTAAAAAATTACAGAGATTTGAGCAAAACAATAGCTCCCTGTTTCCCGAGGAAGAAGCTCTCAAAATATGGTGAAAGTTAAGTGCTAGTTAAACTGATCCTTTTTTTCACCACTGCTTTTTCAAAGGCTTAACGGAATTCGAGCAGTGCAGTATTGCCAGCACTATGCATCGTCAGCCACTTTATTATCTAAGATAAATCCAGTACCCATAATTTATATGTTTATTCGTTCTTTCGATCCTGAAATCATAAAATTTCAGATGTCAAACAATATCGCCTGTGTGGTTTAAAGATTTCAGCAGAGGTTGAGTAGTTTAATTAATGAGTTCAAAATGACGTTAATATGACATTATTCACTAAAATTATGTGATATCGCTTATTCGATTCGGAATTATGGAAAAATTGCATGGGTAAATTAGAAATTGCAAAAAAAATTAAAAATTAAGAAATGGCGTTAAGTTTTTCCTTTTTTTTCAGTAGGCTAATAATTTTTTGGATTTTGGAAAAGAGATTCTAAAAAAGAAGGCAATTTTCTAAGACTACTTTTAATAGCCAAAACTGTACCTGTATTGTTAATCATTCTAATTTAACATTGAAAATTGCCATTCCTTTTGAGAGTAGTTAGTAAACTACAATAGAAAAATGTTTTCATGTGTATATAGCAGATTTAAAAATGTTAACAAATATAATCTTAACAAATTATAATATAATAATTATATTATATTTAATTGTTCAAAACAAATTGTTAATATTATGAACATTGAAATCTTTGAGGAAAAAACTTTTTGTTTGTCAATTTGTAGACAACAGTCGATTATGATGAAGAAAATTCTTAACTATTCATTTAAACGGCAGGAATATAACAAAAAGTTGATTTAAACTATTAAATATCATAATTAAGAAAAAAAGCGTTTTTTTATTCAATTACAAATAATATTCTTTGAAAGGTTGTAAAATATTATCGAAATAATCCGTTTATTTATAAAAAATTCAAAAACAAATAGGGATGAATTTAATTTTAGTCATTAAATATCTTTTCTTCTTGTTTCACAAAATAAGGGTGAATTTTTTTAATGTGAAAATAAGTATTGTATTTATTCAAACTTTGCAACACTATCTCATGTTATGGGTATACAAGAAAGGCTTCACGAAGCGAAAAAAATTTATGGCAACTATTAAAATATTCTATTTATTTACACTGTCACGGAATTCCAACGGCAATCATTTGATTGAAGTTTTAGGATATCATTATGGAATTCTTTCAATAATAATTTCAATAATACTGGTTTCCTCAATTACTCCTAAAATAATCCTCCAATTAAGTTGTAACTAGAATAATGTTTCAATGAGGTTAAAACAAATTGGTTTGCATTTCGATGAAATCATCTTGGTAGAAAAAATTTTAAAAATTCTATTAAAGTGAAATATTATTAACATTCATTCACGTTGTTCTAAAACCTTATGTATCAACATAGATGATCATAATAATGTCTGAAAATCTGTTTTGGTGATTCATCAAAATATATGGATATTCATAAAATGACAATAATTCATCGTGTGTGAAGATATTCAGTAAGATGATACGAGTATATTACAAATTTAGGTGATATAAGATTGTACTTGAAATAGAAACGAAAGAGAATTGATTTGGTTATTGTTAATTCAAGGTTTTTGTTCGTTGATTCATTTATATTATCTATCTTCTTTTTTTAGAGTCAGTAAAAAGACTTTCGCTCATAAGCTCCTGATCTGAAGTCAGTGTTTTTATTTACATTTTTAGTTTGAATATCGAGATGGGTTGAATAACTGTAACAGTCTTGACTGGTGATGATAACTCAGTTCAAATGTTACTTAAAAAAAAATAGAAGATCCTTATCTAAGAATCCCCTATTTTTTTTTTGGAAATGTAGAATGATATTTTAAGTCGCCAGATAACATAAAACATTCATCTTAGGATTTTCTAACTGAACGCCAAATTATTGAATCAATGAATTCATTCCACACGGCATATTTATTCCGTTTAGTCACAAAATAAATGCAAATTCGTCTTATGATTTAACGTTATGTTCTTCAAAATTGTATATGAATGATAATGCATTCAGTAAATAAATAATACAATATTTTTCAATTCATGTATATTTTCTTGCACAGAAAGCAAAACCGAAGACCAAATGAGACCGATAAACCAACACGAAGAACCTGTGAGAATCAAAGCAGAGATTAAAAATAGAAAATTCTCGCCAATTGTCCTACGGAAACACCCGGTTGTAATTAAGACTGCAGAGCTGAGGTCAGCAAACACATCAGAAAAACTTTCCAGTCCTCTTCTTGTTGAAAGAAGCTTTCTCGATGTTGAAAAACTTAAAGAAAAAACAGGAATATTGGATGTCATCTCAAGGAGTAATGGAAAAGAAGAAATCTCCTCAGTACACGACAATTTAAAAGACGAAAATTCCCAACATACTTTCCTCAGAAGAGAAAACGTTTTAAGACAGCCAAAAATGTCAGAATTGGCCTACTTTGGAGTTCCTATCAAACCTGTAGCAGACGTTAGAGATGAAAATAACAAAAGTGAAATAAAAATGAAAAATAACATAATAAAAGAGAAACAGTTGGTCCTAGAATATGTGATTCCCCTATTTACCAAAATATCTCTACAAATCTGAAGGAAGCATCAAAGGCTAGTTCCAACTTTGACAGTGGTATTCTAGAAGAACTGACCAAAGCAGCAGACGAAATCCTTCAGGCTGTGAAAGATTATAGTGAAGAAGAAGCACGGAAACAGAAGGAACTGGAAGAAATAAAAACAGAATTGAGTACTATTACGGAAAATAAGACTTGGAAACGGGAACTGCACAAAAAACCTGTAGAGAGACCTTGCAAATCTAAGTTAAGAAACACATCTTCCAATTCTTCTCTAGAAAACACACCGAAAGACTCAAAGCCAACTCATAGGTATATTTCAAACACGAAGGCTAGTGCAGATAAAATTAAAACTAAAACAAACTCGGGCAGTGAATCAAGTGGATTGAAATCCACAACCAAAGCTAGGCGATTACAAAGAGCCAGTAGCAGAGAGGCTTTGCTGCAGTCTCGTGGTAGTTCTTCAGAAGATCTGGCAGCTAATGAAGTGCCCCTCAGAAAACCCAGAATGGTGAGGAAGACGAAAACTACACAAATGAGCATGACGAATGGTATGGAAATAAGTAAAAAGGGTACGGTTGCCACCACTGCCAAGAGAAAGATTGAAAATACGAAAGCAGATGAAAGGTATGTTATCATTATTATTAATTTATACATTAAGGCTTCAACCTATTTAATATGATTGGAAATCTAAATAAGAGCGTTTTAGTTGCATGATAAATATTAGTTGTTAGCCTGAAGCTTAGTGGCGTATAAATTTTGAATTAAACATTTATTCTATGTAATTTTCACCCCTTTGGATGGGAATCATTGAAAGGAATTAATTTTTTCTTATTGAAAAATATAATATCGATATTGATAATTTGAAAATTTCTCACAAATGCTAAAATAAATCGCTAGAGATAAGTAAGTCACTCTTCACTATTTTATATCCTGAAAATTCAAGAACTAAAATATTTCTGTCTTTTCAACAATTAACGGTAGTCACGAAACAGATATATTTTCAATGTATCCTTATGATAAACTAGTCATCATAACAATTAATTTGTTACTTATATACAGGGTGAGTCTTTGACCACTGCGTTAATTTTAAGCATGGATTCTTGACGTCAAAAAAAAACATTTTCTTCCTATAACATTTTTCCAAATTTGGCCCCGTTTAAAATTTCATAAAAAAATTGCATTCTCACCTGTAATATTCAAACGACAATATCAATTGAAATGATCTCTTGTAGAAGGTTTTTGATAATACTCATGCATATTTTGGCATCAATAGATTTATTCCACTTCTTGTGGGTTTCTCACTACTACTCTACAGATTGGTTAAATTGCATGAGAAACAAATATCGCTTGAACTAAAGGTCCGTATCTCGTACTTCCTGGAATCATTAGTCTTTTTTGCATATAAAATCATTCCTCATCTTTTCTCCTAAATTGCACCATTCTTGAGATATTTGAAGTTGAAAGGAATTGAATCGATATAATTTTGTCCAAATTTTCTGATTTTCCCAAATCCAACTCTGTGCTGAAATGATTCAAGAATCAGATTTGTTCAATGTTGCCATATTTTATGTCTTTATTAAATATTTCTACAAAAGGTCGGGGAAATCTCTCCAGTCTATGGTTCCACCATAAACACTATAGATGAAATTAACCACTGAACATTCTTGTCTTACATTCACCACAAAATCTAAATTGCCATTTACTGTATTCTTTGTTAATGATGTCTAGCACCTTGTTTAATATTTAATCCAGAATAATATTCCATAATAAATAGAGAAAAAGTTTTCCATCACACTTCGGTACTTCGGTATATTTCGACCGTTGAAATAGGTAAAGTATTTTCTGTCAGGACCTGTTAAATTGAAGACTTTATGAAGAGTTGAGCTCATATGAGTTTTAAAAACTTTGAACCCAGTCTCCTAGATTTATTTTATACCTTTATTATCTTTATTTCATACACCGATTCAACCTTGTTCACAAACTTAGGAGATAATAGAATTTGACTTAGTTTTGATATTTCTGTATGTTTGTTATGATGCATAGTTAATTAAAATTCAATCAATATTGAAACTGGAAGCTATAAGCTCATAAACAAGAAAGATTAGAATAGAATGCATTTTCTGACCATAATCATTTCATACTGAATTGAATAATTTATCGATATTATCCTTCCAATATTTTCCACATTTTTCTGAAAGAAAGCTACAAATAACTGTTGACAGTTTCAAACAGAATCAAAACAACAAGGAACTACAGAACACTTTTTTATTTGGAACTACCCACCACAGAGACGTTATAATATTTTAATGTGATAATAATTCACTCTAATTATTCTGAGGAAAATTATAACTAAAGATCAATAATAGTTACAGATATTATCTTTCATTTAAAAAATCATTGCAAATATTAATTTTTTCGCTCCTGGGGTTCGGTAATAAATTAATATTCTAAGGTAAGGTATTAAAATTTGACATAATCTATGAATAACCATTATTCAATATTTATGTTCTTGTTTACGTAATTAAAACAGATACTCTGATTGTAAAAATCAGTAATCAGTAATTATAGTCTAAACAGAATAGATTCATATTACTGCTTTAACAAAAAATTTTTTATTAAAGAACACCTAGTTGATTTTTCAAAATCAAATTTAGGTATTTCTTCAAGAAAGTATAATTGCACACCTAAATCTGGAAATACTTGTAATCTAACCAGGTAAATTGTTATTATTGCGATTCAGTACAGAAAATAATCATCAAGCAAAGTAACATCACTTTAAAATGATCATTCGTAGTGACATCATTCATTGTTGTTGAAGATTTCGAGAAAGATTTTTATATTTTTAACAGTATGATATCAAGAGACCTCATAGACCTGTTCACTGGTCTCTGTCAAGGAGAAGAAACTTCAGAAATATCAGTGTTTGGAAAATCATAGATGATTTTTTCTGGCTTTGAGTGAAAAAAAAAGCACAGTGACAACCTCTTGCCTTGGAAGTTTTCATAGAAATGATGGTTTTCATGATTTGGAAATTTTAAGAAGAAAATTACAAATGTATGATGATAACACCCAATAATTCTGAGGTTTTTTTGGAATTTCTCACTAGAAAGGCATTGTTTATAATCTTGAAGTAGAAAGAAAATATAGTAGAACAACAAAAATCTATGTTTATGGTGTTGAATTTTTTTTACCAGAAAATTAGTATTTTGTATCTTCCGTCTGGATATGGAACTCATCGGATGACACATGAGTGAGTGAATCATTTCTTAGAGGAAAAATAATGTTTTTAAACAATTCAGATTCAATAGTGGATGCTGTGGAAGGTATTTTTCATTCAAACTATACTGGACTACAGAGGGGTATTTGCCCAATGTGAAAACTTAAAATGCTTATAACTTTTCAACGCAGCTGAATATAGAAAAACCGTAATGGAAAAAGTGTTTCTTTTGATTTCAAGAACCTATGGTTAAAATTAACGCAATGGTCAAAGACTCACCCTGTATATATCGTATTGACAGAAACATGTCTGACTTATGGTGTGGTTTAATGAGAGTGGAAAACTGAAAATGAGGCGATATTGAATATAATAAAACTATTGATAATATTGCTTTGATTCTAGCTATTCTCATGATATTCAAATATTGAGTTATGCATTTAATTACTAAAAAAACCAAAGTTATTCCATTTTATCGAGTTTTTTCAATGATGAAAATTCTAAACCATTTTATTCGAAAAAATTAACTTGAATGAGAAATAATACGAAACAGGAACTGCTCCTGAAGGTGTTTTGTTAATTGGATGGAAGTCTTTTAGTGAGTTCTGACCATTTGATATAATTCAGACCCATACTAAACTTTTAGTTGCTGACTAGAAGTTTGGTATCGGCCCTTATTATTTCAAATAGTTAGAACTCACGATTCTTTGAAAACGACAGAAGATCTGTAAAAGTTGCTTAGAAGAACAATAATAGATGATAGATATTTCCCAAATAATAATTCTTCATCAATAATTTCTTGTCAGCAATTGGTAGGACTGTTCATATTTACTATGCCAAACGGTCAATAAGGACTTTTATTCAATTGTTTTGAGACTTTTGCGTGAAAATAATCGCCGTTAGCAGCCGGATTTGTGGCAAAACAATTAATGGATTCTGCTCGAAGATAAAGCACCACCTTATCAAGCCACTATTATTAACGATTCTAAGACCAAATACTCGATAAATAGCATCAACCAGCCACCTCACTTTCCGTGTGACTTTTTCATTTTCTCCAGAGTAAAATTACTGCTCCGGAAAAACAGATTTGACTGCATAAACGCCATAAAAGAAGATTGGAAAAACCTTGACACGTGTGTATCGCTTCAAATTCAGCATATTTTATAGAAATTGAAAAAGTCTAATAATTTTGCGTTTTATTTCAAATTTCCGGATTCTTGATGTATTCACCGATAGGGCTGAAATATCGAGAGCCACCCTCGTATGAAATATGACTAGAACAACTTCCAATGAAAGTATTAGTATTCATGTGCGCAAACATGGCAAATTAAAAGTAATATCTTAAATATGTGTTAAAATTATCCTTTTATCAAGTTCAACATGATTATTTTCTCTAACATTTCCAGAGTACCAGGTGCACTTCCAGAGATACGTCACAAAACTGCGGTATCCACAATCAGAAGTACTGCCGAGCGAGCTGCTAGAGATAAGAATAAATACAGATCAGATGATACGAAGAAGAAAGTATCTCAACAAAAAGAAATAACAAAAGGTAAACTCCATCTGAAATTAAAAGAAAATTAAAAGCTTATATGAAAAATTCCTTTCAGCATCTCTGTCTCCCACAAGTCCGGCCAAAAGCAAAAGAGAAACTGTGACCCATCGACTAGCCACTGCGTACGTACCTGCTTGTAGAGCTAGTCATCGAAATACATATATCTATGACTACCATCAAAGTCGGGATCAGTGTCCATGTCTATGCTCTTGACAGTCTTGACGAACTATGTTAGGTAGTGAATCGGCATAGTTTCATATTCTGAAATGCTTGTTTCTAAATTCATAGAAAAGGCTGAATCAAAGAAGTATTTTTTAAGTTCGATAAAAAAATTTCTATGCTTACTATACTTGATCGTTACTACATTGGCTTCTTGATAGAGAAAAATTATTTAATATTGCATTAACTCTTTCCTATTTGCACTTTTCTTGCCTATATCTTAATTTAATCAATATCTTTAGCTTTTGAACATTCTTCTTACTAAAGTTTATGTTTGTTGAAAATTTTTTGTAGTAGAATTTTTTCTTGAGCTGATAATAGTTTCTTGTTGCATGTTTATTATCAAAATACAAGGTTTTCCAATAAGAGGTGTTATTTTGAATAGCCCGCTATTTCGGTAGATGTCGCTTTTGAAGCTGTAATTTTTTGAAATTTGACAAATAGAAACTACTCCATTAATAAAAATGGTACGATATACGCTTCAACAACGTTTGAAATTATTAAAATTCACTATAAAAATGGTGAAAATTTGGCAGAGACGGTTCGTAAACCTCGACAAGTTTTGGGTCGTCATGAAGCACCTTGTCGGACCGCAATACAGAAATTGGTGGAAAAATTCGAGCTGTTGGGACAAGTTAGTGATGTGAAGAATAACACCCGTACACGTCGCTCAAGAACAGCCGAGAATATTGCTCCTGTAGCCGAAAGTGTTGAAGAAAACCCAGGTTTGTGCATTCTCGTCGTTCTTTGGAGTTAAGCATTCCACAAAAGTCATTACACCGTATTTTGCATAAAGATATGGGTCTTAAGGCTTATAAAGTTCAGTTAACACAAGAACTTAAGCCGGCCGATCATCAACAACGTCGTGTCTTAGCTGATTGGGTCGTTGAAATGCATGAAAATGATCCGGAATTCCCTCGAAAAATCATCTTCAGTGATGAGGCCCATTTCCACCTCGGTGGCTTCGTGTACAAACAAAATTGTCGCATCTGGGGCTCAGAAAATCCAAGAGTTATTGTTGAGAAGCCTCTCTATCTTCCACGTGTGACTGTTTGGTGTGGTTTATGGTCCGGCGGAGTCATTGGACCTTACTTTTCCGAAAATGAGGCTGGAGCAACAGTAACGGTGAATGGATTGCGCTATCGAGAGATGATTGAGGATTTTTTATGGCCGGAATTGGATGGTATTGATCTGGACAACAAGACGGCGCTACGTGCAACACAAGCAACGAAACCATTGATCTTTCACGGAAAAATTTCCGGGCCGTGTTATCTTTCGAAGAGGTGATCACAATTGGCCACCGAGATCTTGTGATTTAACACCTTGCGTCTTCTTTCTTTGGGACCACGCGAAAGAGAAGGTCTACGCCAACTGCCCAGCGTCGACTCAAGACCTCAAAGATGGAATTCTTGAGGCTATCGAGGACATAGGACAGCCACTTTGCGATTTGGTTATGGAAAATTTCATGAAAAGGATATTGTCCTGTCATCGTGGTCGTGGTGGTCATTTGCCTGATGTTATTTTCCACTATTAACGGCATACCTTCCTCTTTATAATGAAATAAACATCCGATAATTTATATTAAAAAATGGCATTTTTCTTCGAATATCAAAATAACACCTCTTATTGGAAAACCCGTTATAAGGCTTGCACACCAAAATTATCAATGAAAATAAACAGAAAAATTTTAGTCTTCGTAATATCTAGAGTTTTTCTACAAATCAAATCGATTCAGATCCGAAGAGGGCTTGGAGAAAATATTGGATTTGATTGGATACGTAACTGAAAATTCTTCAGATATACTCCAGAGATCATTCAAAGCATTCAACATCAACCATTAAATTAAACAGCAATAAATAAATAACAAGACTAATTCAACAAATCTAACATAGATAATTCCAAAAATAATATTTATGTTTTTAATCCTAGATTTCTTTCAAACAACCATTTCATAAGTGGATTCAAGTAATATGAGCTTTAACTGAATTAGACAACATATATTCCTATAATATGTACTAATAGCTCGAATTGTATTGCTTTTGGGTGTGATTATGTTTTGCCAGGATTTCTGATAAAGTATAAGTAATACAAACACTGAAGCATCTGGTCAAACAAATACAGTTTTTTATCTCATAAATGTCCATAACTTTTTCAACTAAGAATCGATGTCATTTTTGTGTAGTATAGGATCAAATTTAAAGGCATTGCTTGTCAAACTTTCGATAATTTATGAATATTTGAATTATTTTCACTTCAACTCAAAATTATTCAAAATTCTTCCAATCGATACTCGAGATCGCTCGTTTGATGAACGATATACTATTGTAAAACGTCTATCGTAAATTTTAATAGGAGAACAAGTGTAATAACCATTTAAACAAAATTATACTGCCCTAGAAACGAATAGTAATCGGTATGCTCAAGAATTGACTCAATTCAAACTGTAAATTCAATTTTATTCGCGAATGTATACGTTCATCGGAAGAGTAAACCATATATTGACTTCCGGTCGATGAGATCAAAACAATAATTAGAAAAAATAATCTTATTTGTTTGAAACCGATTTTCTGGTCAGAAACGAAGCAAAACATGCTCATTCCATTTTGATATAATAAAAAGCTCAAAAAATTGAGCAGGTAGAAAAAATGTCGATCTCACACCTCACGTAGTTCATAGTGTACATAGATTGTAGTTTTCTGTACTTCACTAAAATCAATTTAAACGCATTTAAAAGTGCGATCCAGTAATTCTCTTTTAAATCGTTTGATTGCAGAGTTTGCAGTAGTGCATCACCCATCAGTATATTATTTTCCGTCGTCCATACCTAGTACCTTTATGATTTCTTGACGAGAATGTATTTAGTGAAAAATCATTGGTTCAACATCGAAAATGAATGGAGTTCATCCATACCCCTAGAATGGATAATTCATGACGTAGAACAAGAGTACCGGATAGAACTTGATTTATTTACTTTTTTATAAAACTGCATTAACCGCGGCAACTTTTTTTTTTCGTCTGGTTATTGACTTAAAAATCGTTTGTGTCGATATTTATGATATAATGGGTGGCCCATTTAAAAATTGGAATTTAATTCTGCTATAAAAAAAAACTGCTCAATATTTTCCAATGGTTGAACATTTATTTAAAAGGTTGGTTCATGACATTTATTTACGAAAAATAATTTCGGCCAAATGACCACCACGGCTGACTTGGCAGTAGCCTATTCGTTCCACCCAATTTTTTCATACATTTTCGATTGTTTGGGGCTCTATTTCACCAATAGCAGCTCGAATTTCGGTCTTGAGGTCTTGAATTGTTTCTGGATTGTTGGCGTAACACTTATCTTTCACCGCTCCCCAAAGATAATAATACAATGGCGTCAGATCGCAGCTTCTTGGTGGCCAATTCACATCAGCATTTCTGCTGATTATTCGATTTCCGGAAATGCAGCGTAAAACATCGATTGTGGCGTGTACTGTATGGCTCGTTGCACCGTCCTGTTGAAACCAAGCATCGTCCAAGTCGTTAGCTTCAATTTCTTGAAAGAACCAATCGTTCAACATTGCGCGGTAGCTCAGTTTGAGTAGAAGACTCACCACTTTGGAAATAAGTTTTTAATATTTCCCAACTTTCTTCAAGCGAATAGCGTCCCATTTCGTAAACTTCAAACTTTCAACTAAATATTAGTCACGTCAAAAAGAATAGTTGACGTTTATAATGTCAAATAATCGGTATTTCAAATTCCAAACACTAGATGGACCACCCGTTATTAGCTATACCCTACTTGAGTTGCTACGCCACTGACTAAACTCTTAGGTAATTAAAATATTCTCTACTGTTTTTTGTCGCTAGATGGTGTTCGTACTTTTATTACAAGCAACAGTAATCACATTGTATCAAACTAACACATGTTTAAAATGTGACATTTTAAGCAACATATTCGCGTGAAAATTTATTTTGATTTGAAATGGAGTGAAATTTTCATAAAAATACGCTGTGACGCTTTTTCACTATAAAAAAAAAGCTGAAACACTGCAACAACGTGCCCTAACCCATGATTAGTTGATTTGGTTTCGCAAATTTTGATGTTGAAGTTGAAATTCTGAAACTGATCGGACAATATCGGTTTGCGAGCTGTCCGGACATAACAGAAACATTAGGCATCTCTCACGTGACAGTTTGGAATCGTTTAAAAAAGGCTGGCTAAAAAAATTTAGAAAGCACTGACGTGAGGTCAGATTGCTTTGGCGCTCTTGTTGAGCTACTTACGAGTAAATATTCAAACCTTAACAAATCTATAAGCTCTCTGATCGGGTGAACTATAGTCCTTTTCCGTACTATGGGACAATGTGATGCAAATATGAAAGCCTAATGAATAAACAAACCTTTATCTCAATTTGAAAATAACTACTCATAATTTTCACCAAATTTTGTTCTATGCTTCTCCTAAAAACTAACGTCATTGCTTTTCTGAGTTTTGACAACGCCATCAAATTCTTTCTCTATGATAAAAAATTTTTTGATTGATATTATGTCTGTGCTTTTCTGAACTTTGACAACGTCCTCGACATCGAATTCTATGAAAATTTTGATTGATATTACGCCAACTGACACTGATATCTAGGTCCGCAAGTTGTCAAACGAATATCGATCTGTGATGGCAAATCTTTCAATGACAAAGCTCGGACTTCATGACATTTCTATTTTCTCTTGAGTAAATGAAAAAAATTTTGAAAAATCATATCTCCAGAACTATTAGCTTGTCGAAGTAGAGAGTGGTATTTTTGTATACGTCTGATAAAACTGCACCATAAAAAAATTTTTATTTGAACAGTGTCATTTGAAAAAAAATTTTTTTTTTGTTATTCCGAACCTATTCGGCCGATTTGACCGAATAACGAACTTAGCCGAGATATTTATACCTCAAACCTATTCTGAAAGTTTCAACTCTCTAACTTCATTCGTTCGAGAGTTATCGTGTTCACGGAACGGACGGCCGGACGGACGGACAGACAGAATCGATTTTGACCACGGATTATTCATCAGTAGGTCCAAACAAAACGATTGATACCACTTTTGCCCAAAAATTCGAAAGTCACAGACATTTGGGCAAATTGATAAGCACTCTGTTCAGGTGAACAAGAGCGCCAAAAAGTAAGCTCGATGTTCGAGTGCCGCATCATTTAATGCGAAAAAAATTGATTTAGCAAATTAACATCAGTGAAACGCTACTGATACGCAATGAAATCGAACAATTTTCCAAGCAAACCCTCATAGGCGATGAAAATGGCTAAAATGAAAATAACCATGCTCTGATGCCGGTGACCCTCCACAAATTTCATCGAAACCTGGATTGACGGAATGGCTGAGTGCATGATGGGATTGGAAGGAAACTGTCCATTATCAGCTGCTATAACCTGGATAACTATCAATTCTAACCACTATTATCAACAATTTACCAGATTAGAACAAGGGTCCAGAATTGGTCAAAGGTTTTGTGTTTCATCATGATACCTCCAAACCAAAAATATCTTTAATGACCATGCAAATTGAGGGAGCTTAGTTGGGAAGTTTTGATGCACCCACCAAACGTATAGCCCGGACCTTGCACCATCTGAATACCTATACGGGTACAAAATTAGGATTATTAATAATCATCCGCTTAATGAGAGAGAAGCGCACTTCCTGAGTCGCTGGTTATACCATAACAGTAGATCCAAAAATTATCTTTGGTAGAAAAGATGTTTGCAAGGTGAATAAAAACAAGTTTGTTGTTATAATAGAATTATGTATTCACAGATAAGAATAGTTACACAATGTTCGGCACTTGAGTTTACACTCACAGAAAGAGTTTTTAGGTGTCTATAATAACCAAGGATTTGAACTTCTTTGCTCAATCTTGGGTACTTCTGGTAATGCTAAACAATAAAGAGATCTGACCTTTTTTGTTGTTTTGGAAATCACCACAGCTCTGCTCTAATCGTCGAGGTAGACTTCGTAAAGTAAGATGCAGGCACTTTGGATAAAGCTTCTCAAACTTCCACTGATGAATTGTGCCTTGGCGATATGTAATTGCGTCACAGGTTCACAATTCACAACCTTTTTCTTTTACGTAGAGAATTTCAACCGAGTAATTCACATACACAATGAACTAGGGTAGCTAACTGACCCGAAAATAGATTATTTTGAGAGATTTTAAGAGGAACTTGTAGTTTTGAGTGCCGTTATAGACTCGTGAAAGTAAATTGGTAAAGGAGAACTTACTTGGTAGTTAAACGAGAAGTGTACAGAGAGAATGAATTTGAATAATTGAGAATCGTCGGACGTGTCGAAAGGTAGTACAGGTACCTAAGCTTAGGGATTCCCAAAATTCCGTCCGATATAAAGGGTTCTTGGAAGTAACGGCTGCTGCCCTAAATTCCAAGAACTGTCCTTTGTTGCGAGAATATCGCAACAATACCATTTACTTCGTTCTCTGCAAAATTCTCTTGAGGCCGACCGAAGAGCCGCAGAAGATCATATGATAATAATGGTCAATATGTATTCGATTGAGTTTCAATAATGAAAACTTTTGTTCTAAAATACACAAAAAACCGTGGAGGCAGTTTTAAGTATTCAATTAATTTGAAAGGAAATAGCTGCGGTCCACCGAAGATGAAACCTGCATAATCAGCTTTCGATTATTTATAGTTGCACCCTACCTGTCACATACGCTACGGCCTACTTGAGTAGTAACTATGCAGGTTTGATTTCCGGTAGACCATAAGGTATGTGGCCGGCATAATATTGGTTATACCAACTCAGAACCCTTTCTAGACTCATCCGCAACTCTTTCCTCTAGATGATCACATGATCAAGTGCATTGTTTATGCTTTCATAAAGGACATAGAGAAACATCCATTTGAATACAGATTGGGGCAGTTTCGGCAATCACTTTCTCATCTGCGATGAATCTCTCTCATGGAGCATGTTTTTGAGTTCTACGGTCCAGCTGTCCGTGCTTAGGCAAGATTACATCCGAACGGCATGAGCTAGAGCTCTGAAATTTTCAAGATAAGTTTGACAATTTCGTTATTCGACGAAATTGACTCAAAAGTTTTGGAATAATGAAAAAAATTCATACAAATACATTGATACTATTTTTAATATCGTAAAACTAGTATTTCCGGGGATTTGTTTTTTTTTAATTTGGTTAATTACTTACTATGATATAAATTATTAAGTTCCACCCTTATCAAATACCAGTTATGGTGTATATATGGCGTGCCCTGGTTTCTGTCCAGAGATTCTGAGTACCAAACCGGACAGAACTTGATATGTATACTGCGAAATGGTAGTAACCACACTTGTTTTCGTTTTCTTTAGAACATGTCTGATCCTAGCTCTTGAAAAAGCTGCAAGTTCACAAAATTTTGACACTAATAAGTGTGAAATTGACATACTACGTTACCACATACTTCGAACTGGCCTCCAATCTTCCAACAACTCAATTTTGATGATCCATTTATGGGCTGAGAGCGATATTCATGAATGCAACTTCTTTGGTTTTTCTTCTTGTCGGCTTATCTTCTTTGGATATGATAGATGTTTCGTTCCATTTTATCAAGTGATTTTCTTCCTCAGAATATTGGACCAATTTGGATCCATCGGTGTCTAACACTTGTGAGAGCTTCTTATGCTCCTTTATTGTCACTTCGAATGGGAGTATCGTTTTTCCGATATATGGTCTCAAATTCTCTATATCACCTTAAGTGATACCAAAATTGAAAATCATGTTAGAAGCAGAAGAAACAGCACCAACAATTCAAAATCCTGAGAAAGCTGAAGATAATCAAAACTCTATTGGACAAACACAAGAAAAACCCTGTTTCTAATATGAACAAAGCCACATAAAGAGCTCTGAAAGAGCATAAATCAGATAATAATTCCATTAAGATACTTCTAGCAGACAAAGAAAATGATATTGTCATCACTGATTTTAATCAAATTAAGAGTAAATTAGTTATATATTAGACGCAGGAAAATAAAAAAACTGAAAAAATCCTATCTCCACAGTTGAAACGAAGATATTATATTATAAAATCTTATATAAACATTGAAATGAATTTCCTAAACCATACATTAGATCGAGACTAACACCACACTTCAGCAAACCTCCACATCTATATGGTTTATCAAAAGTACATAAAATAAATATTCGTTTACGAGCTATTGTGAGCTGACTGACTAAGCTTATTCTGGAAATTATATCTCCATCGAAAAATCACTCAAAATTTATCATCGAAAATACAAAAGATTTCATAAAAATAATGAGAAACTAATGATCAGCTTCGATGTTACTAGTTTGTTCATCAATATCCCGACGAATAAAACACTTACAATCGTTAGAAAAAAGCTAGAAAATGATCGAACACTAAGTGAAAGAACTACACTTAGGGTGAATACAATAATGTAAATGTTTTCTCCATTTGCATCGATACAACATACTTCCGATTTGATGATAATTTTTATCAACAAGAATTTGACCCATATTATGGAAGAGATATGTACATTCATCATTTGGCAACATGGAATAAACACTATAGATGGATATAGCGAACAAAGATAAACAACTTCCATATTTAAATGTACTTCTTCATAAACAAAATGGGATCCCAGGAACCAACGTGTACAAAAAACCAAGAAACACAGGTCAATATCTACATTTTGATTCCAATCATCAACTAAATAATAAATTGAGAGTTGCAAAATGTTTATATGATAGAGCAACAAGTATATGCTCTACCCAAAAATAAAATTTAGGAAATAAATAACATCAGACAAACACTCATGGTTATTCTAATTTGATATTGGAATGAGCAAAAAAATTACAGTAAACCAGCTTGAATCCAATACAACTCAAGACGATATACAACAAACCATAAAAATTGTCATTGCTCATTTGAAATGAAATGAAAAGAATTGGAAATAGTTACGATATAATAACTGCCTCCAAGGCACAAGATACGATCTGGGCTTTTATAAGAAAAGTTGAACCTGATATCGAGAATCAAAGAACGAAAAATTGCATATATGGAATACCATGCGAATGCGGAAGATCTTTTATTGTTAAAACAAAACGCCCTTGAAATTGAGAATAAAAAATATCAGAAGCTTTCACGGTATTAGATACTGATAGATCCAAGGTGGTCCAACATGCTGCGGATGAAAATCACCTGATAAAATGAACGGAACTAAGTGCTAATTTTATCTAGTTTTCGTGGTCTGTCTATGTGACACTTATTAGTCAAAAGGGAAAAAATTTTGTTCACCTAGAAGACGACAGAAGATGTCTGTTGAAACATTTAGAAGAAGAACACTAAGGGATTATGGTTTCTACCCAAATGATAGTTCTACACCAATTCCATCATCAAAATTTTCTTATCGAAAAATCCCTGGTTTTAGAGCTATTCTGAAACACTCTTGATATGGGATAGCATAGAAAGAAATCACAAATAGTTGAGTGGGGTGAGCGTGGAAGCCACCTACATTTTCTTTGATGCTCTACCGCAAACTCTATCTTATTGATTATAATATTCTTCACAAAAACATTTTCTCATTTGATCTAATAGAGTAGATAATATTTTTCATTTTACAGGAATATAAAAAAATACCGTCCTGACAAGCACTGACCTGAGTCCACTGGAATGAAGAAAGTTAGCTAATAAGTTCCTAAATATCTCTTGTCTTAAATTTGTATCTCAGTCAAGATGAATCGGAATTACTTTTTTTATAAAAATGATAACCTTATGTACATTATTTCATGCTTTTCTGTTAATGAATAACTTCTAGATGATAATAATATAATTTATTTTTAACTCTCAAGAATATTGTGATTTGCTTTGGTTTTGTGATCTATTTCTTTAAATAATAAACATTCACAAAATATTTTATTTTTTTTCTTCATCACTAGGCGTAGATCTTTCCTTGCAGAATATAAGCGTAGTCCGGTATGCTTGTCGGAACAGTTCAGGCGTTGATTATACGTTAATTTTTTTGCAACTTTTATGTTTACTGAATTATTTATAACCAAAATAAAACAGATTCATCAAAACATACATTTTTTCATTTACCCTTTCGCTTCTAAATTAAGAAAAACCAGGCGGGACCAGGCGGGACAAAAAAGTAAACGCAGTGCGTCACGTATATCAGATTTACTCATAGAAATAGTAGGCAACGTACGGACGTAGTCCGTTGCGTGTCAACTAGAGTTGATTACGTATATCAACACTCGTGGCGCCCTCTAGTGCATTTTATAAGAAAATGCATTAGATTTATACTTTTATGACAGAAACAATTTCTAAAAGTCTATTTTCTTTTAGATACTTTTTCGGATGACATCTTCATTATTGGATCATAAGATCTTATTGTTTTTTTTTTTTTCCCGATAAAATTTTATAAATAGTTCTGTCATAAAAGTACAGAAATAATATCATGGCAAAATCAATAAACTTATTAACTGAAATTCCTTGAATTTGGCGTTTCAACGGTAAATCTCACATATCCGTTGAAGTATTCTAGGAATCTTCTGATAGACGATTTTTATGAAACCTACTATAAGTGGAATACCCAAAACTATAATCAATGACCATGAGCAGTTCACTTATATATAAATACCTTGTTGCCTCAAAGTTTCTTCAGGAGTTCTGGAGGGTAGACAAAATATGCTTACATAATCTGAAAGATTATTGAAATTACAAAATGATAATCATAGGGAGTACAATGAATTACTTGGCAAATTAAGTGTTGGTAGAGCAAATCCTTTCAGCTTTCCATGAGGGTCTATACAATCCATATATAAATGCTTTATGCAAATAACACTTTTGGATGAATGAAAACATGGATTTCTGATTCTTTCCAACCAAACATTTCTAACACCCTCAACTTGTGTAATGAAAAACCTAGAAAGAAAACAGTGTTAGAAACTGTCCCAAATTTTTACTAATCAGAAATTACTACAGGAATATGAAATTACTACAGGAATATGAAATTGCTACAGAAAATATTAATTCACAGTACATTTTTAGTGAGTTATAAGTTAATCCAAAACTACTACTTATATGAATGCAACACATACCTTTTGACATTACTATCACTGTAGCAATTGGGAACACAGTAAGAATAAACCATTTAAATTAAATTAAATTGAATAAGTTGAAAATGAATAAACCATTTCAGACAACCAGTTCATGCTCATCATAAAATAGTTTCTTACTGTTCATAAAGTCCACCAAGAGTGAGGTCTGATAAAATCCGTTTTTCCTGTGTAGCATTGGCGGTGACTTATTCTGTACGTATACAGTGAAATTCCCCCTCACGGACACCCCCTTTAGACGGACACCTCCCTTGAACGGACAGTTTTACGTGGTCCCAATTGACTCCCATATAATTTACATTGTGTAAGTTGTCTGTTGAACGGACATTCCCTTGAACGGACGCGGACACTAAGGCACTAAGGTATGTTCTATTAACCGGACAAAACCGAAACAAAAAATATCGGTTTTGTTTCAATTATCTGTGGAAAATATCGCTGTTAGTTCAATGCATCAAATGGGGCGCAATGGAAAAGAAGAGGAGGTTTCTGTGTCGCGCGCAAACATTAGTACCTACCACCCTTCACTTCGGTACTTCCCTGGTTGAACCGGGGATTTATCGATCCCAACTGCGGCACGAAACTCTTGAGAATTTAACTAGTGTTAGTTTGAATTGTGGCGTTGTCTCAGTGAAAGAAATGGCTCTAAAAAGAAATATACTCACTCTCAAATAGAAAATTCAGATAATTGAAGTGTACAATAAGGAAAAATTGAATGTACGGAATTTATCTAAGCGTTTTGATATCGGAAAAACACAAGCTGCTGATATAATTAGATATAGAGAAATCCTTATGAGCAAGTGGATGTCGAAAACCAATATGAATGAAAAAAGAATCTTTCTAACTGGTGATGGTACCAAAATTGATAGGTTGTGCTATGAATGGTTTACAGCAGCTCGCCATAAAGGGATTCCACTGACAGGTATGGATATGAATAATTTTTTATGAGGTTTTTTGAATATGTGGAATTTTATTTTCTTAGTTATTCGAAAATTAGTATTGACATTATACTCAAATAGAAAAAAACTTATTGGTGAAATTTTTTGCAGGTCCGTTAATACGCTGCAAAGCCAAAGAGATAGCCTTGTCCTTAGGACATTCAGGATTCAGTGCTTCTTTTGGTTGGCTTAATAAATTCAGAAAACGCCACAATATATGTTTTAAAACAATTTCGGGAGAAGGAGATTCATTAATTGCTAAAAATGTCTCATCGTTCTGGGAGAAATGTCCTTCTCTTATCAAAGAATATTCACCCAGGGCTAACATTAAAAAATTAAAAATATGTTGGTGGTAAATATCCCAAAGAGAGATTTACAATTTTTCATTGTGCAAATATGGCAGGGGAAAAAGAAAAACTTTTAGTCATCGGTACAGCAGCTAAACCAAGAGCATTCAAAAATATAAACATATACAATTTGCCTGTAACTTGGAAGTGGAATAAGAAAGCTTGGATGACCAGACAAATTATGACAGAGTGGTTGCTTGAACTAGATTGGAAAATGGCAAAACAAAAAAGGAAGATTTTGTTGTTTCTGGACAATGCTGGATCTCATCCAAAAGATATTCACCTGAAAAATATTAAACTTTTGTTTCTACCCCTTAATTGTACATCAGCCTTGTCAACCACTTGACCAGGGAATCATAAAAAATTTCATAACCCACTACCGAAGTGTCTTACTGAAACACCTGCTAGTAAACATTGAGACTGCTAGTACAGCATTCGAATTGACCAAAAAAATCTCGCCATTGGACGCAATTTACTTTGCCAAAACCTCTTGGGAACAAGTAACAAAGGAAACCATCAAAAATTGCTTCCGCAAAGCCGGTTTTAAACATGAAAATATGCAAGGTGCTGACTTATTAAGTCAGGCTCAAACTGTAACATATGATCCTAAAGATGACTTGCCACTCAGTGTTATTGCAGAGATTCTCTTGGATATGAGTTTCAATGAAAATCTCAACGATTTTTTGAACCTTGATGATAATTTATTTTTTGAAGATCCTGATTCAGAGCATGAAATTGGGAACTCACATGACACTCAAGAACTTTCTGGAGATTCTGATTACGATGAAATACCAGGACGAACAGATGCTGTCCAAAATTATGGGGAAGCTATGACTTTAACCAAGCAGCTAAAAAGTTTTGCCCAGAATCAAGGAGATTCAGAGAGTTTAGATATTCTGTCCTAATTAGGATTGAGATTTCTTGATTGTCTATTCAGGAACAAAATGAGACAAACAAAAATTCAGGAAATTTTTCGTAATTAAAGTGTCTCTTTTTTATCAAAATTTTTGTCTATCCTAATGATTCATCACATTGATTTTCAGTTATAGTTGAATTTGAAAAATGTTCACTTTCTTATACCTTTATATATATTGATTTTTATGTTCAATATTCTCCAATTATTATTTCTATTAAATTTTTTTTGTACATATTTATTTCTTTTAAGCGGACACCCCTCTTAGACGGACACCATCAAGCGGTCCCGTGAGTGTCCGCCCATGGGAGATTTCACTGTATTCACTTTTACAGCGTAGATGATAATATACAGGGTGGCCATTTGAAAACGAAACAGACGAGATTACAGACGAAATAAGTTTTTTCGATAGAAATGCTCGGACAGGTCGATTTCTGTTTCGAGGGGAACAACTTAAGATGTAGGTTACGGACGCATAGCGCTTCAACCCTTGCTGCTACAACCCCCACCCCTAATTTTTGAATAGGGAAGATAGGGTGAGTGATACCTCAATTCAAAGGTATTTTTCTACTGATTTCAACACAGTAATTGTTTTTTCATTTTATGCATTAGTTCTTGAAATATACATGCGTTAGTTAATTTTATCACTTAAATTAATTTTTTGCGAATAATTGACATTTCATGCTTCCGAAACACCAAAATTTCCGTACTTGTATTTGAAATTGCAAAACATCTACCACTGGGCAAATGAAGTCGTACCGTACGTGTTAATGCTACTAGGGTCAGATGATCGACTAGCTGTTTTATTCACTGAAATCATTCTTCAACTGTACGGTATCAGAATGATTTGAAGTATTGATCTAAAAAATAAGACTTTTCAAAGTAAAATAAATAATTTATCAAAAAGTCACATCAATTAATTAAATATTCAAATTGTTCACCATTAGCTTCCATACAATGAAATAAGTTTTGTTCGGAACGATGGCGCACATTTTGCAGCATTTCTAGAGTGATTTGAGGACATTCGTCACTATACATCTTCTTAAATCTTCTATGGAATCGGGCTGTGTAGAGTAAATTTTACTCTTCAAGTGGTCCCAAAGAAAGAAATCTAGTGGTGACAGATCTGGCGATCTGACTGGCCATTCAGTGGGGCCCCTTCTTCCAATCCACCGATTTGAAAATCTTTGATCCAGATATTCTCGAACTGGTAAGGCGTAGTATGGAGGAGCTCCATCCTGCTGAAACACAATCTGATCTTCCACATAATTTCCAGCATTGTTTTCAATAATTTCCGTCAAAATTGGATCAATGTGATTTTCCAATAAGTCCAAATACATATCTCCAGTAAGATTACCAGGTAAAAAGAACGGGTCGACAATGTTGTCACCAAATATTCCAGCCCAAACATTGAGTTTTTTTGGTTGTTGTGTATAAACTTCGTGGAACAATCTCGGATTAGCATCGGCCCAATAACGACAATTGTGTCGATTTACTGTGCCGTTTAGAAAGAACGAACACTCATCGGAGAAACAAACATTGTACAGATAAGTGGGATTAGTAGTTACTCGTTCACTCATTGTATCACAAAATTCAACACGACGGTCAAAATCATCTTCGTTTAGTGTGTGTGAAAGATGGATTTTGTAAGGATGGAATTTATGATGCTTCAAAATATATGCAATTCGAGTTCGTGTAAAACCAGATTCATGTGCTAGCTGCCTCGTACTCGTCATTGGATTCAGAGCAATCTGTCCAAGAACTGCTACTTCAGCTGCTTCATTTCTTTCCATGTTTCGTTATTTATTAGCCACGGACCCGGTATCTTGAAACTTTGACACTAATTCCAAAACATACTTCCTATTAACTAATATTATGTTATTGGAAATTGCAAATTATATCGAAGATAATTTAGATTGAGTTTCAGCAAGATTGAGATTTCTATGTCAGTGGATTGGAGGAATGAAGCCACATTCATGGTTGTTTTGAAGCTCAAAATGTCGATTTTTCACAAAAAAAACACTACAAGTGCCATGAAAACACCACTTCATTTTCAAATACTTAGTTAAGAATATTTCGAAAACTAATGCATAAAATGAAAAAAAAATTACTGTGCTGAAATCAGTATAAAAATACCTCCTAAATGAGGTATCACTCACCTCATCTTCCTTATTCAAAATTTGGGGGTGAGGGTTGTAGTACCAAGGGTTGAAGGCTATGCGTCCGTAACCTACATCTTAAGTTGTCCCCCTCGAAACAGAAATCGATCTGTCCGAGCATTTCTATCGAAAAAATTTATTTCGTCTGAATCTCGTCTGTTTAGTTTTCAAATGGCCACCAGGTATATCGTACATATAATGACGTTGAAAGCATAATCTGAAATGAGTCATAATAATCTTCTTTATGGTTTCAGAAAATTGGTAATATCTTTTCAAAAATTTATTTTCGTTTGAAATATACAAAAAAGAATATAAATTTAATATTTCTTCAAAGTATGATAACTTTCAAAACATGGAGAAATGCATAAACCAACATCACACTCTCGGCAAAAATATCTGGAATCTCTTCTCAGAATCCATTTTGCACTAGTTAGTCACAACTAATATACATATAAAATCACCACCAAATGAGGAAGAATTTTATAATAACTGGGGTTATCACATCTGTGAGTTTGAACAAGTATTAAATATAACGCTCCTGGACTCATTCTATCATACTACCTATATAAATGTGTGAAAAGCTTATACGTACGTATTATGCCGAATGCAGCGTCAATTTTTTAATTTGCCGAACGAATATCAGCGATTTACGCGCGATGTAGATGATTTTCTCAAAACGTATATTTACAGATAAAGCAGCAGGTTAAAAATACCTAGTGGAATTTCTAGAAGCAAAACTGTACACCTAAATCTGTGAATGTGAAATATGTAAACAAGGGTCAACAGGTCGAATTACGAGGAGTTTTATTCCGAGCTCAATAAGCTGAATCTAACTAAATTAATAGAAATTATAATAAACCTAAATCTTAAGAAAGATAAGACTTTCTGGGACTTGTTAAAATGCATAAAAAAACCCTTCGTGAAAAGAACCTTAAATTCGAAGTTAATTGATGAAGCTAAAGTGAATAAGAAGGTAATTTGGGATATCATAAAAAAAGAAACTGGAAAGGCAAGACGAAATGTAGAAGATGAAAGTACTTTGAGTGGGAATGAATTAAATGAGATGAGTCCTTCCATTTCTAGGTTGTGCTCTACTTCGAAAGAACAAGCGCTAATTATGCAGGGTAGGTATGTTCAAGACACCGCAATGTGTCCTGAATCGATGTTTTTGACACCTGTCACAGTAGAATAATTAGATCAAATAACTAAAAATCTTAAGAACAAGCAATGAGTTAACATATATGGACTAAACGTGACAATACTGAATTGAATGTACTCTGCGAGATATTTGATAGATGCATAGAACAAGGTATATTCCCACAAAAATTGAAGATTGTGTAGCGGCACTCCGTCACTGGCAGGGGAGTGTGTAGGGATCTCTTGGCGGCACTCTATATAGCCACGCATAGCTTAATTCACAGCGCTTCAGTGGCCTAGAGGTTAGCGCTCAAGTTTCACACTGACTAGGTGCCGCGTTCAACTCCCGGCGGCTCCCTCAAAACTTCTAACCCCTGCGTCTATGGCATGGCGCACACAAGCCATACTGATGAGTCCAAATGTGTGCGCCAGGGACGAAACGCATAAATAGGGAGAACTTACGATCCTACAATTGCTAAGATTGTACCAGTATATAAAAAAGAAAACATAAACAACACAAGCAAATACCGCCCAATTTCTAATTCACCAGTCATGTCAAAGCTTCTAGAAGTTATTCATAAGAACCGGTTTGTGTCTTTTCTTGATAAATACCAAATATTGAACCAACAACAACATGGGTTTAGATCAGACAGATCTACAGTGACTGCACTCGCAGATCTCATTGAGGAGGTCTCAAAAGCACTCGTCCAACACATGCATCCTGAGGTGCTTGCACTAGATTTAAGCAAAGCATTCGACCGTGTAATAAGAGATATCCTATTGAGCAAAATGGAGAAATATGGAATTAGAGGGTTAGCCCTCGAAATTTTTAGGTCTTACTTCACGGGCCGAAAGCAGGTTGTTGCATGGAAGAGTGTTCCGCAGGGCTCGTTACTGGGCCCCGTACTGTTTTTATTATACATAACCGACTGGCCAGCGAACGTTCCTTGCGTGGATCATACCTCTTTGCGGATGACACTACGTTTTTAAATAGGGCTACATCATACGAAGACATAGATCGGCTTGGCGCAGTCATTACGGTGTGCAGAAGTGTGGCTAATTGTCAACGGTCTAAAACAAAATTTGAATGATTTCAAACGATGAGTTTCAAGTCTCTGAAGAAGAATCAGTGGCCAAATATAAAGATGACCGGTTGTTTGGCCTGTATAAGCTCTAAAGTTTTGAGAAGACGATATGAAGTTTTTATTTCATAGAAAATATCAACAGTCCAAACGAACTAACTGCTTTCGATGTTAGGCGAAATCCGTCAATAGTTCCGCAGTTATGAAAATGTAAAATTTGGTTTCTTCAATAACTCCCAAAATATCCGACTGGTCAATTTCTATCTTGAAAAACGATTGAATAATGATACAAGGTGTCCAGAAAGGGTGTACTTGGAGGTACAATAAAACGAAAAATATCTCGGCCTCGTTGATCTTCATGAAAATAAGGACCAATTATGCCTTCAGCAGACATAATGGCCCAAACCACGATCTTTGGACTGCAGCAGAGGCACCTGAGGAAGATAAAACATATCAGATGGTTTCAGAAGGTCTCCAATAAGACTATTCCCGAAAAACCTGACAGTGAATTGTTATTTTACTTGGCGGAGCACAACTCAGATGAACCAGACGTCTTCAGCGCATGCCCGAGAGTAAAATTCCGAAATGCATTTTGTACAGAAGACTGGCGCACAGACAAAGAAGATATAAAGATTCTCTCCATGAGGAACTCAAATTCTTAAATGTACAAAACAACAGGGAAGCTGTGACAGAGGATAGATCAAAAGATAGATCAGAAAAGGGTTGCGAATAATTACAACACAGATTCAAGTAGATCTAGAAACCCATCTGCTCACGCAAATGTCGAATGTTCAGAATGTGACAGAGTAACAACCTTACTAATAGGTCTCATCAGTTATCCAAGGACCCAACACAGGTGATTGTGTAATCTATGTGAACAGTTCATTTAAACCAGGAATAGTCAATAACAGTTACAGCGAAGTGTGTTCCCATATGAATTACTTATAGGTTTGCTTTGTAAATGATCCTTTTTGTGTATATTTATACTTGACACCAAAATTACAAAAATGTACAAAACAGCAATCTACGTGAGGTCAGAAACTTTTACACTCTTGTTCTAAAGTTTTTCTCGTGCTCTGGAACAATGTGATACTAATACAACCACCGCAAACAATGAAGAAACCTATTTTTTTATGATTTATTGAAGGAAATATACAAGTACAAAAAATTAACATTCAGAATCCTCTAAACAGTATCCTAAATTGTTATCGAACATAATAAATATATTGATGACGAGATATTGTTGATGATGGAGCTCGTGTTGAATGATTGTTTTGAAAATTATCAATTTTCAAGAAAGTCAATATTGACAGAAGGCATGAAAGAAAATGAACGATGTTGTATACTCATCTGTGATATGATGATCTTTTTAAGTTGGATCGAACTATCGGCGTCCAAACTTCTGGCAGATCTGCATCATTTTCTACATCAAGGCAAACTTTCAAGACTCAACACTCTATTTAACAAGCGGAAAAATCACATTTCACCAACCCTAAGTATTCTCTTATTTTATTAGAACATTTTCCAATTGTACTCACAGATTTTATGAAGGTAGGTAATTGATTAAATATTTTTGAAGCTTGTGCTATTAGGTTTTTACTTTTGTTTGATATATGCTTTGATGTAATTTAAAATAACCACTCATAGTTTTGTTCGAAGCTGAAATTAAGAGTCAATAAGAGAACGTACCTATGTATTTTCCATCGAAAATCATACAGAAGAAATCAGTAATTTCCTTTCAGGAAGATCTTTTGAAATACCTTTTTATTCAAATCCAAATCACAAAAAGCGATAATTTCACCCGAGGCTTGGCCTCGGGTTCTGGAAGCATTATCACCTAGAGCCAAATTTGCTCTTTCACAATTGGAAGGGGAGATTTGGAGCTCTATTAATGTTGGACTTTTAAAGGAGGAACTGACAGATGTTAGGGCAGAGGCGGAACGACGTAAAAATGAGATTATAATAACCAAAATAGATGATATATTATCTAGAATTGGTCAGGGAGGTTCAAAAATTGAAAAACAACATTGTTTTTACTCATCCAAAGATAAGGGACCTTTTGAGGTAATAGTAGAAAGCTCTAGTGGGGAGGTAAAGAATCTAAATCCCCTAAACATTGGGAAAATAATATTCAATAGTAAACACCATAAGGATTATGATATAGTAAACATTAATAGAAAGGGTCTTAAAAAGGTCGGTGTGAGATTCCCTTCTGCGGAACCAGCTAACTCTTTTGTTAAATACAACAACTTCAACCCTCAAGAGTATGAAGTCTATATTCCAGGGAGATTCGTTACGGTAATGGGTATTGTGAGAGATGTTGGACAAGAAATTACCGAAGAGGAAATTTTGAGCTTCGGAAAGGGTTTGAACCCTAATGTCAGGGCAACAAGAGTAAGAACATTTAATAAGAAAAAGGTCACAGACAGTGGTAACATTCTCGTCAAGACTAATACATGTATTATAACCTTTGAGGTCACCGTACTGCCCAAATTTTTTGAACTATATTCCATTAGACTTCCTGTCGAATTATACATTCCTCCGGTGGTTCAGTGTATGAGATGTCTTAGGTTTGGTCATGTGAGGAATCTTTGTAGAGGTAGATTTCGATGTAGTGTATGCGGTGGTAATCATGAGGATGAGCGAACATGTGACTCGACTCCTCGATGTATTTATTGTGGACAAGACCACATGGCCACTGATAGGGATTGCTCTGAATATGGCAGACAGGTGAAAATGAGAGAGATGATGGCTTTGCATAATGTTTCGTTGTATGAAGCTGACAGAGCTTGCAGAAAGCAAACTTCTCCTTCCCCTTCAGATTTCCTCACAATAAAAAGTAGGGAAGCTACTAAAGATGTAGTTGCACTTCGATCCTATGCAGGTGCAGTTTCACGGTCTAGGATGGCAACATCAAATATCTCTTCCCCTTCTCGTAGTAAGCAGAATATCAAAAGAAAAGCTCCCTCTCAGTTAGGTTATGATAAATGAGTGTCTTATCTCTTATAATTGCAACTCTCCTTCATTGAATGCACCTAATACCCCACCCCCACAAGAAATGGAGATTTCTCCCCAAGTAGAGTCTGTGATATTTAATAACCAGAACTTTTCTCAATTTGAACCTTTCTCACAAGATAACGCATATACATACTCATCAAGTTGGAACGAACAGTCATATATACATGAAAGAAATAATCCAAGGAAAAAAACTATATATAATGAGGATTATTTGCAACACAAATATTCCCCTTAATTTAATTGAATCAGTGCTTAAATTTTAACTCCTTAATTGCTTTTTTTTTATATTGGTTTTTGAGGTCTTATTTCTATCCTTCTGATCGAGTTTGATTAAGACTTAAAATGTTTAAGATTCTCCAGTGGAATATAAGATCCGTCTATTCTAATTTTGACGATCTTAAGTTGTTGATAAAAAATCTGGAACCGGACTTGATTTGTCTGAATGAAACAATCTTGAGGGTCCACCAGGACGTTTCCATATCTGGGTTCACGCTTCTCAGGTTAGATAGGGCAGATGGATATGGTGGAATCGGTATGGCCGTTAGTAGCAAGTTGAGTTTTCTGGAGATGGATCTGAGTTCCTTGACTCTTGCATTTAGGATGCAAGCCATGGGTATCACCTGTTTAGGGTACGATATTATCTGTACTTACGTCCCACCTGATGTATCCTTGTCGGTTGCTGACCTGGAGCAGTTTCAGATATATTCTGACAAATTATGTTTATTATTGGGTGATTTTAATGCACAGAATCCCCAATGGGGATCTGGACTCACAAACCATAACGGTAGGATAGCCCAAACATTCTTGAGGGACAGCAACTTCATTTTACTTAACGACGGGTCTCCAACAAGGTTGACGCCTCCTCAAGCGAACCCGAGCGCTCCAGACTTGTCAATGTGTATAGGAAACATGTCGGTGTTTTGTCATTGGGAAACAATAAAAGATACTGGCCCTAGCGATCACTTCCCCATTATGGTCAGCATTAATACAGGCTCAGGGAAGTCCTTGGGGGAAAGAACTCCTCTGCGGAAGTTTAAAACAAAGCAAGCTAGATAGAATTTATTTTACAGGAAGGTTTTTGAACAGTTGGACACCTGTCAAGTTGACAATATGTCTGATTTCATAGATGTTATTCAGAGGGCGGCGGACTCCTCCCTTCCAAAACGCAAGAAAGGTGGTAATTCTGGATATAGGGTTCATTGGTGGGATGATGGGATACGGAGGGAAGTTAACTTGAGGAGGACTTTCCTGTCAGTATACATCCACTCACCTAGTCTGATGAACTACATCGAGTACAAGAGACAAGTTGCGAAGACCAGGAAGTTGATCAGGGGTAGGAAGAGGGAAATGTTTAGGAAGTTTTGTGAGAATCTGTCAATTGAGCAGGCAGATTTCTTCTGGGGCGTGATAAGGAGATTTTCCGGTCAGAACTCTACCAGTAGGCATCAAGTGGTCTCGGACTCATGCTGTAGGGAGATTCTTCGAAAGTTGTCTTCACCAGTCTTGTCCCCTCCGATCTCTTTAAAATATCAAAACAACATAAAAGAGTTTTAACTTATCGAAGTATTGTACTCCCTGAGGTTAAAGAAGGATTCGGCACCAGGCGTTGATGGTATTGACTTCAGAATTTTGTTCCATCTACCAATGTCTGTCAAAATAACCATGCTGAGTTTATTTAACAAACTTTTACGTTCAGGCTCTCCTCACCCCACTATGAAGACGTCGGTCATTGTCCCCATCTTGAAGGGTAGTTCATCGGCGAATATATGTAATAGCTATCGACCTATCTCTTAGTCCAGTCAATAAAGCCTGGGAACGAAATAATTAGCGGCAATGAAAATTTTTGCTTTTATTGTTTGGGACAAAATATAGGATACCCAAAAAAATTTTCAACCCTCTGGAGGAAAGGCTTAAGAGGAGGGGGTAAAAAGTTTTTTCTTATAACTCTGGATAAAAAATTCCGAACAGGTTGAAATTTTTAGGGATGGTTAAGTAAATAATTATACATCTTGTATTAAAATTTCAACCCTCTGGGGTGACGGCTAAGCGGTGGAGGGGGTAGCAAAGGTTTTTTTCTCATAACTTCGGATAAAAAATTCCGAATGGGTTGAAATTTTGAAGAATGGTTAAGTTGATGATTATACATCTTGTATTAAAATTTCAACCCTCTGGGGTGAAGGCTAAGTGGAGGAGGGGGTGAGTAAGGTTTTTTTCTCATAACTCGGGAAAAAAAATTCCGAATGGGTTGAAATTTTAGGGAATGGTTAAGCATACAATTATCTATCTTGCGTTGAAATTTCAACCCTCTGGGGTGAAGGCTAAGTGGTGGAGGGGGTGACATAGGTTTTTCTTCTCATAACTTCGGATAAAAAATTCCGAATGGGTTGAAATTTTAGAGCATGATCAAGCATAAAATAGTCTATCTCGTGTTAAAATTTCAACCCTATGAAATGAAGGCTAAGCGGTGGAGGGGGTGAGGAATGTTTTCTTCTCATTACTTCGGTAAAAAAATTCCGAACGGGTTGAAATTTTGAAGTTAATGATTACATAGCTTATATTGAAATTTCAACCCAATGGGGTAAAGGCTAATCGGTGAAGGGGGTGAGAAAGTCTTTTCTGTCATAAGTCCGGATAAAAAATTCCGAATTGGTTAAAATTTTAGAGCATGTTTAAGTAAATACTTATCCATTTTGTATTAAAATTTCAACCCTCTGGGGTGACGGCTAAGCGGTGGAGGGGGTAGGAAAAGTTTTTTTCTCATAACTTCGGATAAAAAATTCCGAATGGGTTGAAATTTTGAAGAATGGTTAGGTTGATGATTATACATCTTCTATTAAAATTTCAACCCTCTGGGGTGAAGGCTAAGCGGTGGAGAGGGCGAAAAATACTTTTTTCTCATAACTCCGGATAAAAAATTCCGAATGGGTTGAAATTTTAAAGAATGGTTAAGCATATAATTATCTATCTTGTGTTAAAATTTCAACCCTCTGGGGTAAAGGCTAAAGGTTGGAGGGGTTGAGAAAGTTTTTTTTTTCATAACTTCGGATAAAAAATTCCGAATGGGTTGAAATTCTAAAGGATGGTTGAGCATATAATTATCTATGTTGTGTTGAAATTTCAACCCTGTGGGATGAAGGCTAAGCGGTGGAGGGGGCGAAAAAGGCTTTTTTCTCATAACTCCGGATAAAAAATTCCGAATGGGTTGAAATTTTAGAGCATGTTTAATAAAATAATTATTCATCTTGTGTTGAAATTTCAACCCTCTGGGGCGAAGGCTATACGCTGGAGGGGGTAAGAAAGTTTTTTCCTCATAACTTCAGATAAAAAATTCCGAACGGGTTGAAATTTTTAAGGATGGTTAAGTTGGTACTTATCCATCTTGTGTTGAAATTTCAACCCTCTGGGGTGAAGGCTAAGCGGTGGAGGGGCTTTCTTTCCATAACTCTGGATAAAAAATTCCGAAAATTTCAACCTTTTGCGATCAAGGTCAAGTTGTCGACGGGTTGAAAATAAAATGTTTCCGAAACCTTTTATAAATAATTCCGAATAGGTTGAAATTTAAAAGTATGGCCAGGCAGAATATCATTCATCTCGTGTTGAAATCTCAATTCTCTGGGGTGGAGGTTAAGGGAATTAAAACGTACAAAAATTCTCAATCAAACCATTTATCATAGTGAAATTGTTTTTTCAATCAATTAATCCCCCGCTATTTTCCGCACTCAATTCAAGAAAAAATACGCTAATCGCTATAAAATGGAACTTTATCCGCTATAAGTGTGAAGTAATCTCCGTATCGTTGTTATAACGAACTCAACCTCGAAACCCATTGTTGAGTGGAAAGAATGACTTTTTTACATGTAATACTACTCACAGAATGTTCAACTACCGAACATTATTGTTTCGTGTCTCGCGAAACTGTAACAGCTCACTATAGCTTTTCAAAATAAATCTGGACCATGATTTACTCCATACATTGTTTCTTGATAAGGACGAATACATTCTTTTTTTTTCCAAATTTTTAAATTTTCATATTTATTGTCCTGAGGAATATCATGACTAATTACAACATAACTTGCTTTCTTGCAAGTCCCCTTACTATTTGATGTTAAATTCTCAATGTCTTGATATTTTCCGTAATTAGAAAACAAAGTACATTTGAAAAATCGGGAAATTCGTGAATTGTTCAAAATTCACAATTTTCATCAAACAATTCCGGCCATATTCGATTTTTAGTCTGTAAGACACGCTCATCGATAATCGCATTACGATATCAACCATGATTTCCCATTCAAATAACGAAAAAGGGTAAATCGCTGAATTCCAAGGTCCATAAATCGCTGGATAATCATTGTCCTTCTTAATTCGGCTCATATAGGGTATCTGTCAAAAAACCTTTCGGGTGGAAGGGTCAAGGATGCGCGCTGCCTGAGTACCGACCAAATTGAAAAATACCGTTGGATCTTGTGTTGAAATTTCAACCCTCCGGGGTAAAGGCTAAGCGGTGGAGGGGGTGGGTAATGTTTTCTTTCCATAACTCTGGGTAAAAAATTCCGTATGGGTTGAAATTTTGAACCATCGTTAGGTTACTGATTTTACACCTCGTATTAAAATTTCAACCTTTTGCGATCAAGGCTAAATGGTCGACAGGGTGAAAAAATATTTTTTTCATGAAACCTTTTATAAATAACTTGTGAAAAAGCGGATCCACAACTACTTTTTTAAGTTCTACCATCGTGAATTGACACTGATCTTTATTTTCTTCTATATATTTCAATGAGGTCCATTTTAGAAGACGGTATCAGAGTTTGGTCGGCCAATTTTGCCACTAGAGCTTCCCCTCGCAGCGGTGCTGAACCGTTTATAGAAAGGTCGTTGATACAAAGCATTGCAAGCCACTAGATCGACGTCCTGGATCCTCTTGAGAATCTACAAAAATGAGTCACATTCTTTATGTTCAGATGTTATTCTCCTATTCAAATTAATTTTTCTATTCAAAAATCAATAAGTTTCTCCCCGAAGTAATGTTTTTCTAATTGCAATATAAAATCCTCCTTTTATTCAACAGTCTTTGAATTATCGTGAAAAACAATTTCATTATCAAGCAAATTAAATAATGATTACATTTCTCATTAATAATAATTTTGATTGATGTTGAATTGCTCAACATTTTTCTAAATATCGTTCAAAAAACTGCTTCATTCGGGAATGAAAATCCAATTAATAATGGACAAAAATACTCAACCATAAAACTGGAGATTTCGACTAGATGAATAGAGGTATCGAAGGGACCGCACGTGATTATATTGCCTGGTTTTCTAAACATGTGTCATCTCAGGCCTGTTGTTGCCCCTGGCTTGATGAGAACATAATGTTAGCACAGATTTGTCTTCAAATTATGTTGGCGTGTGCCAAAATATACAGGTTTTACTAGAATTTATGTTCAAATTTCAAATTGATTTAAAAGAACATTCTCATGAGCGATCGGTAGAATCAACAGTTTTGCAGAAGTTTACACATTTCTATCCTGTTTGCTTAACGATACGCACACTGTGAAACAGGTTGAGTAGCGATGGTTTTTTTAGAGTGGCATAATTTTCATTCGCCAAGTAGGTATTGATGATACGTTCTAAGAAAAATTGTTATATTTTACTTAGATTTTTCAAATCAGATATCTTATCAAAAATTAAGTGCATTTATTTGAAGATATGGAGGTTTTTGGGAAGGAAGTCAAAAAAATTTGTGCTTACATTGGAAAGAAAACAGAAAAAAATTCAACTATCAAACGAAATTTCCTAATTATTGGACGATTTTCAGAAGGCCATAACTTTGAGATAAATGGTTGTATGAAAAATCAAAAACTTGGAAATTGTAGCTCGAAGTGTTGAGTTTTTGGATTAAAGCTCTAAAATTTTGTTGCGTTAGTGCTCAATGAGTAATCTTAGAGATATCAGCGACAAAAAAAGTTCAAAATTTTTTTAACACTTTTGTTTGGTCTACGAGCGTGGAAAACAATTTTTTGCTAAGCAATCATAATGATCGGATACCTTGTTCATTCAGCTTCAATTACTATTTCCTTCGACCTTGATACGTCCATTTCTGGCAGAGTTATTATCGGTCTTTAAATGAAAAAGGATTCATATGTTTTTGATTCTCGATATCTCAGCAACCAACGATTATACAGAAAATTGAAGGGAGGTTCCAGAAACTTGAAGGAATATCCTTCAACTCATAGCCATAGCTGTTTCGTCACAGGCATTTAAAAGTGCAATAAAAAAGGGTGGTTTTTTCGAAAGCTAAGCACTGGATCGAAAATATTGATTATTGTACTATAGTACAATATGTCCACAAAAACTCAACGAAGAGAATATCTAATCCACCCAGCCATTTTTTTTGTTTGACTCGGTCGAAATTTTGATAAAATTAAAGAATAACGTTGTTTGCTCTGATCTCATAATCTTTAACAAAATGAGGAAAAAAAATTTTCTGAACTTTTTCCACATTTCAATTGCAGACATTGCTTGAATTAACAACATTTCAGATAATTTTGGAAAATCTAACAATGGTCTGAAGCAAAAACGTGAAAAAAAGGGAGAAAATTTTCTTTTCTCAATTTGTTGAATATTATGAGCTCAGACTAGTAAACGTGATACTTTAATTATGTGGAAAATTCTATCGATTGAAACAAAAACATGGCTCAATGGTTTAATTTGGATCTTCGTTCTGTTTTTGTGTATGTAGACATCTTGAACTGAAAAAGGCCCACTTAACATTATGGATTTCCTCCATATTTGCGATCCAGTACTTGATTTTCCAAAAAAATCCCCACTAACCTTTTTTGGTGCTCTTGTTCACTCGAACAGAGTGCCTATCATTTTGCCTAAATGTCTGTAATTTTGGAATATCGAGCCGAAAATGGTCTCAATCGATTGGGTTTGACTCCCCGATGAAGAATCTGTGGCGAAAGTTGAGTCTGTCCAGCCGGCCGTCCGGCCGATCCGTCCGTATACTCTCTAGCATCTGAACGAGATGAGCTAGAGTTTTCATATTTTCAGAATAGCGTAATTGTCCAAATATCTCGGTCAATTTCAACCCATTCGGAATTTTTAACCCAGAGTTATGGAAAGAAAACATTACCCACCCCCTCCACCGCTTAGCCTTTACCCCAGAGGGTTGAAATTTCAACACAAGATACAACGGTATTTTTCAATTTGGTCGGTACTCAAGTAGCGCGCATCCTTGACCCTTCCACCCGAAAGGTTTTTTGACAGATACCCTATATGAGCCGAATTAAGAAGGACAATGATTATGCAGCGATTTATGGACCTTGGAATTCAGCGATTTACCCTTTTTCGTTATTTGAGTGGGAAATCATGGTTGATATCGTAATGCGATTATCGATGAGCGTGTCTTACAGACTAAAAATCGAATATGGCCGGAATTGTTTGATGAAAATTGTGAATTTTGAACAATTCACGAAATTCCCGATTTTTCAAATGTACTTTGTTTTCTAATTACGGAAAATATCAAGACTTTGAGAATTTAACATCAAATAGTAAGGGGACTTGCAAGAAAGCAAATTATGTTGTAATTAGTCATGATATTCCTCAGGACTATAAATATGAAAATTTAAAAATTTGGAAAAAAAAAGAATGTATTCGTCCTTATCAAGAAACGATGTAGGGAGTAAATCATGGTCCAGATTTATTTTGAAAAGCTATAGTGAGCTGTTACAGTTTCGCGAGACACGAAACAATAATGTTCGGTAGTTGAACATTCTGTGAGTAGTTTTACATGTAAAACAGTCATTCTTTCCACTCAACAATGGGTTTCGAGGTTGAGTTCGTTATAACAACGATACGGAGATTACTTCACACTTATAGCGGATAAAGTTTCATTTTATAGCGATTAGCGTATTTTTTCTTGAATTGAGTGAGGAAAATAGCGGGGGATTAATTGATTGAAAAAACAATTTCACTATGATAAATGGTTTGATTGAGAATTTTTGTACGTTTTAATTCCCTTAACCTCCACCCCAGAGAATTGAGATTTCAACACGAGATGAATGATATTCTGCCTGGCCATACTTTTAAATTTCAACCTATTCGGAATTATTTATAAAAGGTTTCGGAAACATTTTTTTTTTCAACCCGTCGACCACTTGACCTTGATCGCAAAAGGTTGAAATTTTCGGAATTTTTTATCCAGAGTTATGGAAAGAAAGCCCCTCCACCGCTTAGCCTTCACCCCAGAGGGTTGAAATTTCAACACAAGATGGATAAGTACCAACTTAACCATCCTTAAAAATTTCAACCCGTTCGGAATTTTTTATCTGAAGTTATGAGGAAAAAACTTTCTTACCCCTCCAGCGTATAGCCTTCGCCTCAGAGGGTTGAAATTTCAACACAAGATGAATAATTATTTTCTTAAACATGCTCTAAAATTTCAACCCATTCGGAATTTTTTATCCGGAGTTATAAGAAAAAGCCTTTTTTCCCCCTCCACCGCTTAGCCTTCATCCCACAGGGTTGAAATTTCAACACAACATAGATAATTATATGCTCAACCATCCTTTAGAATTTCAACCCATTCGGAATTTTTTATCCGAAGTTATGAAAAAAAACTTTCTCAACCCCTCCACCCTTTAGCCTTTACCCCAGAGGGTTGAAATTTTAACACAAGATAGATAATTGCATGCTTAACCATTCTTTAAAATTTCAACCCATTCGGAATTTTTATCCGGAGTTATGAGAAAAAGTATTTTTCGCCCTCTCCACCGCTTAGCCTTCACCCCAGAGGGTAGAAATTTTAATAGAAGATGTATAATCATCAACCTAACCATTCTTCAAAATTTCAACCCATTCGGAATTTTTATCCGAAGTTATGAGAAAAAACTTTTCCTACCCCCTCCACCGCTTAGCCGTCACCCCAGAGGGTTGAAATTTTAATACAAAATGGATAAGTATTTACTTAAACATGCTCTAAAATTTTAACCCATTCGGAATTTTTTATCCGGACTTATGACAGAAAAGACTTTCTCACCCCCTCCACCGATTAGCCTTTACCCCATTGGGTTGAAATTGGGTTGTAATTTCTATGCTATGTAATCATTAACTTCAAAATTTCAACCCGTTCGGAATTTTTTTACCGAAGTTATGAGAAGAAAACATTCCTCACCCCCTCCACCGCTTAGCCTTCATTCCATAGGGTTGAAATTTCAACACCAGATAGACTATTTTATGCTTGACCATGCTCTAAAATTTCAACCCATTCGGAATTTTTTATCCGAAGTTATGAGAAGAAAAACCTATGTCACCCCCTCCACCACTTAGCCTTCACCCCAGAGGGTTGAAATTTTAATACAAGATGTATAATTATTTACTTAACCATCTCTAAAAATTTCAACCCGTTCGAAATTTTTTATCTAGAGTTATAAGAAGAAAACGTTTTTTACCCCCTCCCCTCTTAAGCCTTTCCTCCAGAGGGTTGAAAATTTTTTTGGGTATCCTATATTTTGTCCCAAACAATAAAAGCAAAAATTTTCATTGCCGCTAATTATTTCGTTCCCCAGGCTTTATTGACTGGACTATCTATATCTCCGTGTATCACGAAGATACTAGAAAGAATGTTGAAAGAGAGAATAGAGGGTAAAATAGAAAAACAATTGGGTCCCTTGAGCTTTGGCTTTCGAAAGAGCAGATCCATTTCAGACTGCCACACCCTCCTTTCAGCGCAGGTTTATTCGGCTTTTGAAAGGGTCAATTTTCCGTCTGTGTTTTTTTGGATATCACGGGGGCATTTGATGGGGTTGATTTGAATGTGCTGTGGGATGACATGATTGATTGCAACGTTCCTCATAACGAGGCCAACCTAATATACGAACTATTTCATGGTCGTAAAGTCACTATAAGGGGAGACACAGGGGCGGAATTTGAGAGGTTCCTTTACAGAGGTCTTTTACAGGGCTCGGTGCTGAGTGCACCATTGTTTAATTTGTATACGAGAGTTCCACACACTTTGCTGAGCGAGGAAATTATTCTCTTTCAGTATGCGGATGATTTTTCGTTGTTTTGCTCTGGAGACGACTTGGAACAAATAATTGAATGTCTAAATTCCAACCTGGACATATTTAACCGATGGCTTTTGGGACACAACCTGAAAATCAATGTTCAAAAGTCTGCGGCAATGATTTTCACGAAACACTTTCTTCCATCTCCATCATCACAAATAGCCATAAATGATCAGACTATTCCCTGGAGACAACAGGTCAAGTACTTGGGAGTGGTCTTTGACCAAAAATTAAAGTGGGGGAAACACATTGACCTTATGTGCTCAAAGGCTATTAAGCAATGTAGGGCAATTAAAGCCATCTGCAGACCATCTTGGGGCTCGCATCCGTCAACCCTCCTTAGTATATATCGGGGATTAGTTAGACCTTACCTGGACTTTGGTGGAATGTTATATGGTAGATGCGCGAAGGCTAAACTCAAAAGGTTGGATGTGGTACAACATTCAGCTTTGCGTACTTGTCTGGGATTCGTGAAATCAACACCTACGAACATCATACTCTCGGAGAATGGGGAGCTTCCATTAGAATATAGGAGAAGATGGCTATCTTTTAGGTTCGTGACCAAGATCTGCAGGTTTTCTCATCACCCCTTACTCGAAATTTTCCAGGATCCCTATAGATATGACCATCTCTGGTTTAATAACATTGTTCCCGGATATATACAAGCACTGAAGGCGTTCCAGAACAGTATCTCGCAAATTTGGAGGTCTGCTTACCTTCCCTACTTCATGACGGACATCGAGATTAGGGCGGAGAGGAGGTCAGTGTACATATCGGATCTCTCTAAGGGTTCATTAACCAATGACCAAGAATTCAGGTCCTTAACTGAAGGAGAGTTTTCAGGCTTCACCCAGGTATTTACGGATGCTTCTCTTGTCTGGATCTGGTAGCAATCTCGATTTGGCCAGATGATTCGTCACGGGATATATGCAGGTTACGATACTTTAACCTTGCTGCCACACAGTTAAGTACAGCATTAAGGGAGATTCTCATGCATTCCAGATCTTTGCCTATCATCAAAACAACCAGGTCATCCGCAAGCTGAATATAATAAACATCATCAATAAATAAAGCGTTAGGAAGGAACACATATAGGTTGAACAACAATGGGTTAAGGACCGACCCCTGGAAAGGCCCTTGCCAGGTCTATGTGGTCCTATTAGCTTTCCTGTTACAGAGCTGTAGATGAATAACTCCTTATCTCCAAAAATGTAGGATATGACATCAGCAAAAGTTGGAGGGATTTCACAACTCAGCATATCGTTCCTGAAAACATCCAGCAAGACATGGTCATAAGCTGATTTTATATCAAGGAAAGCTGCCATGACATAATTTCTGTCAGCAAAAGCTCAATGAACATAAGAGGAGAAAAGCGCAATAATATCATTGACGGATCTGCCTGAATCCAAAGGTTTTCGGATTACGCAATTTTTTCTCGATAATTAATAATAAACCCCTAGAGTTCAAGAAACCCAGATTTACGATATTTTCCGTCTTCAATATAATTATTTCAGCTGTCTTGTCTGATTGTGTAGGTGTAGAGTTTCACTACTTTTACCTGAAGTACCTTCATCATTTTTGGTGATTCCATCGAGACCTTTTCAAACAAATCGTTGTATTTCAGGAAGATCTGTACAAATGAATAAAATAAGTACAGTAATACCCCCACTTACGCTACCCCGTTTTACGCGAATTCGAAGATACGCGGTTTTTCATTTTGATACGGGGCATTAGTGTGACGTCACATCATGCTCGTAACCATAGTTACGGGATCCAAACAAATTATTCTTAAGGAATTTATAATATATTTCAATTGATATTTAATTGAAATTGTGTATGTAACTTATCCTCAAAACAATTTTTCATTCTTAGAAATGCCTGGCAGATGGAAAATACTGGGCAATCCAAATTAAAACTGAGTCGTTTGGATCCCGCAACCATAGTTGCGTGCAGATGTGACGTTACCACTAATGCCCCGTATTGCCGCGCGCATCGGTTCTCTCGCTCCGCCCACTCAGTGTTCAATTTGCGACAGGTTTAAACGGGTTCCGTGTGAAATTGTTTTAAGTGCGCACTGCGTTTTACTTATAATTTCTAATTATGTCGTCCAAAACAACGAAAAATGAGTCATTTGAGCCTAACAAGAAAAAAAAACACTGTCTTTGGAGTGTAAACTGAATATAATTAGACTTTGAAGCAAAAAGCAAAAATGAAAATTTGTGTCAGTCCGAACTGTTGTAAGAGGTAAAGAAAAAATTATGACCGCTGTGAAAGACTCTCAATCTTTGAATTCAAGTATCATCCGTAAGCGTCACGGTATTATCGCACAGATGGAAACATTGCTACAGTCATGGTGTGATAATCAAGTAAGAGTGAAAAATTGTCCTGTTGATCAAAGTGTGCTTTCAAGCAAAGCAGATTTTTGAAAAACTAAAAGAAGAAGCTGGGGAGGCCGCTGAAAATGAAGTGTTTCAAGCTAGTAACGGCTGGTTCAGCCGATTTAAGAGTCGTTGTAATTGGCATAGCATCGCAGAGAGTGGAGAAGCGGCAAGCGCTGATAAAGAAGCTGCATCTCTCTATCCAGAAAAACTCAAAACAATGATGGATGAAAGTGGCTACACTAGCCAAACTTTTCAACATTGTCTTTTTTGGAAGAAAATGCCAAAAAAACTTTTATTGCGCCTGAAGAGAAATTTTTTCCAGATTTTAAAGCCGCCAAGGATCTATTAACAGTGATGGTTGGTGCGAATACAGCTGGAGATTGTAAATTAAAACCTCTCTTATTTTAACGCTCAGAAAATCCAAGAGCCTTAAAAAATAAATCTAAAGCTGGTTTGCCTGTCATTTGGAAGTCTAATGCAAAAGCTTGGGTGACAGCTTCTCTTTTTGAAGACTGGTTTAGCCATCATTTTATTCCTGAAGTCGAACGTTACTGCCGATTAAAAGAAATCCCATTCAAAGTGATGCTACTAATTGACAATGCGCAAGGTCATCCTCCTGCAACTCTTATTAATTTCGATCCACGAGTGGAAGTTGTACGCCACCAAACACTACCAGCTTGCTTCAACCAATGGACCAGGGAGTCATTAAAACATTTAAAGCTTACTACACAAGGCGGTCATATGCACATCCACATGAAGCTATGAGACAAAACAACGAGCTTTCTGTTAAAGACTTTTGGAAGCAATTCAATGTTTTAGATGCTGTAAGAATTATTGGACAATCTTCGAATGAGGTTTCACAAAAAACTCTCAATGGTGTCTGGAAAAAACTGTGTCCATTTTTTTTTTCACCTCTGAAACCCAAGGAGCAACCATGTCAGATCTTGAACAAATCGATAGCATAATAGAAGTGGTCGATATCGCCAAGCAATTAAATTTAGAGGTCGATAATGATGACGTTCAAGAATTGCTAGATTCACCCAATCAAGAGCTAACAATTGACGAGGTTATAGAAATCCGTAAGTATGAGCAAGACATTGAACAAACTGATTCGCTAGATTCAGTTGAACCGGCAAATCAAATGACAATTGCAAACTTAACAGCAGGGCACAATTCAGTTGAAAAGAGGTTACAAATTTTAGAAAAAATTGATTCTAATGAAGAAAGCGTTTCTACTACAAAACGAGGGATAAAAAAATTACTGGTATGCTACGAGGAAATTTTACGTGAAAAGAAGAAAAATTTAACTCGTCAGGCAACATTGTTAGTGTTGAATGATTATTTGGGCTATTACCATCATCTATTGTGGATGTAATGTTTTCTGACGTTTCGATAGACATCTTCTATCTTTATCAAGGAGGAAAAGTAAAAAACCTTTCGAAAATTATCAATTTTCAAAAAAGTCAATATGACAGAAGTCATGAAAGAAAAATGAACAATGTTATATACTCATCTGTGATATGATGATCTTTTTAAGTTGGATCGAACTATCGGCGTCCAAACTTCTGGCAGATCTATAGATGGAGCACTTATGGAATCTGGTGTTATTTTCATAAATGCTGCTTCTTTGATTTTTCTTCTTGCAAGTTTTTCTTCTTTGGATATTATTGATGCTTCATCCCATTTTATACGATGATTCTCATCTACAGCATGTTGGACTAACCTGGATTTGTCGCTGTCTAGTACTCGTAGAAGCTTCTGATGTTCTTTTATTCGTACATTCAGAGGGCGTTTAGTTTCTCGATGTAAGATCTTCCGCACTCGCAAGGTAATTCATATATGCACTTCTTTGTCCTTTGTGTCTCATTATTAGGCTTAACTTTTGTAAGTTTAGCTCTGATAGTGTCTTGAGTTTTGAATGCAGTCGTTATGTTGTATCTATTTCCAATTCTTCTCATTTTCTCCGACGAACCTTTTACATAAGGAATTACGATTTTAATGGTCTGATTTATATCTGTTGGTTCAGGTTGACTTTCTCTTGCTTTTACTAATATCTTTTTGGGGTAGCCATTGCTTCTAAGAGTTTTCGAGATGTTATTTATTTCTTCATTTTGGTCTTCTTCAGTGCAACAAATATTTATTGCTCTATCAAATAAACATTTTGCTACTCCCAATTTAGTGTTTAGTTGGTGGTTTGACTCAAAATGTAGATATTGTCCTGTGTTCGTTGGCTTTTTATACACAGTGGTTCTTGGGATTCCATTTTGTTTATGTACGAGTACATCTAAGAATGGAAGTTGTCTGTCCTTCTCTATTTCAATTGTGAATTTAATTGATTCCTCTTGATTGTTTAGATATTGAAGGAATCCATCTATAGTGTCTCTTCCATGTTGCCAAATAATGAAAGTATCATCTACATATCTTTTCCACAGTTTGGGTTTAAGTACATATTTTTCTAATGCCTTCTGTTCGAAAATTTCCATATATAAATCAGCTAAAATTGGTGATAGTGGTGAACCCATGGCTATTCCGAATTCTTGTTGATAAAAGATGTCTTCGAATTGGAAATATGTTGTTTCAATACAAAGAGAAAGCATTTCAAGAAATCATGATTTCAAGAAATCATGGAAGAAGACGTTATGGTCAGCTTCGACATCACCAGTTTGTTCACTAATATTCCGACAGATAAAACACTTATCATAGTTAGGAAAAAGCTTGAAGAAGATCAAACCCTTAGTGAAAGAACTACACTAAGCGTCAATGCAATTATGGAAATGCTTTCTCTTTGTATTGAAACAACATATTTCCAATTCGAAGACATCTTTTATCAACAAGAATTGAATGGCCATGGGTTCACCACTATCACCAATTTTAGCTGATTTATATATGGAAATTTTCGAACAGAAGGCATTAGAAAAATATGTACTTAAACCCAAACTGTGGAAAAGATATGTAGATGATACTTTCATTATTTGGCAACATGGAAGAGACACTATAGATGGATTCCTTCAATATCTAAACAATCAAGAGGAATCAATTAAATTCACAATTGAAATAGAGAAGGACAGACAACTTCCATTCTTAGATGTACTCGTACATAAACAAAATGGAATCCCAAGAACCACTGTGTATAAAAAGCCAACGAACACAGGACAATATCTACATTTTGAGTCAAACCACCAACTAAACACTAAATTGGGAGTAGCAAAATGTTTATTTGATAGAGCAATAAATATTTGTTGCACTGAAGAAGACCAAAATGAAGAAATAAATAACATCTCGAAAACTCTTAGAAGCAATGGCTACCCCAAAAAGATATTAGAAAAAGCTAAACGAACAAGAGAAAGTCAACCTGAACCAACAGATATAAATCAGACCATTAAAACCGTAATTCCATATGTAAAAGGTTTGTCGGAGAAAATGAGAAGAATTGGAAATAGATACAACATAACGACTGCATTCAAAACTCAAGACACTATCAGAGCTAAACATACAAAAGTTAAGCCAAATAATGAGACACAAAGGACAAAGAACTGCATATACGAATTACCTTGCGAGTGCGGAAGATCTTACATCGGAGAAACTAAACGCCCTCTGAATGTACGAATAAAAGAACATCAGAAGCTTCTACGAGTACTAGACAGCGACAAATCCAGGTTAGTCCAACATGCTGTAGATGAGAATCATCGTATAAAATGGGATGAAGCATCAATAATATCCAAAGAAGAAAAACTTGCAAGAAGAAAAATCAAAGAAGCAGCATTTATGAAAATAACACCAGATTCCATAAGTGCTCCATCTATAGATCTGCCAGAAGTTTGGACGCAGATAGTTCGATCCAACTTAAAAAGATCATCATATCACAGATGAGTATATAACATTGTTCATTTTTCTTTCATGACTTCTGTCATATTGACTTTTTTGAAAATTGATAATTTTCGAAAGGTTTTTTACTTTTCCTCCTTGATAAAGATAGAAGATGTCTATCGAAACGTCGGAAAACATTACATCCACAATAGATGATGGTAATAGCCCAAATAATCATTCAACACGAGCTCCATCATCAACAATATCTCGTCATCAACCAACATTGTTAGAATATATGAAGCCTTCGACATCAAAATAACTTCGGTTTAGCTTACTTTATTCATAATAATGTAATATTTTTTTATTATCGTACACTTTATTAAACATTTTTCTTCTAAATTATTGTTTTCTTTAAACTCTGGTCCCGATTAAACAAACCTTATATGTATTTATATGCATCGTTGAAAACCGACTTACGCGAATTCGACTTACACGGCAACCGCTCGGATCCACCTATCGCCTAAGTCCGGGGTATTACTGTAATTCGATTTTATTATTTATCACTTTATCAATTAGTGAGAATATAGAAGCAAGATGTTCAGCAGAGAAATTGACAATCTCTTTTTCACTTCAGGCACATTAAGCTTTTGGATTTGTTGTTTTTGGTTCTACATTATCAGATAAAAATTTATTATTATTATTATTGGTCTCTCGGTCTATAATCAAGTTGTTGAGTATTCCTTAATTGAAATGTTTTTATTGCCACCTTACTTTTCTTTTCCTAATAATAACTCTGATCAACCGGTATCAATCTATTCAGAGGTAAAATGAAAATAATTCAAAATAAAATATATCCAATTTAATGTAATAAAATTCTCAACTTATTTGTTTAACAACTATTATACTTATGTACAAATTAGCTACAATAAAACACATTAAGTGACAATTGAAAATTTGAAAGTATAAGCTGATGGCAAAAATTGCATAGGTGCAAATTAATTATTTCTGATATGTAAAAATAGTAAAATAGTTTACTATAAATTCATAAGCTTAATTAAACTTTTTCTCTAAATCAAACAACTTTATAATTGTACAAAACCCAAAAAAGATTCATTATGGCACTAGTTTTGTAAAATTACTTCATGTTTGGTTTTCCAATTAATACCAAGGCACTCCGATCGTATCATAAGAAAATAAATACAATTTTACATTATATTGAGATGCCATTATGATTTAAACATCAGTATCAAAATTCAAGTCAATAATTTTCCTTCCCCTTTTGAATATAGATATCTGAAAACCCAAGGTGAATATACAATTATATTCAACTATCAACAGGCACCTTACATTTGGTACATTTTATATACACTAGCTCACTTCACAACCCTCTGTCCCAATTTCATCCTATACATAATATACAATTTTATATTTACAATATATGAAAAATAAATCTCTTCGATTCCCCCCCCCCCTTTTTTGGTAACTTACTTGAATTAAATTTCAGAAACAATACCTAATTACTAACCAATAATTATTCAAAATTAAGAATCAGGATTAATTTTGACTCCTCAGGGGATATATTATATTATTCATGACTAGTTTTCAAAATTCGCAATCAAAAGGAGCAATAAGTTAAATCATGTAAAATTCTGCATATATTCTCATAGCTCAGTAAACTTTCAAAAGAATTCAATAGTTAGTGAAATCATTCTTTTCAACTAATATGTATACAATCTACTTAGTCAATAGAAAAACATATTCAACAGATCTTGAAATAATAATAGTAACATATTGGTATCATTAAAACTTCCAACAAGTATAAACTTTAAGTACTTTCATAACATTCTTTGGAATATTTACTCCACAGTTGCTCATATCAGATCTGAACAAAGACCAAAAATCAACCTGAAAGATTCCTTTTTCATATTCGAAATAACGAAGATCTCACAGATTTCAAAAATTTTTCAAATCAAAATGATTTGAAACTGGTTTCTTCTCACTGACCTCATCTATCTTTCCCTGATGAGGCACCATTTGGAATAAAAGTAGCTGTGATTTTACAAGATCTTTTGTTAGAATTAAAGCACAATTTCCCTTCACTAGCCTACTAAAAAATACCTTGGCAATGTCCAACACCAATGTGATTAAGTTACTGTTTCATTCCACCTTCTGCGAACAATAAAGGTCTTTTAGTGCTTTCAACTCGTCCATGAGGGTTTTGTTCTGGTTCTCCAAAACAGCTACTCTATTTTCTAGGCACTTTATGTACTCCTTCTTCTTTCTTCGACATTCCCTGGCTGCTTCCCTATTTTTCATGAGACGCATCTCCCTTTTGCGCGACTGATCTTCGCCTTGACCAGGTATACTGCCACTTTGAGCCACCACTAAAAAAAAATTAAAAATCTCAACAAGGCAAGAGATTAAATTTTCGTTAAGAAGGTACACAGTATGGACACCAATTAGAATTTGGTTTCCCATTTTTGGGATATCTGTGTAGTATTGGAATCTGTTGAAGATATGATCAACAAAGTACACTTCATGATGCGCTTAAATGGACCGTAAATTCATGAATAAGGATATCCCTTTTGTTACAAGCAGAAATCTAAGGAATCAGATCTGATGTTCTTTTATTCCTACTTTCAAGGGGCGCTTTTTATACAATATACGATCGTCCGCATTTGCATGGTATTTCATTCATGCAATCCTTTGTTCATTGAATTTCATTATCAGGTTTAACCTTTGTTAAATAAACATGATGGTATTTTGTGTCTTGAATGCGGTTGTTATATCGTATTAATTTCCAATTCTTCTTATTTTTTTTATAAATCTTTGACATAAGGAACAATGGTTTGTCCCATATCTGCTTGTGTTGTATCATTATGGGGTTAAAGCTGATTTTATGTTATTTGTTTAGCTCTTTTCAATATCTTTTTGGGAAAGCCATTACTTTAGAGTGTTTTTTTGATGTTACTTATTTCCTCATTAGTATCCTGCTAAGTAGAGAATATATTTGTTGTTCCATCATACAAAAATTCTCCCAATTTATTATGTTGATGGTTGAAATTAAAATGGAGATATTGACCTGTGTTTGTTGGTTTTTTATAGACACTGGTTCTTGTGATTCCATTATATTTACTCCATAGTATTGTAGTATAATATAACATTTTAAGTTTAAACTAGTAGTTAAGACATTTCTTTGAGTGTGATTTTTTTTAAATTTGTGTAATCTATTGTGGATACCATTTCTGGATATTGGATCTGTTTGTATCCCAAATTCACTAAATAAATAAATATTTATGAACAAGTACATGGATGTTGTCTTTCTCGATTTCTATTGTGAATTCAATAGATTATCTTGGTCGTTAAGATGGATACATATCTCATCCATAATTTGGGTTTTGGGACATACTGGTCAAAAGCTTTTTGTTCGAAATTCACCATATATAAATCAGCTAAAATAGAAGGCCATTTCAAATTCTTGTTGATAAGAAGTGTCGTCAAAATAGACATATGTTTGTTACGGCTCAGAATTCGATTAATACATTATTTTAACGTAAACTTCAAATAAACTTTTAATAACAGAATATCTTAACATATTTCAAAATTTCTTCTTTTCATTTCTTTTAACTGATCCTAGTTTTCGGAAAAATTTATAGATGTCGACACCTTTCATTTCAAATTATTATTATGTTTAACAAACAAATTCTTCGTCGCGTTATCAAGATATGCCAGATTTTTTTGTCTAAGTTTTTTTTCATGAATCCAGTAATTCAGATGTTCGAGTATCTTTCTTTCTTGTTAATAATTTCATGGAATACAGACGTAGAATAGAAGTGGTGAATTCAAAAGAAGTCATTCACATTCACATTCGTGCTCGTTCTGGAGAAACATTGTTTGAAAGTGCTCTGTGAAATTTAAATTTAAATCCATTATTCTGATATTCTTTTTGTTGAAAATGTGGTTTGCTGGTATACTGGTGGGGTGAGAGTTTATTTTGTTTTTTCTTAGATTTTTCTGAGTTGGGGGTTGTGAATTAATTTATTGTTTATTTTGTTTATTTCACGAAATACTTTGCAGCGTATTTCATCACCGGCGGATGACCTTGAGGTATCCAACACGCACTGGGAGATTCTTATAGTGGTAGGGAGTCGATTGCGCGGTGCGAATATATTCCCAATATATTATTTATAGCAGTGCGATCGCTTACTCGAACTCAGTACCCGCCTGCTGGACGTTCAGTTGCCTGAGGTGGGGCGACGTTATTGCGTTACGTAGGTACAACATCGTGGAATAAAATTTGGCTATCCGGAACTGCACAGCCGGTTCTGCGTCGGAAGCGACTATTATAGTGGTGAACAACTTTTCATTTCTAATATATTTATATCACCTTTGGCATCACTCCTTTGAATTGCTGTACTCGTCTCAGGAGAGGGGAACTATTGGAGGTGACACCACATATTTTCGCTGCGCCCATAATACTAATAACATTGCAGAATATATATATATATATATACTTTATTTTTCAATCCTGAACTTCTTTTTTTACCCAATTCCTTCATCCTGTTTCTGATCGTGGCCTTCCCAGCCTGTGTTTAAGTCTTCCTTACGGGCCCAAGGAAGTGAAGCGTTTGGTTGTTCATCCTTTGTACCTTCTGTAGCCTGCTATTGCATTTCTTATTATTTGCCACTATGGCACCCGCTTGTACTATCTGCGCAAAAGTGATCTCGGGCTCACAGCCTTCAATATCTTGCTCAAAATGCAATAAAGTGTTCCATGCTTCTTGTGTTAATTTGTCAGATAGGGAGTTGTCCCTTCTAAGGAGCAGTCAAAACTGTAGGTGGGATTGCGCGGTTTGCACTACAGGTGAGCGATCCTTGCGCAGTCGCTCTAATAGCGCTTCGGGCTCAGGTTCTGGATCAACCCCGGTTCCTGATGATCAATCTCCCGTTACTTTGGAACATTTTAATTTGCTAATGGAGCAGATCAAACACGTAATTGTCAGTGTCGATCGCGTAGAAAAGCGTCAAAATGACTTATTTACTCAGCTAGCAGTGTGCACTTCTACGTTGAATGATCACGCCAAAATCTTAACTGAGCACCAGACCTTACTGGAAAAGTGTTTTGATGATATAGAGACGATGGGGCAATCTCACGCAGCCATGTCTAGTGAACTAGCTGCTGTTGGTGAAAAGGTTTCAGAACTTTCTTGCGCGCAGTCTTCGTCGGGAGCTAACTTTCCCGAGATTTTGGAGCGTGTGAAGAAATCACACAATATTATCTTGGTTAATGTACCTGAGGGGGAAGATTCATCCCGGGATACTCTTTGTACTAAGGAAATAATTGAGCACGTCCATAAAACTTCTAGTTCTAGTTTAACAAGTGTTGAGCGTCTGCCTGCTAGGAATTCTTCGCGACCTCGCTGGCTGAGAGTCTCATTCTCTAATCCGGACATTGTACAGAAGATTTTGAGAAACAAGCTTTCATTGCGTGGACATCAGAAATATAGGAATGTGTTTATTCGAGATGACCAGACTAGGATGCAGATTCAGGAGTTGTCATCTTTACGACGTGAGCTAAAGTCGAGGCAGTCTAATGGTGAAAAAGACCTCACGATTAAATATATAAATGGATCACCAAAATCGTCGCCACTTCCCCAAAACTATCCTTGAATGATTCAAAAAACCGACAATAATTTCATCCTGGCCCATATTATATACGAACATACAATCCTTAAAATCAAAGTTTTCTGAGTTATTGTCTTTTGTACAGCTTCATCGTCCTTATATAATTATGTTGTCAGAAACTTGGCTGAAAGATTCGATAGATGACAGTTATTGTAACATTCCAACCTACTCACTTTATCGTTCGGACAGCAGCGACGCTGTTGGCTACAGGAGTCTGCATGTATGTTTGCGATTATATCTGTGACAAATTCTCTATAACAGTATCCCATAATGATTGGAAGGGAATTGATAACATATTCGTGGACATCACTGATGAAAGTATTTCTTTAACCATCGGATGTGTGTACCGACCACGCCCATGTGCTGCTGACCTCGATCTCTCGAATTACTTGAGACATCTATCATCGTCTTCTAGGAAGAATTTGATTGTTGCTGGGGATTTTAATTGTCCTGACGTGCACTGGCCATTGCTGCAGACTCCTGCCAATTCTTCGTCTTCTCTTCCATACGTGGAACTATTTATGCAAACAGCATTACAGCAGCTAGTTCTTGAACCAACTCGGTTTAGGAATGGTCAAAATCCCTCTCTTCTGGACTGGATAATAGTGTCGGATGCCAACCTGACATCTGAAATAGAATATTTACCACCTTTCGGAAAGTCCGATCATGCCGTTTTGTCTACCAAGATCCAGATGACTCCATCTTGCAGTTCTAGGAAGGCTGCCCGAACTTTCAGTAGAGTGGACTACAATTCAGCGAATGCTGAATTTAAAAGAAAAAACTGGGAAGAATTGTTTGATGGCTGTGAAGGTGTCAATGGTATGTGGAAGATTTTTCTCGATCTGGTGAGAGAAACACTGTCAAGATACACAAGGGTTATCACAACAAAACATAATCCGCTGAAGCCTTGGATAAACGATAGCATATTGAATATGATCAGGTGTAAGAAATCTTTGTGGCAGAGATATCTTCGCGGTAGGTCTGAGTCTGATTTCCGTAATCATCGGTCCTATTCAAATTTTCTTTCTTCCACCATCGCCCAAGCAAGAGAGACCTATGAATCACACCTAGCCTCCAGTAAAAACAAGAAAAAATTTTTCAAATACATCAGATCTACAATGAACTCAAAGGTATCCATTCCACGCATCAGGATGTCCAACGGTGAGTTATCTGGTGACCCTCAGGAGTCGGCGGATGTCTTGGCAGAGGCTTTCGCGGGTGTGTACGGCTTGGAGCCCAAAGGTCCAATTCCAGAAGTAGAGATGCCAAAAGTGGCAGCAGAGTTGAACCAGGTTTCTATAGACGAGGATTTGGTACTCAAACATCTTTAGACATCAAAACATCATCCTCTCCTGGTCCGGATGGGCTTTCACCGTTCTCACTGAAAAAGTGTGCATCAGCTCTTGCCCTTCCTCTAGCTATCATGTTCAAGAGATCACTGGACACGTCCAGTCTACCTGATGATTGGTTGAAGGCGTCGGTAACGCCCATATTCAAGAAGGGAGATAAGTTTTCTCCGCTAAATTATCGCCCAATAAGTTTGACATCCTCCGTTTCTAAGGTGTTGGAGAAAATTATTTGTGAGCAACTCATAAACTTCGGGATAACGCATAATATCATACCCGTCGAGCAGCATGGCTTCGTTCCAGGTCGTTCTACTTTGACCAACCTATTAACATGTCTAAATGACTGGACCATTTCTTTAGATCACAATATACCTGTGGACGTTTTATACCTAGATTTCTCTAAGGCTTTTGACCGAGTCCCACACCGCCGTCTTTTGTCTAAGTTGAATCATCTGGGAATAGGGGGTGGCCTACTTTCTTGGATTGAGGGGTTCCTTAGGAACAGAACATTCCGTGTTCGTGTGGGGAGTGTTCATTCATCTCTGGAGGGCTTATTGTCAAGTGGTGTACCGCAGGGATCCGTGCTGGGTCCTGCTCTCTTCCTGCTATATACGTCAGACCTGCCAAGATTGTTGAAATCTCAGTGTGCCATGTACGCTGATGATTTAAAAATTTACAACTCTGCTTCCAACTCGAGAGACTTGTACGAAGATCTATGTATGGTGAGTGATTGGTGTAGGAAGTGGCTGTTGCCCGTGAACGCCAACAAGTGTTGTGTGCTGCATCTCGGCAGGAAAAATCCAGAATATCTGTATAAGATCGATAATACCCCCCTCGTTTCTGTTGACTATATGAACGATTTGGGTGTTGTTGTAGATAAAAATCTGGGTTGGACACGACACGTTGCGAGTGTTTCTGCTAGGGCAAGGAGATTGACCTATATGATACAGAGTGCCTTCAGACAATGCAGTTTAGAAACATGTAAGCTGCTTTATTGTAGCTATGTCCGTCCTCTAATGGAGTACGCTGGACCTGTATGGTGTCCATTTCTCAAGGGTGACCAACTTCTCCTGGAGTCAGTGCAGCGGTGGAACACGAGAATTCCATTTGGTACTAACAGACCGAATTATTCGAGTCGTCTAAGGATGATGAATCTGCAGACGTTCGAGGATCGGCGGAACAGAGGAGATCTCATTGTAACCTACCGGGCGTTGAGGGGGTTTTTTGGCATAAATATGGATAGTTTATTCAGAAGATGCACTACTCACCTTCGAGGACACGAATTCAAGTTGGGTAAGGAGAATTTCAGAACCACGCAGCGCCAGTCTTTCCTACCCAACAGAGTCTTTGATAGATGGAACAGTCTCCCGTCGAGTGTGGTGAGCGCTCCTAGCGTGAATGCCTTCAAAAACAGACTGGATCGGCATAGTCGGGAATCAGAATCAGTTTAGTGATGGTGTTTAAGGTTTTTTCTTTTTGTGATGACTGATGTGTCGGAGTGCTATATATGTTCAATTTTTTTCTTTTAGTTTTATGTTTCTGCTAGGATTTATTGAGCACATAAAATTCTATTAATTTAGTTTTATTGAGTTTATGGGCATTTGCCCCAACTCTTGATGTAATATTAATAATAATAATAATAATAAAGTAGTAGTAATCGTAATTGATTCCTCGCTTATCCTACTACTACTACTACTAAGTAGTAGTGGTAGATTTATGATATATTTGAAAATTATATTTCTTTTGAAAGGCGTATATTGTTTAATATAACGATTAAATTCGGATTGCCTGAATCAACCTTTAGCTACTTAAATCCTCGTAATTCGGGGGTAAGTCAAAAATTCTTTTTACTCATCAGAACTTTTTTGTTATTTTAATATTCAATCCTTTAGATTTTTTTTTTCGTATTATTCTTGGAGTCGATAAGAATCAATTTGGCTGGGAAGAATTCTGAATGGAGCATTATCCACCTTGTAACATCATTAATTAGAGGATTTTGGAAGACATCATATTTTTTTCATCTGTTATCACGCAGTCAACACCTCACCACGTTTTTTCCTGTGGAGAAGACAAATTGTTCCAGCTAAATTCTCCGTTCAAAGTTAAGTTTGAAATCTCGTCCTTTTTATTGCATTTTTTCCACTTTACTTACCTTCATCACTTTTCTTATAGTTTATTTTTTTTAAATTAAAATAATTGTTGCTAATTTATTGTCAGAATCCGAATAACCTGGTACTCTTGTGAATTGAACATTGATTTTGTGAATAAACATTATAATGGAAACTTTAGTTTAGGCCATTCCTAGGTTCACTAGAGAGGGAAAATAAACCCCGCCTGATAAATAAACAATATTCTAGTATTGAGTTATATATTACTGATTTCTTCAATTTCATAGCCTGGAAAGCACGTCTCATGTTGTTTCTATGCAAATAAAAAACTTTTTCATAATGTTGGAGGTAGATAAATACAGATAAGGCAGATGAGTAAAAATTTGATATAGTTTTAGAGTTCTGTCGACTTAAAGAAAATTTGCAAATTTCAGAATATTTTCAGCTTTTTTAAAAGCTAATTTTGCCTTGAGAATGATAAAGGATGTCTATCGAAACGTTGGTAGCAAGAACAATAAGAAATAGTAGTTAATTCCCAAATAATAATTTTACAGAAGTACCTTCCATCATCAAAAATATTTTGTAGACAACTATAGAATATTGCTTCAAAACTAACTGAGAATGAAGTATCAGATTTCTGTTTACCGTTCTTTTTTTAAAGATTTGGAACATCAAAAGTACCTAACCTTCACAAAGAGCCTACTAAGTGCACTCACCAGGTACATAGAATTCCTGTCCTTGTGCATACTGTACAATAGCACCACCTTGAGTAGAATTCGTCATCGTTAAGGTGTGCAAACCGTGACCACCTCCTTCACCACTTGAAATTTGAATCGCAGTAGCTGGTAAAACTGTAAAAGAAATAAGGCTCAATAAAAATTACTGTAGTATGTAACTAGAAATTAAGTAACTACTTATTTGGAGAACTACTTTGGATCTATGGAATTTCAAGGTTCACACTACAATTTAATGTGAAATGAGGTTAGGTCAAGTTAATAGAAACTGTGTTAGGATAAATGAGAATGAGGTTAAATCAAATCAAGTTTCAAAGGTATATTCGCTTTCGAATAATACAATTTTTAAATGGCTTTCCGACTCCCCGGATAATTTGTTGCACAGCTGTTTTCTACCTATTTATTGATTTCAAAAGAATTTACCTGAAAATTCGTAGTCAATTTTCTCCGATTTTATAGTTTTATCATTAGGCCATTCTTGATCGGTCAACCTCAATCCATTCAAGTTAGAGGTATTTTTTGCTTCTATACTTTCTGCCTTGACTGACATGCCTTAAAATAAACAACTGTTCAGCCATTTCCCCTAACTGAGGACCTTATTCGAATTAATATTAAGAGAATATGCTACTTCTGTCCCATTATAATCCTAGTATTTTTTTCTCAATTTCCAACTGATTCACGTTACACATATGGTGTTATGTTAGAGGGATGATGATTTATGGGTTGGTTAAGAGACAAATTTGATATCATGCATTCAATTTCAATTATCATGCACTTAAAAACATTTACAGACTAGAGAATAGTAAAATTCACAATGAACTAGAAGGATTGACTACAGAGAAAAAGAAACATCGATCGGGCATTGGGTAAAATTTTTGCATAGAATTAATTGAAAAATTAATCAAGGAAACATTTTTTTTGGAAATAACCATTGCTAATCACTGATATACATCTTTTAGTGTTGCCAAAGGAATTCAAAAATCAGGCCAACCTTCAATTTGCCTCTTTTCTAGTTAATTATTGGAAATCCTGAAAAACTAACCTACTGACCTAGTATATATAATATAAATAAATATAGAGAAATGAATTCATTAGAAAATGAAAAATGTTGAAGAATATCCTCGAGTTGACTTTAGGACGCTTTCATCCGGAAAGGGATTTTTCGATAAAAACAGCAACACTGCATCACAGAAGATAGCGTTTTTCATAATGTAGTGGTTGCTTTAATTTTCAATAAATGCGTTCGTCCGTTTCTATCATTTTCAAATAAAAACTTCCAGAGTTGCAAAAAAATTTTCTTAGTCAAATTTTGACTCGTCAGAAATCCTAGAACAAGTGTTATGATTTAAAAGGGCGGCTGAGTGAAATGGCGATGGCAAATACAAAATAAACGGCTCTAGCGCAACCATTGGGCAGATTGAAAGATTGATACCATTGAAGAAAAGGTTCAATAAATCCTATTAATTAGAAAAACAACAAGTTTACAATGATCCTGCGATCTACATCAAAGAATCCCGAAATAGCAGAAAGTTAGTTTATGGAACTTTTGGGGCAGCCAGCATCCAACAATGCAAACGAAAGTCAGTCCAATAGAAATCATTTGAATGATTGTCGAATTGATAAATTGTTGAAGTCTCTCGCTTCTTCCCAGAAAAAATAAATTTTGGGAGATTATAACATCCTCTGAGTGTTTGATTTATTATACAGTTAAAACTCGAGAAATTATATTGATTTTGCGGAAATGCATAAATTCACACGTTTTTGAAATTGGCATTTCTTTAACCACAGCCATTTTTGATTTTGATGATTCTCTCCTATTGATTCAAGTTTTTCACAGATTGTTGAAAAAGAAGAATGGAAGTTTCATTAGTAAAATACTACACATTTGAATTTATTAATACATAATTCTTCAATAATTCAATTTAACGTTTCATTCGTAAAATACTACACATTTGACTGTATTAATACATAATTCTTTAATATCAAGTTTGAATAGTGTTTATAACGATAATCAAGCCATCCTTTGGGTTTTTATTTATTTCATTCATATTATGCCTTTGGACTTTTTGATTTTTTTTAATAGTGTGTAAATAGTTAAAATTGCTAGTTTTTTTGTTCATTAAATGTTTGCTTTCTTTGGAATTTTTTTCAATTTTAATGTAACCGCAATCTTAAATTAATTCGAATTTTAGAATGTATAATACAACCAGTCTGAAAATAATACACCTTCTTGAATAACAAAGATTATCATACCAAAATTAATACAAATTATTCAATTTTAATACAAATTTGCCTTTCACATAATTTAATTTTAAAGCATGAGGATGAATTTTGGGACTAGTTAATATCTAAAAATATTCAAACCCAGCGTATTCTGAAGTGCAAATCATAATTGGAAAAGTATTCTTCTAACATTTTTAATTTTAAAAAAAAAATCAAAATTGAACGAGTAGCCTGATAGCCATATAGCCCAATTTTGTTTACGAGTTGCTTTTTGCGGTTAAAAATAATAAGTACTTCATTTGATAGTTAAACTGTAGAATTGAAATCCAACAGAAAGTAACTAACCTGTGTGGTATGGGATAGAATGGGAGGACAATTCGCTGTCTGCCTCTGAAGACGTTTGCTCCAATTTTCCTTCTGCGAACATTACGTGAGAATGTAAATGTTAATTCCCGTTGTAAACATTTTCTTGTTAATTTTGTTATGATGTTTACGGGCGCCGTAAATAACGAATGAAAATCGGACAAATCAATTAAAGTTAAAAAATGTCACTATCAATGACGTCATTGGTAGCTTGAAAAAAATATAATATTCACATTATCTAGGCAATGACGTTAACAATCAATACACTACGCGTCAAAATTAGGTAACAAATTCATTCTCTCAGAAGAAAAAATTTGGCAACAAAATCTTGAAAACGGTAAACTTTTGTTTCAGTTTTACCAAATTTTTATGCATTTTTGAGGGATTTTTGTTTCCCCTGTGGCATTCCCATCAACCCTCTGATTTTTTTATAATAGGGAAAGTGCATTATGTGGTACTTTTTCGGCAACGTCTGTATCTTCTTTACAGGCATGCAGAAATATCCAAGAAACATTTTTTTTTTTGAAAATTTAGTTCAAAGAGAATTTCAGTGTGTTCAAATTCTTCAGCGAATGAAAGTCGACCATTACAGTTTTGTTCATGCACAACTTTCAACCCCTTTCATCAGGTATTTCAAAGTAAAAGAGCCATGACAAAGTGCACATAGCGAAACTGTTTTTAACTAATTTTTCAAAAAAATTCTTTCGAGTTTCTCCAAGCCTGTGAAGAAGATACAAAGACCCTGTCAAAAAAGTACTTTCCCTATTCAAACAATTTTAAAGGTTGATGGGGATCGCACAGGGTGCAACAAAAATCCTTCAAAAATGGATAAAAGTGCAACAAAAATTGACCAGGATTTTATTGCCAGATATTTTTCTTTTGAAAAAATGAATTTATTCCAAAAATTTGACGCGCACTGTATACAAATGCGTCACTCATCTTCGTACATTACCAGAGTCTTGCTTGCTCAAACCGGCATTTTCAAGAAGCCTACTACTCTTTTTCACAATGAAATATAAGAGGAAAATGAATAGCCCATCTAGGAGCATATAGATATTTGAAGAAACTTTTGACAACATTAACTGTGTTTCTCTATTTGAAATTTGGACATTAAAAATCTGTTTGTGATATATTCAATAACTTGAATTTAGCATTGGAACTAGGTTTTTCATGATATCTGAAAGAATCTGGGTGTGATCAATGCTATATTATATGTCATTATCAATTATTACATACTTCCATAAGAAGAAACACTACAAATACAGAAATGTATAATGGATATTTATTATATATAAATAAGAAAAACAAAACTTCATGATATATCTACATAAAAAGGACTAGGAAATATCATGTTCTTATAATAAATCTGTGTATAATAAAGCAGAAAAGATAAACAATGTTGTTATCGTTCAAATTTCAGTTTTGGCCTTTAACTCAAAAACCAAAAGAAAAAGTTGATGCCATTGTGAGTTTCTTGAAAGAAGAAATCTACAATGTGTCATTAATGTTCCTTTGTTTCTCACAGTTGAAAGCTCTGGTTCAGTTATATTTTTCCCAAAATGTACACAGAACACTGCATATAATTCAAATTGCGCAGGCAAAACACTGGTGAGGTAAGAGAATATGGTGTGTCTATCTATAATGGAGTCAATGGATTTTTTTCATTAAACTTCCATACATAAATAACGATTATCCAAACGTCAATCCACAGCGCCTTAAGCATACAACATCCACAGAGGTGTATAGAATGAAAAATCCCATACCACAGGTGATAATATTGAATGGATGAATTGAAAAAGTGTAACTAGTGAAAAGAGAAAATAAAACAAAGAATTGACTTTTCGTGCTCAAAACTGGTTTTACTTGATTTTCAGAAATGAAACTAGTTAAAAATTAGGTGAAATTTTCAATGAAGGAAAACAGAAAAGCAGTTTCCAAAAACTACATTTAGGTTTATTATAGCCCGTATAAAAGCAACATTGAAACCACATTACATGAGGAGATTAAATTAATAAAATAAGTCACAGCCAAACGGTGCAAAAAAATCAATCATCATTTACGAATAACAAACTGCAACAGCTGTGTTGTATGTTTTTCTTCTGTAGACTCGAAGGTGATATCTAATGTCGCACCAACTGGTGAAAGCTGTTAGTGGCTCTGAAGCCCCTGGCCATATATGTTATAAGGTGCTGAAAATCAAATCTCGCACATTCACTAATAAATTGCTCAGATGACCTCCCAGATCACCAATTTTATATTCATTGGTCCCCTCTTCAGGAAAATCTTAAAAATCTGTTCCAGGTATATGTATGATTGTAAGATCAATAAATATTATCAAATTAAGATCCAAAATAATCTGACTTAGTGTCAATTTGGTAACTATGCCAAATCTACCGACAGAAATTTTTTGCCTCTTCATAATGGATTTGACTACATTTTTGCAAATTAATGCCTCCCATAAACATAAAAAGCTCAAAGCATGAATGTCCAATACATAACATATTGTTCGGTGTTTTCGATTGATTTTACACAACCTATATGTAATTCCTAATTATTTTTCACATTGGATTTATGTTTGAAATTGAAAATTAAGAAGTTCACAGGAATATTAAATCAAATGGAAAGTTGATATACAGCCTATACAAAAACCACTGTGCATGACACACTGAACAATTCACTTTTTTGAAGGGCAGAAGTACTAATTTTTTGAAGTCTTGACTGGGCATCAATTCCACCTTAGAGATAACGCACCAAGATGCGATTTTAAGGTCAGTCTTTGTGCCTCTTAAAACAATAAGATCGGTTTAAGAAGAAATCTGAATGCGCCGTCTCTAATAATGAAAATGTTCCAATACATACATTACAATAGTTAAGCAGACATTCAGCGGTCAGAGAAGTAAAATTAAAAACAGGTTACTCTCTCCCGCCGAGAAAATGAAATGATGATGTCGATTTTCCCAGAATTTTATGAATCTGAGCTGTCGAAAAAACTACATCCAACGTTTTGTAGATATATTTCCACTTCTTTGGGGCTACAAAGCGAAATTTATGAAGATTATACATTGTAGAAACATTTCACAAAATAAAATTGAAAAATCGGCCCCAAAAACGTTTTGAAACGGAACTTGTGTTAAAAAACACAAAACTAATCATATCTTAAAGTTCAATGTATAATAATCAACATAGCACATTCTATTGTCACTTTCAATGATTGTACAGAAACTAATTGGTTCATATCATTCTTAACCCGTTCAACTGTAGTTGGGGTTCAGAATATGTTGTTAAAAACATAGGATTCCCAAATTACCGATTAAACATTTTTTCTTGAAAAGTTCCACAATATTGTTGTAAGTCAAGCTAAAACTTTGTGTGTCCATTCTGCAATTAACGGTATCATTAAGTTTAATGTATATCATTTCGCTAAAAACTAGAGCTTGATATCCAACAATATTTTGGAAATCATCAAGAAGGAATATTTAATGCAGTAATTTGGGAATCCTACGTTTTTAACAACGTATTGGGGACCCCACCTGTAATTGAACACATTGTGCTAGGATGCTTATTTTGCATCGAATATCCAGACAAAGTTTTCTAATTTTCTGTTACCATTTGCTCGTGTCAAGACCTTTTGTGTGCAACAGCTGAGTGACGATTACAACTTTTATTTACATGCATGGTATAAGCTTTATTGTGTAAAAATTTTCAGTATTAGTAAATTCCTGTTGTAACCTAAACAGCTGCAACACCCTTGCAACCTCATCTGAGTCACCTGTTCTTAGTTTCACGTGACTGGCCGCCGTAGTATGTTTGAGTATGCAACCATCGTAATGAACTCTAGAAAACTAACCTAGGTTCAAAACAATTTCTTTGACATTGGCAGTTCGCCTGACGTCACCCCTATTGAAATATTTCAAATCTTTGACCACATCTTCAAGAGAATGTATCTTCCCATAGGGAGTCAATTGAATCAATCACTAATCCCTCTGAGAAAGCCATTTTAAAGCTTTTCAATTAAGGTATTTCAAAAATGAAATAATTCAAACATAACAACATAATGGTTCAAAAATCAAGTCGTTTGTGGTTTCAAGTTAGATCTTGGTGAAAATTTCGCTTTTTCTTTAAGACGTCACCTACACTGTCCAAAATTATTTCAGGTAGGAAATTGAAAGACATGGTTTTACATCACCTTTTATCTGACATAACTTTCAATCAAACTTATAGTGGCGAAGTTAGGTGAGAAATCTAATTCTTTGAGCCTTAGAAGATCTTCAAATTAGTAATGGATACTTCTATTGCATCCAAAAAGAAAACCTGAATGAAAACATTTCGAACAAGCCAATATATTTATTTTCCTTCACTGAAAGTTTCACAGTAGTGATCAGTAATGTAGCACCAACAAATAAAAACTATACACAACCCAGAAAGAGAAGATATTTATTTAAGCACAAAATAGATCAAATTTATCTTCAGGAATTTGATACTTCATGGAAGTTTTTTGCATAGACTTTCTTCAAAGCTATAAAGAATTTAAACGCCCAATACCGGCAAAAACATATCTAAGTCATCGACAGAAATTTATGTACAGGGTGGGCAAAATTCTTTGTCTACTGAAAGGATCTCGATAACTATAGCAGCTAAAAGAAAACTGATAACGCATTCTCGAGCAATTTTTGAGAAATGAGAAGGATCTTTGATTTCTCAAATGTAAACTTCATTCAAAAATTCTCTCAGCTTGCTACAAAATTTTTGTTGATTTCAAAAATGTATCACATGTCACCATTGAATATTACATGAAAAAAAAATTTAATACTTTTTCCTGCTTCTCTATTCACATTTGAATTAAAGAAGGCTGGTGTTACCATAGTGATCTTTGAATATGAATTCTTTTGTGAACTCAAGCTTCTATGATGGGAATCACCGATTGTTGAATAAATATTTCTGTGATTAATTTTTTTTAACGTCTGCATATAATTAATTCTAAATTAATTACCAATTTTTCATCATTCAGCCCCCAGAATGAAGTTGATTAGATATCCCTCTTTGAGGTATGGTGATATTTAGCAAGCAATTCTTTACACTCTCATAAAATCGCCATAAATGTATTTCTGCCGGTACGTTATATAATTGGTTGTATTCATATCCATAAAAACTTTCATAAAAGGATTTTCTTAGATATGAAGAAATTGTGAAAAAGAAGTTGAAAAAAAAAACTAAAATACCATGCAAAAAAAAATAATACAAATACCTCAATGTATACTTTTGCATGACTTGTACCAAAGGTACAGTTACAGATTTACTGATGGACACGAATAGTGATAACTAAAAAAAATCAAAAAAAGAGAAAATGGAAAGACAACCATAGACAACCCCTAGCATGCAATAAAAACATACCAGCTATCTCACCCCCTCCCAAATCATTCAAAATCTTCCGATAAGATGGCCTCCTAGACAGCAAATCTCTTCGTTTCTTTGGACACTCGTCTTCTGAGAAACTCTCGTCACTGGCTGTTTCAACTACCTGCACAAAAATTGTGTAATTCGTTAGTTGATTGAAAACTTTAACATATCGTAATTGAAATCATAAATGTTGCCAAGCAACAAACATGTCTTATTCAATATAAATATTTTTTTCTTCGTGCCTTAGATGCAATGTGGTAACTGAGAAAGTGACCTTTTATAGCAATGTCTGAGTTTCTTTTTGAGACTTTTCAAAAAATGATATTTAAACCTAAACATTGAGATGATATTGTTGGACAATATCTAATGAAAGAAAATATTTGATATTTTGATATTTCATTCATTTGAGGTTATTTCCATGAATTTTGGTAATGTTCTGCAAATTATATGAATTTCAAGTTTAAAAATATTCTGTTAACGGAAAAATTGCAGTGTAATTGAGTTTTCTTGCACATGTCGAATTTACTCGAACATTGGAAAGTTTTATTGATATCTAAGAAAAACGAAGAAGCATTTTAAGACATCCAACACTCATAGAAACCAAATATTCTTTTTCAAATAAGAGCTTTACTCTATGGAGCAGTATTTGATCTTTCATCATTTTGTCTTTTCCTTTGTCAAAACACAGAGTGAGTCTTCAACTATCGCATTAATTTTAGCCATAGATTCATGAGATCAAAAGAAACACTTCTTTCCATTTTTTGAAATTTGGCTCTGTTCAAAAGAGTTGTTGATTTGTTGCCATTGTCGTTATTGTAGGACTTTTGACTTTGATTTCTCGGTTATCGCTAACACCCTAGATAACAACGAACTCTTTCTTCGACCAGAAGATACCTTGGTAGGTTTGCTATTCTCCAGAAGTAACAACATGAAATATATCCATGAAATATGACAATCAGGTAATTTAAGAAGGCAATTGTATGTTCCATAATGCTTCAAGAGCTATATCCACTCTCTAAATGAATACTTTCAGTACCCTGTGGAAATCATCCACAAAGAGAAATAATAGCAACTATTATATTCTTAATCTTATGTACAGGTCCATTTTTCTATACCAGATAAAGATTATACATATTCTTCTAGTATTCAAGGGTGCTTCAACCCGTTTTGAGAAGAAGAACTTGTCAAAAACTAAGGACTAAAAATGTTCTGAATTTCATACTCTATACTCACTACTATTAAAGTTAATTCAAGAAAATTTTGGCAAATAGGCTATGAAAATACTACTTCTTAATTCGTAATATCGAGCGGCCTTTATTGAAGTATTTTCTTTTAAACATGAGAAACTACTTGAGAATCATAACTAACACTAGGAAATTCGCAGGTTCAACATAAGACATAGAAGATAACACAGAGATCTTCTATATTTATGGAAAATAAAAAACATGGCAATAGTGTTGATTTAATGATCTGAATAAATGATAAAAGCAATCATAGAATTCAGAGTATTGGAAAAGTTGATATCAACATTACTAGGTTTGTTCGCGTGGCAGTTCGGAACTGTAATTTTTGGTAATTTGTGGTTCCCACCCGTTCGTCTGGGACGAAACAGGAGTTCTTTGTCGTTCGTGTGGTCGGAACACTTGATTTGAACTGTTCGTTACTGTTCTTACGGTTCCTGATCTAGAAATGGTACAAGATCAACAGAAGAAGCGGTAAATTCAAATCATCGGTGATTCAAATTTTCAGTAGTTCTAATTGGCAATTAAGTTATATATTTGGTGACAAGGATATTCGCATAGCTGTTTGTGAGTATATTTGATGTTGTGTTAGTATAAATTTTTAATCAATTCGTTATAATAGCTTCTCAAAATTTTTGTTATCTCAAAGAAGAGGATCATTTGCAATAGATGAATAAAATAATTGCATAGTTGTTGATCAAAGTATGTAAGATAATTATTTTATATTATTTATATATACGATATTTCGTATTTATATACTATATATTTATTTTTGTTATTTCGTGATTGTAGTATCTTTATTTTTAACCACTCAAAAAATGTATTGCAAATTTAGGAAGGAAACGGAGGAATGACCTCTTTCAAGAACACAACGACTTGTTAAAACAATTCTTATCTAAAAAATAATTACAAAGCTATGAAAATTGTTAGAAAATATTTTTATTTATTTCCCAACTGCCACCAGTTCCATATACAATTACCTAATTCTATTATATAAAATTTTCTGTACACAGTTTCCACCAAAATTACAATAAAATAACAGAAGAATTCACAGTTTACCCAGATATGAACTAACAAAAATAATTTCTCCACTGATGACCACTACTACATGTATTGAAATTTCAAATTATAATTAAATTAAATCATTTATTTAAATATTTCATTACATGTAAATTGTATTTACAATTATTTATATGGATATGTTTATGTTAATTTATTTATGACAAAAAAAATTGTTCAATTTTAATATTTGTAATTTCTAACGTATTTCCACCGTATTAATAACACAAAGATATTGAATAAGTTATTCAATATCTTTGTAACACTATCCATGATATGATCCATGATGTACAACATAACCTTACTTTCACTTATCTATGCACTTAACGAAATCGTTTTGAAATCATCTGTTCCCACCTGTTCTCACCCGTTCGTGTCATAGAACAACTTGCGACGATTCCAAGAGTTACAGAACCTATTTCTCTGTGACCCCAGAACAACTGAGAACTGCCACCCGAACAAACCTACTATTTGCTCATGAAATTTTCAATTAAATTGTGAATAAATAAAAAAATTTTAATATTTTTAGCAATACTCAGCTGTAAAATCACTAATCAATTAATTCCATACCATTTTCAATTTTTTGATAATTCTGTGGACTACCAGGCACCAAAATTGAACTTTTTGTATAATCTTGAAAGTATCCAGTGGTGGCTTAGCCCAATTTGAGAGCTTAAATCGCTTGTAACTTTGGAACAGGGCAGAATCAGGAAAAGTGGTAGAGTATTTTTCTTTTTATGCTAAAAGCAAAGGACTATCGACTTGAGTCTTTCTGTCTTGTTTCTTTTCACTTCAAGAATCTGTAGTTGAAATTAACACAGTGGCGCACTAACCCCCTAACCAATAAAGATCATGACCAATAATGAAAACTGCCAAAAAAATAATATTCCATTATTAAAAATTATAATTTTTAGTTTAATTTTTCCCATTTAAATTTACCCATTCGTTGTTTTAGTATTGTAGTGGATGGACAATAATGAAGTCTATGCTGCAAGCTGACAGAAAAAAATAAGTAATACCTAATCTTCATTACCTGCAGAGTCTGAAGACTTCCTTGGGTTGTCTGTATAACAGAGTTTGGTTTACTGACAAGAATAACGTTCCCTTTGCTCAGCATAGGTTGTAGATTTGCAGCTGTTTGTATGACGGACTGTTGATTAGGTTGAATAACACTTTGCACCTAAAAAAATTTTGAAATTATAAAATTGTATTATAATAAAAACAAAAATTTGCGAAACCAAATCTGAATCGGCAGTAAAAAAGACATTTCTGCATTTGAAATTTCAAAGTTGGGGCCTAAAGGTCCTATAATGACCTTTGATGGGTCAATTCAATTCCTCAGCTCAAATAACTTAAGACTCCAGAATGAGAAATCGCGAAAAAGAAATTCTGTTCCCAGACTTTTGAACCACCTTGACATATATTTATATCTAACTCCTCCATCCTTTCATCGAAGTTTTTCAAAATGCAATATAGTAGCATAATAACATGGCTTATCACTTTCTAAATTGAAGCAAAGATTGTGACGGGACAACTTTGCTTCTGGACAAAATAAATGTATTATTATTTGTCATTTATCTTTATTTCCTTCAATAACTCCTTGAAACATGCAATTGGTGCAAATATGTTGACATTACATTAAAAATTTGCCATGATATAAATAATCTTGACATAATCTGAATTTGACAGTTTTGAAAGCATTTTAAACAAGCTTGCGAAAGATTGGAAGAATTTTAAAGATATTGCATGTGACGTAACCATTGCAACGCTAAAATAAGAATCCTCAGAAAAATACAGAATCTTTTGAAAGATCTCACCGCTAAAATAATATTAAAAATGTATTGCAACTATAAAAACAAATAACAAGAATTAAAAGCATTGACGTCACAGATATTAAAGTCATTGACCAATAAAAAGTTATTGAAGTAAAGTACATTTAACGAATGCCGAACAAAAGAAACACCTTAGTAAAAATAGAGAAATGGTAAGTATTGGATTTTTTTTTTTTTTTGGCGCTCTTATTCTTCAAACATAGTGCTTATAGATATCTGTATTTTGGAATATTTCGGTAAGTGGTATCAATTGTTTTGTTCGACTCAGTGATGAAGAATCTGTGGTCAAAATAGATTGTCTATATGTTTACATGAATGCAAATACATTGATACCATTTTTATTCTCAACAAACTAATACATTCGGTACTCCTGTAAGTTCAAATAATTATTGTCTAGAATCTCTATAAGTAAGACCCATGGCTATCAACAACCTTGCGTTATGTAGTGATCAAGCCTTGGTGAGGTTTTGGTTCTATACCAGACAGAACGACAGTCTCAATTCTAGCAATATATAGGTGACAATTCAGTAGATATATTTGGAAAATCCAGTCAAATAGCCTCAAAAATTTGACTTAATTAAAAATTGATACTTGTTGCTGACGAAAAATTGTTAATGATGGAACTCTCATAGAATTATTGTTTGGGCAATAACCAATATCTATTATTGTTCTTGTAACCAATATTTCAACAGGCATCTTGTCTTCTTCAAAGTAAAATTAGCTTCTACAAAAGCTTTTGATTTCACAAAAGTTTTAAACTTTTATAAATGTCAAATACACAGGCATTTATAGATATTTATGAAAGTTGAAAAGCTCAGGAAAATAGCTATGATCTAGTTTATTTTTCAACGGACTTATTTTTGTTGTTGGATTTTTTTCAGCGAGTAACATACATAACAAGCAAATTATCAAGACCTACATACAAGTGATTTATCCATCTCTATAAGAGATGTGATTCACCTTGTAAATATGTAATTTTTTATTCCAGTTGTATTTGTATACTGAGCTATTTTATACTCTGGTTGAATGAATCTACATTATTTCCGTTTTTTACATTGGAAATCTATTGTAATTGCAACTACATACATTAGGTAGTTTTTTGAGTTATTGAGAAAATCAAATTTCAGATGCTCATAATTAGCTAACCTTTGGACGGATATAGCTTTGTAATAAACATAACCGCACATATGTATATTGAAAATTGAAAAATTCAAGTCATCTCCTTTGCGAGTAATTACATATGAAGACAACGAACAGGACCTACCCAACTTTGATATTATATTTTCCATCAGCAAGCCAAACCATTTTGGTCTGTAATTTGAATGTTAAAGACATATGCAAAACAATAGCTTACTGTTCTAGAAGGGTTTGTTCTTAAGAACAGTCTCAAAATTTAAATGGCATGCACCTAAAATATAGTCTTAATAAACGATTATAACAGCGCAGGTCACTTTGCAATTATATCACCACATTCTGTATTTCAGCCACTTAACTTGATTGTACAACACGCAAGGGCAGATATAAACGTTGAAATTCTATAATAGCATAGATTGGTACCCTCATTCTGTAGCTACAAACACAAATTCAAAACCACATGTGCTGCTATCATCATTTATAAGAACTATACACTATGAATGATTGTAAGCATGCACAGAGGGACCTATATGTAGTCCTCTACCTGTGCGGATGTTTGAGTAGTAGGTAAAGTGAGATGAACTATATTAGTGGCTGTCACTAGATGCGGTTGAGAGCTGTTGGAGACCCCTACCGAGACCGAAATGGGAGATTGTGGATCTGGGGATGGTGCCAGAGGGTCAACAGAACCATTCTCGTCGACCATACTGTCCATTGCACAAGGAAGGTAACTCCTGGAAGAAATAATTGAGATGAGAATTCTGCAGATTTTAAAAGTAAACAAACAGTTGTTATATTTTATAATAAGTATTGAATTGATAAGAGAAACCTACAAATTTGTAAAATTTTCACAAACTTAACTTTGTACTCAGAGGTCACCAACCTCTTCAAGTTTATTTCTAACATGGTAAATTTATCAATCCTTGACGTTTATAATTGCAATGATAGTGATAGCTGGTATGGAATTCAGAAAATGATGTTTACAATTCACTGATTTTTGTGACCTCTTTATATGAATTTTGGATGAAAGCTGAAATAATAGGAAGAAGATAACGTATCCTTCAGTTATAGTTTTCTATAGTTGATCCAAACTACATAAAAATTATATCGTTATTAATCTTTGAAGACATCATTCAAGCAGATCTAAAAATAGAAACTTGTAATAGTTCATGCATCAATGTTAGCCAAAAGTTGGCAGCAAATTCACGAACCATGCACAAAATATAATCAAACACATTCCATTGAAATCCTAGAAAAATGTTTCTTTTTCCAATGTAATGCTAAGGTCATGATTTTGCTAGTCATCATTGTAACCAAGAACGATCCATTGCAGAGAGTAATCCTATTCAAAACTGAATTAAATCAAAACATCATTGAAGTTCAATTTTGTTTCAAAACAAACCACTGTTCAATTTTCCCTCGTTATTTTAGATAATTGTAAATTCCAAACATAAGAATGACGCCATATTTTTCTACCTTAACTAATTTAGGTTCCAAATGGCATTCACACATTTTTATTGCTTCACTAGAACAACTAAAAATACAAGTTGAACATTCGAAGGGATGACTGAACCATGTCATATTGTTATTCTTCGGCTGGGTACTTACCAGTTAGTTACGTATTTCTCGTCACCAGCTTTGCAGCAATCGGAGTGGGCAAACGGGGTATACGTAGTAGCCACGTCAAATTTTCTGGGCGGTCGTCACTGGTCGACAACTTCAAAGCAAGTGCGCGTCATAGAAAGAGGGGCGATGTTGCCATGTCTTCCATGTGCCCCAGGAACTTCTTGTTTACCGCTCGCCTTTCTTCAATTCGCAAAAAAGATATATACTCAATATCAATAAGCAGAAGAAAAAACAACGAGGGTTCTTTTAAAATGAATAATAAATCTGTTCGTTTATCAATATCAACCATCTATTTTAACATATATATTAACAACTTCAAGATAGTCTAGCATTCAACGAAAAGAACACCATAGATATGAGAATAAAGAGGAAAATTTTTCTCATTACTTCAAATCCACTGTGACAAGCTGGCCAAATAACGAACACCTTTGAAAATTTTATTTCTCTACCTCATTCCGTTCATACGTTATCGTGAAAACGGACGGACAGAATCGATTTTGACCACGGATTCTTCTTTATTGAGTAGATGGTTCAATGCTAAAATTCAAGGATGTCCTGGATATCAATAACATTAATATTTGTCCAAATTTTTATCGAGATACTTAGACAACTAACATAATAACTGAAAATATGAAAACTCTAGATCATCAAACCCAATCGATTGCGAGCAATTTCGGTTTGTTAGGGACTTTTACACTGAAACACTTTTCTGATTTAATTGTTTATTGACATCGAAAAGATTCGTACAAATTTAGAAAGGGACGACGTGACGTGCCGCTTGAGCTTTCTCGGGGGACTGCCCGTGTTCGGGCGGTTCGGCTTTTTAGTACCTGCCGAACTTACCCTGTTGCCACTGTCGCCTTGTTTATATTCTTAAATCTGGGGAGAAATACTGCTACAGGTTCAATAATCAAAAATTACAGAAATTTTAGAAAAAAACGATAGCAGTTTGTTCTACTTGTTTTTAAAGTGAAACAGGCGCGCAGAAATATGTCCAGCTAAATTTTATCTTCAGAGCAATTGTCATATTGAAAAATTATTGATTGAGAAAATTTTTCGATAACCTGATGAACAAAAATAAACTTAATTTTGATAGTATCTTTCTGAGTAATTACAAAAAAGGCATTGGGATATTTTAAAATTATCTAGCATGACGAATTCCACAATATTTGCAAACCGTTTCAACCTTATTCAAACATCTCTGAAGTAACGAATTGATGGGATAGATATATTAGGAGTTATTGAGAAAATTAAATTTCAGATGCTCGTAACAGCAAAACCATTCGACAGATTTGGCCAACAACGAACTTGGCCGATATATTTGGACAATTAACCTCTTCTCATAGCTCATCTCTTTCGGAAGATGGAGAGTATATGGGTTTGGGCAAAACGCTTTTTGACTAGAACAAGCAAAAATAATGTAAACATGTAGAAAGCATTGAGTCTGGTCATGATTTATTTATTACTATTTACAATTTTCCACAGTTTTGTTCGAAACCTGAACTTCCCTCTCTAAAAAACCTGTCGAAGAAGCATTTCTACTCAATCACAACATTGATGGCAATGATAATGGTAATGTTGATGTTAATAGCGAAAATGAAAAAGGAAGCCTCCTAGATTTTAGCTGGCACCTTGCCGCATTTCAGGTAGTGATCATTTCAGTCTTTTCACTACCAAGACCTCTGATTGCTGTCGTTTTTTGGGGCCTTAGGAAAGGCCACTACAACGCTTAAATGGAGTGAAACTTATTAACATCGATGTGAACAGTTTGGATAAAGTGTTATTATTTAAATCGTTTACAACAGCAACACTAACCGCCACTAACATCATTGCGAATGGACAGTTGAATAGTACAGTTATGACGGAATATATTGAAACCCATGGATGATGACATTGCAAAACATCAGTGGAACATCAAAATTCATATATTTTGATGAATTTAAAAGCATGAGCTTTGTCGTTTAGAAATGTCGATTAATTAAAAAATATTTTCTTTTCAAAATGTAGGATTACTTATGGTATAAGGAATCCTACTCAAAAACTTCCATGCATGTTTATCATTTATCAATCTATCAATTGCATATATACATACATTAAAAACGGATATCCATTCTCAAATTTATTTCATAAAGGTCATCAATTCCGTCATACAAACCACTATGAAGCATTTTAATACTTAGACTCTTTTGAAATACAAATCTTGAAATCTAATCAATTCGATCAGACAATTTCGAAGTGTTTTAAAAGAATTTACTCAAAATCCGGCAACAACGTTCATTCTCATTGCGTTCTTTGAATTCAGTTTTCGCCTTATTCATGGTTAACTTAAAAGAAAGCAGACTTCCTTGGATTTCATGATTTCTATGATAAGATTCATCCATGCATTGAAACAAATCTAATTATTACTAAAAAATTAGTAACAAACAAAAGTATTCATAATGAATTTTCCGTTTGAAGTATGTATTGGATGAAAAGCATAATTCAAACTAATGAATAAAGTCTCAAAAATAATCATGTAACTTTCAAATAAAGACTTAACCATTGTTCTATTCAAAATCTAACAACGATTAAAATACAAGAATAAAAAACCAGAAATTTTCCTTTCATGATTCACGATGACGTCAGCACTCCCACATGATGTAAGCTAGTCTCCAATTGGAACTTACGTCATCGCATTATAAAACGGTGCAATTTTAAAAGATAATCAATAACTCACGATGAACATCATTAAAAATCCCGATTTGCGGTAAAAGAAATGAAAAATTTTCCATTTGTTATGAAAATAAAACGAAAACTAGCAACATATTCAGAGAGTAGGTATATCTCGAAGTTCATTTTGTTGTACATTAATCCGCTGAAAAAAGTTACTCAGATGAATAAATATTAGATTTCATTTACTTCAAGGTCTTTGTTTACGCATTCACAGTGGAACATTAAAACAGTCGACGTTATTATGGAAACGATTTTGAACAACGATTCGGTTGGTTATTTTGTTGAACATGTTCTGGAAGAAATGATCCGAGGTTTTCTCAATTAACCCGCAATTGCTCGGTGTACTTGGCAGATAATGAGAAATTAATTTGACACTAAATGAATGATTTTCGGATAGTATATAACCGGAACGGTATTGAAATTATAGATTATATGCTATTCTAGTGTGAAAGTATAATTAACTCAAACGTAAGATTTAAGTCTTTACCCAAGGAATAAGTAAAAATTAAATAGAAGTAATTCACAAAACGCATTCGCAACGCAATATGTATTTTTGTCGATAGATGTTAGATGTTAGGAAATGAATCTGTGGAAAACATTACCACATCTGTGAAAATTGCCCTAGTATGATGCCCTAGTAGTAGCTGGGCGCGTTTTTTTCAAAACTCAAGAAATTCAGAAATAGTCGTTCTACAGCTGTGGTACCGAGTGTAGCTACATTGGACTGCGAGACCATTTATCACCACCAACGTCTACAACACATTTTAATATCGTTTTCCATTTCATCAAAATAAAACAAACACAAACAATTCCAAGATCTCCATCAATATTATTACACGGTCTAACAAATTACCCAGAAATAACAAAAATGTTATCAGAGATAGCTGACAAACAATTTTATACGAAAACTTTAACATATAACAACATCAAGGTGAACTAAACAAATCCTGACACATACAGAAGTTAGGTGAGATTCCTTCGAAAAGAAAAAATATTTTTCCACGTCTACCAATTAAAGGATAGAGCCTATCGGTAGGTTATCAGATATCTTCACTACTACGTTCCTATTGATGAGATAAAGAAGGATCAGAGATTGTACAACATAAAATCCACTCTCTCTATTTTATGTTAACCTGGAGCGCAGAGAAAACAACTAAGATATTTACAAGATAGAATTCCTCTCAAATATAATGATTTCAATAGCACCTCCTAGAAAAAAACGATAAATCATTCAGTACACTAGATGTCAAGAATACGGCCATACAAAATCCTATTGCAATAGTCCATTTATGTGCTTTAAATGCGACAAACAGCACGATTCAAAAACACGCTCCAAGCCAAACACAACATTAGCCACTTGTGTGTTATATAAAGATAGTTACCCAGTTACTCACGAAATAGAAGCAACGGATATCATAATCTACACAGACTGATGGAGTATCGATGTATCAGCAATGTGTTCACCACCCAAGCACAATAATACCCCAAACCAATACGAGTCAGTTTTTCAAAATTTTCAACAATGGTTTATAATAGGAGGTGACTGGAATGCGAAGTACACCCATTTGGCATCATGACTATAACTCCCAAAGGTCGTAATCTAATGGAAGTGATAACAAACAACAATTTCGACGTAGTTTCGCCAGGTTCACCGACCTGGCAAACAGACAGGAACAAGATTCCTGATGTCTTGGACTTTTTCGTCACAAATGGAATTAACAATAGCCACATAAAAGCGGAATCTTATTCTCGAGACCTTTCATCTGACCATTCACAAGTCCTGCTAACCATTCACACAATATTCCAAATATTAAGTAACATTCAAATGTCCTTGGAGGAGGTTCAACAGGCACTGTTATCAGTTAACGTTCAGAAGGGTCCTGGGCCCGATGGCATTCCGCCTCTTTTTGCCAAAAATTGTGCACTGAACTTAGCCTACCCCCTCTATATCATCTTCAATAAATCCTTATCATCGTCAATTTTCCCAAACATCTGGAAGTTGTCATCTATTGTTCCAGTTTTTAAAAGCGGACACAGAGATCTCATCGAAAACTACCTTCCTATAAGCATCTTATCAGTATTTCCCAAGCAATTCGAGCGTTTAGTTCATGAATACCTATCATTTCATCTGAAGAACATTATTATCAATGAACAGCACGGTTTTCGAGGGGGTAGAAGTGTTGAGACAAACTTGCTCACCTTTCTGCATTTTCTTGAATGTGGAGGTGAGTCCTGTGTTCAAATAGATGCCGTGTACACTGACTTCACAAAGGCCTTTGATAAACTGTGTCATACGGTTATGTCGGTACGGTTTCCTAAGGTGGGGGTATGTGGAAATCTGAGGCTCTGGTTGATGTCTTATATTATCGAGGGTAGGAGCCAATACGTTTTGATCGATGGCTGCGAATTTAGGAAGATTCGCAATACCTCTGGAGTTCCGCAGGGCTCTCAGCTCGGCCCCTTACTCTTTTTAATTTATGTTAATAACATTGGAAATTGCTTTAGATATTGTAGGTTCCTACTTTTTGCTGATGACCTTAAACTGTTCATGATGATTCGATCGATTGAAGACTGTCTTAATCTCCAGAGCGATCTGGATAGATTAGCCCAATACTGTATAGATAATAGCTTGTTCCTCCACTTGGATAAATGTGTGAAAATTTCATATACTAGGAACACCAACAAAATCTCCTTCCAGTACACACTTGACAACCGTCAGTTGAAGGAGTTGAAGCATTGTCAAAGACTTGGGAATAACACTCGACTCCAAACTCATCTTTGGTGTTCATAATAGTAACGTCGTCACATCCTGCTCCAGAATGCTTGGCTTTGTGCTTAGGCATGGAAAAGCCTTTCAAAAAAATGACACTCCACCATGCATTTGTCTCCTCACGATTGAACTTTGCATCCATCATATGGAACCCGAGATACGACTGCTATATTCGACGCCTGAGTCTGTTCAGAATAGGTTCATTCGATTTCTGGCCTACAAAAATAAAATTATAATTGAAAATCATGACTACACGTATGCTCGTAGGATTTTTCAGCTTCCCAGGCTAGTCGATGTAAGATTCATGAATGATGCTTCATTCATGTTCAAGCTGTTAAATGGTTTGATCATTGCTCCTGGTATTTTGGAGGAGATTCGCTTAAGGGTGCCTGATCTAAGGCTCAGGTCAGACAACATATTTCAGGTGTCCCTGAGGAGAAAAAACTACACCGCAAATTCCCCACTCGTCAGAATGATGACAACCTCAGGTGTTGTCTGGCCATACGTCGATTTCTTTTCTTGTTCGCTGACCACTTTTAAGAAATATCTGAAACGTCATCTTTTGTTTTCGATTTTTCCGGGTTAATTGTATGTATATTTGAATACTGTATTTTACATCTGATTTTTGTATTGTTTTGTTTGATAGTTGATAGGTATATTGAATGTATAATTGAGGTTTTATTTGTAATTGAGTGAACACTGCCTCTGGGACTAGTTCCTGTTTGTGTTCCAGTGAGAATAAATAAATAAATACCTAAATCGTATGAAATTAAATCTTCACTAACGACGGGGAAAACCAATTGGGCTAAGTTCCAACAAATACTCGAGGAAGAAGCAGTTATGAATACAGCTGCAAACAATATAACAAAAATGATGAAAAAATGCACCATGTAAAAGTACCCCAACACACAATATTTGGAAGGCTACGAAGAAGCTCAAAAGACCCACATTCAGATAATCCCCGAATAAAATAACTAATGGAGAATGGGTTGCCTCAGATGAAAAAAAAGCAGTACATTTGCCAAACATCTTGCACATGCCTTCACAAGAAATGACTCCTATCCTGGTATCAGCGATGCAGATGTTGAAACTTTTCTGGGTGTTCCATATCAGGTGTCCCTACCAATTGAAACTTTCACACCAACAGAAGTAGCCAATGAAATAGGAAGGCTGGAAAACGAGAAGGCTCCTGGATACGACATCATAAAGGCCGGAACTCTGAAAAAAAAATTATAATTTTTAATAATTGGGACGATACTTTGGCAGTTTTCATTATTGATCATGATTATTATTGAGTAATTCTATGTTTTTTTAAATTCAAAGATCGAGATAGAAGTTTTTATGGCATGTTTAGCTGTTAAAAGTTACAGGGTTGTCGAAACATCAACCATCACAGGGTTAGTGCACCACTGTGTTATTTTCAACTACAGATTCTTGAAGTGAAAAGAAACAAGGCAGAAAGATTCAAGTCGATAGTCCTTTGCTTTTAGCATAAAAATTGGTTGCCTGTAAAGTCGGTATACGGGCGAAAGTTTTACGTGACAACGACTTTGAGTGATAAAATAATTTTAATGTGAATATTCATTCGTACGCGTTTACCTTTGCTCTCTCTCTCTCGCTCTTAGGTGGGCTAACTGTGCTCGAGTGGAAGGGACGCGGGCCTTTCACTTTTTATGTCTGTCTCTCTAGCTCTTAGGCGGGCTAACCATGCCCGAGTGGAAGGGACGCGTGCCTTTCACTCGCTCTCATTGTGAGCGCATAACGTGAGCGGAGCGTAACGCAGTTTCTTGAAGTGTCACCCGGCAAACCAATTTATAAGACGTTGTCACGTCAAAACTATCCAAGAAAATTGTTGTACTGCTCACATTATTTAATGAAATTATGAGTATATCCCACTTCCCCATCATTCGAAGAGGTGCATCTTCGAAAATTTATAAGCAGGCCATTGAACAATTTGACAGCTGTCAGATAGAAAATGTGGCGGAGTTTGTAAAAATCATTCAGAGGGCTGCTGACTCCTCGGTGACCAAACACAAGAGACTTAATTCAGCATATAATGTTTATTGGTTGGATAAGGAGGTTGCGAGGGAAGTCAACTTGAGAAGGTCTCTTTTCTCAAATTACAGGTGCTCGCCTAATATTGAAAAATACATAGAATACAAGAGACAGGTTGCGAAAGCCAGAAAATTAATGAGTGGTAAGAAAAGAGGATCATTTAAGAAGTTTTGCGAGAGTCTTCCACTGGAACAAACAAATCTCTTTTGGGACATAGTTAAAAAGTTTTCTTGTCAGTCTTCTGGGGGTGGCTTCCAACTGGTTCCAGACCCGTGCTGTGAGGAGATTCTTCGTAGATTTTCAAGACCGGTCTCATCCTCTCGTAATAAGATATCAGGATAACATTAAAGAATTTTTTCTTAACGAATTAATGTTTTCCTTGAGGTTGAAAAAGGACTCAACCCCAGGTTTTGATGGTATTGATTATAGAATTTTGTTTCACCTTCCATTGTCTGTTAAGGTAGGCCTTCTAAGGCTGTTCAATCAACTTTTGCGCTTTGGCTCTCCTCATCTCAATATGAAAACATAAGTCATAGTTCCCATCTTGAAGAATGAAGCACCGGTAAATATTGGCAACAGTTATCGACCTTGAAATGGGTTATAAATTTCAAACGAGTGTGATACGTATTTTTGTTATTCAGTTCTTTTTTCTGCTTTTGTCTTTTTCTTTTCAGATTCGATGTGGGTAACTTGAAGAAGTTTCTGCCTCCATCAATAGAAGACCACTCTTGAAGAAAGAATCCTTAAAATATATTTCAGCTTATTTTTGTACTTTCACACTTAGGCGGGGAGCCAGGGTTTTTTTTACTGGGGTTTTTTTCCCTAGGCTTTTATGTCGTACGCCAAATTGTATGATACCCCGTCACTAACCCCTGATCTATATGCTTTATTGCTTGCTAACTAAATATTACAGCCAAAAGTTGAAAAGAATATATATATCGACCTATTTCAATATAACCAAGCATTAAAAAAGTTCTGGAAAGAATGTTACGCGATAGAAGAGAAGAGAAAATAAAACAACAACTAGGACCCTTGACCTTTAGTTAGGGGCAGGTCCATTTCAGACTACCATACTCTCCTTGCAGCTCGGGTTTATACAGCCTTTGATGGAGGACATTTCTCCATATGCGTTTTCTTACATATATCGGGAGCTTTTTATAGTGCGAATGATTTCGCCTTATTCTACTCTGGAGATGATATAGAATATGGAATAAATAGTTGAATGCCTAAATATTAATCTAGACAGATTTGACAAGTGGCTCCTAGAGCGTAATATGAAAATTAATGCACAGAAATCGGCGGCAGTGGTATTTATTAAACACATTATCCCTTCTCCGTCATTACAGGTGGCTCTAGATGGATAAACAATTCCTTGAAGACAACAGGTCAAGTATTTGGGGGTGGTACTTGATCAGAAACTTAAATGCAAAGGACATATAGATCTCATGTGCTCGAAAGCCATCAGCCATTAATGCCAGCAAACCATCGTGGGGCTCTCATCCATCTACGCTGTGTACAAGGGCTTAATTAGGCCCTATCTTGATTTTGGAGGAATGCTATATGGTAGATGCGGCAAATCTTAGAAAATTGGATGAAGTACCTACAGTTCTTGCTTACTGCTTTACGGATTTGTCTGGGACTTATGAAATCAACGCCTAGCATAATTTTTCAATCAGAGAGTGGAGAACACCCGCTGGAATATTGAAGAAGAGGGCTAGCTGTCAAGTATGTGACAAAGATATATAGATTTTCTTACCATCCCGTGCTTCAGGTTTTTCATAACCCCTCAAGATATGATCATCTTTGGTACAATAACACTGTTCCAGGCTACGTTCAGGCATTGAAGTTGGCTCGTAATTACAAATCGCAAATACGGAGATCTACTAACCTTCCCTATTTCCTGACAAATATTGAGAATAGATCAGAGAAGAGAATAGTATACAGATCTGATTTCACCATAGGCGTTATATACTATGGACCTATAATGAGAGAGAGAGAGAGGTTCTGAATACGAGAGTGATGGAACCGTTTAGGCAGCCTGTCAACCCTGATTTACGACAATTCCTTTTGTTTGCATCTATCTGAAATCTCATCAATCACGATTGTGACAGGTTGCCCTAATCTTTCCTCTCTGTTCGTACCGATGAAACGCAAGATCGTCTCTCTCTAGTATCTACCGGCACAAAATCTTAACAAAAGCCAGAAAACACTTAGTCCATAGTCCATAGTATATAACGTCTATGGATTTCACTAAAGGTTCTTTGACCTTTCGGGATTCGTCCAGGTATATACAGATGCTTATAAGTCTGCTAATCTAGACTCAGTGGGCTACTCGCAGTTTGGGTACCTTCTGAGGAATTAAAGGTTTGTGGCAAATTGCCGGAACATTGGTCAATTTTTTCAGTTGAGATGTATGCGATTTATAAAGCTCTCCAAGTTATTATGGAGAAAAAGATGTTGTACTCGGTCATAATTACAGATTCCATGGAAGCAGTTGATAGATTGAGTAGTGGGAGGTTTGATGCCAAATTAGATATAGGAACAGCCAGTAAATTGATAATGTTATCGGGGGTTAAATCGTCGGGATATAAAGTTACCCTGATGTGGGTGCCAAGTCACTCATTTATTACACACAACGATATGGCGGATATGTTGGCTGATCGGGGCAGGCTATTGTCGGGAGTATCAGTGCTAGGGGGTGATCCCGTGAACTTTGGTCTAGGTATAGAAAGGAACTTTGGAGAGGATGGGATCAGGAATTCTGTAGACTGGGACAGAATAAGGGAAGGATTTACTCGGAGATGGTGCAGCCGAGTCGTTATAGGAAGGGTACTTGGTTTGGGAGGTTGAAATTACCCAGGAGAAATATAGTAACGATCATTAGCTTGAGGTCTAGTCGTTACCCTGCTCATATGGCCAGAATGGGGATTTAAGAATCTTCATCCTGCATTTGTGGGAAATAGTGGGATCTGAGACATCTCTTTTTCTCTGTAGACTTAATGGACATAACTTGGATGAATTATATATCGAACTTTCTTCCCTTAAATTCCCTAAACCCATAAATTTTTATGATTTTCTGTTCTCTACTGATGAGAAGGTGATGAACTTATTGCTCGATTTCCTCAGTTCTTGTAACCTAGCCTTGTAGAAAGTGCTTTGGTAGTGAAAGAATTTTCTTTTTTCTATTCAGCATTTAATTTTCCAAATTTCCATCCTTTCAGAGTCAACCTATATATGTCTTTCCTGTGTACTCCATGGGTAAGAGTAGTTATAGTCAACAAGCTTAAATTTGATTTATACTGTTGAAGCAATACCTGAAGAATTCGATGCAGTCTGGTATAGATAAGATCTATACTTATACACCTCCAGGAACCAGGCTGTTAGCTGTTAATCTGTTACAATGAGTCTGGATGCATAGCCTATTGGCTGGTCCATGGTTTACAGCATCATCTAGGGAGTTAGCCTTCTGTATGGCTGTATTTCGGAGAGGAAGAAGAAAAAACTCTAGCTTATCACCTTCGTAAGATACATAGTATAAGGCCAGCCAGACATACTCAAATTTGGCCATAGATTCTTAATCAGGAAGTGAGACCAACCGATTGAGGCCATTTTCAACTCAATATTCGAAATTTACAGACCTTTGGGCAACAATATTGCATGCCGTTCTATTGGTTTAATGAAATAGAAGAAACGCGAAAAATATAAACAATGCGTAAATTGAAATTTGATGAATTTCATAAAAGAATGGAAAATTAGCCGGCAACATATTAAATGAAAAAACATCTCACAAAAGCAATGAGTCATTTTTTCAAAATTTTCGGAAACGGTCTATAATAGGAGGTGACGAATACGAAGCACACTCAATGGGCATTAAGACTAATAACTCCCAAAGGTTGTAATCTATTAGAAGTGATAACAAACAACAATTTCGACGTAGTTTTGACAGGTTTGCCGATCTACTGGCCAACAGACAAAAACAAGATTCCTGGTGTCTTGAACTTGTTCGTGACGAATGGAATTAACAACAGCCTCATACAAGCGGAATCCTATCCTCCAGACCTTTCATCTGATCATTCACCAGTCCAGATAACTGCTAGTACAGAAACGAAGAGCAGGAGGGCAATGGCAAAGATCACGGAATCCGCTTGACAAGACAATAATGAGCACAGTTTCTGGAAAGAAGAAATTTAAGAGGCCTACTTTGGGAAATCCCTGATTAAAATGGCCAATGAAGAGTGGGCTACCTCAGATGAAGAAAAATGCAATATATTTGCCATACACCTTACTCATGACTTCACACCAAATGACCCCTATCCTGGTATCAGCGATGCGGAACTTGAAACTTTTCTGGATGTTCCATGGTTCCTGGATACGATTTCATAACGGCAGAAACTCTGAAAAATCTGCTAAAGAAAATTGTCCAACTGCTCACTATGAACCGATAATGAGAGAGAGAGAGGTTCTGAATACGAGAGTGATGGAACCGTTTAGGCAGCCTGTCAACCCTGATTTACGACAATTCCTTTTGTTTGCATCTATCTGAAATCTCATCAATCACGATTGTGACAGGTTGCCCTAATCTTTCCTCTCTGTTCGTACCGATGAAACGCAAGATCGTCTCTCTCTAGTATCTACCGGCACAAAATCTTAACAAAAGCCAGAAAACACTTAGTCCATAGTCCATAGTATATAACGTCTATGGATTTCACTAACGTTCTTTGACCAACACCCAAGAATTTAATTGCTTGATGGAGAAGGAGCTTTCGGGATTCGTCCAGGTATATACAGATGCTTATAAGTCTGCTAATCTAGACTCAGTGGGCTACTCGCAGTTTGGGTACCTTCTGAGGAATTAAAGGTTTGTGGCAAATTGCCGGAACATTGGTCAATTTTTTCAGTTGAGATGTATGCGATTTATAAAGCTCTCCAAGTTATTATGGAGAAAAAGATGTTGTACTCGGTCATAATTACAGATTCCATGGAAGCAGTTGATAGATTGAGTAGTGGGAGGTTTGATGCCAAATTAGATATAGGAACAGCCAGTAAATTGATAATGTTATCGGGGGTTAAATCGTCGGGATATAAAGTTACCCTGATGTGGGTGCCAAGTCACTCATTTATTACACACAACGATATGGCGGATATGTTGGCTGATCGGGGCAGGCTATTGTCGGGAGTATCAGTGCTAGGGGGTGATCCCGTGAACTTTGGTCTAGGTATAGAAAGGAACTTTGGAGAGGATGGGATCAGGAATTCTGTAGACTGGGACAGAATAAGGGAAGGATTTACTCGGAGATGGTGCAGCCGAGTCGTTATAGGAAGGGTACTTGGTTTGGGAGGTTGAAATTACCCAGGAGAAATATAGTAACGATCATTAGCTTGAGGTCTAGTCGTTACCCTGCTCATATGGCCAGAATGGGGATTTAAGAATCTTCATCCTGCATTTGTGGGAAATAGTGGGATCTGAGACATCTCTTTTCTCTGTAGACTTAATGGACATAACTTGGATGAATTATATATCGAACTTTCTTCCCTTAAATTCCCTAAACCCATAAATTTTTATGATTTTCTGTTCTCTACTGATGAGAAGGTGATGAACTTATTGCTCGATTTCCTCAGTTCTTGTAACCTAGCCTTGTAGAAAGTGCTTTGGTAGTGAAAGAATTTTCTTTTTTCTATTCAGCATTTAATTTTCCAAATTTCCATCCTTTCAGAGTCAACCTATATATGTCTTTCCTGTGTACTCCATGGGTAAGAGTAGTTATAGTCAACAAGCTTAAATTTGATTTATACTGTTGAAGCAATACCTGAAGAATTCGATGCAGTCTGGTATAGATAAGATCTATACTTATACACCTCCAGGAACCAGGCTGTTAGCTGTTAATCTGTTACAATGAGTCTGGATGCATAGCCTATTGGCTGGTCCATGGTTTACAGCATCATCTAGGGAGTTAGCCTTCTGTATGGCTGTATTTCGGAGAGGAAGAAGAAAAAACTCTAGCTTATCACCTTCGTAAGATACATAGTATAAGGCCAGCCAGACATACTCAAATTTGGCCATAGATTCTTAATCGGGAAATTGAGACCAACCGATTGAGGCCATTTTCGACTCAATATTCGAAATTTACAGACCTTTGGGCAACAATATTGCATGCCGTTCTATTGGTTTAATGAAATAGAAGAAACGCGAAAAATATAAACAATGCGTAAATTGAAATTTGATGAATTTCATAAAAGAATGGAAAATTAGCCGGCAACATATTAAATGAAAAAACATCTCACAAAAGCAATGAGTCATTTTTTCAAAATTTTCGGAAACGGTCTATAATAGGAGGTGACGAATACGAAGCACACTCAATGGGTATTAAGACTAATAACTCCCAAAGGTTGTAACTATTAGAAGTGATAACAAACAACAAGACGTAGTTTTGACAGGTTTCTGATCTATGGCCAACAGACAAAAACAAGATTCCTGGTGTCTTGAACTTGTTCGTGACGAATGGAATTAACAACAAATACAAGCGGAATCCTATCCTCCAGACCTTTCATCTGATCATTCACCAGTCCAATGCTAGTACAGAAACGAAAGCAGGAGGGCAATGGCAAAGATCACGGAATCCGCTTGACAAGACAATAATGAGCACAGTTTCTGGAAAGAAGAAATTTAAGAGGCCTACTTTGGGAAATCCCTGATTAAAATGGCCAATGAAGAGTGGGCTACCTCAGATGAAGAAAAATGCAATATATTTGCCATACATACACCTTACTCATGACTTCACACCAGCGATGCGGAACCCTATCCTGGTATCAGCGATGCGGAACTTGAAACTTTTCTGGATGTTCCATGGTTCCTGGATACGATTTCATAACGGCAGAAACTCTGAAAAATCTGCTAAAGAAAATTGTCCAACTGCCCACAAAATTATTTAATTGGATGATGAGTATGTAGTAATTCTTCATGATATGCCACATTGTATTACCATCGGTCTCTGATATCTCATTGGTTAAGTATATTCTTTTGAACATTAGATAAATTGACGACCCGAGATTCGACCGGTGCCGGGTTCAAAACCCGGCGACACGCGTTCTCAAATAGAAAAAATCCCCAGCGTCTATGGCATGGCGCATACAAGCCGTATTGAACAGTCCAAATGAGTGTGTCAAGGATAAAACGCGTAGGAATAGAAGACCCTACAGGTATATCATATTTCCCCATCATATGGAAGTATGCTGAGGTCATAATGATACTCAAATTTGAAAAACCAGAGCATAATGCAGAATTATATAGGTCCATATGTCTCCTGGGTAAACTCTTTGAGAAGTTGCTTCTCAAAAGGGCGAAAGATGACATGGATATGCACCAACTGGTACCAGACCACCAACTAGATTTCCGAGATAACTACTCAACAACGCATCAGGTTCATTGCATCGTGAATACCATCTCTACAAGCCTTGAAAAAGAAAAAATTTTGCTCAGCAGAGTTTCTGGACTCTCGACAAGGTTTGGCACAACGGAAAGCTATACAAACTCAAACGGCTCCTTTCACAGCTATATTACTTGATTCTGAAGTCTTATCTAGCAGACCATTATTTACCGTGAAGTATATGGAAGCAATAACCAACACTTCTGCCAAAGTCCCACAAGGAAGTATTTTGGAACCACTTTTATATATCATCTAGACATCAGACATATCAGGAAATGAAAACACCACTATAGCATCTTTTGTAAATGATAAAGTCATACTTGCATCTGATGAAAACAATGACAAGAACACCTTAGACAGTGGCATCGAAAATGGCAACTCAGCATCAATGAGGCTAAATCAGTGCAAGTAACATTTTCTGCAGAAAGAAATACATATCCCCCCCGTCTCTCCAGCCATCTGTCGTAGGAGTTCTCAAAAGCGTTCACAGAGCTGGAACGGACAACACTCTCAGGCAAACCATTCCAAATGTCAAACATACGGTTGGACAGGAAATGCTGCCTGCGGAACGAGGTAAAAATTTCCTTTCTGAGCTTCAGAGAGTGACCACGCAACCTCCCGTCCCGATTGAGCTCGAACAGGCCCCACAACTTGACACCGAAAAGACCACGGAGACACCGGAATGCGACAATGAGGTCACCGCGTGTGCGACGAGCAGTGAACGACGACAGGCCCATTATCTCCAGCTGCGCCTCAGTTGGGACGAACCACACCATATGGCAACCGCGTAACTCGCCTCTGAAATTTCTCCAGTATATCTCGGTCACCGCAAAACACTGGGCTCCAAACCAGTCCGGCGAACTCCAGAATGGGCCGAATATAGGTCTTATACAGCACACTGCATGTAGCTGGATCGCACTTACCGAAGGACTTCTGGATCAGGAAGAGGGACCTCCTCGTCTTACCCAGAGCAGATGTTATATGCTCGGTCCAAGTAAGGTTCTCAGTTACAACAACCCAAAGATCAGAGTGCTCTCTGACTGAAGAGAGATGTCGATCACCAATTGTATACTGGAGACGGGGATTGTTGGTGCCCATATGCAATGGCAAACACTTCTCCAGATTAAGTGGAAGCTGCCAGTTCTCGCACCAGCGTGCTATGGAGATCAAGTCTCGCTGTTCCATCCCCAGGAACGCCGTACAATTTAGTGTCGTCTGCAAACTGAGAGCAGCGGGATACAATACGGGTAGGCAAGTCAGCTATGTAAATAATGGAATAAAGAAATGCCGTAGCCCCATCCATTTTATCCGCCCCATGTCTAATTCAGCTTTCACAAAGTCCCATTCCAAATATTTTTTATAAAGCTCAAAGTAGTTTTCTTGAATATTAAGTTGTTCTTTGCAACACACAGACGGAATTAAAATGTTGAAAGATGATAATGTGGCTTTATGATTTTGGAATCTCGACCGAAGCTGATCAATGAAATCATCCAAAAGTGTAATCATTATAGTAATTTTAAAATAAGTTTCAGGATCATTTGTGTTGTAGTTTGCCCTATGAACTTGGCGGGACGTTATTCGTGGAATTCTCATTTCCTCGTTTACAGTACTGAGCAAATTCTGTGCATTCTTGAAAAGTTCAGCAAATTTCGAATCAATATTTTGGCGAACATCTTCAATAGTCTTTATAATTAAATCGACATGTTTTAAAGCTGCTGCCAAGTCACATAGGGGAGATTGAAGTATTTTGCATAGTGTCAGTGTGTATGGGAACAACATTCCTAAGCAACATAAGCTTATAACAAAATCACTTGAAATGACTGATTTTAGGAGAGAATTAGCCTATGACGAGGTTTCAGAATCCATGTCAGTGCTTAAGTCGTCTAGAGTATCCACAATAGCTTTATAAATTTCTTTAAATTTTAACAACCCATCATGATTTTCTACCCAGCGGGTCTCGCACATTGCCGTAAGGTTTTTCCATTGTGTTTCAGGGAAGTTTTTTTCGATATTATCTTTTAAACACTTTGTTCGTTTTGCCGAGGACTTGATAAAGTTTCCAACCGATTTTACTATTCCAATAGTATTTTGAAAAGGCTGAACCTGGCAAGAATGATCCAGAGCTAAATTCAATGAATGTGAGCTGCAATGAACGTATAAGGCTTCTGGATGTGACTCACGAATTACTGCCTGCACACCTTTAAAACTTCCTTTCATCGAAGAAGCTCCATCATATCCTTGTCCGACTAAATATTCGCAATTTACTCCCAAAGATTTTAATTCAGGATAAAATTGTATTGGCTAAATATCTTCCTGTTGTATTCTCAACTATTACAAAAGTTAAGAAATCTTCACGCAAGATAAACCCATTATCTTTTGGCTCGGCATATCTTACACAAATGGACATCTGTTCTTGTCGTGAAACATCTGTAGTTTCGTCAACAAGGATTGAAAAAAAATTCGCAGAATTTAATCCTTGCACAATTTTTTTCTGGATTATTTCACCACATATAGCAATAAGTTCATTTTGTATGATCGGGCTTAGGTAGGTAGCGTTCAAAGTCATATTTTCTGTGTGCTGTATTAGATTTGAGTCTCCACATCTGTTTCTCATCCGTAAGATAACACGAAAGTTTCCATCATTTGTTTATGGCTCAACATCATTGATTTTTATTGGACCTGAGTCGCTCGTACCTCTCAGTGCCAATTCCTGACGTCCACATAATTTTATTGTTTCAATAATCGGAATGAGCAGTTTCCGATTTTCAGCTATTTGCGCTTGGTATCCGCTATCAATCAGGATGAGACACCAAATAATACAGTGACAGGCCTGGATGATGAGAAGGAGTTGCCGTCACTTACCCTATGTCTTGTCTGGCCTAAATGCTTATCCTGAACAATCAAAAATACTACATTCATTAGTTAATGCCCCTTGATATGTCTCCATACACGAGGATTTAGGAGTCCCATATGCCAGCACAGAAATAGTAAATCGCTTGAAAAAATATCATCAGAAGCTACAAGAACATGTCAACCAGCTGACATGAGGATCCATTCAACTCACCAAGATTGAAAAGGACCTGGCCAAATGACCTAACTGACTAATCAACATGAAACATTGTCTCTTAGTTTGTTCATACAACAAATTTACTCAATACTTCTGAAAGTAGATTGTAAATCTCAATACTATACAAAAAAATAAAAGCACACCATTAACTCTATTAAAAAATCGCTAGTTTTCAGTACTTTTGGTCAGCAACAATTGGAGTCAGGTCACATGCACAACATTCTTGTGGTGAATTGACAAGAGGATAATGAAAACTCGATTATGAAGGAAGCATATTTAATGTTGATTCAGACTCTTTCGATTTAATGAAAACTACTCATTTCAATATCATGGTGTACCATTCAGAAAACAATTAAATTACTGCAGCTTGGTTAAACTTAACCAAATTTATTTGACCTAATATCATAAATACAATATATACTTTTTACAATAAAATTGAAATTTTTACAATACTATTCCAGCTTTGTTTCTCGCACAGATAAAAAAATGAGGAATAAATCAGCAAATACTCAAAATAAATCACCTTGAACAATTAGGAATCAGAATGAACTTCTTATAGTTATGAAGATGATTCATCTTAATGAAGTATTTGTAATGTGAAGATATCGTAAAGTTGGTGTACCATATTTTCAACCACATGTACATAAATTTAAATATCACTTTAAAAATATGGATCTAGATACATTAAAACTTTTTATACAAGCATGCGGAATTGATAAATAAAAAAACTTTAACAAATCTTTCAAAATTCTACAAAATAAATAAGAACTTGTCAAGATATTCAATAACATTGTTTTAATTCTTCAATCTCGATGAATAGATGACAGAATTATTCTGAAAGGAAGCACCAAAACATTATCTGTGTCTTTTTGTCAAGGTTTCAAGATGAGACATCGATTATAGATAAAAATTTGAATGTCGATATTTTTTATTTATGAAATTTTCCCTGGAGTCCTTTTGAATCACTTCATATTGATTTATTCATTGCTAGTATATGCCTGTTTGAAGGGAAAATTTCAAATGTTATAGGAAAAATCGATATATGACAGTATTTGAGACATTCTGGAATTCCCTCTAGTTCACAAATCAATTATTTTTATTATATGTACATCCAGCTACTATAATTACTTAGTCTAAGTTTAATTTCTGAATTATTTTAATTTCATGATATTGCATTCATGTTTTGAACAATTAATATTACAATAATTATGAATAATTACCAATTTAGCCTGAAAAACTAACAAATGTGGATACACTAGGAATAACTGAAATAAATTAAATATCTTCTGAAAGGGAATCTTCCACATGAAATCAATGAAGAATTTTTTTACAAATATAAATTCTAATATTGGTTTCGCATTTATTCATTTTTTAGTAAAACTGGTTTTGTCAATGTCACAATTGCTCAAAGTAAAGAATTCGCAAAAATGTCTCAAAAGCAAAAAAAATCACAAAAATGGTATCAACATGACGCTAAGCTCTGAATATTGAGCATGACAGTTTATGGCCTTCTGTACATGTTACATTATTATTTATAGGATCTTAGTATGGGATGCTGCGAACAGAATACATATTATGGTACAAAGCTCCCAAAAAAATAGCTTGATACTCCTCGTTTCCATCGTATTCTATTAGTCTGCACTTAAGAAAAATGGACTGCAATCCAAGTTCCTGTAACTTTCGAAGTTTCAAAATTTGTACAGAATTATACAAATTTATTGATTTTCTACATTGTGTTTCTTATGAATTTCATTTGAGTTAAACATCCCTTATGTATTCCATGTGTTATATATTTTAGGAATGCAGATAAGTATTTGGATGAGAATTTTCAATCATGTCATTTAAATGCAATGTTATATTTACTTCGACAATTCACTTGTTCAGAAATTAGTAGGCTATTTTCAGTGGAAATCTCAATATGATGCAAATTAATTAAGAGTGAATATTAGAAAAAAAATTTCAATATTATTTAGACAGATTTTAGGAAGTGGCCAATAAAGCATGCTGCTATGAAAATGGTTTTCTGAAATTCTTTTTGAACTTTGGAAGAAAAAATAGATCATTACGACACTATACTTAAAAAATATGGATGCAGTATTATATTAATTACAAAATGTAACGTGTAAGTTAAAGGGCTAATGAGTACTTCAATAAAAAAGCATGAATACTTAATTTCACCATTTTATTTTATAACTTGTATCACTTCAGCAGTCATTACTGTAAATAATGTAATAATAGAGAACATTATAAAATAAATATTGTATAAGTGAAAAAAAAAGATAAAACAAAAAATCGAGCTGCTAAAGGTATACAATATGTTATAAATCTAGTATGATCTAAAATCATTAGCTTGACAGAATTTTGTCAACTTTAAACTTTAAAATTTTTCAACGCAATTTTTTTTGTGGCAATATTGAAACAAAGCAGCATGCATCATTTCTTCACAATCTAATTGATAGAACTGTTGCATGATCATGAAATGAACAAATTCTCAAAAACCAAAAAATCTATTTAAATTTCTCCATTTCAAAATATTATGGACATGTCACTTCTAATGCTCTGTTAAATTTAAAGATTACAACAAACAATTCAGTGGTGGAAAGTCTTCCTCAAACAGTAATTGATTGAGGAAGAATTTTATTTTATCCACTGAATTTGGTTGTAAATAGACTAGAATAAAGGTTTCTTGTAGCAAGAAAATTGCTACTCAGAAAATAAAGCTGAAGAAAAAAAACATCCATCAGAGCATAGGCATATATAACAAAAACAAAGTCCTTCTTCTGTTACAGGAACTCAACAAGGAGGAAAGCTTAAGCAACAAGAGGAGTTAGACTGAAACAATGTTACCGTTACACGAACTTTTGTCTCGGTAATTTTTAATTTTTCAAGTATGCACTTCAAATATACAACAATTTTGTTTATTTCGGAGGAAGGGGAGTGGGTCTGAAAACTTTTCACATCCTGTCCATGATCACATCACTTTTCGTTTTCAATAATTTAAGATTGTTTTTGTATAGTTAGATTCACTTTTTTGTATAGTTAGTTACATTATAAATTATTATTATTTTTGGAGGCGAGCAGAGTAGTGGCAGAAGCCAGGGATAATGAAGAAACACATGCCTCCTCCATAACAGAACTATTTTCAGTCCGGCAATCTTCCCATATAATAAATGTCCACAGAGAGCCTAAACAGAAACAATTCATACTAGTTCAGTCGACCAATTTGAACTGGCTCCTTCACCATCGTAGTTCCAAAGCTCACAGCCTGTCAGTAGCGGGGAGACGTGTTCGCGCTCCGACCGAACTGACAATTATTTAAATAACTTATTTTAACACAGCACTGCACTAAGACGAAGAGGAAGCGTTCATGCCACCAAAAAGACCTGTAGAGAAGGTTCCGGCAGCTGACTGTTGAGACTGTTGCTGTTGGGCCGCTTGCTGCTGTTGCTGTTGTTGCTGCGTCGAGGTGAGCCTAGAATGTTTTGGCATCGGAGGCTGCAGGTATTCGTGTTTTGCCAAGGAAAGAACATCGATACGATCTTCTTTCCTATACGCTAAGCAGGCACGGATGAAACTCTGAAAAAATTAAATGCATACTGTAGAACATAATTTCAAAAAATTATTTCTGTCAAATTCTAGTACTACTTTAACAGTTCCTTATTGTCAACAATGACAAATGGCCATCAACCAGGATTGTGCAATCTTCAAATTAACATTTATTTCTACATATTTTCTTAGTATCTTAGTACTCTTATTGATTAATAATAAAATTAATTGAACTGTAACTTTTTCCAAGGTCTGTGAGGGATGTTTTCTTGTGATTTCATTTATTCCATCAATATGGCTCAACAATTTAATGTTATTGCAGTTTTGAAGGAAATTTTTGTTCAGTCTTTGGATTCTTCCACTTTTTGGTTTTAATCCAGTTTTCTCATGTAGAAGTTATTTGGGAGAATTGTGTAAAACATTGTTTGGGTGTAGTATTCTTGTTATTACTCTTAGAGCTGTTGTTTTGTTATATAAAATTTGATTGTCATATAAAATATAAGTTTAAAAAACAGTTTTCTCAAGATGTTTTAAAAGTGATGCTTTCTTTTGATCCGACCATAAGAAGGGTGGTCTTCTCTGATGTAATGATTTGAAAATATGAAATTATATCAGGTGTACAAATAAGTTTCCGCGGTTTGTCAAAAGATGGCTCCACCAGAAGGTTATGGAGAAATTGTCAGATGTAAAACGTAATATCCCAAGTTTAGTCATCTGGCAACACCATAACCTTAAAGTACTAGTGATTCCGTATCAGCATTACGTAATTTTTTTCGTGCAAAAATGTCAAGTTTTATTCCGAATAAGCATCATTTGCGGGAACTTTTGATTTACTTCTTTAATGTGAAAAAATCTGCAGCTGAGGCGCATCGATTGCTTCTAGAAGCATATGGTGAAGCTGCTTTAAATGAGAGAAGTTGTCAGGAATGGTTTCAAAAGTTTAAGAACGGTGAGTTTGACGTTAAAGACAAAGAACGCAGTGGAAGGCCGAAAGTGTACGAAGACATGGAATTAGAAGCACTATTGGAGGAAGATTCGTCCCAAACGCAAAAAGAACTTGCACTTACTCTACAAGTGACTCAACAAGCAATTTCACATCGTTTTAAATCGTTAGGAATGATTCAAAAACAAGGAAATTGGGTTCCATATGAACTAAAGCCGAGAGACGTTGAACGCCGATTATGCATGAGTGAATTGCTGCTTGCCAGGAATAAAAAAAAACATCATATAGTCACTGGTGACGAAAAATGGATTCACTACGATAATCCAAAGAAGAGAAAGTCATGGATTAAGCCCGGCGAACCATCAACATCGACAGCTAAGCCGAATATTCATGGAAAAAAACTCATGCTGTGTATTTGGTGGGATCAGCTTGGTGTCGTGTATTATTAATTTCTGAAACTAAGCGAAACCATTACTGGAGCTCTCTACCGAACACAATTGATGAGATTGAGTCGGGCACTTAAGGAAAAATGCGCCCATTACTACTCCAGACACGACAAAATTATTCTTTTACACGATAATGCTCGTCCACATGTTGCGGCGCCGGTAAAAACATACTTGGAAACACTCAACTGGGAAGTTTTACCTGCCGTATTCACCAGACTTAGCCCCTTCTGATTATCATCTGTTCCGGTCGATGGCACATGGTCTGTCTGAGCAGCGCTTCACATCATATGAAGACACCAAAAATTGGGTAGATTTGTGGATAGCGTCAAAAGATGAAGAGTTTTTTCGACGGGGTATCCGAATGTTGCCAGAAAGATGGGGAAAAGTAGTGGCAAATGATGGAAAATACTTTGAATAAAACGTAATGTACTTTTCCTTTACAATAAATTCCTAATTTTTTATAAAAAACCGCGGAAACTTATTTGTACACCTAATAATTGCAAAGCTCCTTCAGCAGATTGAATTATTAAAAAATTTCAACATATTCTGACAGGTAAAAATCATAAGTACATGTACAGAGTCCTTTATTATGTAGAGAATAATGGTCATGATATTTTATGAGCACAATTTTTTTTAATATGGAAGAACCATTTTTTGAGTGAACAAATTGAAACTGATACATGTAAAAAAAAAATTTAGAATATCAGAGCTTATTTAACAGCCTGGGATTCTGAATATTTTCTATATTATTTATAAACACAGAAAATATCTCAAACATTCACAGGACAAAAGTAATTGGTGAAATTTAAAATAGTACTCACCTTCGCCTCATTTGTGACTGCAGGTTTATTTGCAAACTGAACATCAGTTGCCTTTAATATAGTATTTTCCTCTAGAATTGTCGCTTGTGATTGGTTGTGACCGAAAGGCTTTTTGCCATATAAACACTGATAGAAAATCACACCTACACTCCAAACATCTACCTTAGAGGAAATCTTGGGGGGATTTTTTCCAACTACAAAACACTCTGGTGGTAGGTACCTGTAAAACAAATCAGATAGAAACAGCCAGTTCTTATTATCATACTATTGGTAACATCAAATAATGATGAAAATTATCAAATTGAAGCTTCCTCATTGGAATTTTGGTTGTTTCTTTTTTCCTCAAGCTTAAATTATATTCAGCATTTGTAGATACTATTAGGTGTTTTGAAAGTAAACCCTTTTTTTTTATGAAATTCAAGATTTTAATTGTCTTGGTCAGAACGCTCCGATTTACCAGCATATCCATCATTCTGTTGCTTTTGTGAAGATAATCTCATTAAACTTGTCCGATAGACGAGTATATAAACCACCGATTTTTACAATTCTCTGTTGAAGTGAATGTTTTACTAAAAAAAAAAATTCACCTTGGAAAGGGACATATGATGCTAAAATGGTCTGGACTATGAGTTAGCAGCAGAAGAACCCCCCCAAAAATATTTTGAGAGCTTTTGTTGAGTCGTGATTGATGTGGGAGGTGTTGTCTTAACAGTTTCTCCTGATTTTTTTACTATTTGACAAAGCTAGCCCCACCTGAAGAAATGATTCCTTCATACGGTCAAGTCCTGACAGTAGTTTTAGGTTGGATCTGATGGTACATTGTATCTTAGATGGTTTTATTATATGGTGTCTTATATCGTTTTAATCTTCTCATTTTTTCTGATAAAACTTTCACATAAGGAATGATGCTCATCATTATGGGGTTCAAGTTGATTTTGTCTTACATTTTGCTCATTCCAATATCTTTTTGACACAGCAATCACTTTTCACGATGTTATTGATTTCCTCGTTTTTGTCTTGTTGAGTAGAGCATATATTTGTTGCTCCATCATACAAATATTTCGCCCTTCTCAAATTAGGGTTCTTGATTGTTCAGATGCTGAAGGAATCCATCAACAGTGTCTCTTTCTTGTTGTCAAATGATAAAAGTATCATCTGCAAAACTCTTCATCAAAAACATTTTTGGACCACGGATTATAGAAGAGGTCTACTTTTCATATTTAATAAGTTCGAATAATATTTATTTAAAAGTCATCAATGAGTGTACTTTGTCAAGACAAGGTACTATTTTAAGGCGAATATTCAACTTTCTGTGAAAAATATAAATACTGGGCTACACTTTCAAGTGATGGAATATGTATTTTTTCATCATTTTTCAAATTCTATTTATCACAGATGGTTCTTGGCAAAAAGCCAAACCCCTATTTTTCTACAATATTGTGTCCCGCCCCAAAATTTTCTCAAAAACTATCTACATGCTATTCCGAGTCAAATGACACTTCAATTATAATTTTCAGAGATTAAAAAAAGATTTGACTAAACTTATTTAATGGCATAAAAATTATGTACTCACCAGTAAGTGCCAGCTCCTTGGGATGTTAAATCCATTCCATGGTCTGGATTGTAATTTTCTTCATCCATTACTTTACTTAGTCCAAAGTCGGTAATTTTAATTTCACCACAGACGTTACCTTCCGTCAGCAGAATATTTCCAGGCTTTAGGTCATAGTGGATCACAGGCGGTTTAATCTCATTCAGGTACTTTAAAGCCGATACGACTTGCATTATGATTGATCTGGCTTCCCTCTCTGCTATTGTTTTATGCTGAAGAAACGAAAAAATAAATTTGTTTGCAATAATGATATTGTCATACATATAAATAACAATGAAAGAATAATCAGTCCCGTCTTGAAACACAACCAACATCGATATTTCTGGTGTGATTTTGTCATCATTATACTGACGTGATGATACATGATTTGGTAGAAACACAGAGTCCTAATGAATGAATATAAGACTATGGGTGGCAATGAAATTTTCTCATTTCACTGTTTCCTACACAAAATTAATACATTTATAATTTATGCCACAAAATCATGATTTGGAACTATTATTTTTTACTGCAGAGCCATCTGTCTTCATTTATAAAGACTCTGTGTTTAGATAAATTTAACATATCTAAAAACAAGGTGTGAGCACTGTGATTAGATTTTTTTTCTGGCTTTGGGCATATTGAAGAAGTTTCGATTTTTCTCTTGCGTATAGCGCTGTCAAGAAAATTTATGACAAACTGAAGCATTCTTATCAGTTATAATGAACATTTGCTTACCCTTGGAACTTTTTTGTTTTCTTTGGAGTATGTTTACGTAGCCTATATAGAACCATTCTTATACAAATTCAAGTGATAAGTGTACAATGATTACTTGGGAAATATCAATCATCAGTTATTCATCTCCTATTAATTCTTTAGGTTTGCTTTTGAAAAAGCAAAAAAATGTTTGAAAATTTCTCTGCACATTTAAAAGTAATTTCCTAGAGAACAAAAGAAGATGTCAAGTGAAACGTTGGTAGGAAAAAGAAGTACAACAGATGGTGGATTTATTCCAAATAATCAATCAACATCAGTCCTATCATAAAGAATGTCTCATCATCATTAAAGTGGTGAGAGGTATTTTATTCAATTTCTTCAAAATATTAACATTGTTTATTCACAACTATGCTCAATTTCCTTAAAAATTAATTGGTTTTTATCGCTAATTGGAAATGAAGTCACTTCTATCGAACTTATAACTGAAACTGGACTTCAAGATATTTTACCAAATGATTTGGTTGAATAAGTTACTAATGGAAATAGGTCATTTAAATTACAAGTAAAAATTTATTCCTTGGGGCCATACAGAGCATTGTTTACAATTACCAAGCATTTCTCATCTAATATGACAATAACTGAGAATAAATAATATTCATTTGAACTTCAATATATTTCCATTGATCAGCTGAGAAATTTCTGACACCTCTCTTCAGGTTAAAAATTAATTCAAAGTATTAAATTCTAGTTGACATTTGTGATCACCTCGATACTAGAGGAAATCAGTGCATGAAAACCCTGCAAGTGACACCACTGACAACATAGCCGCAGCCACGAAACATTATCAATATCTGATTATGGTTTGGATCATGTAGTTGCGTTCAACACATAACAAGTGCACACACCATGTATATAGATATCTTAGATAAACTCAGTTGAATGAAACTCACCTGTTTCAAATAGAAATCTAGATCATGACCATCACAATATTCTAGTACTGTACAAAACGAATTTGCATCTATTTCAAACACGTCATATAATTTCACTACTCTGGGATGATCGAGCGCCTTATGAATGTTATATTCTCGTAAAGCATGCCTGAAAAAAAAATTAATACAGTTTTAATATTAAGCATCAGAAGTAAAATGAGTACTGCCTCCAACTTCAATTATATCTCGCATTAAAAAATCCACTTGTTCAGTGAGATGTTGAAAAATTTTGTATTTTGAAGATTAACAATCTCATCATATATGGCAGGGCTTCCCTAACTGTGCGTCGCGACGCCCTGGGGCGTCGCGGGACTATCCCAGGGGCGTCGTGACGTGATTTACATAAATTGGAGTTTTGTTACCATTTGCGACTTCGTACTTGTGCGAAACAGGTTTTTCTGCAGTTGCAGTAATAAAGAACAAGTACAGATCAAAACTGAATTTAGAGAAAGGGATGAGAGTGGCAATATCGAAACTTGAGCCCCAATTTGAAAAGCTATGCTCAGAAAAGCAAGCACATCCTTCTCATTAATAGCCAGCCAACAAAGTCAAATAATTATTTCCTTTCATTTTCTTTCTTGAGTTTGTTATTTCTTTTTTTCTAATAAAAAACTATAAATGTATTTCGAGTTTTTCTTACAATATATTACTAGGTTAGTAGGTACTACAACTGATAGATTACATAGACAATCTTGTCTATGATAGATTACTTATTGGCTAGCTACGGGGAAGGGGCGTCGCAAAAGACTGTCAAATTGCGAAGGGCGTCAGAGTAAAAATAAGTTTGGGAAGCCCTGATATATGGTATTGAGTAAATTTGATGATATTCAGAGCATGAAAGTGAATTGTTCAAAAGATGAAAAAACATACAATTTGTATAAAAAAATTTTTTAATTTTATGAGTGATATACTCAACTTCATGATGTTCCAAAAGGTATGTTAGTGGTGATTTTCAGGGTACTCATCAGTAAATTCACACACCGAAAATAACCAAAAAATTGAGGAAGATAAACTGAAACTATAAGGTGATTTTGATTTTATTTTTGTCTATGTAATTGAATTGGAGGTAAAAAAAATATATTTGGTAATTTTAAGCAAGAAAATTGATTTTACCACTCACTTTATATAATTAGCCTTCTTGTCTTCCTTCCAGTCTTTGTTCAGTTGATGTACCTTACAGGCGACATACCTCTGTTCTTTCAGATCGAACGCCTTGTGTACTTCGCTAAAGCCGCCTTTGCCCAGAAGCATCAATAATAGATACCTCTCGTTCAGTACAGGGTGATTGTTGAACCTCGATTGATCCTCGTTGTGAATACGCTTCAGTTCTCGAATGTGCAAATTGCGTTCTCTTTCCAATTTCTCCATTTCTAATTGAAGATCAGCATCTTCCTTTTTCAGAGCGTTCTGCCTTAATTTTAATATTTCATCAGCCTCATAGTACTCTTGTAATGTAAAGGAACCAGGTACTGCATCGGGTTTCAGGAAGCCCGAGTCTGTGCCATTGTGCAAGTTTGAATTTCTCTTGCGACCGCCTTCATTCGTCGACGGCCTTTTTTTCATAAGCAACTTTTTCTGCCTATCAATTTCCTCCCTTTCAGCAGTTATTTCTTCCTGCCGCCTGAAAATAAAAATTAAATTGAAATTAGTTCAATCCTTTATGTTTCAAGAGGATATAATCTGGCAACATCTTGTTTTCTTAATTGGGGATTCAACGTCGATCGTTTAATAAAAAATTATAAACTTGTTGGCAAAACGAGAATGTGCAACAACCAAAGAAATTACGCTTGAACGGCAAATATAAATAAATACTTCTGAGCCGCATCACAAAATATATTCAATGCTTCTCTTCGGCATATCTTTAATTCGCTTTGGATATTAGTATTATTAGGCGATCAAATATTATCCACGAAAACTTGTTTCAATAATTTCAAATGGAAACCATACTGCGAACTGAAAAGTGTTTCAATGGGAGAGCGTGATTTCAGTGTTTAATAAAACCTGGTATTCTTTAACCATGTAATAAAATATTCATTTAGAATATTATCTATAATTTGGTTCTTATGTGCTCTTTCAGTAGAAATGATTTTTACTGATATTTTCTTGGATTTCAAGCACTTTTTTTTTATAAATTAAAAATAATTTATCTCATCATCTATATGTATTTTAATTTTCTTCATACGTTTCAGCCCTTCTGGTCGACTTCATGAAAATACTTCTGTAATTAAATAGTTGTTGAACTATTTTTGTCAATTTAATTTTGAATACTTCAGAATACAAATAATATAACGAATCATTAATTCATTATGAAATAATGAATTCATTATTTTATTGTGACTTCGTGAAATTTTTATGTGAATCTGTAAATGTTGGAATCGAATATCCTTCCACCTCTTCGTAGGGTCAAATCTTAAAAATTTAATCTCAATGTGGGATTCTACATCCATTATGGTTTGACTTTTGATTTTGGGGTGAACTGAATATATGAATATTGTGATGAGTCATCAAAACAATCTATTAAATGCTCTATTCACATTTTTTCATAATTATAGTAGTGATCTCAGTCTAATAGTTGAAAGACTACATCGACACATAAAAGTTTGAAAACATCATTAAAGAAGACATTTAAATGAAAAATCTCACCTAGCTAGTTCCTGGAAAGCGTGTCCGTCAGTCCAGTTCTCCTGGAAGGTGGCACCCACCCTCTGCGTCACAAACTGCCCAAGCCTGAGCCTGTTTTGCATACACCTTTGCCTTGCCTCTTTCTTCTCAATTGAACTTTTCTCCTTGAGCAGCTTCTTGACTACTTCTATACATTTGTTTATGTGTTGCTTTTGCTGCTCTATGGTTTTCTGCTGCGTGGTTATTTGGTGCCTGAGCTCGTCACCTTGCCTTGTCAACTCCTCGATCTTGTTGTTACGGGCTTCTAAATCGGACGACGTATGCGACTCGTATTCTTGTATGGCATGACACGTCAAATCAGTCTGTAAAGCAATAAAAAAATTCTTTATTGAAATCTCATAATTTATGCAAGGATATATAATGAACATCTACTCACTACTTTCTAAAATTAAGTTTTCTTCGATTTTCTACAACTAGCTACAAAATGAAACATGAAGCGAATGAACAGCCATATAAAAGAAAGGAAGATTAATGGCACTACTGATACCGTACAGCAATATCATTTCCTAATTCAGAAAACTTATTTTTCGAGCGACTCTTGTATATTTACGTGGGCATGTTCCAGAATTAACGGAGCCGAGCATCTAGAAGTGTTTTTCGATGTCAGCACGGGATTCCGTGAACGCTTTACCTGTGTGCATCAAGACATTTCATATCATCAAACGAAACCTCTCAAATATCACAGGATGAACATGATTATTTCTTATCGAAGAGACGCTCAATAAATAATTTGAATGCTTTGATGATTTGTTATTAGATTTTTGGAATATTTTCATGGAATGTCAGTTATTATTCTAAAAATCTTCCAATAGGGTGTTCTGAAAAAACATGTGCGATCTACATAATTTCTGAATAACATCTATCCATAAAAAATAATCAGGGCAATCCAAGTATGTTGATTTTCGTTACCTGTACGTATTTATTTGTATTGGTGTTGACGGGCATTTTCGGAGGTTTGCTGAGAAACTCGAAAGGAACGGTGTTTGCAGGCGGCATCTGAGGGCTGGGAAGTCCCACCTGTTGCGGTGAGGGGGGAAACTATAAAATAAAGAAAGCCACATTATGGATGATAAACAACATTTTCTATTCTCATTTCTAATTTCCTCAAAAATTAATTCACAACTTTATCCAGTTACTTTGTGGCTCAATAGCTCAAGCTTAAAACATGGACAACAGAAAACTACTGAATATTATTATTTAGACTAATTTAGATTTTTTTATTATTTGTTGTAAACTGAAGAACGAACTTTATAGCAAAATGTCGATTTTTAACGTGATTTTCGAGAGCTTCATCGTAATATTTACTGGTTTGGTTTGAAGACATCGAGATATCTTAGGAAGCCCCGCTCACTGCATGATTCATTATGGAACAATCTTCTTTCTTGTTCAGAACTGTTGGTAGACGACGAAAAACATTCCGCGGTTTTTAAATTTCTCATAACAGAGAAACTAACGCCTTCTCATGCCCATTCATTTATGTTTATTTTAGTTAATCCAAAAGGCTAATTTGAGGAAGTTTTCTTTATCTCTTTCAAATTTTGTATTTTTGATATTCAGTTCTTTTTCTGCTTTTGTCTTTTTATTTCCAGATTCGATGTGGGCACCTTAAAGAAGTCTCTGTTTCCATCAATAGAAGATCACTCTTGAAGAAAGAAATCCTAAATATATTTCAGCTTATTTTTGTACTTTCACACTTAGGCGGGGAGCCAGGGTTTTTTTTTTTACGGGGTTTTTTTCCTAGGCTTTTATGTGATACGCCGAATTGTATGACACCCCGTCACTAACCCCTGATCTGTATGCTTTATTGTTTGCTAATGAAATATTGTAAGCCAAAAGTTCAAAAGAATATATATATATATATATGCCCATTCATAATGATGTTGATAGTCATCTCTACAGTGCGCATCAAAGTTTTGGAATAAATTCATTTGCTCAGAAGAAAAATATTTTTTTTGAAAAATCAGTAAGTTCAAAAAAGTTTTTCGTATATGAGCTTTGTCATGGCTTTCAGACGATGGTACCTGATGAAATTAGTCATGATGAAGTGCACATACTAAAAACCTCTTTGAACTAATTGAAAAAAAAATTATAAAAAAAGATACAAAGATTTTTCCAAAAAAGTACCACATGACCCAATTTCCCAATCCAAAAAATTCAGAGGTTGATGGGCATGACACAAGGCGCAACAAAAATGATTTATCCTTCTTAGGGTCCTGTACAGGTTTCAGAAGATTAAATTTCGAAAAATCATCGCTTCTTTGTAATTCAAATATAATTATACAAGATAATTCAAAGGGCAACAGAATACAGGAACAAAGATATTCTAAATGGTTTTGGATGTTTTAAGAGAAGTGAATTCGACCTTCGAAGGAAACTGAGGGAAAACTGTGAGTAGGTATTTCCAATTTGAGATATAGGTTTGGTCATTCATTGTGGCAGTTGTATTAGTATCACACTGTTCCAGACACTCCTCCAGAGTGCGGGAAACGACTTTAGATTAAAAGCGCATGGCCTCACATCAATGCTTTTCTTAATTTTTTTCCTAACATTTTCGGCTTTACCAGTTATTTTCCTTTGCCATCTGTACTAATTTTATGTAATTTTTCTTTGAAAATTTCTTTTAGTTCGCTTTTTTTAATATGTTCTCCTTGTTCAATATGCCTCCTTATTTTGGTCTATGATCTTGAATTGTTATCTAATAAGGATTTTTCATGTTTATCTGAATGATGTTGCTAAAATTTCAATCAATTGAATGCTCTGTGAAAATTACTCAATTTTTTCATGTCAACATTGACGGATTTATTTTCATCTCTCTCATAAGACCATCTTGTGAGCTGATAATTATTATCGTCATAACACTTTCAGTTATATTTGAAGTAAATATGCATTATTAACACACAATCTTTGCCGATATTTTTAAATAATTACTACACTAATAGATGTTATTATTAGAAACGAATGAGCTTATGACGTCAGAAACGATTAAAAATTTTTCTTTATTCGTTTTGTTTTTGGGCAGTTGATATCTGCATGATCAACAGTTTGCAGATTGTATTCCTTTAATTTCCGAGCATTTGAAATATAACTGATAAGTAATGTATTAGGTACCTAGGTCCTAACGAATTATTTTCAGCGATCAATTGATGTCTTTCTTCAGAAAAATCGTTGCAATAAGTTTATTTCAATTAAGTATTGAACTGTCTACAGCAGCCCTATTATGTGAATGTATGACTCGTTAAAACGGATGAAGAATTTTACATAAGTTTTCGTTCAGATCATATTAATATTATGTGACATATAGAGTTAGCATTTGTCAACATGAAACCAGAACAACATGAAATTTAACCAGCCACGCCCGAATTGAACTCTATACCATGAAAACAAATCCTTTTCGATTCCAGATGTTCATATTGAGCTAGTAACATCACTACGAATGATCATCTACCGAGGTGACACGTTTCAAAATGGCCGACGTCTCCAATTCCAATCGTAGAGAACGTGAGAACTGAGAACCCAATAAAAATCGTTTAAAATAACTTTCATCCAATAATTCATAATTCAACAAACGTCGAGGATGTCCTCTCTTCACGACTATTAGAACCTGTTATAAATTTAGAGAGATAACCCAGAACGACGGTACAAAATTCATTGTCTCCTTGGATTTACTATCCGGTGTGAAAAAATAGACTTTCAAGACCTGATTAAAAGTCAAATCGGCCCGGTAACGTCTCTGATAATGCTATCGCGCACCTACGAAAGCGAAGAGTCTGCAACGTTGTTGAGAAATCATCGAAAACGGTACGCGAAACAGCTCATTTCATCAAACCGTAACGACGAAGGGAACAGAGGAGCAAGGGAGGTCGTTTTCTACATTATTATTTGTTCGATTGTGTGTGGTGATACATTCTGAAACGGATTTCGTAACTTGCTCCGTACCGAAGCTTCGCCTTGTCAAATGTGCGCAAGCTAAATCGGCCGATAACATCGAGCCCCTGCAAAATCGAAGAATGTTAATTGCGTCCGCCATTACGGAACCGAATGACGATCAGAAAATTGAATTAATCTCCATTTAATGAACATGGATAGATCGAATCAGAAGGAATTTTTGAAATCATATTCGAGTATTCAACTAGCTGAGTACAATATATTGCACTAGAATCTGTTCATCTATAAAGATAGATATTAGACTAAAATGGTATCAAACCAGCTAAGACGGTACGATATTGCAGTTTAAACACAGTTGTTCAATTTTCTGCTCATATAGATGTGAAACCAATAAATATAGTCCGATTCTTCATTTTTCATTTGATTCAACTAAGAACATACGATTAAAAGTGAACTCGATCCGACCCTGATACTTTCAAAAGGGAATGGTTTTCTCTAAGCATGATTTTTAGATCTGAGCTATACGGCATCAAGTATTCAAGAAGGTGCCTAGTTTCGATTAAAAAAAATGGCATTACCGAACGAACAGATCTTTTCTGGGACAATTGCAAAATGACATACTGTATTTGGCATTTGTAAGTTGGTAGAAGCAAAGCGCCACTAACTGTCAAGAGTGGGGCCACCATTTGTAAGCCATTTTAGTTGATCACCTTCTATCTGAATACACTTCAACAAGGTCAATTCAGCCTCTTGAAATTTGACTTGTCAATGTTAAACAATAATAATTGAAAATTGCACAGTGAATGAAAAATTCTCGTGAAAAAGATTTTATTCTGGTAAATCTGTTTCGTCCAAAATCATGGGAGGTTAGGGGGCTGGTCTGTTTAAAGCGACCGTACCATCATTGAACGTGATCCACGTGATACTTTAGAAATACGGAGAGTATATCATCTATGGAAAACCTGTTCGGAAAATAAGTACATTATTTGTAAATAATGCAACGAACATAGGATAAATCATTTAAATCAATTTTTAGCGAAATTTATATCGCGTAATAAAACCGTGGTCCTGAGTTGAAACAAGAACGTTTAGAGTGAAGAGCACACGTAGCAAAAAATGTTATGGCATCAGTTTTTTGTAATGCGAATGGTATTTTATATGATTATCTTGAACGATGTGTAACAATTGACTCAGAACGTGTCGGATCAATTATATAAAAAAATGGTTAATATAGACCTGGTTCACAGAAGAAAAAAAATTTCCATCAAGACAATGCAAGTACTTCAAATGATTAGAATACGAACTACATGAACATGTGGCCTATTCATCAGATTCAGCTCCTAGTGAATTTACTGTGAAATCTGAAATATCCGGAAAGTCATAACAGAGATAGATCGTATAAAAATATTGGTGAGTTGGGCCGATTGAATTGAACTTTGAGAAACATATTTTAATCCATCAATCATATATTAGGCACCTTCGTACAGTATTTCGCACCTTTGATCAGGCCGACTAGATATGTTTGACGCATTAAAGAAATATCCAAAATTTATGTGTTAAGTTTTAATCGTACACCAGTTTGATAGAAAATATTTTTCTTTATCGTGTAAAATTATAGTTTCCCCTTAGACTAAAATATGTTATATTGAACAGTAGCGGAATGCTGAGGTGGTTAAAAATACTTTGTTTTCGGTTTCTGAAGATATAGGGAAAGTTTCGATTTTTCTTTTTCAGGTGGAGCAGTTGAAGAATTTAAAAAATTTGAACATTCTTCACAATTATTCTGAATATTCAAAAACACTTCCACACATTTTGGGAAAACTAACAACGAAGTAGCTTTGCTATAACATACTAATTGACAAAGAAACTGCAACCCCGAAGGAGTTGTCGACGAACGTTAAAGTGGCACAAATGAAATTCAAGACGACGTCCAAGTGTTATGACCATTACGCCCGGTTTCACAAAGTATAGTTAACCTGTCGGTAATTTGACCAAATACTTTCTAGTTAACTAATAGTAAACTGTGAAAACGTTTCACAACAATTAGTAACGGTGTTGGTCAAATTACCATGGGTTAACTTAGGTTGGCAATGGTTGACATTTTTCAAACCATAGAACCATATTATTTACCAGTCATTTATTCGGAAGAAAAGGGAAAAAGAAGAAAATACCTCATAGTTCATTGCTCAAAACAGCTGATATAACCTCAGTTAAACTTCAAAAAGAAAAATTTCTTGAGGAGCACCATTTAAAAATGGAACTTCTTAAGAAAAAGCATCTCCTTATAGATGCGCAATTGGCTGAATATGGTATCAATATTGTAGATGGTAGCAATAATGATGTTAAATAAATATATGTATATAATAAAATTGAGATATTCACTGAATTCTTTTTGCTGATTCCCTGATGAAAGTATTTATTTTGAACATATCGATATCATTGCCTTACTCAATCATGTTTCAATTCAAATCGTTCATTTTAGAAATTGCATTTATACATACCTCTCACCGGTATGTGGAGTAGGATGCATGAATGATCTGTGCTCAATTTGATCACATTTTTCAATTAATATTCTGTTTTAAAAATCATGAAACACTTTCAACAAATAATTTATTCGATATTAAAAAATTCACATAGAACACAGGTATAACCATGAATACAATCAATAAAAATTATATATTGGCAAAATAATTTATAAAATTATTCCTTGTGATATTGTTTCGAACATTTTCATTTAATGCCGTTCCAATATTATTTCCCAATTCAATAAGTCTTTCCTGGTCATTGCTTACTTCGGGTACATTTTCATTTGCATCACAAGCAATATTATGAAGGACAGCTGTTGCTACTATGATGGCCTGAATTGTGTCCAATGATACCCTCATTCCCATTGAAAGAGCTGGAAATCTACGTTTCCATACTCCAATTTGTCTCTCAACGACATTACGTGTTCGGATTTGTGACTCGTTGAATAAAGCTTGAGCTGCAGTTGTCACCTCGTGAAGAGGTGTTATCAAGTAACTCTTTGAGGGGTATGCACTATCTCCTAATAAAACTGAGTCACCATATACACCATCCTCGAACAATTGGTATAATGAGGAATTTCTGAATATATGGGAGTCGTGAGATGATCCAGGCCACCTTGCGACAATATTCCTAATTTTCAAATTTGGGTCTGCGACAGTTTGCACATTGATTGAGAAGTATTGCTTTCTGTTCCTAAATATTTCAGCATTATTACCCCCTGGTGACTGAAGTTTTATGTGGGTACCGTCAATCGCACCAATACATCTTGGAAATTTTGCTATGTTGTAGAATGCCTGTCTAATCGAAGGTATTTCTGCATCTTGGGGCATTTTTATATAGCGTGGGGCTAGAGATGCTAAGGCCAAGCTAACTCTTCTGACAACTCTGCTAGCAGTTGCTTTGCTTACACCTGACATGTCAGCAGATGTCCTTAAAAATGAGCCATTGGCGTAAAAATTTAAAGTCAGCAACACCTGATTACTTGGAGACAGACAATCATTTCTGAAAAAATAACAGTATTTAATAATGAAGCTAAACTTACTGTTATTTCAAGATTTACCTTCCTGTATTATGTTCAATCTGATCACTTATTTCATCTATCACGTTTTGTGCTGTTCTGGGAGTGAGTCGAAAGCGATCGAAGAAATCCCTTTCATCATATTCTTCGAAAAAGTTCGTTCTTGGTCTGGTAACTTTTGGCCGCCGTAGACCTTCCTCCTCATCACTGAAGGCGTTGACATCATACAAATCCATCATGATATCAAAGCATAACTCTTATTTTATTAAAGTTTGCCAATATATTTGAGAGTCACAGTAAACTAACACTGACAAACAGTAAAAAGTGAGGTTAAGGGATTATAGACCTTCTGGTCAGCTCTTAACCATCGAATTATCCAGTGGTCAAAAATACTACAGGTTAACTATTGGTAAATGTGTAACCGACAACTGTGAAACACTTTTCGGTGGTTTTAGCTTAACCCTTAGGTTAACTTTTGGTAACCAGACATTGTGAAACCGGGCGTTAGAGACGGATTTCTGACCATTCGATCTTAGGCTAATAAGGTTTTTTGGAATGCAGCACTATCGACCTCACTTGGTGTAACCTCTGACGGTTGAGCATCGCCGGCAATGATTTCAGTGGTACAGTGAACGTCAAAAACAAAACTTAACTTCGAAAATAATTTCTTGTCTTCATGTCAAATTCACTCAAATTGCGGACTGAATACCTTCGGATGTTAATGAAAAAATCAAGAATAAAAAAACTATTAGATATCAGCTCATGGAAAAGCCTGTTTGTGACCAACGCATTCACCTGTTTTTCTGACAGCTAGACAACTATTGTAAAACCTCAAGGCAACATCGGGATCATAAGTATCAAATACTCTTCAATCTTCGTGAATTTGATTGTATTTCAGTATTGGCGCGGAAAATATTAGATTCTGTTTTATGAGGGTAGACAATTACATATTTTGACAAAAAACAATCTGGTGGTTTCAACCATCAACCAAGCACGAGGTATTTTTCGAGCCTATTGGGTGAACTCCATCCATCCAAGTTTATGTAATCATCTCTCTGTACCGCATTACTGAGTATAACGTTTTGAATATCATAACATTCGAATCCATTAGGACCAATGATGACAGGCACATGAAACACATCAAACGATGACTATTCCAGACAATTTAGTGTCACTTCTATTTAAAATTTGAACAATTGTCAAAATATAAATGTCCTCGTCCATTTCATTTTGATCTTTGAGATTCTCAGTTTTTTTTGTACATCTCAAATGAAAATGACTTTATTCTTCGGTGTTTTATTTCACCAGTGTTGAAGAAGATATGATCTGTTAGCTACTGTATTAGAATTAAAACAAAGCATTTTCCTGTATGTTCAAAGGCACTTCAGTTGGATCATCGTTTATTGGGCAAAAAACAACTGGACGACTTGATAACAGTAATTTATGCAGTTTAATAATTTATGTTATTGATAGGAATATGGCTCAGAAATTTTTTTCCACCATGCAATATTTCGGACTTGTGGGGTATAGTAAATTTTGATTATTCACTTATAAATATAGTTTCACTTTCAAATAAAGTTATAGTCCAGTCAACAAGCGCTTTATGGTTAATTTTTTTCGTATTCTCCGAAAGATGATTGAGGTGACGTTCGATTCGAAATGGAATGTATTTTAAAAAGAATTCAAGGGCTGCACGCAATATTGTAACCGTTTCAGAAAACCAAGTGTACGCCGGCTCCGCATTTCACAAGTCACGTTCACTTTGGACTTTTTAGGACTAATTATTAAACTAACTTATTAAATATGAATATGGAACACTGGATAGATAAATAAATAATCCATGGTCCAGAATTTTGGGTTGGTCAATAACGTACCTATTCGTTTATCAACAAGAACATTGATGATCAAAAGCGGTACTTGTAAAGCTAACGATGAGCTTTTGTTCGAAGGCCCTAGAATAAATTACTCATAGAAAAATTTATCTATCATTAATTTTCGCTTCGCAATACCATTTTGCGGGAGTAGAAAGGGTAATCAGCCCTCTCCTTGAGTATCAAGAAGAAATATAAAGCACTATGATGCACAAAATGTGTCAAAAATTTTAAAATTTCACCAGATTTAATCTACTGCATGAATTCAAGTTATATCCGACCTTGTGGCTTTGTGATTAAAAATTTACTCGGCTTGAAATTTAAGAAGATAATAGTGAGAACAATAAGAAAATTTGAAAATTGAAATTAACAATTTTTAATTACCCTATCGAAAATCTATTCAATGACCTTTCAAAAATATTTCAACGATAGCATAAACTTCACAGAACAATAATTTAACGACCCAAAGAAGTCAGAGTTTATAATTAGTAAATTTTCTCGTCTTCAAAATTCATTGTTTCGAATTTGATTTATCATAGTTTCTGGGATATTTACAAAAAACCTAAGCCTCTTCTTATTTGTTCACCCAATTGTTCATAAATGTTAAACTATTTAGTTCACTCGAATGTATTATGTAATTTGATATAATAATATGAGATAAGTGACTAGGACACATTTGCTATATTGATATCAAATTAATACTGCATTCGCGTTTACCTTGAATGGTGAACTAGTTTCAAATACGGTCATTCTTGCTAAAATATCAGGTTACAAGTCTTTGAAAAAAATATCGTCGACTTTTCTATCATATTTAACTCTTTGTCGATGTATTCAGAGAAAAGTGATATTTTCATCAAGAGTAGTTGAGGAAAAAAATACTATATTATTAGGTGAAGTCAAGTAATAACTGAATATTATCAATTATATTTTGTTTGATCAGCGAAAATTAGTCACTAACTAATGAATTATTTCATGTTTTCTGATAAGAGCAGTATGTAACGACGTGAAAGATTAAAAATTAAATATCTTGAAATTTGTATATAAATTTACTTCACAACACGTAGAGTTTCGAATGACTGAATTAAAACACGTGTGATTTTTTCACATATAATTTCCATACCATTTGGCAAAATTATAAATCAAGGTATTTGAAATCCGAGCATATTATCAGCACAAGTCAGCACAATTGCATGAAACAATTTCTACAAGTGTTGAGATATTTTTTTCAAATTTTCCAATTTATTCGGAAACCAGCTTGATTTTTGCTAAAAGATTAACTCACTTTCACATTTCGGTGAAAAAAACGTTGACTTAAACCATAGATTCTTGCAGTCAAAAGAAACATTTTCTTCAAATTTGGCCCCGATTAAAGATATAGGGTGTTGAACTTTCATAAAAAAATGCATAATCTCTTGTATTGTTCAATGGACAGTATCAATTAAAATCATCTCTTGTAGAAAGTTTTTGATGACAGTCATGCATATTTTGGCATCAACAGATTTATTCCATTTTCTCTGGTTCATCTATAAATTAACCTTTTTATATTATAATGTTTTTGTTATTGAATTATAAAATTTAAAATAATAACTAAAAACCGACGTAGGTTTAGTGCGCCATTAATTATAACCAAAAGAGAACAGTTCATCATAACATAAATTTTACATTAAAAAGTACCTAGTGGATAATCCAGGAAAAAAATTTACTTGATTAAAATCAGGTTTTTGAAAAGAAACTGCACCTAAATCTGTGAATGCTTGTCAACATTCGAAGTAAATTGCTTTTGGAATTCAGAAAAGAATGCAATGAAAGAATGATAAATGGTGTTCTTAAATGATTATATACATTTGTACACTGCCATCATTAAATGTTTTTTTCATATTTTTAATGGGACGATGATAGTATGATGTTGAAATGATATCAAAAGATCTCATCCGCCTGGTACTCAAGAAAGACAATTTTTTCTGGGTTTGAGTGAAAAAAATCAATTTTTCAGCCTCACACGTTGGAAGTGTTCATAGAAGTGATAGTATTTATGACTTGAGAATCTTGGGGAGAAAATAACAAATTTTCAAGGATAACATTCATTTATTCTGAGATTTTTATGAATTTCTCACTAGAAAGGTGTGGCTTATTATCTTGAACTAGAGAAAGAAATTATGATACAGAAAATCTAGAATTATGGTGTTGAATTTTCCTGCAGAAAAATAATTTGTATTTTGTATCTGCCACTAAATATGGACCTGATGAAACATGAGTAAGTGGAATCATTGAAATATCATAAAAAATAAAGTTTCCAAACAATCCAGATTCAATTATGCATGCTATGGAAAGTAATTTTAATTCGAACTCATCTGGACTACGGAGGAATATTGGCCCTTTGTGAAACCGTAAAATGTTTATTAATGAATTTATTTGATCTCAAGAACTTATGGTTGAAATTAACGCAGCGGCGAAAGGCTCGCCCTGTATATTTTGGGGATTTTCCAGAAAATGTGAGGTATTTCCATGAAAATATTAACACAATCTTTTTTCACTGTTATCCATTAAATAAAATAGAAGTGCTGGAGATAACTTTTTTTAATTTTCCGCGAAATTAAAAGATTTAGCTCAAAAATTAGAACAGTATAACTCAGTAGGGGTGTAGCACAATTCATTATAGTCGTTGGAACACAATTTTTTGAGAAGTGTTTGGCGGGCTATTCATTTTTTATGAAAAATCTAGAACACTATATGGAAGGAAGGAAAAATTGGAACAGCACAAACCTATCAAAACATAGCACAACAAATGTTTCTTCGAAAATCGGAAAGTGCTGGACCAACTTAACACACCTTCTGTCAAATTTCATAAATCTACTTAATATAGAAGTCGAGAAATACCACCTCAAGATCAGATTATTATAAAAATAAGGAATTCTTCTATATATTTTTCGATATTCTTGAATCCTAAGCTTTGCCGACTATAAAGAGTGTTCTGAAAATTTCTCATTGTGTAGCACAATTCATTATAGTCGTTGGAACACAATTTTTTGGGAAGTATTTGGCGGGCTATTCATTTTTATAAAAATTCTAGAAAACTATATGGAAGGAAAGAAAAATTGGAACAGCACAAACCTATCAAAACTCAGCACAACAAATGTTTCTTCGAAAATCGAAGGGTGCATGACCAACTTAACAAACCTTCTGTCAAATTTCATGAATCTACTTAATAAAGAAGTCGAGATTATAAAAATAAGGAATTCTTCTATATATTTTTCGATATTCCTGAATCCTAAGCTTTGCCGACTATAAAGAGTGTTCTGAAAATTTCTCATTGTATATCTTCATATATTCAATTCTGATTATCGTTCAATTCAGAGCGTCGTGTTCAAAAAGAAACTCAGTCGTTTACGATTTAACTCACCATTAGATGATAAGGTTGCTGTGGAGACGGACTTTTAGCCCCACCGTGCCTTATGGGACTATTTCCAGAATGTTTGAAGTATTCGTTGATTTTCTTTTCCGAATTGGCGTTTCTGACACCTTTACTGACGGGTCCACCTCCAGAATCCTCACCTTTTCTTTTTCTCTTTCTTTCACTAGGCGTCCTTGGCAACTTCTCCGGAGTATTCGGGTCCACCTCTTTATCACTGTGAGACGAACCTGGAAGAAAAAAGAAAGAACGTTTCAGAGAATACTAAGGACAATTCTGAAGATATTCGATACCTTATGCGACTTACTAAGATGTTCGTGTGACATTTCCGAAAAGGATTGAAAAAAGAAACTTATCTATCAACCTTATCAAAATCGTTAACATGTTCACATCTTCTGTAGTGAAAGATACTCATAAAATAAACGTACCAAAGGAGATATGAATTAGAAAAGAACACCATGTTCAAGGAAACTAGTTTAACGGGTTTTATGAGATGGAATGTCATTATTTCAACTGTAAATTCACCTTATTGATGATATTACTGTAACTTAGAATAACCAATTAGTATATATCTTTCTTCTAGGATGAAAAATTTCAGTTTCCATTAATTGAAAGAATGGATACTGAAAATTGGAAACTACAGCTATAACAAGTCAACGTCAGTAAGTTCAGTTCAAAGGAGTATAGTATAGAAGAGTATAAGATTTTGATAGGCCGGGTAATAGTATATTATTCAACGAGCGGTCATTATAAACGCAGATAAAGTTTGCAGCACGAGCCGGAGGCAAGTTGAATATTATACTTAATCTCCAACTTCCTTAGTAATGTACGAATTAATCTCCAAACTCAAAATTAAGAGTAGTTATTGAAACTATTGCTTATCAAAAGTCCAACACTGTCATCTGCTATATGATTTTCTAATGTCTTACAAAAAAACGCAAGTTACTTTGTACAATTATCTACATTTATTTCCTGTTTCATGTTGCGGGTACTTCTTAGCATAGAGTAGAAAGTCCAAAGGGAAGATGCTCTATGTTCAGTGCTTAATTCACAAATACAGTGTGCGGCAAAAGTCAGTTTACACTGTCTGGTATTGACGCATGCGCGTGTTCTCTGTCATTCGAACATAAAATGTGAGGCCATAAGTAATTATTCATGATATCTTTTTCTCGAAAATATATTTATCTGCATAATTTTTGTTTTTCTTTCCTCATATGCAAAACGGTAAACTGACTTTTACCGCACCCTGTATATGTCAAAGAAAAATACTCTGTTATCGATGACTTAAAATTTCTATATCCACTGCTGCTCTTATAAAGGGTGTTTTTGTAAGAGGCATAGAATTTTAAACTGCAATAAAACAACGATAGATTATTCGATTGACATGAATTTTATTTATCCGTAAGATGATCTAGTGGCATTAAATTTTAAATTTAATTTGTGGCATATGACCACCACGGCTGGCTCGGATGTACTCCAATCTGGACGTCCAATTTTCGATTACTTTTTCCAAGATTTGTGGCCGTATATCGGCATAAAAAAACATGGCGAATGTTGTCTTCAAAATGGTCAAGGGTTTGGGGTTTATCCGCATAGACCAATGACTTTACATAGCCCCACAGAAAGTAGTTTAGCGATGTTAAATCAAGAGATCTTGGAAGCCAATTCACAGGTTCAAAAAGTGAAAATAGGCGGTCATCAAACGTGTCTCTCAATAAATCGATTGTGGTACGAGCTGTGTGACATGTTACGCCGTCTTGTTGGAACCATAGTTCCTGGACAACATGGTTGTTCAATTCAGGAATGAAAAAGTTTGTAATCGTTGCTCTATACCAATCACCATCGACTATAACGTTCTGGCCATCATCGTTTTTGAAGAAGTACAGACCGATGATTCCACCAACACATAAAGAATACCAAACAGTCAGTTTTTCTGGATGTAACGGTGTTTCGATATACATTTGAGGATTAGCTTCAGTCCAAATGCGGCAGTTTTGTTTGTTGACGTAGCCATTCAACCAGAAGTGAGCTTCATCGTTAAACAAAATTATCTTATGAAAATCGGGAACAACGGCAACCTCATTTTCGGCCCATTCGACGAATCTACGTTTTACTTGATGATCGTTTGACTTCAATTTTTGCACGAGTTGCATTTTGTAAGCACGCAAACCAAGATCCTTCCGCAAAATCTTCCATAAAGTACATTTACTGTGCTCGATGGCCGATAGGCTCATTCGGGTCTTCCTCAATGCTACGCTCTATAGCAGCAACAGCTTCTTCTGTATGCAGCGTTCGGCGTCTCTGGTGATGAGAGTTATCAATAAGAGTAAACGTGGAGCGAAAACATTCCATGGTTAATCGAATTAACTGCTCTGATGGACGATGATGTCGACGATAAAATGGACGTAGCTCGATACATATTCCGCACAGAACCTTTATTTTAGAAATTAAATTGCAATATTTTCAAGCGTTGTTCAAGCGTGAGTCTTTTCATGCTGAATTGCCTAACCAAATTTAGAATTAATCCCTTTACAGCTGTTAAATCGATCGCCATCTTGAACAGTGATGCCAACTTAAATTTATATACCTCGAAAAAAACACCCATTATTTGGAGGTTTATCAACACTATATGATTACATCTTTAATCTTGAAATGTTCATAACGATTAGTTGTATCAATATGATTTGAATATGTCAAATCGCATTGGACATACCACACTAACCTACAAACACAATATTCTGTCAGAAAATCCGCCAGTGTCAGCATTGCCAACAAAGTATATCAGTCAAGCACCTCCTGATTGACTGTTCCAACTACGCGAATTACTACAACAACATCTTGGAACCGATTTGAAGAAGATTCTGGGACACCCCAATCAAAAGGACAATCTGATATCGCATTTGAAAGACATAGATGTGTATTATAGTTTGTGAATTCACATATAATAGTACGGTGCAATTAGTCCAAAAAGCGGCCTAACCTCAACATCCAAAGTAAAAGTTTCCCTTCAACTCCAAATTGTTCTATACAGTCCACATGTTATTTGTTAAAAAGTTACACCGGTTTCAGCGTCGGGTTTGGGATGGACGGGGGGGAGAAGTTGGAAAATTACTAGTTTTCATCAGTTTTGTTTAGTATTTCGAAAACTATGCGATTTAGCGCAAAAAGTATGGTATACAAAAATAATCTACATTAAATTGCAAACAAAAATGGTCCTAAGCATAATTTTGTTAAAGTGGACGGTTCCAGAGTTGCGGAGGGTGTAAAATGTAAATTTGTCGTATTTTGCTTATCCTCCATCCCTCATCGACGAATCTGGCTTGATGAGGAAGGGAAGCAAATCTTCAATGGTGACTGTTTTGGTTACTGATCTAAATGATTCGCCAATCACCCCAGATACAGGGAAAGTGTCCTACATCATTGATGGAGGTCACCTCCTTCATCGGGTTGTCTGGCGGCGCCCAGCTACCTTCGGACAGATTTGTGAGCAATACAAAGATTATATAATAACTCATTATGGGCCAGCAACTGTCGTTTTTGATGGATACGAGCAATCAAACACAAAAGATGAAGAACACTTACGCAGATCTCGCTTTACCACTAACATTTCAGTGAAAGTAGAAGAATCAATCCATGCAAATATTAATCAAAGTGAATTTCTGGCTAACCCTAAGAACAAAATGGGCCTAATTACTCTCCTCAAAGTGCACTTGCAAAGAGGTGGTTGCACAGTTCATCAAGCATCGGGAGACGCTGACTTATTAATAGTTTCAACAGCGATCGATGAAGCAAGGAAAGGTGTTGAAACTTGTGTAATTGGTGATGATACAGACTTGTTGTCTGTTCATGCACCCTCAGGAAACAAATTGAAAATGATGATGCCAAAAAAAGTGTACAATTGTACAATATTTCTGACATTCAGCGAGGCATTGGGGATATGAAAGGTGTACTCTTAGCAATATACGCCTTCACTGGATGTGACACTGTATCAGCTATCTACAAGAAGGGAAAAATTACACCGTATAAGAAAGTGCAATCCAACAACGCTCTCCGAACAAAACTTCAAGTTTTCAATGACCCTAAAGCTGACCCCAGTGCAGTGGCTGACGCCGGAAATCATTTCCTCCTTGCGATGTTTGGAGCAAAGAACACTGAAGATCTAGATTGTTTTCGCTACCAGTGCTATTTGCAGGCTATTGCAAAGCAGCCTATACATTCATTGTTCAAGTTGGCTGCACTTCCCCCACTTCAACAGCTTCCAGGCAGCATTCATTTAGAACCTACCACCAGGTGCAGCAGTGGCTGAATGAGAAGAAGAATCCGTCCGAGTGGGGGTGGAAGAAGATTGGCGAACACTTGAGACCAATTACAACAGCACGTCCTGCAGCTCCCCAGGAATTACTTTCGCTCATAGTGTGCAATTGCAAAGATGAATGCGTCCGTAACTGCGAGTGCAGAAAGAGTGGTCTAAACTGCTCAAGCATATGCGGTAATTTCTCAGGCCTTGGATGTGGTAACAGGGACACGAATATCATAGACGAAGATCTAGAAGAGGAAGATGCTATGTTTGAAGAGGACTGAATAGTAATGAGTGGGTTTCTCCGTACCACAGGTTTATATGGCCTAGTCCTGTGGAAGCCTCTTTTCCCCAAAAAAAAGTAGCGCCCCTTGATAAGGTGGTGAGGTTGACGTTTCTTCAAGGGCTTATCACTAACATACCACCGGCCACTAAAACCGCAATTTACCAAACAAAATCCCGTATTAAAAAAGAAAGTGTCAGTGTAAATGTAATATTTTTTCAAAAAATCTAAAAAATACGACAAATTTATATTTTACACCCTCTGTAACTCAGAAACCGTTCACTTTAGCCAAATAACACATAGGACTATTTTTGTTCGCAATTTAATTTATATTATTTTTGTATACCACTCATTTTGCCCTAAACGGCCTAGTTTTCGAAAAATTTTCCAAAAACTGATAAAACTACTAATTTGCCTACTTCTCCACCCCTCCTTCCCAAACCCGACGCTTAAAATGGTGTAACTTTTTACCAAACAATATGTGGACTGTATAAAACAATTTAAAGTTGGGGGGAAACTTTTACTTTGGATGTTGAGGTTTTGGTCTAATTGCACCGTACTATAAGCTTCAATTTTATTACCTTATTGTGATTGATGATTTTCGTGTCAATGGTCTTGCTGAGACAAGTTTCCTTAGATGAAAATAATACATTTCAAAATTATTCGAATGACATTATTCCGACCTATTACCTTCAAAATAAATAATGGAATGTTTCTTTTGGCCAAAAGCACGAGCTCTATGACCGCAATTTGGAAAGTGTGGAAACGTCGAAATTTCAAGTTTTTCGAATGTAATATTTGGATATTCAAACCGATGAATGTAGAAATATATCACGGAAACGCTAACTTGATAACTGAAATAGCTCCTGATCGTTCTGACCTTTCTGTTCGCTGGCTCTAGTAGAACAGCGTGATATCATTTAGCCCAATTGTATGTGATTTTTTAATATCTAGACGAAAATGGTCTCAATCGATAATTTGACACCTTGATGAAGAATACAGGGTCAAACATGAGTATGTCCGTCCGTCCCGCCTGTCCTATACTCTCTAACTTCCGAAAGAGATGAGATACATGCGGTTGAAACGAAAAGGTTTGCAAAATGTCACGCTAGAAAATTTTAAAAATATTCCCCGATCTTTTTTTAATTGCTTGATATCTCCTGAGATATCCGAATAAAATTAATAAAATTTTCAACGGATATCAAGAATATTGATATTCAGAACGTCTTCGAATCTCAGCTTTGAACCATCTCATTTTAAGAACCCATAAGCATTTTATATTTGAAGACGTTTAATGAGTAAAAGTTCCATTAGATACACAATAGTATATTCTAAAACAAGTTGCAGAATGGGCACCTATTCGAACACGAATGCGAAATTCGAAAACGAACGACGAAGGAGCGAGTTTTTGAACGCATGAGTGTTGGAATTGCCTTCTACAACGAGTATTAGACGATATTTTCTCTATTTCAATCAAGAATTGTGAGAAATTTATTGGAATACAATGAAGAATGAGTTCATGACAGCACTGAAATAGAGAAATACAATTCTATGTGGTCGAAATCAGTTGATCTAGGTACATTTCAAGTTGTAGAATTTGAGTTGTTAGTACCTACTGAAAATCACTAGCTGCTACCTGCTACTAAACTGTCATTCGATTCTTGAATTAACGATAATCGATAATTCTTATATGTTCACAAATTGTTAATATTATATTATTTTTGAGCAAATTGTTGGAAAAATTAATCTTTGGCTCAAGTATTTCCGTTTTAAGCTCTAATAAAATGTCTGAAATTATTCACGATACTTCTCGTTTATCAAAAGAAGAACGCAAAGCATTATACAGGGTGTTCCTAAATTGAACGTACAAACGAAAAGGGGAGATTCCTTCAGTGATTTTAAGAAAAAAAGTCCCATAAACATGGGGTCGCAAACGTTTCGTTTTCGAGATACAGAGTGTTGAAGTTTGAATTTTTTCAAGTTTTTTCTCATAGTATCTACACTTCACAATATATTCAACTGAAAATTGGCATAGATATTACAGTTGATGACGAGATATTGTTGATGATGGAGCTGGTGTTGAATGATTGTTTGGGCTATTACCATCATCTATTGTGGATGTAATGATTTCCGACGTTTCGATAGACATCTTCTATCTTTATCAAGGAGAAAAGTAAGAAACCTTTTGAGAATTATCATTTTCAAAAGTCAATATGACAGAAGTCATGAAAGAAAAATGAACGATGTTATATACTCATCTGTGATATGATGATCTTTTTAAGTTGGATCGAAAAAGCTTGAAGAAGATCAAACCCTTAGTGAAAGAACTACACTAATCGTGAATGCAATTATGGAAATGCTTTCTATTTGTATTGAAACAACATATTTCCAATTTGAAGACATCTTTTATCAACAAGAATTTGGAATGGCCATGGGTTCACCACTATCACCAATTTTAGCTGATTTATATATGGAAATTTTCGAACAGAAGGCATTAGAAAAATATGCACTTAAACCCAAACTGTGGAAAAGATATGTAGATGATACTTTCATTATTTGGCAACATGGAAGAGACACTATAGATGAATTCCTTCAATATCTAAACAATCAAGAGGAATCAATTAAATTCACAATTGAAATCGAGAAAGACAGACAACTTCCATTCTTAGATGTACTCGTACATAAACAAAATGGAATCCCAAGAACCACTGTGTATAAAAAGCCAACGAACACAGGACAATATCTACATTTTGATTCAAACCACCAACTAAACACTAAATTGGGAGTAGCAAAATGTTTATTTGATAGAGCAATAAATATTTGTTGCACTGAAGAAGACCAAAATGAAGAAATAAATAACATCTCGAAAACTCTTAGAAGCAATGGCTACCCCCAAAAGATATTAGAAAAAGCTAGACGAACAAGAGAAAGTCAACCAGAACCAACAGATATAAATCAGACCTTTAAAACCGTAATTCCTTATGTAAAAGGTTTGTCGGAGAAAATGAGAAGAATTGGAAATAGATACAACATAACGACTGCATTCAAAACTCAAGACACTATCAGAGCTAAACTTACAAAAGTTAAGCCTAATAATGAGACACAAAGTACAAAGAACTGCATATATGAATTACCTTGTGAGTGCGGAAGATCTTACATCGGAGAATGTACGAATAAAAGAACTTCAGAAGCTTCTACGAGTACTAGACAGCGACAAATCCAGGTTGTTCCAACATGCTGTAGATGAGAATCATAGTATTAAATGGGATGAAGCATCAATAATATCCAAAAAAGAAAAACTTGCAAGAAGAAAAATCAAAGAAGCAGCATTTATGAAAATAACACCTGATTCCATAAGTGCTCCATCTATAGATCTGCCAGAAGTTTGGACGCCGATAGTTCGATCCAACTTAAAAAGATCATCATATCACAGATGAGTATATAACATCGTTCATTTTTCTTTCATGACTTCTGTCATATTGACTTTTTGAAAATTGATAATTCTAAAAAGGTTTCTTACTTTTCTCCTTGATAAAGATAGAAGATGTCTATCGAAACGTCGGAAATCATTACATCCACAATAGATGATGGTAATAGCCCAAACAATCGTTCAACATAGATATTACATTTGAGAGTTCTCACCACGTGACATGGCAATTTCGATAGAAGATCTACAGGGTGATATCTTTTCTGGAACACTGCCACCTGTCTTCTGCAGAACTTTTTTTGGTGAACAACTGTTAATTCAAAAAAATGTGAAAAGAAGCTTTGTTCTTATACAAAATTTTCGGTCTCTTGTAGTTTTGTCGTATCTACCAACGATTTCGAGAAAAAAAATTTTGAACGATTCTCTCGAGATTCTCGTAACTATGATAGGTAGGCCAGTTTGTAATCTATGGTGAATAAATTCAGTGCCAGTTTTGACACATCAAATTATGGAACGTTTGTTTCTTTAAAAAGTGAAGATGGTTGCATTTGTGGCTATTTATTTTTCTGAATGTAGTTAGACTACTATTTTCATTGCGATTTTTATGACTGTCACAACAATAATTTGATCAGAAATTAGAACCTCTACCCATTTCAATATCAAAACATGCCAAATTTCACGAATTCCGAAATGACTGATATGCATTTCATGTATGGTCTTGCAAATGGAAATGCAAGAGAAGCTAGGCGTCTTTACATCGAACGCTATTCCAATAGAGTGATACCAAATCATCGAATGTTCTCTGGATATTCATAGGCGTCTTTCAGTAGCTGGATCTTTTTCCACTAAAAGAATTAATGCTGGGAGACCACGCAGTGTGAGAACACCACAACTCGAAGAGGCAGTTATGAACGAAATAGAACAACATCCAAGAACCAGTACAAGAAAAATTAGTGTACTTTTGAATGCAAGTCATCAAGTTGTTTGGCGGCTCTTGCGGGATTCTCTGCTATATTCTTATCACATTCAGAGGGTGCAAGCTCTTCTGCCTCGAGATTTTCATCCGAGGATTAGTTTTTGTCAGTGGTACCTCAGTAGACTATTGATGAATCCTTATTTTGATTGCCAAATTCTATTCACTGATGAAGCCTGCTTCTCAAGGACTTCAATTATCAATTTTCCTAATGTACACGTATGGGCTGAGGAGAATCGGCATGAATATGTAGAAACCCATTTTAAACGGCAATTTTCACCAAGTGTGTGTATTGGTGAAGATCTCCAGACTTAAATAGTTTAGATTTCTTTTTGTGGGGCCACCTGAAATCTCTAGTATACTCGACACCGTGAACACCGTAGAAGAATTGAGAAATCGTATAATAGGCGCATTTGATACAGTTACGAATACTCCGGGAGTGTCTATGAGACGAAGAACAGAAGCTTGTATAAGAGTTGGGGGAGGACATATTCAACATTTGCTGTAGTTCAGTCCTTTGCGGTTACTTAGTTTTCTTGTTATGATTTTATTTTTAGTTTTACGTTTCTTGTTGTAATACATTTTTTGTGTTGATTATACGAGTTTATCGAATCTTTATGAATCATCAATACAGATCTGGAAAATTTCCATAAAAACTGACACTGAATTCATTCACCATAGCTTACAAAGTAGCCTTCCCATCATAATTTTCAAGAGGATTTCGAGAGAATCGTTCAAAATTTTTTTTCTCGAAATCGTTGGTAGATACGACAAAACTACATGAGACCGAAAAGTTTAGTATAAGATCAAATCTTCTTTTTACATTTTTTCAAATTAACAGTTGCTCACCAAAAAAAAGTTCTGCATAAGAACAGGTGGCAGTGTTCCAGAAAAAATATCACCCTGCAGATCTTTTATTGAAATTGCCAAGTCACCTGGTGAAAACTCTCAAATGTAATATCTATGCCAAATTTCAGTTGAATATCTTGTGAAGTGTAGATATTATGAGAAAAAAACTTGAAAAAAATTCAAACTTCATCACTCTGTATCTCGAAAACTAAACGTTTGCGACCCCATGTTTATGGGACTTTTTTTTCTTAAACTCACTTAAGGAATCTCCCCTGTATAGGAGCTACTGGGAATTCTCCAATGACAGCAGATATATAGATAACCGTGTTGCTCTTGTCTTTCAGGTAAACGTAACTATACTATCTCTAAATGCATTTTGATAATTAAATTGGCCAAAATTTTTAAGCTTTTTTCGAGAACTGTTCAAAGAATTCTAAGAAAAAAAGAAAACTTATTATCGTCTAGCTCTTTGAACAAATGAAATCAAATTTTAAAATAAATTTCTCAATAATTTTTTCATCTCGATATAAAATTCAAGAATAAAATGGAATTCTTATAAAAATTATAGATAAACTCATGAATATTGTGTATGCAACCTATGAAGATTTTGATTATAAGGGGTGTACCATGGGTAACGCTAAATCAACTTAAACGGTATAAGCAATGCAAAATCAACAAGAACAAGAGTACTGTGGCCCAGTGTAGCTCAACACCACTGAAGTGAAGAAGAAAATGCCCAGCTGAACAACACTATGGAAATGGTTTAATCAAATTCACCCCAACCGAATGGCTGCCAATTCTTAGCAATTGAATCACCACATATGTTTTTCAAATGTGTATACGTATTGAATGTGCCAAAACCCATATGATTCATACAAAAATAAATAAATTTCATTATAAAAATGCTTGTTGACTATTTATATTCTATCACTAACTGAACTGACCAAGTGCTCACATGACTTATTTTATATTTTAAAAAGAAATGTTTCAATAAATTTCCTAAATGTAAATGTGAATTTATTCCTTGCTTTCAAACATTGATAGGCAATTAACTTCACTACTTTGTTCCTTCTATTAGATTGAAAATCTCATTAATAGGGTTTTTTCTTTGAAGACCGTTCAACAGGTTCTGAAATGTACTAAATAGAAACATGCTGAGTTTCAGTTTATTTTGGTCTTATGTACTTCCAGGAATGTATTTTCTGAGAGCGCAATATCTCATCTGAAATATACTGAAGAGCACATGATTGTTGTCCACAAGTTCGTCATCGTGCATAAAAAAAATATCCAATTTTCGTTTTTCTCTATTATTTATGATTGTTTCTTCAACTTTTTCATTCGATTTCTAAGTATCAACAATAATATTAATGATTGTTTCACTTGTTGAACTTGAAAGTTTATTCCTCCAAAATCTTTGGTTGAAAAACATTCGTGACTTGACCGATATAATTTCAAATGCATAAATTTTTAAGTCTCTAATAAATTATTTATAAGAGAGGATTGGGAAAAACGAGGTTATACTTCATTTCCATGGTTTAAGCGCAGAATATTTCAGTAACTTTTTGTAACAAAAAAAAAACCTTCTATACTTTCATGGCTTGCTTCGATGACCACATATCTTGAACGGACAATACGTAAGAATGTAAACATGGAAATAATTCCTTTGATTTCATTATGACAAACTCAAACATTTGAAACCATTTATGGTTTCTAATGGCGAACTTGGTGTTCCTAAACAATGGCAGAATTCGGAATTTTCACAAACCATTAAACGAATCGTTACTAATAGAACGATAGTTTTCGCGAATTTTCAAGATAACGTTGATTATTACACTAATCGTAATTTTTCAAGGAAAAACTGGTATCTCTGGTCGCTAGATAACACACTGTCAAAACTAGCAATAATGAACCAAATGTTCACGTCACAAATTCCGCAGAGAGCATCGAATTCATCCTCATAGCGCCAATTTTATTGTGACAGCGTTGCCGAATCCATTGTTTTGAACAAAACCAAACCGTATATTATATTGTGACAAAAGCAATCGGAACATTAATACCATATTATACGTCCTTGACACAAACAGCGAAAAACAATGTAGAAATTGATCGATGAGATCACTTCATTATGACAATTCACAAATTCAAAACGATGTGACAACGCCGATCGCCTCAGGATAGCTGTTTCATCATTACAATATCATGTAGATGTTGCGAAATTTTGTGAATTACGCATGATTTGAAACCATCGAACGAAATGTCATCAAAGCTTGAGTCATCTTCGTCGATGACAAAATCAATAACCCGAAAAAAAGGTCTCACCTGTACTCATATTGGAGTCCTGGCTATGAACGGGTTGGGTTGTGCTGACAATAGACTGTGGTGCCATCTGTATCTGAGATCCAGCTGACATCTGTAACAAAAAATAAACGTTAGATTTATGCTAGAATAAAGGGAATATCAAAGTTCAAAATCATATTACGTACGGGTTCGAGAGATTACGAAAAACAAAACTTGTGAGTTTTATCGAAGGAAAAGATATCTTTCACCTAGAGCCCGAGAATTGGGTGCACGATGTTTTCAGATCGGACAGTAGGTACACGTCGGAGTTTTAGCGCTCACAGAGCAGAAAGAAATCTTTAGAAATGCGAATTCGCACAAGCGGGCGAACTTGGAACGCGACAGCGGCCGATATCATAATAACAACGATATAAATATTATGAATGCGAAAATCGAACACAGAATTTTATTAGATTACCGACACCGGCCTGATCGAAAATAAAATAGTCGATAATAGCCGGAGGAAACGTACATTTATGCTCCTTGCTAAGCATTATGACGGGTACGAAACTGCTTGATGGTGGATGTAGGGGGGCCGGGGAAACATAGGAAAGATTTATTTGTGTGTACACGTCACTCGGATAGGATGAATAGGAACGACTATATTTTGGTGAGCAATGAGCATAAAGCTGTTGGACAGCAGCTGATCGTATTCTGTGCGTATCAACTTATTGTGGAATGCAGCGCGGTAGGCAGACATGGCTACTGTAACAGACAGACAACACGTTCTTAGTTTAGTCTTATTCTGTTAACTGAAGGCACCAAATACATAACCGAGATATCGACGGTCCTAAGAGAAATAAAAACAATTAAAACGATGCTCGAATCAAATGAATAAATTAAAGAAATAAACCAACTAGATAATAAAAGTAATGGATTTTCTTGTGTTTCTTTGTTTGGAGATCTTTTGTATCAATCAAAAACTAGTGACTATTGGTCCTGATAAACACATTTTCAAAATATTACCTGAAGTCATTTTTACTACGCGATTCAAATAATAGCATCAATAGATGAGTGCCCTTAAATGAACATAGTACAGTTTTAATAAATGATTGTGAATAATTGTAATTGACTGTAATTAAATGATTGAAATTTGATTTGTTTAAGTTTTTCTACGCAAAAAACAATCAACAAATTTACAATACTACCAACTGTATTTCATGCCCAAGAAAAGCTGCAAGTATCAAAATTATTATTAACCATTATTGAACCAAACCATAAACAACAAACTTGGGAAAAATATAAAATGCTTCCAGTTATGCATGCAGCCCTTCTAATTATTATATAGTCAATTCCAAGTTGATTTGCATGGATAAAAAAACACGTGAAGTAAATGCGGAACTTCAAAAACCCCAAATACTGTTAAATACATACATAAGAAACCATAGCATTTGCCACTTTAAATCCTAATTAAAACTACTTGATATGTTTCGAAATGAAAGTTTATGTTCAGGAGATACATCATTAAAAAAAATTTAGAAAGCACTGACGTGAGGTCAGATTGCTTTGGCGCTCTTGTTGAGTTTACTGCGAGTAAATATTCAAACCATAAATCTATAAGCACTCTGATCACGTGAACAATAGTCTTTTCCCGTACTATGGGACAATGTGATGCAAATATGAACGCCTAATGAATGAACAAACCTATATCTCAAATTAAAAATAACTACTCATAATTTTCCCCAAGTTTTGTTCGAAGCTATAATTCCCTTTTCCTGAAAACTTGTGTCAGTGCTTTTCTGAATTTTGACAACGTATATTATTCAGCCACCGAGATTGAATTCTCTCTCTATGATTTCCCGTTATGAAAAATTTTGATTAATATTACGCCAACTGACGCTGATTAATGAGCCCGGCAATTGTCAATCGAATATCGATCTGTGATGGCCATCGTTCAAAGAAAATCATCTGGACGTATATCATTTCTCTTTTCTCTTGAGTAAATTTAAAAAATGATCATATCTTTAGATGGAAAAGAGCTACGATAATGAAATTTGAGGATAAGGAAGATAAGTAATATATTCACGAATTTTTATTGAAATCCGAAAAATATCTTATGAGATAGTGAGTATTAAAAAATTTTTTTTTGGGAATTTTTTAAAAATTTTCTATCGTGACGATTTCTGCGAAATTTTGCGAGCTGTTTTGTTGCAGCCTCCCTCAACAATATTTCAAGTATCAATTTGATCGGATGGATATTCTAGTAGTTATTGAGGAAACAAAATTTCAGATGCTCATAACTACTGAACCATCCGACGGATTTGGCCCAATAACAAACTTGACCGAGATATTTGGACAATTAACCTATTCTGAAAATATGAAAACTCTAGCTGATTCCTTCTGGATGCTAGAGAGGCTACAAGTAGTCAAACAGGATGTCTAAGTCATATCAAGTGATTTCAAATTTACGCAAACCAGATCTGAACCAAAATCAGAATCTAAAAATATCCATCTCAAATTTCCGCCTCAAGCACATCATTCTGTTTTTCAATCTATATTGCACATTTTTTCATAATGGACTAGCTGAACCTGCGATTTTAATCGCGTGGATTATTTACTTCTTAGATTACATACAATGTGGAATAATACTCTTGATATCAATATTTTAGAAAATTATAAAAAATCCCGACACACGTCAATATTTAAACTCGGGTTTGTGTTATTTGAAGATGGTACACACACTTTATATTTGTATAATTACCTTAATGAACTGCTTTCAACAAACTGTTACAAATGGTATTTTATGAAATATACCAGGTGATACTCGGGAAATATAGGTATTTTTTACATTAGCTAAAATGTAGGTACCCATCAAAAATGGAAAGACATACTTTGGAAAAATTTTAAGTCAAATAATGCGCGGGTGCGTCCATTAGTCCACAAATCTCAGAATTATTTATAATTCTCTAAATGAATGATATAAAGAATTTCATTTCATAAGTGATTTCTAAACTGTATAATATTCTTAATTAAAATATAATTTTTATTTTAAGTTTCCATAACAGTCGACATTGAGTATTCGGTTTCAATACACAATCTTTCTTTCGTCTTGATAATATTTTTCTTATAACTTAAACCGTCCTGAGATGCTACATGACGGTAAACATCCTGCTGGCTTTTTTCATTGACTATGACGGATGATAGGTTCAATAGCAAATAAGGCATTTGCTTTCAAACACATTTTATGGCAATTATTGCAAATAGAATGTAGAATTTCCGAAACACTCGGACTCGCTGAGCTTTTTGATGGCTCATTTTCATTGACACATAATAATTCAATTCCATATTATCTTGATTATTTCACCATCTTATGGGTACAACTTTCTACAAAAGCTTCATAAATTGTTTTTGAGCTTCTTCAAGATTTATGATATATCTTCATAACCCTTCAACATTGCTCCAAGGTTTTTTCGGATGAAAAAGTAGCTATTTATCATGCTATAGAAATGCACACAGAATTAATTCAACATTTATGTGATTGAGTACAAATGTAAGGATTTGTAACTCTTACGGATGAGTATCCGGAGAATAGCTATAAGACTAGTCAACTACATTCATAGGAAATAACATAAAATAGAATAGAACTCTACTTTCTTAGATTTAAAACTGGATATTCTCACGGAAATCACTGCCAAAACTAATGAATACCCACAAAAAAATTTAACTGATTCTCCAAATCCTCCGATAAACACAGCAATACGTTTTAGGTATTTTCGCAAGGATTCACAATATTGATATGGTCATAGAACATAGAACCTTTCTTTCTTCTTGATATCAACTGCACAACCAAGGAATTTAAACCTGTATAACTATAACGTCTTCGGAACGTTCTCAACCAATTCTATGGTCAATTGTACAAGGTTAGTGGTTAGTTTAAATCCTAAAACAAATCCTTAAAATATCTTGAATGTGAGGAGACAACATAATATATAATATGTTCAGTTTAGCTAATTAAACTATAGAAGACAAGAGAGATTGTGCATTAAATTGAGGTCGCCATTTTGTGTATTTTAAGCTTCAATAAGGGACATTTTACACATTTCCTACTCAAAATTCAACCTTTCAACATCCAACGACGTTCTTTTTGTCAGAGGTATTATTTCGATCACGATCCTATTTCGACTACCTCTAGTATAGTATTTATATCTTGCAACTTTATATGCAGAATGACAGACATACAATAATAATATTTCTTTATGGCAGATAAGATTACGAAGTAACAATCTAAAATGAAATAGTGTCTTAATAGTATCGAAACAATCAACTAAATTTAGCATTGAAAAAATCCCATAGCATGTATGGTTCTAGATTCACAATCAATGATCTATTTCTTTCTTAAGTATTTTTGAATTCCTCTTTAAATTCTTAAATCTATCAGATAACGTATTGTAAATTCTTATACAATTATATTGAGGACGTTTCTCACTCGAAGTTAATCTGTCAATTGAGAAGCTTGAATTGTGTTTAAGTAGAAATACGGCAGTAAATAAGTGTATATTATTTTGTTTAACACATTTCCACATGATTCCCTGAACTCTAGTCTGTGAATGACTGAATATTGAGAACCATTATCATTTATTAAAATTCTAAAATTATGTATTTATTTTTTTGTCGATATTGTTTATGAACACGAATATTTGATTACGAAATTCATAAGAAAATAAGATTTTGAAGAAAACTATCACTATCACTACAGGGTGAGTAGAAACTGTTCACCGAGCATTCTAAGGGTAATGATACACTGAAGAACATTTATATTTTTATAAATGGACTAATAAATAGAGATCAGAAATGAATATTAAGGAGATATATGCCTCCAAGTTTATGAAATTAAAAATTTTTTTCACATAACTTTCAAACACCCTGTGCCACCAAATTGAAATTCGTGCATAAACATAGTTTGCTGAAATAATTTTTTTATTGCATTTTAACATTTCTGATATTGCTATAAAAGGTGTAATGATTTTTTGCGACTCTTTTCGTTGATTTTATTTTGGTGAAGAAGAAGAAACATTCCGCTGGTTGCTTGTTCGTTTTCAGAGCTTGAAAATATTCAGGAAGTACACAATTGAATAGATGTATAATTGAAGTCCCTTAATTGGCCATTAATAATCGAAAATCAAATTTTGAAGGAACAATAAGAAACATCACTGAAACCGGAGATTGAATAAATAGAAATTAAAATTTATCCCTTTTGATTTGTGATCCATAAAACAACACTTCAGAATTGAAAAGAATTTCATCGAAAAGAATGTCAATTAAAAATTAAAGATATTGATTTTCATCAAAACCTAAACTAATCGAAATTTATTTTAGAACAAGTCAATGATTATGGGGAAAGACCATCGAATTTCAGTTTGTAATTCATTCATTCCACCAATTTTTCGAATTGCTGACAAAATTATTTCATCACGGTCTTCTAACTTTAAATTTAAATTAAGTTGGAAATGAATACAGATAAGAATTCCTTTATGTTCATACAACTACTATTATCTTACTTAATGACTATCATTACGTGTCAATGCTATAAAAAGATTGACAAATAGTTAACATTTAAACGGACAGATTGCATGCGTGTAAACAAGCTTAAGCGAATTGTTTAACACAACTAGCTCTTTGGTATAAATCATATATTTTTAATTTGGGATAGATATGGGTCCAAATTTTATGAAACAGTGTAGATATTTAGAAAAATTGGGAGAAAATTTGCCTGTTGAAACATCTCCATTTTGCGTTTTCAGTCCTTCGACGACGCTATTCAATTTATGGAAAAAACTTTCTGCTTTCAGATTTCCCTCATTTATTTACTTGACTTATGCTTATCAGCGATCAATATTCATTCTATGGGTATTTAAAAGAATGATACATATTTTCAGTAAACATATTAATATTGAGAAATTAAGTAATAATAAATAAGCTTTAATAACTTTTTATGAGATATCGTTTTGGCCAAACGTCTGTAATTTACGAATATCTAGCTAGAAGTGGTCAGGGTTGAACTTTCTGATGAAGAATGAAGAATTTTGTGCTTAGAAATTTGTACAAATGTCTGTATTTTTTCAATATGTGGGAAAAAGTAGTATCAATCGTTGTGTTTGGACTCATTGGTGAAGGATCCGTGATCAAATCGTTGCTGTTTGTCAGACCATTTACACTATTACGTCCGAACGAAATGAGCTAGAGAGCTGAAAATTTCAGGGAAGACTAGTTTCGGAGTCATGTGATTTTTTTTCTCGATTATTTTTTTTTTTATGTAGTTCTATCATACAATAACATTGATGTTATCTTTCTCATCGAGAACCTGATACTTCCGGAGGTGTGATAGTTTAAATAATTATACGCTAGGATCTGTATCAGTAGGACCAAAAGCTATCAACAACCTTGAATAGTGTAGCTACAAGGGGCCGTATTATAGACCGTTCTCAAGGCTGACTATGGCTTAGTACGGCCTTTGAGTGGCTGGCAGTATTCATGGTCGAAAAATGTGAGTTGAGTAGGCAAAAACGCCCTCAAATTTAAGGGACGTAAGCAGGTCCCATAAGTGTTGAGTGACTAGTTTTATCTCTCTCTTATGTATGTTCTTCGCTCTTTTGATGGATGTGTACATGGATTGAAAATCTATGAATTTATAGTTCCTCTACGGTTTTAATGAAAATTGATGTTAGAATGAATGTGTAGGACAATCACTACTGCGCATTTCTCAGGCGAACTTGACAAGTGATCTAACTTTTTCGAGAAATAACCTTATGATGGTTGTGTACGTGTATTTTTGAAATATTGTTATCAATGGGTGAGCATAATTTACGCCTGTGTATTTCAATATAAATAACATTGCTTTCGAAATGATCGATTCGAGTTACCGAACACGGCATTCAGGTAGATTAGTTTGCGCATGCGCAGTTTAGACTATCCTAGATATTCGAAGGCGTCAAAGCCTAATATGTGGCCATCAAAGTTTTTATTATATTCACAGAATAGTTCTCATAAGTATATGAAATATACTTATATGAAATACACATATGACATTATTTTTTTATGACATTTTTAAACATGCGTTGAGAAAATGCTACGTTGCAGAATATACTACCTCACTCGATTAAGTTTCCTCTGAGTGTGATCTATGACATCAATGAAGATGGAGGGCTGAATGAGTAACCCTTACTAGACTATCTCTTAATACTCAACTCAAGTGCGGACTATGAATACGGCCCTAGGTCCCAACTAGATCCTAGAATTTGAATATTTACTCGCAAATGAGCGCTCCAGCCATCTGACCCCACGTCAATGGTTTCTGATTTTATTTTACATAATGTAATGAAGGAATCTCCTGTCATTTTGGCACTCATTTAATGTTCTGGAGATTGTGAAGAATGTTTTATGAGTATTAGATAAACATAATTAATGCAAAAATAATATCCCTAGAATAATAACAATAATAAGCTTTACCAAAATGGTAAGTTGAAACAAACTATATGTAATTTCCACTTCATTTCTGAAAATTTCTTGGATATTTCCGCAAATATTTAATCACACTGTGTATATCATATCCGAATGAAGCAGATTCGGAAAGGTAAAAAAATATACAAAAGTATATAAAAAATACATATAAACTAAAACATACCATACATAAAAATTAGGTATTTATTGATGCAACATAAAAAAGCCCAATAAGGAATTCATCGACAAACTGTGGGAAGAAATCGACGAATAGATTTTACCAACTGTCATATTGAACCGAAGGTAGTAATACATCTGATAACGTCGCAAAATGCTTTTTGAACCAATCATCAATGAACACTTCATCTATCTTTCAATTTAAAATAAACTACTTCATCTATACAACTAAGATAAAACATTTCGAAAATTCATGTCGCTGCCTAATACAACAGATAGAAGTGCAACGCCGTAAGAATCAAGACATTCAGCGCGGCGGCGGAAATTATTTTCGTTTGGCAACACCGCCGTCTGTTCCTACCTACCTGTGCAACTTCCTCAAGTTCCATCTGAGAGATGTCAAAAACGAACGATCAACCAATAGGACCAGGTGAAACTCATTTGTCCTCGATTCCGCACATACTAAACACACAATACACTGAGAACTTGTAATCCGAAACCATCCACAGATAAACACTCAAGAACCTTGAAGAATGATCAAAACGGGACACACTGTAGAACTTTTCAAGTCCGCACCATCGAAAGCAGACAGTAAAACAATTACAACGAACGTTACGTAGGTAGACGATCTAGCAAACTTAACCTGGAATTTTTCTTGTTTTGGTCTTATTCAAGCATATTTATAGACCCGACTATCGAACCGCACTAAACACATGTTCTTAAAAAAGGTGGGTACGCACCCTAAAATAAATGCCGTGTTTGCTACCTTACGATTTCGAACACCCCATAAAAATAATGAATTGTAGTATCTCACCGTTCACGAACTTGATACTTGTACTGTGAACGGGTCACCACAAAGACGCCATCAAAACTTACTTCTACCAGATGAAGGTAGGTAACACAAAGATTCTGAAAAATGAGTGAATTGAGATTCTACCTGAATTCTAAAAGTCCGAGTATAATTGATTCCCGAGACGTTATACACTCGTTTAGAAATGTCGAACACGTCATCTATTCGAAGAAGCATTTGATGCTTATATGCACAACAAAAAATTTATAGAGTTTTTATATTTTAATGATGGCGTACATTGAAGATGTACTTAAGACGCCACAGTTAACTACAATCGCAGTAACTGTGGTAACTACAATTTCGCGATGTTCCCCATGTAACTATGACGTATCAATGACGTCACATACGTAACTTATCTCGAGATCAGCGTTACTAGTCTAGTTAAAGAGTTCGAACTGACTTTAACACTGTTACTAAAATTATGTGATATTGATTTTGATTCGGGTTTATGTATAGATCATTTGGGAAAAAATTGCATTAGTAAACTTCTAAAGTTTATAAACAATTAAATATTGTAACACATTAGTATTAGTTTCTTCACTTATAATTAGTAAACTAATAATTTTTGTATGCAGTGAAATGGTTTATCAGTCTGGTCTAATAATTTTTATTCGAAACTGTATCTCCATTATTAATAATTTTAATTCAGGGTTGAGAATTGTCGTCCGTGCGCTGTGTTGTGGTTGACCGACAGGATCGCAAGTTATTAAGTTATAAAATAAGGGCCATATTATAGGAAGTAGATTTAAAAATCTTGAAAAAATATTATAATATAGTCTAATCACTTCAAAGAACGGATTGTCTTTAGAATTATATATTTAAATCAATTGTCCGATGAACTAGACCTTTATCAATTAACAACTTTTCAAGACTTCCCTAATCATTGTAAATTTAAAAACAATATTTGAATGAATACTATGAAAGTTTCTTCGCTTCGTGGAGTCTTCCTTTTATAGCCATAAAATAAGATAGTGTGATAAAAGCTTAAATGAATCGAATACTTTGTTTATAATCAAGTTTTTGAACTCAACTAAAAAAAAATTCTCCGTAATATTGTGAATTTTTTTTTTCATTAGCCACTTACTTAACGTTTTATATTAACGAAGGACATTTATAAAATTTAAAAAAATCATCTCCCTTAGTTTATACATATTTTAGAAACAAATGAACTTTTTCATTATTCTGGAAAAATCTTTTTGCAAATTTTTAGAAAACTATTAAGTTTTACAGCGGCATAGCTAGGTCTTCTCCTACAAAAATTTAGTTTTGTATTATTATCTAGCTTCAACCTGTCCCTACCTTTTGTAATATATTGATGAATGATGTCGTTTTCAAGAGATTATTTGTGATCTTGAGAACAAATGTACGATTCGCATAAATAGATGTATATATATATATTCTTTTGAACTTTTGGCTGACAATAGATGTATATAAGTAAAATAAGTTATTTTCTATATAGTAATGCGGTAAGCGTATCGAATGGTTACTCGAAGAGACTTTTCACTACATAGTTTTGTGGATATAGAACAAGAAAGGTTCCACGAAGACGAATTTTTTTAAGGCAATAACTAAAATATTTTTTTAAATTAAATATGATTAATTAAGTACCGAAAAAAGTTGTCATTTGACCAATGTCTAGTTCATTGGAAACCTAACTTTAATAAAATATTCCAACGGGAATCTTCGAAGGATGTATTTCAGAGAGAAACAACTTTATTGATTTAGCAATCAAATGGCTATCGACCGCAGTCTTCCAGCCTATTTCTACATTTATGTATAACAAAAATTTAAAATAATTTAAAATAAAACTAATTTTAAAATTATTGAGTATTAATGAAATCAATTTTGTCCTAAAATTTCTAAATGTTCAAAAAGTGGCAAAGCTGGTAACTTTGCCTTCGGTATAGACTGTCTGTAGTATCGGTGTAGTAGTGGTTCGATAGTGTTGATGTTGTCCTAGTTATTGAGGAATTTCTTGCCAAGATTTTCAATTCTTTCCATTATTGGTTCTACTTCCGTTATCTGATACAAAAGTTGGTTAGATGGGTTGTGAAGCGGGTTGTTGGGGTGCCTCAATTTTGTAATCTTTCGTAAGCAAGTTCTTTCTGCTACTTCCATGATATTTAGAGTTGTCTTAGGTGAATTCGAGAAAATTACCTGTCCATAGTCCAACAATGGTCTGCATATCATTTTATAAATCTTTGTTGCCGTTTTAGCACTGATTCCTTGATCTTTATAAGTTAGGGACCTGAAGTGTCCGGCTCGTGTGATGGCTGCTTGTTTTTGGCGTTTCAAATGTTCTTTAAAGTTCATCTTGCTGTCGATTTGTATGCCCAGGTATTAAAAATATGGAACGCTTCACGATTTTGCGTGTCATCCTTGCGCAGGGGCCATGCTAATCTTCTCTGTATCGTTCCAATTTTAGTACCGCCGAAGCGAGTACAGATGTATTTCATATTATGATTTTTTCAGATTTTTTATTCTACTATTTATAGCCTAAAAAAGATTATTGTAACTTGCGACACCATGCGTTAAACGTTAAATTGAAATTTAATGATAATAGAAGTCATTGGAACTTTGTTTCAGCCCTCTTTCCGAAACTTCATACGAAAACACAAAAAAATTATTAGTAAATTAATAAGTAAAAAACTAAACAATAATTTTTTACCATTTTTAACATTTTAAAACCTTTGAAATGTTCAATATACTAATGCAATGTCGAACTTTCCAATGGAAGTATGATATTGCTCTTGGCAACAATATTATTCCTAGGACCGAGAATATAATTAGCAAATTAAAGCTAATTTTCATTCGTACTAGGAAAAAAAAGGGTTATATAGTTTAGAGTTTAAGAAAATTCAAATAATTATTTACTTTTTGTTATACTAATTGTGAGATCCATATAAATAAAATATTGAACAATTAATTATGTTAGTGACCATTTGTACCATAAGTAATTGCAACTAAAGCTAATGCTACATTTTCAAGGCCTGCTTGGAAGTTAATATTTGTCGAATGAACTATAAGCATATTGAAATATCAGTTCGTGCGAATTAAATGAATTCTTGAACAACTTGATAGATATTCTTTGAATCTTTTTGAATATGACATTGACGGAATTGTGACATTTTACTAGAAAAACCAGATCTGTCGTGAGAAAGCAAAGTATATCTCAATAAATTAACGAAAATCAAATTCACTTCAATTTTGAATAACTGGCACGCTGAAGGTCATTCAGTTTGACACAAAAATCTCACAATACAGAATAGATCCTGCACAAAGTTATCTAATCGAAATGATTGTAGATGTTTTTGTGGTTTTCTGTTTTCCGAGGTCGAAAGACAACGATTGCGCAATTGATAGTTTTATTAAGTTTTATGATAAATGAGAATCGGCTAAGGTCTAGTCATAGACAGAATAAACATCGAAATCAAGCAATCGATGCATTAGAATTTTGAGATTTATGATTATAGGTATTCGAAATCGTTAATGTCCGTGGTTCTGACAGTTACTTTATTTTGTCTATTAGGTTAAAACAAAAATATATTCGTGAAATTCTGCACCTCTGTACAGGGTGGCCATTTGAAAACGAAACAGACAAGATTACAGACGAAATAAGTTTTTTCGATAGAAATGCTCGGACAGGTCGATTTCTGTTTCGAGGGGGACAACTTAAGATGTAGGTTACGGACGCATAGCGCTTCAACCCTTGCTGCTACAACCCCCACCCCCAATTTTTGAATAGGGAAGATGGGGTAAGTGATACTTCAATTCAAAGGTATTTTTATACTGATTTCAGCACAGTAATTGTTTTTCATTTTATACATTAGTTCTCGAAATATTCATGCGTTAGTTAATTTTATCACTTAAATTAATTTTTTGCGAATAATTGTCATTTCGTGCTTCCGAAACACCAAAATTTCCGTACTTATATTTGAAATTGCAAAACATCTACCACTGGGCAAATAAAGTCATACCGTACGTGTTAATGCTCCTAGGGTCCGATGTTCGACTAGCTGTTTTATTCACTGAAATCATTCTCAACTGTACGGTATCAGAACGATTTGAAGTATTGATCTAAGAAATACGATTTTTCAAAGTAAAGGAAATAATTTATCAAAAACTCACATCAATTTATTAAATATTCAAATTGTTCACCATAAGCTTTCATACAATGAAATAAGTTTTGTTCGAAACGATGGCGCACATTTTGCAGCATTTCTGGAGTGATTTGACAACATTCGTTCACTATACGTCTTCTTAAATCTTCTATGGAATCGGGCTGTGTAGAGTAAATATTACTCTTCAAGTGGAACCAAAGAAAGAAAGTGGTGAAAGATCTGGCGACATGGTTGACCATTCATTGGGACCCCTTCTTCCAATCCACCGATTTGGAAATCTTTGATCCAGATATTCTCCAACTGGTAAGGCGCAGTGTGGAGGAGCTCCATCCTGCTGAAACACAATATGCAATACGTTTTGTTTGTTCGACATCTTGATTAAAGATTTCTATGTCAGTGGATTGGAGGAAGGAAGCCGCAGTCATGGTTGTTTTGAAGCTCAAAATATCGATTTTTCACAAAAAAAAAACACTACAAGTGCCATGAAAACACTTCATTTACAAATACTTAGTTGAGAATATTTCGAGAACAAATGCATAAAATGAAAAAACAATTACTGTGCTGAAATCAGTATAAAAATACCTTTCAAATGAGGTATCACTCACCCCATCTTCCCTATTCATAATTTGGGGGTGAGGGTTGTAGTAGCAAGGGTTGAAGCGTAAAGAAACCAAACAAAATTATGATTTTCCTCTCAACAATGAAAGCAAGCACTAATAAACTCAGAGATATCCATTTTCATGTATTTCTACACACCTTGAAAACAGATGGTGCAACATTAAAACGGTGTAAAAAGAAAATTTGCATGTTCTTGTAGAATTTTATTATGTACCTAGTTAAAATCATAACGAAGAAAAAAAAAATTGAAACGGTACGATTAAAAAGCAAAGTAGTTCCTTGTGAGCAAGTCATAGGATAACCTGGTACCCAACGATAAGTATATCAGTCATGAACGAAATGTTACTTAATGAAGCGATAATAGAAAAAATTCAAACCACAAATTAGCTATATAATTGACTGCAGTGATATTCTTCGCCATTTGACATATAAGTTAGCCCAAATTTTTCAATAATTTAACATCTACGTCAAAATCTGCCTCACTGATTCGCATGACAAACTATCTCGCTCTGACAGACAGTATAAACTAATATCTTTCTCATTTCAAGACCTTCGTTCATCACAAAGAATGGACTGAGGCTTGTGTCGATTGATCGAAAAAATGCTCCAAAAATACGATCGCTATGCTTCGAAGCACGTCTATGACATCGAGACAGGTGATGAATCATGAATACAGTCGACTGTATGGGTGTTTCAAGATGAGCCAAACCCAACGAAAGTTGCTCGCGCACGAAGCACTACCAAGCAAATTGTCGCCTGTTTTTTCGGAAATCGTACCACTAGAATAATGCAGAACAGTCAATTATGAGTGGTACTCCACCATTTGTTTGCCAGTCGACTTCCATGAAATCAGGAAAACCAACCGCCGAAGCAGATCACCCTTCACCACGATGATGCGAGCTCTCACAAATCGACTCAAATTCTTTAAAAAAAAAGTAGAAAAGTACCGACGTCAGGTCAGGAGCATTTATGCGCTCATCGATATAATTTGAATTCGTCGAAATTATTCGAGAGACGTTACTTGCACCTACTACCGTCAATATAAATAATGGAGTGGAAACGACATTTTTTTTTCATTCATTTGGTGGACAGTTCAAGGAATCTTTACCTTTAAGGCCCGTTTGTACAGTGACAACTCAATTCGAAGCTCAACTGAGCTCGGTTCACTCTTGAGCCAGGTTCAGATATGTCATCCGGTTGTACAGGTTATGTTTGAGGCGAGTTCAAGTGAACTTTCCTTGAGTACAATTCTTCAGAAAATGGCAACGTTGCTTCCTTTGAGACATGCGTTTTGATACGAATAGTAACAAATTTTGGACAAATGGAAAAAGAAGAAGAATTAAAATTCTCCTATGACAAGAGCGCAAATATAATTTTAAAAATTTGAATTGTTCTATTTGAACAAGATTAGTTGATGAGTGCTGTTGTGGTTGTGATTGAAAAAAAGTGTCAGTAATAATGTCAGACGTAAAGCGAAACGCAAATTTCACGTGCTCCGAAGATAACATTTTAATAAATCTTATAAAAAATACAGCAATATAATTGAAAATAAACAAAATCCATTTCTATTAATTTCATATTAAAAAATTCTGTTTTTGAGTGAAACACGAACACAACTCATTCACGAAAATACTACCTTAGCAAGCCTTTCAACTACAACTATTTGACATATAACCTATAAATTGTAAATTGAACTCTATGATTGAACTGAAATTTCTGTTGAACCAGGCTTGAGCGCCCGATTTTGGAAGTTCAACTTGAGGGTCGGTTTGAGTGAAGTTCAGCCTTGAACTCGCACTGTACAACAGATATTTCTTATTTGAGTTGGGTTCAGTCTTGAACTAGGCTTGAACTCGGACTGTACAACCGGGCCTAAGTATTACTACGAGTTTGAGATAGTTATTATAACACACATTGCTGGGTTTTAGATACCATTATTGGTGAAAATAAGTTGAGTAATGAATAAGTTCTTCTATGAGAGTAGATAAAACTTATTATTGCTGCAAAATGAATTTATTCAGAGAGACAATTTTCCATTCCACAATGTCATTCGTTGTTGGTTCACATTCCATTCTGGAAACCTAATGGAAATTTTGTTTGGCTACCGCAAAAGAAGCGAAAATAGCGACTTGACGTTCCTCATCTATCTTGTTTGTGTTCCTCTGTGGTGCGGATAAGGGGACAACAATGGAAATTTCCGAAAGTGTCAGCACAGCTCTATCGCTATCTTCCTTCTCATATCCGATTTTTTCCACAGAAGCAGTCACACGATTTCAAGGGCGTGTTACTTTGTTCAGTTATAAATAAAACGAGATACGTGAACGACAAACTAAGTAATGATGATATCGAAACTTCGATTTTTTTTAATCTTTGAAGGTCACATCCATTGTTTATGATACAGGGTGTCTAGAAATCCTGGTACCGGGCGAGAGACAAAAAATTTGATTCCCTTAAGTACTGTGATTTTGACAATTTAACAATGATTTCTTTACAATAATTTAATCACAAATAATAGTATTATTAATCACAACTACAAATCAAAGAAATATCCTTGTTAACCTTGTATACATAACACAGGCCTACAAAAAAAAAATTTTTGGTGCCTAGAATTTTTGAGCTGATTTTAACTATATTTTTATTGCTGAATCTAAATATGATAGCAGTTTTTCTGTATCAGCTCTAGAATTTTAAAAAATAAATAAATATCTATAATATAAAAATGAATCGCAATATGTTTTGGTAAGCGCATAACTCAACAATGCCTGGACCAATTTGGCCAAATCTTTTTTTAAAATGTTCGTTGAAGTTCAAGGATGGTTTTTACGGCGAGAAAAATTTGAATTATTGCTGGAAAAACCCTAAAAATAGCTCTTTTCTTTTTCCCATACAAATGATTTGTAACTAAAAAGGTTTTGCAGCAATGTAAATTGATTGTTTGGGATGAATGCACGATGGCACATAAAAAATTTTTGGAGGCTTTAGACAGAACCTTAAAAGATCTACGGAGCAATAATAACCGATTTGGTGGTGCAATGATTTTATTAGCAGGAGATTTTCGTCAAACATTGCCAGTGATTCCACGATCACCGCCAGCTGATGAACTCAGTGCATGTCTAAAGTCCTCCAATTTGTGGAAACATGTCAAAGTACTTCATTCAAGCAAGAATATGCGTGTCGAGTTGCAAAATGACCAATCTGGAAACATATTCTCTAAACAACTCATTGACATTGGTAATGGCAAATTTCCTATAGACATGTTGACTGGCTGCATTAACTTTCCTCAAAGTTTTTGTCAGTTAACTCGATCAAAAGATGAACTTATTCAGAAGGTGTTTCCAGATTTTTCTCAAAATTACAGAAACCATGATTGGTTGAGCGAACGAGCTATACTGGCTGCAAAAACATAGATGTAAATGAATTAAATTTCAAAATTCAAGGACTAATTACAGGCGAATTGAGGATATATAAATCAGTTGATTCGGCTACTAATCAAGATGATGTAGTCAACTATCCACCGGAATTTTTAAACTCGCTGGATTTGCCAGGATTGCCACCTCACAATCTTCAATTAAAGGTTGGATCGGTGGTTATAATGTTGCGAAATATCAACCAACCGCGTCTGTGCAACGGTACACGGTTAGCGATAAAAAAATTACTAAACAATGTGATAGAAGCAACTATACTCAAAGGAAAGTATAAAGGAGAAGATGTTCTCAAACCGCGCATCCCAATGATTCCGACTGATGTGCCATTTGAGTTTAAACGACTACAGTTTCCAGTGCGGCTTGCTTTTGCTATGACTATAAACAATTCCCAGGGGCAATCATTAAGTGTTTGTGGTATTAATCTAGAAAACCCATGTTTCTCACATGGTCAATTGTATGTTGCCTGTTCCCTTGTTGGAAAACCATCAGATTTGTTTATCTATGCGCCAGGTAATCAAACAAAAAACATCGTATACCACAAAGCACTACAATGATAATAATAATAATTATGATTCACATAATTAACAATAAAGCGATTACTTACTTTTAAATCCTTATATATGTTTTATTTAATTATTTTTTATTCACAACGCCCTATCACCAGGGTGACGGTTCTGTTCAGGAGAATTTTTTAAAATACGTAGGCACAAAAACTGCCACATTACAAATCTTTTTGACAGGACGAAGTCTGTCGAGTCAGCTAGTAATAAATAAAAATAAAAGTCTGAAATTCGGAGTACCAATGGTTTGGAGAGAACCAAAAAATCACTTCGATGACTGTTATTTCTGCCTAGTATATTTAACTGGAATTAATCGAAAAACCGTAACAAGTGGACTTATGCAGATTTAGTCTCTGCAGAACGCCCTATCCCTCACTCAGAAGAAGTGCCAATTTCAACTTTTCAGCAGCTACCAGAACTCTGTAAGGACACATGTCTCTCTGATCAGAATTCTGACACTACTGAAGGTGACAGTGATTTTGAAACAATGTCATCAATTCTCCAATGTTTCAATCAAGATGAGTTAAATGACCTCACTGGAGATCTCAACCTGTCGAAAAAAGCTTCTGAATTACTAGCTTTCAGGTTGAAGGAAAAAAAATTATTTGAACCAGGAACGAAAATTACATTTTATCGCACAAGGCAGAAAGATCTGCTACCTTTTTTTCTCTGAAGAATAAAATCTACTATTTTGCCATGCTATTAGAAAATGCCTGGTAAAAATGGGTCTTCCAAAACATTTTCCGGATGATTGTCGTCTATTTATTGACAGCTCAAAACGAAGTTTGAAATGTTTACTTATACATAATGGGAACAAATATGGTTCAATACCAATTGCTCACTCAACGAAAATGAAAGAGAAATATGACAACATAGCTTTGGTTTTGGAAAAAATAAAGTATCATGAACACCAATGGGTGATTTGTGAAGACTTAAAAATGGTAAACTTTCGTCTTGGATAGCAAAGTGGCCACACCAAGTATTAAGGTGCATTATTTACACAGCCACTTAGACCGTTTTCCTGATAATTCAGTCGACATTAGTGAGGAGCAAGGTGAAAGATTTCATCAAGATATCAAATGTATGGAGGATCGCTATCAAGGAAAATGGGAGACTCACATGATGGCAGATTACTGCTGGTCTTTAAAACGGGATTGTCCTAAAATACATTCAAGAATGTCACGCAAAAGAAGTTTCCGAAATGTTTTGTGAGTAATTGGTTTAAATGATGACTTTTTCTGTTTTCTATAGTATATAATGAATAATATCTGTGTAATATAATAAAAATTCCTTCATTAATTTGTTTTTCTTAAACCATGGTTTTTCTTTTAAAATAGTGTAATGTATAATTCACAAAAATGTTGATAACTTAAAAATTCGAGCTGACAGGCAAAAACTAATAGCATATTTGAATTCAGCGCATCAAATTCATATGAAATCACCTCCAAAATCTTCGGCACCAAAACCACTGTTGACCAGTGTAATATATTAAATTTTGATACAAAATATTATACCAAGTTAATTTTGACACTTTGCAGACATTTCAAAAGATGGCTTCTTCATAGATTTTAACATGGTGCAACACTTACCACCTCTAATTTTTTCCCTTATCATTCACTACAATATAAAAAAAATATTGAAAAATAATCTGTGCTTTACAGGAATCCGACGTTTTTGAGACGGGTTTGTTATAGTTTAACCGGAAGTCGAAGTCCTCGGTACCCCTTTGACCTTGCAGTTTGCTGAAGATTATTCCAATGCAATTTTGACGTGAAAAGTTTGTCAAGCGGAGTCAGACGTCTGGTAATTTTGTCCTCTCATTTTATATATTGAATTATCACAAACGTCTGACATTATTTATCTATATTGGAATTAACTGTTAAGTTAATAAATATCAAATCTGCAATGTCCCCTTGTTTAAGAAGATTATAATCGATGTATTTCATAAATGAACTCGCAATCATAAAAAGAGGTCGATTATTCACGATATTTAACAATGGTTTCATTTTTTAAATATACATTAAACGCATAAAAGTTTGGTTTTATATCAAGATATAGGCATGAATAAATATAAAACAAATATTTAATTAATAAAAATAGCAATACTTCAGAAAACTGCAACACATATTTTCACCAATTGTTCCCGTTGAACATATGCAATTTGTCACTGTCATTCGAGATATTCAAAGAACTTTGTATTCCTTCATCGATCTCATTTGCCACAATTTCCTTATTTCCAGTTGTCTCATCTTCAACTGGAGCATTTTCAGGCTTTGTGTAGTGTTCACTGGGAACCTAATCATCGTCAGAGTCCAAGCTGCTTCCATCATTACCAAATTCGTCCGCCCATTTCAGTTTCTTCAAAATTCTTATCACGTAATTCCACTCTTTCAGAAGTTAGTTCGTTATTTCAGCCATTCCAAACTAAGAAATCGGTTCTATTTGTATCACGAATAACTGTAGACTTTGCACTCCACGATATTTTGCAAGCTGATCTGTTAAAACGACTTTTTCATTCGCAAATGTATTCATACTGAATACGCGATCAAACTTGAGTAAGTGCAGCCAGTCGGCCTACCGTATTCTCCATAGTCCCGAAGAAGTTGGAGATTTTATACTTCCAGAAAAGAGTAATTGTCCAAATATCTCGTCAGTGCTTTTTTTCTTCTTGAATAGGGATAGGACATTTTAGAGAATATTTGAAAACCCTCTGTAGAAATCGACAGGTTAATCAGGTAAGCAGTATGTGGGCCAATATCAGGTCCTATCATCTTAATGATTTAAGATGCGACAAAGTCTTTACATTTTTAAAAGACCTTAATGAGCCATTTATTATTAACTTTCAATTTGTATGATAATTGTCATAGAAAATCTCCCCGCCATAAAATTTCTAAAATGATGGTTTATGCAATGAGTCGATTTTGTTTCACAAGTTTGGCGACAAGAGGACTCTTTACTTTCGTATGATGTCGCCACACAGTATTTACATCAAATTGACAGACATTACATCAGTTTTTCGCTCTAGATTTCAATATATCAGGTGAATTGCAGCAATTTAGTGAATTTTTCAATTCAGTTCCACAAGAAAAATTGTTCATAGTCGACGAAAATTGCTTAAAATATCCTGCCAAGTTTTGAAATGAAGCATTCTATTATGCAAAATGTCAAGCATTCCTTGACGACGTTGAAATGATGATGAATTGCATGCTTGCGCCCTCACGTGAACGTCATAGGAAACAATACCCTTGTCTCAAGATTTAAAATGACGTTTCCATTCAATTTATGTGAAGATCAGTATTTTAGGCATCTTAACCATAAGGCGAGTTTTTTTGAGTTGAGCGTTAAAAGTATTACGAAGATCGATTACCGCTTTTGAAGATGTTTACCGGAACGCCGGTTAAAAAAACATTAATAATATAAATTAGTAGTAAAAGAACTAATCATCATCTTGCAGTAGATTAATCGTTTTTATTCATTTTTACATTAAATTTTAAAATAAATTAATTAAATCCCCTCATTCCCACTCCTTTTGAACTTCCCCTTGTACATTTGAGTGTGGCTTTCAGTAGACAGATCCCATTGCGTATCCTCTAGATCTAGAAATAACTCACTCCCACTTCTGTAGTGCATGTTCGATTCTCATTCTTTTTTCACGGGCGACTAATCAACATAAAACGTTTCTATATGTATCATGTGTGATCTCGTTGCCTACTTGATTCTTTCGCAGGACAAAACGAGAGATCTACATTTTTAGAACGGTTAATAAACCCCTCCTTGGACTTTTATTATATCTCACTGTTCACTCTTCTCTGTGTCGTGCCACCATTCAAACCAGGTACACACAAGACGTGTATAATAGAATGCTTAATAATGTAGGTTATCGACCCATAGGTACACCATTACACCATGCCTCTCCACCTCTTCTCTCGATAACTTTTCGCTGCCATCTTTCGCCAAAGAAATTTCGCGGGAGTAAATTACATCCACGTTCGTATATGAACCTGTTACGTGTTAAGACTTTATCAAAAATAATCTAATCGAAATACACCCAGAATATTTAAATTTCGATATGACTAGATGTAACAAAAGGTGACCAACTAGTTCACACAGGGTGGGTTACCCTCTAGAACATAGAAAGAGTAATTATATATATGGGCGCCAGGTAATTTGAATATCTGGCCACCTACTTCCGAAATTACCAAATTATGTCAATTGAAAATTAAAGATCAATTACTTTGAAGTGAACAAATGAGAGTTGGTAGGAAAGAAAAAGAATTTGAATTTTCTGTACACCTTATGTTATATTTACTTTCTGAAACTTTACTATCCTAATGCTAAACCTATTTTCCTAATTACTAAAAGCCTATTCTTCCTATCCGTATCTAAATCTATCTACTAACTTATACCTAACTACTACCCTATTTTCCTAATTATTTTAATGCTAAAATTTCTAAATTTCTATTTATCTCTAATCTATTATCTATGCCCTGAATATTCAACCAAATCATAAATCCCACTGTTATACACAATTTCTCAAATATACAAAATATACGTAAATGTCCCCTGGGGGGTACTTATCAAAAAAAAAATCGGTCTAGTAATACAAAAATATTCCTAGCTGCTATCTCAATCCAAAATTCCAATAGCCCTTCCTGTACTACATTTAGTAGCTCACGGCAATCCAAACAGAAATACGATTGTATATTTACAATCCCATAAAGTAAAATATAATATGTACAATAAGAGAACCCTAAAATTAAACAATATTTACGATTAGAATTATCCTTCGTGAAGACGATAATATTAGCTTACCCTTGATGGTGGTTGGGGTTATCGTGAGGTATCTGAAGAAATTATTAATAAAATCCTCAATTTTCGAGATCAGTCAGAAAATAATACTAATTTTCCAGCTTTCCTTTTAAGCGGCCCATAGACGGTCAATATTATTGTGCAATATTCCGGGTTGTGCAATTTAACTGAGCGTGTGTAGACGATATTGAAAGGTTGCACAATATATTGTGTGATTGATGAAAAGTTGAAAATATATTGTACAACCTGAAAAATATTGCGTCGTCTGTTGGCAGTATTGCGCAATATACCGTCAATTACTCTCAGTTCATTGAGTAACTTTTCGTGAGTGTACTTCTCCCTATCAAGAAACCACTGTTTAGCCCATTTTCTACCTTTCTGCGAGCCCTTTTTGTTCTTTTTGTTTTTTGCACTTGCGGCCACAGCAATTATCACGCAACACAATTCACTTTCATTCAACATCATGACTTCATGAAATTCTGCCGGGGACTGTTTGCACAATGTGGTTGTACGTCTATGCTCGCGATTGTGCCATATATTGCACAACCTTCAATATCGCCTCCATATGGTACAACTTTTTGCACAAACCACAATATTGTACAATAATATTGAACGTCTAGGGGCCGCCGTCAAAACATTGTGCAACCCACATTGCACAATAATATTGACCGTCTAGGAGCCGCTTTAATTAATTTCTATACGAAGAGGGTTTTAAATCCCCGAAGGAAATCTCAATAAAGATATAAGTACTTCTCTTCGTGATACTAGAATAATGAATTTTTCGTTTTTCATATGTTCGTCAAGTTTCGAGAAAGAAAATTCATCGCAAAAACTGTTATAAACATTATGAAGCGGAGATCTGTTCAAACTCTGGCCGCTAAGTGAACGAAGATAACATACGCTGCTCAAACAATTGCCTAGAGGTTCATTATTTCGCTTTGAATAGAATACGCGTAACAAACCCACCGGGCATTTCTATGGTTAGAGTTAGTGTGAATTTAAATCAGAAGTCTTCCAGAGCCCAAATTTATTTTACAATAAGAGATAGTAAGTTTTTGAGATGACAGTCTCGTTGCATTATCCATTGTTTCTTGGATTCATACTTTCCAAGTGGAAATTCAGGGCAACTACCAATTATTATAAGTTCTATAAATGTCCAAATCTCAAATGCAAATGGGTAGTTTTTCCACCGTCAGAGTCACTCCGAGCTTCTCCAGAGTATAGAACGGCCAGAAATAATAGTGTCCATGCTTTTACAGGGGCTCAGAGTTATTGACACAGAAAGAATAAATCAAATCGAAGTGAGGGACAAGCTTAAGAGCATAGAGTAAAGATACCAAGAGTGGAAACGAATCGACCACAGTCGCATCAGCGCCATCTCGTGGTTCAGTACCCGAACCAAAAAAAATATGCTATAATTTACTAAGGCCATTAGGAGAGAAACATGAAAAATTTGTAGTTTTGCTTTCACGTGTTATTTCTTTGGTTATGTTATGTTATTGTTATGAGGCATGAGGATCAGTATACAATCAAAGATTAATTTGATAAAATGTAAGTATAAGTTCAGTTAATAATGAGATACGACTTTCGAGCAGAGGTCACGTAAATAAATATTCAAAGATGCCTACCGGATGAACTTGTATGATAAAAAACTGTAGGAAAAGTAAAAAAGACGATCCTTAATTATCATTATTCCAGTTACCAAAGAGAAAGGATGTGTAAGTGTTGACGCATTTTAAATAAATTACATATTTATTTGGTTCATGGGTATAACTAATATACTCTGTACTTTCAGCGCTGAAAAGTGGATACAATTTGCAGGTCGTAGGAACGTAGACCTGAGTAAAAATTATGTGATATGTAGTGATCATTTCTTGAGTGAGCAGTACAATTGTATCCAGCCTCGAAAATTGTTGTTATCAGGAAGCGAAATATGTCGTAATATTCTAGTGGAAAAAGAAAAACACCTGACAGGAGAACACCAAATTTTCATATACTTCAAACAAGGAGAAGCAATAGATCCTGAAAAAGGTTTATTGTTTGCTACTGAGGAGCTTTTCAAGTACATTCAAAAGCTGGAAGTAATTCATAATGAATATTTCCCGGAGCTCCTATGTAGTAAAAATAATATTATATAAGAATTAGTGGAGATTGTCAAGAAGCACGAAATAGGATTCACACTGTATTCCTCTGAATCCTCAGATAATTTTTTACAGTTATTTATGACGATCAAGTGTCATTAAGGGGTTCGCTTCATCAATGACGAAAAGAAGAAGAGGGTAACTACGGAAAATCAAAAATTAAAAAACATTTGTCATGAATAAACAACCCTGATGCTATTTGTAATCCACTGATAATTAATTATTTATGAGTTATTACTATGTAATAGTAATTTTCACTATTTTCATCTAATGATTATGTAAATATGGAATTTGTTAGGAAATTCTTTTAATTGTATTCCATAAAATTATTATACTCTAGTATTGATCGCTGATAAATGTTATGTATCTATCCACTATTATTCATTCCAATTGATTCAAAACAATGTTTTGTAGAAGAATAACATACTCGTCACAAAATATGCCATTATATATTTACGTTTTGTTATTTTTTTCAAGCTCCAAAATTATTTATTCATGTTCTATTTTCTTATGGATCATCCATTAAAATTTAATGAATCAAAAGCATGTTTCATTCATATTTATTCTATCAGTACAGTCCATTTCTTAAAAAGTTGTGCCGAGAGAAAACATCCTGAGCCTTAATCAAAAGAAATGCTTTCTTTTGAGTTCAGGGTGTTTTTTCTGGGCACTAAAAAAAATCTTATTTCATTTCGTATAAAATAGGAATACCATTTGAATTTCGCGCCTTTTCTAACCATAGAGTGAACATATGTCTACTCTATGGTTCTAATTACAGGTTTCCAGCGCCCCCTGATGCCTCAGAACCCGAAACACTACCAAAATTGTGGTCGTTTTTAGCACCAGAATTAGTTCCTCGTTTCCACTCTTGGTATCTTTACTCTATGCTTAAGAGTACTATAATTTTATGAGGACAATGTTTGCCGTGGGTTTGAAAAACAGATATCTTTCACGCTAAGTTAAAAATGAATGCTAGTCATTACATTATACGTTTACGTCAAATTGACATGTTTTCCTGAAAATTACGGAAAAGCTACCACTCCCGCATTATCCTGATAGTGAAATCTTGGGAGACTTATCAAACTTAACCTGTATGCAAGTTTTAACTTGCTAGGAATAATTTTTTTAGTGGGGCCAAGGATTATTACGGATTTTGGAAGAGAAAGCATTAACTTTATCCATAAGTAACGTTCCCAGAATACGTTGATAATAATTCAGGAAACAAGAGTACAAGAACGGTTGAGGATTGGTCACAATTCAATTTACCGTTAATGTTTTGATTGCTACAAATCCAATATGGCGGCGAATACGTTTGTCACAGATCATGGAGAGTAAAGATAAGGAGGAATCGCTCTTACGGAACAGCTGATCAAAAAGTGTCCATCGAAATTGCATAAAAGTAAGATGTAGCTTGTATGCTGATGTGAGACAGATTGTCTGAAGAATGAAATGTACAGTGTTGAAGTTATCTCAAATCATAATTATACCGAATCTGAGAGATTTATTTTAACGTGTGGAAAAAAAGTTTTCGTGATTTTAAAAATCAATACATTTTTTGTTGTCGGTTATTGGGGAACAAAACTGATCGTCTTTCAAGTTAACTACTTGAATATCGCGATGACTAGAGTATTCCTTATGAATAATTAGCTAGTTTACCAATCCGTTGCAGTTCTCAATCGATTAATAATAATAATAATAAAGTTCAAGAAAACAAATTCTAGTAGGTTAACCACTATATTAATCGTGGAAATCAAATATATGTAGGTAAGGTATATCGGGTGAATGCACATGTAGCAGAAGGAAATACATTTTTGATTCTTCACTGACAATAGTGACAACTGTCATTGACCATTCATTCATATTTGATTTATCAATGACCAACTAAACGACACAAGCGACATCTTCATGTGAGCCATTTTGATGGACACTTTTTGATCAGCTGTTCCATAAGGGTGATTTTTCCTTTTCTACCCTCCATACCATAGATGTGGAATTGTGAGGGATGATCATCGATCGCCATTTCGATTCATCACATTCGATTTGGGAACGCAATATGTTGAGAGACTCCCTGAAACTTATTGGTAGTGAATTTTCAGCGCAAATCCGACTATTTACGACCAATAAAAATCAATACATCCTCCGTAAGTGGAGATTAATGTCGGACGATACCGTAGTTTCGCGTACGTCGATGTTCTCTTCCGTTCTTCAAGTTTCATTGTGGCTGCGTTCCGAAAGCATCGGTGAACAGATCGGTGCGTTGCGAAAGTATTCATAACTCGAATATATTTGAGCTGTACGTATAATAGAAATCACGGGGAAGGTTATTGAACTCTGGGTACTTGCAGTATACTACTCGGTCTATTAGATTGCCTTTTGCTAGATATACCGGAGGATTTTTTGTGAACAACGATAGCGAACATCGTGAAGTCACGATTGCCGGTCTCACACGGCGTTGTGTTCTATGGGAAGATGATCCTTTCTGTTGACCGCTAAAAACCACTAACCTGACGATAATTTCATTGCATTGCTGCAGCCGAGATGCTAACGAGAAACGTATCTCCTTTATTGAATCTAACTGAAGCTAAACAACTGGGCCACAACATTTATCCAGTAGAATAATAAAGCTAACATAAGGAGTTTAACAGCAATTGAATTAGAAAACAATAAGTTGACCTCAACTAAATTTGAAACATACGATTTTCCATGTTCAATCACATCTCAATATGGCAGAGCCCTTTTAACTAGTTTTTTTTTTCACATTATCATCTAATATAATGACAATATTTTTGACTCGACTCTCCCATGATTTTTCTAAAATGCAAGCAAAAGTTAGTATTATCCCATTCAGACGGTAGGTACATAACTTAATATAGTACTGTAACTTCAAATTTGAAATGTATAAACAAACTACAAAAGCTATTCATGTAATCAGTTAGGAGTTGCCTATTTTTTTGTAATGCTGATTAGCTACACAAAATTGCCTTTCTTAAGTATTAGACATTTTTTGTATATGTGTTTCTCATCGTATTACAAAATGTTTTCAGATTATTGTTATGGCTCTTTCATCTGAAGTCATTGAATTGTTATTGAACTCTGGGTACTTGCAGTATACTACTCGGTCTATTAGATTGCTTTTGCTAGATATACCGGAGGATTTTTTGTGAACAACGATAGCGAACATCGTGAAGTCACGATTGCCGGTCTCACACGGCGTTGTGTTCTATGGGAAGATGATCCTTTCTGTTGACCGCTAAAAACCACTAACCTGACGATAATTTCATTGCATTGCTGCAGCCGAGATGCTAACGAGAAACGTATCTCCTTTATCGAATCTAACTGAAGCTAAACAACTGGGCCACAACATTTATCCAGTAGAATAATAAAGCTAACATAAGGATTTTAACAGCAATTGAATTAGAAAACAATAAGTTGACCTCAACTAAATTTGAAACATACGATTTTCCATGTTCAATCACATCTCAATATCGCAGAGCCCTTTTAATTAGTTTTTTTCACATTATCATCTAATATTATGAGAATATTTTTGACTCGAGTCTCCCATGATTTTTCTCGAATGCAAGCAAAAGTTAGTATTATCCCATTCAGACGGTAGGTACATAACTTAATGTAGTACTGTAACTTCAAATTTGAAATGTATAAACAAACTACAAAAGCTATTCATGTAATCAGTTAGGAGTTGCCTATTTTTTTGTAATGCTGATTAGCTACACAAAATTGCCTTTCTTAAGTATTAGACATTTTTTTGTATATGTGTTTCTCATCGTATTACAAAATGTTTTCAGATTATTGTTATGGCTCTTTCATCTGAAGTCATTGAATTGTCAGAGGCAGTTAACGAAATAGCGTACTAAAAATGAAGAAGATGATATAATGAAACGAAAACATTAATGAGGAGGTCTCATGCCCAATGTGAAAACTTAAATTGCTTATAACTTTTTAATGCAGCTGAATATGGAAAAAGTGTTTCTTTTAATCTCAAGAACCTATGGTTAGAATTAACGCAGTGGTCAAAGATTCACCCTGTATATATGGTTTATAACGAAACATAACCTTACTTTCTCAACAAAAATCGGACTGCTATGGTCTTAAGATAAATTTGATAATTTTTTGTTGAGCTTGATATAAGACCGAATCAAAAATGTATTCTGAAGTCCTTAATTCCATTATATAATCGAATTTGTATCTAAGATCTTCATCAATATAAATGAAAATTATTTCTAGAACTCAATGTCGTCAAAGATAAACAATCAACGGTTAATCAATTCGTAAGTTTGCTGTCAATTACTCATATTATGGTATTCCATTCATACAGATCATGTCTCTTTAACATTATACTAATGCAAATCATTAATTCATTATACCAAAAAAAACTTATTCTACGTGTTTTATTCCACAACGATTCCGTTGGAAAACTTTGAGCGCATTTTGGTTTTCAATTGGGTTTATAAATTTGTTGTTTTGTAGATTCAATCTATATACGAAAATGTATATTTGGTTGCCTTGTTATTACAGCTGGTGCCACCTTGCAGCGAAAGAACAATCAATTCTATATTGCTCATTGAATCTTTCATTGTGATAATGTGAGTGAACAAATCATAAACGCAATCTTCAGTTAAGTCGCTTCGAATTGTATTGATGTAAATCCGACAAAATTAAGTGAATATTGAATAATTTGAGTAGGTTTGGTGATTTTTCAACGGACAGATGATAGCCAAATAAAACTGTACAGAAGATAGGTATATCTATTTCCATTTTCATACAAACGGCAATGCTTTTTCAGGATCATTGTTTATTCACCAATATTTGTTTCTTTTTGTATTTTTTCCTGCTCAATAATCACATAATCGTCAGAAATCTGTCCCGAAATATTCTTTAGCGTTATAGAAAACACGAGTCCCAAGCAAATATTTTAGGAATCACGACTGAAAAATGCAGAAATTAGTAAATTTTCCAAAAGATATGTTGATATACAAATTACCCCACTGACGCTTCCTAAAAAATATAAATGAGTCGCCATAGCTGTACACCGATCAATTTACACCTGCTCCAGTAATTTGGACCAAGCTGTACGTAGAAGGCCAAATTCGTATCGAAACTTATTTCGCTAAAATGTCGGTCCATATCCCGTCTCTTTCTGCCATCTATCTCGCCTCGCCCCGCAAAACCGAATCGATCTGTTATCTCGAAAATTGTCCGTGTACCAAATGCGCCCGACCGATGTTTCTTTCTCTATACTGTGTATTCCGTGGATTTTCGCCCACAAGGACATTTACGGTTGTGTATCTGCACATTAGCCAACGTGAAATCAATTGAGGAAAAATAGTTATACATCGAAGAGAAATTTCAAATGCTGTATATATGTAATTTTCGATTTTTTTATAAAAAGTATAGCACACTCTACAGGACCCTAAGAAGCGGTACATTACACTTTTTCAGAGTAAGAATTTTGTTTATCAATTGTGACAACTTCAAATTGACTTGTGTAGCTCACTGTCCTGAAGTGAATAAAAACAATGGTAATAGAAAGCTACGAGAATAACGTTTGGATATTCAAGAAGTTATCTAGGAAATGAAATAACAAATGCTCTAACAGTTGAACCATTCGAAGGATTTGGCCCAATAACGACTTTGACCGAGATCTTCAGGCAATTAAACCATTATTATGAAAATATGACGATATCAGCTCATCTCTTTCAGCGGATAGAGATTATACGGCATTTCGGCCGGATGGACATACCCAATTATGACCACGGATTCTTCATCAGGATTAAAAGCATTAAATTATCAGCCGATGAAAAAGTTTGAAGGTCCTACCCAATGCATTCAAACAAATGTATCAGTTGACCGCTCATCAGTCTTTGTGAAATAACACTTGCTCATATAATCTAGGTCCGCCGATAATTGACTGCGTTGAGTGCTTTGTTCCATTGTGTATGTTTGCCATCATTAGAAAAATAAATAACATTATCACAAATTAAAGTCGAGACAAAATTATATTAAAAATTAATAAAATTCAAACATAAAATGATCCTTTCCTCACCCTGTAGGTATTTCAAATTTGTTGGCGCATTCTATATGGCTAAAAGGACAAGGAATTAATACCCCCAAACGATTCGTTCAATGAAAGTGTAAAGTATTAAGGCTCGTTTATACTGGCTGGTACCTTATGCCGTAACCTTAACCTTAAAAGTTGAACCATAGGAATTCAATGCTTTCGTTCATACTCATTCCCTAACCTTTTCCCTTACCTGTAAAATGTTCAACTTCTAGGGACAAATTCATAAAAATATATATTCATAAATAATTTGGACAAATTACATATATATATTAGATAATTAGATTAGATTATCTTATAAGTGTATAAGACTATCTTATAAGTAAGACAAATCAAGGGAATGTAATATTGGGCGAGTTTTTTTGACACATGCGCATTCTATAGAGGGTCAATTATTTATATCAGAGTATTGAATACATAATCGATCTCTGTTTTAATAGCGGTAATTTCAAATAATATAATAAATTTTAATTCAAGATGATCAGCACGTTTCAAAACATTGAAACTCAAATTCAAAATGACAATTATTAACAAGCATACAGCAAAATCCATAAACTCTATGTTCTGTTTAAGGTTAAGTTAACAGCCAGTATAAACGCCTACTGAAATTCTTACGGCATACGGAATAAGGTAAGGGCTTACGGCATAAGGTACCAGCCAGTATAAACGAGCCCTTATAATATAAAGAAAATTTAAATTTCGATACATAAGTTCAATATTTATTTGGGAACTGATGTTTATATTTGTGATTGCGACACCTGTACATTTGAGCTTGATAGTTCGTGAAAATAGGGATGCTTTTACTCAGGGGGAGCAGAGAACTCTTGTATGTCCATTGACACCGAAGGGAAGAAATTTTCATCGATCCGATACGATTTATTATAATCTTTTGAGTTTTGAATAATAGTTGCATGCATCATCTCAAGCACTATTATTCGGGCAATATCCATCATTTCTTAATGTTCTTCACGCCAATGTTTTGACAAAGATCTTACGTCGTTTTCAAGGAAAAAATTTCAGCTTTTAAAGAAAGTGACAATATTTTAATTTTTTGCCTTGAAAACGACAAGATGTCTGTCGAAACGTTGGTAAGAAGAACATTAAGGGATGATGCTTATTGCTCAAAAAATAATTCTACATGAATTCCATCATCAAAATTTTTTTGTCAATATCTTGAGGACTTACTTGAAATTTATGATTTACATTGAATCCAGAAATATTCGGCAGAATCTTACCTGAAAGAAAAAAAATTTCATTAGTAATAATTCAAGCGATAAAAAGTATTACAAAAAAAAGCCTGAACTATGATACGAAAATACAATTCATACGTAAATATTTCTTCCTCAACAATGTGAAAATCGATTTTTCTTGAATAGAAATTTTAGACAAAATGAAATAATTTTCATCAATTTGCCAGGCAATGACAAAAATGTATGAATCTAGCCAAAAATTTATTGACTATTCTGGAACTCATTCATAAAAAAGAAACAAACTTTTAGTTCATATAAATATTTATGCTTTCAAAATTCATATGGCGGTGGAACATTACAGTAAAAACAAATCGTATTAATTTTTTTTTGAGACTAATATGATGACGGATACAGAGGATGTTCCCGAACTGGATGTACAAAGACAGGAGAGATTCTTTGAAAAAATGTCCTATAAACATAAGATCGCATACGATTCGTTTGAAAAACACACGCAGTTCAAGTTTCAAATTTTTTTTTCCTCAGTATTTATCTACACTTCACGAGATATTCAATTGAGTTCTGCAATATACATGTATATGTTACAATTTAAAATTTAATTAAATCTCGATAGCAAATCCACAGGGTGATATTTTTGGGCGTGTGTTTCTACTAAAAAAGAGTGCCTAAATGACTGTTATTCTCGAATATCAAGCCGACAATGGTTTCAATTGGCAAGGTCTGTATCCATTACCTGAAGATGGTTTGAAAATCAAAACCGATCGTATTGCAAGATCAATTAGCTGAAATTTTGAGGAAATAATTGTTTCATTAAATATTTATAATGGATTTTCACGAAATAACTGACTCTTCCCTACAACCTAATTGGTTTTGACTTCCTGATGGTGAACCCGGGGTCAAACTTTGGTATGTCCGTCAGGCCGGCCGTATACTATTCATCTATTATCGAAAGATATGAGCTAAAGTCTTCATATTTTCAGAATAGTTCAATTGTTCAAAGATCTCGGTCAAGTTCGTTATTGGGCCAAATCCGTTGAATGGTTCGACAGTTATGAGCCTCTGAAATTTAGTTTCCTCAATAACTCCTACAATATTCATCCGATCAAGTTGTAACTTGGAAGATGTTTGAACGAGGGTGGTACAAATAAGTTTGCAGAATATCGTAGGATTCGACATGTGTATGATTAAAAATTTCAGATATTTTTTCAAATATTTTCATATTTCGTAAGTTATTCATGATTGATTTCCTAAAATTGGAAAGTACATCAAGGTGATTTATATCCAGGACATTATTTAATCTCAGCTAGGCTTCTTCAATATATGAAGACGTTTAATGATTAAAATTTTGATTTCATGGAGAAGCCTAGATTACGATTATGACTTATTAGAGATCGAGGATTGAAACATTCAAAGTTCCTTCAACGAATATGTCAAATAGAATTTTTTTAGTGTCAATTTGACTTAAGAACAGAACATTCATTCTAGAGGATGTATCATCTATTATGGCGGTTGAATCAGTACCACACTGGAGAAATATTCCAGAACAAGTGAGTAATAAACCTCCAGACGTCAGTGCTTTTTACGTTTTTTCTGAACCAGTCTGGCATCAAGGATGAAAAGATGGAGGGAGCATAACGACAGAAAAGTGTCACATAAAAAAACAAAGAAGGGTCAAAATTATGACGAATCAAATAGGAATACGTCTGAAAATAAAGTATTCCTTATGATTAAAGAGTTCGAATTGACGTTTGTCATACTAATTTGGTGCAGATTTTACGTGATACTTTGATTATAGCGGGAATATAGGAAATGGATCCTTGTTTTCATCCAGATTTTTTCTTTTTTCATTAAATAATTGCCAATTCTGCTGCCCCACACAGTAAGTGAAAGTAAAGTATCTATATACAATTTTATGCGGATCTATCATGGACATTTTTCAAACACAGGCACACCAGTGGAAAGGATGTGGCAATAAAAATGAGGATTGGTCAATAGTCTGTCAAAATATCAATGACAAAAATTAATCCTCAGATGAAGAGGTTGAAGCAAAGAATCCTAAAAGATTTTTCGAACGTGATGACATTCATTTGAAATAACAAAAATTGTTTTGCACTGGTTTTTGAGTGTTTCTCCATTTCAATCATGACTGCACCTTCGAGTCGTGGTGTTCTCACACATGTTCGGGAATGAACTCTTTTTATCACCCTGGTATACAGGTATCTGTGACTGGCGCTTAGTTCACTAGTAAATAAATTTACTATCCTAGTTGGCAAGACCCATGATGTAATAAAATCTGATCTGATGATATGTCCATGCCGAATTTATTTATGATGAATAGCTTTTAAGTATAGATATAGATTCGAAAAAAAATCTTTTAGTTTTGACACCATGTATCTCGAAATAGAAACGTTTGCGATCCCATGTTAGTAGACCATTTTTTCTCATAAATACTAAAAGATTTTCCTCTTTGGTTTGAACATCCAACGTGGGAAAAACCGGTTAATTTTCCTTCGGAGTTTAGGCATTTTCTTGCCTTGAAGACAGAAGACAATAAGCGTATGCCAGAGTAGGTACAAATGAAATGTTACAGGTATAAGCCGGCAACGTCGCATCGACTCCAGCTGTCTTTCCTGCAACGTTAGGATGAAGGGTGATTCAGACTGACAGAGGTATGGGTGGCAAGTTCCCAAATATGGTAATAGGTTTTGTACGGGTACAATAATACATTTTATTAGGACAGCTATACAGGTTCTGATTGACTATATCACAGATTACTGATTGAAGCTTGAATATTTAACTCAGTCTCGAACATATTTGGAACATGAAGGTACAAATCTGTGTTGAACCATGTAAGGAATCATCCGGCGAAAACAAAAGAAAGCTGAATAAAAAAAGGGAGATTGTAACCAAGAATCTGATCTAAATTTGCGCTAGTCCGCTGAAGTCAGAATGATAAAAAATGTCACATGCGAATTTAAAAATTCCAAAGTGAAAAATTATTATTATCGACTCCGTTTTGCAGAATGGTTACAACACAGATACAGTTCAAAAGTGACTTAGTATCAACATTTCGAAACAATCACAAAGTGACGTGTTCGGCACCATGCAGTGAAGTATGTCATAATATGATTTATACTTTCTAATCCGATGTGAATTTTTATTCGTATCTGGGTTGTATGCGAGTTTTCACTAATTGATTAATTTCGAGCACAATTTGGGTTATCGAACTGTGCGAGAGAGCTAGTAGATAAGTATCGATGTCAAATTACGGGTTATTATATCGATTCCTACACATTATCAAACGAACCTGATTGAGTGAATAAATGTTCAAGTTCAGAAAAGGAAACGTACACATATTCTGTTGTCGGTATAAGAAATCCTGGATTTCAATGGAATAATTTGTTCATTTCCTGATCTGACCTTGTGATGAATAGGCTCGGCGAAAAAACCACTGACACTTCAAATCACAAATTCCAACCTCAAACGTCAAAAAGTAAAACGTAAACAAACCTACGCACAAAGGTTAGGAACCGACAATTCGATCGTTCTAAAAGCACAATGCTGGTTCGAGAGAAAACAGAAGAACTGTCATGTGGACACCGGACAACTGCAAAAGCGGAGATCAAATACTTCTAATGTGAATCACATTTGCGGTCATAAAAATCTCAGATATAATCGAAAAGTTGAAACGGAAAAAAATGTCGTGCCGACTCTCGGAACTGTGGTAAAAATAACGCAGGACGACACGTTCAAGTTATGGATGACGCAAAAACGTAAGAAGTAATCTCGACGGTACGTCCTCCGTCTGGCGCGCCGTAAAATCAATGGGGAACGGAGAGTAGGTCAGGCAGCTGGCTCAGACATAACCATCCACTAGAGCGAGCACGTGGTGGAGGACATCGCCGTGGCGTTTTGTTCCTGGACGTACCTGGTGGTTGAAGCGGTAATAGACGAAGAGAGCCTGAAAAAGCCCTTCCATGTCGCGATCGGCACCCGCACATGTCTACATCACCGCACAGAGCACTGCATTGCACCGAGACAGACCTTGCAATGCCATTCATCGAGGCCATCGGTCTACGGCAACATCGCCTTCGGGTCTGATCAGCTGGCGCCGAGCGGTGTTGCCAGACCGCGCATGGTCACACTACACTTCCTTCCCCGATTGTGTAGAGGAGGTGATTCCCATCTGGCGCTGCTATTCACCGCTGCTCGTCCGGTTCATTCTCATTCGTTTGGCTGACGCCGTACAGGTAGCAGCGGCGTGCAACAAGTTCGCGCGATGTTCCGCGAAAACTTTCTCGTAATCCGCAAGTCTACACTTGGTCTTTATGCACCGTCATAGCAGCAGATGTTCCGGGACGCATAGAATGTTGAAGTGCTGCGTTCCGGACGGGGAGAGATCATCGACACGCGACCTTTCTTCGACGAGGTGGATGGGCAGACTGGTTCTTGGCAACGGAAGGACAGGAAACAAAGAGGATGAGCCGGATCGAGTCAATTTTAGCTAATGGTCTGATTGCGCCTCTCCGCCGTACGAAGGGACTCGCGAGAGAGAGAGAGGAATTTATGTGATGTGTTTTTCGCTTGGTTCTCAAATTGTGCCGGTTCAAACGTCTACATGGAAAATGTGAGCGAGATGTGAATCGAATACGGCAATTTTTTTTATGGATGGAAGTGTGCAATTCGATTAAGTGGAAGTTGCGACTAACGCCAGAAAAGCAGCAATTATTAAATTAAAATAAATCAGTGGATGTGCTTGAAATTTCCAAACTCGCCCATATATTGAAAAATCTAAAAATTGTTCAATGGAATCAGGATTTCAATGAACAATGTGGATATGTTATCACTAGAGAAGTTAGAATCGAAATGATAACAAACACTTCCTCTGCACACGACTAGATATAATAATGCCTAAACCACATTTCAGAAATATCATTGTCGTTTCGAATTTCAGTGTATTATGGCAAGGAAGATGTTCCTTGGAAATTATTAGTTATTTTTGTTCAAAAATAGTTCAACATAAACGCAGGCAGGAGCACCTATTGAATGACGTTTTAACTCAATATATTCGCAGAACCCTATTATTTAAACATTTTTTCAGAGGCTTAAATCCTGTGGAACCGCGAAAATTTGAAACTTTGAAATTGATAAATGTATATTTATCATAATGAAGTTCATACTGAATATAATGCAGGTTCTGACAAATGATGATTTTTGAAGAATACCGAGAAAATCCCTGGTACAAATTGAAAGTTATGCTCCGACAAAACCCCACACAGCAAGTACTATTCGTTGGATACTGAATTTATCGGATACTTGCATGTCCAAAATTGAATTTTACCAATATACAATTGAAACATAGAATGACGTCGAAAAATGTTTTTAAAAATTTCCCTAAAACATATTTGAAACGTATATTATAACGTACGTATTTCGAAAGATAGTTGAGTTCGACAATAAAAAATCATTTTTTTTTTCATTATGAGAACTGTTTTCAAGAACCACTGGCTAAATATATCATGCTACTTTTTCAATTTCTAGCAGAATCCGTGAAAGATTCTTGTTTGTTCTTATAAACCTATAAAATGGCCATCTTTAAACAACATATATGTATATCTTAACTGGAATAAAAATAAAATTTAGGAAAGCAAAAATTTCCAGGGGTGGTCTTTCGAAAAAAAAATCTACAGTCTAAACCAATATTTCGATATTTCCTTCAGAACTTACTGTATATTAATGGAATTAAAAATTTTTTCAACATTTACGTTGTTCAATGAAAAGTTACATTTCTGTAACTAACGAAGAAATTTGTATCAGTTTTGTAATAGGATATATTTTGTCGAAAACTATGGAAAATTTGCTATGAAATCATTCATTCGTTACAATATGTGCAATGAATGGTGGAGACATGCTATCAGTTCCATTATCATCGACGTTGAAGGTCAAACTCGAAAACATATCGCATAACCAGTTTCTAGTTGACTTTTCTGTAACTTTTCTACATTCCATGCTTGTCGAAGTGATTAATTATATATATAAAACGTCAATAAGCTATGGAATTAAAAAAAAACACCATAGAACGACATTACCCGAACTTGACAAGTGTAAACGAAAAACCTACCAAAAACATCGATTTTTTGGAAAGTGCCACTCGGTAACATCTCGGCGTTTCACTAAGGCCCATCGCACAACGAAGAACCACAGAAGAGTTCAAACCACGGAGCCCTTACATAATTTGAGCGAACGAGAGATCCAATATGGCCGCCCGAGCTGCGGCGACAGCTTTCGTGCGTTGTTTTGTTTAATACAGAGCGCTATTACACCGAGAGAGAGAAGCGAATCGAAGGAAACAATCGCGAAACGACGACCCAGAGGAAAGTCAAAGTACAGTCCCGTCAACAACAAACGAACAAAACACGAACCGGCTGCCGTGGCAAACCCACACAAACGACTACTTTAGATATTTCGAGCGGATTGCGGTAAATCCGAACTATGTACAATACAGTCGATAAATATAGCAACGTCGCAGGCAGAAAAAATTAATCGACGGTTCTTTAAATAGATAAAGTAATAGGGCGACGTGGAATGCGAGACCGCTGCTGACGGGAGTGTACTCTCTTCCTTAGGTGAGCATTATACGTTCTCTTCGTAACACGTACGGTTCAAATGTTAATTCAAGTTTTTGAGAAAACAAAGCTGATTCTACATCAGGCTGATTTCAATTTCAAGCACGATTTTTCATACTACCGATTGAAATTAACTGTATAATATTTCTTTCAGACTGCTAGTGCAGTTTTACAGCAAATTCGATCAAGTCAGTAATGTAATCGTTAGATAGTCCGTTCAAGAGATATAGTCATAAAGGTAGGCCTTAATAAATAGTGTGTAGTCTAGGGAAACGTCTAGGGATACCCCCCTCCCAGAAGTAAGGGGCCCCCAGTTTTTACTGCAGAAATCAGTGCAAATAAAGCTTTGTATAACACTTTTTATCAAACATAATTACTGCTCAACAAGAACTTTTTAAATGATTAAGATTATTGAACTGACCTACCTTAATTTTAAATAATTGTATATATATATACAAAATTTGGTGACTTGCACCAGGTTATTTCAATAAAAACGTCTATATTCATATCAACTTGGTGATTTAATCCTGAGTTTTTACGTTTTTCTTTTCATGTTCTCCTTCGATATTCATTCTTCCTGCAATTAGAGGCCTCCGGGCACCCTTCTGCCCGGGCCCCACGGTAATTGATCAAATTTCAGATGCTCATAACTTCTGAACCATTGGACAGATCTGGTCCAATAACGAACTCGACCGAAATATTTGGAAAATCAACTTATTCTGAAACTATGAAAACTATAGTTCATCTCTTTCGGAATATAGAGAGTATATATGATCGGCCGGACGGATTTACTCAAGTTTGACCCTGTATTCTTCATCAAGCAGTCAAACCAAATCGATTAAGACCATTTTTGGCTCAAATTACAGTTATTTGGGCGAAACGATAGCACGCTGTAGCGCTCTCATTAGATCAAACGCGTAACCAAAGCCTTATTACAGAATAAGAGTAGAGGAGTCGTTGCCTATTAAAATGTTGAAGCCCAGAATGAATTAATTGATACTTACATTTATGAAATTTATTGGAAATTTCCATTTATAATACATATGAAAAAGATTATAAGAACATATGGTCAGTTTTACATTATCAAAATATTCATAGGTTCCATTTTAGTCTTGATATGTTTTTGTAAGAATTCCATTGCAGGCTTCAATTGTATATTGAAAAAGTAATTATTCAGACATTTATTCAATAATTTGCTTCGATTGGTTTAAAGAGCTCATGTAGGAAAGGCTTAAAAACATTTACTTGAATGCTCACAGAATTCACAGAAGAATTATACATTTGCATGCACTCTGAGAGGAAACATAATTTGAATTCCTCGTTTATATTACAACAGAGTATTTCTGAATTTTTAGATAATAATAATATAATTTATTGATCCATTTGAACATAACAATTTTATGTATAGGACAAGATTGTGTATGGGAAAAGATAATATTCTCTTGCTTCCAGTATTATGGGTGTGAAAACTGGAGAGACTCTCCATATCGTGTTCATTCTCCTTTATATATATCAGGCATCATCATTTCCAGATGTAGGAATACTATTTTTAATAAACACTGGCCTGCATGAGGGCCGTGGGGCCAAATTGAATATCATGCGAAGTATTCTCTTTTGGAGTATGAAAGTCCTATGACAATTCATAGAATTTGCACAATGCAGGACATTATACAGGGTGTTCTGATTTGTCTCAAGAAAATACTGTTTTTAGAATTGACTATTGTAATTCTGAGAATAATAATTATTGCCAGAAATTTCAATGAAACTTTAAATAGCATTGCAAAATAGTTTCTAAGGTCATTCACACGAATAATATATGGTATCCTTTTAACAGACCGGGTTTAAACGTTCCGATAACTTTCCAGTCCTATTCAACCGTCAAATCATGTGCACACGTACCACAGAAAATTAAATCGTAAGATTAGGAATATACCGCGATGAGCACAGAAAGCACACGGGTTCATAATAGGATCGGATCGATTACATTACGTTGTTGTGGCAGCAGAACGAAGAGGTGTAGATGGGGAATTAACGTTCTAGCGCTGTTGCCGGATCGTAGGCGTTAACCCGGCGAACGGGGGGCGCTTTATCGAGTATATCATCAAGTGATTTCGTGGAGTGAACAGCGGCGTCCGACATCAAGTAAACGATGGCCGTTGACACACACAACGTTTGCACACACAAAATGAAGGCTCACTTGGGTGGTGCGGTATTGATTTCGGACCCAGGAGAAGAGAGAGAAAATGCCACAGACCCGGGTGTTGTACCGGGAGGAGGTAGGAGGGGGAGGGCGCAGCAACAAGACCAAAAGGATATTGCGAAGTGAAGATAGGAATTTAAATGGCGATCAGTTGAACAGTTCGCTGCTAAGGTCATTGCGACGTAGACCTGCTTCTACGTTCGTACGTGAGTGCTTTCTCTAGGGCAGGGATTCTCAAACTTTTTTTTTCGAAGACAGTAAAACCAGAAAGAAATATATCGTTCTTAATTATTAAGCTTGATTCTTCATTTCGTTTTTGTCATGAGTAGGTAAAAATTCCACAATAACAAGATACTATCAGGTCCAATCTAACAAAAATCAAACCTGCTAAGAAACGCCTAAGAACAAAAAATTGCATATATTGAATGCCCTGTAAATGCGGAAGATCTTTCGCAGAGAAACAAAACGCCATTTGAAGGTCAGAATTAAAAAAATCGAGAGATTTCCCAAGTGCCTAGATACCGAAAGATAGAAGTTGGTCCAACATGCTGTGAATCAGAATCATCAGATATAATCGAATCATGCATCTATATAAAAAAAAAAGAATGGGCTTATTTCTGTAGTTGAAATATCATGAGGTTCTTGTTATTACCCATTTTCAGGAACTTTGCAGTACTATTGCTATATGTGTTTTGAAAATTGTTTCATTTTTTTTATTAGCAACTCAAATAACTTATAGATGAGATAGTTTACTGATCACAATTAAACTTTAATGAAAAAAAGTGTAATGGTGAAATTATACTATTGGGAGAGAATAAAAATATGACAATCTCAGTTGAGAGAGAGAAAATAAGTAGGGATTTCAGCTCATATCATTATGCTATTATGAAATAAATGGCTCATGTTCATTTTGTAAACAGATCTTGCAAAAATCCAGACTTCGTCGAAATAGATTCTGAGCACTTTAGAAAAAACCACTCATTAGTTATCTAATGAGATTGACCTTGAACATGCCGGAATAATCTGCCCCAAAAGCTTAAAATACGTTTTTTCGTCATCAGCATTTTTTCTATGTAACGATTTTAGATTAAAAATAAATATTATTTTGAAATTTTACAATATTTTATATATTGAGATGATATATAACAATAAATCACTTTAAGTTAAAGATAACAGATACAGAGTGCTTTTTTTCGTCAACCGAAATCTTCTAAAAAATGCCAATTTGTCCATATCACGTTAGTGATCAGTTCTATTATATTCCAAATGACGGGTGTCATTGCAGCAACGCTTTTCAGCAACGGATTTCGAAAGCTGGTTTATATTTACGATTGCGTGTCATTTGTAGTCGGTTAAATGAAATGACCTGATTTTTTTCGGGAAGTATTATATCTTTTGTACTTCATTAGTGGGGGGAACCACCTACATAAAAAAGACCCCCAACAACCCCCCACAAAACCTCCAACATCAAAAAATAATTTATTTTGCGTTATAATTATGTCAGTTTATTCAATATAATCTACTGAATCCAGCACATATACTGAAATAATTTGTAACCCCCCGCTTACCACCGCATAGCCCCCTCGAATTCAAAAATTCGGCGGACAGTGAAACTGCGCATTGCTGGCGATTTTTCAATGAAAATAGTATATTTGTAAAACGTCGAATATAATCTATAGGATGAAATAATTTGTGACCCCCGTAATCCCCCTAAAGCACGACAGAAAAAATCCCCCAAAGCTGAGATGGTAAAAACTAGATGGAAACGGCCGTTGCTGGATATTTTTTTTGCAAAATGATTCTACCTTAACTTATTCAATAAGCCCCATATAATGAAATAATTTGTGACCCCGCGCTTCAATCAGAAATGCCCCCTGTAGAATAAAAAAAATTCCAAATTCCGTAGCACGAGGAACTGTGCGTTACTGGCGATTTTTTGATGGAAATGGCATCCTTGTATATCGTTGAATACCATCTATATGTTGAAATAATTTGTGACCCCCCGCCTACCCCCGAATAGCCCCCTCGAATTCAAAAATTCGGCGGACAGTGAAACTGCGCATTACTGGCGATTTTTCGATGAAAATAGTATCTTTGTATAAGGTCGAATATAATCTATAGGATGAAATATTTTGTGACCCCCGTAAGCTCCCCAAAGCACGACAGAAACAACCCCCCAAAGCTGACGATGGCAAAAACTAGATGGAAACGGCCGTTGCTGGATATTTTTTTTGCAAAATGGGTCTACCTTAACTTATTCAATAAGCCCCATATAATGAAATAATTTGTGACCCCGCGCTTCAATCAGAATTGCCCCCCTGTAGAATTAAAAAATTTCAAATTCCGTAGCACGAGGAACTGTGCGTTGCTGGCGATTTTTTGATGGAAATGGCATCCTTGTATATCGTTGAATACCATCTATATGTTGAAATAATTTGTGACCCCCCGCCTACCCCGGAATAGTCCCCTCGAATTCAAAAAGTCGGCGAACACTGAAAATGCGCAGTGCTGGCGATTTTTCGATGAAAATAGTATCTTTGTATAAGGTATTGTATTACTTTTACTGCGTAAATGCTCATTTATCCTAGTGGAGAGAGCTCTACCCGTTCTACCCACATAAACAGAGTTGCAATCATTCGAACCACATTCCAACATATAGACATCAGAACAATCATGCGAATTAATTTTATCTTTATTCCTCACTAAATGGTATTTCAAATTGTTATTTTTCAGCTACACTTGTGTGATTTTTATACTCCTGAAGATGAGCTGAATTAGCTCGAAACATGTAGAGTAACAAATTAAAATCACAAAAGTACTCATATCTGAATAGTGTTTCGATTTCATATCATAGATAATAATCACAATCACATAAACATCATTATATCATTAATTGATTAATAATATTGACGCCTCTGAATTTTAAATGTGTTGATTTTACATAGCAAACGTAAGAATAAAAAAATTTCACAGCCATCTGCGCTATTACAATCAGTTACGAAGACTATAGAATATGATGAAACGATGCTTAAAAATAAAATAATAAGACACAGATTCGATATTACATGCTATCTACAGATTGACGTCAATAAAATACATTATAATAAGATAAAGTAATGATAAACCTTATCTATCAGACTCATTTCGCCGCACTTCTCTCAATGAACATTTTAAACAAACTCGATGTTATCGTACTCATTATTCGATAGAAATAAACGGTTGAAATATTTTCAAAAATTTTCGAAAGGCGGAAATAATTATGCTACATCATAAATAAGCATATCATTCCTCTTGTATCATCAGTCAGTTGAGTAATTTTCAATGTCAGTAGATGGATGGATTGATCGCCAGAATTTACATTAACCAATATTAACTGTTTTCGTGGTACTTCAAACTATAATTTTTGTGGTCATACACTGCAAGATTTCACCAGATTCTTTGCCAATAGCGTCAAAACCTCCGCTTTAATTAAATTCTTCAAAACACTCGAAAATGTTTCCATCATCTAAAGACTAAATAATATTAATTAATTGCTCTACAATCTCTACTTTTACGTGCTAGTTCACTTAACCAGTAGAAAAGCGTGCTATCGTTCTGTCCAAATGTCTGCAATTTTCGAGTATCGAGCATAAAAAGAGTCTCAATTGGTTGACTCATACATCACAGATTTATTTATCATTCATGAATGAAATCTTAGATACTTAGAATAATGGTGCATGATGCGAATCGGAGTTCCGGGCCTGCTGGAAGACAGCCCTGGATAAGAGATGATACACTTACCCTGTGTGAAATTAGGAGCAAAGTCATAGAGAAAGTTTTGGATGACACAGATGGACCAAAGCCATCGAATCGTTCAGCAGTTAAAAGAATCTAAAATTTGGTTTCTTCAATAGCCGCTAGAATATCCATCAGATCCAGTTATTCACAAGTTTCATTGAATACATGTCCACAATTCCTCTACTAACTGTCTTGGCTACCCAGACATCTGATATACATAACCTGATGACTCACTCGAAAACATTCCAGAGGCTTCGATTTCGAAATAATTCTATGTTCTAATGCAGCTCCTTTCAACCTGTCTTTGTATTTGACAGTTATGGTCTTTAGTACGGCGTGATTGTCATGATACGGATCGCGACATAGTTCCTAATTTAATTAATTAGTGCTTACTACACGAGGGTATAGAAGTTTTTTCATTTACTCAAGGGAGTCACAGAAGTGTATAAAGAAAAACAAAAAAATGGATGGATATTTTTGTTTGCTTGTGCAGGTTATTCGAGTTCATCTATCTGAAAAGTCTAACCATAAACCGTGCACTGAGAAAGTGATATGTACCGCATATGCCTTTAGGACAATAAATTCTTTGAAAACATTTGATTCTGCAGGCATAAATCAAAGAATCAACGGATAGGAACTATTATTTTTCTCTAAAACGAGTCCACTATCACGGGCGTTACTGGTTGAGTGTGGAGTTCGTCAGAACCATCATTGCGAAGGCGCCGATTCGAGAAGCAGCGAGACAGGGGGCAGGGGAGAGGTGCACACAAGATCTTCTGATTCTTACCTAATATGGGATATGCATCGGCAGCCGCCATTGTGAAGTCGTGTGTCGTTGCCTTCGCAACACATAAGCAAGAGATAATAATTCGTCCCCCCTTTTGAAATTCTGAGACTTTGTAACCTACGAACGTTTGATAGGATTGTAACTATGATTTCGATAGACTTTGATTACAGATACCGTGTTAAGGATTGGTCGACTGAGCTTTAAGTTTGTGACATGATTTCTGTTTCATGGTATTGAGGGACTAAAATAAAATGCGGAAGAGTACTGATGTGAGATCAGGAAGTTCAGTACGATTGCTTCGAAGTTCCGGACGCCACGGCAGTGCTCTTACACATTTTATTTTAGCCTTCGATGCGGAAATGGATTATGTAAAATTCTGAACCAATATAGCATATCTTGAATTAACAATCAGCGAACATCCAGTTTTCTTTCAATCATAAACCTCTTCCTCTCAAAATTGTTATCTATGATCTTACTGAATGTCTTTGCCCATGAGGATTATCACATTTCATTTAATGTGATTATTGTAATGAATTGATGAATTTGTAGAGAGCTTATTTTTCATAAGCTAACGCTTACGGAATTAAAATTCAAAGATGTTGAATGAAGTTAAATGAAGCATTAAAGAGTACATCGTCTAAAATAAGATTAACTGAACTAAAAATTAAACAGGCCGAGTCTTTGACCACTGCGTTAATTTTAACCATAGATTCTTCCTATTATTTCAAATTTGGCCCCGTTGAAAGGTATAGGGAGTTGAACTTTCATAAAGAATGCATTATCTCTTGTATTGTTTAAACGACAGTATTAATTGAAATTATCTCTTGCAGAAAGTTTTTGATGATAGTCATGCATATTTTGGCATCAACAGATTTATTCCATTTTTACTGGATTTCTCGCTATTACTCTAGAGGTTAACATCTTATACTCCCAAGAATCTTTAGTCTTTTCATCAGAAAAAAATCATTCCTCATCATTCTTCCTGAATTGCACCTTTTTCGAATTATTCGAAGTTGAAAGGAATTGAATCTATATAATATTCTCCGAATTTTCCGATTTTCCCAAATCAAACTGTGTGCTGAAATTACCCAATAATCAGATTTGTTCAATGTTGCCATATTTTGTCTTTTGAAATTAAATATTATTTCAACAAAAATCTCTTCATTCTATGATTTTTATGACTAAACACAATAGATTAAATTAACCATTGAACAATTTTTGGCTTACATTCACCACTAAAGCTTAATTGTCATTTGTTGAATTCATTATTGATGATGTCCAGCACCTTGCAATCTAGAGGAATATTCTATAATAAATAGAGAAATAGATTTCCATCACTCACGTAGGTATATTTTTGTGATGAGCGTTGAGATAATGTATTTTCTGTCAAGACCTTGTCTTCATAGAGAGCTGATTCTTATAGCTTCAGACTTTCAGGGTTCATCATGTTATATCTATTCTAACATAGGAATGCTTCAAATAAAGCTCATACGAGTTTTGATAAGTTCTAAACCAGTCTCCTAGATTTGTTTTTGAAGTTTATAGGAGTTTTACCACATCTTTATTCCATATACCGTTTCAACCTGGTTTACGAACTAAGAAATTCGACTTTGTTAATATTTCAGATCAGCACCTGAATGAATTTTGTGATGCATGTATACCAATTAAAATTCATAAATATTGAAGCTGGAAGCTGTAAACCGTTATTTTGCCGTGAAGTATGGGGAAGCAATAACCGCTCTTGCCTAAAGTAAAATCCGGAGTCCCACAGGGAAGTATTTTAGGACCTATAATCTATACTTCGGACATACCAGAAAATCAAAACATCACCATAGAATCTTTTGCAGACGACATAGCCAAACTTGCATCTGATGAAAGCGCCGAAACAGCTTCCGAACAATTACAAGAACACCTAGATGACCTTGGACAGTGGCATAAAAAATGGCGACTCAACACCAATGAGACTAGGTCAGTTCAAGTTACATTCGCTACAAAAAGAAGTACAGTAGAAGTCCATTAGTCCGGCATCCAATAGTCCGGAATGCCCGATAGTCCGGCATCGCTCCGGAAAATTTTACAAATATTGTTTTTCTCCAAAAGTGTCTTTAAAAAAAAAAAAACGCTCGAGAGCTATTCCGAAGTTTTTGGGGTAGTTCGGAACCATCCGGAGCGCTTGGTACTGTTCTCAAACAATGCAATACCATCTGTCACAACAAAGTCAGGTGCAGTGCAGCACTGTCATTCCATGCGTCTTCGCCATTTTATTGTGCTTGGTGTTTTGTGTCCTTCAGTGCATCGCAGTAAACGTAGATATTGAAACTGTTTATAAAAAGTGATTTTCGTTCTACCTATACAGTGACCACGTTCTCAAAACCTAAGCCTTCGAGTTCAAAAGGAGAGAAACGAAAACACGTAACACTGACTCTCAATCAGAAACTATAAATCATCAAACGGCTAGGAAAAGGCGAGAATAGAAATGTTTTGATGAATGAGTTTAATATTGGCTCATCGACTATTAATGATATTAAAAAACAACAAGATGAACTAATGAAGTTTGCTTCTCACTCGTTAACAACTGAAAAATTGGCTTCTAGACAAACATTGAAAAAGCAAAAACTGGAACAGTTTAATAAATAGTGTATTGTTCAAGTGGTTTAGTGCAGTACGTTCTGAAGGGAAGCCGGTAACAGGGCCAATGATTGTTGAAAAGGCTAAGAAATTCGGCCAAGATTTAGGACTTGCGGAAAGTGAATGTAATTTTTCTGATGGTTGGCTCAGAAACTTTATATTTCGGCATGAAATTAGAAGACTTGATGTAACTGGAGAAACACTTTCAGCAAACCAAAACTCTGCTGAAAACTATAAAGACGTGTTTGAGAAAATCGTGGCTGATAATGATTCAACACCTGAACATATTTACAATGCTGACGAAACAGGGCTATTGTGGCGATGTTACATTACGTGTATATACATTATGTTATATGTATATATTTATATTATATGTAAATTAAAATAAATTTAGTTATTAGTATTAGCATAGTGTATTAGTACTATATTTATTAACCTATAATTACCACCTGATCGAAGGAAATTTTCGGACTGCCCGATAGTCCGGAATTTTTGGTAGTCCGGCACCGAGCCGGTCCCGAACGTGCCGGATTATCGGACTTCTACTGTATATGTAATCCTGTCAAAATATTCGGAAGGAAAGTGGCAGTCGACACCAAGGCTAAGTATCTTGGTATTTATTTAGACCAGCGCTTCAATTAGAGACAAAACATTAATGCTGATGCTTCCACTCTTCGCACAGAATCTCTAGCCCTACTCTTTTCTGCAGATGAGTATTGTTGCTCTGTTTGGTTTAATAGTACACAAAAAATCGATGTACAATTGAATACATCCATGAGAATAATTACTGGCACCATTGTCTCTCCCCATATTCGCAGACAGACTGCAGCTCTTAATTCTTGGAGCAAATATCATTCTTTTCCTAATTTATTTCCAATTATTTCATACAATCCACGAAATACAATTTCAAGAAGTCCCGTGAACCATTCTGGTATAATACATTCTTCAATATGAACAGAAGCGATAAGGACTTTTGGAAGATTGAATGGAACTCTTATGAAATGTTCAAATAATATCTTATTACTGATCCTTTTGAAAAAATTCCTGGTTTTGATCTTCCAAGAAAAATTTGGATAGTTCTTAATCGTTTGAAAACAGGTCATGGTCGTACCAATAGCATGCTATTAAGATGGAATTCAGTTCCAAGTGCAAGTTGTGAATGTGGATATGCAGAAGAAACAATACTTTATCTCATGAATGATTGTCCCATATATAAATTTTAAGATAGTTATGGGGCTATTCACGATGTTTCAGATTCTTTCTTGGAATGGTTATAAATTTTAAACAAATTTAATATGTATATTCCGTATTCTGATCTTTTTTTCAGTTTTTGTCTTTTTATTTTCAGATTCGATAAATGCAATTTGAAGAAGTCTCTGTGATTATTACTTGTAGATAGGGATGTTCCGATACAAGTAAATACAAGTAGGTACTCGATACTTTTATTTCGATACCAAGTACTTTTAGCATCGAATCAATTTTGCGATACCTACTTGGTACCGAAAGAAAAGTACTTGGTATCGAATCGAATTGTACTCAAATTTTGACATTGGTTTCTGGTTTCCATTTCAACCGCAAGAAACGCAGCGCAGGAGCGATGTCAATTTGCGCAATACGCATAGAATGTGACAATATCAAAGTCCAGAAACTGACGACAGTATAGGGACCAATACTGTGAACAGACTGTCCCCAACCTACCTGGAGCAATTACTGTTTTTAGGAAATTTGGATGCAAAAGATTTTTTTGTTTAATATTTTGACATTTATATTTGGAATAAACAGAATAAAAATCTATCCTAACGATCTTTTCTTATTGGTTCTATAAATAAAATATATATAACGTACTTCAATACTGAATACAGCATAGCTGGTTTAGAGAGATCTGAAAACAAATTGAAAAATTAACATCAAACATATTAGCAATACCTCTGCTAACTTTCAATCAATAAATCAGTGTTATTGTTAAAATAGCAGTATAAGATTAGCTTAAGCCATTTTCCTTTATGAATTTCTATGAAATCTTAAATGTATCGATATGAGTAAGAGTAGGTATCGATACTTTGGTTCCGATACATTAGTAGGTATCGAAACATGATTCGAGTACTACTTATATGAGTCGGTATCGATACCTTGATGGTATCGGAACATCCCTACTTGTAGACCACTTTTGATGAAAGAAGACCCTCAAATATTTTTAAGTTTATTTCAGTACACACAACAATACTTTGCGTGAAGCCAGGGTTTTTTTTACTGTGGTGTTTTCCATAGACTTTTATGTCATACATCGAATTGTGTAGCACCCCGTCACCAACCTCAGCATTGTAATGCCAAAAAGAATGAAATAAATCTAAATTTTTGAAAATTGTATTTAGCTTATAGGCAGGAAGACCAAATTGAACCTTCATAATAAATTGCTAATTTACAAAGCGATTATCAAACTAATATGGTCGTACGCCATCCAATTCTGGGGTTGCGCTTAGCCATCGAATATTCAAAGAGTAAAATCGAAAATACTACGTGCATTCGTTAATGCCCCTTGGTATCTATCCAATCACACCATCCATGAAGATTTAAGCGTCCCATATGTCAGCACAAAAATAGAAGATCGCTCGAGAATATACCATCAGAAGGTGGAAGGACATGCCAACCAACTGATCGACCAACTGGCAGAGGATCCAATCAACTCTTAAAAAAATACTCTTTGAGTCTGTACATACAAAACATTTACTGAATACTTTTTGAAAGTAAATTGTAAATTTCAATAAACAATATACAAAAAAAAAAATATATGAATCCACTTGCATCAAAATTCATTTCGCTATTCTGAAACCGCAAACAGAAATAGCACCACGCGTAGTGAACGAGGAAACGTTAAAACTCGTGCTCGGAAAAACCAAACTATTTATCTGATCAATACAAAGTATTTCTCCATTCGTTCATTGGAAAATAAGACCGGGAAACTTCGGCGGCAGAACTTCGAAAGGAAACGAATCCCGTCGAAATCAATATTGTCGACGTCGTGCTGAGCGTTCCGAAACCGGGCCAAGGTGCTTGAGAATCGCTGGTTTCGCTCACTCGCCAGTCCGGAGCAGCAGCCGCATTGTCCCGCGATCGTTGAACTTGCCAACAGCCGGACCGCGATCTGTCGACTTGTTCGCGCTATTTCGCGGTCGTCGTAGTACCCACACTTGATAAATTTAATGTAACGATCAGTTCTCACGAGTCACTCCGACATTTTTAGAAAGTGTACTGAAAATAAAAATGTAGAAGAGCACTAACGTGAGGTCAGGAGCTTTGGCGCGCTTGGCCTAAAGTCTTTTTCCGTACTCTGGAACAGTGTGACACTAACACAACCGCCACATTGAATGTACAGTCCTCTAGAATGAATTCAATCTGATCAATTCTCAAAGGTTTAGTTGGTGGTGTATGTGAGTCTACTAAGAAATATTTTGCCAAGCACGATCGATCTCGAAGAATTAATTGTAACCCTTTTCTTCAATTATGGTCGAATTTCTTAAGAGCATCACCAACTTCTTTGAGCGGTGAATCTTCGCTGGTAGGTTCCACATAACATTCTACAGTTCTTGTTGTGGATAAAAAATGCATAGCTAAAATTTTTGCAATTTCGTTGAATTCAGTAACATGAAGTAGAACTTTTTTGTTTCTTGAATAACTTTTGTAACGCAATAAAAGTTATGGATCTTTTTAATTCTTCTTCTTCTTCTAATGCATATTCACTAATGAATGTTTGCGACCACACGATTCATTTCTATCCCGTCTCTAGCTGTATGTATTAGGCTTTCCATTGTTCGCAAGCCCGTCCACTGTCTTATGTTACGTAGCCATGACATCCTCTTTCTTCCCATTCCTCTCCTTCCTTCAATCTTTCCCTCGATAATCAATTGTAGAAGCTGGTATTTCGGGTTTCGCATTATATGCCCTAAGTATGCAGTTTTTCTTTTTTTGATCGTCAGCAGCAATTCACGTTCTTTATTTATTCTTCGTAGGACATTTTCGTTGGTCACTCGGGCCGTCCATGGGATTTTTAGTATTCTGCGATATATCCACATCTCGAAGGCTTCTATTCTATTCATTGTGACTACCTTTAGTGTCCAGCTCTCCACACCGTACAGTAACACCGACCAAATGTAACACCTCACAAATCTCACTCTCAGGTTTAGGTTAAAGTCCGCATTGGTAAGAATACGTTTAAATTTCATGAATGTGTTGCGGGCATTTTCTATACGACATTTTATTTCTAGGTCAGATGTCCAGTCTTCAGTGAGCCATACTCCAAGGTATTTAAACTTATTTACACGCTCAATTAATGACCCATCAGATGTTTGTTTTGCATTATTGAGTCTGTCTGGTTTATATATTTTGTTTTTTTGGCATTTATTTTAAGGCCCATTCTCTCGCTGTGTTGTCCTACTACGTCGACAAGGTATTGAAGATCATTCATATTGTCAGCAATCAAGACCGTGTCGTCCGCGTAGCGAATGTTATTAATCCATGTTCCGTTGACTTTAATACCCCTCTCAACGTCCTCGAGTGCCCCTTGGAAGATGTTCTCAGAATACAAAATTGAATAACAGAGGTGAGAGAACACACCCTTATCGGACTCCTCTGCAGATTTCAACATTATTGCTTTGTTCTCCATCGATCTTTATGTGAGCAGATTGTTTCAGATAGAGATTTTCAATGCAGCGAATATCTTTGCCGTCTATATCCATTTGCCTCAGAATTGTTAGTAATTTATGATGTTGAACTCTGTCAAAGGCCTTCTCGAAGTCTATGAAGCATAGGCATACATCTTTCCGCTGATCGTGGCAGTTTTGTATCAATACTTGTGTTGCTACTAATGCTTCTCGAGTTCTTTTTAATACAATCCAAAAATTCCTTCCTTTTTTATTCTGTTTTTCGAAAACTTTTATCGACATTTTATCGACGATGAACAAGAGTACCTTTTTTTAGCTTAATGTTTCAAGTTATCGAAATTTAAAAGCTAATTTAAATTTAAGGGCCGTAGTTTAAAAGGTTCTTAATGCTGCTCGTCATTTCGAATATCCTTTAAGTAATTTTAAGTAGTTTTGCATTCCTTCTAGTAAAATGAATTTTCAGTCATTTGGTGGCCACATCCCCGTAGGGGGGACCACTAGGAAAAAAAATTAGAAAGCACTGACGTGGGGTAAGATGTCTTTGGCGCTCTTGTTGAGCTATATGCGAGTAAATATTCAGACTATATATATATAGGGAGACCATTTGAAAACGAAACAGACGAGATTACAGACGAAATGAATTTTTTCGATAGAAATGCTCGGGCAAGTCAATTTCTGTTTCGAGGGGGACAACTTAAGATGTAGGTTACGGACGCATAGCGCTTCAACCCTTGCTGCTACAACCCCCACCCCAATTTTTGAATAGGGAAGATGGGATGATTGATACCACATTTGAAAGGTATTTTTATACTGATTTCAGCACAGTGATTGTTTTTTCATTTTATGCATTAGTTCTTGAAATATTCTTAACTGAGTATTTGAAAATGAAGTGGTGTTTTCATGGCACTTGTAGTGTTTTTTGGTGAAAAATCGACATTTTGAGCTTCAAAACAACCATGACACATTGATCCAATTTTGACGGGAATTATTGAAAACAATGCTGGAAATTATGTGGAAGATCAGATTGTATTTCAGCAGGATGGAGCTCCTCCACGCTACGCCTTACCAGTTCGAGAATATCTGGATCAAAGATTTCCAAATCGGTGGATTGGAAGAAGGGGTCCCACTGAATGGCTAGCCAGATCGTTAGATCTGTCACCACTGAATTTCTTTCTTTGGGGCCACTTGAAGAGTAAAATTTACTCTACACAGACCGATTCCATAGAAGATTTAAGAGAATAGTGGACGAATGTCGTCAAATCACTCCAGAAATACTGCAAAATGTGCGCCATCGTTTCGAACAAAACTTATTTCATTGTAAGGAAGGTAATGGTGAACAATTTGAATATTTTATTAATTGATGTGAGTTTTTGATAAATTATTTACTTTACTTTGAAAAGTCTTATTTCTTAGATCAATACTTCAAATCGTTCTGATACCGTATCGTTGGAGAATGATTTCGATGAATAAAACAGCTAGTCGAACATCTGACCCTAGTAGCATTAATACGTACGGTATGACTTCATTTGGCCAGGGGTAGATGTTTTGCAATTTCAAATACAAGTACGGAAATTTTGGTGTTTCGGAAGCACGAAATGTCAATTATTCGCAAAAAATTGATTTAAGTGATAAAATTAACTAACGCATGTATATTTCAAGAACTAATGCATAAAATGAAAAAACAATTACTGTGCTGAAATCAGTATAAAAATACCTTTGAATTGAGGTATCACTTACCCCATCTTCCCTATTCAAAAATTGGGAGTGGAGGTTGTAGCAGCAAGGGTTGAAGCGCTATGCGTCCGTAACCTACATCTTAAGTTGTCCCCCTCGAAACAGAAATCGAGCTGTCCGAGCATTTCTATCGAAAAAACTTATTTCGTCTGTAATCTCGTCTGTTTTGTTTTCAAATGGCCACCCTGATATACATATATAAAGAGTGATTCATTTAGAGGTACTGTTTTTTTAAATAAAAAAAAATTAATGAAAATAATTAACAAATAAAAGAACCATTATTACACAATTATTTTTTAAAGATACTTTATTTCAAATGCTGACCTTGACTACGGTTAACAAGATCCATTCGATAGTTCCAATTTCCGATAACGCGTGTGAATATTTCGGGTGATATTTCGGTGACTCGAGTAATATTGGCCTCCAATACTTCAATCGTAACCGGCTTGTCCATGTAGACTTTGGACTTTACTTAGTCCCAAAGGAAAAAATCAAGAGGTGTGATGTCACATGATCTAGCCGGCCAATTCACTAGTTCGAAGTGTGAAATGCTCTCGCAGTAAAGCCATGGTTTCACGGGCTGTATGGCAAGTGACACCATCTTGTTGGAACCACATTTTTAGTCTGTTATCATGGTGCGATAACTGTCACCATTCACAGTAGCATTCCGGCCCATAAACCACACCAAACAGTTGTTTTTTTTTTCCTGGATTTAACGGCAATTCTTGGGACTCTTCGAGTTGTTCATCACCCCATATTCGGGCATTTTGTTCATTCACGAACCCATTAAGCAAAAATGGGCCACATCAGTGAACAAAACTTTTGTCGAAAGAGTGGATCCTCTGCAAGGTTGTCAACAGCCCAACGACTAAAACTCGAACGATTCGGAAGGTCGGTCGGCTTCAGTTCTCGAACTTAATGAATTTTGTAAGCTTTCAAAGAAAGATCCTCACGTGAAATCCGCCAAGTCGTTGAATACGAAAGGCCAAACTGTTAAGAACGGCGGCGAATCGACACTTCAGGGTCATCACGTACACTCTCCCCCACCGCTGCTATATTCTCTTCACTACGAGCTGGATATTGTCTATTTAGTCGAGTATTATCCAATAACGAATATAGAGTCTCAAACTTAGTGATGGTAGAGCGAATTGTGCGTTCGGTAGGCCGATTATGTGGACCGTCAGTCGCTCCAAGTGCCCGATATACATTAATCGGAGAACGCCCATTTTCGTAATAAAGCAGAACAATTCGTAGACGCTGTGCCGGGCTAAGTCGTTCCATTAAGAAATGTCAGACTCTACTGGACAGGAATACCACTTCAGTTTACACGATGCATGAGCGATCTGCAACTAAATCCCCACCATAAAGAGTACCCCTAAATGACCCTTTATATTCTTTTGAACTTTTGGCTTACAAAACAAATCTAAAAGCATTATGTTAAGGTGAAAAAAAATTATTCCCGTACTCTGAAATAATGTGATACAAATACAAACCTCACGATGAATGAGCAAATCTAGATCTCAAGTTAAAAATTACTACTCATAGTTTTCTCCAAGTTTTGTTCGAAGCATAAATTCCCTTCTCCTAAAAACCTACGTCAGTGCTTTCATAAATTTTGACAACGTACATTATTTCACAGTAATGAACCATTTCGATTAATTTTCCGTCAACTGACACTGATTAGTAAGTCCGACTCATGTTAATCGAATACGTATGTATGAAAGTATCGAACCTTATTACTTTTGACAGACCTTTTGTCATTTCTCTTTTCTCTTAAGTAAATGAGAAAATAATCATAATTTCAGGCGGAAAGAAGCTACGATAATAAAATTTGAGAATAAGTCAGATATCTATAAGGCCCAAACATACACAATTTTTTGTTTGAATACGTCCGATATCTTATGGGCTATAAAGCATTGAAAAAAACTGATTCGCATTTAACGTCTAATTTACGAAGAAACTCGTGATACTCTGATTATTTCGAGGTCTGTGGACATTCACCATCAGTCAGAATGACCACAGAGGAGTAGACTCGAGATCTGCCCAAACAAAGGCTCGTTGCAAGTGAAAAGTAGAAAACGTCCGAATGCTAATAACGGTCAATGGCTATCAGCCGCGTTCACACGGATGGATACAAAAGAGCAACAGCCTGCTGAATTATTTTCATGAACCGCTTAGGTCATAGAGAAAGATAATACACCACCAATAGAAAACGAGAATGTTCGTTACTGGTGCAGAGAGCGAATAACTGGATCGTTGCTATGATGTAGCCTGATTCGAAGGAAATAAACAATAGTATAACAGCTATCTCCAATAACTTCGCTGCAACATAAACTGGACACTTCTGAAAGGAAATAAGTATCCGGAAAAATTCTCATTTAAATTGGCAGTGTTGAGTATTGTTAAGTATCTGAAGTTTTTGTATATTGGTAGGAGTATTCGAAATTAATATACCAATACCAATATACATGAGTGCGGTCTGTAAACTAGGTAGTCTGCGAATGTTACAATGGAAAATATATTGAACAAAGAGTATTTCCCAAATTTTGTTGTTTTGAACGAAATTTCGTGAGCTGACTCGTTTCGAATGCTGGAAAAGGATTATGGAGACCCTCTTTTAAAGAATACTCAAGTGTACAAATGGTACACAGCCTTTAAAAACGATAGGAAGATTGTCGAAGATTTGCCCAGTTCAGGACGACAGTCGACCTCGTCAACCAACGATAACGTCGAAAAAATCCAGGCAATTATTCTGGAGAATCGTCATGCCAGTGTTATATAGAGGGTTTCATATCTAAATATCTCTCGTGACATCACTCAAATTTTATTCAAAAACAGTACCCTCTGCATGTAGCTGCAGACATGCAGGAGCCTGCGAATTATGATCCCACGTTCATGAGACAGATCATAACTGGTGGCGAGACATGAGTCATTGAATACGACACACAAATGAGTCAATAATTATCTGAATATGTGAGAATAATTAGCCAAAACCGAAAAAACTTAGCAAAAGTCATTCGAAAATAAAGATGTTTTCTTCGATACACGTGGTGTGGTTGATTATGAATTCGTTCTGCAAGGTCAAACGATCAATGATGACTTTTATCTGATTGTTTTGAGACGTTTGCGTGAAAATATTAGCCGTAAACGGCCGGAATTGTGGTAAAACGATTCGTGGGCTTTGCATGAAGATAATGCATCATCTCATCGAGCCACGATTATTAACGATTTCAAGACTAAGCCTTCGATAATTACCATCGACCTGCCACCTTACACGCCTCATCTGACTCAGTGTGACATTTTTCTATTCTCCAGACATAAATTACCGCTACGGGAAACGAGACTTGACTCGCAGAAGGAGCTAAAGGTGGTCCCTGAAAGCGCCTATAAAAATGTTTCCATGATTGGGAAGAACGTTGGTACATAGGTGTCGCTTCAAACGGAGCATATTCTGAAGGAGATTCGATAAATATTCAAGAAGTTCAATATTTTTGCGTTTTATTTCAAATCTCCGGATACGTTTTTGCCAAAGTAAAATGGAATCTTGTAAATATTACCAAATATAGTTCGTCTTGTCCTTAATCTCAATACTGAATGATAGCATACTTCCCAAATTGTTTAATTAGTTCTCATAGAGAATATGCCAGATGGAATGACAGATGTTAATCAAGCTAGCACGGAAATTGCAGTGGTATTATATATAACAGGTTGTCAAATTTTTTGCTTTTTTGCTCTTTATTCAATGCTTTATAAAAAGTATTACAGTGATCGGATTTAGTTCAAATAATTTTGTTCGATAATCTAGACGGCAACTGCATAATACCTCCCTCGTAGAAGTCCCCATCCTTATTTGCAAAGAACTCCGAAAGCCACTTTTCACAAGCCTCTTTTGAGTTCAACTCCACCAAGGGCGTTCGTCATGGACAGGAACAGGTGGTAATCACTTGGCACTATGTCCGGACTATATGATGGATGCGATAAAACCTCATATCCGAGCTCCCGTAGCTTCTGACGAGTCATCAACGAAGTGGGTGTTCCTGGTGGAACACTACACCCTTCCTGTTGGCCAATTCTGGACGCTTCTGGTCGATCGCCTGCTTCAAGCGGTTCAGTTGTTCGCAGTAGATGGTAGAATTAGGCCAGTCCTACATTGGACCCCCGACCCGACCCGATTTGATTCTCTTCAGAACAGTCCAGACCAGATCGAACACTGCCTCCAATGTAGGAGCAAAGCACGTTTTCTTTGTTTTTGTTTCCTCCAGACCCGTCCAGATCCGCCAGACTGTCTGGTCTGGAGAAATTCCAATGTAGGACTGGCCTTAAGCGTCTGGCCATATGAGAGCAGCTCATAGTCGATGATTCCCTTCCAATCCAACCAAACACACAGCAAAACCTTCCTGGCCGTCAATCCCGGCTTGGCCACTGTTTGGGACGATCCACCTCCCTTCGACCACGACCGTTTTCGCTTGGTATTGTCGTATGTGATACATTTTTCGTCGCCAGTCACCATCCGCTTCAAGAATGGGACCAGTTCATTCCGTTTCAGCAGCATATCGCAGGGGTTGAATCGGCTCAGAAGGTTTTTTGCGTCAAATCATGCGGCACCCAAACATCAAGCTTTTTTTTGTATCCTGCCTTCTGCAGATGGTTTAAAATGGTTTGGTGACTAACTTCTATCAATTGGTCGATGTCATGAGATGCCACATGCCGGTCTAACTCGATATATTCCATGATTTGATCGGTATTTGTCGTCAGAGGTCTTCCGCCGGCTGGCTTATCCATGGTGTCGTTTTCACCTGCTCTGAATCGTCGAAACCATTCCTCCGCGGTTCGAACTGATAGAGTACCATCCTTCAAAACAACATTTATCTCGTTGATGACGAGATATTGTTGATGATGGAGCTCGTGTTGAATGATTGTTTGGGCTATTACCATCATCTATTGTGGATGTAATGTTTTCCGACGTTTCGATAGACATTTTCTATCTTTATCAAGGAGAAATGTAAGAAACCTTTTGAAAATTATCAATTTTCAAAAAGTCAATTGACAGAAGTCATGAAAGAAAAATGAACGATGTTATATACTCATCTGTGATATGATGATCTTTTTAAGTTGGATCGAACTATCGGCGTCCAAACTTCTGGCAGATCTATAGATGGAGCACTTATGGAATCAGGTGTTATTTTCATAAATGCTGCTTCTTTGATTTTTCTTCTTGCAAGTTTTTCTTTTTTGGATATTATTGATGCTTCATCCCATTTTATACGATGATTCTCGTCTACAGCATGTTGGATCAACCTGGATTTGTCGCTGTCTAGTACTCGTAGAAGCTTCCGATGTTCTTTTATTCGTACATTCAGAGGGCGTTTAGTTTCTCCGATGTAAGATCTTCATCATTTATCTCACGGAATGTTTCTCTAGCGGATTTGCCTTAAACGAAGGAAAACTTTAAAATAGCACGAATTTCGGCGTTAGTGAACTCCATGTTTACACGTCTATAACTGTTGAACGCAATATCCAAACTAATCATGCATGCAGCGTCGTTTTGTAGGTTCTGTCAAGACCTTTCAAATTATGTATAGTATTGCCAGTTACGAGCTCTGTAGCGCTTTGTACATAGCCAAGAAATTCAAAAGACAGAAAGGCGGAAGGGAGATATTTGGTAACCTATTATATAGCTATTGATATTACTGCCATTTCTGACCTGATGTTTTGCTTCAACTGGACTAAATTCATCGGATTATTTTGATGAACCTCACTTTCAAGGTATCACCATGCAAAATAGTCAAGCGGGCTAAGGTCGGGGCTTCTGGGAGGTCAGTTGATGTTACCCCTTCGCGAAATGACTTTATTAGGAAATAATTCGTTAAAAACTTCCACTGAATTATTTGAGGTATGGCAGGTAGTCCGATCTTGCTGAAACCACGCTCTTGAGTTGAAATCTGCGAACTCCTGCAACGCTGGGACCAAAAAATTTCGCAACATATCGCAATAACGGTCACTATCCCCATTAATTGCTCGGTCTCGTTGATCTTCATGAAAATAAGGACGAATTATGCTTTTAGCAGACCTAGCGGCCCAAACCACGACCATTGGGCTATGCTGGGGTCGTGCATGATTTTGTCTCGGATTCGAATGGATATACAAATCTAGAAAAAACATCCACAGAACGGTACAATTGCAGAATGAACTCGTGTAGAAAAAATATTTCCAGAAAGAACTAATGCAGAAGTAAACATGGGCAGAATGGAACTCCTGTAGAATGTCACATTCACAGAATGATACAAATACAGAAAGGTATATTTGCAGAATAAAGTTGCCAGATCTACGGTTTTTTCCTAGAGTATAGGATGCACTGAAAAGATTCACCACAGAATACAATAATAAGATGATCGTAGATCATAGATATTTCTATTCCATAATGTCTTTACTCATATTTACATAATGAAAGTATCCGCATTACTAAAAGTATTTCAACTTCAGGACTGTATCAGATTTTGCTTATTAGACTTTTCTAGTAATTGCTTTTATACCTACTTACATCAATTTCTAATCCATATGTTATAGTAGTTCAAAACGCCGTAGGACTCTGTGGTACTACAAATGTCAGATAGCGAAATAAGTATTAAATGATTATCCAATATGAAATATAGGTAAACAAAAGTGACATAAACGTTGAATTTCTGACGGATTTGATTTCTCATTGATAATTAGTATAAGTTAAATTTAATGCAACCAATTATAGACATATCTTCTTCAAATATAGATATATTTTGTCAATGGTAGTCTTAGAGGTAATTAGTTTATCCCATTAAATTATAGCCATAAATATTGTCACATTCGTCACAAAAGATCACAGATATCAAATTCAGTCACTAATTTTCATTCATATTATCACATCCAAGAATAACTCTTCACCAAAGCAAAAAAAATCCTCTGCCAATGGAACAATGCTGATATTATTTTTCACCTGAAAATACATTTATTAACTGGTTTTCCTCATAGAGTATTTTAATACACATTTAAAAAAACCATTCATGAAATTTGACATGAACACATACTCCTTGAAACCAGGGAGAACGGTAAAATAATCGATTATTGGGTTAGGGCCAAAATCCACCCATTCAAAACATCTTTGTCCAAACTATTTTAAACTGCCTTGTGAGAAACCTAACTAGAGTATAAATAACTAGTAGCTTTAATATTTAATAATATTTTCATTTTGACTTGTCATTTGAGAACAAGGAACAGACAATCAAATGACATATATTTGATGTTCTGTGACATATACCCCCGCTATGGCAGTGTGGCAACAGCGCGCATTATTATTCGGTTTTTGCTCCATTCTGCAAATGTACACTTCTGTATTTGTGCGATTCTTTCGGAGTTTCATTCTAGAGAATTGCGCTTCTGTGAATGTTTTTTCTACGCGTGTTCGTTTCTACGCCTGTTCATTCTGGATTTGTATCATTCTGCCTTTGTGATATTCTGCGATTGTGTGGGGACCCTCGGATTCCCCACGGCCCAGTACCAATAATTTTGCTTATTAACATGACCATTCAGGTGAAAATTTGCTTCGTCACTAAACAGTATATTTAGTTGTTAAAACGCGGAAGCATTTAGTTCGCAAAATTTTTAGATTTAGGCTTTTAGATGTAAGTGTTTCTTTAAAATAGAATGTAAAGACGATTTTTTGATGTTCAACGATAAAGAAGGATTTTGACGAACCGATGCCTGAACTTCTTCAATTGTTTCTTTATCGCGCACTGAACGAGGACGACATTGAGCCTTCTGTGGTCTTGGGCTTGCCTTTATGCTTCCATTGCATACCTCAAAACTTACATAATTCAGGATCGTAATGATAAAACCAACTTTCGTCACATGTAGCCATATTATACTGTGGGTTAAGTTTCAAATGACTTTTTGACTACAAATTGTCCCTCGATTTGCTTTTTGTTTATCGGGCATCACTTTTGGAATCCATCTTGCCGCGATCTTTCGGTGCTCAAAGTCGTCGTGAATAATTCTTTCGAGTGGTTCCGTATTCATACGAATTAACCAGAAATTCGTTTTATTTCATTCCGAAGATCATTTTGTATCAAGTTAATTTCTGCGAATGTTGTGTTATTTCTCGCAGTTTGTGGTCGACCCGGACGAGGATCATCTTCAACCGTTTTCAAACTTAAACCACTCAAACACTCAACATTGTGATGAACTATTATCTAGATATGCTATTTGAATCATTTCAAAAGTTTATATTGGTGTTTTGCCCAAATACAAACACAAAATTTTATCGCGTATCTTAGCTCTACTTTTAGTTCTCGATGAGTTCAATTTGTAACAAATGTCAAAAGTTAAGTCAAAGCCTACTTGCGGGGTAGTAAAGGGTGTCCCACGGAAAATTTCGATATTAAAAAGGCTCATCATTTGAGAAAAACTTTAATTTCATGTTTCAAGTCATCAATCGTGCTTGGCTTGTTGGCGTAACAAACGTCTTTGACCGCTTCCCAAAGGTAATGGTCTAACGGTGTTGAATCACATCACCATTTTTGCTGATTATGCGATTTTCGAATGTCGAGCGCAAAACATCGACCGTAGCATGGGCTGTATGGCACGTAGCCCCATCTTGTTGAAACCAAATATCTTCCAAATCATACTCTTCCATTTGACCGAAAAGCCAATCAGTTAACATATCGCGATAGCGCTCGTTGTTGACGGTTACGGCGGCTCCTTCATCATTTTCGAATAAAAATGGGCCGATGATACCGTTCGACCAAAATCCGCACCAAACAGTCACTCGTTGTGGATGCATCGGTTTCTCCTCGACGACGTGCGGGTTTTCTATGCCCCAATACGGCAGTTGTGTTTATTAACATAACCGCCGAGGTGGAAATGAGCCTCGTCGGAAGAAATGATTTTACGATAAAATTCATAAAATGGCTTCAGGACAAGGTCTTTGCGCAAAATTCGGTGCGTAGTTGCCAAGAAAGGTCCAACTCTTGCGCTCGATGACAAATCGACGTGGATGGCCGTTCACGAATACTTTGTTCCACTGCAGCGATGCTTTCGGTAGACCTTTCTGGAAATGGACATTTACGAGTAGTTTTATCCACCAGTGATCCAGTTTCGCGCGCAAATTGCCCCGCACATATGCCTCCGATGGAAAATCATTTTTGGAAAATATTTTTTTCAAATTTCGCACAGTTTGCGTTGGCGATCCACCACTTCGGAAATAATTTTTTTGAAATTTCCCAGCTTTCCTCAAGCGAATAGCGACCTATTTCGTAAATGTCGGACTTATTACTAAATATGTGACACTTCTCCGATGACAGTTGACGTCTCCAATATTAAATTATCGTTAGTACAAATTCGAAACGCTAGATGGAACACGCGTTACATTAAATAAGGGGTTTTCATGTCTCATTTTTTGAGTTATAAATTTGACCTCTGAAAGATGTTATAGCACCAGTCTCGTTGTATTCTTGATATATCCTCGTAGCTGTCGTGGAATGGCGTCCATTAAAAAAAAATTCTTGTTTCAATACCGCGTTTGGTTTCCGCTGCCTTACGTCAGAATTCCCACGATTCGAACGAATAATAAACGAATGATTTTATTAATAGCGGGAGGTACAATTGAGGTGCAGATGTAGAAAATTAAGCAAGTTTCATAGCAGATACTACGCTACACACATATCTCGAGCTCCCTATTCAATTCATATAGAACGGGACAACCTACACACATTCTACGACTGATTATAACCAACCAGAATTGCATCATGAATGCTACACCGGTAAACATGGCTAGTCCTTGATTTGAAACACAAATGTGTACTTTTGTCTATAAAAAAAGACATTATTGGTTCATTTTTAGCATAATCATGTCTTCAAAAACTAGCGATCGTTTCTTTGTAAAGAATCTAGTGAAAAAAAAATCTAGAAAGCACTGACGTGAAGACAGATTGCTTTGGCGCTCTTGTTGAGCTACTTGCGAGTAAATATTCAAACCATAACAAATCTATAAGCACTCTGATCAGGTGAACAATAGCCTTTTCTCGTACTATGGGACAATGTGATACAAATATGAACGCCTAATGAATGAACAAACCTATATCTCAAATTAAAAATAACTACTCATAATTTCCCCAAGTTTTGTTCTAAGCTGAATTCCTTTCTGAAAACTTATGTACCTAGGTGCTTTTCTAAATTTTGACAACGTATTTTGTTTCAGCCATCGAGATTGAATTCTATCTCTATGATTTCCAGTTATGAAAAATTTTGATTAATATTACGCCAACTGAAACTGATTAATGAACCCGGCATTTGTCAATCGAATATCGATCTGTGATGGCCATCGTTCAAAGAAAATCACCTGGACTTCATGTAATTTCTCCTTTCTCTTGAGTAAATGATAAAAATGATCACATCTTCAGATGGAAAAGAACTACGACAATGAAATTTGAGGATAAGTAAGATACCGATCACCTCAATATATTCACGAATTTTTATTGAAATCCGAAAAATGTCTTATGAGATATGGAGTATTAAAAAAATTTTTTTGGGGAATTTTTTAAAAATTTTCTAGCGAGACGATTTCTGCGAAATTTTGCGAGCCGTTTTGATTCAGCCTCCCTCAACAATATTTCAAGTATCAACTTGATCGAATTGTTATTCTAGTAGTTATTGACGAAATAAAATTTCAAATGCTCATAACTACTGAACCATCCGACGGATTTGGCCCAATAACGAACTTGACCGAGATATTTGGACAATTAAGCTATTCTGAAAATATGAGAACTCTAGCTCATCTCTTTTGGATCCTAGAGAGGATACGGCCGGCCAGACTCAACTTTCGCCACGAATTCTTCATCAGGGAGTCGAACCCAATCGATTGAGACCATTTTCGGCTCGATATTCCAAAATTACAGACATTCGGGCAAAATGATAGGCACTCTGTTCGTGTGAACAAGAGCGCCAAAAAGAATGTTTTGAGGTATTTCTGGAACTAAGGCCTGTTGAAGTTAGTATAAATGTAACACAAATTTTAAAAATTTTCGATAATCAGAAAAAACGAAACAAATATGATTTTTATCCAAAATATCCAAATTTTGTGGAAAATAAAAGTCGCTTCCAAGGTAATGGTCGGTTTCACATAAACTTATAAAGCGACTGCAACACCCAGAAGGAGACGTTTAAATCGATTTTTTTTTGTGAAACAAAGAGAGTTTAGCGAAGAGTAAATGATTGAAATTTGTCGAAAAGAAAAACGAAGAACTTTACTCCCAAATGTTTATTGCTGTGGATCTATTTTAACAGTATTTTTGTGATTCAATAATAGAAAAGATGGATCTTGAAAATAGGTTGAATGAAATCGACGAACATATATAAGGACGATTTCGATTATTTTGGAAATAATTGATTTGGCTTTCCACATTTCGAATACATCACTATCATCATATGGACAAATTGTCATTTTTCAGAAGATTTCGATTGACGAAACAGAGGACTCTGCATTCGATATGTTTAATTGAAAGTGATTTATTGTTATCATATATCATCTCAGTATATAATATTGTATAAATGCTTATATTAAACAAATATAATGTTTCATAATTTAAAAATTATATTTATTTCAGGTTGAAAATCGTTACACTGAAATAGTACTGATAGTTTCAAGCTTTTGGGTCAAATTATTCATAAATGTTCAAGTTTCAATCTCATTAAATACAAATCAATTGTGTATGAAGTAATCAGAATCTATCATTACGAAGTCTGGAAGATAAACATGACTCAATGTTTGTTTGTCATATTTTTATTCTCTCTCAATAGTGTTAATTTACCATCACACTTTTCTTCATTGAATTTTAATTGTGATCAGTAAACTATCTTATATATTCTATTACAGTTGCTAATAAAAAAATTGATTTATTTTATTTTTCTTCAATTTCCTATTAGGAATAACAAAGAAGAAACAATTTTGAAAACATTGAAAGTTCATTTCTTTCTTAAAAATTTGTTGTAAGTTAAAATTCATCAAAATTAAATATCTTCTTCCACAAACCAAGTGCTCGCAGCTCCATGTGCCTCACAATATTTCAACTACAGAAACCGACAAAATCATCGAATTTAGCGACGTTGCCAGATATACCATAATACGTTCTCTACTAAGCCGTTACTAATGGTAGTACGGTGTAAGCGAAGACGAGGATAAGCCCAACTCAAATTTAAAGCACGTTTAAGCTAAGTCGATCTTATGCAATAAAAAATACCTGGCACTTTGGTGGCTTCTACAATTAAAATCTTATTGATATTTGAGCATAGTAAATAATATGAAACAATATTATAAACCTATATGCAGATAGTTTCAGTTATCCAGAATAGGTACTCAAAATAGGGATTACGAGATATTGTTGATGATGGAGCTCGTGTTGAATGATTGTTTGGGCTATTACCATCATCTATCTAAGAGTACTAGACAGCGACAAATCCAGGTTGGTCCAACATGCTGTAGATGAGAATCATCGTATAAAGTGGGATGAAGCATCAATAATATCAAAAGAAGAAAAACTTGCAAGAAGAAAAATCAAAGAAGCAGCATTTATGAAAATAACACCTGATTCCATAAGTGCTCCATCTATAGATCTGCCAGAAGTTTGGACGCCGATATTTCGATCCAACTTAAAAAGATCATCATATCACAGATGAGTATATAACATCGTTCATTTTCTTTCATGACTTCTGTCAATATTTACTTTTTGAAAATTGATAATTTTCAAAAGGTTTCTTACTTTTCTCCTTGATAAAGATAGAAGATGTCTATCGAAACGTCGGAAAACATTACATCCACAATAAATGATGGTAATAGCCCAAACAATCATTCAACAAAATAGGGATAACCAGTGAAATCAGGAGATCAAATCTCAAACCAACCCCTCAAATTATCAGTGTGATTCGAATTGCCTACTTCGCCCAATATTTACCAAGGGTCCCGCTGAGAGAGATTGAATGCTACTCACCACTCACCAGCTTGTCGTAACGTCAATAAAGCGAGACCAACAAATATCGAGCTGATCATGGAGAGGCCGCCAGCAGATTCACGAAGCCTCAGGTTATCTCTGTTTTCGTCTATTGTGGCAACGTCGCGAACGCTCGAAGTCGACGTTGCGAAACATCCGTAACAAGATCTCGACGGTTACTAAAAGGGACATGCAAATTACGGAACAACACCCCGGTTAGTGGAAGAAGGTGCAAATACCGGAGAATTCCTTGAAATGTTTCATTTATACAGGGGTCATCACAAAAGAAATTATACCTATTAAGAGTGATGTAATTTAAGTTTACTTATATTTTATAACCGCTTGTTTTCAGCGGAAAGGCGTGCTATCGTTTGCTCAAATGTCTGTAATTTTGGAATGTCTATCCGGAAATGGCACCAATCGATTGGATTCGATATCCTGATGAAAAATCCGTGGTCAAACTTCAGTATGTTCGGCATGCCGTATACTCTATCTTCCCAAAGGATGACCTAGAGTTTTCAGTTTTTTCGAATAGGTTATTTGTTTTGAAATTTTGTTTCCTCAATAACTCCCTGAATATCCTGCCGATCAATATATAATTTGGAAGATGTTTGAAACGAATAATTTAGCGAAATTTCGTGGAGATCGTCACGCTAACAAATTTTCAAAGTATTCACAAAACTTTCTTTTAAATACTTGATATGTATATCGAGGTTATCATCATTATTTATAATATCCTTGAATTTCAGCATTGGAAAATTTGTTTTATACCAACTTTCCTCTTATAATGATCTCAATAATAATCGCTTTGATGATAAGATTCAGTTGCTAGCAGGCGATATTCAACAATTCGGACTTGAATGAATCAGGTATTTCAAAGGACAAGAGCTTACTGGAAGGGAGATACCAATATTTTAATGATTTTCGATCGAACAGAAGATAATTGGAGATTCAAGCAAAACTGAAGGATAAGAGTTATTCATGGTATGGAATGAACACACTGTTCCAGATGTAAATACTTGTACGATTTTAATTTTTACTCTACATGTTTCGAGATACTTCAGCTCATCTTCAGAAGTATAAATCACATAAATGAAGCTGAAAAAACAGAAAACATCAATGAAGAAATCGCAAAAACGGTCTACAATGAAAGATAAAGTACAAAATCATGCGAAAACATTCGAAACAACAAGTGATAAGATACAAACTACAAAATTTAAATTATGAAGGTCGTTGATATAAAATAAAAGAATGAAAGGTCAACAATATAAGACGGTTTGAAAAAAGGAATTATTAGTACAAAATGTTATATTGTAATATTATATAATAACTGACGAATAGCGGGTGTAACAAACTGCATAAAATAAAGATAATTAAAAAAGTAGAATATCATAAAAAAACTCAGAAAGGTAGAATGAAAAATCATGGAAAATCATTTGTACTCATGCCAATGACCTAAAATAGTTCCTTCAGCTTACTTTGAGGGGGTGGGGTGACTCAAACACAAAACTACCTAGTTTCAACAAAATGGGCGATGTCGTATATCGATCGAAGAATCAGAATAAATATAATTAAAACGAATAAAAATGAATCACGATTTCATACTTTCCTATTTACAAACCACTACCGCCATCCAGCTGAAAGAACACAAACAAAAGTAACAAAAGACAAATCAAACTATAACAAACGAATCGACAAAAACAATATTGCTATCTAGCTGTTAGAAGGCGATCAAGAGTATTATAAGGGAAAAAAAACTACAACGAACAAATCGAAAAAAACTCTCAAATGAGATCAAACAATACAGAATCACTGTCTGCTTCATACAGTTCTGTTAAATAAGTCGATATCGTAATTCATTAATTTATTAATGAACATACCCTCGAAAATCACCTTGCGCCCAGATATTAGGACATTAAATTCTGAAAGATTGGTTATTTTTGCTATAAGATTTAAGTTTGTTGATTCTTCCACGTCCATTGTTATGGTTGTTTTCGAATCACTGTTTCGGAGTCCGGGAAAAGACTCCAGTACAAGTGCGCAATCGCTTTTGACCTCAAGTGAGTACTTATCTGTATTTTTATCTCATTCATTCTGTTTGATTATTTGGTAGAATTTGTCTTTTTAAATCGTATGGTTTTTCAGGTAAGGTTCAATAAATAAGACAGAGAACTCCCAAATTTGTCCAGATATTTCAAATTCTCGAGTTTTTGAGCAAAAAGTGTATCAATAGTTCTCATTTTGGTCTATCTAGCGGGCATTGCTAGAAAAGCCAAAACATTGACCGGATTTCCGCTAGAAATTAATTGATGATATTGTTCGCTAAACTCTACAGAGCGAAAATATTCTCGAAGCCCGGGTACTACCGGTTATACAGGATGTGAAATGAAATGGTTAAATTTACCCGAATATTTGAAATTTTAGAAATATTTGGCGAAAATGGTATCATACGTATTATTATCCAAAACCGATTCCGCCCCTCCGTGAGAACGATGCCTTCAGAACGAAATTATCTAGAGAACTGGAATGTGTGAGTTGGTTTGAAGGTTTGAATATCTACGAATTAATCTCTCAAATATTATTATTATCATGTGCAGATTTATCAAACCCATTTTTACTTTTGAGCTTACTTTTATAAAAACGAATGTGGAATTTTGTTTGCCTCACGAGTCATCAAGGTTATACCTCGACTTTCATTAAATTTATAATAATCATAATTACTTTCAACGGCATAATAACATGTGTACAGGACGCATAAAGACTGATTGATGGCATGATCATAGAAGGAATTCATTCCACAGAAACAAACTTTGCCACTCGGTGCAGTCCAGTATCTCTCGTCCACGGCGAATTTTAAACATTTGGATTAACGAAAGAGCGCTCGGTCGAAACAGAAAACAATGTATGAAATCTAAAAATACAGTGATATACATATATCTGTGATTAACACACAAAACGGAATATATACCTACTATCTGTCACAATAACATCGGGTTCGATGATCCGATCCTGCTGTCACAATCCGAGAGCGGTCGGACGCTCCTGCCGCGTTCGCCGATGATGTGCCGCTTTCCTGCTGGATAATATAATATGACGGATTCCTCGGTAACCGGTCGACCTTGCCCTGGTACACTCTTTCGACGCGTCGAACGCGGTTCACGGGATTTTCGACAATGGCGGCGATTATCATGTATGCTATTCTCGAAGTGACAAATGCAATGTTGCCACAAAAATGAGATTCGGGTTTCGTGGAACCAAATAATGGCCACATCGAAATGGAAAATCTTTCACAATGCTGTAGAACAAATTGCGAAAAACAGGGAGGTGGTAAATTTAACACAATGGGTCTTGAATTCTTGCGAACTATACAGATATTGAGGAATACTGATTTTATGCTTGCTGGGGTTAAAACCAATGATCTTTCCTCCTGGACTATTATCAGAGTCCTACAACTGCAAGTTATGGCATCATTGTTACTTGTCTTGGTTATTGTCTTTCTATAACAATATTCTGAATTCGGGAAACTTTCCTTCCGAATTTCGTAAGGCTAAAATAATAGGGATTTTGAAACGAGGAAAAAATCCTTGCGATCCTAGTAGTTATCGACCCATCAGTTTATTGAGTGTTTCTTTCAAGATATTAGAAAGGCTAATCCTTTTTAGAATTGAATCTTCTATAGAAAATGCTTTACAAAATTTCCAGGGAGGCTTTAGGAAAAACAGAAATTGTTCGGATCAGGTTCTCAGCCTTACAACTTTCATAGAATCAGGCTTCAATGATAGGTTGAAAACAGGAGCTGCTTTCATCGATTTATCTTCGGCATATGACACTGTGTGGAAAGATGGATTAATGTTCAAACTCTATACCCATCTGAAATGTGGGAAAATGGTACGATTATTAGAAAATATGTTATCTGATAGAAGGTTTCGTGTTTTTATTGATAATAAGAGTAGCAACTTCAAAACATTGAAAACGATCTTCCTCAAGGATCAGCTTTAGCTCCTTTACTTTTCAATTTATATCCAAGTGATTTGCCCACTACATCATCTCAAAAATTTGTTTATGCTGACGACATTGCTATTGCTTACCAACATTGGGATTTCCATACTCTGGAAAACATACTGTCATCTGATTTGGAAATTTTAAAGAATTATTTTATCGAGTGGCAATTATGTCCAAATCCCAACAAAACAGAGGTATCTTGTTTCTTTCAATGATTCTCCTATCAAACATAATTTTTATCCAAAATACTTAGGAGTTAAATTAGATTCATCTCTCAATTACAAGGCTCTTTCAAATGATCTGAGCCTAAAACTGAAAACAAGGAATAATATTGTTCAGAAATTAGCTGGATCGTCTTGGGGTGCTGATGCTTCCACTCTTCGCACAGCATCTCTAGCCCTAGTCTTTTCTGCAGCTGAGTATTGTGGCTGTGTTTGGTTTAATAGTGCACATACACAAAAATTGATGCACAATTGAATACATCCATGAGAATAATTACTGGCACCATAAGATCAACACCGGTTCATTGGTTACCAGTATTGTCTAATATTGTCCCTCCCCATATTCGCAGACAGACTGCAGCTCTGAATTCTTGGAATAAATATCATTCTTTTCCCAATGTATTCCCAATTATTTCATATTTTCCACAAAATAGAATTCCCAGATTGAAGTCACGTAAACCATTATGGCATAAGACGTTCTTCAATATGAACATTTGTGATAAAGAATTATGGAAGACTGAGTGGAACTCTTACGAAATGTTCAATAAGTATCTCGTTTCTGATCCTTCTGAAAAAGTTACTGGTTTTTATATTCCAAGAAAAATTTGGACAGTTCTTAATAGTTTAAGAACAGGTAATGGTCGTACCAATGGCATGTTATTCAAATGGAACTCCGTTCCTAGCGCAAGTTGTGAATGTGGAGAAGCAGAAGAAACAATACCTCATCTCATCAATAGTTGTCCCATATATAAATTTCAAGATGGTTTTAGGGCTATTCATGATGTTTCCAACTCTTTCTTGGAATGGGTTATAAATTTCAAACGAATATGATACGTATTTTTGTTATTCAGTTCTTTTTTCTGCTTTTGTCTTTTTATTTCCAGATTCAATGTGAGCACCTTGAAGAAGTCTCTTTCTCCATCAATAGAAAATCACTCTTGAAGAAAGAAGTCCCTGAAATATATTTCAGCTTATTTTTGTATTTTCACAATTAGACGGGGAGCCAGGTTTTTTTACTGGGGTTTTTTCCTAGGCTTTTATGTGATACGCCGAATTGTATGACACCCCGTCACTAACCCCTGATCTATATGCTTTATTGTTTCCTAACTAAATATCAGCCAAAAGTTCAAAAGAATATATATATATATTGTTACTTATGACCAGATATTCGGGTAAAATGATTATTTAAGCTACTTCCAGCATCAAAAATACATCGTCGAAACCATCTCGTTATCCACCAGAAGCTTTGTTTCGGCCCGAACTATTGGAAGATGTCAGGATATATGGAAGAAACTCGTATTGGAAAAAATGTACACTGACTTGAGGTCAGAAGCTTTTGCGCGCTTGTTCTTAGGTTTTTTCCTTACTCTGGAACAATGTGATAATAATACGACCGCCACGATGGATGAACAAACCGATATATTTAATTGTATCGGTGTTTACTTGGTAGAAATTCATTTTTGAATAAATCATTGGGTGGATTCAAATTTCCACAAATTTTCATTGTTTTTCACCAATTGTTTCGCCAACACTGTAGTTTCATCAGGTTTTAGATTCTGAATGATAGTTTCACTGAAAGAATTCTGTATCTATGGCTGTAAAACTTTTTCGGAACGTCTTCTCAAATAGGGTAATAAATATTGAGGTATTTTATGGTTTTTTCAGGAAGATGTTCAACAAGGGGGACCGGTAAACATCTGTTTGTTCATTCAAAATAATATTTTGTGAGTTATATCTGTTAATTTCAAGGGCTTCCAAATGTGTTAATCTTGAACTCTTACTTTCTGTGTGGAGAATTTCGAAATTATGTCTGTATTCATTTAAATGTTTAGCAAATGAGGAATTTGTATTTTCGGTTACGTAACTAAGTTGATGTTCCTGAACCCGTTTGTTGAATGATCTTCCCGTATGACCTACTTACACCACAAGGCAATCCGAACAAAGCAACTTGAAGACTCATAGATTAATCCAAATTCTGATGCACAAAGCAAATTTCACTTCAGAATTGAACATAATAACAGATAGCAAAAAACAATGGATATATCCAAACCTAATTGATCAACTCCTTTTCAAAAAACAGAAAAAATTGATGAAATGAGTTATGTCTTCCCAACAGCATTAAATAATAAAGACAAAAATACATCTATCTCAGTTATATGAAAGACATTTCAGATTCAGTAGCTAAATATTTTATCAAGAATTTCAACTGCAAATAGATCAAAGAAACAAATCTGGAGTCTATAAATTGCTTTGTTCGTATTGCTATATGGTTTATAAAGGTCAAAAGGAAAGTTCATTTAACAAACGGGTTCAGGAACATAAAAGTAGTTACGTAGTAATTCCTCATATGCTGAACATTTAAATGAATACGGACATAATTTTAACCATAATTTCGAAATCCTCCAAACAGAAAGTAAAAGTTTATCATTAACATTTAGAAGCACTCGAAATGAACAAATATAACTTTCAAAATAATATTTTGTAAGAACAAACAGATGTTGATCAGTCCCCGTTGTTAAACATCTTCCTGAAAAAATTTAGAAAGCACTGACGTGAGGTCAGATTGCTTTGGCGCTCTTGTTGAGCTACTCGAGAGTAAATATTCAAACCATAACAAATCTATAAGCACTCTGATCACGTGAACAATAGTCTTTTCCCGTACTATGGGACAATGTGACGCAAATATGAACGCCTAATGAATGAACAAACCTATATCTCAAATTGAAAATAACTACTCATAATTTTCCCCAAGTTTTGTTCGAAGCTTTAATTCCCTCTTCCTAAAAACTTACGTCAGTGCTTTTCTGAATTTTGACAACATATATTATTTCAGCCACCGATATTGAATTCTATCTCTATGATTTCCCGTTATGAAAAATTTTGATTAATATTACGCCAACTGATACTGATTAATGATCCTGGCATTTGTCATTAGAATATCGATCTGTGATGGCCATCGTTCAAAGAAAATCATCGGGACGTATGTCATTTCTCCTTTCTCTTGAGTAAATGAAGAAAATGATCATATCTTTAGATGGAAAAGAGCTACGACAATGAAATTTGAGGATAAGTAAGATATCGATCATCTCAATATATTCACGAATTTTTATTCAAATCCGAAAAATATCTTATGAGATAGTGAGGATTAAAAATTTTTTTTTTTGGGATTTTTTCAAAAATTTTCTAGCGTGACGATTTCTGCGAAATTTCGCGAGCCGTTTTGTTGTAACCTCCCTCAACAATATTTCAAGTATCAACTTGATCGAATGGATATTCTAGTAGTTATTGAGGAAACAAAATTTCAGATGCTCATAACTACTGAACCGTCCGACGGATTTGGCCCAATAACGAACTTGACCGAGATATTTGGACAATTTACCTATTCTGAAAATATGAAAACTCTAGCTGATTCCTTTTGGATGCTAGAGAGGATACGGCCGGACAGACTCAACTTTCGCCACGGATTCTTCATCGGGGAGTCGAACCCAATCGATTGAGACCATTTTCGGCTCGATATTCCAAAATTACAGACATTCGGGCAAAATGATAGGCACTCTGCTCGGGTGAACAAGAGCGCCAAAAACCCTATCATAACTCAATATTTATTACCCTATTGGAGACGAAAAAGTTTTACAGCCATAAATACAGAATTACTTCAGTGAAACTATCATTCAAAATGTAAAACCTGATGAAGTCACAGTGTTGGCGAAACAATTGTTGTGAAAAACAATAAATATTTGTGGAAATCTTAATCTCATTATTTATTTGAACAAACCTACATTTCAAATTATAAACAACCACACACAGTTTTTCTTCAGTATTGCTCGAAACTAAAATTCTCTTACCTTGAAAACCAACCAAAAGACGGTATAACTGCTCCATCAAAATTCTTTTAGATAGTGATATATTGTCCATACACCTTATACAGGTGACTCTTTGATCACTACCTCAATTTCAATCAAAGGTTCAGGTATAAAAAAAATATACCTTTTTTTCAAATTCAGCTGCGTTAAAAAAATGACATGCACTTCAAGAATTCAAATTGGGCAAATACCACTCTAGTACAGTTTAGTTTCAATGAAAATTGCCTTCCATAAAATCCATAATTAAATCTGAATTGTGAAGACCCATTTTTCCTTTTAGAAATGATTCACTCGGCCATTTTTCCTCAGATGAGGTCCTTATTTAGAGGCAAATACAAAATACTAATTTTCTTCTGTTGAAAAAATTCAACGCCATAAATATTGATTCTTGATGCTCTATCATAAATAATTTCTTTCTACTTCGAGATTATAAGCTATCCTTTTTAGTGAGAAATTCATAAAAATCTCAGAATTAATGTCAGCTTTTTGCCTCTCATGTTCACCCGAACAGAGTGCCTATCATTTCGCCCAAATGTCTGTAATTTTGGAATATCGAGCCGAAAATGGTCTCAATCGATTGGGTTCGACTCCCCGATGAAGAATCCGTGGCGAAAGTTGAGTCGGTCCGGCCGTATCCTCTCTAGCATCTAAAAGAGTTTTGGAATAGTTTTCAGAATAGGTTAATTGTCCAAATATCTCGGTCAAGTTCGTTATTGGGCCAAATCCGTCGGATGGTTCAGTAGTTATGAGCATCTGAAATTTTGTTTCCTCGATAACTACTAGAATATCCATCCGATCAAGTTGATACTTGAAATATCTTGAGGGAGGCTGCAATAAAACGGCTCGCAAAATTTCGCAGAAATCGTTACGCTAGAAAATTTTTTAAAAATTCCCAAAACAAATTTTTTTAATAATCAATATCTCATAAGAAATTTTTAGGATTTCAATAAAAATTCGTGAATATATTGTGGTGATCGATATCTTACTTATCCTCAATTTCATTGTCGTAGCTCTTTTCCATCTAAAGATATGATCATTTTTTTCATTTACTCAAGATTAAAGAGAAATGTCATTTAGGCCCGTTTGCACCAACCACACTTAGCGTTAAGCATCCCTTAAAATGAATCCTTAACTTCAATTGCGTTGCATCAACTGTTAAGCGGCACTTAAATCCTTTAACCGAGCTTTAAATTTAAGTGCTCATTCATGGCCACTTAACTATTTAAGGGCGGATTCTACCCATAGATCAAAGGTAAATGTACATTTATTTTGGTATTTATCCATGATTCTAACCTAAAATACCTTGAATTGTTTGGTTTTCCAAATATTTGTCTAGTATTTATTTGTGATTTTCGAACAAATGTGATGTGAATAAAATAATATTAATTGTAATTGTAATATATACTTTGAACAACGCTATTACCTTGTATAATGGACTTCTTTAAAGAATTTGATGCATTTCATTGAACGATGGCGATCACAGATCGATATTCGAGTGACAAATGCCGGGCTCATTAATCAGTGTCAGTTGGCGTAATATTAATCAAAATTTTTCATAACGGGAAATCATAGAGATAGAATTCAATCTCGGTGGCTTAAATAATATATGTTGTCAAAATTCAGAAAAGCACTAACGTAAGTTTTTAGGGGAAGGAAATTATAGCTTCGAACAAAACTTGGGGAAAATTATGAGCAGTTATTTTGAATTTGAGATATAGGTTTGTTCATTTATTAGGCGTTCATATTTGCATCACATTGTCCCACAGTACGAGAAGAGACTATTGTTCATCCGATCAGACTGCTTATAGATTTGCTATGGTTTGAATATTTACTCGCAAGTAGCTCAACAAGAGCGCCAAAGCAATCTGACCTTGAGTCAGTGCTTTCTGAATTAGTTTTTCAAAAGCTAATTTCTGCCTCGAAAAAGACAGAAGTTATCTGTTGATATATTAGAAAAAAACAAAAAGAGATGATGATTATTGTCCAAATAATAACTCTGCACGAGTTCCATTATTAAAAAATTCACATCAACAATTATGATGAATCTGTTCTGTATTCGATACAATTAATGAAATGAAACACTAGGCGAGCGTATGTTTTTGAATATTCTATTTCGATAAACAAAAACTTTGATTCATAGATAAAATCAAATCCCCTACCATAGAATATTAAATTTCTTACAGAACCCCAGGAAAGAAAAATTGATAATAGCCAATTTTTTTTTATATAAAAGTGTAAACCATAGGAAAAAGAAAAATTAAAATTTTATTAAAAGATCTCTATGGTCGATAATACCTAATATAATAGTATCAGTGGTTCCTTGTTGTTATTTTAACAGTTGTTATTGTGCTCTCCAATGTGCAAAAGATTTCATGTATAATTTCAGTAATTTGAAATCATTGGATATATGTTATGAGAATGGTCAGAAAATGCATTAATCTTTGTTGTCAACAATGTACACTTTGAAATGTACTGATGTTTATACCATCCAATTTCAATATTGATGAAATTTTAAATGGTATGTATACCTGCATCATAAATGTTCAGGTTGAACTGATATATTATAAATATAAAAACAAAGTCAAATTCTATTATCTCCTTAGTTTGTAAAGCAGGTATCGGTGTATGAAATAAGGATGTGAAAACACTCCTATAAAATTACAAAACGAATCTAGGGAACTGGTTTCGAAGTTTTTAAAAATGATTATACTCAGATTGGCTGCTCCTACACAGAAAATAAATCAACTCTGGAATATACTGAGAGATCATAAATAATTCTAGAACATCAAATACAAATACTGTATTGCAATACAGGGCTGTATCTTTAGAAATAGGAAAGTTTTTGACCATTATTTGCAGATGATGTTTCAAAACTAATTATGGTCACTGTGTTTAATTTTTTTCTCTGTAGGAATAGCCAATTTGTCTACACGAAAACATACTGTCACTATTGCTGGCGTTATCGATTTTATCTTACTATTTATTCCATTTGAGGATAAATATATGATTCTGAGTTTGAAAAAATATACTTCTGGACATATCTTTGCATTCGAACCTCCTGATATTATGAAAACGCATTCTGAAAATATCTTTTTTCCTCCATCGGAATGAGATCGCCGTCTGTTGTGGGTCACACGGTATAAAAGATTCATTGATTATTATGGAGAACTAATATTAGATATTCAATAAGCAAAATTACTTGAATATACTGATTGGTTATTAACCACTCAATTGAAATCATTGACGCAGGTCAAACTCAGCAAATCATTCTTGGAAATATAGATAAGATAAGGATAATGCAACGAATTATGAACAATTTACACGTGAATAATAGAAAATATGTATATCCTACTAACTTTTCTATAAAATTAATAGCTTCCAGACCCAGTAAACAATGAATTTTTTATGGGAGATAAGTTATCAGTGAATTCCATAGTTATTCGACGAGGAAAAGTGTTCAATATCATTAAAGATTACAGCGATTCTCTCAAGTATTTGTTGCTCTTAGACAAATGGTTGTCAAGAATTGTGAGAGAATTATTATTTTCTACTGTATCAAAGATTCTGTTCAAACAAATAAATGAGGTTTCTTGAACGGGATGCTGAATTACGAATTAAAGTACAATGTATTGATGACCATATAAATGATACATAGAGTGGTCATTTGCAATCGGGTAGTATCGTATTGTTCGTCCTAACTGGACAAGAAACTCGAGCAGATCGTACTGTGAAGATGCTTACACATTTTAGACCAGAAACAGCGGTTGATGGGTGATTTCCGAGGACCCCTCTACTTTTTCTCTTATTTTAAAACAACTTTTCGACGAGAATTCAGTTTCTAATATAAGAAAACGAAACAGCTTACTTTTCATAGAACAAAAAGAATATATCATTACAATTAGAAGCCCAACGATAAAAAAATGTTTATTCACAAACACTAATGCAGGGCATACACGCTGCGGTCGAACGGAGAGGAAAACTGTACAGGTATACCTGCACAGGTCTGCCTCGTGTGTTGGGATGTTCCGACAAACGAGACGGGTCGTGTATTCGTTAGCAGCGACCGTAATGTGCCACTAGAACGACTCGAATCTTGAATTTGCTACGGCGACCTGTGGAGGCTTGAAAAACTGCGAAACACACGCTCCGGTCGACCTGCGCAGGTATACCTGTACATTATTTTCTCTCCGGTACACCGGAGCGTGTATGACCTGCATAACAATGTTTATTTTTCCACAGTATCTTCTATGAAATGTAAAAGAACGAAGAATAAGTACTTATGAGTAATGACTTGCACTCTCTCCAAACTCTAGATACAATTCAGGATCAAAAATGAGTATGTTCGTCCAGCCAGTTGTATACTATCTATCTTCCGAGAGAGATAACGTAGAATTTTCATATTATCAGGAAATCCGTCGATTCATTCAGCAGTTGATTTATTCAATAACTCCTAGAATATCCATCGGATCATATTGTATGTGATTTCTTTGTACTCATTAAATTTGAGGAAAAGCTGCATGAACAATTCAATTACGACATTCTACTTTTGTATTTGTTCAAAACAAAGAACTCGAAATCGAAGGTAATATTTTCTGTCATACATAAAACTATGGTAGAGAATGGAGTGTAAAATGTCACTGCCACAGATAATATATTTTTATGAATATGAGATTAAATATACAGTATTGCATATAAAAGAACAATAACTACGTATTACTCATTTTCAAAAGTTATACTGAAACTTCGTTTTTAAATGTGGTAGACCAAAGTTCTTATCCTAGATAGTAGTTCTCCATAGAAATATTGAAGTTGTAGTTTTCTTGTTCTATCATGATATATCTTCAAATACACAAAGTGAGTGTTATGCTATCTAATTAAAAACGGAAGTAATTCAACGTGTAATTAACCATTTACAAGAAACTTATAAGTATGCCTCCTTAATTCTTTATGGATCCACAGAAAAAGTGAAATTTGTTACATCGTGTTTTTTGTAATTTCTTTTTTTAGTTGTGTTCAGCAATTTATGCTATGTACACATGATCCGTAGTTCTCAAATATTTCCTATTAAACCGTCACCTTACATACACAACTCAGACCTTTGGCGGGATTCGAACCCGCTACCTACGGCACCCTAGCTGACCTTCTCAGCCAAATAGACAAAATTTTCTATGATGATAATGAATAAAAAAAAACTGAGGCAATGTGGAATCATTTCGGCTCAGCCAGGGTCAGATCCAGGAGAAAGATAGTATGTTTCGAAAACCTTAGAGATTAATGCAAGTGTATTTATTTAACCTAAAATGTGTGTCCCATTTGTTTGAAACCTCCCACAAAATTTGAATTAATCAGGATTATTCACAACGAAGATATAAACATTTGAGATTACAACAACCTGTTTGTTTTTAACGGAGGCAAATTTCAAAAAATTGAAAATTAAAAAAACTGTTTTTTTGGTCTAGAGAATCTATGGTTGAAATTGATGTAGTAGTAAAGATTCACCCTGTATATAAACGGAAGGAATGAGCATAATGAAACTGCATAGTGGAAAATATTTAATTTGCAGACAGTCATTCGAAAAAAAAATCAGTACATCGTAACTACTGGGCCGATTAGACCAAGTTACTAAAAAGCTGAGATATTCAAACCGTCTAACCCACCCCATTCAGTTCTCAAGACCTTCTAAATGTCTCACTCAAAGAATGCTAATATTCAAATTTGGATCTATCCTATTTTGAATTGAGGAACTCAAGGGCTAGAGCGAAGGCACGCAACCGCTACACCTTGGTAGGACTTTCTTATTCGGATCCTAGCTGCTAATTTATGCAATTCTGAAAGATCAAATTTCTGAAACTTTTAGTTTGTCGAGAATAAGAATGTGTTCGTATGATAGAACTGCATCACAAGAGAAATTTTATTCGAGGTGATTTAAAACATTTTTTTTCATAGCTCCGAAACTACTGTTCGGATTTGGCCGAATAACGAACTCGACCGAGATATTCAATCATCAGACCTATCCTGAAAACTTCAATTATCTAGCTCATTCCATTCGAATGTAATAGTGCCAACGGATGGACGGACAGAACCATAGACATATAAAGAGATAGACCCATTTATTTACATTAAATCATGTAGCTCTCATTGAAAAAGCATTTTGGCAACCATACGCCATACGCATCCAACCCGTTTGTGATGTTGTCATAATGTGTTATATCTTTTGAAACTGTTTGAAAATATTCAGCATATTGACGTCGGCACAGAACTAAAAACTAAGAACTTATACTTCACTATGTGATGATCGAAAACTCTGCGCAAGCATATTCATTCATAAAGTTCACTCACCGTATTTCCCTCTTATGTTATACGTGACATTGCCAAAGCGCAAGAAAGCTAACTTATATTTGTTTACAAGTTAAAATTAATTAAATTAACTGTAAAACATGATTCGACAATGTTATATTTACAAAAAATATGATTATTTGAAATCAAATCTTTTTTTCCACCGGTAAGTTTCTAAATATGCGTTTGGCGTCAATATTTGAACAATCAGTGTCGTAGAATGAAGTGCATGCAAAGGTTGTTTGTATTAATTGAATAGTTTTTAAAGTTATACATTTGGCCATGATGAAATACCTGAATCAATATCAAACCCTATTTGTATCATTCATCCATGTACGACTTCTTCAATAATTTTTATTGCAGGTTTCCGAGCAATACCGAATAAAAAAAATTGGTTTTCCTTGGTACGATTTTCTATGTCGAATGTCTTGGTGGGTTATTTACATATAAGACTCAATAATGAAACCAGAAAATTAGTAGATATTTCGAAGAAATTTAGGACTAGGCCGATATACACTAAAACAATTTTGTTTTGGAATGAGTGATCAATGTTGAGTCTATGTTTTAGATGCATAAATATCATTTTGAGTGGTTTGGTTATGAATTTATGTTATCAATAAATTTAAACATTGAAAGTTTGTTTCATTAACCCAACTCTTAACCAAACTTGATGAAACATGTTTCACACAATTTTATGCTCTGATAAAAAACAGGATAAATTTTTTCATGGTATTCTATTTATGTCCTATTATATTAATTATTATATTATTAAAATATAGAAAGAAATACCCTCTATTATCGTATGAATCTATTTTAATATCATGGTGAGGTAATTTGTCTTGCATCATTTACCTAAAATCGATTATACTAGATTTACAGTTCGTAATTCTACAGGTTTTCTATCATAATCTCAAATATTTCTAATTTTGAAGGTTCCTTAAAAATTAAACGAAACCATTAAATCAGTACGCCACTGAGTATTTGACGACTTCATTATACAGCGTTGCCAAAGTGCTAGAAAGCATATATTCCTGTCTTTTTCTGACACATGGAGGAATAACTCAATGTTGTCTATTAATTTCAACAGTTTTATGAATGAAATGCTAGGTCTATCTCTTTATATGTCTATGGACAGAACCAATTTTCACCATGGATACTTCACCAGTGAGTCCATACAAATCGATTGATACCACTTTTACCCAAATATTCGAAAAATACTGACAATCTATAAGCACTCTGTTCATGTGAGCAGACAACATGTGTATGTTGGGTTTCATAAAGGCTTTTGTTCGCTTGTTTCAATCCTTGAGCTCAATGACAAGCGTTGCTCCTCTATTAAATCAAAATGTTTAATCATTAAAAGTCTTCATATTTTGAAAAAATCCAGTTTTTTTTTAATAAAACGGTACAATTTTGAAATGATAATTATCCCCTGGATATCAATAACCACGGTGTAATTTTCAAATTTTGTGGATCTCTGATGATTATCTAGAGATATCAAGTAAAAAAAATAAGAATTTTAAGACGTGATGATTTCCACGAAATTTTGAAAACCTAATCATTTCAAACATCTTCAAGGTACAAATTGATCGAATGGATATTCAGGGATTCATTGTGGAAACCGAATTATATATGCTCATAACACGAATTCCTCATCAGGAAGTCGAACCCTATCGATATTCGAAAATAACATTTGGGCAGAACGATAGCACACTGTCCTAGTAGATTTTCAAGGTTGATTCGATAGAGACAAAGTTCTACAAAAATATACTCGTATTTCAGCCAGTAAACAGTCTTCTCTCATCCAAGTGCCTGATACAAACAAAACAAAAAATATTCATCTCGTAGTTATAAAATTTGGCATTCATATTGGATATACGATGAAATATTAGACATTCTATATTTTTATCAACATTATCATTACCAAGACTCACCCTAGCGCCCATGAAGCGTGCCTCCAGGAGCTCCTGTTTCCGGGGGTCTAGGGCCGCCTGGAAATGCTCCATTTTCACACCAGCGCCTGAAAAAAACGAAGAATTCATGGGTCATTTTTCACGCACTATCCATTCATTGTCAATTCAAAATTCAATTAGACGAGGAAGTGAACCTCTAATTAGAATTGGTATTAATTCAAGTCGGAAGATTGTAAGACACTAATAATGACAAATACAAATGTGAAACTGTCATCGAAGCAGATCAGGAGTCTGATTTAGATATCGTTTACATATGCGGTTTTTTCGATGTCTTTTCTGAGCACATTTTTTTTTACATTCAAAATCTAGCGTGATATTTTATCTGAAGGTGGATCAGATTACAATCTCAGCATTTCCTACAGACCGCAAAAAATATAACAACGTACTTATAATAACAGTACTTCCAAAATTAATATTTTGTCAAGTCTTTCATTTCCTGTGAAAACAAAAGAAAGGTGCCTTGGAATCCACATGGACGACAAATCAACTTGGCACATATAGAAGGTTAAAGAAGGTTGCTGGGCTTTAAAAAATGCATTGCCTTCTGTAGAGAAAATCCCAACAATCCTAGGAAAATGAAATGTTGATCTACAAGCGCATATTAAAACTGATTTGGACATATGGAATAGAACTCAGGGGATGCAGCAGGTCATCTAATACGAAAACCCCCCGAAGATTTAAATCCAAGACCTCTAGGGCAGGTTGTTCAATTATGGATAATCTCTCCATGGTAGCTAATCCGAGATATAACAAAGAGGTGATCCTAGATTATGCTTCATCCAGAGATCATCCCTTTTTGAACAAATTGCTCTAAGAATAATAGAAACGCTCCATGGTATAGTGAAAAGACTGTGACTATAACATTCCGAATGATAGCATTGCCTCCGCCTTCTTCAGAGCACGCTCGCCTCGAGAAGTCCACTGTTTCGACTGTTCCTTGGTTTTTGGCGATAGTGATGAATCACGGCTGTGTGAATCCAGCAACGATTTCTCCAGCATCACTTTTATCGCTTAGCGGACGGTGCCTTGCACATGCCGTAACTATTGATCCCGGCTGAAAATTTGCTCTAAGGAATTATTCGCTTCTGAGTTTCAACAGTAGACTCTTTGAGTTGTTATTATAAGATAATAAAGGTAATATATGATATAAAATGTTCGGCGTGATCCATTGCCATTCGCTTGAGGTGCTACAAATAGAATTTGAATCTTTGGAATGGGCTATTCGATAGAGTAAGACGAATTCCTGAGAAGACGTTATCGCATATGTTTAATGAAATTAAAGTGATATTTATGACTTGAATAATCATTAGAATCGATTGAATACAGTGTCACGCTTCAGGAGGGTACAGAGGGATTGGAAAAAATGCAAAGTCCATCAAAATCAAAACTGCGTTGTCGCGCCATCTCACGATATTGAAGTTAATAATTTTGATATTCAGAATATTCTATTGTCAATGAAATTGATTTTCGGGCTTCAGGAACGGCAGAACCGGACTTTGAAAATTTCTACCAAAAAATTAAAAATTCAACAAAAATTAAAAATGCGTTGTCGCACCATCTGACAATATTGAGGTTGTTAATTTTGATATTTAGAAGACTCCATTATCAATGGAATTGATTGTCGGGCTTCAGGAATAGCAGAACCGGACTTTGAAAATTTCTACCAAAAAAATTCAAAGTCCGATAAAAATCAAAAAAGCGTTGTCGCACCATCTCACGATAATGGTGCTGTTGGTTTTGATATTAAGAATACTCTGTTATCAATGGAATTGATTGTCGGGCCTCAGGAACGGCAGGACCGGACTTTGAAAATTTCTACCAAAAAATTCAAAGTCCGATAAAAATCAAAAAGCGTTGTCGCACCATCTCACGATATTGGTGCTGTTGGTTTTGATATTAAGAATACTCTGTTATCAATGGAATTGATTGTCGGGCCTCAGGAACGGCAGGACCGGACTTTGAAAATTTCTACCAAAAAAATTCAAAGTTCAATAAATGTCAAGAAAGCGTTGTCGCACCATCTGGCGCTATTGAGGTTGTTAATTTTGATATTTAGAAAACTCTGATATCAATGGAATTGATTGTCGGGCCTCAGGAACGGCAGGACCGGACTTTGAAAATTTCTACCAAAAATAATTCAAAGTTCAATAAATATCAAGAAAAGCGTTGTCGCACCATCTGACGCTATTGAGGTTGTTAATTTTGATATTTAGAATACTCTGTTATCAATGGAATTGATTGTCGGGCCTCAGGAACGGCAGGACCGGACTTTGAAAATTTCTACCAAAAATAATTCAAAGTCCGATAAAAATCAAAAAAGCGTTGTCGCACCATCTGACGCTATTGAGGTTGTTAATTTTGATATTTAGAGTACTCTGTTATCAATGGAATTGATTGTCGGGCCTCAGGAACGGCAGGACCGGACTTCGAAAATTTCTACCAAAAAAATTCAAAATTCAATAAATGTCAAGAAAAGCGTTGTCGCACCATCTGGCGCTATTGAGGTTGTTAATTTTGATATTTAGAATACTCTGTTATCAATGGAATTGATTGTCGGGCCTCAGGAACGGCAGGACCGGACTTTGAAAATTTCTACCAAAAATAATTCAAAGTTCAATAAATATCAAGAAAAGCGTTGTCGCACCATCTGACGCTATTGAGGTTGTTAATTTTGATATTAAGAATACTCTGTTATCAATGGAATTGATTGTCGGGCCTCAGGAACGGCAGGACCGGACTTTGAAAATTTCTACCAAAAATAATTCAAAGTTCAACAAAATTCAAAAAAAGCTTTGTCGCACCATCTGACGTTATTGAGGTTGTTAATTTTGATATTAACAATACTCTGCTATCAATGGAATTGATTGTCGGGCCTCAGGAAGGGCAGGACCGGACTTTGAAAATTTCTACCAAAAATAATTCAAAGTCCGATAAAAATCAAAAAAGCGTTGTCGCACCATCTGACGCTATTGAGGTTGTTAATTGTGATATTTAAAATACTCTGTTATCAATGGAATTGATTGTCGGGCCTCAGGAACGGCAGGACCGGACTTTGAAAATTTCTACCAAAAAAATTCAAAGTCCGATAAAAATCAAAAAAACGTTGTCGCACCATCTGACGCTATTGAGGTTGTCAATTTTGATATTAAGAATACTCTGTTATCAATGGAATTGATTGTCGGGCCTCAGGAACGGCAGAACCGGACTTTGAAAATTTCTACCAAAAAAATTCAAAGTCCGATAAAAATCAAAAAAGCGTTGTCGCACCATCTGACGCTATTGAGATTGTTAATTGTGATATCTAAAATATTCTGTTATCAATGGAATTGATTGTCGGGCCTCAGGAACGGCAGGACCGGACTTTGAAAATTTCTACCAAAAAAAAATTCAAAGTTCAATAAATGTCAAGAAAAGCGTTGTCGCACCATCTGGCGCTATTGAGGTTGTTAATTTTGATATTTAGAATACTCTGTTATCAAAATTTCTACCAAAAAAATTCAAAGTTCAACAAAATTTAAAAAAGCTTTGTCGCACCATCTGACGTTATAATTCAAAGTTCAACAAAATTGACAAAAAAGCGTTGTCGCACAATCTCACGATATTGGTGCTGTTGGTTTTGATATTTAGAATACTCTGTTATCAATGGAATTGATTGTCGGGCCTCAGGAACGGCAGGACCGTACTTTGAAAATTTCTACCAAAAAATTCGAAGTCCAGTCCTGCCGTTCCTGAGGCCCGACAATCAATTCCATTGATAGCAGAGTATTGTTAATATCAAAATTAACAACCTCAATAGCGTCAGATGGTGCGACAACGCTTTTCTTGATATTTATTGAACTTTGAATTATTTTGGTAGACATTTTCAAAGTCCGGTCCTGCCGTTCCTGAAGCCCGACAATCGATTCCATTAATAACAGTGTATTCTAAATATCAAAAATAACAACTTCAATAGCGTCAGATGGTGCGACAACGCATTTTTTAATATTTGTTAAACTTTGAATTTTTTTGGTAGAAATTTTCAAAGTCCGGTCCTGCCCTTCCTGAGGCCTGACAATCAATTCCATTGATAGCAGAGTATTGTTAATATCAAAATTAACAACCTAAATAGCGTCAGATGGTGCGACAACGCTTTTTTGATTTTTATCGGACTTTGAATTATTTTTGGTAGAAATTTTCAAAGTCCGGTTCTGCTTTTCCTGAAGTCCGACAATCAATTCCATTGATAATAGAGTCTTCTAAATATCAAAATTAACATCCTCAATATTGTCGGATGGTGCGACAACGCATTTTTTAATTTTTGTTGAACTTTGAATCATTTTTGGTAGACATTTTCAAAGTCCGGTCCTGCAGTTCCTGAGGCCCGACAATCAATTCCATTGATAACAGAGTATTCTTAATATCAAAATTAACAACCTCAATAGCGTCAGATGGTGCGACAACGCTTTTCTTGATATTTATTGAACTTTGAATTATTTTTGGTAGAAATTTTCAAAGTCCGGTCCTGCCGTTCCTGAGGCCCGACAATCAATTCCATTGATAACAGAGTATTCTAAATATCAAAATTAACAACCTCAATAACGCCAGATGGTGCGACAATGCTTTTTTGAATTTTGTTGAACTTTGAATTATTTTTGGTAGAAATTTTCAAAGTCCGGTCCTGCCGTTCCTGAGGCCCGACAATCAATTCCATTGATAACAGAGTATTCTTAATATCAAAATTAACAACCTCAATAGCGTCAGATGGTGCGACAACGCTTTTTTTGATTTTTATCGGACTTTGAATTATTTTTGGTAGAAATTTTCAAAGTCCGGTCCTGCCCTTCCTGAGGCCCGACAATCAATTCCATTGATAACAGAGTATTCTAAATATCAAAATTAACAACCTCAATAGCGCCAGATGGTGCGACAACGCTTTTCTTGACATTTATTGAACTTTGAATTTTTTTTTGGTAGAAATTTTCAAAGTCCGGTCCTGCCGTTCCTGAGGCCCGACAATCAATTCCATTGATAACAGAGTACTCTAAATATCAAAATTAACAACCTCAATAGCGTCAGATGGTGCGACAACGCTTTTTTTGATTTTTATCGGACTTTGAATTATTTTTGGTAGAAATTTTCAAAGTCCGGTCCTGCCCTTCCTGAGGCCCGACAATCAATTCCATTGATAGCAGAGTATTGTTAATATCAAAATTAACAACCTCAATAACGTTAGATGGTGCGACAACGCTTTTTTTGATTTTTATCGGACTTTGAATTATTTTTGGTAGAAATTTTCAAAGTCCGGTCCTGCCGTTCCTGAGGCCCGACAATCAATTCCATTGATAACAGAGTATTCTAAATATCAAAACCAACAGCACCAATATCGTGAGATGGTGCGACAACGCTTTTTTTGATTTTTATCGGACTTTGAATTTTTTTTGGTAGAAATTTTCAAAGTCCGGTTCTGCTATTCCTGAAGCCCGACAATCAATTCCATTGATAATAGAGTCTTCTAAATATCAAAATTAACAACCTCAATATTGTCAGATGGTGCGACAACGCATTTTTTAATTTTTGTTGAATTTTTAATTTTTTTGGTAGAAATTTTCAAAGTCCGGTTCTGCCGTTCCTGAAGCCCGAAAATCAATTTCATTGACAATAGAATATTCTGAATATCAAAATTATTAACTTCAATATCGTGAGATGGCGCGACAACGCATTTTTTGATTTTTGATGGACTTTGCATTTTTTCCAATCCCTCTGTACCCTCCCTGAAGCGTGACACTGTATTTCATCGATTCTAATGATTATTCAAGTCATAAATATCACTTTAATTTCATTAAACATATGCGACAACGTCTTCTCAGGAATTCGTCTTACTCTATCGAATAGCCCATTCCAAAGATTCAAATTCTATTTGTAGCACCTCAAGCGAATGGCAATGGATCACGCCGAACATTTTATATCATATATTACCTTTATTATCTTATAATAACAACTCAAAGAGTCTACTGTTGAAACTCAGAAGCGAATAATTCCTTAGAGCAAATTTTCAGCCGGGATCAATAGTTACGGCATGTGCAAGGCACCGTCCGCTAAGCGATAAAAGTGATGCTGGAGAAATCGTTGCTGGATTCACGCTCATTGATGAATCCAGGTTTCGTCAACGGTTACGAATCACCCTACAAACTAGTTTGGATTGGCCTTAAAAAGGTGCAGACAGTCCTCCGAAGTTGTCACCTGATTACATTTTTGATCCACTGTCAGCAAACGGGGAACTTCTCATACTGATAACTTTTTCATCTATAAATATTGATGTGAAATATTGTACAAGCGTTCTTACGAAACGTTTAGCATTTTAACAATCACTTTAATCTTCACACGGCTATCGGCCAACAGGATATCATGGATTCGATCGACCATATCTTCCATAGTCACTTCATTCGGATGTCCTGGGTGGTCCTCGACGAACACTGATGTTCGGCTCCGTTTGAATTCATTGAACCAATTATCTGATGGTCGTAATCGAAGGGTACGGTCCTCGTAAACAGCTACCAACCGTCTTTGATTTTCCCGAACGCCTTTCCTTCCAAATACAGGAATCGAACAACTGAACGATACTTTTTCCATTTTTCATATTAACACGAAGTTGTTTACTATGAAATATCGCCCAACCAGAACCACTCGATCAATTGATGTGAAATTTTGACAGACAGCGTTTGAAGGATAGCATCAAAAGTTGGTACACAGATTTTTTTACCTACAGTTCCCTCTGTTGCCAACAATGGGTACTTATCAACCAAACCTCGTATGTCAGACACGACTCCTAACAAAAATCTGAATTTACGTTACGTAACAAAGTCAATAAAAAATTTATTTTACAGAATATGAGATACGACCTAACAATCCTAAATAACCATGCTATTGATTACAATCACAAATCCTTTGTTAGGTACAATTGTTTTATTTTTATTAATTTTTTTCATTATTGCTAGAACTGGTATAACCTAGCATACCGCCCAGTAACCGCTTGACGTTGAGTTACGGGACACCCTGTATAAATGTAAAACATGTTCCTAGATTAAAGAATATCTTAAACATAACAGTGTCAATCTACTAGCATATTCGGCAACCATCTTGAATTATATGACGTGAATTTAATAAAACTATGAATGTGAACTCATCAACAAAGCAAATTTAGGTGTAGGTTTCCCAAAGGTATATCGTAGAAACGATCCGTTCACTGACTTGTCAGTTTATGAAGTTTACCGAAGCCTTATCATAAAGCAATTTGAAAACAATTGGTAAGCCCAGACCCGTAAATTTCGAAAATACGCTCAGGAACAGCTAGGCGCCTGCGGATCAAGAGCGTTAAATGATAAGGCCTCAATAAACACATAAAAACGGTAGGACTAAAAGAATAGTAACTACGGAATATATTAACAAATTAAATCTACTCGAAATTACGGATCCCGTAAGACAAAAAAATTGAGGTTATCTGCCTCAACACACAAGTAGAAGCACGGCTAAGGGCGCGTTCGCGCTGGCTGTTACCCTTAACTTTTCCCTTACCCTTAAAAATGGCTCCCAATGCTACCGTTCATACTCATTCATTAACGTTTTCACTTACCTGTTAAGTGGTCAACTTCTTGGGACAAATTAAGGGCATCCAATAGCAAGGCAGTATTTTTGACACATGCGCATAGAGCGTATATGGCACGATTTTTACGGTGTTAATTACAAAATTAAGCTGAAGAGAATAAGTGTAAAGAGAATTACAGGAAGAAGATTGGATATCATATAATATGATTTAACCTAAGTATAGAGTTAATGAACAATAGACAAAACTCTTTGTCTATGTATTGAACTCTATGGTCTGACGCCATAGAGCATAAACGATAACTATCTTTCTTCAGTTTAGGGAATAAGTCAACATTCAGTATGAGCGAGACCCGAAATTCTCGTTAAGGGAATAGGTTGAGTACTTAGGGCATAAGGTAACAACCAGTGTGAACGGATACTATGTTACATAACATAATTATTAATCGTATGTTTTAGACCATGCATCGAGTAGAGTATTCCCTCACAGAGAAGAAGATAAAACTTTTGTACATCTCTTCTTCTGTTGCTGTTTAAACTTCTCTAAGATCATATTTATTTTGGAAAACATCATCGTTACGCTGGCTTTACACAATTACATGATCACACATCACTAAATAGAAAAAAAAAAATAATAATTAGCTCAAACTTTGGAAATTAGGTTACGATTGTACCGAATACATGCAACCAGTTCAGATGGACATATGAAGAAATAATATAAATGATACAGAAAAAATATATATAACGCAGAAAATAACAAATCTTGAAATTAAAAATCATCTTCCTTCATTACTAGAAACTGAGACTATTGTTGTACAATCTAGCACATAATGATGCTCATATAAACAACATTTTTTGTAATAACTTCATGAAGCAGTTACAGATCGATACCATCAATTTACAGACATGTTTTATTTCAAAAAACTTACCAAATCAGAAAGAAAACAATGTTGCCCAAATACTACCGATTACATCTAGTTTCATACACAATAATGAAAAAACATCATGGAAACAACGCAGTTACGATCAAACCCTTTGAAATAAGGCTCACTAAGCTTTAAAAAAGGTTAATAAATGGAAGTAAATAATATTAATTCCACATTTAACCTCACAATTATCAAACGCTTGCTGTGCATGAATCATTTCTTCCAAGAAAAGGTTACAAATTTTCTACCTGGAACACAAAAGAAACTATTCCGCATTAAACGGTAAGGAATCGAAATGAAGAATCAAGTGAACATCGATCCATGACTAAGAAAAACATTGAAATTAAATGATGAAAAAGTTTCTCTAAATGGAGTATTTGTATTTATTTTATTATCTATGATGAAACATTCGAGAATAAATCACTTCATTGCCATAGAATGCACAAATAAAGGTATGATTCTTTTTACAATTTTATTCTACGGTTAATCCGAAGAAAGTATCCATTTTGCCACGTGATTAAGATCTGTGATTTGTAGAGGAGGCACAACGATCCAACGTTGCCACATTATTCACTGAAGATAGTTGTGCAAGATTTAGGAAGCCCCTTGGTCTGATTTGTACTTTTCTCAAATAAAATTCTTCGATTTTCTGTAGTTTAGTTTGGTTTCGCAACAGTGCCAATTTGCACCACTCGATTTAAAATTTGTGGTTCAATTTACGCAGAAATAAGTATTCTGGTTCTTCATTCAAAAAAATTTGAGATCTTAGGGACAACTTAGGTATGAAACTGAATTAATTACCGAAAACGAATATGCTGGGTTTCAAAACGTTAATCGCTTGATTAAGTCGATGATCGAGCAAATCAATGCCCATAATAACCTTCAGTCTAAATGCGTTCGATCGATTCGACAAATTCGATGAATAATTCTTTAAATGTTTCCCAATCATCTATCGTAATGAAACCTTCTAAGGATCGATGATCTCAGTGACAATTAAAATTTAGGATCTCAATTAAACCAGCTTCTTAAAATAACATGTTACAATGCTGAAATTCAAGGATTCCTGAATATCAATCACTGACAATATCTGTGAAGTATGTACAATATCAAGCATTAAAAAAATTTCACATGGATTTTTGTTCAATTTTCTAGGATGACGTTCTCCACGAAAATTTGTGAACCTATTCGCTTAGACCCGATTCAAACACATCTACCAAGTTACAAACTGATCCGATGGATATTATAGGATTCATTGAGGAAACCGAATTTGACCGTATTGACATTCGAAAGGATAGGATGTCAGTGTTGTCAACCACAAAACGAAAAATATAACTCAAAACAATGCTATAATGAGTTCATTACAGCACTGTGTTTAGAACTGTAACGACACTAAAATAGAGAAACTTATTTACTGTTTTTCTGTGAATATTTATTCCCCCTCCTCATTAAAGCTTTCCTGAAAATTATTAACAATTCTTTCATAATTCCAAACCATCAAAAATCGATAAAAAGATATTTAGAAATATAATGCATCTCATGTGAAACACTTCCTCGTCCGCAGAGTTCAAAATACAAAAATAAAACACAATCATGCTTCGTTCAAAGATCGTTATAATTCAATAAAGATAAATTCCTTACCATTTGCTGATATCCGAGGCATACAAATTCCTGCCATACAACGCTATAACACTAGCCGTTGAACTCGATTCAATACGGTACTAACACAAGTTCACACTGGTTTTCCGAACGCACCCACCTCCTTCCTTACACTAAAAGTATTTCTATCTCTCCCTGCAACTTCCACACTTAATGATCACGTAGTTTGAGACGAGTCTTTCCGGAGGGTAAGGCCAGGATTTTTCAGGTGGGATTTCTGGAAAAAGACAAAAATGAAAATTTTAACACCAGCCGACAAAGAGTTGGATAGGAGGGGATGCGTGAAGGAATCAATGCGATAAACGCCAACTAAAAACATTAAATTACAGAATAAAATGTTTTTGAAGTTCGAAAACTTAAGCGATGTTTAATATGGCCATTAGCATTATCTGATTACGTCCAAGAATTCATGTGCAATGCATAAATATCATTCAAGTTCTGTTCCTACAACAGTTTAATGACTTTCAGTTAACCAGTGTGAATCTTAAATTGACCTGCAAAAAGTTCCACTAAAATATATTTGTTTGTTCTAGACGATTCCATGTCAGCTAAAATATCGAATCATAAATACAATAGGATATATGTATAAAATTTATTTTCAGTTCAGCTAATTCTTCAATTTATTCAAGTCGCACAAAAAAAACTTAGGATATTTGTTCGGACCATCAAAACAAAGTTAAAGTCACATATATAATATAATCATAAAATTAAAAATATATTTTGTCTGTTTACGAACCGAGAACATCTGAGCGGAAACCAGGACACATAACCAGATCGCTGTATAAGGTAGTTGATAACTGTGGGACTTATTGATGCAAATCCAAGCGATTTATCATTCAAAATTCGAAGAATCATTTCTCCGGAAGTATTAGTTTGTAGAGAATAAACATGGCTTCAATGTATTTGTATGAAAGAACTGCATCAGAAATGATAAAATTGTAATTTGAGAAAAAATTCTAATTACTCCGAATCTATTGAGCCGATTTGGCTTATTTACTTTGTAAATCTATAAGCACTCTGTTAAGGTGATAAAAGCGCTAAAAACAGCCGCAAAAATAGTCGAACAGAGTTTCTGATTGAAACCGCACCCTTCGTTATTCTACAGAATTGTCCCCAGTGACTACTGGCCTTTCGCCGATCTCAAAAAGACAGTCCGTGGAAAGATTTGGATCAGAGATTGCTGAAACTCAAGCATTGAAGGTCTCGATTAATAGTCTTAGTTTCTTCCATAGTCATAAACCACATGTTCTAATTACTTTTTGTTGAGCCGAAGAAGCTCCAAAGAAGTCTCTAAATAGTCGACACCTTCTTGTTTTTTTATTGCCCATAACGATTTAGTGGAATTCTTCGTTTTGCTTCTTGGGTCGTGGCAATTCCTTCACTAAATTTGTGACCACAAGTCGCCTAAATACGCTACTGGCACGCTAGTGTCGCTCGCGAAAATCACAGAATAGTAAGTAATCCAATTAAATTTTTTTTCTGTACTCTTCTTACTCTTGCCAGTCTTGTCAAAACACACGTGTATAGAAATTAAGTCGTCATAAGATTATTCAACGTTTGATTTTATTGATTTTCTAAGTGATTTTGAACGAGTTATTAAAATATACCAGTAAAACGCTGTTTCATGTTTAAGTTTTCAAAATGATGAGATGTGTTACTGCACCACTTTTTATGAGTTGAAAAATCCAATGTTCCTTCCACGCAGAGTTAAAAGATGTGTCAAGTTATATTGAGAAACTCTAGCAAATAAGTAGATTAAATTAAGATTTTAGAATCAGAAGATGCGTTAGCACAACAATTCAGAATTAAGAAGTAACATGAAATTATAGAAAAATACTCTGAATACTAGAATTATAATGATTAGACTTGCCAGCAATCTGAATAAATGTGCATTATAGGTAACATGCTTGTTCATTCTTCGAATTCTACAAAACTTGGTAGATCAAAACTAATTTTTTCTTTCGTTCTACAGATGCAAATTATGGGCTCAGTTCTGTCAGCCAAATAGCGACTAGTCTGAATAAAAAACTATCCAGAATTTCAAGTTTAACAAGTGGAATCTTAATATATAAATAATAGTTTTTGATTGGATGTCCACAGGTTCATGCCTCCAGCATTCTTTCATCATCGCAACTCAAATTGTAAAACTGTAAAATTGTAACTGTAAAATGGTGGTGCATAAGAAAAAACCAAACTTTTGTAGAGGAACAAAATAGGACATTTCCAAGGTATCAAAGAGTATTATTGGCGATTGTGTAGTCTTGACTTTCTTGAAATAAAGTTCTAAGCTTTTTTTTATTTCTTTTGTGTATTCCCCAATCAATTCGAAATACATTATAAGACAAAAGTCAAAACGTGTGTAGCCAACTAATTTATTTCATAAAAATTTTTAATGCTTTATTTCAAATATACAAAGTGATTCTGTTCAGTTTTCAGTTGAAATGAACAAATTCAGGAAAATTGTAAGCTTGATGAGAAAACAAAAATAAGCATCTTCTTCATAAAGCCTTAAAATAATCACTATAAGGAAAATGAACAGATCTTTTGACGAGTTAACCTCTTCTGTCCAGATGTGTTTTGACAAGACTGACAATAGTGAGCAAAGCACAGAAGAAAGATTTGATTGCATTAATGTTCTGAGATTTTGGCAAGCGACACTAGCTCTTCATTGGCGACTTTTGGTCAAAGATATAGTGAAGGATTGTCACGGCCTGTGGTATGTATTATCTGGGACAACCTGAGCGTTCTGCATCATAGGTATTTTTACGGTCGGGTATAAAATCGGCGAACTACCTACAAATGGTCACTTTTCAAGCCTCTGCTGAGCCTGGAGTGTATTTTTCCTATCAAATAGCAATATGGTGAATCAACACACGAAATTATATGAGTCCATTGTATGAAAATAACTCAATTACGGGCACTCAAACTGCGATGTCTCGTGAACTACATCAGAGTGATATTTTGATTAACATCCTTTGAAGGATGATACCAAAAATTATGTGTTCGTTAGCAGTGTCTCCATTTATGTGTTTGTCTCGGAATTTTTCCTGCTAATGTAGTATTTGGTCGATAATGAAATGAAATGAACACTACTCACTGTGTGAAATCTATATCAATCACATAAGTATTTTTTATGATTCACTTTTCCCCTATACCTGTTAAACCATTATTAGATATAAATTCTTTATGTAATATAATGCACAAATATTTAACATTGACGAATATAAACAATAATGAAGCAAGAATCACACAGATTGTTATAACGATTATCTCACCCAGCAGTATTTAGTCTTTTATCCATTAATAGTAGCTTTATTGATATTCCCATACAAGTGCCTTGGTGGCGACACCCTTCGGCAGTATTCGACATCTGAGCAGCTCTACCGATTTATATTCTGCTTCTTATCTTGAACTTTCATTCGAAACCGACAAAGTGTATGTGAAACACTTTGCCCCTCCTACCCCGCGGACCACCGAGACCGGGTTCGGTATTTAATATTGATCTTTGGATAAAGAAAATCGGATATTCTCTTTCTCTATAAATAATTTTCTCCGTCTGACGGCAAGGGTCACGTGATCGCGACAGCGTTCGAGAAGGCGTCGAAGGAGTTTGATGAAAAGGTCGGAACCTGATGGGGAATGTCGACCGGGCACATATCCCTTGAGCATTTCGTAGCTAATATACACTTGGAAAACGAGATATAGGAGGGTTTCGATCCTGAACACAAGAACGCTTGGCACCATAATGATTTTGAACACACGTCATAACTCTTACACGGATGAAAATCGATATTACGAATGGTACAAAGCTTTTAAAAACGGTCGGAATATCGTTGAACCTCCTTAACCAACTAAAACGTCGAATCAAATTCCATTCTCTTAAAAACCAATCAAACGTAGGTATATTCACTCCATCGCAAACCATTAAGAATATCTTTCTTGTAGTAAGCACTTGCGCCTTGAAATACCTGATGTATTCAAATTTAAATTACACGAAAGGTATGATTTTTCGGAATCGCATGTTCTGAAACTTCTACAGGACCCTGAAGGGTGGTACATTCAACTTGTTCAGAACACGATTTTTTTGGTTGTCAAGTCTGACAAACGCGAATTAACTGAACTTCTGTGACTCCCTACCCTCGAGTAAATGCAAAGACTTTTATATCTTCTGGTAATAAGAAGCTTCGCGAATGAAATTCGGGAATAAGTAAATTATCAATAACGTGCACAATGCATGAATTTTTGTTAAAATCCGACGGATACCTTATGAGCTATGAAGAATTAAAAAAATCGTTTAAATTTTTCAAGAATCTTCTAGCGTGTCGATTTCAACGAAAGTCCATTTATTTCGACTTGATCCGATAGATATTCTAGGTGTTACTGAGGAAACCAAATGTAAGATGCGCATAACTAATGGAGGATTCGATTGATTTGGCCAAATAACGAACTTGACCGAAATATTTGGACAATTGACCTATTCTGAAAATATGAAAACTAGCCTATCTCTTTCCGAAAATATTCAGGTCGACCGACCGTAGTCAATTTTGTCCACATGTCTTCATCATGAAGTCGAAGTCAATAGATAGACCATTTTTCTCTCGATATTCGAAAATTACAGACATTTGGGCCAAACAAAAGCACGCTGTTATACTAGAACAAGCGCTTCTTCGGAATTGGGTCTTCTCAAACCTCAATCCTAAAGAAGATTAATCATCTCCTATAGACATAGCGGTATATTGACATTTCTCACTGCACGATTTTTTGTTAAAATATTGAGATTTTCCTTCTGACACAAGTACAAACTGTACAAGCAAACAAGAAATTCCCTTCCATTCAGGTTATTTTATGAAATTCCCTGACTTCCATAAGAAAATGAAAAACTAATATATCTTCCAGTAACAGAATACCACGATAATGAAGTATCAAATGAGATAGAGTATAGAAAAATTGTTTTTTGTTAATTTTTAAACAATGTTCCAATTTTCATGAAATTTTGCCCAATAACGAACTTGACCGAGAAATTTGAATAATTAACCTATTCTGATCGTATGAAAATTCTAGCTAGAACCCAATAGATTGAGATCATGTTCGGCTTGATATCCGAAAATAACAGTAATTTGGACAAAACGATAGCACTTTGATCTGACAGTTTTATAAACTAGAACAACCGTGCAAAAAACCATGGAATGATACCTATAGCCTCCCTAATTCTAATCCATGAATTAAATAATCCCCTGCTTAACATAATTGGAGAAACAAATAGGGAAAATCTGATAATCCTGATTCCCATTCTCATTCACCGAAAAAAGCCGGAACATAACGAATACAATTGTTGGAACGAACGTCCAGATACCCACAATTCTAAGAGTCCCCGAGGATTTTCTTCCAGAACGAATATAGGTCACAGCTTCAGTTTTTGGTCGGCATACTCCCTGCAGACTGCTATCGATCGGTCGTGATGCAGTTTGTATCCCGGTTTCATGCTCTCAACCATTGTGGATTTCCGTCAAAGTTTGCTACCGAACACGGGGAGATGGAGCATAGCATTTCTCCCACCCGTCCTCGCTTCAGTTTTCCGTCGATAGTGCGTCCTTGTACATCCACGACGTGAATGGTTTGGAGGCGCCCAGATGACAAATATGCAGCACCTCTCGATCCAAGCTGGGGCTATTCGCTCTTCCACCCTCGGGATGCTTTGCCGTGTTCGCTGATTTAGCGAGCTTATTGATTTATTCCCATTTTAAAGCGTGGGATCCGAACATATTCTAACCGAAAAGGATTTAAATATGCTATTGGTGGATTGGAAAATGCTGAATTTGGGTACTGAAACATCGGCGGTGCAACGAGTTGGTGAATTGTGGGCCATTTGAATTTATTTATATTTAATTTTTTGAAAATGAAGAACAGCCATTTCTTTAGAGATCTTTTATGATTTCATGATTATTCAATTTTTCTCTTCTTTAGTAGTGTAACTGTTTTTTCCTTGATCATATGGGTATATGTCTATGTCCAAGTTAGTGATGATATTCATTATGCCGAAGAGGAATCGAATTATCTTCTTATTTGGCAGCGTTCTACGATTCCAGTGGTGCTAACTAGACACGATTGACGCATGATAATCCCAAAGAGTCAAGACCTCAAGTGCAACTGTGGACCGGTTTCGAGGTGACTACTAGTCTTAACCAAGAATGTGATGAACCTTCCAGACATGTCTAGAACTAGCGCCATCTACACTGGTATTATTTGAATTTGAATCTACAGAGAAAGTGAGACTGATTCCAGTCTTCAAGATGTAGATGGCGCTTAATCTAGATATGTTTGGATAGCTCATCGGGTTCTTTTTTAAGACTGGCAGCCTCCTTCAGGAACGTCAGTGCCACGCTATACTGATGAAAGGCAGTCAACTCTAAACAGGTCCACAGTTGCACTTCAGGTCTTGATTCTTTGGGATTATCATGCGTCAATCGTGATTAGCTCGCACCACTGGAGCAATGGTTCTTTATAATAGTCGTTCTTTATTAATATATCAAAGTATAACAGATTGCAGTCAAATCCGTAAAACGTTTGAATTCAAATCAGCGCAATGATTAATAAGTTCGACTCGTCAATCGAATTCGTATATATGAAAGCATCAAGCATTTTTACTTTTGACGGGCTTTTTAGTCATTTCTCTTGCCTGTCGATTATTGCGAAATTTTTCAAGCCTATTTGTCTCGAAAAATTAGCGAACAACTTCGGCAATGAATGGACAGAAAACCCATGATTTGTCAGGGTTAGATTTTCTTCTGGAGACTTATTTGAAATATACTGCAGAGAAACGATGAGCCAACCATAAATGAATTCAGAAAGAAATTTCTCTGCTGTTTGAACAGTTTCAAATATTCATGGATTGAACACAAAAGTATCGAGAAAAGGTGTTGAACGGTGCATTTCTGCGGATGGTCAACGATTTTGACATCTTCTTTGTAACTTGATCCTTGATATTTTGACAACTTATATAAAAAACCGAACATACATATGCTGTGTTTGATGAACTATCACATACCTGGAAAATCGTTATGGGCGATCGCAAAGTGAAGTTGCAAGAGAGATTTGACTCTATACAGTTATTAGAAGGTGATGTTCACACCATCATACAAGAAGATTTGTATATTAAAAAGCTATTTTCCAAATGGGTGCCGCATTAGCTTGCAATAGATAAAAAACAACAACGACTACGTGTTTCAAAAATCTATTTGAAAAGGTTTACGCGAAATCAGAAGTTTTTACGTCATAATGTACGAAATATGGATTCTCCATTTACTCAGGAATAGAAGCGACAGTCTGCTGAGTGTCGTAAAGGCAGGAAAAACCGTTCAGAATCAAACATTCGCTGAGACGGTATAGCTTCATTATTTTAGGATATGCATGGAATTTCATTCATTGATTGCTATTGAACACGATTTCATGATAATGAAGTCGCACCTAATCGATTTAGATAATTTTCGACTCGATATTGAAAAATTGGGCAAAATTTTTGTTTTACTAGAATAAGCGTGCAAAAAAACATATAAGATGTAGAAGAAGTTTTCGTAGGTTTCATTTACAAATTTTCACTACACATTGAAGAGGCTGTTTCTAGTTCAAGTGCCTATTACACGTTTATAGAGAACTGGATCTATGTCGAATTTGCAAATTGAGGTAATAATATTGTTCGCTATACTCTACAGAGATAAAATATTCTCGGGCACTTCCGGTTAAGAATTAAGTTGATTAACAAAATTCAATGAAGATCTTGTTCTCATGAACAGGGTGCACTCAAATTCGTCCACATAGTTTTAATTTTCGAATTTGTGAGCAAAAACGGAACAAAATTATTTTCTAAAACCGATGGTCAGTTAGTGAGCACGCTGACTCCCGAACGGAAAGATCTAAAGAACGGAAACGTGAGGTTCGGTTTGAAGATATTGATACTTCGGCTGATTCCCTTATTCGGTCCAGTAGATTCGAATAAACAAGAAAAATATCTCATTTGCTGAACTGCCCCCTTCCAATGTCTTTCATTTTCCTCATCACTTTGCAGTTCCATCATACTCATTAGGTCTTATTTGGATATGAATCAAATCAACTATTTCGGCGTGCTTCTTAACTCGAATAGTTAAAAAGCCCCAGAAAAAGAAATATGTTACTTCTTCAAAGTTACTCGCAAGTCGTTCTACAAGAGCGCCGGAGCCACCTGATCTCACGTCAGTGCTTTCTCAATTTTTGAAGTTCCGAGTCGAACATCATCAGTTCCGCCCAGCGAATGAAGAGGAACCGATGTTAAAGCCCGTGTCACACCGCCCACCACGTAATCTCGTTCTAAACAGGCGGCGGCGTGCCAGAGAAATCGACGTAACGTAAAGGCGGCGTGCAAGGTCAGGTGGCTCGTGAAGCTGGGAAACAGCGATGCCGTTTAACGACCGGTATCGATCACGTCCGTACGCTAACAACGGAGCTGCTTACGATGCCAGTTGAATTATTCTATTCAACAGACCACTGTGGAAGATTTTTGATGAAGCACTGACACGGAGTCAAAATTTTCGATCAGTATCAATCTTTATTATATGACATAGTCACTTAATGACAACTGGTATAAATTTCATGACATTTGGATGCATACACCAAAATTTATTGCGATAGACATGTTTGTGAGTTTTGTACATCGGTCGGAAAATGAGTTTCAAACAAAGAGATAAAATGGAGCGATACCACTATGGACCTCTGAGAAGAAAATCAAGGAGGTCCTATTTATGGAAATTGCTTTTGATCCCTTAATTTATCCATCAATTGAGTTGCCAGAAGTTTGAAGTAACTTAAGAAAGTTTTTGAACCACAGATTACTACAGATTTGTTCTAGTTTCAGAGTTTTGTTAATCTCGACTCTAAAGGTAGATATAAAATTTTTTAATATTTTCGGCTTCCTTAAAAGCTAATTTTTGCCTTGAAAAGGATAGAAGAACTCTACCGAAACTTTGGTAGCAAAAACAATAAAAAGAGATGGTGGATGTTGCCCAAATAATAATTCTACCTCTCTAGTTGAATGCATAGGGTTGAAATGAACAGTGGTCGAAGACACCTCCTATAATGATTAAATTAATCATTGAAAGTAACCCGGAACTGTAAGCCGGACTACGATTTTCAGATTTTTGGAGATATCAAATATTTTCTTCCCTATTTTTGCGTGCTATAGTTTTCCCCAAATGTCTGTAATTCTCGAAAGAGATAATCAGGGATATTCATTAACTCAAGTTGCTATCGCCGTGGCTATCCATAGCAACTCGTATAACAACTTTCGATAGCCACTGCTACCATTTTTTCGTATTCTCTAACTAACCATTAACAACTGTTGTTATCATAACAACTTTCCGTGAAGAGTCATGGCAACACCGCGAAATAGTTCAAATGTCCGTTTTCTCGATTCAACCATAGACAAATGATATAGATTTTGTAGCACCATGATTTACCAATTTCAATTAACCGCAGAAATCCGCTTTAAAACTGTCTGTGAGCATTTCATTTGTCATTGGAATGATCTACTTAACGCGCCGAATCGGTCGATATCACATGGTCGATGTTCTGGATCCAGTTTGTCTTTTTCACTGTCGAGAAGCTGCTGAAATAACACGTTTGAAGTGTTTTCGTAGATTTTATGTGCGAATTTTTCCTGGCGGAAGAGATTTTCCGGTAAGTTTTCATTTATGATCAGACAGGGTTTATTCGATCCTAAATGTCATGTTTATTTAATGCATTTAATTATTTTTTGTGTAGATGACAAAAAGATGTCGTATAATTCTGGTCGGACCGCCATTTTTCACTTTTCCATTTGAGAATATCTGGTGGATCAGCTCACCTTCATTTACTTTGATATTGTACTTAACTTTATTATTCAATTTCAATTATTTAATTTTTTTGTTTTCTCGGTGTCCAGAGTTCTCTGAATTTTTAGTGTCGAAGTATCTGCGCCATTAGGTTCTTTTCTGAACACGTGGTTATTTTTTCTTCTCTTAAAAGATTTTCGTTTGTAAAATGATGCATTTAGAGAACGATGGAAACTAAGAGATTTTTATCAAGTCAAAACCCGATTTTCACAGCCAAACCCGTCGGGCTATGGAATTTTGTCGTCGACCTATCAAGTACAAAATTCATTGAAGTTGAGAGCTTGTTGCCAACTTGCAGCAGTGGCGTACAGAACGTTTCTTTGACTGAAAAACCACCAGAGAAGATAATTATCGAACGTTTCTTCAACTGAAAAACCACCAGAGAAGATAATTACCGAACGTTTCTTCAACTGAAAAACCACCAGAGGAGATAATTTTCCTGGAATCTCAATATACAAGGATAAACAAGATAAGTTTCAGTGAAGGGGATAGTGATTGCCTGTGAAACATACATGACCGAACATCTTGTCAATTCCACTCAATTTTGACTGTACATTTGTAAATAACTGATATTTGTAAAAAGTGGAATAAATAACGACTGTTCTATTTCGAACATTTATTGATTAGGGTAGAGGCATCAAATCATTTTACCTGCTCTCCAGCTAGCCGGCCAAAATTATTCTATCTATATAATTAAATAAAGTTGCTTAGTTACAATTTGTCTGTGGAATAAGCAAATATATAACCTTCAACATCACGAAAAATGACCGTTAGAAAGTAGTGAAAAGATTTCAATTATTTTCGATGAAGCTGTAGTATAACTGTGGAAGGAGGATGAGGTTATATAAAAGACAATTTTCGGTATTTTTAATTGAATATCTCTTATTTTGGACATAATAGGCTTAAAAAGGCAAGCAATGAAGATATCAATTTATGATGAATTTCCTGAACGAACATAAAGTGATGATGAAAGTAAAAACTATCGCCAGCTGAATCAGTAAAAGTTGGAGAACTGTGAATGCAACTACAAGAGTTGAATAATATGAAGGCAGCGTTAAGCCTTTGCAGCAGTGGCGCGTTTACCCAACAATACTCTATATTAATACCTTTGTAATTCCTGAACCATTAAAAAGTTCATTTGCACTGAAAATGCCATTCTGATTCGATTAACTTTTAATTGTTCACATGAATGAAAAAAAAACAATAAACAAACAGTAGCCAACAAGAGTGGTTATCGATAGCAACACCTATAAAGCAGTTGCCAGTAAACTACTACGGATAGCCACTAGTTGTTATGCATAGCAACTTTCACAACCACTTTCTTGAATAGTGAATACCGATTTCGCGTTTAGCAACTGACCTTGAAGATAACCACGGTTTTCGGTGGCTATTCATAGCAACTTAGGTTAGTGAATAGCCCTGAATGTTTTCATATTTTCCGAATAGATTAACTGTTCATATGAATCGGTCAAGCTCGTTATTAGGCCAAACCTGTCTAAATATTCGGGAGTTATACGAGCATCTGGAATTTGGTGTCCTCTCTCCTAGAACCTCCATCGGATCAAGATTGTAACTTGAAAAATATTTGAAATATGTTGAAACAAATGAGCATGCAAAATTTCGCAAAAATCAGCACGATAGGAATTTTCTAAATCATTCCTGAATTATTTTTTAAAACTTATACGTCATTAAAGAAATACCCGACGTATTAAAACAAAAAATTTTGCATGTATGGAAGTTATTGTTATCTTATACAGTACGCGTCAAGATTACGGAATAAATTAATTTTCCCAGAAGAAAAATATGTGGCAACAACATTCTGAAACAGGTCAATTATATTTCACTTTGACCAAGCTTTTATATATTTTTGAAGGATTTTTGTTGCACCCTGTCCCATCAAACCTCTGAATATTTTTAATAGGGAAAGTGGATCAAGTGGTATTTTTTTAAAGCAAGGCCTTTGTATCTTCTTTACAGGCGTGCAGAAATTTTCAAGAAAATGACAGAATGCCAAAATTTCGCAGGATAATCCGACTGAAAAGGGGTTCATCCAGCCTGTTCCCAGTTCCTTCAGTGAACACTTCCGAATTGTGAGATTGCCCCTACCACCTTCCCCGTCAATTCTGCAAAATAGCACGGCAGGTGTTCTATCTGACATGGCGGAATCCAGCATTTTATGGATCTGCATTATCCGGAGAGAGAGCAGTCAACATTTTCATGAAAGTGTGTAGAACAAATCCGGCAATGGAAGCTTGCCTGGGAGGCCAGGTCGAGCTTTGGCTGAAGCAATATATGTGTATGCGTGTATGTGTACGGGAATTTGTCGTACGCTTTTAGCGCGATCGCATAAAAAAACCGGGAGAGACGGGGAGTTCCGAGAGGCAGTCGCTACGCCGATATTCGCCGAGGTGGCTACCGTGTATAGAAAATAATCCCGTATGAATTTTATTCGACTGTCTTTGACCAACTACCTAAACAGGTTACGATCTCTGGTCCTTCAGGTAACGATCTCCTTTTTATGAAAACTTGATGAATAAGCTTAAAAAGAGGGGACCATATGGGTGAGATCAGATCGAAACGAGTTGTCGACCCACTATATTTTCCATACCGTGATGCCAAATATACAGCATGATCATGGAAACAGAAAAGAATGCATACTAAAATAAGAAAGAGGAACACTAACATACTACAATGCAAGTTGGTAACAATGTAATACATTTCCGATAAAATGATAAATATAAAAGCAACTTTTGTACAATTAAGGCACTGTCACACTCAGTAAACTACAAGCCACTGTCGTTTCGCTGAACGACTTTGCGCAAACTCCACATTTCACCCTACATCAGTAGCGTATAGCTTTATGAAGTAGACTGTTCTCCATACATCGTTGTTTTATATGAAGAATTTCGCATATCCAAACCCTTCACCGACAGTACGTTTTTTCAACTTCCTCACAAATTGCATTACAGCCCCATATAAAAAAAAAAACGGATCGAGTTGGTTTGTGAATTTTTTTTTTTGGAGCAACTAACCATTTCACTTCAGATATTCGGAATCACAACCATGGAGGCATTTCGATATTGGGATCGAAGTAAAAATTTCTGATGAATGATCTAAAGCAGTCGCGTCGCTTTTGTGGCATAAATTCCACACGATGTTTCTGAAAACATACAACACGTAGGAGAGAACAGGATTTCTGCCTGATAATGTATTGATTTCTAGAGTCGACAAGAAGGGGTCAAAGGGCATTTTAACCGATGTATCTTCCTGCCCCGTCACGATCTGCTGCAATGTAACATCCTCGCGTTTGTGCAGGAGGCCGCGCCTGGGGTCCCCTTTTCAGCATAAACCATGCTTTCAGCAAAACCGCTTAGCGAACCGCTGGAGTAATGCGATAGGCTAAATTGGACATCGTATCGACAAGCGTTTAAGATTGAAGGAGGTACAAATGATGCTTACGGATTCTCGATAGATTGCAAACGACTGTTTCCATAAGGAAAATTAAGTGTTAATTGATGAATGTATCTGATGATTAAAAAGAAAAGAAGATAAGGACTAATGTGAAGTATCAGCTTTTACGAGCTTGTTCTCCTATTGATCCTGGGATTAATTTGTTTGAATATCGACGACGTCATTTCACAACAATCGCTCATAAAATACTAACTTGACACTGACACCAGTGCAAGAAACATATACAGAGTGATGCATCTCAGTCGAACTACTTCGTAAATGTATATCAACTTACTATTGCAAGAATTTCCCGAAACACGTCAAATAATGTTCATCGATATACGTCTTTTGACCTTTATTGGAGGTCTAATGTTATTTGCATTAATTTTTTGGGCTTCATCTTTCTTTGATTCACAACATTGCCACAGTGGGATCTATGCCACTTTTACCTTTGTGCATAACTTTGAGAAGCAGAGGAAAAAACTCTGATCAATATATTGCATGCTTGCACAGTATTTACGAAATATTTTCCAATTGGTTATTCAAGAAGCAACAATATCTCGATCTACCAGAAAAAATTAACAGTATATCCAGCAACAAATTGCAGAATGGGCTCTATTCCAACACGAACAAGCGAGTTTCCCAACGCAAAGAGCATTTGGATTGCCTTCTGCAAAGAGTTTTAACGATACTTTGTTTAATGAGAAATTCGTATTGAATCTTCCTAGTGACTTTTGAATTGTACTTGACCGTTGGCATTAATTACGAAAATTGACAGAATACAGAATTTCATTTTAATCGTACATCTCGAACATCGATGGTTTCGAATTATCATCTTATATTGACCATTGATGGGTGTTTAAATTTGATATGATGCAGACAACGATAAAACAACTTGAAACAATGCCGTACGATACAGAATAGGCATTACATTTTAAAAACTCATATGGCATGTCTGCAGATCCGTGTTGAGGTATGATATAAGATATGGAACTAAATTCAGCTTGACGGATTAAATTTACGGTGAATGGCAAAGCGGAGGTGCCAGACTTTCCAGCATCAAAACAAAAGGCAGATTGCGACAGTCCCAGGCAAGCAAGAATCGCACTCGCTACGCGCACACTTTGAGGCAGAAACCACATGGGCTTTTTTCACGTGTAGTTTTTATAGATTCCCGACAATATTTCGCTCCCCTCCAAATATTTACATCACGACTCGACCGATTCCCGCAAAGTCTGGTAACGAAATTGCAACTCTTAGGGTTCCAGCGCACTGACTTCCATTCCATTCCTTGCAATTGATGGCGACAGGGATTTCAGCCAATCACAGGGGATAAAGGTACAGTTTACATGTTCTTTATAGCTAAAGTTAATGCTGAAAGCAGTTGCTGAGCTTAGTGCCGACAGTGTCGCCTCAGGATTGCTCTTCCGATATCAACAAATAACTGCACATGAAGAATTACTTCAAGGTCCCGTCGGCAAATCGGTTGCCGACTGATTTTCAATCTTGCAACCAAACGTTGATACAAGTCAGTGTATACGTTCTCGCAATCCTACAAAATAGTCTTTCAACGGCTGCTGTGCGTCTGCGTTATATCCAGGCATAAAATCAACTTGTGGTAATATCTCCTTTTTATTTTATGTTGGAAAAAAAGCCGAAAATGTCCTATAAACATAAATTATCCTCAGATTATAAAAAAAACAATAGTAATGAAATACTCATGTGATTTTCGATTCCAAGAGAAATATAAATAGAATACAGAAACCCCTATCCAATCCAGACCGACGCGTCAAGAAACCTAATAATAGTTACCGAGAGCACCTACACCCCTAATTCCGACGATATCCGACGTTGTCAGATCAGCGCCGACAATCACGAATCCTTCCAAATCCTGCGGAAACGACTCGGTTGGATCGCCGTCACGCTCCGGCAAACTCCGTAGGGGCAATCGGAAGGCACCGCTTCGGCTGTTTCACCTTCGACGAGGACTTACATGGGGGAGTCTTCTCATGCTCTCATCCAAGGACCATCGATGTAGTCTCGGAAACCGGGTCACATTACAAACGGAAAATCAATATCGTTTATTTCGACTAGCTAATACAGACACTCACTCGCACAGGCTCGAACACTACTCGAACAGAATCGAATTTGTGTGGGCGAAAAAAAAAACGAAGTGGCGACGAGCAACTCACTCGCGAGGGAAACAAACTTTTCTGGAAGCGAGACCGGATATATACGTGGGGCCCGGTCGACTTCCAAGGATGGAATGAGGGTAATGGGATGGAAGAGCATTGCAATTCGACTTCCAATTGCGATATCAAGTTGGCTGCTGCTGTGTACGCGGTTCGGGCGTGAAAACCCCGAACGGAAACCGAAATGAAATTTTCCGCGCTGTTCCTGTAACGGGTGCATATATCGGGTCCCGGGGGATTCATGAGAGATTTCTGGAAAGGATCCCCTCTTTATATCTGACGATGATGCTGTTGACATGGTGAAGTCCACGATATACAAAAAAACCGGCTAATGCAACTTGATTTGTTGTCATTTCGACAACATTGAAATTGGACACAAAAGTTTTTCTGCTTAGTGATCATCCAACCTTATTGCGATCCTGAAGTGGTCTACGAAGATTTGATTCCGATGAGTCATCACTAGCATCGATGAATATGCTCCAAAAAACTTCCAAACGATCTTGAAAAAAAAATTCGTAAAATATATTCATCACAGATTTTTAAATTGGGAAGGCGATCATCGTGCAAACTGACTATGTTCTTTGGTTCTCATTATCAAGTTATACTTTTATTATATTGAACCTCATAGTTGTTATATCGTATTTATTTCCAATTTTTGTCATAAACCATCTCACATAAGAAAAGAAGATTTCTAGGGTTGGTCTTTAGACAATTTCATTTGTATCATTACGAAGTTCGAGTTACTTTCGTCTTGTTGAATGATTGTTTGGGCTATTACCATCATCTATTGTGGATGTTATGTTTTCCTACGTTTCGATAGACATCTTCTATCTTTATCAAGGAGGAAAAGTAAAAAATCTTTTGAAAATGATCAATTTTCAAAAAGTCATTGATTCTTCCAATTTAGTGTACGAACTAGTATATGGAAAAAATATTCAAAGAAAGAACTAATGCAGAAATGCATACAGGCAGAATGTTACTCTGTCTAGAAAATCAATCACATTGACAGAGACACATTTGGAGAAGATATTGCAAGATCTTCGATGTATTCCTAGATTAAAATAGTGCATTCCACCACACATTGACCATGGAATAAAATGAAGATTATTGAAGATGATTGCTCCTTTTCCCTGATATCAACAATCACAAATAAACAAAGATATTAAAAGAATTCAAATTTTGAAATGTAATAATTAAGGCTCGCTGATAACATCGAATATGAGAAAGCCTATTCCATATTCCCATATAGGTCATATAACAAGAAAATGTATTTCTCAGTCAAGATGATGTTGACCGTTGTACGGCTGTATAAGTGATGATTCATTAATATCAGGTGTTGTAAAACCGTCATGGAATCCTAAAGAAGGGAATCATCTTCAATTATAGAAGCAAGATAATTTCAAAAGCGAATTTTCCCAGAGAACGAATTCTTATGGCTACCATTTATTATTGTTAGACTCAATTGATGATGGAAAATGTATTGAAGCACTGATGTTCACAAGTCTTTTTCCGGATTATCGAACAGTGTAAAAAAACCCGCGCAAAAAATGTGGATGATTAACAAATCTTTATCTTGAATGAAAAATAAGCACTCACAATTCTCCTTCAGATTTGTTCGAAGCTTAAATCCCTTCTCTTAAAATCCAATCGTAGAAAGGTTCATTTTTTCCGTACAAAATAATAGAAATGAATATCTGCCCTCTTGTGAGCTCTTGTCCTTTGAAATTCCTTATTGATTTGAGTTAAAATTATGAAAAAATTTCCTGCTTGCAATTAATTCTTATTGTCAAAGCTATCATTATTGAGCAGAATAAGTGATGAATATTTAGACAATTCACATAAAAAACGAAAATATAGAAGTACCAAATCTGTTCGTGTTTCGTTTCGTTGGGTTTATGTGTTGAATAAGTGGACTGTATTTGTTCGTTTTAATAATTGTATATTTGCACAGGTTACACTTTTAACATGGAATTATTGTTGTAACTTACGTCCTGCTGTAGACCTTCATATATGGAAAACCACCATCTTCTTACGATGATGTCCAAAAATAAATTTGGTTTTCAAAAGGAGAGATCTGCTCACGATGCAATGGCAAAATTGACAAATGAAATATCTGAAGTAATCATTCATAATACTTCAAACTTATGTATTTTTGTAAAAAAATGCTATCGACAAAGTAAATTACAATATATTATTCTATTGTAAAAATTGGAGATTATGCACCGTAGAGGCATTACAGTATTATAGTAACTTAATAAGTGTAAAATATTTAAGGAGGTGATTCCTCATCGAAAAAAAGATAGGATCTTTCATATAAAGAAACTTCATTGGAGCATCCCTTGTTAAGATACAGCCGCTCAAAGGGAGTACATAAAATTTGTATATATTTGTATTTGTAATTTTTTTCACAAGCATCAAAAAAGTTACAATATTGAAATCAACCTAACGTTTCCTACTAGCAAAAAGACACTTATCCAGTTATTTATTTGGTTTACCCCATGGTTGTAAGGGTGGCAAACACAACCCCTAAAGATTCCAATGTTACTTTTTGTCTTATTATCTGTTTACCATTTAAAAATTTATTTCCGATAGCCTGTTTCATTCTAAACATAATATTAGGTGTACAAATAAGTTTCCGCGGTTTGTCAAAAGATGGCCCCACCAGAAGGTTATGGAGAAATTGTCAGATGTAAAACGTAATATCCCAAGTTTAGTCATGGCAACACCATAACCTTAAAGTACTAGAGATTCCGTATCAGCATCACGTAATTTTTTTCGTGCAAAAATGTCAAGTTTTATTCCGAATAAGCATCATTTGCGGGAACTTTTGATTTAATTCTTTAATGTGAAAAAATCTGCAGCTGAGGCGCATCGATTGCTTCTAGAAGCATATGGTGAAGCTGCTTTAAGTGAGAGAAGTTGTCAGGAATGGTTTCAAAAGTTTAAGAACGGTGAGTTTGACGTTAAAGAAAAAGAACGCAGTGGAAGGCCGAAAGTGTACGAAGACATGGAATTAGAAGCACTATTGGAGGAAGATTCGTCCCAAACGCAAAAAGATCTTGCACTTACTCTACAAGTGACTGAATAAGCAATTTCACATTGTTTAAAATCGTTAGGAATGATTCAAAAACAAGGAAATTGGGTTCCATATGAACTAAAGCCGAGAGACGTTGAACGCCGATTATGTATGAGTGAAATGCTGCTTGCCAGGAATAAAAAAAAGAGTTTTTTGCATCGTATAGTCACTGGTGACGAAAAATGGATTCACTACGATAATCCAAAGAAGAGAAAGTCATGGGTTAAGCCCGGCGAACCATCAACATCGACAGCTAAGCCGAATATTCATGGAAAAAACTCATGCTGTGTATTTGGTGGGATCAGCTTGGTGTCGTGTATTATGAATTGCTGAAACCAAGCGAAACCATTACTGGAGCACTCTACCGAACACAATTGATGAGATTGAGTCGGGCACTTAAGGAAAAACGCGCCCATTACTACTCCAGACACGACAAAATTATTCTTTTACACGATAATGCTCGTCCACATGTTGCGGCGCCGGTAAAAACATACTTGGAAACACTCAACTGGTAAGTTTTACCCCACCCGCCGTATTCACCAGACTTAGCCCCTTCTGATTATCATCTGTTCCGGTCGATGGCACATGGTCTGTCTGAGCAGCGCTTCACATCATATGAAGACACCAAAAATTGGGTAGATTTGTGGATAGCGTCAAAAGATGAAGAGTTTTTTCGACGGGGTATCCGAATGTTGCCAGAAAGATGGGGAAAAGTAGTGGCAAATGATGGAAAATACTTTGAATAAAACGTAATGTACTTTTCCTTTACAATAAATTTCTAATTTTTTATAAAAAACCGCGGAAACTTATTTGTACACCTAATACGTTGACACATAGCTATTGATATTGCTGCCATTTCTGACCCGATGTTTTGCTTCAACCGGGTTAGATTCGTCGGATTATTTTGATAAACCTTACTTTTAAGGTATCCTCATGCAAAATAGTCAAGCGGGCTAAGGTCGGGGCTTCTGGGAAGCCAGCTGATGACCTTATTAGGTAATCATTCGTTAAAACTTCCATTGAATCTTTTGAGGTGATTCAAGTGGCCCCATCTAGCTAAAACTACGTTCTTGAGTTGAAACCTGCAAAACTACTGCAACTCTGGTACCAAAAAATTTCGCAACATATAGCAATAACGGTCACTATTCACATTAATTGCTCAGCCTCGTTGATCCTCATGAAATTTAGGACCAATAACACCTTTAGCAGACATAGCGGCCCAAACGACGACCTTTGGGATTTGCAGGGGTCGTCCATGCTCTCGTCTCGGATTTCCACTGCCCAGTACCGACAATTCTGCTTATTAACATGACCCTTCAGGAGAAAATTTGCATCGTCACTAAACAGTATGTTGTTATAGTTGTTAAATCGCTGCCGCATTTCAATCGTAAAATTCAATCGATAAACATAGTCCGCATCCTTCAATTCTTGAACCAATTGAATTTTTTAGGTTTTTAGATGTAAGTCTTTCTTTAAAATCGAATGTAAAGACGATTTTTTGATGTTCAACGCATGGCTTCGCTTTCGGATGGATAATGACGGCTTTTGACGAACCCACGTCTCAACTTCTTCAATTGTTTCTTCATCGCGAACTGAACGAGGACGACCAGAGATTTGAATATTAACTGTCGCACCTGTATTCTCGAAAATCCTGATCCATTTCCTTCTGCTATCGTCACTTGGCGCGTGGCATGTACGATATTCCGCACGATAGAGACGCTAAGCAGTCACTATTGAATCACCATTACGATAATACGCCCGTACGCAAAATGCGCGATGCGTCCCCGAGTACTGTTCCATCGTGACTAAAAATCCACAAAATGGCGGACGCTACGAACACCTACTCTTTTTAGACCAGTTCAGAATATGGCGCAAAAACAAATACCTGATACCCTTTCTGGACACCATGTATAAGCACAAGTTTGGGAAGCAATGAAAGAGAAAACATTCAGGGCTATTCACTAGTTGCTATCGCCGTGGTTATCCATAGTAACTCGGATAACAGCTTTCGATAGCCATTGCTACCCTTTTTTGTATTCTCTAAATAACCGTTAACAACTATTGTCATCATAACAACTTTTCGTGAAGGTAGTCATGGCAACACCACAAAATAGTTCAAATGTCCGTTTTCTCGATTCAACCATAGACAAATGATATAGTTTTGTCTGTGGAATAAGCATATACATAACCGTCAAACTCACGAAAAATGTGGTTATTGATAGCAACACCTATGAAGCAGCTGCCAGTAAACTACTAGGGATAGCCACTAGTTGTTATGCAACCTTCATAAATACTTTCTTGAATAGTGAATACCGATTTCCCTGACCTTGAAGATAACCACGATTTTCGGTGGCTATTCATGACAACTTGAGCTAGTGAATAGCCCTGAATTAGGGCTATATTAAGCGTCGAATAAGCCAACAATAAATTAGGAAAAAACTAAGTATATGTTTTTTACGAGTAAATAGAAAAAATTTTATAATTTTGATTGTTTGAACATAGACAATACTAAAATATCCAGTACTGACAACATAAAATACTTGTGGGTGTACACTGATAGTTACCTAAGATGGGAGGTTATAGTTAAAAATCTTAGAAAACTGCTTCCCGAATACCAATTTTAGAGAGACGTATGCAACACAAAAAAACCTAAAGACGATTCACAAATCTGCTGTCACTACTATACGATATCCATCCCTAAAACATCACAGCAGAAATTGAGAAGGGAGATATCGGTTTAAGGAACAATGAAATCCTAGATTTCTATAGCGATGTTTAGGTGGATTATTTCTTCCTAAGGCCGAGAGATCAAAGTTCATTATGACTTTGTCAATATACGTGTACATTCTTGAGAATTGTTTGTTCTCAAAATTGAAAATTGCCCTCATTATTCAATTACTCGCCAAGGGCGCAAGTAAAGAAGCGCGCGATCGTTATTAGCAAATGCTCCCCTATAAGCAGCCGTTCATGTCATTTTGTGTCTAGCTTTCATCGAGTGAAGACGTGTTTAAAAAAATGCCCAAAAAACTTTCCGACGCCCAACTGAAACACCAACAGCGGTGATTTCAAAACAGCCTTCTGAAAAAGAAACAAAAAGAAGAAGAGCAGAGGCAATTGGAACAACTGCAGAAAGAAAACGTGGAACGCGCGAAAAAGAAAAGGGAGCTTCTGGAAAATCAGATGAAAGCTCCTGTTTTTCGTGCACGAAACCTGGAGGTGTACAAATATAGCACAGGGCTATAACCGCCAAATTACAATTGTTCGGTTTGCCTAGAGATGCAATGCATTAAATCTTAGGCTACTGCAAGCGGATTTTTCACGGTTTTTGCTGCAGAATAAATTAAAAACTATATACCTCAACTACAGCTCAGACCTTGGCGATTCTGTCAAGCTAACATTTTGGGAAGCAAACGAAAAGGCACTGTTATACTGGCGTATATTGTTTTGGAAAATCTTCATCTGTTCCTGTGTAAAGTTCTCTGAGCAATGCTGGTACTTCTTTCAATTGCATCTGCTCGCTCATTTCGTTGCCTTTCTGGCAGCACTGGCTGAATCCATCTCGCCCTTTTTCACCCCTAAAATGCAGAGCATTGCAAAATTGACACGATTCGCTCATTTCGCCGACAGAAAACGCGGGAATTTCGTCTTCAACCGGATCCCTTCTCGCTACAAATACTGATCGCATTGCGTAATTATTGTTATGAACGCGGCGTCGGTTTCTTTCAGTTCGGGTTGTCCGGGTAGCGTTTCGAGAACCTACTGGTCTGCCTCGTCGTCGTGTCTCTATTGTAAATTAAAATTTTACACTGGACCTAACTCAAAATTGAAAAATCGGACGTGACCCGTTTTCAATTTTCACCCGAAAATGGAGAATAACCATCCAAATTTGGGTGTTCAATATCTTTTTCAATAATAATTTTCTAGATTAACTTACTCGGTAGGTTTGGAAATTAAAATGAGCTTAAAATCAAACTTGAAATCAAGCGTCAAAACACGTCTTTCCTCTTTGAAAGTCAAAGCTGAAATTATAGATGTTTATTATAATTATTAAACATTATCAAGTTTGACAATTACTTTAAAAATGAAACTTTTTCAAAATCGCAGTTTCCATCTTATATTTTCAAGCACGTTATATAAAATATAAATTGTTATAAAATAACTCAAATGCTCACTTTCTGACCAACTCAGGTAGTACTTTTGAACCTTTTTTTAACTCGCCCTAACAGTTCAACTTTCACTTAAGGTAATTTTATTCAAATAACAAAATTTGAAATTTTAACTATTGCAAATTCACAAATTATTTTATTCACAAAAAATTCACTCCACCCTTTTAAATTGAAAGCCTACATAAAGCAACTGAAATAAAGTGTTTTTCCACTTCTAGCTATGTTACCATATGATTTATAAGTCACATGTTATAATTTAAATACAAATAAAGTTAATCAAATTTACAAATGTTTTTAATGAGTTATAAGGTAATGGTGACTTGGAGTGCAAGAAGAAGAAATTAAAGCCCATATCAGTAAAAATTTGTTTAGCGGTGGCGCCATCTACAGCGAAAACATGCCAAACATCCTTAATTTTCAAGTTTTTTGTGTTTTTTAGAGAAATTATAGATGTTTGGCATTTGTTATTAATTTTCTGCATCAGTTTAGATGCCTACCGTTAATTTAAAAAAAAATTGATGCAAATCGGTTGATTGGTTTAGGCGCTAGACCATACTATGCATCATATTATTAATAATAGATCATAACAAATGAATTCAGAACGTTTACCATTTTTGGAATGAAACTTTGATCTCTTGGCCAGCGGAAGTTGAGAAATAAACCAAAGAAACGTCGCCTTACAGATCTAGCGTTTTTTTGTTCTTTTAACCGATAGATACTTCCACCCTCAATATTAATTATGGAACGATAATTAGTAGAATTACACAAAGGATAAAAGTCTAGAAGAGTATTTATTGGAAAAATTGAAGGATGGATCAAATCGTCGAATCTTGATTTTTGGAGGATTTTCGGGATATTCAATAGGGTCATATTTGTTTAAAACTGTCGTTTTCATTGAATTGTTTTTCACTTGTTTCGAATTCTGCCATAGTTGGATCATTATTACTTTCACCATAGACAGATGTTTCTTAAATAAGGTTATTGTAAGGTTTACTATTTGATCCTTACAAACAACTCTTGAATTTTAGTAGGTCATAATCTGTTTAAAAGCTTACTAGACATTATAAGGGATTTAGTTCAGTAAATTTTATTTCATACGATAAAGTTCCATTTCCATGGTGATTTGCTGCAATTTTAAGATGTTTTGAATATCATCATACCTCGATGAACATTTGAAATTTTGTGGATCTCTGAGGAATCACTTATGAGATACCTTATTAAAAAAAATTTCATAATTTTGCTCGTAACTGCTGAACCATTCGTTGGATTCAGCCCAATAACGAATTTGACCGATATATTTGTACCTTTTCTGAATATATATATATAAATATGTCATGATAGACATGCTCAAATTTGTCCACGGATTTTTCATTATGAAGTCGAACTCAATCGATTGATACCATTTTCGGCCCGATACTAGAAAATAACAGATGGTATGCATTCTGATTCATTTCAATCACTTCATATGGCATTGCTAAATAGCATTCCATTGAAATAACTTTTTTTTGTGGACTCGAGTGCATGGAAGTTTGATTCCTGAAGTCTATAAATTTATAGTGTATTCAATATACAGGATAAACCACGGTCGATTGTAGATGAACAGATCATGGAAAACAAGAATTCACTGAAAACCACTGCCCTATCGATCCAAAATATTAACAGTGGTGCTGTGTTGCCGCATCTCAGAATCTGATATTTTGATCGAATATCCCCAATCTGGTTACGTGCAGAATTATTAGAGAGCAAGAAGAAACGAAAACTTCGAAAGAAATCCAAGACAATCGGAAACCCTGAACACGTATTAATTTTATCGAAGTCGCCATGTTCAATTGTCACCTACATCTAGCTCCTCATAGTTCTGCCATTTTTCCTTGCACAGCTTTTCCAAGTAGCTTCTTTCTCTACGTGATCTCATTACATCTTCCATCTCTTGGCATTCACTTCTATCGATCTGCTCTTTTGAGTTTCCTGGTTAGCGGGTCGATTTGCGAAGACCAAACGTTCTCGCCCCATCGGTTGGAGAGCTCGGCACTTCTTTATACCGATATAATATTATGCCGGCTCGCTCTGGTGCCGCTTGTTACTCCTTCCTTCCGTCTTTCTTATGTGCCCGTAGCAAAACGACGTTTTCAGCACGGATAATATAATAGAGCACCGTATTCCGAACCGAGGAGCCGTTGATGAAAAAAAAAATAAAAAGAATAAAACCGGAACGATCCCGTCAACGACTCCGATTTAGGGATGCTAAAACAAGGCGCAGCCTACCGACGTGGTATGCCAAATAGGATAGCTCAAAGTTCCATTGGAGAATCTTGCCATTTGGTATATACGTTCGGTTTCAGATTGTTTTAATATGAAGGCTTACTAATTGCAATCACCTCATCACGCTGATTTGCTGCAATTCTGTCTCGAAACGAAAATGTCAATTTGTCATTTCGTTCTCGGTCGAGAATTTCTTGAAGATGGAACTCGCCTAGAAATTATTATTATTTGGAAAATAACGACCATATCTCTTATTGTTCTTGCTACCAACGTTTCGACAGACATGATCTATCGTTTTTAAGGCAAGAAAAAGCTGAAAATATCTGAAAATTTCATCAGTAAGATTGACAGAACTCTAAAACTAGATCAAACTTGCACCCACGTGCTATTTCGGAAAACATTGAAACAATGAGCAATCGCAAAGTGGAGTTGCAAGATATAGACGTGACGTGACTTCAATCTTGGAATTCTATTTTGTAGAATGTATGAAATAATTGAAAATAAAATAGTAAAAGAATGATGATTGCTTCAAGAATTCAGAGTTGCATTCTGTCTGCGAATATAGGGAGAGACAATGTCAGACAAAACTGGTAACCAATGTAGATCTTAACCTTTAATTAGTCGCGCGGGGTCTATTGGACCCCGAACGAGATTGTTTTTATCAAATTTCGGCAAATATTACACTTACGCGGCCTTGCGTCTTGGTACCTTCCTAGCTTAAACCACCCTTTCCTACTCAATGTTCAGCAAGCCGCTGCGTCAAACACACCTGCCATACGGAGGTTTTTGGGGTCCAACAGACCCCGCGCGACTAATAGTGTAGTAGAATTTTGGTAAGTATAATGATAAAAATATTGTTTTTTCTGTTTCGAAATTTTATGTAAACTTTCTTTTAATGTATATTTGTTAATTTCAACAACCTGTAGAACACAATCGCAAGTGGCAACTTGAATTCAGAGCAAATATCAAATCTGCTCCTCGAAGACGAAGAAGAGCCATTTGATGAAAGTAATGATCAGTTGGGCACCAGAGAACAATTAGTTGAACAGCTAGATCATAATTCTGACTCTGAACAAAGTGAAACCGACTCAAAAGATGAAGCAGAATAATTCATCAGATTCATCAGATAATTATATCGCCAAATAAACATAAACTTTACCGTCAGGATTAAATGTACTACTTCAGTCCCGCGGTATATAATATACTATTATTTTCGCAGTTGATGTGACTGATGAGAACATTTACAGATTATAGAATTTGAATAGTGCGTTCAAATCTCTACATAGTTTAATATTGACAATTGACATGCAATGGACTCGTGTTGACATTCGAAAGGATAGGATGTCAGTGATGTCAACCACAAAACGAAAAATATAATTAAAAACATTGCTGTAATGAGTTCATTACGACACTGAAATAGAGAAATCTATTTTTTTGACTTATCGGATGATTACAGGTTTTCTGGATTGAAATATCTGAATGCGTGGGTTTGTGAAAAATACTTAACTCTTGTGAACTTCCACTTCTAGTGATGGTTTAATCAAGGTAATTAATACTTCGGTTATTTTCTTCTACTGTGAATTTGATGTTTGGACGGATTTAATTAGTAAATTTTATGTATAGTTGTAATAGTTGGTTAGTGCCTCTGAACCAACAAATAAGATCATCTATATATCTATACCGATAGAAAAAAATTTTTCATTAGAGGATTCAAATGTATTTGGGTTTAGTATAAATAATTCATAAACATTTCCGATAAAATAGGAGAAAAAATTGCCTTTCTCAGACAGATCTTTTCCATCGAATTGGGAGTAATTTTGTTCTAAGCATATTTCTACGCAATTGAGAATATTATTCACTCTAATCGGACCCGAATTATATTTGATTAATAATGTTTTCAAAATAGTCGGTATACTAGGAAATAAATTCTATACGTCAAAAGACAGTAATTTGCCATTTATGGATTATTTAATTGATTGAAATTCATCTGGTCGAAATCTATTTTCGAATGAGAATTTGGCTGAAAATTTTGGTTATGTTTGGATAAATGGAATCAATGCTCTAGCTAATTTAATCCTCAATGCCGTAACAAATGAAACTATTTGTCGGATAGGATGGTTTTCTTCATGAAGTTTCACCATTGAAAATAATTTAAGTGTTTGTGGAATCTTTAAGGTGAGAGAGTTTCTAGTTGTTGAAAATGTTGAAAGATTGGTTGATCATATTTTTGGTACGTTTATGAAAATTTTCAGTTGAATCTTTTTCGATTATTTTAAAATTATGTGGTGTTGAACAAGAAAGTGATCTTTTATATTTCTCTCTTGGTAACGCTACTATATTATTTTCTTTGTCAGCTCGACTGAAGATGAGATGATTCGTGTCTCATTATTGTTTTAAACAAATTATGATGTTTTGGTGAAGAAACGTCTTTGTTAATATTATGATGTTTTATTCTATAAGTAATATAATTGTTTGATGACGGAATAGATCTAAAGGCAATTTCGGAATCTATTACTAAATATTCTATTGATTTTTCTAAATTACTTTTCGTATTGAATTCGAAACTTCTTTTCAATAAACTTTGTTGGTTAACTTTACATTTGATAAAGTTTATATAGGTCAAACCGTAAGAGCATTCAAGAAAATCATCCTAGAAAACCAGAAGAATTATACATCAGACTCCTCTAAGTCCACATATGCGAATCCTCTCAAGGAATTTGGGCATAAATTCAAAAACTACCAAACAATACCTATGGAAACCAAATGCTAAAAACTGACCCTCTTAGAAGCATTTGAAACCAACGGGTACCATATATAGGAATCCAGCTCGCATTAAGGAAACTAAGATTGCATCTGTAAATGACGTTTTATTTAAAATACATAAACTACATTAATTGAACTATAACAATACATGAAACATTAAATTATAATATAACATACCTGTAAATGATTAAATCGATAATACACAAATGTACATCGATCTCCGTATTTAACTAGTACCTGTACGAATTACCGAAAATACGGCGAATATAGACATTCAAGTCCATTTGTTTTATATTTCATAAGCACTAACTCATTATGCGGCTTCTACTTCGCGTTTCCGATTATGTTGATAGAGTTGCTTCTTGGAGTTGCTCCTTATGGCTCAATATTTCTTGTTGGCGATGTCTCAAATTGTTCGACATTTCGCCACATGGAAATTTACCGGCATTGCTTATAGTGAAGCACTTTTTATGCGCATCTGAGCGCACTTTCAAAGTCGCAATGACATAATAAAATGGCACAATTATGAGCAATCATCGCCGCCCTTGACGTGTCAAAATATTGAGCAATTCATTGAAACGGCTTTAAACATCAATTTATTAAAATTTCGAGCAACTGCAGTAGTGAGCAACTCCAAGAAAGTAGATAATTCCTTCATAAATGTATACTGCCGGATTCCATCCACCTTTTCGTTCGCCCCGCGGAAGCTTAATGAAGAAACTGCAGCCTAAATAAGTTTTACACGGGATTGAAAACAAATAGACTTGAAAAGATTGACTAGATGTTCGACAATTCGTGTCAACGAATTTTCTGTGTAAGCGCACCTTTACGGTTGATTTTGATTGCATAGAAAGTTTTTGAATTCCGCACAGATCAGTCCATACGAGACTGATTCAAAAACATCAAATTTCAACTGAACAATATTGGACTCTTTTACTACATCAAATAGCACTGTGAGCAAGTTTTTTTGCTAGTGTGAAAGCTATAATCGTCCTGATGAATTATTTTTATGAAATAACGATAATTCAGTTCGTTGAATGCTTATATCCCAGACAGGAAACGATGGCATCTGTTCTCCGTATACAATAAATAAACACACCTTGAGTTAACCGTCATATTGCAGGATTCATTTTTTCATAGTTGATTTCGCGAGATTGCTACCTAAGTGATAATAGCCTAATACGAATTTGAACCGAAGAGTGAATTTTTTAGATACAATTTTTAATCTATCAGTGACTGAGGAAAATGAAACGAACATTCCCTTATTTCGAGAAACTTAAGCATTGTGATCACAAATTTCCACTCTTTTTTTCAATAATTTTATCTCAAATCGACTATCAATCGCAAATAAGATTTATTTATTTATTTAAGACAATAGGAGTAGAAACAGGTAAAAAACCCAATACAGCACTCACAGTTTGAAAGAGTGATATATCATACAATAATTATTATACATTAAAATATACAAATAATTTTTTTTTCAATAAACTAAATATTATCTAAAACAAGATCTATGAATCATCTGCAGACTGAGGAACATTTAATCATTTCAACTTAAGAAATCTTTTCAGTTGATGGAGTTCAAAACATCGACGCCAAAAGACCAGCTGTTAAAAGTAGACACTATTCTACAGAGTGGAGAATTTTTGGTGACATTAATTCTGCGGAATGGCACGGCAAACAATTCACGGGATCTAAGTATTCTCTCTGCTACTCTAAAATCGATGGATTCGAAAATCTTCGGGATATTAAGCATATCATTGACCAATTTGAAGAGCATATACACACATCGTTTAATCTTTTACGATTCTCCAAGCTTAACATTCTGAGGCTCTGTTGAATATCGGTGTAACCATGATTAGTAACTCTGATTCTACTTTTGTTGGCTAAGAACCTCAAGATCAAGGCAATATCATTGTTAATTAAGTAAAATGAATCAAGTTTCTATAAGTTTGGTTCAAGTCAGACGTTATCAGTTAATTTAGCATGTTTCAAAAAAATATACGATTGTACAGGGTATCCCATTTAAAGAAAAGAACACCAAGCATTGCAGATCCAAAGGAATCTCCTGTACATTAGAATTTATGTTCAAATATCGCACACTTGAATTCAAATGTAGACATGTCTCAGCATTTTTCATGATCTTCTGAACTAATGACAAAGAATTTCATTCCATGAGCAGTTCCAACATTGTGAATATTTACAAATTATTAGGTGTACAAATAAGTTTCCGCGGATTGTCAAAAGATGGCCCCACCAGAAGGTTATGGAGAAATTGTCAGATGTAAAACGTAATATCCCAAGTTTAGTCATCTGGCAACACCATAACCTTAAAGTACAAGTGATTCCGTATCAGCATCACGTAATTTTTTTCGTGCAAAAATGTCAAGTTTTATTCCGAATAAGCATCATTTGCGGGAACTTTTGATTTACTTCTTTAATGTGAAAAAATCTGCAGCTGAGGCGCATCGATTGCTTCTAGAAGCATATGGTGAAGCTGCTTTAAGTGAGAGAAGTTGTCAGGAATGGTTTCAAAAGTTTAAGAACGGTGAGTTTGACGTTAAAGACAAAGAATGCAGTGGAAGGCCGAAAGTGTACGAAGACATGGAATTAGAAGCACTATTGGAGGAAGATTCGTCCCAAACGCAAAAAGAACTTGTACTTACTCTACAAGCAATTTCACATCGTTTAAAATCGTTAGGAATGATTCAAAAATAAGGAGATTGGGTTCCATATGAACTAAAGCCGAGAGACGTTGAACGCCGATTATGCATGAGTGAAATGCTGCTTGCCAGGAATTAAAAAAAAGATTTTTTTGCATCGTATAGTCACTGGTGACGAAAAATGGATTCACTACGATAATCCAAAGAAGAGAAAGTCATGGGTTAAGCCCGGCGAACCATCAACATCGACAGCTAAGCCGAATATTCATGGAAAAAAACTCATGCTGTGTATTTGGTGGGATCAGCTTGGTGTCGTGTATTATGAATTGCTGAAACCAAGCGAAACCATTACTGGAGCTCTCTACCGAACACAATTGATGAGATTGAGTCGGGCACTTCAGGAAAAACGCGCCCATTACTACTCCAGACACGACAAAATTATTCTTTTACACGATAATGCTCGTCCACATGTTGCGGCGCCGGTAAAAACATACTTGGAAACACTCAACTGGTAAGTTTTACCCCACCCGCCGTATTCACCAGACTTAGCCCCTCCTGATTATCATCTGTTCCGGTCGATGGCACATGGTCTGTCTGAGCAGCGCTTCACATCATATGAAGACACCAAAAAATGGGTAGATTTGTGGATAGCGTCAAAAGATGAAGAGTTTTTTCGACGGGGTATCCGAATGTTGCCAGAAAGATGGGGAAAAGTAGTGGCAAATGATGGAAAATACTTTGAATAAAACGTAATGTACTTTTCCTTTACAATAAATTCCTAATTTTTTATAAAAAACCGCGGAAACTTATTTGTACACCTAATACGTCACACGTTAATGATAGGAAACGCCAACGGAATGTGACAGGTCGACACGAGGCGTGCGCGAGGGACTCCCAGAGTTTAGCGCTATCATATTTTAAAAATTCAAACCAATAATGCTGAATTCGTGTTGGAATAATAAATTTTTTCTATTTCTTTATTGTAATGTGTTCATTACAGGACTAAAAACAGTGCTGTAATGAGATGATCACAGCATTATTTCTAGTTATATTTTTTGTTTTATGGTTGTCAGCACTGGCAATCTAATCAAATTCAAACACCCGTCACACGTCAACATAAGATTATAATTCTATTTTCGAGAAGTACTATTTAAATTGAAATTCAGTAATCGGTCAACTATCGTAAGTAACGCCAACTCTTAAGATACTACACTAGAATGATACGATATGGATTTCTGTTGAATGATTGTTTGGGCTATTACCATCATCTATTGTGGATGTAATGTTTTCCGACGTTTCGATAGATATCTTCTATCTTTATCAAGGAGAAAAGTAAGAAACCTTTTGAAAATTATCAATTTTCAAAAAGTCAATATTGACAGAAGTCATGAAAGAAAAATGAACGATGTTATATACTCATCTGTGATATGATGATCTTTTTCAGTTGGATCGAACTATCGGCGTCCAAACTTCTGGCAGATCTATAGATGGAGCACTTATGGAATCAGGTGTTATTTTCATAAATGCTGCTTCTTTGATTTTTCTTCTTGCACGGTTTTCTTCTTTGGATATTATTGATGCTTCATCCCATTTTATACGATGATTCTCATCTACAGCATGTTGGACCAACCTGGATTTGTCGCTGTCTAGTACTCGTAGAAGCTTCTACGGGTCCAACATGCTGTAGATGAGAATCATCGTATAAAATGGGATGAAGCATCAATAATATCCAAAGAAGAAAACCGTGCAAGAAGAAAAATCAAAGAAGCAGCATTTATGAAAATAACACCTTATTCCGTAAGTGCTTCATCTATAGATCTGCCAGAAGTTTGGACGCCGATAGTTCGATCCAACTTGAAAAGATCATCATATCACAGATGAGAATATAACATCGTTCATTTTTCTTTCATGACTTCTGTCATATTGACTTTTTGAAAATTGATAATTTTCAAAAGGTTTCTTACTTTTCTCCTTGATAAAGATAGAAGATGTCTATCGAAACGTCGGAAAACATTACATCCACAATAGATGATGGTAATAGCCCAAACAATCATTCAACACGAGCTCCATCATCAACAATATCTCGTCATCAATATGGATTTCTGATTAAATTCTAACTTAATATCTCAACTATCTCAACGAACAATAATAATCCACTAGATCGACGTTGTCATAACCTAACGATGATTATGAAATATCAAGTTTTAATAAAATTAAAAAAATAAATATCGGATTTACTCAGATCATATTTGTAAATACATGCATAAATTCAGAAAATGTGTGTCAGAGAATGAAAACGTTTTATGGGTACCAAAACGTTTCCGAATGTTCAGAATTAGTAGGGTGGGTATAACAGGTGAGGAATGTTTGCTTGTCAATAATCTCGCATTTATACATCATAAAAACGTAAAAATTAAAAGGATCGTTCTATATAATGATTGAATTTTACTAACTCAAAGTGTATCAGCGCCATTTTTACTGAAACAAAGCACCTGTCAGGTATTCATCAAATAAGGTTATAAATCCAAACAATTCAATTTCAAATCAATTACCAAGGATTCGTTTTCGTCTAAAAAGAGATCGAGCAGCGAGTTTAAAAGAACGGAATAACAAACCTTACCAATAAAATGTTCAAGCAGAGCCATAATGGCATATCACAACGTACGTAATCCAAACAACGTGAACGGGGAAAATCACCAGAGACCCGTGGTCCGACACAACAAACCGAACACCTTCGACAACCCCGCGAAGTCACGTGAGGCGGATGATCAAACCCGCGCGCACACAAGAGAACCAAAACCTAACCTCCTCTTGCTCTCCAGTTCGGAACTGCGGAAGTTTCTCTGGTTTCTGATTACGGGGCGGCGGACTGTGGCACTAGCCCTTCTCAGCAGCAGAAGCGGCCGGTCGCGAACCCGCTAATAGGCGCCGCATCCGCCATGTTCATTCTAAAATCGCAAATCACCTCTGGGTTTTGAGCGCCGCTAAAGGGTCACACACAGTATACGATTTGGTCGGGTCGTTTGCGGCGACATACGTTCGACGGAGGGGCAAGTATATAATAGCTTCTCTTCACTTTTTCGATCGATTCGCCGTACGGGTTTGCAGATCCTCCGCGAAGCTACGGCCGTGGCCTTCGATTGAAGGGAAACGAACCAAAGGCAGCTATTTATACATGTGACGGATATTTCATGAACGTAACGCACTTGCCCAGAAGAATGGAAATCATTGCGGGTCAACCAGCGATCAAATAGTGACTTCACGACTGCATGTTTAAGAGCTTGCGATGCGGCATAATTGAATAATTCAGATAATCGATCAAATTATTGAAACTACTGATTCATGAACATACATATAATACGTCATCAGTAGTGCTGAGGTTTTTTATTCTAATCAGAACCATCCAAAAAGAAGACAGTCAATATACAGAGTGATTTACGAAGATGGCCTATTAGACTTCCGTGGAAAACTGATCGCAATTTTGCAATATTTGCATGTTGGTGTTTGATACTGACATATTTTCAGGATTCAACAATTTCCAAAATTTACCGTAATTTGCATATTACTTACTTACTTCGAATGGCAAATCCACAATGACCGCCACAATGAATGTGAAAGAAGCAAAAAGTATTCTTTCTACGACACTGCGTTTTTACCCACTTTCCCGCAATCATTCTATAGTTAAGAGTCACTAGTGCGGAAAGTAAAATATGTCAATTTATCGTTATTAAATGTACATTTCATTGATTTTACCTGTATATTACTATTCATACTAATATAGGTTTTAAAATTAATTGGTTTCACGGTTTCAAAATTCCCGCTCCAGTTAGTACTTGCCAATCGAACTGGTGGCGTTGGTCGCGGTAGTTTACCAGCTTATCTCGTACGTTTCAATGAACGGTTGTCGGTGGTCCTGTTCTGTGTATGTGACGTAGGTTGTCAATTACGTCGTTCTTCCGGCATATATTTGGTTAAAATATCCTGGAGTAATTAATCGCAATTTTGCGGATCTGAACAGGATTTTAACTGAAGCCCTGAGAGAAATCTTATCATGTTGGTTTGGTTTGTTCGTTGGTGAGATTTTGCGCTTTAGCGGAGTGGCGTATTTGTTTGGAAAAAGGACGTGGGATTGGTGAGTTAACCTATGTTTGTAACGAGTATTTTAGATTTTTGTTCGTATTTTTAGCATCATTCTGCTTCGAATTGGGAATTATTATTGTGCCGTTGCGAGGTACCGCAGATTCTGAACTGTCTTTCAAGTCTTCGAGCTGTTTGTCTAGGCTGTTTCCGTGGGAGCTGTCTTTGGGGACCTCCACCAGATTTCGCCATCTAAGATACTACACCTGTCGTCTACCCAGGGTGCATTACTGTGAGAAATTGTACTACGTTGGCCCAGGAATATATTTGAGCCCAGTTTCCATCTACGAGACTGTAAGAAACTATATCCTTTTGTACTTCAGTCAAGCCACGACCTAGACTGTTATAGAAGGTTAGTCTGTAGAATTTAGTTAAGATTAATTAGTATCAAAGAAGCCCAATTCAGTGAATACGTTTAGTACATAAAACCGACCTATCGAGAAGGTCGCTTAGATATAAGTAAAGAGCTATTTGTAACGATTACCATCGAGGCTCTAAGTGTGTACCTTGGGGTGATATTACTGTTTGTTTAGTAAGAGATAAAGCATTATATCGAATATTCGAGCTGTGAAGTAAGAACTAGTTAGTGATCTACCTTCTGTAAGATATATCCTCGTTTGAGGGACCTTGTGTATTTCATTTGGGCTCATTATATTATTAAATAATTGCTCTATATTCTTTCTACCAGCCACTAATTGACAACGTTCCTAAAAAGTAAATGGTTGTTTTCGACCTGTGAAAGCGTAGATTTTTACAAAGAATACATATCCAAGATGATGAAGCCCCTGATGAGATATATCGGTGTTTACCAAATTTCTGGGGTTTTTTATTAATGAGTTTTCACAATGGACAAAGCATATAGAGGCGCTGCTGAATAAATTGAACAAAGTATGCTATGCTACTAGAGTTATGAACAAGTACATTGATAGTGATACGAAGAGAGCAATATACTACGCAAATTACGAATCTTTGATCAGAAATGGAATAATTTTTTGGGATGTTAGCTCAGCAGTTAAGTCGATCCATATTAATCCTGAGGTCTTTGATGGGAATGCGCTTCAAGGAATCATGCAGAGGAAAATTCAAACAACAGGGGTTTTTGACGGTTTACGGATTATACATCCATGAATGTTTAATATATTTATATGGAAATAAAGCTGTGTTTCTAACAAATAATACAAATGCGAGTTACAACACAAGAACAGCAAACATTAACTTTCAATATCATAGACTATCTCTCTCTTAGAAAAATCCATCCTATATGTGTATTAAAATCGATCGCGGTGCTTCGAAGCACGTCTATGAAGCAGACTTCAAACATCAGAAGATTTGAAAAATCATCACTTGGATCGCAAGATCCGATTCGAAGAATCCTCCTTGCAGATTGGCGACAAATTTTGTGTATTAGATTTGAATATAGAAGGTATTTCTAAGGACAAGAGTGATTATATTTCTCAACTAGCAAAGGACTATGGTGCTGAGATTATTCTTCTTCAAGAGACACATACGGATAATAAAAAAATTATCGTGAAAGAGGAACCATAAAAGGTTATGTATTCATTGATTATCTCCTTAGTAAAATTTACGGTTTAGCTTGTTATATTAAAAAATCCTAGATTCCCAATATCGAGTTAATCCAAAAAGGCGAATTCGAGGGTGTTTTCTTTATCTCATTCAAATTTTGTATTTTTGTTATTCAGTTCTTTTTCTGCTTTTGTCTTTCTATTTCCAGATTCGATGTAGGCAACTTGAAGAAGTCTCTGTCTCCATCAATAGAAGACCACTCTTGAAGAAAGAAGTCCCTAAAATATATATTTCAGCTTATTTTTGTACTTTCACACGGCGGGGAGCCAGGGTTTTTTTTTACTGGGGTTTTTTTCCCTAGGCTTTTATGTCACACGCCGAATTGTATGACACCCCGTCACTAACCCCTGATCTATATGCTCTATTGTTTGCTAACTAAATATTGTAAGCCAAAAGTTCAAAAGAATATATATATTAAGATCTTCAATAAATTATCATTCCATTTCAAAACTATCAGTAATAACAAACAGTTTAAAGTTAGGACAAAAATATTTTTAGTAGAGCTGGAGCCATATAGTCTTGAAGATTATTTGGGTGCAAGTGGATTGTTTTTCTTGGGTAGTATTTATTTAGGACACTGTTTTATTTTGTGATTTTCTGTATGGGAATATAATTTGAAATAGAGGTATTTATCTATCTATCTATCTTATGATTAAAGTAGGCACCATTTTTGGTTTAGTCGGTGCTCTTCGCAGAGCGGAAAATCCCGCTTGACGATATTCAAAATAAAGGAAACCAAATGATTGTGAAAATTTCCGATTCGAAAAACCATACTTCAAGATCCTTTGAATCTCTATAGAAAGTATGCAAATTTACGGCCTCCCACGCACCGTCGTATTTTTATCAATTACAAAAAATGGAGATTTTCTGGTCGATGCGTAGGAGTATCCACATTTGATAAAATGCCGGCAGAGATCACTGTCTACTTAGGCCTACCTAACCCACAACGTTACACAGGTCACAGTTTAAGACGATCCTCGGCTACGTTTCTAGCAGATTCAGGCGAAGGGATAACCAACATAAAGCGTCTGGAGGCTGGCAGTTAACTGGTGTTGCTGAGAGTTATTCGGAGGACTCCGTAGAACAGAAGAAAACCATCTCGAAAGAAATTCTTACATGTACTGGCATCTTGTAACCGATGCCGTCTTCGTCATCTTCATGCAATCTACGATTATTACTTTTAACTGTCAGTTACCACCAACTAACTACTCTGGACCGGCTATTCTGACGCATTTGCAGAATGCTACAAATTGTGTTTTCAACATTAATATTAGTAATAAATAGTGGATTTCATGGAATGTTTTTCATGTTGGAATGAAATAATTATGTTGATTCATTTTCACCTAATTCTATATTAAACGCATTTGAGAAATTAGAAATGATGCACATTCAAATGAGAAACGGAAACAAAATAAACGACAAATTGGACACGAAAAATCTAAGCCGTATTTATATGCCCCTACTGATGCGGCCACTAAATTAAACAAGAAGAAAACACAATCGTAAGGAGCACACTGTATTATGTAACTGTGAAATGAAAATGACAGTGCTAACTCGACAACACCTAAACAACAAAGATATCGAGGACATATTTGCATGAATTCTTATTTAATTCAATTAAAATATGTTATTTTCAGATTGTTAATGTCCATTATAAAGTTATATATATTTCACACGGAAGAAGGCGGATGCGCCGATACGTCTGTAATTATTAAAGTATTCCACATGCAAACATCATCAAAGTTACGAATTGATATGGTGGATATTCTAGGATTTATCGAGGAAACCGAATTTCGGATACCTTAAACTACTGAACTATTCAATAGATTTGACGCAATATTTAACTTGACCGAGATATTTGGATAATTAACCTATTACGAATTTCTTGGGCAAAACGATAGGCCAGTGTTCCAATGAAAACTAGCGCGCAAGAAGACTTATATGTTAATACACTTATATTTGTAGAATGCATCTGAAGTTTTTTGTTGATAATATTGATAATAATACCAAATGCAAACGAGAATAATTAGTGGACATAAACCTCGGAGGTTGTTTATAACCTCCAACACCTGTTTTTGGTATGAGGGCTTCATCAGTGCGATGCAGAAATGTCAAGAGGGAAGAAAACTTGATATAGAAATCGATTAAAGCAAAGGATTTAACAACAGAGGCTAGCCGCACACGCTGCTTCAATTGGAAGATCCTTGATTTCAAGGCAACATCCAATTTCACCACGGAGGCAGCTATAGCTACATCAGGAAATTTAACCAGAATGAGGAATAGCGGCTAGCTCATGTTGTTGATTCCTTTGACTCGATTAAATTTCATATCAAGTGTTTTCCATTAATACACTTTTGCACCGAACTGATGAAGGCCTCAAACCAGAAAGACGTCTCTGTGGTTATAAACAACCTCCGAGGGTTATGCCCATTAATTCTTCTCTTTTGCATCCGTAAGTACCCTCGCTATTCCTTATTATTGATAATAATACCTTTAATTCTTTCAATCTTTTAGGAACGTCCTGTTTATATGTGCAGATGATCTCAATATTTAGAATGAGCAGAGAATGTAATTAGAGTAAAAAATCTATAAAAACGAGGACGAACTTATTGGTACTTCTCTAGAATAACTAAATTTATTTACTGCAGACTATTGAACGATCGTCATTTGAGTGGACAACAACCGGTGAACCTCGTCCAAAGCACAAGAATCGGCTGAAAAGGTTCTCGCCTCGGTATTTTGGGATGTGCGTGGTGTCCATCGACTATCTTGAGAAAGGTAATACATATTAGCGTTATTGGAGCAGTTGGAGGCCGAAATTGCAAAGAAGCGACCGCATATGGCGTATTTAGTATGATCCAGATAACGCACCGTGTCACAAGTCAATCAAAACAATGGCAAAACTAGATGAACTAAAACTTCGAATCGCTCCCATATTCACAGTATTCGAGACCAGAGAAAAATGCTGGCCGGTAAGAAATTTCGCACGAATTTTTCGCTGAAACTGAGTCCTATTTTGAAGCAAAAGATGAATCTTTCAAAAAAATGTTGAATTGAAATGATAATGATTGCGTTGCTCTCGATAGAGATTACGTTGATGCGTAAAGCTAAATTTGAACCAAAAAAACTGTTTTCTTTGTTGAGCCCGGTACTTTTCAGCCCATGTGTTATACCATCATTTGATGTGTTTTTGAGGGAAGAAAGATAAGATTGGAAAAAACTGTAGGTATGTGGCTATTTTTGATTAGATATATGTTTGTTGATTATTTCACATTGATGTGGTTTTTTTATCCCCCCTCTCAGGGTCCGGGAAAATGATTTAGAAGAGCGCAAACGCTCCTGAACTCACGTCATCACACCTCTTTTATTCAAGGCAGTGGTTCAGCTTCTATAAAGAAATCATTGTGCTACAATAATCAACATGAAAGTATGAAAACATTATAGATACTGGGCCTTCGTACAATTCTGATCAAAGATTGTACCATTGTGAAGAGGCTGCAAGCAAGGTTTTCTTCACAGATTGAGCTTCGAATGTCCATAAGGATACGACAGTTTGCTTGAACTTTCCCAGCGTCAGTCGGAATATTCTCGCCTGTATTTCCAACAAGCTTAGACTTCTGTAGTCGTCAGTTTTCAATAAGACTTATACGAAAATCAATAATGGCAACACACAAATTCAGTGGGACATTGGCGGTGTTCTAGCTTCTCGGCTGCTTCGACGGGGTGTGACCTCCCTCTATCTCTCTCTTTCTTCATCACCCCGCTTACAACTCAAGCCCCATATGCTTTGCGATGGAGTCGAGAGATCCAATTCACACGTAAGCCACGCCAATCCTCATCGGTGAAAGATTTTCAGCGAACAGACTCGTGAAACATGGCGACATCTTATTTTTCTCAATGGAAGCGATGATAAATATTGAGGATTTTGGTGTTTTCTTCCTTGCGTGAGAAGTCACTGCATTGTCCACTTACTGTACCGGGTGGGCAAAATTCGTTGTCTACTGAAGAGATCTTGATAACTAAAGTAGCTAAAAGAATATGAAAACAGATATAGCTTACTGTTCATAACTCTTGTTAGTGATACCATAAATAATTTCACGTAGAAGAAACGAAAGGAATGTCAGGTGCTTGTAGGTGAAACGAGTGACATAAAATTCCACAAGCCCCTCTGGACGTAGTGTGCTATCCCTCAACATTTTCGGGACTTAGGTTTCGAATTGAGTCTACACATAACCACACACTTACGATCCTCGAAACATAAATAATTACATATTATTTTCAAGTGTATAATACCGTCATATGGAAAAATCACTTCTCCCCGAGAAAGGAAAAATGTTAACAATGACGTAACTACTTCTTCATCGGTGGCAAGAAAAATGATGATAACCGTAGCTAGCCAATCTATTGTTCACTAATCGTTAATATAAATCAATTTAAGGGAGTATAATCAGATTTTCATAAATCTACATCCAGCATCATAATGTTAATATACTATGCAAGGCTCAAAAGTCCTTGTATGCAACTTAAATGTATAATAGTGAAACGTGGCAGAAGAGCATTCAAATATTTTCATTTATTTATGCTTGTTTGCCGCGGATGCCGAAGAAACTAGGAGAGCTGTACGGAGCCGTACGCGTTTCCATCCAAACTCGGTGCCTTATATACAAAGAGGCTGAATGTTGTTGAAATAAGTGGAAGAAGTAGCTTGAGTAAACCAAACTGAGGTTATGCATAAGCTGCATCATCTATAAATCTAAAATTATAAAATAAAATACGTCCTAAATGTAACGGCTAATATTACTCTCCTCATAGCACCGGCAACGTCACAAGTTATAAAAGAATGTTTTATTTCGGTTTGGAAGAAATCGTGCTCATCTGACACAGCATCCCAAGACAGCAGGCACGCCTCGAGCGGGTTAGTAACAGGGATAAGGGACAGAAAATCCCTCTGCACCCGGCCACGATTCACGCTTCCGCAGTCTCAGTTCCCAAATATTGACCCGCTTTCCTCAAACCCCCCGTTGTCCGCTAATGGATTCCTTCGCAATGACACACAGGAAACGGATAACGGGAGCCGCCATCTCATCTGCTTGTCGACCATTTGCCCGGATCGAGAGGTGATCTGGTCAAATTCGATCCTTGCGGGAAAAGAAACGTCGACAGGGATGAGGAAACTCGAGCCATCGAGATTTGACTTATCTTTCACAAACATGTTCTGTGTTCAGATACCATGTTGTGTGTATTGAAAATAACATTTTGAATAAACGTCAGAATTTCATGCGGCCTACCCCTAGACAGGACAAGGGAAGATGCGGGATCCACGCAGTAACGTTCCACCGAAGAATAAAGTTCATCAATTAAGCTCTGATGCAATGCCACGCTAGGGCAATCTACGCCACTGGCGGATCAACTGTTATCGCTTTATAGGGGTGTCAAGCTGTACAATAAATGAGAAATGTAATACATTCACATGATGGTTCAATGATGGAAATGGAATCATAATTATATTATACAAGTAAGAAACACGCGAAAGTATATACCGCCTGAATTCTGCATGCAGAGTAGGCCTTTGAAACCTGAACAGCTTGTATTCTTCTCCGCTAAACAGAATATGATAAAAACGCTAAGAATGTCATCATAAAATAGGAGGTAATTTAATCTACAGAGTGTCTCATTTAAAGGTGGCACCCTCAATTACTTGACAATGAATCAGAAGTTGTAAAATCGGACAGGTAGATTTTTTTAGGAAATAGGGGCATAATCTGAGAAACGAGTTTTGTTTCTACCAACAACGCCTTGGAAAGGGTATCAATCACATTAGGAATTAGAAAAGGGAAAGTGGGTAGTTCTGTAAAAATAATGTATGATTGTATTCATGTGTACGAACCCCCAGTTTGTGTTCATAAAGTGAATATTAATGTACTTACAGGGTCTTTTTATGATATTATGGTACACCTATGAAACTAAATGAAAAAGAGAGATCTTCTAATTGATAGTTTAATTTCTATTGAAAGCCAAATTGTTCATAGGGAGAATTGGTGAAAGTTTGTCGCCAATGCGAACAAGTCAAGATATCAATATGAGGTTTCCGACATTAATTTTTTCAGGAAAATCGATTACCTAACATAAAAGAGTAGTTTTACTCTAACTCCTCTAGAACTAGGTGTTTCTTATCATAAGTGTCCGATTTGGATCACTTTTTACAAGCCCATCTTAACTCAGTCCTATGCAGAATCCTCACAAATAAAATATTCAAGGTGTTTGTTCCACTTCAGTTAAAAAAATTTATAGTTGGCGGAAACGATTAATCTACATTAAGTTTTTATACACATTTGTGATGAATCTAGCAAGACCTTCCAAATTTAGTACAATTCAACCGCTCTTCTCGGTCGATTTCGAGGGGCTAAAGCTTCCCTCTTATGAGGTTGTTCATTCAAGCCTCGAATGTATGTCAAAAAATATTCCCAATCTTCTAACGTGTTTCGGGAAATGTTTCTAATTAATAACTATAAGAGGTAGCTCGTCTGAGAAGAATCACCCAGTATATTTTAAGATAGTAGTTTTCCCAGCAGGTGGAAAAGATCATTTCATATCCGCGATCTAGTTCGGTGTCAAAATAATTCATTCAACAAATATTTGGGGGGTTAAAGCACCCCTCGGTTATGGAGATAATAACAATCGTCATAAACGAATTGGAAGACCGTCCCCCTTGTTGAAGCTTAAATAGTGAAAAGGCTACGAGTTGAAAGGGAGCCCGAGAAATTCTCGCAGCCACCGCGACAAGTGGCCGTACGAATCACGCCCCATTAGCGCGGCAAGCATTGGGGGCGGCAAGGCAGACTGCCTGCTATTCGATTACGACTGCTCATAAAATTTCGCAGATTGTGGCAAATTATTCGTTGAGAATTGGTGGATTTCGTAATTTCAATTTAAATTACTTTTACACTTCTATAAATAACCAAATTATATTATTATGATTAAGCAATCCTGAAATTTAAAGAAACGCATTTTTTCGCGTTGGTGCCTAGTTGAACAGAATGCTATCGTTTTGCCAAATGTCTGACCTTTCGAATATCGAACCCAAAAACACTCAATCGATAGGGTTCAACTTGAGAACAAGCGCCCAAAATGCACGAGTGTCATTGCAGCAACGCGTTTCAGCAACGGATTTCGAAAGCTGAATTATATTTACGATTGCGTGTCATTTGTAATCGGTTGAATGAAATGACCTGATTTTTTTCGGGAAGTATTATATTTTTTGTACTTCATTAGTGGGGGGAACCACCTACATGAAAAAGACCCCCCAACAACCCCCCACGAAACCTCCAACATCAAAAAAATATTTATTTTGCATTAAAATAATGTCGGTTTATTGAATACAATCTACTCAATCCAGCACATATACTGAAATAATTTGTGACCCCCCGCTTACCACCGCATAGCCCCCTCGAATTCAAAAATTCAGCGGACAGTGAAACTGCGCATTGCTGGCGATTTTTCGATGAAAATAGTATCTTTGTATAAGGTCGAATATAATCTATAGGATGAAATAATTTGTGACCCCGTAATCTCCCCAGAGCACGACAGAAACAACCCCCTAAAGCTGACGATCGCAAAAACTAGATGGAAACGGCCGTTGCTGGATATTTTCTCTGCAAAATGGGTCTACCTTAACTCATTCAATAAGCCCCATATAATGAAATAATTTATGACCCCGCGCCTCAGTCAGAATTGCCCCCTGTAGAATTAAAAGATTCCAAATTCCGTAGCACGACGAGAACTGTGCGTTGCTGGCGATTTTTGATGGAAATGGCATCCTTGTATATCGTTGATTACTATCTATATGTTGAAATAATTTGTGACCCCCTGCCTACTCGGGAATAGCCCCCTCGAATTCAAAAATTCGGCGGACAGTGCAACTGCGCATTGCTGGCGATTTTCCGATGAAAATAGTATCTTTGTATAAGGTCGAATATAATCTATAGGATGAAATAATTTGTGACCCCCCGTAATCTCCCCAGAGCACGACAGAAACAACCCCCTAAAGCTGACGATCGCAAAAACTAGATGGAAACGGCCGTTGCTGGATATTTTTTCTGCAAAATGGGTCTACCTTAACTTATTCAATAGGCCCCATATAATGAAATAATTTGTGACCCCGCGCTTTAATCAGAATAGCCCCCCTGTAGAATTAAAAGATTCCAAATTCCGTAGCACGAGGAACTGTGCGTTGCTGGCGATTTTTTGATGCAAATGGCATCCTTGTATATCGTTGAATACTATCTATATGTTGAAATAATTTGTGACCCCCCGCCTACCCTGGAATAGCCCCCTCGAATTCAAAAATTCGGCGGACACTGAAACTGCGCATTGCTGGCGATTTTGCGATGAGAATAGTATCTTTGTATAAAGTCGAATATAATCTATAAGGTGAAATAATTTGTGACCCCCCGTAATCCCCCTAAAGCACGACAGAAACAACCTCCAAAAACTTACGATCGCAAAAACTAGATCAAAACGTCCGTTGCTGGATATTTGATTCGCGAAATGAAAATTTTTGAAATATAGAGGGGGGCAATTCTGATTGAAGCGCGGGGTCACAAATAATTTCATTATATGGGGCTTATTGTATAAGTTAAGGTAGACCCATTTTGCCAAAAAAATAACGAGCAACGGCCGTTTCCATCAAGTTTTTGCGATCGTCAGTTTTGGGGGATTGTTTCTGTCGTGCTTTGGGGGGATTATGGGGGGTCACAAATTATTTCATCCCATAGATTATATTCGACCTTATACAAAGATACTATTTTCATCGAAAAATCGCCAGCAATGCGCAGTTGCACTGTCCGCCGAATTTTTGAATTCGAGGGGGCTATTCCGGGATAGGCGGGGGTCACAAATTATTTCAACATATAGATGGTATTCAACGATATAAAAGGATGCCATTTCCATCAAAAAATCGCCAGCAACGCACAGTTCCTCGTGCTACGGAATTTAGAATTTTTTTATTCTACAGGGGGGCAATTCTGATTGAAGCGCGGGGTCACAAATTATTTCAACATATGGATGGTATTCAACGATATAAAAGGATGCCATTTCCGTCAGAAAATCGCCAGCAACGCACAGTTTCTCGTGCTACGGAATTTGGAATTCTTTTATTCTACAGGGGGGCAATTCTGATTGAAGCGCGAGGTCACAAATTATTTCAACATATGGATGGTATTCAACGATATAAAAGGATGCCATTTCCATCAAAAAATCGCCAGCAACGCACAGTTCCTCGTGCTAAGGAATTTGAAACTTTTTAATTCTACAGGGGGGCAATTCTGATTGAAGCGCGGGGTCACAAATTATTTCATTATATGGAGCTTATTGAATAAGTTAAGGTAGACCCATTTTGCAGAAAAAATATCCAGCAACGGCCGTTTCCACCTAGTTTTTGCGATCGTCAGCTTTAGGGGGTTGTTTCTGTCGTGCTTTGGGGGGATTACGGGGGTCGCAAATTATTTCATCCTATAGATTATATTCGACCTTATACAAACATACTATTTTCATCGAAAAATCGCCAGCAATGCGCAGTTTCAGTGTCCGCCGAATTTTTGAATTCGAGGGGGCTATTCCAGGGAAGTAGGGGGGTCACAAATTATTTCAACATATAGATAGTATTCAACGATATACAAGGATGCCATTTCCATCAAAAAATCGCCAGCAACGCACAGTTCCTCGTGCTACGGAATTTGGAATCTTTTAATTCCAGAGGGGGGCAATTCTGATTGAAGCGCGGGGTCACAAATTATTTCATTATATGGGGCTTATTGAATGAGGTAAGGTAGACCCATTTTGCAGAAAAATATCTAGCAACGGCCGTTTCCATCTAGTTTTTGAGATCGACAGCTTTAGGGGTTGTTTCTGTCGTGCTCTGGGGAGATTACGGGGGGTCACAAATTATTTCATCCTATAGATTATATTCGACCTTATACAAAGATACTATTTTCATCGAAAAATCGCCAGCAATGCGCAGTTTCACTGTCCGCCGAATTTTTGAATTCGAGGGGGCTATGCGGTGGTAAGCGGGGGGTCACAAATTATTTCAGTATATGTGCTGGATTGAGTAGATTGTATTCAATAAACCGACATTAATATAATGCAAAATAAATTGTTTTTTGATGTTGGAGGTTTCGTGGGGGGTTGTTGGGGGGTCTTTTTCATGTAGGTGGTTCCCCCCACTAATGAAGTACAAAAAATATAATACTTCCCGAAAAAAATCAGGTCATTTCATTCAACCGATTACAAATGACACGCAATCGTAAATATAATTCAGCTTTCGAAATCCGTTGCTGAAACGCGTTGCTGCAATGACACCCGTCCAAAATGCTCCCTATATTATATCAGGGCTTTTCCAAATTTTTATTGAACATTTCTGCCAAGTCCGATTCTTTTTACGAATATTGTTAGGAATTCAAATTTTCGAATTGCGCTAATAAATCCCTGAAAGCCAGTTTACTTCCTGTAGGTAGGGTATTCTACGGGAAGTGCCTAATAGACGCATTTGGAGAGTTGGAAATATTTGAAATATAAAAATTGCGATTTGGATATCGTTCAAAATTTTCTACAGAGCTAAAATATATTTAAAGCACTTCAGGTTATACAGGTGTAAAATAGTTTTTCAGGCCATTCCCTTTGGGATATGTTATAGTTTTCAATTCTGAATATAGTTCACATAAAACGTTGCATTCGTCTGTATAATTTTCTGAGTATTGAAAAATTGAGGAATTTTATATTACATTACAGTCCAATTTACTATTCTCACTCACCTAAACCAAAACCGTTTTAGACATTTTCGAAGAAGAAGAATATAGAATATTCATTCGTTCAGTGATCAGTAAGTAAATTAATTGCAATACCTCCTTCATTAACTGTTTTTTCTTATAACTTCTCGATTCCTTGATAGAACGAAATTTCGAAAAGTTTTTTTTCTCTCTTGTACAATATGATTTCATTTATAGATTTTTTTTTCATTCAAGTCTCGGTAGCTTCTGCTCATAGTTTCATTTGATTTTTCATGAATAAAAAATAAATCGCATTTTTATTTCATGCATCCTGAGGGTTTCGACAAAAGTACAATAACAATAATGAAGCCTTGATGCATAAAATAAAAATATGTTCATTTACCTCCTCCAACTCTGAGTCATCAAACCCTTATTTCATTCACAATAAATACCTGGGATCCTTAATATAATAATAAATATTTATATACATTATCTATTATTTGTGCTTTCTTAGTATAAACGAATTTTTTCTGGTTTTCTCTTAGGTTTTTTTTTCAATTGAAAAAATTTATCCCATCATTTATAATTTAATTTTCTACCTTACGTGCCCGTTTGGCCTTCTGCAAAGAAACTTCTGTAATTAAATAGTTGTCAGCAAAAAGTAAACTCATCAACAAAAACGAGAGTCCTAAATTCTTTCTTATCAATTCTCGTCAATAATAATGTTAAATACTTTAAAATACAAAAAATAATATTGAAGATTAAACGAAGTCACAAAGAAAATAATGAAAGACGAATAATAATAATTCTTGAAAACTAATTATCATTCCAATTCAAAACAAATCGCGACATCTGTATGGGTCCTTAATTAAGTATGTATAGTAAATCTCTAGATTTCATTAAATATATAGTTGGAGTTCCCTACTTTTCGCAAACGTTGCCTGAAGAAATCCTTGTTTAGTCGAATTATAATAAATGTATTTGGGCCAAATTTTCCGTGTCAGTTTTATCATTCAGAGCATTTTTCTCCTTTTCGATATAAATCATTTCTAATACATCAAGGGTCTTACAATGTTTTTTTTATACGATAGAAACATTTTCAGAATTCATTTTATGTTTTTCATGTTGTTCGTGTTTTTTCAATATTGTCCTATATATACTTTAAAGCAGTTCATATAATTAATTTGGTATATACAATTCGAAACTTAATTATTTGGGGTTTTTAACTTCAATTTTATGTATAGAAACTTCAAATTATTCGAGTTTTTATGTGCTACATTTATTCCAGGATGTTTCAGTGAAATCAGTGTGTCAAATAGAACATGATTATTTTTTTATGTTTATACTGGCTTACCTAGGTATACATAATGTACACCCCTCAGAAGCTAATTAAAGCTTGTGCGAGTTAGGTTAACCAGTGTGTGTTCTGTGTAGGCTTTGTTACTGTGTCCTTACGTAAGGAAATATATTTTGGAGCCTCAGTTTCGTTTTTCTTGATTTTTTGTTTTTTCGTGTTATATAATCTGAAATTTTTGTTCTTAAAAATGTATACTAATTTTAACGGATAGTTGGTCTTTGTTAGAATGTTCTTAGCTTCGTTTAATGTTTGGTATCCGACTTCGGGACTCGTAAGTTTTAATGCTCTGACAGCAATGCGCGATATGACACTTGGTTATCCGTAACTGTAGCCTCAAAATTCAAATATCTTCCGCTCCATGCAGGTTTTGTATACTAAATTGTTGATATTTTATTGTTTGTCTGTATGAGGGTGAGGTCTAAAATGTTTATTCTATCTTGTGTTTCTATTTCATTGGAGAAATTTAATTTAGGGTGGTAATTATCATACCTCCTCACGATAGGCTCTCTTTCATCCTTTGGTGCTGCTGTTCAACAATCGTACACGAAGCGTTTAAAAATTGTACACTCCATGTTAATTTCTTCATGGAGGTTACCAATTTTTCACTAGTTTCTAAGATATATCTATATCTATAGAGTTCCATTTTTATATTTAGGTGATGTAAGTTATAAAAATCTGTTTCAATGTAGTATTTTACAGTTACATTGCTTGCAATTTCAGACCAAGCCCTGAAAAAGGGTAATTATCAAAACGTATGCTGCTAGCTAAATATAGTATTACAAACTCCAGAACATAGCAATTTCTCTTTATGCATTAATATATAATCTAAAATACATTTTTTCGAAATTAGAAATTTTTTAAGTTGAACGTTCCATAAAAACATAAAGAGCGTATATGCAGACGACCGAAAAGAAAAGGGCAACAACTCCGCTGAGCCGATGGATCAATGAAAGGTTGGCCGTGCAGGGTGCCAAATACATTTAGTTAATCTACCGCCATCTGCCCGCATTCACAATCACTACAAACCATCTCACATCAAGCAGTGCTCGGAAAATCGAATTCAACAACGAGAACTTTACTCAAAATACAGCTTCCGCAGATGAAGCCTGCTAAGGGGGCATCATAATCGGGGTGACCCGAGTAATGTTTCTCAAGATATACGCAAGAAATAAACCCACAGGAGTTTCTGGGTCGGGGAAAGGCAAACGAAATAAAATCACTGGAAATTAATAAACACATCCGAATTCATCAAATCTGTTTGAGAATGTTGGATCATGATAGTTCGAACAATTTCCATCAATTATTCTGGAATTCTGGATCTATTTTATATGCATGGTGAATGTGACAAAATTATTAGTAGAACCTGCCGGGCTTTCAACGAGAAGTATATTTACCTTCCATGACGGAGAAGATCTATAGAAACTATGTTTCAAACTTTCTTTTGGATGTGTAAGAGCCTCAAAAGAATACAAAAGAAGGGTAGTTGATGATGAGGAAAATGAAATTAGAGTTTTGACTTATTTCGAAGCGAATGAAAATGCATCTATTCGAAGTGCAGCTCATGAAATCGATTTAGACAGAAATTCAGTGCACCGAATTTTGAAAAACACAACATGCATGACTACAAATATGAGAAAGTTCATGCATTAGACCCAGGTGACTACATAAAAAGGTTAAATTTTTGTAGAGGAATATTAGAAAAACTTGAAAATGATGAAATTTTTTGAAAAAGATCATTTGGACAGACGAAGCAAAATTCAATAATGAAGGACTATTTAATAGAAAGAATCGCCACATTTGGAGAAGTGAAAATCCTCATAGAAAAAGACAAAGAAACCCCCAGAACAAATTCAGTTTTAATGTGTTTGCTCTATTGATGAACAATAAAGTGCGGTACATTTATGAAGAAAATTTAAATACAGGAAAATTTTTGGAAATCCTGAGAAATTTTGTTTCTGACTTTTTGGATGAACTGCCGTTGAGTATGTCGACTACCGCATATTATCAATTGGATGGGGCTCCGGCACATAGTTCGCACGAGGTGTCTGAAGAACTGAATGCAATGTTTGGTAATCGGTGGATCGGACGCCGTTCTTCACTGTTTTGGCCCCCACGTATTCGAAAGTGTGTGGAACAAAATGGTTACCATATTGAAACTCTTACCTGATCATTTATTTTGTTAATTTTAGTTTTGAAACGTTTTTCTATTTTTATTATCATAATTTATTTATAATCATAATTTATTTATAATCATAATTCGGTGTACTGAAGTAGTGAATCTATTTAATGTCACATTCCAAAATTTGGAAAGTTTGAAACATCTTTTCAGAAATTGTAAAAAAATGGGGATACTTCTCATTGGATACACATCATTTTGTGTCATCCACCATGGATTTGAAATAAACAATATCATTAAGTGCATTTGAATGTGTATTGCGTATACAATTGAAAAAATACAATATAAGAAAAAAATCCAAAATCTCATTATTAGCATAACAACGATTCATTTTGTGAAATGAAAAAATTTCATAACGACTAACAATAAGACCTGTCGGACACTTGTGAATTATAAATGGGATGATTTATCTTCTATGCTCACAGAATATCCTTATGAATCAGATTCGAAGAATTTAACTCTACGTACTACATAAATCCAGAAAATCTCGAATAACTCAGAAATTATTGAATTTAGGAGCATAATCATGCGAGAAAACTATCATTATTTTTTACCGTAGAATCCAACACAATTATAAAAAAAATCTTTGTTCTTATTTGAAAAACAGAAGTTATGGCCAATTTAAGATCACAATTTTCAACACAAAATTTGAAACACCTTGTGATGATATTTTTGAAATCCAAAAGATGCATGACCTTTTCACGTCCTTCCCCTTCGATGTTGTAAAAACGGTTTACGCTCAGGATATTTCAAATAAGAATAATGAACATATTACTGACTGAACATATTTGACTTTTTTTCCAGTTTCTTTTAGATATTTTGAAAACTATTCGATTTAATTTAATTTAATTTAATTACTACTAATTAATAATAGTTTTAACAGAATGTATTCACTATTGAATACTCGATCATACCAGGAATGGAAAACTTTAAAAAAAATTTTTTCGTCGAATTTATTTTCACTCCCTGTATAACCGGAAGTTTTTGGGCTTCGAAGATATTTTAGCTCTGTAGAGAACTTCGAACAATATCATAATCCCAATTTTCATATTTCAAATATGTCTAGTTCTCCAGAAACGTCTAATAGGCACTCGAACTTGAGACACCCTGTATACATATCATTGATTGTAAATAATTAATCCTTCCATTGTAACAGTTCGGAGGAAAGGTTTTTGTTATTTCACATTTGTATATGCCAATTGTTTTTAATATTATGATAATTGCAAGGTAACTATATCATGATTTATTTATTAATTGTTGAATAGAATTATTTACCCTGTACATTTAATAGTTTGGTGATATTATTTGATTTCAGGGTTTATTTCTAATATAATACATTTTATTATAGTAGAAATAAACCCTGAAATCAAATAATATTACCAAACTATTTATTTATTAAAACCCCTCAATTACCCCAACCAAAATTCACCTCCCCTACCCTTTTAGTTTGGCTGACCCCTGCATCAACCGCAAGTGTCGCGTTGTTATAAAAATCGGCCAGAGTTTCTGATCTATAAACTTTTATTTATCTATGGTTGTATTACTGTAGTTATCAAGTTGATTTCGTCTTATTTGTTTCACTATTTCCAATATCTTTTTGGGATAGCCATTACTTCTGAGTGTTGATATTAATTTCCCCAATTTTATCTTGTCGAGTAGAGCATATATAGGGTGTCTCAAGGAGGGTTTTGAATTATATTGGAAAATGTTCATGCAAAAATTTGATATTGAGTAGATCAACATTAGGTTATGTAAGGTATATTCTTGACATACTTCGTAATTTCTGGAATTGCCAGGTGAATGAAAATTTGGCAAAAGCTTTTTTATTATAAATGGGAATAACCCGTATTTCTAATTTTTTATGATTCTCCATAAAAATTCAATTAATTTACCCTCAATTTCCAGATATATATTTATCTTTAACGGTTTGTGACTTCTGAATTATTTTTAGAAATTTTAGATCAAAATTGAGAATTACTAAACTGACTGTTTTTCTCTCGATATTTGAAATGTCAGTTCGAAATTGGTTCATTTTACGTTGCCACATGATTAAAATATCATCTACAAATCTCTTTTATAATTTGGGTTTTAGTACATATTGGTTGGGAGCTTTTTGTTCAAAATTCACTTTATGTAAATCAGTTAAAATAGGGGTGAACCCATGGCCATTTCAAATTACCGTTGATAAAAAGTTTCTTCGAATTGGAAATGTAGTTACAAATAGAAGCTGTCCTAAAAAAACATCAAGGTCATGGAAGCAAGACTTATCAAAATCACTTCCGATCCCATAAGTTGCTTCATCAATGGATGTTGCTGAAAGATTGAAGGCCATTTTTGGATCTAACTCAGTTATTCCACAGATAGGTGAAAGATTTGATTTAGTTCTGTCCATCTTGATATATAATGAAAATCGAAAAAAATTCAGGCAGTTTATATGTAGAATGATCAGTTCTCTCAGAAAATTAGCTTATATCAAAGGAACAAAAATTTTAGAAAGCACTGACGTGAGGTCAGATTGCTTTGGCGCTCTTGTTGAGCTACTTGCGAGTAAATATTCAAACCATAACAAATCTATAAGCACTCTGACCACGTGTATAATAGTCTTTTCCCGTACTATAGGACAATGTGATGCAAATATGAACGCCTAATGAATGAACAAACCTACATCTCAAATTAAAAATCACTACTCATAATTTTCCCCAAGTTTTGTTCGAAGCTGTAATTCCCTTTTCCTAAAAACTTACATCAGTGCTTTTCTGAATTTTGACAACGTATAATATTTCAGCCACCGAGATTGAATTCTATCTCTATGCTTTCCCGTTATGAAAAATTTTGATTAATATTACGCCAACTGACACTGATTAATGAGCCCGGCATATGTCAATCGAATATCGATCTGTGATGGCCATCGTTCAAAGAAAATCATCGGGACGCATGTCATTTCTCTTTTCTCTTGAGTAAATGAAAAAATGATAATATCATCAGATGGAAGAGAGCTACGGCAATGAAATTTGAGGATAAGTAAGATATCGATCACCTCAATATATTCACGAATTTTTATTGAAATCCAAAAAATATCTTATGAGATAGTCAGGATTTAAAAATTTTTTTTTTTGGGAATTTTTAAAAATTTTCTAACGTGACGATTTCTGCGAAATTTTGCTAGCCGTTTTGTTGCAGCCTCCCTCAACAATATTTGAAGTATCAATTTGATCGGATGGATATTCTAGTAGTTATTGAGGAAACAAAATTTCAGATGCTCATAACTACTGAACCATCCGACGGATTTGGCCCAATAACAAACTTGATCGAGATATTTGGACAATTAACCTATTTTGAAATTATGAAAACTCTAGCTGATTCCTTTTGGATGCTAGAGAGGATACGGCCGGACAGACTCAACTTTCACCACGAATTCTTCATCAGGAGTCGATTGAGACCATTTTCGTCTCGATATTCCAAAATTACAGACATTCGGGCAAAATGATAGACACTCTGTTCGGGTGAACAAGAGCGCCAAAAATGATTTAATGATTAACATCACGGAAACTCTCAGAAGTAATGGCTATCCCAAAAGTTTAGAGAAAGAGCGAAATTACTCAAGAGTAATGCAGTAAGAATAAAATCTCATTAATACGAAGCTACTGACGATTTGGCCGGAAAACGAACTCAGCCGAGACATTTCTTCCTCAAACATACAGCTCTCTAGCTTATTCCGTTCGTATGTAATCGTGCCTAAGGACCGGCAGTATCGATTTGGACCCGGATTGTTAATCAGCGAGTCCAAACAAAGCGATTGATTGTTACTTTACGGGAAATATTCGAAAAAAAAAAACAGCCTTTGGGCAAATCTACAAGCACTCTATTCGGGTGAACTCTCTGAAGCATGATCTAATATAATGATATTTGTGTTTGGTTTTGTTCATTTTTTTTGAGAATCAACAAAAGTTTTGGCTCATTTGGCGAGAGATTTTTGATGATGTAACTCACGTAGAATTATTATTTGAGCAAAACCATCATTTCTTATTGTTCTTCAAAAAGCTGACTAATTCAGAAAATCCTCCAATTGTCAGCTCTTTTAAAAACTAATTTTCACCTTGAAAACGACAGAAGACGCCTGTTGAAACGTTGGGAAGAAGAACAATAAGATATGATGGTTATTGCTCAAATAATTCTTGCACGAGTTCTATCATCAAAAATGTCTACAGAACTAGAGGTTCTGTATGTCCGTATATTAATGGGTCCGAATTAATTCAAATAGTCAGAACTTCGAAAGAGCTTCCGTTTAAGTATCTAAGGAATGCAATCATCTAACATTCATTCATCTGGCCAGAGATCGAAACCTAATACCGACAGGTTTCAGAATAAAAATTCTAGAAGGAAGTAGAAGAACAGATAGGATCCCAGTGAAAATTGAAAATCTTTCTGAACTGGTCAGCATTTTGAAAAGTTAATTTTTACCTAGAAAACGACAAGAGATGTCTCTTGAAAGTTGAAATATCGATCAATTACAACGCATTTCGTGTTCCATAAGACCTGATTATTGTTCACGGCACTTTGAATGGAATTTCTGAGCTGAATTCACCTATGAAGTTAAGAATAAATACCAGTCTGTCTACCCGATTTTAGTTCTATAGTTTGACAATTATATTTTAGTGTTAAACTGAGACTTCAGACAAAAAAGCTATTTTAATACTTGCTTTCCGTTAAGATCCCAGAAATAGCATCTTCAAAGTTGTCAATTTAATCGAATCGAGAAAGAGAAAAGATAGCAAGAAAGGGAAGGCTTCATCAGCGCATTTCGATCCGTAAATGCATTCCTGAATCGCATTAAACGAAACCAGTATTCCGCAAAAAAAAATCATCATGGAGCAACCAGTAACGAATCGCAGAGGTGTATGTATATAAGAGTATTCTATTTCTATACGAACACACAAGTGAATACAATCCGATCAAGTAATTTACCACAATTCAATTCAAAATCCAGCACATGGCAACATATCAACGTAATGAACTTTAACGCGCTTGTAATCTACATTCAAATGAATTCCAAAAAATTTCTATAAATATGTTTAGAACGTATGATAACATCGAACTTCAACCTATGTTGGGTTGGTTTGAATAATATACAGGATGTCACGAAATTAAATGTAAAATAAAATTAGGAAAAGAATTCAGTCATTCAGTGAAGCGATAGTTAAAATTTGTCGAAAAAGTATGACATAGGACACCCTTAGTCGAATATCTGCGCGCTTGTTCCAGTCAAACAGCGTGGATTCGTTTCGCTCAAATGAAAGAGATTAGCTGGAGTTTTCATATTTTCAGAGTAGGTTAAATGTCCAAATATCAGGGTAAAATTCGTTATTGGGCCAAATGAGTAATGAGCATCAGAAATTTAGTTTAATCTATATCTCCTAGAATATTAATTGGGTGATGTTACAACTAAAAACCAAGAATAGTACATTGTTTACCGGGTAGGAAAAGCTTAACATTCCTGGACGACTGTGAAGATTGCTTAGCAACACAGAGTCCAGGAATGTGGCTTTTCCTACGAGGTAAACATACTATTTTTCCGTAAATCGTTTAAAATTCGACAGATATTGATTGATTTAAAAAAAAACGCGATAATTTTATTCCCAAATAAATGGTGCTTTGAAATTCCTAATAAAATTACTTGGGTTACTATGGAAACGTATTGAGGTTGAATTGTCAAACTTGACGCTTATAAATTTAATTGCTGGTGTTCTCGAAAGTAAAATGATAAGTGATGATGAAATTTCCATTCCTGGGACTCCTCCAGAGCTGGTTGAGGCAGTAAATACTGCTTCATTAGAATTATTGCCAAAGAAATCAAGAGAAAAGTACGAAAATGCATACAGACGTTTTATGGATTATCGCATGAGTAAAAATACGAGTTCTTTCTCAGAAACTGTTGTAATGGCATACTTCCTAGACCTTTGTTTAAAGATGAAATCCTCAACATTATGAGCCAATTCTTCAATGCTGAAGTCAACCCTTGCACTTAAACAAAATGTAGATATATCTACAGACTCAAAACTTCGTTCTTTATTGAAACGGCAAGCTCAAGGTTATAGGGCAAAGAAATCTAAGATTTTAACGAAGGAAGAAATTGAAAAATTTATCCAGGAAGCTCCAGATAAAGAAAATTTAATGATTAAGGTAATTTACAAGTTTTTAATTTCTATTTAGATTATAGCTTTATTTATTTTTTAGGTGGCTGTAATATTTGGTATTTCTGGGGCCTGTAGAATGGATCAGTTAGTCCGAATGACTGTACACGATATAAAAGACTTAGAATCTAAGCTTTTAATCAGCATACCTGATTCGAAAACCAACAAACCAAGATCATTTGTAATTAATCAGATCTACTTGAATGTTTATCGAAAGTATATTTCGTTAAGACCAGAAAATATGAACAGTGACCGATTTTTCTTTAAATATCAAAGCGGAAAGGGTTGTAGACAAGTGGTAGGAATTCATCAATTCAGAAAAATGCCCAAAATAGTTGCTACTTATTTGAACTTGGTAAATCCGACAGAATATACTGGTCACTGCTTTCGTCGGTCTTCTGCAACAATATTGGTTGACTCTGGTGCCGACATAACTAGTTTAAAGAGGCATGGCGGATGGAAATCATCAAACGTTGCTGAAGGATATATCGAAGAATCGCTTAACAATAAGGTTGAGGTGGCAAATAAAATTTTCACAGTATAAAATATTCAACAAAATGACCCTTCCACCCTGCATGTTGTCCAAAATGTTTCTCATAGTTCTAAGAGTGTTCCTCCAATGTTCAATAATTGTACTAACTGTCAAATTACTGTAAATATAACAAATTGATCTTAAAAATGTATTCAGCAATGACTTGATGTTTTCAAAATATAAATTAATTCCTTATAAGCAAAGTATTTTCTATCATACTAACAACTGTACGGAAATATCATTTCCTTACAGTAAGGAAATGACATTTCCTTACAGTAAAGAAGTCCAGACTTTTTCTTCAGGAAATTTCGACAGAATGTCAAAATTTCCTGGCGATTTGCGGAAAAAATTTTTTTAATACTTTATACCTCATAACATATAAGACGTATTAAAACAAAATTGTTTGCATGTATTGAAGTCTTAGATAGATTGAATATTCTCAAATTTCATTGTCGTAACTTACTCTACCAGAAGATATGATTATTCTTTCATTTACCCAAGGGCAATCACAGAAGTTAAGGTCAACTAATTACGTGACATTGACGTTCCGCGTCAACTCCTGGCTCGTTGAAACTTCAGGGTGGCTGTCGAAACGAAATATCCCTTGTATTTTAAACATTCGAGTAGGAGTTCATGGGATATATTGAGAAAATTAGGTGAAGCTACTCCCCTTGCCTCATCATCATCAAAAATTGATCCAAGTTTAATCGCTCGCCGCATAGTTAATGTATCTGAATCAGTCAATATATCCCAATCCAAAATGAAGAATATGAAGAAAAACTTAAACATATTCAGGAGATCAGCTCCTACTTAGAACATGTGTCACATCCATTCAATATAGATGAATTGAGGGCTGCAATCAAATCTACCAAATCTCGAAAGGCAGCAAGTTTTGACGGAATTTATCCAGAATTCATCAAACATTTAGGGAAAAAAGGCCTCGTCTTGGTTATTGTCTTTCTATGACAATTTTCTGAATTCAGGAAACTTACCTTCCGTATTTCGTAAGGCTAAAGTAAGAGGTATTTTGAAACGAGGACAAAATCCTTGTGATCCTAGTGGTTATCGACCCATCAGTTTATTGAGTGCTCCTTTCAAGATATAAGAAAGGCTAATTCTTTTTAGAATTGAATCTTCTATAGAAAATGCTTTACAAAATTTCCAGGGAGGCTTTAGGAAAAATAGAAATTGTTCAGATCAGGTTCTCAACCTTACAACTTTCATAAAATCAGGCTTCAATGATAGGTTGGAAACAGGAGCTGCATTTATTGATTTATCTTCGGCATATGACACTGTGTGGAAAGATGGAATAATTAATTGCAAACTCTATACCCATCTGAAGTGTGGGAAAATGGTAGGATTCTTAGAAAATATGTTATCTGATAGAAGATTTCGTGTTTTTATTGACAATAAGAGTAGCAATTTCAAAACATTCCTCTAGGATCAGTTTTCGCTCCTTTAGTTTTCAATTTATATCTAAGTGATTTATCCACGACATCATCTCAGAAATTTGTTTATGCTGATGACATTGCTATTGCTTACCAACATTCGGATTTCCATACTCTGGAAAACATACTGTCATCTGATTTGGATATTTTATATTATACTTTTTGGAACTTTTCTTTTCGAAACTTCCATGTTAAATGAAATTATTTTTAAGTCATCTAAATATTGACCTGTGCAGTTGAATTATTTCTGGAAAACTATTTAAATACTCTTGTCTCTTCTTCCTCACTGTAATTCCACCTGATCTAACATTCAAGCATGTTGAACTTTTCATTTTTTTCATAATCCAGTTTAAAATGAAAAAATATATAAGTATTTCTAAACAATAATAGCGCGCTGGTTTCAATTCAAACTTTCGGATGATTTGACACTCAAAATTTCGAATCTTTATGACAGCAGTCTGTTAATCTTTGATCTTGGATAAATTGGAAATGGAGCATAGAAATGAAAAGACTACTAGAAGATGACTGTGGTAATTATACGATGCGGAATTTTTATATGTTTATCGACAATTGAAATCATAAAAAATATTGAGACTCAGATGAAAATAGATTTTTGCCAATTTTCTATTACGTATGTTTATGCAAACCAGACGGTGTTGCATACTTTTGAAATCAGACAACCCTGTACATTCAACAACTCAACTCCAAGAGTGAATAATAACGTCGACCGACCAATCGATACAACTTCATAATCTTTTGTGTACATGAAAAGTACACAGTTCCTAGTAACCACGATACACTACATTATAAATAACATCGAATGAAGAGGGATCGATATAATTACTGAAAACTTTCTGGCGACGACTTGAAAACACACAGCAATCTGTCTAGGTATAAAACAACTAGCTTTCGTGCCACTGAAAGTGAGCATGATGTTTTTTCCCATTCATGAGTTTGATTAGTTTGTTTTCAATTTTCATTTGAATTACCTCACAGACAATTGAATTGCTGTTTGAAGAAGTTCTCATGCTATCCAACAAATTCAATAATATAAGAAAAAAATTTGATTTTATGAAATAAAATATTAATAAGGAAAAAATTTGAATTTATCATATACAACTCAAATTGCTGAAAGCTTTCACTGTGGTAATTAATTAGTTAGCTCATTCGATTCAGAATTATACCACAAAATTTCAAAACTTAAAAATAACAAAGATGACAAAAAGTGGTGTTGAGTTCTTTATTTACAATTAGAAAACTAATTTTTTTGAATTTAAGAAAAAGATCCTGATAAAAAGGAAATTTACTAAAAGGAAGTTCCCAGCTACTATACCTCCATTATTATATTATTTTAATTTAATTTAATGTTATTAATTACTATTCGTGTGTCGTATTGAGGTTGAGCGCATAGAGTCTCGGGTTAATAAAAGGTTTTTGGGTAAATATAGTAAATTTAAGAATAAAAAAAAATCATAATATAATCTAAATACTTTAAACTACTGAGTTCCGTTGAAATTTTTTGTCAAATAACACATTTTTCTGGTTCTTGCTCAATCATAGTAAATTAAAAAAATATTTGAATAATTACCATAAAAAAATTTTCGCTCCGTGGGGCCCTTGTTGTTAACCTATAAACCCCTATGTTATAAAAGTTAATTCCATTTTTATAATCATTTTTTCAATAAAAAAAACATCGTACAGTTGAGAATTTTTTTTTCATTTGTCCCCTATTTACCGTTATTACAAAACACAACAACAGTTTCATTCTTTTATTTATAATTATGGAAATATTTTTTTTCCTTTCTTACGGGAAAGTTTAAGTAATTTTGAAAACTATCAAAAAATAATTCAGAAACGCACTGACCTGAGGTAAGATGCTCTTGTGCGTATCAGGAAAATTTAGTTATCAGTAAACATCATTCATCATCATACAAGATTTTCGGACAGGCAAAAACTTCTCCTCTGAAAAAATAAATTCCAAAATCCAAATGACACAAAAGCGGTGTTTCTTCTGAATCGAATCCTCTGAAACCTCTAAATGACTTAAAGAGCATTACATTGAACATTTTTGGAACACAAATTGGCAGCATACATTATTACTTCACCGTAAATGAACCATTTCGATTAATTTTCCACCAAATGAAACTGAATTAATAAGTCCGACCGATGTCCATCGAATACGAATCTGTGAAAGCATCGATAATAGAAATATCTGACGGACTTTTTGACATTTCTCTTTTCCGATTTGACGAAAAATTGGTAGTTGCCAGGAGATGAGGAATTTCCTGTAATTTCGTTTTCGATAACCATACCGAAATTTCAATGAGCCAACAGTCGACATGCAATGTCAACGTAATCAATTAACATTAACTTCCAACATCTGTGATTGCTTGCCTTTGAGTAAATGAAAAAATTATTATATCTTCTGGTGGAACAAAGCTTCGACAATGAAAATTGAGGATATGGGAGATAACAATAACGTCTATACAGGCACAATTTTTTTTTTTAATGTATTGATGACTCATTTATTTTGTGAAAATTCATCTTGAATATTGGAAGAAAACAATTATTTTTGTCTAATTTTCACTTTATTAAGTATAAATTAAGAAAACAATTATTTTTGTCTAATTTTCACTTTATTAAGTATAAAGTGAAAATTAGACAAAAATAATTGTTTTCTTTCAATATACAATTTTTTTTACTGAATACCTAAGTCGGATATCTTATGTATGAAGTATAGTAAATTTATAGTAAATTTTTTAGCCTGACGATTTCTGCTCATTTGTTTCAAACTAGTTGAAATATCTTCCAAGTTACAAGTTGATCCGATGGATATTCTAGAAGATATATCTAAAGGAAACTAAACTTCAGATGGTCATAACTCACAAACCATTAGACGGATCTATCCCAATAACGAAATTGACCGAGATATTCGGACAATCTATTATGATATAATGATTATGATATAATCTATTATGAAAATCTGAACTCTCTAGCTCATCTCCTTCGGAAGATAGAGAGTATACGGCCGAGTGGACGGACATACTCAAGTTTGACACCGTATTCTTCATCAGGAAGTCAAACCGAATCGATTGGGTCCATCAATGAGTTTTAGTGAAAAAAAATCTGTCCCACTGTGTCCTCCTACATTTATTGCTTTCATTTGGAAGATTTGGAAGAAACGTCCAGAATAGAGTAGGTACGTACTCGTATTTCAGGAATACAGAATGTAGTATCGCGATGGGAGAATTGTATATGTTTAAAGGGGGATTAAGTCGAAAAGCAAGTGTAATTTGATCGAAATACATATATTCATTTTCAAGATTTTTATGGGGGTTTTTTCCGGTAAATAATGAAGGACCCTTATATATCTACCATAACACAAACATAATAAGTAATTCCGACAACGACTGTGTAATTTTCACTACTAAATGAGAGATAATGATAAGCAGTTCAAAACCAGTTCAGTGTCATTTATCTACGTGCTTCTCTTATCATCCGACTTTGAATAACAATAGGAGGCTTACACAAACGCTAGGTGAAATCAAAACGACAGCGACACCTATCGAAATAGAACCGACAGATGAAACCATAGAGTCGAGGGATTCGAAGTTTTCTTTCTCGATACGGCGTTCGCAACACTCATAGAAGTTTCGTATGAAAACTTACGTTGATCTCGACAGAGTTCAAAGACTTTCTTCGAGTGGTAGTAAAGGAGGCATTCTTCTCAGTGCAGATAAACGAAGAGCAGTACAGACGACCACACCCCAACTCGGTCGTGACATTTGTTATATATATATATACAATCTAGATTAGAAGAGAGGGACGTTGAAGCGAATCCCCCCGCGTTCCCGCAGCACACTAGTTGGGTCCAGGTTATCCCCACCTCAATCTACGGTGCTGGACTAGATGAAATATACATAATACGACGCAGAAAACGAGGAATAAAATCAATAGTTAATTCTGTTGGAAGTAACCTGACAGGCGAATCAGCTGGCCGAATGTAGCCCCAGCGCGAGAAAAACTCCAAAATAATTTGAACTCTTTCCAAGCAAGGCTGGCCGCAATTCCAGGTCGGAAAATGAGCTAGCAATACGCAATCGCACTTTTACGTTTGATGCTTAGAAGCTCTGTGAATACATTCCTTTTTCCTTGTTCTCGGATTTAAACATTTTTCTATGGTTGCGTCTACGTTCCAGATAAAAATAGGAAACTATTATATGCGTGGTGAACTCTTGACGAGTAGGTATATTTAGAACATAATAGTCAAAAGCCATAAAGAAGGTAAGAAAGAAGAGTTATTTGGACTAAAACATGCAGGCAACTTTTGCAGTAGTTTCAGTAAACTATCTCATGCATATTCATGATCACGATTTCTGATTTCCTCGGAAACTCGAGAAATTTCTCTCAGATCAGTTGGTTCATGAAAATCGTTTGAATAAAATTGAAACAAAGGAGTTTGTCCAATCTCTTGAGAATTCGGACTATTTGAAAATTAAAAATGTTCTTTAACACTCGATATTTCATAGAATATTCGTCAAATCTAAACAAAAATGCAATCATTAGGGTTATTATTTATATCCTATATTCTGAAATTTCATCCTCGCATCCTTTGATCCAGAGAAAGATATAGGAACTTTTTATTCTTGTCATAAAGACAGAAATATATAAAATAAAATCAAATAACATGTGTCACGGTTTCAAAATTCCTGCTCCAGTTAGTACCTACAAACCGAACTGGTGGCGTTAGTCGCAGTAGTTTGCCAGCTTATCTCGTACGTTTCAATGGACGGTTGTCGGTGGTCCTGTTCTGTGCATGTGAAGTAGGTTGTCAATTACATCGTTCTTCCGGCATATATTTGGTTGAAATGTCCTGGAGTAATTAATCGCAATTTTGCGGATCTGAACAGGATTTTAACTGAAGCCCTGAGAGAAATCTTATCATGTTGGTTTGGTTTGTTCGTTGGTGAGATTTTTGCGCTTTAGCGGAGTGGCGTATTTGTTTGGAAAAACGACGTGGGATTGCATCATTCTGCTTCGAATTGGGAATTATTATTGTACCGTTGCGAGGTACCGCAGATTCTGAACTGTCTTTGAAGTCTTCAAGCTGTTTGTCTAGGCTGTCTTGAATTACTGTCGACCTGCCTTGGGAGCTGTCTTTGGGGACCTCCACCAGATTTCGCCATCTAAGATAACACACCTGTCGTCTACCCAGGGCGCATTACTGTGAGAAATTGTACTACGTTGGCCCAGGAATATATTTGAGCCCAGTTTCCATCTACGAGACTGTGAGAATAATTATGGTTTGAGAAACTATATCCTTTTGTACTTCAGTCAAGCCACGACCTAGACTGTTATAGAAGGTTAGTCTGTAGAATTTAGTTAAGATTGATTAGTATCAAAGAGGCCCAATTCAGTGAATACTGTTTAGTACATAAAACCCGACCTATCGAGAAGGTCGCTTAGATATAATTAAAGAGCTATTTGTAACGATTACCATCGAGGCTCTAAGTTTAGTAAGAGATAAAGCATTATATCGAATATTCGGGTTGTGAAGTAAGAACTAGTTAGTGATCTACCTTCTGTAAGATATATCCTCGTTTGAGGGACCTTGTGTATTTCATTTGGGCTCATTATATTATTAAATAATTGCTCTATATTCTTTCTACCAGCCACTACCTCCCGCTTGTGTGATCGGGCTCGTTTGGCATCCTGAGAGTGCGTTCGTTATTTTCTCTCTTTTGCGACTCTGAGATCTTTAGTGTACTTTCCTCTTTTTTTTTTTTTTTCTTTGTATTATCATAAAAGAGAGTGGCGCCCTTTATAAGTAGTCTCAGCTCTAGAGCTAGCCGAGGAGGTACTTTGTGCACTCTCTGGAGCCGAGTGGGTTTGGTGACACATGCGAAAAATAGAAAAAAGAAAACTTTATTAGAAATGGTGACAAATTTCATTTCAATCGAATTTTCTAGCTGAAATCAATTGAAAAATGTTCTGCGTATTTTTATGATTTCAATGATGTCAATCCACAAATGCAAACATATTTGGTTATCTTCAATGTCCTCACGAATATAGAACCACTCACAAAGCACAAAAGCTCTCACCCTCACGTTAGTGCTTTTAAACATTTTTATCATCTGGTTTCTTGAAGATGTAGATAAGCACTGACGTGAGCTCAGGAGCTTTTGCGCGCTTGTTCTGAAGTCCTTTCCCGTACTCTGGAACAATGCAATACAACCGTCAGAATGAACAAACCCATATATAAAATCAAGAATAATAACGCACAGTTTTCCTTCAGTTTTTTTCTCCGAGATCAAATTGAATTCCCTTCTTAGTCAGTTGGAATGCAAGAACCTATCGTTGTAAAAATAAACATTTTTGGCAATTGAAACCGTTTCCTCTTAATCAGGTAACTAAAATGAATTTCCAACAAGTAAATACCGAATCCATCAAAAATTTACACTTCTGTCAAAAACCTAAAAGACCAGTTTTTCAGAGAGTTCAACGCCAGCTACAGTGTAATTCTTGTTGCTTCGGAAACCAGCCAGACTTTTACCAAAAGGTCTACAGCACAAGTTCTGTCACACCTAGCACAATTTTTCCACACATGTATTTTGACTGTGAAGAAAAACGAATCTGCATGGCTTTGTTTTAAATTATGGAGGTTTGTCGAAAAATATGAGGTATTTCCATGAAAATATTCACACCACAACTCAGCACAAAGATAGCACAAATTTTACACTCCTTTATACTTATAAACACATGAGTGCTGGGATAACTTGAATTTCTTCTGGGAAATTAACCCATCAAAGCCTTATGTAACCATTTGGTCACATCAACACGCCCTCTCTGAAAGACTGCTCAAATGAACATAATTGCTAATATATTCATTTTAGTTGGATTTCTTGAGGCTATATGTCTCTAGTAATCACTTCTATAAGTGGCGTTTCTCACAATTGAGTTTCAAACCAGTGCCTGTATTTTAAAATCGAAGAGTACAAGTGTTCGTGAAAATTATGGAACCCAGTTTCGTGTAAGTATTTTTTCATATAATCCGGCAAATAGTTTAAGCATTTATATATGAATATTAGGTAGGTGAATAGTTAGTTTACAACCCAAAACTGTTCATTACAGTTACAGTTTACATTACAGTTCATTACAGCACTGTTTTTAGTACTGTAATGAACGTATTACGACACTGAAATAGAGAAACTTCATTCCAGTCGTTAAAACTTTAATTTTCGAACATATTCGGATACAAATTGTACTACTCATTAAAACTATTTTTGCCATTCTCTCTTGCTGAACAATATCATTTTATCGACCGCCATTTGATGACAGGAAAATGAAAATACCTTGAGGCAGGATTATCAAGTGTCTTCATATCTTGTTGTTGACGAGGAATTATTGATGATAGAAGTCATGTTGAATTATTATTTGGGCAATAACCACGATCTCTTATTGTTCTTCTTCCCAACGATTCGATATCTAGACATTTTTAGGGTTCCGTACCTCAAAAGGAAAAAACGGAACCCTTATAGGATCACTTTGTTGTCCGTCCGTCTGTCAAGACCCTTTTTCTCAGGAACGCGTGGAGGTATGAAGCTGAAATTTATACCAATTACTCAGGTCTACTGTCCCTTGAAGCTGTGAAAAAATCAAACTTCTATGTCAACGCAATCAAAAGATACAGCAATTTAAGCTGCATATTTTGAAACTCGCAAGTACTCGCAAGGGAATCAAAACCTAAAGGGTACTTCCAGTCGACCTAGAATCTTGAAATTTGGCATGAAGCAACGTTTTATAGCACACATAAAGGAAAAATTCCGAAAACCATAAATTTTTAGTTACATCACATAATATATATTTTTTTTAATAATTTTAAACTTACTACCCATTTCCTCATAAACGCGTAGAGGTATTAAATTGAAATTCATACCAAATACTCAGGTCTATAATACCTTTAAGCTGTAACAAAATCAAACTTCTATGTCAACGCAATTAAAAGAAACAGCAATTTAAGCTGAATATTTTGAAACTCGCAAGTACTCGCAAGGGAATCAAAACCTAAAGGGTACTTCCAGTCGACCTAGAATCTTGAAATTTGGCATGAAGCAACGTTTTATAGCACACATAAAGGAAAAATTCCGAAAACCTTAAATTTTTAGTTACATTACAAAATATATATTTTTTAATAAATATAAACTTATTACTTTTTTCCTCATGAACGCGTAGAGCTATCAAGTTGAAATTCATATCAAATACTTAGATCTAATTGCCTTTAACCCGTGAAAAAAAAAAATTCTAAGTCAACGCAAAAGTACAACCATTGATACCGCATATTTTGAAACTCGCAACTACACGCAAGGGAATTAAAACCTAAAGACCACTTCCCGTTGACATAGAATCTCGAAATTTGGTAAGAAGCAATAGCTTACAGCACAGGTAACAGAAAATTCCAAAAGGCTTAAAATTTTAAGTAGTTATACCACCAAAAAAAAAATACCATAGTTATGACTCGATTGTCGTAATGAACGAACTTTGTAAACCTTGCAGGTTTGTACGGAACCCTCGGTGCGCGAGTCCGACTCGCACTTGGCCGGTTTTTTTTTATCGTTATCAAGGTAATTTATTCAACAGGGGAACATACACAGGTAAACAAATACCCAGAAGAATGTTCACAAATAAATTGAGTAAATACAGAGGTATACAACACTTATTCAAACTAAACTAGTGTAAAATTAATACTATAGTGAAAAAAAAAGAAAGAAGAAGAAAACAAATATACTGCATTTTCCACTACATAATTTCACCCCCAAACCATTTGAAAATCTCAGGTAGTAACATCTTAAATATTTCCTAACTATTTTCTCATCAAGATGAAAGATATCTATTGTAGTTCTAAAATGGTTGCACCGTTCAAGTACCCTTATAATAGGGGAATTTTTGGAGCTGTTAGTAGCCCTCAAGGGCAGGACGAAGGTGTCAAACTGTCTTAACCTCCTCAATGGAGCATGTAGGCAAAACTGCGAGATAAGCCAAGGCGATTCCAACCGATTGCTGAGCAACTTATGAGCAAATAATACATCACTCATCTTTCGGCGGTTGTCCAAACTTATCATATTGAAATGTCTCAACCTTATAACATAATTTCCAAGATCACCCCTATTCAAACGTAAACCACACCTTCATTAATAATAAATTGGCTTTTGAAAATGTAACAATATTTGAAAATTATATCAGGGAAAATTGAAGAAAAAATTCTCAAAACTATCAAATGGAGCAAATTATCTCCTATGAATAACAATAAGTCCTTATAGACTTCTTCACTGTAAAGCTTGTTGAGGATCTTCTAGATTGGAAAGCTGTAATAATCTAAATAGTCGAGTGTTTACCATCTGAGTTTAATAACGAATCCCTTATTTAGTTTTTCGCGGTTTCAATTCGAATTTCGAGAAAAATATTAGGTGTACAAATAAGTTTCCGCGGTTTGAGAAAAGATGGCCCCACCAGAAGGTTGTGGAGAAATTGTCAGATGTAAAACGTAATATCCCAAGTTTAGTCATCTGGCAACACCATAACACTCAACTGGGAAGTTTTACCCCACCCGCCGTATTCACCAGACTTAGCCCCTTCTGATTATCATCTGTTCCAGTCGATGGCACATGGTCTGTCTGAGCAGCGCTTCACATCATATGAAGACACCAAAATTGGGCAGATTTGTAGATAGCGTCAAAAGATGAAGAGTTTTTTCGACGGGGTATCCGAATGTTGCCAGAAAGATGGGGAAAAGTAGTGGCAAATGATGAAAAATACTTTGAATAAAACAATAAATTCCTAATTTTTCATAAAAAACCGCGGAAACTTATTTGTACACCTAATATATCCTTCTTTCATTATCCCTGCCCACTTTTCCAACGCCAGAATTTCCAAGGCCATTGGTTCGTAGAAGGGAAAAAGCCGAGAGTGCTCCATCTTTGTAGTTTAATCTTTACCTAAAATCTTTTCTCAGAGCTTCGTTGCGTCGCTGGCGACACTCACCACTCTTTTCAATATATACTAATGACTTTTGATGTCATAACCATAGACAAAGTAACTTTTCATACTTTGGTTATGTTTACGTGTCATTGTCGCAGCATTCAAGTTGGATTATTTCAACTACAGAAGAGGAGTGTCGCGAGATCTTTTGACAACCGGAAATGAAGAGGTCAGAGGAAATATTCTTTACATATTCTGATTGGCTGAGATGCTGTAGCCAGCGACGCCAAGTTTAAACCGTTCACAACATATTCTTCAACAAAGATTATATCTCTTACCGTAATCTACGAAATATTCACGAACGCCGGCAACGCGGCCGAGCGAACAGCTGTTCGGCTCGGAACGTCGAGGCCGGTCGACAGAGACGCAACGACAACAAAGAGAGAGAGCGACGTCTAAGCGCACATAGAGGAGCACGCCAGATTCCCGAACAGCCGGTGCTCTTGTGTGCCGCGTCGTGTTTTTGTGGCACCGTGGAAGTTGTGAGAGAGTGAGTGAAGTGGAGTGCATCGATCGCTACCCCGGTCGGCGGCGGTGCCCCGACCCGACAAAAGAACGGACACTTGTTGCGCCCTCGAATCACTCTCCACACACAGAAATGGTAATGCGGAAACAGGACCGTATCTAGGATCATTTTCCTGGAGGCAAATCGGGATACAGAGGAATTTGGTTCTATTACTACTCAATACCATACCGAAAGACGTCAATGGGGCCACGAGAGCTGTTGTAGCGACAGCTAAATTTCAATTTTGAATGTCACTAAGCGCTAATTGATGTTTGTTTTAACAATTTTATTGTCATTACTAGGCAATAAATATGTAAAGCTTATTGAAATTATGAATTGCAGAATATTGATATCATTCTTTGAAGGAAATGTAAAAAAAAAGGTTCCAACCTAAACGCATTGAAGAAACAGAAGTTAGTTCACTACTTCAGAAGATTTTGCGTGCTTATTCTATCTTAAAAACTTAGAACAGCGTGCTATCGTTATGCCCGAATGTCTGGAATTTTCGAATATATACTTTCTATCATCCAAAGGAGATGAGCCAGAGTTTTCATATTTTCAATACTCAATAGTTCAAATATTTCGATCATGTTCAATATTGGGTCAGATTCGTCAAAAGGTTCAGCAGTTATGAGCATCTAAAATTTGGTTTCCTTTAAACTCCTAAAATATCTATTCCATCATGTTGTAACATTCAAGATGTTTGAACGAGGTTGAGAGAAAAAGGCATAGGAATCGTCTGGCAAAAAAAATCTTCAAAAACTCCCAAAAAATATTTTTTTAATACTTCATCTTACATTTTCTTTATATTTCAAAAAGAATTTCCATGAATGGGCGTTACTGATATCTCACATATTGATAAATTTCAATACCGTAGCTATAAGAAGATATGGGAGTTCTCCCATTCGCTTCGGGGCAAGGAGTCGCAAAAGCTCATGTAATCAATTGAAGAGTAGATGGATTTGTTTACTCGCGAGTACAGTTTATGTTGTCAGATTGACAACCGAAAAAATCGTGCTTTGAGAAAGTTTGTTGTACCGCTATGTCAATAAAATATGATTCATCCTCCATAGGGTCCTATAGATATTTCAAAAGATTCGTTTCTGAAGAACCTTCGCTCTTGTGAAATTTGGACTTGAATATGTAAAGTATTTCAAAGGATAAGAACTTACCGAAAGAAAGATAATCACAAAGGTTTCGATGGTGTTGACATGTCTACTTTTGGTTTGCTTTCAAAAGAAGGAAATTTGAGTTCAAACAAAACTGAAGGAAAACTGTGATTGTTTATTTTTAATTTGATATGTAGGTTAATTCATTCATTGTGAGGGTTGTATTAGTATCTCACCATAATAAAGAAAAAATATTTCAGAACAAGAACACAAAAGCTCCTAGACCTCACGTCACTGCTCATCTACATGTTTTTAAAACGACAATAATCTAGCACTATTTTTATTGAATCACAGTGACACAGCTTCGCAGGTCAGATATGGCTCCCTGTCACAAGTAATATATATACGGCATTTTCAGCTCTCGTACTCTTTTCGTGAGAGTAATCGCGCTCACTGACGGACTGGCAGAATCGATTTTGACCGCAGATTTTTCATCCATAAGCGAAACCCACACGACTCATGACATTTCGGTAAAGGAATGAGAAAATAACATACATTTGGTCAAATTGAAAACATTCTGTTACGGTGACAGCAGAGGGTGAAGCTCCATCATCCTTGTCTGCAAACCCGAAATGCGAAAAATGCAGAATCAAGGATGGAATCCAGCAGAAACTTGTGCGTTTCCAAATTGCAAATAGCCTAAAAAATGTTGATTGTTCATAGTTGTTTTTCGAGCAATAAATATTTTTCAACATATTTCACTAGAACTTTATCCTTATTTGTGAATTTTTTGTGATATCTGTTTGTTTTGTACTAGTTGAATAGATATAAACAGGATTTTCTTCACTTTGTTATAGTTCTTTCAAAATTGCTGTTATGCATTAATCAATTCTCATTTACAGATTTTGCCGATCCAAATGTGCCTGCAAATGTCTGAATCTAGCTCTTTCCTAGTCTTCCAATGGTTCAGGTTTCAGATCTCTGCTACTAACAGAAGAGGAAGTGAATGAATCATTTAATATTACAGGACACTTCAAAAAGAAGAAAATATTTCCTGAAAGAATAATCTAATCCCGTATGGTTTTAAGTGTGAAAGTGTAAGTCGCTTTATATCTCAATTATTGTCAATGTTTGTTTGTTTATGTTTATAAACAAAAAAAAAAATAAGGTACTTTATTTTTTATGCCTGCATATGTGAAGAATAAAGAACCAACTGATTTTAAATATACATGTTGCTTGATTTGGATCATTTCTATTATTATTTTATTCTTTGTGGAATATCTTGAACTAAATTTATAAATACTTCTTTGTGCTTTGATTCCAGTGTTGACTAACCAGCTCATCCGTGATTCCTTTTTATATAATAAGCGTAAATAACCTTTAAATGGACATTTTCAAATAATTGTCAATTTTTTCAAGAATTCTTGTGTATCTAAAAAGTGTTCAAAGAGTTTTATATATTATATTAAAGATATTTCCCGTATAAGTTGCATTTTATTCTAAATTATTGAGAATCCTTGGTTCAGATAATTATTAAAGGTGCGTCAATAATTTGTAAATTGAACGGACTTATTGGAGATATGACATTCCGGCCAACATACCGTTCCACGCAAGCTCAAAACATGGCGGCCGAAGTTACCAAAACAGATGCAGCGATGTCAATATGTGGTGATCCCATTTAACTCTTTTCTTTCGCATATCGATTGGAACGCCCTAAATTGGTTAGTCACCAAGACAGGGAGTACGAATTATGATAATAAACACCCAAAGCGATTTTTTCCCAAACAAGATTCGCCTGAGTCTACAGCTGGAAAAGAAAAGAATTATCCAAGATTCTTAGGGGTCCTTTTCATTCTCACAGGGAATTCACAAAAATGCAATTGAACAACAAAATCATTATTATAACAATCTGGAAAGCATAAAGATATTCAATAGATCTATGAACAAAAGAATTCATTTAATCATAGTTCTTAATGAAACGCAACTTAGCAAATTTTCAGCGGCCGCCCCTGTCTCTGAACCATAAAGGAACGCTGAGCCAACGAGTCGACCGAGTCCGCAATGGCGGAATTCCATAGATATCATCATCTCACTTACCGAGTCACCGCACACAACAAGCAGGCGGAGGGCTACGTCATCGGCATGGCCTGTTTTGCGTTCGGATTATTCAGCGCGGAGTGGGCCTACAGCGCACCACGCGGCCGAACAATCAACTATATCGGCGGCGGACAGCGATTACCGCGATAAGTGACTGAGCCTTCTTCATTGAACATAAAGGGGGACATGGAAGCGCGGTCATGCTGTGAAACACGTTCACCGAATTGGTTTATCTGACACCTTAACAGCAAAGACCTGATGAAAATTATTTATAACATAGTAACTGACAAAGAAACTTTTGCTTTTTGGTAAAGCATGGAAAGTCTATATAGCAAAAAGTGAATGATTGAAATTTGAAAAAAAAAAAAATCGCGATTATCTATCAGGACTTCTAAGGTGGGTTGCCTGTTGAATTATTTTGGAAACTTTTAGTGCAGAATATTTCAAATTTTTCAGATCGATATTGGATTATCTAAGGTACATTTCTGAAATACTTCAAAATTTCCAGTGATGCCAGATGTATGAAAAGTTGGCAATAGCTTTGTTATTTCGAATGGGACACCGTTTTTTTCTTCACGATTCTCCATAACAAATTGATTCAATTCATATTACATTCCTATTTGTATCGGTTTCTGAGTTATAAAATATTTTTAAAATTTTTAAATAAAATTTGAGTCACGAGAATGGCTATATTTCGCTCATGAGAGTCGAAATTTCGCACGACCTTAAATAATCTCAGTTAAAGTTATACAGATGGTCCAAAAAAATATTATAATTTGTCAACTCACAAAATTATAAAAAACTGTTTTTTTAAACTTATTAATAATATGTTTTTTCATTTTCAGAATGATTATATACCGATATATCCTCGTAGATATAGGGAAGAGAAGTTAATTCATTGAAATTTTTTATGAAAAAATACAAATACGGGGTGTCCCATTAAAAAGAACAAAGCTGTTGCGAAATTTATATACATCTAGCAACACGGAAATTTTGAAAATATTTCAGAAAGGTACATTACATAACCTAATATTGATCTGAAAATTTTGAAATATTTTGCATGAATAGTTTACATAATAATACACACACTCCCCAACATGTCTTGGCATAGATACAAGAAGATGGCCTATTTCTGCTTCATGGATACTATCACAAGCTGCATGTAGTTAGTTCCTGTCTCAGAGCCGCTAAAGCTGGGAACGCTTCCAACCCCTCCAAAACATGCTCTGTGGACGAAATATCGAGTAATCTGGACGACCATGCCCCAAGATTCACATGGGTCGCTTCAAAAAGTTCAACTCTGACAACATTAAGTCGAGCATTATCTTGCCGAAAAATTGGATTCATGAGCCAGTATTCCGGTAACACAGCAGCGTTATGTTACCTCGAGTGAAGACTAAAGGCGACCTACTTGTACATACATAGCACCCATTCCATAACGCCCACTGTCCGCTGTACATGACGCCGTTATAATTTTTCCCCAACTGAAAATCCGACTAATGTATCAATGAAAGTCAAACCCAATCGATTGAGACAATTTTCGGCCAGATATTCGAAAATTACTGACATGGGCGAAACGACAGCATGCTATCTTCCGTAACAAGCGCGCAAAAGTCATTCAAGTGGCATTCCTACTATTACCATGCCCTACTATACTCGGTACCAATAATGAATCGTTTCCTTTTGGTCAAATGGTGAGGTCTCTGTGGTCAAGAATCAAATTGTGTTACGTCCAATATTCACACCAACGGAAATATAGAAATTGAGGATGAAAAATTTGCCATGTCTGATATGGAGTTCCCCATTGATCAGACCTTTTTACTCATTTGGTTAGTTATTCCAGGAATATTTCACTATTAAATTGACTCAGATAACTATGAGTTTTAATAACTCACACTTTTGGTTTATAAAGATACTATCGCTGTCAGAATAAGTTGAATAATGAAAATATCATTATATCGAATTGATAAAATTTATCATCAGAGCTGCAGGTAATCACTTGACGATTACTTATGATCTGGGAGATCTATTATGGAAAAAACTCGACAAAATTTTGCAGAATAATCTGATAACAAGGCTCATATAGACAATCTACGCTTGAAATTGAAAACTAAGAATAATTTCCTCCAGAAATTGGTACTAGAAGGAACTTTTGTCTGACACTTGTCAAATCTTCACGAAAATTTATTCGTTCCTAAAAATATCTTTTACGTTCACAAACCTAGTGAAGTGCTAACCGTCATAGACCTGTTATGAGATTTGCAAATCTTCGCTGTAACCACAGCTGGAAGTTAGTATATTTTCGGCTATTTTCTTATTTAGACTATTTAAGGTGATTTTACTGGAAGATAGATATTCCAAATGGTTTTCGATGTAGTAGATATACCTGCTTTTGGTTGATTTTTAAGAGAAGGGAATTTGAGCTTCGAATAGCACTTAGGGAAACATGAGTAGTAATGTGAGATATAGATAGGTTTATTTATTAATCATGTCGGTTATATTAGTATCATACTGTTCCTGAGTCCAGGAAGACTCTAGAACAAGCGCCGAAAAGTTCCTGACCTCACGTCAGTGCTTTGCTAATTTATTTTCAAGCAAATAAAGTATACCTATGGAAACGTAGGTAAGAAGTTACAATATTCCCCAAATAATCATTCAACTTAAGGTCCATCCCCGAAGATTTCCTGTCATCATAAAATTTTATTTTGTGAATATAAATATTATTTTCTTGATATTGAAGCGGACATATTGGGAAGGCATTAAAAATTCAAGACCTGATAAATTCTTCATTCGCAGTGCATCAGTCACATCGAAATAACGATATTTTGAAAAATTTCAACATTTGTTTTTATTCAATCGGCGACATATCATTTTCATAGATAAATAAAAGTCTAATCATGTTGGTATCACTCTCTGGCAAGTGCCAGTTGCCAACGTAAGCGATCGTAGTCAATTTAAAATCCCTACTTTTGAAGGAGGTACATAGAGAATTCTTCGAGACGGAAGATGTCCGCTTCTCTCCCTCGTGCTTTGTGGCTCAATTCAAAAGGTCAAACTGGAAACGACGAACAATGGATATAATGACATTAGTGAAAACATCGACCGTCTCTTGGCAAAAATTATTTAAAACACAGAGAGAGGCAGGCGGAGAGCAGAAGCCGAGCTCGTCATATCGATCGGGCAGTATCGTGACGTGCCGACGAACCAAGGAAGTTTTCCTTCTTTCGTTTTATATACGAGGATTAAATCGAAACTTACGGCTTTTGTCGATTATCGCCGATGTTATCGAGCGAACCACGCCTTGATTTGAATGAGATCAGTATCAGTAAATATAAAAAAAATTTACCATACGAACAAAAATAGGTAATCAATTTTCGATGTGAGAACATACAATCGAAAGTGAAACTAAAATTATTGTGTAGATTTTAAGCGTTGATGGCTTGCTGTTGAACATTTTGCGCGGTTGTTTCTCATGTTAAATTATGCTATCGTTTTGTCCAAATGGTTGTGATTTTCTAATAATTAGCATCAAATGATTTCAAACGATCGTGTCCGACCCCCCTATGACAAATCCATTGCCCAATTCGAGTCTAATGGAAGCTTAAAACGTATAAGCAGCCTTTGTTGACTATCAAAATGCATTTTTTGCGGCATTCTTGTTTTGGTCTATCAATAGAATTATTCTGTAATTATCAACGAAACTTAATGAACAGGGGATACTCAAAATCATAGATATAAAAAATATATCGAATACAAGAATTTACGATGGATAGTCCAGTCAATAAAGCCTGGGGAACGAAATAATTTTTTCTTATAACTCTGGATAAAAAATTCCGAACGGGTTGAAATTTTTAGGGATGGTTAAGTAAATAATTACACATATTGTATTAAAATTTCAACCCTCTGGGGTGAAGGCTAAGTGGTGGAGGGGGTGACATAGGTTTTTCTTCTCATAACTTCGGATAAAAAATTCCGAATGGGTTGGATGTCATTGGGGTTAAGTTGGAAAATGACTTGAAATAAATTATTTTCTAAGGCTTGAAAAAAGGCGCCGAATTGTATTAGATTGTGAATAATATGAAACCCTACACATCAAATGCTATTGTACAATAAAAAATTTAGATATCTTCTAACTCGAAGTCGAAAAGTAACAAATTTTGTTGTCAATCAGATTTGTCATTTCCGGTTAAACCGTAAGTATCTCATTAATGAAAATATGCTCATCAGATGCATTGTGGTTCATTACACTCAGCTGCCAAATTTCAAAAATATCGCCCGTTTCGTTTCAAAGATATTAATTTGGTGCCAAACTTTATCCCAACCCTGTATATGCACAAATTTTTGTTGAGTCAGGAAGAAGACTTCTTCAAGTAACTTCGAACAATTGGCTTCCAAGCTTCCGGCTCGATTCATAGTGCATTTATGGGATAAAAGCGATATTCATAAATGCTGCATCCTTGAGTATTTTTTTGTAGATTTCTCTTCTTTCGATATGATAGATGTATCGTTCCATTTCATCAGATGATTTTCATCCACAGCATGTTGGACCAACTTGGATCTATCGGTGTCTAACACTTGAAAAAACTTCTGATGCTTTATTTCTAATTTTCAAGGGGTGATTTGTTTCTTCGATATAACATCTTGCGCATACGCATGGCATGTAAATGCAGGTCCTCGTTGTTTGTTATTCCTTGTCAGGTTTAACTTCTGTTAGATTAGCCCTGATGGCAGTGATGTTAAGTCTAGGGAATTGTCCCTAGATCTAGGGAAAAATTTTGGGTTTAGGGAATTTTAGGGAAATAGGGAAATTCTAGGATTTTTCAATCCTCAAACGTAGAGGTAGAAAAAATTTCGCTTCTGGCCCTTGAATCACTTAAACTAACACAATATGTATTCTATGCTGAGGAATGTGGATGAAACATTTCTAAGTGTGGTATAATTTGACAAAATTACTTCCTTGCTCGATTCCTTTGAAAAAGAAATCTCTGAAAGAATATTCAATCTTTGAGCATGTAAAGTTATAACATCTGTTGTTTACAATGTACAACTTACAACTTCGTTGCAAGCCATGCTTGTTCTCAATTACCTAGAACACCGGAGGAATTGATTAGAAATATAGTAAGCTATTTTTCCTCTTCCTCAAAAAAGAACTGTAGAATTGATAGAAATGCAAGATTTCTTCCATTTCGAACAAAAAAAATGCTCAAATTAGCATCTACCAGATGGCTTTCCATGCAACATTCTGTCTAAAGGGTTCTCGAGAATTGGATTGTTCTCCAAAATTATTTTAAAGTTGCGAAATTAGAAGATAACTCGAAATGTGTAAATTTCATATTTGATGAACTGCATAATAATTCGACTAAAGGAATATTACTATTTTTGAATCATATTATAAATTTGTTCAATAAATTCAATGCCCTTTTTCAATAAAAAAAAATATTGATTCATGAATTATCATATAATTGCAAAAAGATTTTTCGTAAACTCACAGCTAATTTCATTAAACCCGAATTTTTAAATGACCCCAAAATGAATTGTAAAACCCCTATCACTTTTTAGAATTGGAGCAAATAGATCTCGGTTCTTCTTGTAACAATTTACTTTCCTTCTACCGCCAGAAGTTCAAACTTCAATAAGAAAGTCTTGTTTGAATTTTTTCGTTACTGCTGCAACTGAAATACAGCAAAGATTTCCCCTTGATGATATTTTTTCGATTCATTGAAATTTTTATCACCGGAAGTAGCTTTAGATTTTAAAAAACCTGATGAGCTTTCGTCTCTCAAAATCATTTGGAGTAAATTCGCTTCAGTCGAAGGCATCAAAGGAGATGATATTGATAGGCAGTGGAAAAATATTGCAATAGACTTTTCTGATGACAACAATAAAAATTATTATATATGAAAATGAATGTAGAAGAATTTTGGAATAGCTTACGTGACCACAAAGATTTTAATGGAGTTAATGAATACCAAGATGTAGTACAATTAGCTAGATTATGTATGGCATTACCTCATAGTAATGCTGAAACAGAACGGGTTTTTTCTGTTGTTACAGATGTAAAAACAAAAAAGAAATAAAATAGTGAAGCATTAAACGCTGTTTCAGTCATTAGATTTTCAAATGATGAAAAATGTTGTAAATTATTCGAAGTAACACCTGAACATTTGAAGCTGATGCAATATAAAAGTTTGTTTGTATAAAATAAATGATTAGTTTTTCAAAGCCTATATAATATACACATATATAAATTCGTTGTTGTTTTTATTATTAAGTCAAATAAAACTTTTGTTCGATAATGTTTTATTCTTAACCTTATTTCCAAATAGTGATATATGAAATAATTATAATTAGTTTATTCAGGAAATGAATGAGAATCAGAAATAAAATCACTCATATCCCAAGAATTTTCGTATCGTTATTTCCTAATATTCCGCGAAACTTTGAGAACAAACCCCCCCCTTACTCACATATTTCCTGCACTGGGCGAATGGAGCCACCTCTGCACTAATCTAGGGAATTCTAGGATTTTCCGAATCAATTCTAGGTACTTTTTACAGAGGAGACTTGACATCACTGCCTGATGGTATCTTGTGTTTTGAAGGCGATTGTTATGTCGTATTCAACCAATTCTTCTTATTTCATCTTATGAACCTTTCACATAAGTAATTACGCTATTTATGGCTTGTCCCATATCTTCTTGTGTTGTATCATTTTTTGGGTTCAAGCTGATTTTCTGTTATTCGTTTCGCTCTTACATAAATCTGTTTGAATCAGCCATTACTTCCGAGTATTTTTGTAATGTATTTCATTTACTCATTTCTATCTTGTTGGGTAGAGCAAATAACTGTTTCTCTATTTCAGTGTCGTAATTACAGTACTAAAAACAGTGCTGTAATGAACTCATTACAGCATTGTTTTTAGTTATATTTATTATATTATTGTGGTTAACAACACTGACATCCTATTCTTTCGAATGTCAACACGCGTCCATTGCATGTCAATTGTCAATATTAAACCATGTAGAAATTTGAACGCACTATTCAAATTCTATAATCTGTCAATTTTCATATCAGTCACACCAACTGCGAAAATAAAATGCAAAAGGCACTAGGAGGTATATTCTGAATTTTTCATTGAATTTAAATAAATTTCTCACAATTCTTGACTGAAATAGAGAAAATATCGTCTTATACTCGTTGCAGAAGGCAATTTCAACACGCATGCGCATTCGTGTTGGAATAGGTGCCCATTCGACAACTTGTATTAGAATATACTATTCTCTATCATACAAAATATATCGTCACTACCAAAATGGTATTTAGTTAATTTCAAATGTAGATATTGACCTGTTTGTTGGTTTTTTGTACACACTGGTTCTTGGGGTTCTCTTCTGTGTATGAACAATACATCTAAAAATGTAGTTGTTCATCGTTTTTTAGATTTCCATTGTGAATTTAATAGAATCTTCATGATTGTGATGTTGAAGGAATCCATCCATCTATATTGTTCATTCCATATTGCCATGAAAATGACAGAAGATGTCTGTCGCAACGTTGATAATAAGAACAATAAGAGATGGTGGTTATTGCACAAATGATAATTCTACAAGAGTTACATTATCAAAAATTTCTCAAGAATCATCAATGTACAAAGGGATATGCATTGAGAAATTTTGCACATCGGTTAGGGTTACAATAATAAAAGCATTTCAGACTTCTCAACAAACAACCTTTACTTTTTCTTATTCAGTATCTGAAGCAGAATGTGTATCTACGAAAATTTCACATTACAAAATTGGCAACATGGTAATTCCTCCTGGGAACCATTACGACGGGTGCAACCGCTGCATCCTCGCGCTAGCTAAGGTGGCTCTGATATGTCACCCCCTCCAACCCGCGCCAAAACCTGGCAATATTGATTTTCAGAAGTGAGAAAATCGCGATATAGAGTAAAAATTTCATACCCATATCTATATGCCACGTAACTCAAACATGGTGGAGATTTATGTCTTATGTCTATGATTGATACAAAAATTCTGGTAATCAGAACATAGAATTATGAGAAATCAATCATTTTTCTTTAATTTTTTTTACACAAAATGTATCATTTTTCGAATCTTGAAAATAGAGGATTTATCATTCACTGATATTAGAAACCAATTATTGTTGACACATTTTATATGGTTTAATGGCAATTCTAAAATTTCCTATCTATGAGAGTTAGTGTTCTTGAAAAATTGCGATTCTCACTGCTTCCTCACCATATGAATCTATGGCGTTTATCAAGATTTCATGAAGAATAGTCTTCTGCTGACAATAAGTCAGGAATAAAATTTCAATAATTACTCACCACCTCCTGTGAAACACCTTTTATGTCCCATTCCTCCTCTTAATGTTCGCCATTCAGAACTGGAAAGAAAATATATAACATTAACCTAAACATTAGGACTTGGGTATTCAGCCCCAATCTCATTTTACAAGATGTGTCTATAAGAGAATTAAAACTGAAAATGACCCTCTTTAAATATCTGATAGATCAAGACTAGTGACAAACAAACCTAATAATATACTCGACCAAAATGTCTATAAATAATTAACCAATTAATGAATACAGAATATGTCAGTCAAAGGTGTCCCTTTAAATAGGCTCATTGTAAGAAATATATGGAAAACAGTGTAAACTTTTGAAAGGAACCACCCATCGAATACGATGATAATGAGATACGATATCATTCCAAAAAGGAATGGAAAATACCCACCTAGAGACAGATTGATTTATGTACACATATCTAATTGGAATTAATCAACATCTGACATAATAATAGCAAAATATCCTCAATTTATAACCATTATTTCAAAGTTTTATCAATTTCAGAACTTGTAACATACAAAACTCCATTTTAAGTTGTCTTATGGCTTAGTAAGCATAATTCACGATGAGAAGAAAACTATTAAAACTCATAATATGGCTACATTCTAATCATTACATTAAAATAAGCAGTACAAAAGACAAAATACCGATTGACAGCGATTTACAATGAGTATTTCACTTACCTCAAAGCGGATTATCGTGAATCACTTGAATCAAACCAAATGAGTTTCCAGGGGTTAAGAGCATATCACTTCGACACCCGAAAAAAATACCACTTTATGATAAATCTCATGTAATTACTACAGAAAAACTGAGCAGAAAGATGGCGACCGTATGATGGTTAACGACACCGATAATTTATCTTCTGTTACGGTCATTCTGTTTGTTGATCAACATCTCAGTTTTTGGAACACTTGATTTATTTCACTGGATTGTTTTCCCACTTGCACTCAGAATGAATGTCTATTTTATATTCCTGTATTTGAAAAGGGTTTATTGACGTTACTTCAAAAATCACAGAATGATCTACTTTGCTTGTATTTTGCATAGAGAGAGAGTAGAACGATAAGCGAATACGAACGATTGTTTTGTACGAAAGCAGAAATAGTCGTAGCGTAGACGTTTGTGACATGCCTATCGGCATGCCGGGAAATAGTCGGTCGGTGAACGGTGGGAAAATAAACAAGCTATTATACCGGCATGATGGCGCGATAAACCGCCCTCTATAGAGATTCAATTATGAATTAAATCTCATTGATATTTTTTTCTTTCGGTGAAAATGATGAATATATTTATTATTTTATTGTGGAAACTATTGGAAGATCAGATAAATATGTATTCCGTGTGATCAATTTTCTTACATTTTTAGAAAAACTAGTAACTTAATTATGATAACATAATAAATCATTCACCTCATTTTCCCATTCAGGTAGCTGAAATTAAAAGGTACTTGGAGAAAAATATGGAAAGGAACTAAATTTTTTTTCAAAATCTCTGCTGTGACTAAAAAATCGTTGTAAATATCGCAATGACAATATTTGAAGAAGCATGTGTTAAAAAACCGCACTTGAGAATTATTCTTAATTATTGCTGAATTGTTCCAATGTTGGGAACTCATACAAAACGCACTGAAAGAATTGCAAGAGGATATCTAGGGATTAATTGAAATTTATTTTAGTATAACTACAAATGTTAACGCCATTCTTCAACTTCTATTCATGCTCCAATCTATTTTTTTTTATTCTGGAGATGGAATAATACACTTACAACAATAAAAATTTTATTAACAAAAATTATCATATAATTCACAGCTGAAAGAATTTCAACAAAATTGAAATCTGACTCCATACAACTTATTCTGGATTTTTGTGTTGCAGGGCTCTAAAATACAATAAAATAATTTAGTTGTAACAGGTAGACAATCACAATACATATATGTAATGTTTGACTTCATATTGTAATCACACTTAAAAATTGGTAGTATATACAAAGTAAAACATTACCTATATAAGTTCTAATAATAAATAATGAAAAATTATTTGATTATCTGATTGAATATATACACAAAATGAACAAAGTATTCTTATAAGAAAATTAAAATGTACATTAGAAAATATATAAAAATGTTAAATCACTACATCTTAAGTACAAATATTTCAATTTTAATATCAATATGATGATCTAAGGCCTATAATATCCTAAACAAATATATCACGATATCATACACAAGGAACATAATTGAATTTATCAATAAATACATATCTAAGGATAGTAACTAGAAGGTGAAAATAAAAATTTCACTACTTCAGAAATACAAGTGCTGTAATTATATACCTTCAAAATTCACTTGAAACTATTAAAAGACCCTGTTTATACTTTAGTAGATTGCACACGCTTCAAACTAGTCTAATTTTGGCCTTTTCTTATTTAAACTTAACTTCTTTTATAATCAATGGAATTGAATGAAAACTATACATAATATTTTTCTTTGTAAAGGTTATTTCTTTTCAACCTACTAAAGAAACATGAAATTGAACAAAGTGTAAGTATAATATTACAAAGGCTTTTTTTTTTTTTTGTTTGATATTTCTTGCCGACAATTGCCCTAATTTTATTCCCTACGATTGAAAAGTTAACTTAATTAATTTAAGTTCTTGCAGGCAAAACACAGAAAATAGAAAACTGATTTCAACTCCCAGTACCAAAATAGTCACTTACCTAAAGAATGTTTACATTATGCTGTCAAAAATATTGTAAAATCCTGGAACTCAACATCATCCAAATCTTGTAAAAAATTCAACAATCTGACATTAAACAATATACAGAAATCTTATGCAGGAGCCTCTGAGCATTTATGATTAATACATTGAAAAACAAAAAAATTCCATATAAAATTTCATGAATGCTAATAAGTTAGTTATTCATAGCAATAGACTCCCATACAGGGCAATAATAACAATTTACATTTTGTAATTAGTAATTGCAGTAACCAACATTTTCTCAGGGATAAAAAAGGAACTGAAGGATTCAATATTGTCAAATAAAAAAAAACAACGTAACAAATACTAAACAAATTGATAAGCATCTTACACAGTGTGTACTTCACCAGGTTGATGAAAATTATTTTTATTGGAATTTTGAGTCATTTCTGATGTTTTAATGATACCATTTCTATTATTCTCATTACTATCCACATCATTGGAAAATTTTAATTCCCTATTTACTATCTCAAATTTAGTATTATCCAAATCTTCAGATTCTTCTATGACCTCTGTCTCCTTTTGGATGGCTTCAGGACTCACTAATAAATTATTCCACCAACTGGAAAAAGCCCCTTTAGCTTGGGATATCGCCCCACCTATAAAATATATCGATTAATGAATACATATACAGGAAATCATTTATATTTACCAACTGCTTTGCTTGTGGTGGCTACAGCTTTACCAGTAGATATCATTGCTTGATTGATTTTCCTGCCACTTTCTGAATTCTGCATAGTGCTACAATATTCAATTTCATTAATTTGTAAGAACAAATGACGGGTTTCACTTACTGCGAAAGTCTAAGTTTCATATCTGATACCGATAATTGCCCAGCAAATGGATGCCCAGCAGAAACATCTAATATACCAGGATTTATGCCGCTCAGCCACATTTTATAGTTATGGGTCTCTCTCCAAGCAACTACAAAGTTGTAGTTAAAATGGTTCACTTCCATGCAATTATCTGTAAGAAGTATAGAATCAGAACATAAAGGTGCCATTAAATAACATGACAAGTATTAAATTACAATAATATATCAAACATTAAACCTTAAATAAAAAATTTAATTGGACATCGCAGTGATGATATGAAGAATGAACCTGCATTAACATTAATATTTCCAGAGGTCGACACAAAAGCACTCTTTTCAAATACCATTTAGATGTTACAAGTAGTTTGATGTATTTAACCAGTGTTAAACAGCCCGGCAACTAACTTCAGTTTGAGAGTGAATGTCGTTCTTTAGTCAGTGTACAACTACAATTTTTTGTACAGTTGTATTAGTTCTCTGAATAAGTTATAAGTTATCTGAAAGTAGTAGAGATTTCAAGAACATTATATAAATGAAGCGTATTCCGTTTCTACACGCTTTATCTCTTGAGAGCCAAATTTGAAAAAATTATGATAGCATGTTTCTTTCAATCTCATAAATCTACAGTTAAAGTTATTGCTATAGACTAAACATGACCTTATAGATGGTTTGATTCATGAATACAATGCTAATTTAAAAAGGAAATTATTTTAAATTTCAATACCCTGTACATCGTTTTAATAAGGTATGGAGAGTAGGGAAAGGAGGAATCACACTAATGGACCAGCTGATCAAAAAGTGTCCATCGAAATTGCATAAGTATAGATGTTGCTTGCGTCTTCGGGTTACCTTATTGATTTTTGTCAGTAGCTCTCCTTCATAGTAGATTATTCAATTTAAAAAAATTTATTAAGACCAAAGTAATTTTCTGACATTTTATACTGCTGGAATGAGAAAAAAAGTAAGTTGCTTATCACGATGACCCAGTATTCATTATGAATAATTTCATAAGTTAACAATCCTTTGTTGTTCACAAGCAATTATTAGTAACATTAAAAATCTTGTTAAAAGTTTGTCATTCAGATCCCAGAAAAATTTCCATTCTCCTTTTTGATCAACATAGAGGGTTGAAATACGAGTGAGATCTATATTTATGCAATTTAGATAGAAACTTTTTACATACGTAGTGATTCCCTCTTTCTCTACCCTTCATAATAATTGGCTTAGCAATTAGAATAAATTCGCCAGATAAACACCGCCTACATCTGAATGTCTATAAAATAATTCTTCTTTTTTTGTATGTTGGTTCCTAGTGGATCTATCCATAAATTTCAAATATCTAGGTAAAAATTCCCCACGAAGAATCAATGATCCAAGCTACAGTTTTCATATTTTCAGAAAAGGTTAATTTAGGATATTTCTAATCTTGAATAGTTTATTTACAATTATCTTTCAAGAAACACTTTTGCAGTGAAGGAATTTTGTTTGGTGAATCATATCATATTTTGAAGAAGACAAAAGTGGGTATTTCTATTACAACATCAACAAATATTTAATAAAAATGGCTGCTATGCCTCGTGGGAGTTCGCTATTTTTTTGTTCATTCACATGAAAGATTCCCTTTTTAAATCACAGTAAATTTCCATTTGAACAGTGCTCCCACTAATTCAGCACTTGCTCCTCTAATTTTTGACAAAGTGACATTTTTTAGATTTAAGTTGGAGAACGTCCCGAGGCATCACTGTAGTTTTTTCGCTTTTGGCAAGTTTGAAAATCAAAAATATCATCCCAATATCACAGAAAGTTTGCTATTGGGCAAAATTCCACCCAGATCAATTTGTAACTTGAGAAAAGTTCGTTAAAGGAGTTTGTAAATTTTCATGCGAAACTGTAGGTTAAAGAATTTTGAAAAATTTCCCATGAAAAACTTTGAGAGGTCGATAAAATTTTGTGTGAATGTTGTTATAATTGATATTTTGAATACTTGAAATTTAACTATAATAGATCTAAAAATGACTTGATACGATCTTTTATTTATAAATGAAATCACAGAACTAGTCATCGCTCAGATCAATATTTTTGGATGGAGATATACCTAATGTATAAATTTATGATTTAAATGAAAGTCATGAGTAATAATTTGGTGAAATAATATATAAAAATAATGTAAGTATATTATTGTTTCATGCACAGAAAAATGGTGGATGCGTCTCCTATTCATATTAAGAAACCAAGCCTTTCTAGATCATCTCTCCAACAAATGCAATAATCTTTCACCTTCAGGACTATGTTTTGGTCTACTTTATCCAATAATCAACATAAATCAAAATTTAATTATGAAAGTATCAGAATTTTCTTCCTGAGGTAAAAATTCAAAGGATGCCACTTAGACCACTATGTGAATCACAGATTTCCATGAAAAACTAGAAAGTGATGACATACCAATTAATAATTTAAGAAAAATTTAGAATATCCAATCGCAGGGATCATTACAAAACTGAGTTAGACTTTTTGAAAGTTTGCTGTACTTATTAATTCAAACATGAACCGTAATCCTATGAACTATTAGAGTCGCTGTGGAAAAGCAATGGTTGCAATATGTTCATTCAAAGCCAAAGCAAGAAGAATTGAATGGCCCAAATAGAAAACACAATAACATTAAGTTCACCATATTTTTGATGATGAAGCTTGAGTCGAATGGATTTTTTGGCTCTTTCCACCATCTATTAGGGATGTTATTAAAAGAACAATAACAGATGATAGAAATAACCCCAAAACGTATTTCTCACACAAAGACTCCAACTTCATACTCAACAAAAACTAGATGCCTAAAAATTAATGGATCAAAGAACAATAATATGAACCAGAACCCACCAAGATGAAAGGAATTGAACTTGTAATAAGATCAAGACGACCAGCAGGGAAGGAGAAAAAACCATAGGGTCCATCTAAAGAGAATATACAAGTTCTGCAACCAACAAAATTGAGAAACCTTCGGGGAACATACCAAAACGATCCATGACGCCCACATAAAAGTTTGAACAGAAGCTGAGGATAAAAATCCCTTCTTTAACAGCTAGGTATTACAGTATTCATTGCGATTGGGCCCAAATTTATACTCGATCAATAGCCCCTAGGACCGAGGAACACAAATGATATTGTCTTGCTAAAAGTTATTTCTCGAAGAAATGGAAACCATGACATGAAAATTTCAACCTAAAGGAAGCTACAGTCAATGAAAATGCGTGATATTACTTTAATAAAGTACTAAGAGTGAAATATGAAAAAAAAGTCAATCAGCCTAAACATCAAACCTCTAAGCAGTATATTTTAACCTTGTCGATAATGAAAATGAATTTTACCATCAGGCCTAGTATTAATACAATTTTGGACAATAACTGTCATCTGTTATTGTTCTTCCCAACGTTCCAACAGACATCTTCTGTCGTTTTCAGAGTAAACATAAGTGTTTTAAAAGCTAATTTAAAAACAACAGAAGATGATTTTGGGAAGAAAAACAATAGGACATGATGGTTATTGCCCAAATAATAATAATAATAATTCTACACATTTTGGACTAAAACGAAAGATGTAAGGCATTACATAACCTATAATCAAATATTTTATTTTTATTTATAATCAATGGATGATGAAAGATTAAAGAAACAAAGTAGAATTTAGAGTTAGCAACAGCAGATATACCAGAATACAAAAAATAGTAACAACAAAACTACAAAACCACCAGTTAACAAAACAGAACCACACCAAAAGTATTGATGCACAAAAATTTTTGTATTCTTATTAAACAGTCTTAACCTTTTAATTTTTAAGGCAACTGAGGCAACAACGGTTTTATTCCATTTCTGTCTTAGTCTAAACCTGGCAGAGTTAAGATAAAGTCTCTGTGAGTTCTGCTCTAAACAAGTAAACTGACACATTCAAGTTCCTAAGCTAAAAGTTTCAAATATATTGAAGGCTTGTTCATGGGAGTAGTAAATTTCATACATTTTCATCAGTAACCACAAAAATTGAATAATCTAGAAACACTTCAAAGACAATCATAAAAAAAATTGCGTTCTACAGGCCGCCATATTTAATATAATCTCCAATGGCCTAATAGAATTATAAACCATTGAAAATTTCACAAATTCTCTTTGAACATTAGCTGTAATCCTTTGAAGAATTATTGATGTGAGAGTAAGATTTCTATAAAAATGGTGTGTGCACTGATTCGATTTTGTTTTACAGGTTTGATGATAACAGAACTCTTTTCTTTGCTTTTGGCAAGATGTTACCACACAATATTTAGGTCAAATTGACAAGCTTTATATCAGCAATGTAGTAAATTTTTCAATTTACTTTCACAATAAGAATGGTTCATAGTAGATAGTCCATGAAACAACCTAGAAGTTTTTAAACAAAGAATTCTGTAATGCAAAATGTCAAACATTCCTTGACAATGTTGAAATGAATGAATAAAATTAAATATTAATGAACGATTTGCATGATTGCGGCCCCACGCAAACTTCATAGGAAACGACCCCCTTGTCCCAAGATTATCAATGAAAATTCAAATTATGCGAAGTGCATACATCAGTATTTTAGACATCTTATGTGGCGCTGAGCAGTTCTGTGATGAAAAATATCATTATCTCCCCATGTATAGAAGGTACGATGAAGAGACATTTCTGAATATTCTAAGGAAATAATAAAGGATTGAATATATTGATCAGGTTAATATTTTTTAAGGATACCTAATTTCAGATGCTGACGTCTGGCAAGTTAAAGACTGAGAGCTTGAATAAATAAACTCATGGCTGTACGCCATGAAGAATAAATATTATTTCTATGATAGAACGATTTGGTTACTGTGATGCTAGCGTTCAGCCACATAGAACCAGGGAACTAACAGTTCTATGTATTTTTCCTTACAGTAGTTGGTTGGGGGTGATATGAGGCCAGAAAATCATGATTTATGGATTCTTTACAATGAGTCAAAACAATAGTATTAGACCATTTTTGGCTTGACTCACAGACATGGGTATAACAACAGTGCGCTGTTTGACAGCAACAAGCAAATACATTAACTTGATGAATCATTTCATTAATTCTCTTCATACATTGGAGGCACAAAATTGGCATTTAGAGTATACACAAGACCAAAATGCATTAAACACAGAGGTCTTAAAAAAGAATAATCCTTAAATTACACTCTTGATTGTCAGACATTCAGGATTTGACAAAGAGAGCCCAAAAATTCATTCAAAAGATTGAAATATTGATGAAATGAAATTAAGCATACCTTTTTTCTTCTTCTTACCGTGTATGAGTGAAGTTCTCATTAGGCACATTAAATATATCCTAAACTGAGTTCTAATCCACTCATCGCCACCTTCCCATCCAACTCCATCTAGGAAGACATCCTGCTTTTCCTCAGCAACATGTTTAACTAAGTAATCAGCAAATCTCAAATCTTCTGTTGTCAGATGCAACAATTTTCTCAATTCCATATCTTGGCATTCAATCTTACAAGTTTCTACATCTACAAGAACATCATACAATTGACGTTTTTGCTTGAAGAGTATATTGGTAGCGCCTACAACATAACCTCTGACATTGACATCTGTCAGAAGGTCAAGGTAAGGAAGAGAGAGATAGGGTAAACAAAGATAGCCTTTGGTGAAAATATATAGAGGAAACCCACAGGTTTCACTGGATAATTGTGCCAAAAAAGACATGTTTTTGTGAGCAACATCAGGAGACACCAGATCAGAATTGCTCGATTCTCTTCTTGCGTTATCGTTTATACTTTCAGGACTACCAGTTTTACTCTGTACATTGGTAGGTTCGCCGAGTTCTTCGCCTATCTCCGGTGAAATGCTATCAGATTTACTGTTTGCCTCATTTTCATTTTCTGGTTCACAAATTTCCACATCTATGGGCTCATTCTCAATTTTTATTTGTAATGTTGGGAATTCCTTCACAAGTGTTGGAGAAAGCTCATCGTCTGACAACTGTGGCATTGGTGACATTGGTCTAGACAGTCTGGAAGAATATGAATATTAAAATTTCAGGGTGTTTTAAAATTATTTTCCAGATCATTTTTTTGAAAGAAATCTAATTATTCTCAGATTGAAATGTTTCAGTTGAAATATGAATTTGAGTGTAGAATTATTATTTGGGCAATAACCACTATCTCTTATTATTCTTGCTACCAACGTTTCGACAGACATTTTCTATCGTTTTCAAGGAGGAAAAAAAATTGATGTTATCATCAGGAGAGGTAACACAATACCATAAATTTCCACTAGAAAAAGCGTGCAGAAAGAGGTTGAATATCAGCGTTGCTGCAACTACACTAATACTTTTCTCTGGAAAAAATTGTAACTGAGTGCCCTCTGTGATAGATACATCTTCTTCACATGTTAAACGTTTCAGGAGAGAGGGAATAAAAAGATCTACAATGAATGCGTGGCACCCAAACTCATGCGAGTAACATACCTGTTACAGGCCAGTTCAAGCGTTACTAACACATAGCCTCCAATATTCCGACGCAAGAGGAAGAGAGAAATAGAATGGGTCGGTAGATTCCAAACACATGCAATTCTTGCTGTCTTTTCTGTTTTACTCTATGGAGCAGAATAATGGACCTAAACTGAAGCTACCTTGAAGAGGCTGACAGCATTTGAGATGTGGATATATCACAGAATCCTGAGGATCTGTGACCAACGAAGGACAGTGATGATATATGGGACGTGCTTTCGAGTTAATTACATTAAACATTACTAACAGACCATATTGTCCTTTTATATTGAAATATCCTCCGTCACTGGTTTTTTTTTTAAACATTTATTTGTAATATCCAGTACATTAAAACGTACGATAAACAAAATTTTTAACAACAAAATTATGATAAAATATTGGATTCTTAAGAATTTTTGTATATTTCTCAATTCCTTTACGATTTTTTTGAATTTATGAGATTCTACCGCCACTTCCAATCAGAATATGAAAGTAAAATATGGCAAACATATTATTTACAAACAAAATTTCTATCACCAATACCTATAATAAAAACAACTCTGAATGTTGTTTTTTTAACTTTTTACACCACTGAAATCAATATATAAGAAGCAAAAGTTTATTGAATGAGAAAGAACATTCAATTTTTGAGAAAATTTTTTTGTTTTAGCCAAATTCTCAAATTGAATGTGCTTCAAGGGGTTCAAAAAAAAGGTTGTAATTTTGTAGTTCAAGCATCATCTGTTCTTGTTTCACTAATCTGAAACAAGTAGATGTTAAGAGCCAAGTGTTGGGTTTCTACCTATATGATATCTTCAGCTTTGCATCTAGTATACCTTGCAAATCCAACAACTTCCCATATAATACAGCGCCCAGAGATATAGAGTGGGGAGAATACGCTTCGACCACTGCGCATCCAAAATTCGTGGCTAAATTCTTATGTCAAATTTCGGCCATTTTGATACTTTGGAAGTCAGCTGTTCCAGGTTGACATACTTGTCAGGTGAGTTAGAAATTGCTCGAATTTTACATTGTGCTGATAGATACTTCGATACTTTCAATATGTCTTGTATTGTTAAAACGTGTAAAAACTATTATACGTAAGTTTTTATTGAAATTATCCGACTGATCATACCGCATGGCATTGTTTATTTGCTCAGTGGCGTGTTGTTTACTTTTCACAGTAATATGATTCTTTTTAGTTTCCCAAAATCAGTTGATATGAGGACAATTTGGACTGATATACTGAGTATAGATTGTGAAACTATAGATTTATCTAAGAAATTGATATCCTCTATACATTTCACTGACAAAGATATTATTTTCCAAAGATTTAAAAATAAGCGAAAAGGTCGAAGTATATTGAGACCAGATGCTGTTCCTAGCTTATTTTTGGGTAAAAATGAATCAGATGAGCCATCGGCAGACGCCGGACCATCATGCACTTTTGAGGAAACAACTCAATCTTCAACTGTAAGTCGTATTCAACAAGGTGCCAAAAGGAAATTATGGTAAGAGTTTGTTTCCTTCATAAGTGTTGAACTGAAGATATTTTAAAACGGACCCTCATAAATCTATGATTTTAGCCGTATACCTAGTCGAAAACTGGAGAGCTCTGGAACTAGCACTAGTACTGATGGTAGTAAAAAACGGAGACATGTTAATCAACAAATAAAAATGTTTCATAGCTATAAGTATATTGAATTTTACATAATTTGAATTTTCTTAATCTGAATCTTTAATTTTGATGAATTCTTGAAATGGTGAATGTTATATATTTAATTAAAGACAGGTAATTTTTACAGCATGTCCCCAAAAACTTTGAAATCTAAATACTCAGAGTTACAAATGGTGCAAATGAAAAAGTTAAACGCCTCCATAGGAATGTAACCTCCCTAAATGTTGTTTTGGATCATTTGAAGAAAGAGCAGTATTATTCAAATGATCAATGTGAACATATACAGAAGATGTACCCAGTATTTTGATGTCCAGATATTTGAAAAATATAAGGAACCAGACAGTCACACATGAAAATTATCCTCCACCCCTAAGAAAGTTTGCTGCCATGCTACAATTTTATTCCCCAAAGGCATATGAACATGTGCGTTCAGAATTTGCACTGGCACTTCCTCACCAATCAACAATTAGAAAATGGACCAGTAATATTAATTGTGAGTCAGGTTATATCGATCCAGCTTTTAACGCCTTGAAATTGAAAGTTGAAGAAGCAGCCTTGAATGGTCATCAAGTTTCGTGTTCACTTCTATTAGATGAGATGTCTATTAAAAAACAAGTAGAATTTGATGGAGAGAGGTCATGGGGATATGAAGATGATGAAGAAAATTCTTCATTGTGTGGAATGTTTGAATGCCTTTACATCAGATATGGAGTCAGTAGAGGAAGAATTTCAATATTCGTTAGTGCATAGACGAAAAACAAAGGTAAATAAATATACTATATGCTATATGAAATTAATATTATTTTTATCTGTTTCTATTTGCAGGTGGTTTACAAATTCCTTCTGTAGGAGTAATTTTGATTTGCAAGAAAACTGAAATTTCTATAAGAAATTTACTATCTGCAAATAATGAAAAACTTCCCAAGGAAAAGGATTTTTTGAAAAAATTTGTTTTGATCATCTCACAAAAGTTTCTAGGCAACACATACAATGTATTTCCTGATTTGAAAGATCACGAAGAAGATTGCTCACCATTTTCAGAAAAACACATTTTTTTCTTGATGAAAGAAATAATTAGCGCTTACAATAAAATCAGATTGTACAATTTAGGAAAACGTTATACATCCATCATGCAGGGGTCGACGATTCGAAATGAGCTCACAAAACTTATTTTATTCAGCCATCAATGATTGAGGAATATTTACTTATTATGATTGAAAAAAAAAATCAATCATAATATGTATCTACAAGGAAATGATCTATCAGAACATAATATTTACTTATAATAGAATGGTCATATTTTTATGTTGAGTTTATATTATGTATGATAATATGATTTATATGAATTATATGTGTTCATTATACAATATACATTTTATTCTGCATATGTGTAACTTATTTGGAGCCACTTACTCTTTAGTATCCAAGATGATATATTGAACATATTCATTTTGAATTTAATTGTTTCCTTGCTTACTTGGTGCAGCAAAATTTTAATGAGGTAATTAAAAGATCTGACACATTTCTCAGTAATTGAAGCACTACCTATGTTACTCTTTATTAACCAATTTATGTACAGATTCTACTTCTATTTTTAAGACTTTCAAATAAATAGTAAAATGAGCATTCCAATTATCCACTATTAGTCATTTTCATGTTGCTATAAGGTATTCATATAAACTCGTAAAATACATCTTACAATTAAATAAAATACCCAATCTGTTTTCTCTCATTCAGTTACACAGCAAGTTGATGGATTCTTTATACTAATAAGAGATTGAATCAGAATAAAATCTAATTGTTTATCAGAAAAATTTATCATAATATTGATGGGAAAATAAGCAAACGTTCATGAAAAGGAAGCATTCATTTATCAATACTTTTTGCGCAGTAAGACATCACAAATCCAAAACATCATGATTACAAATTCGAAATTGGATAATTTTCATTTTATACCAACTATCCCTCAGATACACTGCTTTCTACGCCAATGAACCCAAAGTATAAAAATGGCGGACGAAAAATTAGCCACTTCGCGCATCTCGAAGATCATTCTCCCCACTCTATATCTCTGACAGCGCCTTATCTGGTCTCATATTTTTACTCCTTCAATTGTTGCTTGCAAGACTCTCATTTATGTGGTTCATAGTAATGACTTAGTTCTTGATGTTTCAACTCAGATATTTGTTGCTGAGATCGAAATCGAACATGTTTCGAATTTATATAAACGAATTTTGCTATCTGCTGATATTTACTTGTTGAAAAGTTCGATTTTGTAAGGAAAAGAATTTTTTGCATTTAGAGATGGCATAGCTATCTTTCATCTAATTGTCTTGAAGGCCTGTGTATTTGATATTATATGTGGCACTAGGCTATCGTTTTGTTCTATGAGGGCAGAAAATAATAATAATAATAACATATCTTTATTTCAAATCATTCCCAACCCACAAATCAGAAAAGATCTAGTAAGTATGTGCTCCTAATAATCTTGAACAAATTCAGCTGACTAAAAATGCTAATTCAATTTCAATGAGCTGTGACCAACCGATTCTGACATTAAGAAACCTGTACCACAACCAACAGAAGTAGTTGATTTCTTTTCAAGAATAATTTTACTAGTACTTGTTGATTATAAGCCTATTTCAAGCAAAAGACTGGTCATTATTTTGGCCTGCCTAGTGATCATTTCTTACAGCACAAGATAAAGTGAAATGTGACTGCTAGAAAGACCAAAACAATGACTAGTCTTCGGCTTAAAATTGAAAATAGTAACACTCATTCAACATTATTTCTTGCCCTCTAAAACAGCCATGATAACCAATTCAATATCTTCATTTCAATGCAAAAATTCCTCCTTATTTTTTGTCTCACTTTTGTGATCAAATACACAGATCACATCATGTATTCTCATCTAGGGATGTTCCGATACCATCAAGGTATCGATACCTACTCATATAAGTAGTACTCGAATCATGTTTCGATACCTACTCATGTATCGGAACCAAAGTATCGATACCTACTCTTACTCATATCGATACATTTAAGATTTCATAGAAATTCATAAAGGAAAATGGCTTAAGCTTATCTATATACTGCTATTCTAACAATATCACTGATTTATTGATTGAAAGTTAGCAGAGGTATTGCTAATATGTTTGATGTTAATTATTCAATTTGTTTTCAGATCTCTCTAAACCAGCTATGCTGTATTCAGTTCAGGAGTGAATTGAATAATTTTTTTGAAATCCAAATTATGAATATTGAAGTACGTTATATATATTTTATTTATAGAACCCATAAGAAAACATCTTTAGGATAGATTTTTATTCTGTTTATTCCAAATATACAAGTCAAAATATTAAACAAAAAAATCTTTTGCATCTAAATTTCCTAAAAACAGTAATTGCTCCAGGTAGTTTGGGGACAGTCTGTTTCTGGACTTTGATATTGTCACATTCTATGCGTATTGCGAATTGCGCATTGCGCAAATTGACTCTACTCCTGCGCTGCGTATCCAGAGATATAGAGTGGGGAGAATGATCTTCGAGATGCGCGAAATGGCTAATTTTTCGTCCGCCATTTTTATACTTTCGGTTCATTGGCGTAGAAAGCACTGTACCTGAGGGATAGTTGGTATAAAGTTGAAAAGAGAATGAAATGTATAGAGCATATCAATTTCTTAGATAAATCTTCAGCTTCAAAATCTATACTCAGAATATCAGTTCAAACTGTCCTCATATCAACTGATTTTGAGAAACTAAAAAGAATTATATTACTGTGGATAGTAAACAACACAGATGAACAATGCCATGCGGTATGATCAGTCGGTAAATTTCAATAAAAACTTGCGTATAAAATAATATTTCCTCGACCTTCTTTGTTTTATAGTTTTTACACGTTTTAACAATACAAGACATGTTCAAATTATCGGAGTATCTATCAGCACAATGTAAAATTCGAGCAATTTCTAACTCATCTGACAAGTATGTCAACCTAGAACAGCTGACCACCAAAGTATAAAAATGGCCGAAATTTGACATAAGAATTTAGCCACTAATTTTGGATGCGCAGTGGTCGAAGCGTATTCTCCCGACTCTATATCTCTGTGCGTATCTTGCTGTTAAAATGAAACTAAAAACCAATTTCAAAATTTGAGTACAATTCGATTCGATACCAAGTACTTTTCTTTCGATACCAAGTAGGTATCGTAAAATTGATTCGATGCTAAAAGTACTTGGTATCGAAACAAAAGTATCGAGTACCTACTTGTATTTACTTGTATCGGAACATCCCTATTCTCATCAAATAGTTCATTGTTTCATGCAAATTTCTATCTCAGCATTTCTTAGCTCACCTAACACAAGCAGATTCTTCTAATCCATCTTCCAGCAGATGAGGAAATAATGATATCAATGTTAATATATTACAACATAATGGATGGACAGGAGACTTGAAGAAAACTGTGCGTTTTTCCAGAAGCAACAATTTGAATAAAAGCAATGCTTTATGCTTCCACTGCAGCACAAAATCTCTAGCAGACAGATCTGAAAATTTAATATACATATATTTGTAACATAAGAACCATAACATAAATTATGAATTGGAAACATGACATATTCATCAAAATATTGTTGAATTCAATTTTACTTACCCACAAATAATTGCTGTTTCATATCATTCTGCATTAACACTGAATTCAAATGGTGGTAAGTATCCTCTAATATAGAAATCTTACTAAAATCTCCTTCCTCAAAGTATGCATGTGTTATTAATGACATTTTAACCTGAATTTGTCCAAATAATGGTATTCTACTTAAGACACATACAGACTTTTGAACTGTTCCTCTCGTAATATCTGAAGTTTTTATTTTGAGTTTCTGAAATTAAAAGATTCATTTATAAAGAATAGATTAAATCTAAATGAATCATAATTTTGAGAAGAGTATGCTGCCAAATGAAAATTAAGCCTAGTTACTTTTTATCTGGCAAAGTCAATGAGTCAGAAGGTTGAATGTAATAATACATAAATATCTGATAAGTGAAACAAGAGCGTTCAAAATACCTCCACTGGAATTTGCCTGAAACATGATATTCCATAAATTGTTTTCTTTGGTTTAGATAAGCTTGGCAAATGAAAATAAACTGTATCTTCCTCGAAATTGTGAGATCCATCAGGTAAGGCAAGAGTTGGTAAGTATTTCCATCCAGGGGGGCATTCATTGGGAGAGCCTGGTATAAGGGGAGGAAAAGAGAATTCAACCTGAAACAAAAGTATGGTCATTACCCGCCTTATGCCATTAACCAGGACGATAATGCATGTTATTTACTGCAATCAAGTTCCACAAATCTTCACTTACTTGGCAGCCTTTTTTATGGTGAAAACCGACAACGATTACGTGCAGAATAGGTACTTCTTCGCAACTCATTGTGAGTTACTCAAAAAAATAATATATAAACACGAATAATTTAATTCGACACATGCATTTATAAAACCCTGTTTATAATGTTTACAAATTCTGTTACGTTCCCCAATCCATGCATGATGTACCCCGAAATGAAAATATTGACAATGCAATTATGACATTGACAAAGCATAGATGAAATGACATTTATATCTTGGCGAATTTGAGTGGAGCACTTATTTTGAAGTCATTCTTAAGATCAAATTATAAATCTTGAAATGAAAGCCAGCTGTTGATTAATCAATAACGATTAGTTTCATCATAATAATTATCAAGTTGTTCATTTATTTTTCAGAGATTTTTCCTACTTAACGATTGGATGACGTCGAATCGAAACATAATTCTACCGACTGAAAACCACTTAGGCAAGTGAGAAGAAATTAAAATCATATGTGCGCAACATACGATTATCACCTGTACCTTATACGATAGAAGAAAAGGTAGGTTTCTGATTCTGAGTAGGGATAAATTTAGAAGTCAAACGAAAAGAGAGAGTTTATCATCATCTAAGAGAGAAAGACAGCCGCACAGCTGAAAGTCTGACGATCGTGATCGAAGAATCAAAATTCAAGCGTGATATGACCGTCGCTATGTATATACATCGAGTAATGTTTTCGTATTGACTGAAAGAGGTCTATCATTTATATTGTTGTCACCTGTTTTATATTGAAATTCCCAGAAAACCCGCATGAATGACCCGATTAGTGATGTAAAGCCTAGATTCCGTTTACGTTTGCTGTTTTTTTAAATATAAAATGAATGATAGTAACCACCGGCCCATTGAGTATTTTGAAATGTGAATGGAGAACGTTTTGATCGGAGCAGACGCAGAAGGTAAATATTTTTTTCTTCAATTGTCAAACTGTGCTTTTGATTCTATGATCTAGATTAATTTTATATTTCAAAACAATTACCATGTCGGCCACTCTTGATGTAAAATTGAAATTACAAAACTCTCAGTAAAGTAAGTTCATAAAATGTGATTGCAAAATTCGAAACTTATTCAGGTATCCTCAGGCATTATAGTAAATATTTCAAATTCCTCAAGTTCATGCCTATATCTGTAATGAGATATGTGTTTAATCTTTTCGACATTCGGAAAGTTTCCATATAAATTTGTCTAATCGAATCATTGTAAAATATATCATCCTCCATATTATCTCACGATTAGGTGAATTGGAATTGATTGGAAGAAAAAATGTGAAAGCAAACTTAAAATTATAATATTTTGTCAGGAGCTTCATCGAAATATCGCATGATCAATTTTCGGTGAAATTATTCTTTCTTATACTATAAAGCAACTTTGTGGATTGGAAGAATAGTTTTTCATTAATTTCCAATACTAATTTTAATTCGAATATGGGATAATTATTGAACTGTCCTACTATAATGGCGTTACTTCTAGATAGTTAAGACATTTTTAGTTAATATTCGAGAGGGTTATTTTTCGTCTCATTTCACTGAAAAAACTTCTTAGGATGGTATATCGTAGAACTCTCCTTTGAACATTATTGAGGTACTATTCTAGAAATTTATTCTGCAATACTCTGGAACAGTCTAATGGTAATACAACCGCCACAATGAATGAACAAACCTATATCTCAAATTAAAAATCATCATTCACAGTTTTCCTTCAGTATTGTTAGAAGATCAATAAAACTCCAAATGCTCATAACTGCTGAGCCATTCGACGGATTTGGCCCAATAACGAACTTGACTGAGATATATGAACAACTAATCTATTCTGAAAATATGAATTCTAGTTCATCTCCTTCGGATGATAGATCATATACGGCACCCCGAAATACTCTAGTTTGGTCTCGGATTCTTCATCCGAAAGTCGAACTCAATATTTTGAGACCATTTTCGGCTTTATATTAAAAAATCACATACATTTTGGCAAAACGATAGCCCGCTATGTTACTAATTTTTAAACTAGAACAAGCGACCAAAATGAATTATTATAATTGGCAACAATTCCCGCATTGTATTTGTTAATAAACTCTTGAAATAAAACAACTTTTTCGTACTTTTGGGCCTAAAGTGACAACTTCACTCCCTTGTGACAGGTACTAAAGTGTCACATTTAATCCCTCCGGGATTAAATATTGACGAAACTCCCGGAACGATTAAATCACAAACAAACGAATGTAAGGGATATTTTATTGAAAAATACAATAAATTAGAATGGTAATTAACGTTAATATTCAAATTAATATTGTGACAGTTCGTTATATTGACCAGTCTTTCCTGGGTTAATGCAGCAGGTAACTGACGAGTAACAGATAGGTCCTTATCATATTGAACTGGTGTTTGTTTCGAAGATCCTGCGGAAACAGGAAGCGAGAATGAGGACTGTGGCATAACTATAGTGGGCGAATCGGCGACTTGACCAAATATTTTATCTGAAATATTTTGTTTATTTTTAATAGACGATTCAATATATCCCTCGGCCACGTTGGAGGATTTCCATCCTCCATGTCTCTTCAGCACAATAGACGTTGCTCCCGAATCAGCTAACAAAGACGCAGATGTGCGTCTAAAACAATGTCCCGTATAAGACGTCGCATTTTCTAATTTCAAGAAAGCTGCTATTTGCCGTGGAAATGTACCAAACATGTTTTTTCCTACTACTCGCGTAGTACATTCTTTGTTGATGTATTGAACAAAAAATTTTGAATGAGGTGTCCCTGTCTTTCGCAATGCCACATATTTTCGAAATATCGCCACAAAACTGATGGCACTGTTTTCTGAATTTTTGATCACAAAATTTCGGTCAATTTTATTTTTGGTGTTTCTAATCACAATTAGGAAGGAATCGCCCAAATCTCTCACATCGTCGATTTCTAAATCAACCAACTCTTTTCCACGACAAGCTCTCGCAACGCCCAAAATAAGTGCAACCTACAAAAAAATCGATTTCTTAAAATTTCTGAATATAAACACATTTCCAAATTTACCTTAAGCATTAAATATTTATCATCTGGAGCCTCCCGTAAGAACTGATCTACCGGCTCAGACGTGAGAATTCTTGACTTCTATGGCTTAAATCCCTCATTTCTTCTCTTCAAAAAAGCTAATAATTTTGGAAATTTACTTATATCAATATCTTCTCTAATGTTAATAACCGATTTCAGCATTGAGTAATGTGCCCAGAGAGTTGAGGCACAAACCGCTTTTGATTTATCATTGAAGTAGACTAACAGTGCATTTTCAGTAGGTTGTCTCACATTTTTACGCGGCACCACTTTTTAAAAGCATCGTACTGCTGCTCGTATAGTTTTCTAGATTTCGGTGGGAACAATTCTTCACCTACTTCGGCTGCTCTTTTATCAATATCAGAAACACCCTCTTCACTCATGATACCAATAATTATCAATAACAATGTTTCTTTACAATGACACTAGTAATGACAATGTTTCTAAATTATAATTGTCACAACGCAATGTTACTATGGTAACTTATTTTAAAGACAGTTTATTAAATGAGTTGAAGAGAGAAAAAACTGATTGAAATTATTGAAATAATTAATAAAATCTTACCGGAAGTACGAAAAGTATCGTATATACCTTGCGACTTCAGTCCCGCGGTATATAATATACTATTTCTAATCAGTGCTGTCGAAATTTTTGTAGATAGTGCTTTGAATTACAGAGCATTGAAAAAAATTACTTCATAGAAATCATAGTTGGCTCAAATAATTTTCTATATACATTTCTTAGATAACTTAATATTCATTATTTTTTAGCTACTTCTGAGTTCGCTATATACAAGGCGACCCAAGTTCGAGTGCCTATTAGACGTTTTCGAAAAACTGGACATATTTGTAATTGAAGTTAAAAACATACTAAGTATATCATTCATAAATTATGTTATAGAAGTGATATCTATTTTGATCTATAGATATGAAATTGACGTTCGATCTAAAAAATTATTCTTCAAGTTTTTTCTTTTTCGTCAGTTTTGGTTATATTTACTCTATTTTCCAGATATTTATTGTGTTATTTGTTCGTGGTTATTCATTATGTCTAGTTATACATTTCAATATACATAAATGTATGTTTGAGTGTATACAGTGATGGGCAGATGAGTGGAACCAAGTAAATATCTCTGGAACTATTAGAGATATCAAAATGAAATTTGAAAAATGGATACAGCAGTAGATTGCCTATTTGTTTTTATATTTTTTAACAATTCTGAACACCCGGTTGTACCGAAAGTAACGTCAATTTTAAAATTTGCAATGGAAAACCTTGTATATTATTTCAGTTTCTGATGAAACATTTTATTACGAGTACAGAAATATCGGGTTCGATATACCTACCGAGATATTAATTTTGTGTTGGAAACCGTGATCGCAAATTGGCTATAACTTTTTTTTTTCAAATTAGAACTCAAATTTTTATGAAAATTCACTTTATGAAAGACTAGAATAAAACAAAGATTCGAAACATCGCAACTGAGAATGCTTCCAATCTCTAAAGGGGGGCGAAATCGAACCAGCCAGTAACCGTCTTCAAAAGTGTGTGGAACAAAATGGCTATCATATTGAATATGTGACCTAATCTTTCATTGTATTGATTTTAGTTCAATTCATTCGTTATTACATTTTATTATCATAATTGAATAATCCATTTTATGTGTTGTGATGATTTCTAATAAGTCCACTCTATTCGAAGGTTTTGAAGGATGCTTTTCATTGGATACGCAACATTCTCTAGCATTCAGGGTGAATAAAATGTATATTTTTGGAAGCTGTATTCGAGAATGTATTGTGTATAACTGAAATCTTAGAATTAAAACTTATAACCCAAGTCTCATTATTTAAATAGGAACAGTTCAAGTCGTCAAATCGAAAAGCAAAGATGAAGAATTTTTTTGATTGGATCTCTGCACGAATTTTGAAATCGATCAGCTATATAGTTTGTCCCCACTTTGCTTATTGCATTAATGCATCCGTCAGTGCTGGATTGTTTCCAGCTATCCTCAAAAAGTCTATCGTCATTCCAATTCCTAAGAACAAGGACATGATCAGATACCTGGATAAGTTCAATTTGCTCGCCTCTGCTCAACATGGATTTCGACCTGGTCATTCGACACAGTCTGCATCCGTCCATTTCGTTAATTACGTATATGAGAGTCTTGACAGCGGTTTTCATGTAGCAGGACTTTTCTTCGATCTTTCGAAGGCTTTCGATAGTCTATCATTCAAATTTATTTTGGACAAATGCTATACCTTAGGTTTTCGAGGAGTGTTTTTGAAATGGCTTGGCAGCTACCTTGAGGGTAGGTGCATGCGTGTGAAGGTTGGAAATTCGTTCTCTTCAGATCATGGGGTTAACTTGGGTGTGCCACAGGGTTCTGTCCTTGGGCCAATTTTGTTTCTCCTCTTCATTAATGACCTTCCTGAAAATCTTCAAAAAATGTTCATCAGATCGTTGGACCTCCAGGGAATTTCTCTTATCAAGAACTTTTTGTTGAACCTGTTTGCTGACGATGCTGCTGTAGTTGTTTCAGCGTCTTTTGTCTTTTGAGGATCTACAAGTATTATGTGAACTTCTTTTGAGTAATTTTGTGAATTGGTGCCATCACAACAACTTGATGATCAACATAGGAAAAACTGAGATAATTTATTTCACGTTAAGCCATAATAACCGGAAACTGATCCTTAACGCTCATGATCGTGACATTTCCTCTGGAGAGAATGCAAAGTTTCTTGGAGTCCACCTTGACAGAAATCTGAAATGGTCTGTGCATGTTGATTCGGTATGTCGGAAACTAAACAGTTCCTATTATGCAATAAGTAGGGTGAAAAGTATGATTCCCTCGAATTCTCTCAAGGATATCTATCACAGTCTTGTGTATAGTCATTTGTCATACAACATTCTGCTTTGGGGTAGCTCATCAGAAAGTGGTAGGGCTTTCATTCTACAGAAACGCATTTTGCGCATGATGTACAATATATCCCCGCCTATGTCATGCAGACCTTTAATTGTTTGTTGGAAATTGCATTCTTACTTTGTGTTGTATTTTCATCCTGAAATCCCTTTTGTATGTGAAGGAGAACGAAAAAAACATCATGCAATTATCCAGCTTTCATGATTATAACACAAGAAGTGAGGGAAAATTATATATCCCCAGCACAAAACCGCTAAGATCGAGATGTCCCCTACTTATAAATGTATCAAACTCTTTATCATTTACCATTAGAAATAAGATCTCTCAATTATAATAAATTCAAGATGAAAGTTAAGAGCTTGTTATTGAGTAGATGTTATTATACTGTCAAAGAATACTATGATGATTGTATCACTGATTAACTGCACTATTGTTTATTTTTCTAAATTGACTTGTCCTACACATATATGTACATGTCCTAAAGGATTAATAAATTATTATTATTATTATTATTATAATAGTACCTAACACTCGTGAATTAGTAATGGGATAATTCATCCTATATTGTAATGGGATAATTCATCCTATATTGTCACAGAATATTATCATGCAACATATTAGATTAATTTGTCTCTACGTACAACAATTCCAGAAAATCTTGAAAAACTTACAAATTACTGAATTTAGAAGCGAGATCATCTTGGAGTACTACCCTTATTTTTCTTCGCAGAATCCAACGCAATCATAAAAAATTGGGTTTTTATTTGAAAAACAGAAGTTATAGCCAATTTGTGATCAAGGTTTGCAATAGAAAATTTAAAGCACTCTGTGCGATAATAAGGAAATTCAAAAGCTGCATGATCGTTCCACATTTTCCTACTTTGACATTATGAGAACAGTTTTCGCACAGGATGTTGAGAAAAAAAAATGAAAATAATAGTGAATATAAATATTTGGCTCTTTTTCCTGTTTTTGTTTTGATTTTTTGAAAATTAGTAGAGTCAATACAATGATTTTAACAGAAATGAATTCAGCATTGAGTACCCAATCATATTAGAAACAAAAAAATTAAAAAAAAATTATTCACAAATTCATTTTCTCTCCTTGTATGAACGAAAATACTCAGGCTCCAGAAATATTTTAGCTCGATAGAGAATTTCGAACAATATCATAATCCCAATTTACAGGTTTCAAATATGTCCAGTTTTCCAAAAACGTCTAATAGGCACTCGAACTTGGATCACACTGTAAAAAGTTTCGAAAAATTACTTTTCGATCAATATAAGTCTAGCAGATTCTTACTGACTAACTACAAAACTGTGGGGGTTATGTAATAGTCCAGTCAATAAAGCCTGGGGAACGAAATAATTAGCGGCAATGAAAATTTTTGCTTTTTTTGTTTGGGACAAAAAATAGGATACCCAAAAAAATTTTCAACCCTCTGGAGGAAAGGCTTAAGAGTGGAGGGGGTAAAAAGGCTTTTTCTTATAACTCTGGATAAAAATTCCGAACGGGTTGAAATTTTTAGGGATGGTTAAGTAAATAATTATACATCTTGTATTAAAATTTCGACCTTCTGGGGTGACGGCTAAGTGGTGGAGGGGGTAGGAAAGGTTTTTTCTCATAACTTCGGATAAAAAATTCCGAATGGGTGGAAATTTTGAAGAATAGTTAAGTTTATGATTATATATCTTGTATTAAAATTTCAACCCTCTGGGGTGAAGGCTAAGTGGAGGGGGTGACATAGGTTTTTTCTTCTCATAACTTCGGATAAAAAATTCCGAATGAGTTGAAATTTTAGAGTATGGTCAAGCATAAAATTGTCTATCGCATGTTGAAATTTCAGCCCTATGGAATGAAGGCTAAGCGGTGGAGGGGCTGAGGAATGTTTTCTTCGGTACAAAAATTCGAACAGGTTGAAATTTTGAAGCATTGTTAAGTTAATGATTACATAGCTTATATTGAAATTTCAACCCAATGGGGTGAAGGCTAATCGGTGGAGGGGGTGAGAAAGTCTTTTCTCTCATAAGTCCGGACAAAAAATTCCGAATGGGTTGAAATTTTAGAGCATGTTTAAGTAAATAATTATTCATCTTGTGTTGAAATTTCAACCCTCCGGGGTGACGGCTAAGCGGAAGAGGGGGTAGGAAAGGTTTTTTTCTCATAACTTCGGATAAAGATTCCGAATGGAGGGGGTAGGAAAGGATTATTTTTTCTCATAACTTATATACATAATTCGGATTTCGCATAACTCGGAACAAAAAATTCCGAACGGGTTGAAATTTTTAAGGATGGTTAAGTTGGTACTTATCCATCTTGTGTTGAAATTTCAACCCTCTGGGGTGAAGGCTAAGCGGTGGAGGGGGTTTTCTTTCCATAACTATGGATAAAAAATTCCTAAGACTTGGCATGACTTTGTCTAGATTTCATTACTTTTTAGAGATGAACAAGCGGCTCCATCGAGACTTGGCTAGTTTTTTACAGAATGATTTTGGTTGGATTTCACTTCATTTTGTAGAAACTTGGGCATATTGATTTATTATATTATTTTTTGATTTCCTTATTTTTTCCGGTTCTGATTCTTGTACAGTAGCAACTGTTTTTCCTATTGCTCAAACGCGTTCATTATTAATTCTTTTAGGCGGTTTAGACGCCTACGGTTCAAGTACATGTCAATCTGTAATGGTTCGGTTGGGCTCTTGTGGTTTATGACCAGCGTCACCAGGTACTCCAGATCTTCGATTATACTAGTTTTTATAGTTTTCTTTTTATTAGTCCAGTCATTTAAGGCATTTTAAACACCAATCTGGGGAAAAATTCCTAGTGGGCTGAATTTTTGCATACACCCTTATTCCGGTGATATAATGAAAATGTGAAAAATGGACATCGATATCGTGTCGGCTAAAAAAGTTACAAACAAAAAAGGTCACGAAAATCAGTTTTTTGCAAATATTTCGCAACCTATTGCTCAGAGATCAATAGAAGCCATTATAAAAATTGCTCCCCATGAAATTATCTATAAAAAATGTCTCTTACAGTTTTTATGGAAAATTAACGGTTTTCGGATTGAAGCGCTGAGAAAGCGGCTAGAATGCACTCACACACGGTATTGTATACTAAGGAGAATACGCTAATGTTTTTTATTAATTTCTTGTAGTCAGTTTTTGTCTTAAAAACTTTTATCCTTGGTTTGGACGTTTTAATCTTTTTAGTAAATTGTACAGAAATATTCCAACAAGAAAATTGCTGTCGAGATGTCGTTGTTAATGCTGGAATTCAATTTTTACTAGCAATATACGGTGCTCCAAAATCAGAACATTCAATAGATAATTCCAGATACTGTAGATTTACTAAGCTTAAAAGACAAAGTGGGGTTTGGAGTTAAAAATAATGTACAACTTTATTACCACCATCACCCGATGATCTTCTGAACACAATCTTTTGTAATTGCATAAGAGGTTGTGGTGGGAAATGTGGATTTAAAAAAATTGGGTTTAGGTGTTCAAAAGCTTGTGGACATTGCCGTGGCCAGTCATGCTTAAACGCAGACTCGAAAAATTATGAAAATGTTGAAGATCTAGATTCAAATCAGGAAGTAGTTCTTGTCGAAATTTTGTCAACACCTAATAACGGTAGTGGCACTTAAAATATTGACAATGAATAAAAAAATGTTATACCCGATAATTGCTTTTTTTGTATTTTTCAAAATTTCAATATAAAATTATTTACTCTTGAATAAAAAAACCTTTCATTACATATTGTAAGTTATGCCCATAAGAGAAACTTTGAAAAAAAAACGCACCTCACATTCTACCTCGACGGTGGTAAATAGAGGAGTGCTTCGTCATAATGTTGCCTCTTTCCCAGCGCTTTAATCCGAAAACCGTTAATTTTACATAAAAACTATATGAGTCATTTTTTATAGATAATTTTATGAGGAACAGTTTTTATAATGACCTCTATTGACTTTCGAGCAATAGGTTGCGAAATATTTGCAAAAAACTGATTTCCGTGATCTTTTGAACTTTGTAACTTTTTGGCGCTCTTGTTCACCCGAACAGAGTGCCTATCATTTTGCCCGAATGTCTGTAATTTTGGAATATCGAGCCGAAAATGGTCTCAATCGATTGGGTTCGACTCACTGATGAAGAATTCGTGGCGAAAGTTGAGTCTGTCCGGCCGTATCCTCTCTAACATCCAAAAGGAATCAGCTAGAGTTCTCATATTTTCAGAATAGGTTAATTGTCCAAATATCTCGGTCAAGTTCGTTATTGGGCCAAATCCGTCGGATGGTTCAGTAGTTATGAGCATCTGAAATTTTGTTTCCTCAATAACTACTAGAATATCCATCCGATCAAGTTGATACTTGGAATGTTATTGAGGGAGGCTGAAACGAAACGGCTTGCAAAATTTCGCAGAAATCATCACGCTAGAAAATTTTTAAAAAATTCCCAAAAAAAAATTTTCAATACTCAATATCTCCTAAGACTTCATTTAGATTTAAATAAAAATATATATATTGAGGTTACCGATATCTTACTCTTGCTCAAATTTCATTGTCGTAGCTTTCCCTCTTCTGAAGATATGATCATTTTTTTCATTTACTCAAGAGAAAAATAGAAATGTCATGAAGTCCGAGCTTTGTCATTGAAAGATTTGCCATCACAGATCGATATTCGTTTGACAACTTGCGGACCTAGATATCAGTGTCAGTTGGCGTAATATCAATCAAAATTTTCATAGAATTCATAGAGGTAGAATTCGATGTCGATGACGTTGTCAAAATTCAGAAAAGCACAGACGTAATATTAATAAAAAAAATTTTTATCATAGAGAAAGAATTTGATGGCGTTGTCAAAACTCAGAAAAGCAATGACGTAAGTTTTTAGGAGAAACATAGAACAAAATTTGGTGAAAATTATGAGTAGTTATTTTCAAATTGAGATAAAGGTTTGTTTATTCAATAGGCTTTCATATTTGCATTACATTGTCTCATAGTACGGAAAAAGACTATTGTTCATCCGATCAGAGAGCTTATAGATTTGTTAAGGTTTGAATATTTACTCGCAGGTAGCTCAACAAGAGCGCCAAAGCAATCTGACCTCACGTCAGTGCTTTCTAAATTTTTTTTTACCCGACTCAATATCGATGTCGATTTTTCAGATCTTCATTATATCGCCGAAATAAAGGTGTATGCAATAATTCAACCCACTAGGAATTTTTCCCCAGATGAAACCTAAAATGACTGGACTATATGTGACCATTAAACCCTAACTCTATACCAAATTTCAGCTCTCTGAAATTATGGGAAGTACCAGTTTTATTTTGACGATTATGTGGAGTGTCATAAATGCGAAACTTTGCTTTCGCATAACTTTGGCACTAAATGAACTACAGACTTGAAATTTTGGATTTTAAATATGTAACAATAGCTTACTGGATGATGAAAATTTCTCCGTTCTAGTCTTATCCAGAGGTTCTCAAATAGGGGCCCGAAAATGCGTCGAAATTGTTCCAGTAAAGGATAGTACAGCATTGTTTGCTTCGCGCTCCACTTGGCACTGCCCCCAATTATGGGGAATGTTTTATGTGTGTGAAGTTGGCCCCGCACTTTTTGATTTCCGAAAAAATTTTTGTTGTGCTGAATTGTGCTAGGTTTGTGCTGCTTTGTGCTGTTCGAATTTTCTCGTTATTTCAAGTAGTTTTCGAGATATTTCACTAAATGCATAAAATGGGCCAGCCCTGCAGTTTTTGAAAATTTGAGTTTTAACCATTGAAATGAATTATGCTAGACGTATACTGAGTTGTGCCGTTCGAATTTTTGAGATGGATATCTTAATTTCCCAGAAAATGGAAAATCAAAAAAAGTTATCCCCGCACTTTTGTTTTTTCTTATCGGAATGAATGACAATGAGTGTAAAAAATTGTGCTAGGTTTGTGCTACGTTGTGCCGTAAAAATTTTCATGGAAATAATATTTTTGAAAAATCTAGTTTTTTTTTCCGAAAAAACTGGAAAATTCGAAAAATATAGCCCCGCACTTTTCTTTTTTTCCATAAAAATCATCTCATAGAGTTGTGCTACATTTGTGCTGACTTGTGCTGATAATTTTTTCAGAAAAACTTCAAGTTGTCTTTTTAAACGGTGAAAAATCAAAATATCAGTAGATTGAATGATGAATTGTGTGAATGGCAACACTGTTGTAAAATGTTTGTAGTGCTGAATTGTGCAAGGTTTGTGCTGCTTTGTGCCATTAAAGTTTTTTTTCAAATGGTACTATTAATAAGATATTTCACTAAGTAAGTAACAGCGAATAATGTACATTTTCATTTTTTCTTTCCGTTCAACGGTCATTTGATAACTGAATTTCAGATTCAGACATCTAATCTATTCGATGGATTTGGACAAATAACGAACTTGTCCGAGATATTTGGACAATCAACCTATTCTGAAAAAATGAAAACTCTAGGTGATCTCCTTCGGAAGATAAAGAGTATACTGCCGGACGGCTGGCCGGTCAAACATACTCAAATTGACAACAGATTCTTCATCAGGAAGTCGAACCCAATCGATTGAGACCATTTTCGGCTCAATATTTGAAAATTACAGACATTTGGGCAAAACGCTGTTTCACTAAGAACAAGCACGCAAAAACAAAAGGGCTGTGTTAACTTCTTTTGAATTTTCCATTTTCAACGTAATTAAAAGTACTATCTCGAAAATTTCAACGGCACAACTAAGAATACGTCTAGAATTCTGGAACAATCTTCAGTCGTTGAGCTGGCTAACTTTCTACATTTTATGGAAAGTCTGAAAAACTTCAGAAAACCTTAGCACAATTCAGTAAAAATAAAAATTTTCTAATTGAGAAACATTTAAGACTTTATTCTTACTTCAGTGGAAATTTCATCATGAAGGAAATGAAACTTTAGTATCAATATTTTCTTCTCAAAATCACAATCTGGCAACTTCTCCTATCCACGGCTATCCACCTGGAAGTAATAAAATTCTAGATGAGTCATACTATTTTGTTTACACGGTCGCACCACGGGGTAGCACCTAATTCTATGTACTGCTACTACGTTGCCTTCTATCAAGATTTTTCAGGAATATACTGATTTCTCCAATTTTTCCACCTTTTGAGAAAAATTTCATGTGAATTTTGAAAATTAGGTTTGAACGAGTTTGTACGAAAGTAGCACAAGTTTTGGTAATTTCGATTCGGAAGAAAGAACACAAAAAGAATATTGAAAATTTTTAAACTCGATTTTCCGGTATATCTAGAGTTTTTTTCGTGGAAGTTCGAAAAGCACAAATCAGTGCATTCACTGTTGAATGTGATTCAGTTATCAAATGACCGTTAAACGGAAAGAAAAAATCAAAATGTACATTATTCGCTTTTACATACTTAGTGAAGTATCTTGTTAATCGTACCATTTGAAAAAAAAACTTCTACGGCACAAAACAGCACAAACCTTGCACAATTCAGCACTACAAACATTTTATCGAAAATCAAAAAGTGCGGGGCTAACTTCACAACAGTGTTGCCATTCACACAATTCATCATTCAATCTACTGATATTTTGATTTTTCACCGTTTAAAAAGACAACTTGAAGTTTTTTCTGAAAAAATTATCAGCACAAGTCAGCACAAATGTAGCACAACTCTATGAGATGATTTTTATGGAAAAAAAGAGAAAGTGCGGGGCTATCTTTTTTGAATTTTCCAGTTTTCGGAAAAAAACTAGATTTTTCAAAAATATTATTTCCATGAAAATTTTTACGGCACAACGTAGCACAAACCTAGCACAATTTTTTACACTCATTTCCGATAAGAAAAAACAAAAGTGCGGGGATAAATTTTTTTGATTTTCCATTTTCTGGGAAATTAAGAGATCCATCTCAAAAATTCGAACGGCACAACTCAGTACCTATACGTCTAGCACAATTCATTTCAGTGGTTAAAACTCAAATTTTCAAAAACTGCGGGCTGGCCCATTTTATGCATTTAGTGAAATATCTCGAAAACTACTTGAAATAACGAGAAAATTCGAACAGCACAAAGCAGCACAAACCTAGCACAATTCAGCACAACAAAAATTTTTTCGGAAATCAAAAGGTGCGGGGCCAACTTCACACACATGAATATTTTTCTATAGCGAATTGAGAAGCTGACAATGTCTCTCAAATCATAAATGTCGTGAAAGGATACAATTGAACTAATCTATATTTACGATTTAATTTAATCGTTTTGGGCTCTTTTGAGAAGAACTTAGGAAAGCACTGATGCCAGGTCAGGAGCTTTGATCATCTCGTTCTAGAGTGTTTTCCCGTACTCTAGAGTAGTTTGTCAGCACAAATCACAGTTTGGTAATGATCTGTTATTAAATAGTGCAGAACAAATGCGTTGACGTTTTTGATCACCCAGTATGTTACCACTCTTCATCATAAAAGCATGATCAAGGCAACAACTGTGGGCGGGTACATTCATTAATGTGAGAAATGAATCGGAATGAATACATAATATTTTTAAATTTCTCCACATATTGGCAACTCAGATCATTACATGTTGCTTACAGTTGCTCACGCTTTGTAGATGGAAGGGAGACTTCGATTAAAAATCTCAATTGCTTGATCTGGAGGTTTATAAATTGCTGTTATTTTGGTGGATTCATTTTTCCCTTGGCATATATCGATCTCTGAAGCTTTGGTCTCGCCCAGTTGAGAAACCTTGCTAATGAAATCCGAGGTGTTCTTCACATATATAACAACCCCGTCATTCCTATTGTATAGCCCCTCATTATAGACTAAGCTGTATCCCTACATGCCAAATATAGTAAATACAGGGTCTTTCACGAGGAACCTCACCCATATTTATACGGGAAACTACCGAACGTATTTTCATGAAATTCAGCACTTATAAGTATTTCACGATGCTGATGAAATCTAAAATATTTTCAAGGCATGAGCAGCTCCGGTTTTTCCGGAAATGACGTCAACTTCCGTTTTTCAAATTAGAATACCATTTTTTTATTGCCGAAATAGATTCCTTAGAAAATTTCAAGTTATTTTTCAGTTTTGGTTGGAAAATTCTCTCTGAGCAGGAAAATTCGAAAAAAAAATCGAAAATAGAGTTTGCCATGGTTCTCCTAATAGTAACTTGAAGTCGGTTTCAAGAAGGGGTGAAAAATCGACAGCATGGTTCAAATAACAGTTCCTGAAAATTTCATCTTTTTTGGCATGAAGGGAATAGATATAGCTGAAAATTCAAGACGAAAAACAGTTTTTTGTGAATAACTCAGAAAATATCCACTTTAGGGCAAGGGTGTGATGCATACACTCATTATTTTTTAACGTAGATTCAATATCTGCCATAAAAATATAAGGTTCTAATTTTAAAAAATTGATTTTTCACGATTTTGTCATCCCTAACTTTGAAAGCGATTTTTTCACCCCCTGTATCATGAATCGCGATTTCGATTTTTAAAGTGGATACATCAATCTTATATCTTGAAAAATCCCAAAATGAAAATTTTCCATCAAAAAGTTCGAAGTTATTCTTGTTTCAGCGGAGCTCTATTTCCGATTTTTTTTTCGAATTTTCCTGCTCAGAGAGAATTTTCCAACCAAAACTGAAAAATGTTACATCAAAATATATGTTGAAGTCGTATATGTGGAATGTTTCGGTCGATTATTTGGAATTTCGTGGAAACGTATTCTGAAAACAAAGTAAGTTCTGCGAAATTCATAGCAAGGCTTCTTACCATATGTTTGTGTGAAATATCTCAAAGTCCTTGATTGAACGCTCACTTTTGAGATCAGAAGCAATCTCTATGATCTTTGTGACAAAATGTTTATCTTGGTAGTCCCTAATAAAACGATTCGTTATTTCTGGTTACAATAAAGAATAAAGGTAGGGCCACATTTTAGATTTCTGACTCAGAGAAGACAAGGTGACTTTCGATTAAAAGTACAATTTAACAAAACACAAAATGTACAATGTAACACAAAATTTATACTCAATGTATACTCAACTCAAATATGAATAGAAGAATGTACACGATACAAAAAAAGGGTTCTGCTACTTTTAATGGTTTGAAACGTTATATCTTCTCAAACTAGCCTCCTTTCTTGGCTTTGCTTACAGTATTGCTGGTCTTTTGTGCTCTAGTTTCACAATTTCCCGAAGACTGCTTTCTGGTTTTTACTTCTTTCTCTCAGTCTTTGGCGTTCTCCTATACTCGATTGAGTAATAAGCTTTCTTGGTTGACATTGGAGTCCAATGATAGGACAACCAGAAATTTCTGCCAAATGTACGCCCTATGATTATTTGACCTTGCGGAATTTAGTTGTCGCCTCAGATATTTAAAATCGTCGCCATCCTCCTCGCTTAGATCTTCGATCGCATAAAATACGTGATCCCTTCAATATACGTTGATTTTGGGTGACTTTGTTTTTTGTTCGGTAGGAAAGAAATTCTATTTTTATTGCTGGTTTATTTTTTTCCCAGTTTATAGTTATTGTTCACTTCTGTTACCTGAAGATTTAAATCCAAAACTGTATTCAACTTTGATATAACATAACTTGTCAGATCATTCACCTCCACTCCTGAGATATTTGGACAATTAACCTATTCTGAAAATATGAAAACTCTAGCTCATCTCTTTCGGACGATAGAGAGTATAGGCTCGGCTGGACGGACATGCTCAAATTCAACCAAAATTATTTCTTCAGAAGTCGAACCCAATTCCTTGAGACCATTTTTGACTCGATATTTAGTTCAGTCAATCTGTCGAAAAATAAATCGTTTTGACGGTATGATTACCCGCTCGCTGAAATTTGGTACACTTGTTGAAAATGGTGTAACTAAGCTACCTTTGCGATGGCCTCGCTGAAATGTTAGCGGTTTTGAAAAACTCAAAAGAAAGTAAAAAATGCATTTTTCTGGAATTGTATGCATCGTACAGAAAATTTTATTGAACAAAAAATGTAGAGGACGTTGCGATCTACATTTGTTGTCATTCGTGCAATGCTGTACGTAAAAGCGGAAAAAGTAGGTGGAGCTAAAGTATCAAAAAAAGTGTTTTTCATGTTTTTCGCCCTGAAAATGTTGTTTTAATGCAAAAGTTTAAATGTAAGAGTTGTTCCTTACATTATTATCAACAACTTTTATTTAAACATTATTTTTGTACAACTTACCATTTTGAAGCTGCAGCTTGCAGAAGAATGAAAATCCAAATATACTGTTGTACGCAGTATGAGTACACATTGGTAGTGCACGTTTAAACAAGATTTTACTAATTTAATTTTTCTTAGCAATTAAACTTTAATAAATAAAATTTTGATTTGTTTTTGACAAGTATTATCCATTATTTGATTTTTTGAGTCGCATTCTGTTATGAATTATTTTGTTGAACTCTCAATGTTATTAACAAAGACAATTTTTAATGTTTTTCAGTTTTGTTTTTCATTTTTTTAAATGTCATCAATTAAACAGATTTTTGAAGAGGTTTTGAAAATTTGGATAAGGGAAACAAACAACAATTCAATTAAAGTCATTATTTGAGTTTTAATTTTCAAGTAAACGTTTAATTCAGTTTTGTATTTGTATTTATTAACAGGTGTATAGAAAAAGCATACAAAATATTGCAAAAATACTTACAAATCTAAATCGCTTACAATTTTTCAACTCTTTCAGTGGTCGCATGAGAAAAAGGCTACTCAGTCCACCTTTTTTATGCTTCCAATGAAGAGGTTCTTTATATACTAGGTGATCGTTTTTATGTACATGTTTTCATTTCATAATGATTGTTTGACAGTTTTGAATCTATGCTAACTGGTTGTTCCGCATTGCTAATTTATCTTTTGTTAGAGCTTCGTAGTTTTTTTCTCAGTGGTTCTTGCTCTGGAGATTCACTTCTGGCGCTTTCTGAAGAGGAACTAGCGGCCGACCGTCTACCACTCTTTTGCGCCTTATTATTGCTCATTTTCTCCCAACATGACCTTGATACTAAATGTACTACTTGGGAAGGAAAATCCAAATCATCGTCATCAAGAAAAGTGTCTTCTTCCACCTCAATAACTGGCGCGTTACTGCAATCTCCGCCACAACAGTTTTTGCAGGCAACTGAGCAATGGACACCTGCCTTTCTGTATCCACCTCTTGAACCGCAAAAACCTGTACCGTTTGTTTGACATGAACAACTGATAAGATCAATTACTTCAGATGGTGCCGTGGGTTACATTGTTGTTACTGGTTCCAGTCCTCGCTGAGTTTTCTTCCATCCCCAGGTCGTTGGCTCAAAGTAATTTCCTAACCAGGCTTGGAGGTAAACTCTTCTACTATGAAAATTCGCTGCATCAGGTAAAGGTGGGAGAGAACATAAATTCACTTTTGTTTTTGTAGCAAGGTCGTCTTCCGTACTGCCATTGTACAGAGCTGTAAATATAGTGCCCTGCAGTTTCAACAAATGCAGTATTTGTACATTTATTATTGAAGACCTTCAAAGCAGCTATTACGTTATCTTACGGCCCTTTTGTTAGAACTATGCCAACGTCGTAAAAGTTGTTGATAATAATGTAAGGAAAAACTTTTACATTTAAACTTTTGCATTAAAACAACATTTTCAGGGCGAAAAACATGAAAAACACTCTTTTTGATATTTTAGCGCCACCTACTTTGTGCGCTTTTAGTCGTGCAGCATTGCACCAATGACAAAAAATGTAGATCGCAACGTCCTCTACATTTTTTGTTCAATAAAATTTTCTGTACGATGCATACAATTCGAGAAAAATACATTTTTTTACTTTTTTTTGAGTTTTTTTGAGTTTTTCAAAAAACTGCTAACATTTCAGCGAGGCCATCGCAAAGGTAGCTTAGTTACATCATTTTCAACAAGTATACCAAATTTCATCGAGCGGGTAATTATACCCGCACCAAATGTACAGATTGACTGAACTAATTCTAAAATTATAGACATTATGGCAAACGATAGCACGCAATAATAAAAACTTAGTTTCCGGTTTTTCCATGATAAAAACTTTAAAAACTCCTACATCTTTCCAGCATTAGATTATAGTAATATGAAAATTGGTATGTCATTGACCTCAATATATGCAAAAGTTCTCGTCGAGATCTGACTCATCTCTTTTAGTGAGATCTCGACGAGTGTTCACAAATTCCGATTTAGGATTATTTCTTAAAGTATCTATAGTTACAAGCATTGAACGATGTTTTGAGATTCTTGAAATTGATTATTTGGACAGCAGTCAGCCGTGAAGAAAAGAGAACCATCCATTCGTGAACTTAAATGGGAGATCTTCAACATTGAAAAGTGAAATCTAGAAAATCATAAATATTTAGTCCTACGGAATTCACATCTTGTCTAATAGGAAGTGCCACGGACCTGAAAATATTACATGAGGATTGGTCTGATGAACGTGATAATTATTTATTCAATCAAAGTCTTTGCCTTGAAAACAGAAGATGTCTGTCGAAACGTTGTAAAGAAAAACAATAAGAGATGATGGTTATTGCCCACTTAATAATTCGGCACAAAAATAGCTCAACTAATCACAAAAACATTTTCTCGAAAATTGAAATGGAGAAAAATTGCCTTCGGTGCGAAAATTTAAGCATAGTTTTAGATTCAGTTTCACATTCAAAGATTAGATAGCGGATGTATCTTTGTGTGCATCGCAGCATCCGTTTCAATTGGCGACCAGTTATTTATTGAACAATGGTGAAATCGTTCTCTTGTACAAAGTGGTCATATTCGATGTTTTAGCACTACAACTTTTGAACCAGAGACGATAGAGAAAATCTGATACCCCATTCTAACTACAAAAGTAGTATCATTTTTGGCTACCTTCTTTTTTTTCGAGTTACAAGCAAAAATTAAAACATTATACAGGCACTTTTTTACGTAGTACTCAATGGCGTGCTTCTTTTTGCGCTATTTTTAATTACGAAGCTATGACTCAAAGTTATGTTTTTTTTAAATGGGAACACTGTATTTCTGTGCCATTTTCTAAAGGCTTAATTTTTTCTGCTTTCAAAAATATGGAATATAGTATGGTTAGTATAAATATAAGAGTAAAAATATTCAAAACCTTTTTTTAATTGTGTCTCAATATATCTATGGTTTCAACTGTTGATGAGTACAGAAGAATGTAGCTTCCTATGAGAAGAGCAGTCTCTCTCCGTCAATCTCCTTATTTCTATGCATTCAATTAATTTCTACAAAATTCGAACATGGATATATTATTACATAACCTTTATCCCATTTTGACGTTTAAAGACGACAATATTCAATCCATGGTAACAAGGGTAAGTTGACGTTTATCCACTGAGTGAATTGAATTTTTTTTAATTCACTAGTGGAATAAAATGTTCACCACTCACTTTCTGGAAACTATTCTTTCCAGACACAATGCACGTAAAACTCATTTTAAAGTATATTTCTTAAAATTTATCAAAAATTCTACATTAACAGTCATTTCTATCATTAAAATAAAAATTACAATTATTAAGATTTTGAAAATTAACTGGAAACCTGCACCTCCTCCAAAGGTAACTCGCTCAGTCGTTATAGCACATGTGTTTGAGAACTTCTCAAGCCCTGCTGAAATATCCATTTCTGCATCAGGAACTCTGGTTTTTGTGACCCCACCAAGTATTTGTTCAGAAATATTTATTTTGTTTTGTAGTAATTCTTATATACAGGTACGGATTTCGACACAACACAGCGAGCAAGGAAATTTCACCTGCCCGTTTTAGACGCGTGTGAATTATTATTACTATTTCTGTCCTTAGGTTGGATTGGCTTAGTGGCCGCTGACTTGACCCTACTGTCATTCGAGATTTAACTGTCTCCGCTGTTGGAAGTGTTTGTGCCGCGTTGTTTAGTTTTTTAAATTTGTATTTTTTGATTTTGTTACTTTTTCGACTTTTTGCTACTGTTGTTTTAATTTTGGTTGTTGATATGCCTAATTTCACCAACGCTGAGTATGCTGATATGGTGATGGCATATGGCAAGGCCGATGGTGTTACTCGTGCAGCTCAAAGGATTTATCAAGCCAAATTTCCTGATCGAAGATTACCCCACCACGAAACATTCTCGACGACTTATCGACGATTAAGAGAGACTGAGTACTGACCAAACTTTCCAAATCGTTAAGTTGAGTCTTTGAGCAACGACACGAATGCTTGTAGTTGGATCTTCTTCAAAGGCTTTGATCGTCAACTGCTACATGGTGTTGCCTCACATTGACCCGAGGCTCTTGAAAATTTAAGTTTCCAGTCTCTCTTAATCGCCGATAAGTCGTCGAGAATGTTTCGTGGTGGGGTAATCTTCGATCAGGAAATTTGTCTTGATAAATCCTTTGAGCTGCACGAGCAACACCATCGGCCTTGCCATATGCCATCTTATGGGCCCTTGGTTTCCTATCCATTTATTGCCGAAATTGTTGTTTGATTTTTCACTAATATCTCTGCTATTGTAAAGTGGAGCACCATCTTGCGGAAGTAAATATTTTCTGGCTCGATAAGAGGTAAATTTTCCAAAGATTCTTCAATAATGTGCTGCTCTATTATTTCTTCATAGCGTTGAGTCTTTGAATTTGCATAGTAAATGCGATAGGTTAACACATGGTTTTTCTTAATTGCACAACATACATTGAACTCGAACCTACCCTGATGAGGAACATCAACAGTAACATGGGCATTATTGTGTTGAATATCCCAGCGCTACTTATGTGAACTTCGTCCGACTAATAACTTTCTCAAAAACGACAGGTTTTCTTCTTTTTCCAAATACCATTGGCAAAATTCTACTCTACTGTTTCCTGTAAGTATTGGATCGAAATTCATTTTTTTTATTTTCAAAGCTCGCTTTCTAGTTATACCAGTTTCTTTTTCTATCTGATGACTCGAAATATTGGAATTTATCGATAGAGTACCGTAACACTCAATACAGTGTTGCGTTTATATATTATATATATATTATACTTTTTTGATATTTTCTTTTGGAAACTTACATGTTCAATCAAATTATTTTTAAGTAGTCTAAATATTAACTCGTGCAGTTGAATTATTTCTGCAAAACTATTCAAACAATCTTGTAATGCTTCTTCTTCACTGTTATTGCGCCTGATGTAACATACAAGCATGTTGAACCCTTCATTATTTTCATAATTCATTTCAAGTATGCTGAGTAAGAGAATTTTTTCGTACGCCACTGGAATATTGGCCGGATAGCGATGCAAATAATTTTGATAGGATTGAGGTCAAATTAGACATTAACATCCAGAAACGCTAGCTGATAGTATCTGTTAGATATAGATTTTTCACAGAAAACTCGGCTGGAACTCGGCCAGCTCCCCCAGGGGGTGCAAGTGGAAGCGGGTCATATTGTTATTTTGTGTATATGGAGAGAAAAATACCGAATTTTGTGTCTATTCTATGTCTAGTTTTGAGATATTCGTATCTGTTTGAAAAATCATTAAACCGTTATTTTAGCCCCCATTGGGGTGCAAGTAAATGTGGCAGGATGTTATCGCCAAATTTGACGTCAATTCTATGTCTAGTTTGCTAGATATGAATTTTTCACAGAAAACTCGGCTGGAACTAAGCTGCACAGCCCCCCCCACCAGGGGGTGCAAGTGGAAGCGAGTCATATTGTTATTCTGTGTATAAGGACAGAATTGAAAATACCAAATTTCGTGTCGATTGTATGTCTAGTTCTCGAGTTATTCGTATCTGTTTGAATAACCATTAAGCCGTTATTTTAGCCCCATGGGGGGTGCAAGTCAGAGATAACTATTGAAATATTTCTTGGTCAATATGTAGATAATTCTGCAGGAGTATGATAGCATTCTCATGTTTGGTTCATTTTTTATGATTTTTAATTCTTAGGCTGAGTATCTACTGACTTCTCTGGGGGGTGCAAGTAAATGTGGCATATGCAGAAATTATGAGTTAGTGTTTCTGGATGTCAATGCCTAATTTGACCTCAATCCTATATCTAGTTTCCCAGATATGAATTTCTCACAGAAAAATTGGCTGGTACTCGGCTAGCCCCCCCAGGGGGTGCAAGTGGAAGCGTGTCATATTGTTATTTTGTGTATGTGGAGAAAAAAATATAAACCGAATTTTGTGTCGATTCTATGTCTAGTTCACGAGATATCCGTATCTGTTTGAATAATCATTTTAGCCCCTCATAGGGGTGCGAGTCAGAGATAACTACTGAAATATTTGTTGTCAATATGTAGATAATTCTGCAGATGTATGATAGCATTCTCATGTTTGGTTGATTTTTTATGATTTTTCTATTATTAGGCTGAGTACCTACTGGGGGTGCAAGTAAATGTGACTAATGCAGTAATTATGAGTTGGTCCTTCTTGACGTTAGTGCCAAATTTAACCACCATCCTATGTCTAGTTTGCTATATTAATATAATTTTTTCATTGAAAACTCGTCCGTCATTCGGCATATTCGACCCGGGGGTGCTGTCGAATGAGTGTTGGTGATGGATTTATTATGTGCCATCTTCATAGAGAACGTGCCATATCCAGATTCCAAAGTAAAAATCTCAAATTATCTCGGCGAATCAAAATTATTTGCATCGCTATCCGGCCAATATTCCAGTGGCGTACGAAAAATTCTCCACAAAACTCTGCTATCTTACTCGGCTGTTTTCACATCGGTAAAAATATATAAGTATTTCGGAAATAGTACAGAAATATAATGTTCCTTTTTAAAATAACATAACTTTGGGTCATACCCTCGTAATTGAAAATGGTGCAAAAAGGAGAAGCACGCCACTGGATTCTATCTAAAAAAAATGTCTCCATAATGTTTCAATTTCAGAGCTCTACCATCAGTATTAGCGGAGATATAATTTTTTTTTATATCGCCATTTTTTCAATTTTCGCTTATAACTGGAAAACAAAAGAGGTAGCCAAAAATGGGTACTACTCTTGTTGATTTCTCAGAAAAAGAATGGGGTATCAGATTTCGTCTATCTCCCTAGTTTAAAAGTTCTAGTGCTAAAACATCGAAATATGCCCACCCTGTACTTCCTCTACCAACCCACAAATTACATAGGGAAATTGTATTTCATTTGTCGATGTCGATTTGAGGTATGTTAGCTGTTTCCAGAATCAACCGAATCAAGTGAAGTTGCATCTGGCGGTCTAGATAAACTGTCTCCTATAATTATACTATTTTCAAACAATTCTGAATGCCAAACGGAGAAAATTGATATATTTTATATTCATGATAGAACTAAGTTCCAGAAATTGGAAAGATACGGTTAAATGACCAAAAGCATTAATCGTGTGATTGAAAAATTGAACGTCAATCAACTCCTAATGATCAAGCTATTTATATTATAATGATTTTGAAGTAGATTATTGGTCATATCACAAAGGTGGAATATGTGAGATTCATTGTTGTAGTAGATAATATAACATGATATGTTACTCCTTAATTACCAATGTGATTCATTAGAGACGCAACGATTAAACGGTCTGGTTTCATTAAGTTGGTTTGTTTTAATTGAGTAAACTCTGTCAAGAATTATAATTCCTTTATATGACCTATTTGTCGATTAAATACTTAAGTATTAAGTGCCCATTCGACAGTTTGCAGTATCCACACAGCTTTCTATAAAATTTGGAATATTTTTTTGGTACTCTTGTTCTTCGAACAGGGTGCTTATAATTTTGCCCAACTGCTTGTCTGTAGTTTCAAAAACTTTCATTTTCTGAAATTCAAATAGAACGTAAGATTATAAACTTGTCCGTTTCATAATAGAACAGGAGAACTATTAACTACTATGTGAAGATCTATTTTCAAAAACTAAGTTTCAGATCAAGTTCTCAAAATGAATGAGTATGTACTATTCGCTATGTTCTTTAATCAGTTATGATTATTGACAAACCGATGAAGCATGACAATGTATACTCTATTCTATAATAGAAAACTTAACCTTCAACTAACTGAGTTCTTTCTTTGAAACAAATGGAAACCTTGAAAATAGTATTGAAATTTTTGATGCAGCTTCTTACGGAATTTAATATCACATCATGGTAGAATTATACAGATATGATATTGCGCATTGAAAATAGATAGATAACTCCGAATTCTCTCTCACATTCTGACGTCATCTGAGTCGCAAAACCAAACATTTAGTTTAGTCCTTAACTTTTGAAAATAATTTTTTCAAGGTATTGCACTAGTACGTGACAACTGCAAAACCCAAGGATCTCATGATATTTTTAACTCTTTCAAGATGGATTTTCATTATGCACTGCTCAACAATTGATAGGGATCACTTACTTTTTCTAAATTTATTTCTGAAATATTCGCTCTAAGAATATAAATTTAGTCAGATATCAGAGTATTTTCAGTTGATAATATGGTTCACTTGAGAAAAGAATGGAAAAATGCATAGTTGGAGAGAAAAAAGACTTTATTAGGAACACTCAAAATTCTGTGTTTGAATAACATAAAAATTTTATGGTGAAACCACAAGAAGGCTGAAGTATCGGTTAAGCTAGTACCTAGTTGGTCCCCACGAGCTCGTCTCAAGTATTCTCCCCTACGAGGCATACTTTCAATCAAACGATTTATCAAATGTTGGGGCATATTCGTCCGAATATCCCGTAAAGCGTTAGAAAGGTCCTCCAGGTTATTGATCGGTTGTTCTAAGGTTGACAATTGTCTAGACATCTCAGACCACACATGTTCGATGCAATTCATGTCTGGAGAGCGAAGTGGCCAGTCCATCCTATCAATAGCATGAGTTTCTAGCGCTTCATTAACCAGACGACTACGGTATGGACTGGTATTATCGTCAATTAAAATGAAATTCTCGCCCAAGACAGCCGCAAACGAAACAATTATGGGTTCAATAATCATATCGTGATATCTCTGGCTGGTCATTGTGGTGTTCTGCAGAACATCCAACTCTGTGCGTTGGTTCAAACAAATGCCTCCCCATACACATATAGAAGCTCCGCCAAAAGCTGTTGTGGGTACCATAAACTGTTCTGCATACCTTCGACCTCTTTTCCTCCAAGCAAGAATACGTCCATCGGAGTTGACCAAACGAAATCTAGACTCATCCGTAAATAAATATCGGCTACAACCCTCAACTGTCCAATTGCGGTGCTCCTAAGCCCATTGCCGTCGATGAACCTGGTGTTCCCTATTCAATCGTGGATGTTGTACCCACCTACGTACTCTCAAACCACGAACATGAAGTCGTCGCCTTAGAGTCTGTTTCGAAATTAGAACTCCTGTTGCAACTCTCAGTGATCTATTGAGCCGCGACGCCGGGTAAGTGGGATTTCTCCTAGCATTGATGATCAAAAGACGATCTTGGGCAGCTATTGTACTGCGCTGCCGATCTCCCCATGAACATAAGCTACTGAGTCGTTTTGGATGAACCTATTCCAAGCCCGACTCACGACACTTTACGAAACATTCAAACGCCGGGACACTTCTCGCTGGGAAAAAACCTTCCTGTATCCACCGTATGATTTGGTCCAGTTGCACAGAAGCCAAACGTCTTCTCGGCATGACTGATAAGCTGATATTGTTCTCATTTCTTCAATTATTGTCACCTCATGTGTTTGAACGAGAGAAAAAAACAGATTTAATAACAAATACCACATTGCTTTTCACTCCACCTGTATCAGCCTACAGATAATAATCGATTTTGTGAACAAGAGCCGATGAAGTGAGGAAAAATTTGATATAATCAACTCAAAACATCTTAATTTTTCCTTAGAGAACATATAATGTACAGATATTCACGAGATAACTTGAAAAAATACAAATGAAGAGAAGTTCATAAGTGATCCCTAGCAATTGTTGATCAGTGTATTTGTTAAGATGATTATTTGATTTGCGGTTGTATCTTTTGAAATTTGGGAGGTCTTTAGTGATGTTTGTAATCATGTCATTTTTTTAAACGTATTTCAGTTTTTTTTTTTTGGTGGGACATCTGGTCCCATTAGTCCATTACGTTGGGACAATATTTCCCACCAGTTTTGAAAAACACAGAAAAATAAGAAGAAAAAAATTTTATTCAAAATAGTATTTGATTTTAAATATGTAAAGGGGTTAAACAGCCATTGCATAACGGCACACTACATGCTCTACGAACAGTTCTTGTCCGTTTCTCCATCTTCATTTGTGAACATCTTATACATCTCCGTCTGTGCTCGACAATCGGCATATGGTCACTAACATTCAGCGTTGTTTCTTGCCGCTTTGATGGTCTTCCGAAGTCGAATGTCTCCTCACCCTGGCTTTTCTTTTTCCTTCTTCAATCAGACTTTCTGCCAAGGCTACCAAGAATTCCAAAAAAGGAATCTTTTTACGCGTCACTCCATTGCGAATAATAAAAAAGTTTCTCTATTTCAGTGTCGTAGTGAGTTCATTACAGTACTAAAAACAGTGCTGTAATGAACTCATTACAGCATTGTTTTTAGTTATATTGTTCGTTTTATGGTTGACAACACTGACATCCTATCCTTTCGAATATCAACACGCGTCCATTGCATGTCAATTGTCAATATTAAACCATGTAGAGATTTGAACGCACTATTCAAATTCTATAATCTGTCAATTTTCGTATCAGTCACACCAACTGCGAAAATAAATTACAAAAGGCACTAGAAGGGATAATCTGAATTTTTCATTGAATTACAATAAATGGCTCTCCTTTGGGTAAGCAGGCCGGATTAGTCTATCGTGTTGATTTTAGAGGTTTTACATCTAAACTAGTGCGCCAGTAGATCCATATGCCCGGAGATCTATAGGCCAGTAGATCCATAAGCCAGTAGTTCAATAAGCCCATAGATCAATATAGATCATAGATCAATATAGACCATAGATCAATGAAGCGCACAGAAGCACGAAACATAGCAAAGAAACTCGAAGGAACACGAAAGAACGCAAAAAGTCCAAAGGAATCGAAAAAACCTGAAGGAACGCAAAGAACCCCGTTGAGAGCGAAAAAACATGAAAGAACTGGAAGAAACACTAAGAAACGCGAAAACACACGAACGAACGCGAAAAAACACGAAAGAACGCGAGAAAACACGAAAAGAGCCGAAGAAACACGAAAGAACGCGATGAAATACGAAAGATCGCAAAAATTCCAAAGGAGCCCGAAAAAACCCGTTGAAAGAGAAAAAACATGAAAGACTGGAAGAAACACGAAGATATGCGAAAAAACACGAAAGATCGCAAAAAGCCCAAAGGAACACGAAAAAACCCGAAGGAACGCAAAAAACCCCGTCGGAAGCGAAAAAAACATTTAAGAACTGGAAGAAACACGAAAGAATCCGAAGTAACAATAGAACGCAAAAAATCCAAAGGAACCAAAAACCCCCGAAGAAGCACAAAAAACCGAAAGCTCGCAAAAAAACTCGAAGGAAAGCTAAAAACCCCGAAGGAGCACAAAAAAACCGATCGCAAATTCATTGTAAATTGCACACCCTGTATGACATTTTATTGAAATTAGCTCTCGTACGCGGGAAAAACACGAAAACTTGAGAAAAACTTTGGTGAAAGTCAGCGCTAGGAATGCGCAACTCATATGCTATATCCTGTATATGAATCGAGAATATTTCATCGAATTAAGAAGCCGTAAGCAGAAAAAACCGGAATAACTCGCTCGAAGGTAGCTGTTAGAAATAGGCAACGCATATGAGACACCCTGTATATAATTGATTGGCAGTGGGTGCTTTTTCCACCAAAAAAAAAACCAAAAGAATATCGTTTCAACTCCAACGATTCGCGAATTTTACAAAGGTAAAATAAAATTATTCGATAAAGGTCTAAAGGTGTAACCATGAAGAGAGTGCCTCGCCGATTACTTCGAATTTCGTTCCATTCGTTCACACATAAACTAAGTGGATCCGATTTACTTCTAGAATATGACATAAGAATCTACGTAAGATTAGAATGTCAACGACAATTGTCATTTCAGAGTAGGAATCGACAGGGGTGAAATGTATTGGATAGAGATTGCAAAACTGGTTCTATGCTGGGTAAATTTTTGAATTTCATAAATACGTATCGTAGACTGTTGAACTATAAGAGAATACCTCACCAGGGCTCTTACGAATTGTATGAATTGAAGAATTTTCAAAATATTATACGGAGTATGGATTAAAATTGTAATTGAAATTATGTGACAATGTTCTGTGAACGTGACTGATGATCTGGAAATTTGTGTTTGAGCTGAAGTAAGCTATTTTCAGCAATTAATTTAAAATATTTTTGATTGCGATTGGAAGATACGAATAGCCCTATCCGAACGTCCGATTCTCTGGGAGTACAAATATGAAAACGGCTTTTCCTGATCGTGTCCGTGGAAAAAGCTTTTTTCAATTTTACCGGACCATCTTTCGCGAAAAACCGGGAAAAAGCGGTCGTAAAGGCATGTGAAATGCACCTAACGAAAGTCCGTCTTATGAACTTTACGGTGCTCGCTTCGCTCGCGAGATCGCCTTCCCCTTTCTACCTCGAAATATCGCATTTCTAAACCCCTCGCCAACCGAAAGTTTTTTGATCTCCTTCGGTGGTTACCTGTATCGAACCATCGATTACCACAGAAATGTTCCTTATTGTTTTTAATATATTGGGAAAATATGTAGGTCAGACTAAACCATATCTCGAAACATCACAATAATAACTGTGTGAATATGAGGCACACAACTGGGCTCTCAGCGCATTGCGTTCAGAAGAAAGAGACTTGAATATGTGTATTTATCATAAATATAACACTTAGGAGCCTTGAACAAGAAAAATTATTTCTCTAAAATTTTATGGACTACAATAAAACACAAGTTAAATTTTTGTGTGATCTGGAAAGAGATCTTGTGGTGACTTAGCTCAATTTGAATCCTAAATCGCTTATAACTTTGCAAACGGGGCAGAATTAGAAAAAATATGTAGTTGACGCAGTGGTAAAAAATCACCCTGCGCACCTTGTTTTTACTGCATGTATGAGAAATCTTCATTTCCTCATTTGTTGTGATCCACTCAGACATGAAAGGAGGCCACACAACGTGAGGAACGACTTTATCTACTAATTAAAGAACCCGATCTGGTCGTAAAAATTTAATTTCATTCAATTGGAATTGAATTCAATTTGTGTGCATTGAGGAATAGAATTTCCACAACCAAACCGCGAAATTTGTGGTTTATGGCGTCCAAAATTTTGTTTTGTTTTTGATCAGGTGATGCTTTATGCAAAATTTTTCAACAATGTATATGTTTCTTTCTCATTATATAACGAAATAGACGTATATCCTTGTATTCTATGACCTTAGACATAAATGGGTTGATGACGAGGACCCTATAAAATAATTAAGTGTGAAGATGTCATTCTTCCTTTTGATTTTCGACAAAAACTTTTGTAATGCAGAATTGTGCTAAACTCTTAACCGTGTGAACAATGCGGTGTTTGGATTTTTTTCCTTTTTTTATGGAGTTCACAGGTAAAATTTCAGAGAATGACGTAAATGGACCGTCCCATTTCTTATGAATTTTAATTCGATTTCTTGAGTCTTCGTCCATTTAATTTACCGAAAAATGGAAAAAAGTTGAAAAGTTTGGAGTCATGAGCCTCTGCTCGCTTGTTTTTCTAGGGGCAGGTATTTCAATCAGATATAATCTCTCGTTGGCGGCTAATTCGAGAAAAAACAAACCATAATCCCGGATTATTCGCCATTGAGAGATCACAGTGTTTGAACAACCAGCCCTCAGTGATTTGATCTCAACATTGACCACAACGAACATTGAAATGATATATTATAAACAAATTTCGAGCATTAAATTACAACCTGAAAACATTTTCGACTGAATAACATTTTTCAAGTTCCTCCATAAATGCCATTGAGTGTGATAATTTTTTTTAAGATACGATGACGATTAAATCAGGATTAACCATTCAAATTGATCCGTCTATTCTTTACAGTGTGTAAAATGGATCATTCTCTGCCTACATTGAAAGAAAACTATTTATATTAGAGTACTTCACATAAAAAACTACTATATCTTCACGTGATTATAGCTAAAGGAATGAAATTTCAGAATGTGCAAGATAATAGTAATCTCCATATCTGCACACATTTTCGTAGGGATCTGACGATTATCTTATGAGATATCTATATACAGGGTGTAACTAAATAAGTGTAAAATATTTAAGGAGGTGTTTCCTCATCGAAAAAAAGATAGGATCTTTCATATAAAAAACTTCATTGGAGCATCCCTTGTTAAGATACAGCCCCTCAAAGGGAGTACACGAAATTTGTATAACAATTTTTTTCACAAGCACTAAAAAGTTTCAATATTGAAATTAACCTAACGTTTCTAACTAGCAAAAACACTCTTATGCAGTTATTTATTTGGTTTACCCCATGGTTGTAAGGGTAGGAAACGCAGATACTAACTACAGAATATTAATAAATCCAGTTCGCATTGATGACGATGTACCTATCTCTGTAGTAGTTCATAAAATAATTTTTTGCTGCGAACTGGTTAATTTTGGGCAAAAAACTCATGAGACAATTTTTGTTTAGAATGAAACAGGCTATCGGAAATAAATTTTTAAATGGTAAACAAATAATAAGACAAAAAGTAACATTGGAAATAAACTTTAGGGGTTGCGTTTCTCACCCCCACAACCATGGGGTAAACCAAATAAATAACTGAATAAGTGTCTTTTTGCTAGTAGGAAACGTTAAGTTGATTTCAATATTGTAACTTTTTTGGTGCTTGTGAAAAAAATTGTTATACAAATTTTATGTACTGCCTTTGAGGGGCTGTATCTTAACAAGGGATGCTCAAATGAAGTTTCTTTATATGAAAGATTCTATCTTTTTTTCGATGAGGAATCAGCCCCTTAATTGGTACGACCGATGTTAATCGAATACGTATCTGTGAAAGCATCGAGAATTGAAATTTCTGACGGACTTTTCTAATTTTTCGGAAGATTTGTATTTTCAGACGAATTATTGGTAAGTTTGAGGCAAATTCCGGGTGCCAGGAAAACGGAAATTTCCTGTAGTTTCTTTTTGGAGCGCCGCCCCATTGTTTCAATGTGCAAAGAGTCGAAGGGAACGTAACTAATCAACAATAATTTTTATTATAACTCCTAAGAATGCTTGGCCTTGAGTGAATGAAAAAATATGTATAATTTCTTGTGAAAGGATGCTACAACAACGAAACTTGATGATATGTAAGATATCTATAACGTCCATACATGTACAAATTTTTGTTTAAAAAAAATTTAGAAAGTACTGACATGAGGTCAGATTGCTTTAGCGCTCTTGTTGAGCTACTTGCGAGTAAATATTCCAACCACAATAAATCTATAAGCACTCTGATCAGGTGAACAATAGTCTTTTCTCGTACTATGGGACAATGTGATGCAAATATGAACGCCTAATGAATGAACAAACCTATATCTCAAATTAAAAATAACCACTCATAATTTTCCCTAATTTTTGTTCGAAGCTATAATTCCCTTTCCCTAAAAACTCACGTCAGTGCGTTTCTGAATTTTGACAACGTATATTATTTCAGCCACCGAGATTGAATTCTATATCTATGATTTCGCGTTATGAAAAATTTTGAATAATATTACGCCAACTGACACTGATTAATGAGCCCGGCATTTGTCAATCGAATATCGATCTGTGATGGCCATAGTTCAGAGAAAATCACTATTTTCTCTTGAGTAAATTAAAAAAATGATCATATCTTTAGATGGAAAAGAGCCACGACAATGAAATTTGAGGATAAGTAAGATATCGATCACCTCAAAATATTCACGAATTTTTATTAAATCCGAAAAATATCTTATGAGGTAGTGAGTATTGAAAATTTTTTGGGAATTTAAAAAAAATTTTCTAGGCGTGACGATTTCTGCGAAATTTTCCGAGCCGTTTTGTTTCAGCCTCCCTCAACAATATTTCAAGTATCAACTTGATCGGATGGATATTCTAGTAGTTATTGAGGAAACAAAATTTCAGATGACCATAACTACTGAACCATCCGACGCATTTGGCCCAATAACGAACTTGACCGAGATATGAGAGCTGATCTCGTTTGGATACCAGACAGGATACGGCCGGCCGGACCGACTCAACTTTGGCCAAGGATTCTTCATCGGGGAGTCGAACCCAATCGATTGATACCATTTTCGGCCCGGTATTCGAAAATATTTGGGCATAATGATAGGCACTCTGTTCGGGTGAACAAGAGAGCCAAAAATAATGGAAAACCTTATGAGGTTTGAAGTATTAGAACATTTTTTATAAGGACTTTTTTTTAAAATTTGCTAGCTTGTTGCGAGCCTATTTATTTCAAACTAATTCAAATATGTTCCAAGTTACAACTCGATCCGATGGATATCCCAGGAGTTATAGAGAAAACTATATTTCAGATGCTCACATTTCCTGAACCATTGGATAGATTTGGCCTAATAACGATCATGACCAAGATATATGGACAGTCGACTTATAATGAACTCTCTCTCTCTCGGAAGATACGGAGTATACGTACGGCCTCAAGTTTGAACCTGCATTTTTCATGAGGAAATCAAACCCAATCGATTGTGTACATTTTCGGCCCGATTTTCGAAATTTGGGCAAACCGATGGAACGCGGTTTTACTAGAAAAATCGCGCTAAATCTATTCACATATTCGGAGAATATGTTAGTCACTCCCGCCATTTATAGAAGTTGAACAGTACTACACGAAAAAATTTTAATTTGATCACATGTCATGTCTACAAATAAATTTTTGAAGGGCCAATTTTAAGTTCAAAATGGCCATATTTCGCGATATGTCTAGATGAGCGTGTTGTGTCATTGGGTGCGGGAATCGAGATACGAGAAGATAATTGCATTATGTGAATTGAACAAACACAAATTTGTTTACTTATTTGCAACACTAAAAAATTGGTAGTACATCATCAGCTTATATTTTCTTCAGTTTTGTAGATATGTGTCATCACAATCGATGAAAGTTGTCGTCAAATTTGACTCATAGGCATTTTTCTATTGGACGAAGTGAATGGAGGATACTATAATGAGGCAGAGACATATTCATAAAGTAAATATTGAAATTACCTAATGGCTGAAAAAGATTATTTGTCCTCAATTGATATTTTAGATACAATTAGTTCGGTGATATTCATACACGTATAATGAATTATATTCTAGACAGAAGATAATTATTGGTCCTTATTTCTCAGTCTCGAAAGAAAATTAGATGAAGGTTTGTATCAGGTACTCGGTACTCGTCATTTTTATCGAGAATTGATTCATTTATCAATCATATGCTTTTACCTTATATTCTTCTGATTTTCTTCTGGAAATTCAACAGAACAAAATGATTATTTGGATATACACTCTGACGAAAAAAAATCAGGAAATTATCACTTATAATACCACAAGAGCTTCAAAATTATCGGGTATTTCCCGATAGGTTCGTTGCAAACAAATGAAGGAGTCAAGTTTTTCAGGTAAAAATTTTTCCTGAAAAACTGTCCCAAATGTCGGCCAATAGAATTGCACCATGAGACGAAATGTACAGTTAACAAATAAGAATTTCATAATGAATAAAACAACATTTAATTAAGAATCAGGGTAGTGCAATTAAAAATACAATTGTTGTAAACATTGGTGCATGTTTTCTTCAAGTCAGAGTTATCGGTAATGGTCCCAGAAGAGGTAGATGGCATGAGGTTTATGCTGTTGATGGCATTTTCTGCAGTAGGCTCACTCCTTCGCAGTTTCTTGACAATTAATTCGTGGTGTTCCTGGTCGAGTTGGAGATACGGCTTGATGGAGTTACTGTTGGCATTTCCAGTTATTTTGATTATCTGCTGCTCTCCCAGGCCCGATTTCGCTGGATTGGAGAGGGCTGTTGCACGACTGGAGTGATTGGTGATTTTTTGTTACCAAGGTCAAACCCAGCTTTTTGTGCTGACTCCTTGACCCACTTTGAAATCGTGTTTTGGCCTACTGGGGAATCCTTGTACCACCTAGCGCCTGGAACTTTATTCCAGAATGGATTTTGGGTCAGGAATAGTCTGTCGCTCTTGATATTGACATCTCTCTTCTCTCTCAATTTCTGGAACAGTCTCACTGGGCACTTGTCAGGGATTTCCCGATTCTCCACCAGCCACTTGCTGTCTGATAATTATTTATCACCACCTTGTGTGGTCTTGCTGAAAATTGGATTGTATTCAATTCTCCCAGTTGTTTCCCCGTCATTTCGCTGTTCTGCCTTGAAGTGATGTATTGACGCCATGCTGCCCACACCACCTCTCCAAGCCAATTCCACTGATATTATCATGAATAATTTTTTCTGGAGGCCATCAGGAGTTTCCTCGTCCCAAACAGTGGTCATTGCATCCCAATCTTTTTCCTCCAACGCTGCTGCACTTGCCCTCCGTTTTTCCGGAATAGATTGTAAAGCCTTACGCTTGGCATCACGAGCTCCTCGAGCGGTCTTGAATGCAGCATCCGAAAATGGGTTGATTTTGATGTCGAAATCGTTCAAATACTTTTCTTGAAGTAATTTGGCAGTCTGATTCCACATTGTTTTTACTGTACTTTCCTTATAGTCTTCTCCATCCTTTTTCTTCATATTGTAAGCGTAATCTTTCATAATGTTTGCCAATTGCGCTTCACTCGTTTCAGCACTCAATGTGTATTCCCTCTCAGTACAAAAAGTAGTAAATTGGTTCCAAACTGTTTTTTTGCCTTCTCCGTATTAATGGGAACATTTCCTTTGACTTTTTATCGATGGTGGACAGAGAACAAACTCCAAATCGACTCCTTTTCATGCAAAATCTCCAATTTTCACAATTGAATTCAACCTGTTAGTTTGACGTGTGCTTAATTTGACTGGATCATGTTTTATTTATATATAGCAACTACCAGAGAAAATTTTCAAAAATTATCAGTATAATACCATATAGGTTGTACCACGTGACGTCGAATGGTGCAATTCTATTGGTCGATATTTGGGTCGGAAAAATAATCGGGGATAATTTAACGAGTGCTTAAAAATTTTCCGGATAATTCTAAAGCACAAATCATATTTGAGGAAAATATTTCATGAACGAAAAATATATTACATATTCTTTAGCAGAAAGTTGAATGATACAAACAAACTAACGTTTAAAATATTATTATTTTCATTTTCATAAACCAAGAAATTTCCTGAAATATTTATTAAAATATATTTTTGTTTATTATTATTGATACGGCGGTGGACCGAAGGGAAATTTGTATTTTTTTCATTACAGTACTAAAAACAGTGCTGTAATGAACTCATTACATCATTGTTTTTAGTTATATTTTTCGTTTTGTGATTGACAACACTGACATCCTAACCTTTCGAATGTGAACACGCGTCCATTACATGTCAATTGTCAATATTAAACCATGTAGAGATTTGAACGCACTATTCAAATTCTATAATCTGTCAATTTTCGTATCAGTCACGCCAACTGCGAAAATAAAATATAAAAGGCACTAGGAGGTATAATCTGAAATTTTCATTGAATTTCCATGAATTTCTCACAATTCTTGACTGAAATAGAGAAAATATCGTCTAATACTCGTTGCAGAAGCAATTCCAACACTCATTCCGCATTCGTGTTGGAATAGGTGCCCATTCTGCAACTTGTATTAGAATATACTATTCTGGTGTCGATGCCCTTTTCACGTGCCAGATTTTTCGTCCAAGATGAGATTTTCTTTATTCCATCTGGACTGTTTTTGTACCAGTTCCCGGTTTGGAGTTGAAAATAATTGTTTGTTGGTAACGTTCTTTCTATTGTCTTGGAGTTTCAAGTACATTCCTACTGGGCAAAAACTAGGACATTATTTTTAGTAGCCATTTTGAATTAGCGAGTTTTCGATTGTTCCCTTGCGTTGTGTTTGAAAAGACTGGGTTATACTTGATTCTACCTGTTTTTCCTCCAAGGTTGTCGGTTTCCTCTTCGAAAAAAAATGTTTATGTCCTTGAGCCTTCTTATCTCCATGCCATTTCTTAAATTTTTTTGTTGCCCCTCAGGAGTTAACTCGTCGCAAGCGTCGATGAGTGTTTTTAAAACATTATATGTCAAAAAAGCCGCCGATTGTTTGCGTTTGCCGTCGATACCTTGTGAACTTCTTCTCTTGTAATTTCTTGCGTCTCTGGCTGGTTTAAACCTGATTTGTTCAAAGGATTAATTTTATTATTATAAGTAATCTTTGAAATACCTCCCCATCAACAATTTCTTAACATTCTAGATAATTTTAACAGTGGACTCTATATTCCTCGCCATTTTTCTTCCTCATATTGTAGGCCCAGCTTTTTAAAATAAATCCAAGTTCAAATACTGAGTGTTCGATTAATTTTGTATTTTTTTTCATCGCAAAATGAGGTATATTGTCTTCAAACACTCCTTTTAGACTCTACTGTGTTTTGCGGTTCAGTTTTTAGTAAATTTTCGTTGATTTTGTAGTATCGAACAGCACCAAATCGATTTATAATGATGTACTTTTGACAAATAAATTTGAAAAACATCGGCTGCTTCGGACTCAAGCGTCCTTTATTTATAATACAAACAGAACGAATTTTGCGTTGTCAAGATTGTCAATTATTGGGTGGAAGTGGAAAAGTCATAACAATCAATGTTGAGTTTTACTGTAATTTTTTGGAAATACCATGGCTCTTATGGGAATTTTTGTGTGAGTGAAATATTCATCTAAATTCCTCGCTATGAGTGTTTTTAATTATTTGAAGTCTGTATGTTGGTAATTACCTTGCCAAACACGAGCGCGATCTGTCCTATAGTTTGTTCACGACAGCTGTTGAAACCAGTCGACCTCAGTGGTAGTCAGCGAATGTTACAATGAAAAAATATTGAACAAAGAGTTCGTTTCCAATTCTGCGTTAAAAAGTCTTTGAGAACGGTCGGAAGTTAATGGAATGTGTTTTAAAAGACTTATTGAATTTTTATGACTTTCTTAATTTGGTTTTGGTATTTGTCTGTTGGATCTTTATTTAAGATAACATATTTGTCTGAGTCTAAAAATAGTACATTGTTTACCGGGTAGGAAAAGCTTAACATTCCTGGACGACTGTGAAGATTGCTAAGTCGAGGCTTTTCCTACGAGGTAAACATACTATTTTTCCGCAAATCGTTTAAAATTCGACAGATATTGATTGATTTAAAAAAAAACGCGATAATTTTATTCCCAAATAAATGGTGCTTTGAAATTCCTAATAAAATTACTTGGGTTACTATGGAAACGTATTGAGGTTGAATTGTCAAACTTATAAATTTAATTGCTGGTGTTCTCGAAAGTAAAATGATAAGTGATGATGAAATTTCCATTCCTGGGACTCCTCCAGAGCTGGTTGAGGCAGTGAATACTGCTTCATTAGAATTATTGCCAAAGAAATCAAGAGAAAAGTACGAAAATGCATACAGACGTTTTATGGATTATCGCATGAGTAAAATACGAGTTCTTTCTCAGAAAATGTTGTAATGGCATAGTTCCTAGACCTTTGTTTAAAAATGAAATCTTCAACATTATGGGCCAATTATTCAATGCTGAAGTCAACCCTTGCACTTAAACAGTATGTAGATATATCTACATACTCTTCGTTCTTTATTGAAACGGCAAGCTCAAGGTTATAGGGCAAAGAAATCTAAGATTTTAACGAAGGAAGAAATTGAAAAATTTATCCAGGAAGCTCCAGATAAAGAAAATTTAATGATTAAGGTAATTTACAAGTTTTTAATTTCTATTTAGATTATAGCTTTATTTATTTTTTAGGTGGCTGTAATATTTGGTATTTCTGGGGCCTGTAGAATGGATGAGTTAGTCCGAATGACTGTACACGATATAGAAGACTTAGAATCTAAGCTTTTAATCAGCATACCTGATTCGAAAACCAACAAACCAAGATCATTTGTAATTAATCAGATCTACTTGAATGTTTATCGAAAGTATGTTTCGTTAAGACCAGAAAATATGAACAGTGACCGATTTTTCTTTAAATATCAAAGCGGAAAGGGTTGTAGACAAGTGGTAGGAATTCATCAATTTAGAAAAATGCCCAAAATAGTTGCTACTTATTTGAACTTGGTAAATCCGACAGAATATACTGGTCACTGCTTTCGTCTGTCTTCTGCAACAATATTGGTTGACTCTGGTGCCGACATAACTAGTTTAAAGAGGCATGGCGGATGGAAGTCATCAAACGTTGCTGAAGGATATATCGAAGAATCGCTTAACAATAAGGCTGAGGTGGCAAATAAAACTTTCACACTACAAAATATTCAACAAAATGACCCTTCCACCCTGCATGTTGTCCAAAATGTTTCTCATAGTTCTAAGAGTGTTCCTCCAATGTTCAATAATTGTACTAACTATCAAATTACTGTAAATATAACAAATTGATCTTAAAAATGTATTCAGCAATGACTTAATGTTTTCAAAATATAAATTAATTCCTTATAAGCAATGTGTTTTCTATCATTTATGTAGAACACTAACAACTGTACGGAAATATCATTTCCTTACAGTAAGGAAATGACATTTCCTTACAGTAAGGAAGTCCTGACTTTTTCTTCAAGAAATTTTGACAGGAATGTCAAAATTTCCTGGCGATTTGCGGAAAAGCTAATTTTTTTTTCGATGTAATATTTCTTAGTTTATGCTATAAAGGTGGTTCCTTTGTTCGCCTTGAAGAATATCAGGTCGTCTTGTTTAGTTTTCTGTTGTATACTATTTAATATTTTGGGTTGAAATAAAACGGAATTCGTTGTTTCTCTTATATTATCTGTTCCAGAGTCAGGAAAATATTTCAGGACAAGCACACAGAAGCTCCTGACCTCAAGTCAGTGATTCTCTAAATAATAATTATTCTGACTATCTATTATAGACACCCTAAAACAAATCTCTACTCTACTGGGTCAGGTACCCCTCAATATATTGTTTCGACGCGTTCGAGTAAATCCCAATTTTCCGCCTCATGCTCCTCATTCTCTAGAGAGTGTAATAAAATTTTCTGTATCCATGTCAGAAAATAGGATAAACTGATCATAGTGATTATTCAATTCAAGGATTCAATTTGAGAAGCTGTTGAAGAGTTCAGATGGATTATTAAGATAACTTTAGAGTTGTCAGCGAGGCCACAAATACGCCCGAAATTAAATTAAGTGACCTTTTTCGTGACGTCAATTGGTCTATACAAGAATACATAGCACGAGATCCCGCAAAATCATTCAACGCGTTCATCAAACATTCATTTTCACATATATTATGATTAGGAGAATACATTGATAATGCGGTGAAAGTCGATGAATAGTCGAAAGTAATTTGAATTGAACCAATGAATTCATCTGAAATACATATATATTCAAGTCAGAATTACAAATATCTTGAATAATAAATATCCAAACTAACAGTTTCATGTCTGCCACAATGTGGTTCCACTTAAAACTGTACTACTTCAAAATATAATCACTTGAATACGTATGGAAACTTAATCAAGAAAATTTATCTATCACCAAACAAAGTTTTCTTTCATCATCATACCAGAATTTCGTACACGCAAACACTCGTCCTTTGAAATAACTTATATATTCAAATCAAATTACACAAAATCGATGATTCTTCGAAATCGAATTTTTTGAAACCTTGAAATGACTTTTAATAGCTAAGTTAATACGTATAGCTACATGGAACGCACATGGGCTTCCAAAGCACAAACATGCACTGAAAATATTTATGAGCCACAATAAAATGGATGTCATGCTGATATCAGCAACCCATTTCTCCGAAAAAACAGTGTTTCAGATCCCACAATACCTCACCTAATCCACTGAACTAGTGTTGGGTAGTACAGGTTTTAAAATTGAGTTTGTAAGAGGTGCCTCATTTTTGTACTGAAGCGGTACATTGTACCACTTCAAATCGCGAGAAAATTTGTATTAGTATAGATAGACGACGGGTTGTTGAGGCGGTGTAGCGTACCGAGGGTTAGGTAGGTAGGAACTAGGAACGTTGACGGTCTGTCTCACTTCAAATGTCGATGCAAAAGGAGGGTAACGTTAACTGTCGACCGAATTGAAGTAATAAAAGAGGCAAATTAATTGTTTGATTTTGAAACTTTAGGGTGGTGGGTGAGTGAGGGGAAGATTTTACTGAATATGAGGGTTTTGTTGATCAAAATAATTGAAGCTAACCGTGTTTATATATTCTCATGTAATTAAAAAATTCAAAGTTTCCTCTCACATCATTTTACCATACCAATTCAGTTTAACCCTAACTTGTTATTCCTTACTATTTTAAACGGAATATAGGCATATCAAAAAATTGACAAGAGTCAAAATAATATGAAATTATATTTAGTTTTAGAACATAAATAAAATATATTTTATATAAAACAAAATATAAGAAATATGTTATTATAAGTTGGAACTCAAAAATGAAATTTGCGACACTTTATTGCCGCTCAATCGGTTCCTACGATCGACAATTATTTGTCCGGATTTCGAAAACAATCTTTCTGAAGGCATAGACGTAGTTAATATGCATAGTCTTTTTTTAAATAATTCATATAATCTAGGATAAGCTTCTCGCTTCGTATACCACCATTTTACAGGATCTTGTGCTCTCGGTAGCAAACACTTCTCCTCAGTAGCTTCTTTGAAGATAGATAAAATCGATGTGGATGACATTAAAACTTCCACATCCTCATTATTGATTTTTTCTACTTCTGGGTACTCGATAGCTATGGTAGATAGCATACAATTTTTATTTTCAACATTCTTTCGAACATGTCGAATGTTCCATCTAGAGGAAACATCCTGCTTGACTTTGGGTTCGGGTTCTCCCAGTTTTCGCTGCATTTTTTTCAATCTTTCTGCAGCCAATGGGCTTCTTCTGAACAGCTCCACAATGTGCTTCACCCTTGATATGGTGTCCCTTATTTCACGTAGGGCTGCACGCACTATTAAAATGAGCGAATGTGCAAGACACCTGTTGCCAATTGTTTAATCTAATGGCGGCTTTGATGTTATTCGCATTGTCACTGGTCGCTCCTACAATCTTGTTGACGAAATCCGAATTTTCAGCAACTTTCTTCAGTTCCTGTGCCAGATTTTCGGCAGTATGGCGATCTGAATACTGAATACATTCAAGCATATATAGTTCAGTCAATCTGTCGAAAAATAAATCGTTTTGACGGTATAATTACCCGCTCGATGAAATTTGGTACACTTGTTGAAAATGGTGTAACTAAGCTACTTTTGCGATGGCCTCGCTGAAATGTTAGCGGTTTTTTGAAAAACTCAAAAAAAAGTGAAAAAATGCATTTTTCTCGAATTGTATGCATCGTACAGAAAATTTTATTGAACAAAAAATGTAGAGGACGTTGCGATCTACATTTTTTGTCATTGGTGCAATGCTGCACGACTAAGAGCGCACAAAGTAGGTGGAGCTAAAGTATCAAAAAAAGTTTTTTTCATGTTTTTCACCCTGAAAATGTTGTTTTAATGCAAAAGTTTAAATGTAAGAGTTGTTCCTTACATTATTATCAACAACTTTTATTTAAACATTATTTTTGTACAACTTAGCATTTTGAAGCTGCAGCTTGCAGAAGAATGAAAAATCCAAATATACTGTTGTACGCAGTATGAGTACACATCGGTAGTGCACGTTTAAATCAAGATTTTGCTAATTTAATTTTTCTTAGCAATTAAACTTTGATAAATAAAATTTTAATTTGTTTTTGACAAGTATTATCCATCATTTGATTTTTTGAGTCGCATTATGTTATGAATTATTTTGTTGAACTCTCAATATTATTAGCAAAAACAATTTTTAATGTTTTCCAGTTTTGTTTTTCATTTTTTTAAAAATGTCATCAATTAAACAGATTTTTGAAGAGGTTTTGAAAATTTGGATAAGGGAAACAAACAACAATTCAATTAAAGTCATTATTTGAATTTTAATTTTCAAGTAAACGTTTAATTCAGTTTTGTATTTGTATTTATTAACAGGTGTATAGAAAAAGCATACAAAATATTGCAAAAATACGTACAAATCTAAATCGCTTACAATTTTTCAACTCTTTCAGTGATCGCATGAGAAAAAGGCTACTCAGTCCACCTTTTTTATGCTTCCAATGAAGAGGTTCTTTATATACTAGGTGATCGTTTTTATGTACATGTTTTCATTTCATAATGATTGTTTGACAGTTTTGAATCTATGCTAACTGGTTGTTCCGCATTGCTAATTTATCTTTTGTTAGAGCTTCGTAGTTTTTTTCTCAGTGGTTCTTGATCTGGAGATTCACTTCTGGCGCTTTCTGAAGAGGAACTAGCGGCCGATCGTCTATCACTCTTTTGCGCCTTATTATTGCTCATTTTTTCCCAACATGACCTTGATAATAAATGTACTACTTGGGAAGGAAAATCCAAATCATCGTCATCAAGAAAAGTGTCTTCTTCCACCTCAATAACTGGCGCGTTACTGCAATCTTCGCCACAACAGTTTTTGCAGGCAACTGAGCAATGGACACCTTCCTTTCTGCATCCACCTCTTGAACCGCAAAAACCTGTACCGTTTGTTTGACATGAACAAGTGATAAGATCAATTACTCCAGATGGTGCCAGGGGTTTCATTGTTGTTACTGGTTCCAGTCCTCGCTGAGTTTTCTTCCATCCCCAGGTCGTTGGCTCAAAGTAATTTCCTAACCAGGCGTGCACTTGGAGGTAAACTCTTCGACTATGAAAATTCGCTGCATCAGGTGAAGGTGGGAGAGAACATAAATTCACTTTTGTTTTTGTAGCACACTGTGAAAATTTTCTGAAGCGAGTTCGAGCAAGGTCGTCTTCCGTACTGCCATTGTACAGAGCTGTAAATATAGTTTGCCCTGCAGTTTCACCAAATGCAGTACTTGTACATTTATTATTGAAGACCTCCAAAGCAGCTATTACGTTATCTTACGGCCCTTTTGTTAAAACTATGCCAACGTCACAATAGGACCGAGAAAACTACCGTTAGCAGAACTGCTGTATATGCAGCGCAATGTATTACTATAACTTGTAAATGGTAAGTTGTACGAAAAAAATGTTAAATAAAAGTTGTTGATAATAATGTAAGGAACAACTCTTACATTTAAACTTTTGCATTAAAACAACATTTTCAGGACGAAAAACACTCTTTTTGATACTTAAGCGCCACCTACTTTGTGCGCTTTTAGTCGTGCAGCATTGCACCAATGACAAAAAATGTAGATCGCAACGTCCTCTACATTTTTTGTTCAATAAAATTTTCTGTACGATGCATACAATTCGAGAAAAATTATTTTTTTTACTTTTTTTGTAGTTTTTTTTGAGTTTTTCAAAAAACCGCCAACATTTCAGCGAGGCCATCGCAAAGGTAGCTTAGTTACATTATTTTCAACAAGGGTACCAAATTTCATCGAGCGGGTAATTATACCCGCACCAAATGTACAGATTGACTGAACTAATAGCCTTTGAGTTCTGCTTCTTTAAAAAAATGGACTGTCATGGACAAATAATTGTCATTTGGCTTGGATGTCCATCCATCTGTTGTGATACTGTCATGCGTGGCTTCTTTTAGCTCGGATTGAACCTTTTCTTTCATTTTATTATAACAATTAGTCAGAAGAGCATTCGAAAGTGTTTTACGACTAGGTAAAGTGTACCCTGGATTCAATTGTTGAACGAAATCCTTGAATTCTGGTGATTCCACTTGATGAAATGCCAAGTAATTGTTCGTTAAAAGTTTCACTAAGATTTTTCAATTGTTCTGTTTATTTCGCTGATATTGGTTTAGTAAAATATTGCGTAATTTTAGGGTGTGTAGTTATAGATGCCATAGCAACAGAAATTGGCCCGGATAATTTAGTAACGGAACTTTCAATTTTAAGTGTTTGAAATACTTCAGCTTCGTCAGATTGAAATGTTGAAGATGTAGAAGGTTACTTCGAAAATTCTTTAACTGCGAGAAAAAAAGCGGGTGTTTGCTTTTAGTATGACGAATCAAATTGTAAGCGCCACCACCTTTGAAGGATATTTCTTTTCCACAGAAATTGCATTTCGCTTTTTCATTCTTCAAGTCTGTGAAAAATTGCCATGCCTTGGAGATTTTCTTATCATCAGCCATGCTATTTGAAATAAATAAGAATAGAACAAAACGCAAAACTGATATACATCGTTCGATTTCTACGCTCAAATATAACAAAAATTTAAACACTTCGCTTTTATACACTTTCTTTCAAGGGAACATGTGACAATAAACAAATAAATTTGGAAAATCCAGAAATGCTGAAATATTGAATTAGGGTAGTTTCTGGATCACATTTTCAGATTACAGCTCAAAAATTCGGGCTTTATTTTTTTTGTGAGACTTCATTATGCCGAAAAGATATATTGGTTATTTATGGCTCATCGCAATTCGCAATTTTAACATTTATTAGGGTCATTTATTGAGTATTACTATTCCGAAAATTTCATCTTTGTATTATCATTTATGTTAATTTGGTTGATAAGAAACTGAATATTTCACTCTTTGATAATAATAACAACTCGTTCAATTTTTCGTCGAATCTACTTTCATGTTTTCTAATTTTTCTTTATCTATGACGAACAGAATTCCTAATAATAATTAATATTTTTAAACCGGAAAAATTATCACTATAATGTCATGAGATACTGGTACAAAATTGCGAAAATGCGAAGCACACTTTTTGGGCATCAAGACTGATAATTCTAAAGGTCGTAATCTAATGGAAGTGATAACAAACAGCAACAACAAACAATAACCTGATGTCTTGGATTTTTCTTCACGGATAGAATTAACGATTGCTACATACATGCAGATTTCTATTCTCTAGATCCTTCATCTCACTTTTCCCCAGTCCTGATAATATTCCACACAAAATCCAAGTCGCATGAAATTAAATATTCACTAACGACGGAGAAAACTAATTAGGCTAAGTTCCATCAAATTCTCGAAGACGAAGCAATTATGAATACAATTCAAGAAACGCTTGATGACATCGAAACAGCACAGGAATATACCTCTACAAACTCAAGGTCGGAAGAAATCCAAATGAAATAACCACTTCGGAGACTGCTGGTAGAAAAACGAAGAGCAAGAGGGAAATGACGAAAAACACGGAATCCGCTTGACTAGATAAACTGAATCAACTCACTAGAAAACTACGTGAAACCCTGCAGCAAGTAAAACAATTCTTAATTTCAAAACTATATAGAGAACATAAATGACAAAAATGAGCACATGTCTTCACAGCACATGACCCCTATTCTAGTATCAGTGATGCAGAAGATGAAACTTTTTGGATATTCCGTATCTATCAGGAATATTCAAGGAAATAAGGAATCTGAAAAACAGGAAGACTCCTGGATACGACCTCATAACGGGAGAAACTCTGAAAAAACTACCCAGGAAAATTGTCGTACTGCCTATAACATCATTTAATAGAATGATGAGCATATCCTATGTCCCCATCATATGAAAGTATGCTGAGATTATAATGATTCCCAAACCTACTAAACCAGAACACAATCTGAAATTTAATAGGCCAATTAGTCTTCTACCACACCTGGGTAAGCTGTTTGAGTAGCTGCTTCTCAAAAGGCTGAAAAATGACATGGATATGCACCAAATGTGATCTATACTTCAGACATACCAAAAAATGAAAACACTACAATAGCATTTTCTGCAGACGATATAGCTATACATCCGATAAAAACGCCGAAGCATCTTCCAAACAATTACAAGAACACCTGAATGACCCTGGACAGTGTCATCGAAAATGGCGACTCGACATCAATGAGGCTAAGTGAGTTCAAGTTACATTCACTACAAAAAGAAATATAGGTCACCCTGTCAAAATATTCGAAAAAGACATACCAGTCTACACCAAAGCTAAGTATCTCGACATACAATTCGGCCTCAACTGGAGATAACACATCAATGCTAAGAAGAATGAAAAAAATCTAAGTTTCCGAAAAATGAATTGACTTATATGTAGGAATTCAAAATTGAATCTCTAACATAAATTACTCATTTACAAGGCAATCATCAAGCCAATATGGACGTACAGCATACAATTCTGGGGTTGCGCTGAGCCATCAAATATTCAAATTATCCAAAGAATACAATCAAAAATACTACGTTCAGTGGTTTATACCCCTTTGTATGTCTCCAACCACACCATCCATGAGGATTTAAAAGTCCCATATGTCAGCACAGAAAGAGAAAATCAGAAGCTACTAGATCATGCCAACCGACTGATCGACCAACTGATAGAAGATCCATTCAACTCACGAAAATTGAAAGACCTAACTCTAAGTATCCATCAATGTGACATACTTTCTATTAGTCTGTATACAACACATTAACTAAATACTTTTGTAGTAGATTGTAAATATCAATAAATACTATAATAATAATAATTATAATAAGACTTATTCAATAACAATTCCTTAACTAATTTCTTAAATCTACTCAAATTTGCCGATTAAAAGTGACCAGGAAGATGGTTATATTATCTAATGGACTGGTAAATTGGAGATAGTTCAAATTTAGCGGTTTTATGTTTTGGAAATGCTAACATTTGTTTATTTCTAGTGCTATAGTGATTAAAACTAGACAATTTCAGCAAACTTTTTTCATTTTCCTTCGCATAAACCAAGCCTCTGTATATGAAAATTGAGGCAAGTGTCAAGATCCTATGTTCAAGAAACAAAGGCCTACATGAAGATCAGGGAGCAATGTTGAAAATCATTCGCAAGATCCTATTTTGCAGGATGAAAACTCTTCCGGCGTCCGAAGAATTACCCCACAGCAGAATATTATAGGATAAGTGGCTGAATACCAAGCTATAATATACGTTCAGCAACGATTCCAGAGAGAGATATTTTTTGACCCTATTAATGGCGTAATATGACCTGTTCAGTTGTTTACAAACCGCATCGATATGGAAAATCCATTTCAAATTTCGGTCAATATGAACTCCCAGAAATTTAGCAATTTTGTTAGCTGCAATGACCTTATTCAGGTAGTGAATGTTCAGCCCACTACTATCAACATTACCGATTGAAAAACGAACACACTCTGTTTTGCTTATGTTGATTATTAGAGCATTTTCTCTGCACCATTGAACAAAGCTCTGAACCAGAACAAGCAGCAACTCCTGAAGCTCCTCAAAGCTTTTAGCTCTTACTGCAACTGAGGTATCATCAGCAAATAGGGTTAATAATAATAATAATAACCTAGAGTGCGGGCCCTCTGGGCGCCCATAAAGGGTTTTCCCCTCACACGAAAAAAAATAATAATAATAATAATAATCACCCCTGGTGATGTCGGTAAATGGCCTGGTGGAAGAGCACCTAGTTCAGAACAGCGAAAAGCTAGGACTAGACCGCTCCATCATTTCAGCTGCTCAGAAGCAGGTTATACTGGGCACAACACGAATAGTAAGGTCATTCTTACAAGGACCGTCGTAGGACTTTGCCTTGGTGCGCAAGCGCCCGGCAGAAAATCCGAATAAACCCGCCAAAGAGGCGGTGAGGGACAAAAAAATAATAATAATCTTTAATTCATTATCATCTTCACAAATACGGAAATGAAAAGAATAGTGTCAAAACAACAAAAAAAAACTAAATTATTGGTTTATGAAATTAGAACTAAATTCTCCCAAATAATATGGCTCCAAGTTAAGGAGATATTTGAATAAACTTTTTTTAAAAACATGAAAATTTGAAATTGATTTTATATTCTGTGGAAGAGAATTATACAACTTCAAACATCTATATTCTGCCTGCTTTTGAGAAGTTGTCAGGCCATGCTTGGGGTAGATGAAGTCACAATTTCTTGTATTGTAGAAAGTTCTCTTTTCGTGCTTCTCAAATAGAGCTTGATTGTTCCAGATGAAAAGGACTCATTCTTGTAGAGTGCATATATAGTCAATATTCCCGACCTTCTGAAAACATCTCTGCAAGATTTATCATATTTGAGATTATTTAAAATTCTTATCACTTTCTTCTGTAGAATAAATAGTTGTTTTATATTGCCAGACCCATAAAATATGATACCGTATCTCAATTTTGCTTCTATCATTGCATGATAAACTGTCTTCATGTAATTACTTCTAAGATACCTGGCCATAACTCTGAAACCATAGACAGCTGTTGTTATCGTACATTTCTCTACTAAAACAGAAAGATAGTGGGGGAGATCATTGATAAAAATTAAAAACAAAAGTGGACCGAGGACAGAACCTTGGGGCACACCTAATTTGACATTGTGCTCTGCAGAAAAAGAATTTTGTATTCCGACGGAGATAGTCCTATCTTAAATATAACTCAAAATCCAGTCTAGAAATACTCCCCTGATACCGAAGTTGCAACATTTATCTTTAATAAACCTGAATGAAAGACTGTCAAATGCACGTGTGACAGATCAAAAAATAGTCCAGCAACAAAAAGCCATCATCCAGACTTTCATAAACATACTCAATGAAACGTATTGTCCCAGTTGACGTAGAGCGACCAGACCTGAACCCATGTTTGGCACCATCAAGTATGTTAAAATTTGTCTAGATATTTCATAATTCTGTCGAACACAATCCTTTCGAAAACTTTTGAAAAAATACTCAGGATAGAGATTGGTCTGTAATTAGCAATGTCTTCCACGTTATCTTTTTTATGAACTGGAATTACAATAGATTTTTTGAGAACATGAGGGAATACTCCCATACTAATTGACTGATTAATTAGGTGAGCGAAATGTGGACTAATATCTTCACATATCATCTTCAATATTCTTGCTGAAATTCAGTCGGTGCCAGTACATTTTTTAGGGCTTTTATTGCCTCAATCACTTCAAGCTCAATAACCGGGAAAAAAAGATATTTGAATTCAACATGGAAGATGTAGTGCATGCGTTGGACAACGAGTTACCATAATAATTATTTAGTGCAGTTTCAGCTACATTGGAAAAATAATCAGCAAAAAGTTCAGAATCCTCAATACTTTTTTCATAAGAAGCACCATCGACAATATGCGCGATAGTTTGATGGTCTTTGTTTTTCAGGTCAGTAAGTTCACTTACAAGTCGCCAAATCAATCCATTTTTATTTTCCGATTGATTTATGAGTTCACGATGAAAATTAAATTTACAACTTCTAACTAAGGTGTTATACGAAATTTTGGCTCTGTTGTACAAGTCATAGATGTTATTGCTGTCTGGTGGATTTGTTTTGGATTGAGATTTTTTTCTTTTGGTTGAAAATCGGTTATAAGATAAAATGGACGGTTACATTAGAGACTTTCGAGTTCAGGTGATACCAACGAATAAGCCTGAAACAATTGAAGATTTAAATAACTTATTCAGTGAAGTAGAATATGAGGGTTTGAATGTCTTTCAGACGAATATTCGCAGTGTTGGCGGGAACTGAATTGAAGTTGTTGCTGCAGCAGATCGAGGTAACCTTGGATGTGATTGTGCTTACTGAAACATGGCAGATCAATTGTTTTTCATTATACAATATAGATGGGTATGCCCAGGTTTCTAACGCGGGAACATTCTGCCAGAATAATGCGGTAGCAGTGTACATAAGGTTGGGAGTACCTTACAAGTATTCCATTGTGGATTTGGGAGAGCTACGCGTTATAGAGATAAGACTACCATTCACTGATAAAGATGTTTTGATTACATCTATTTACAGACCTCCTTCATCTGATGTAATTGCTTTTGTTGAGGCCCTTGGTGACTACCTAAAGATGTGCGGAAAGGCAGACATTCATATGTTGGTTGAGGACATCAATATTGATATCCTGAGCCAGGGTGATCGTGTGGATGATAATCTGGATGTCCTGGGAGAGCATGGATTCATTTCGGCTGTAAATAGGCCTCGAAATAGGCCTACAAGAGTTCAGGGAGATAGTAAATCGTGTGTCGACCATGTGCTTATTAAGGATAGGACATCATCCCATCGCACATTGTCAGCTGTTTACTAGTCCAACATAACTGATCATTTCTCAGTTCTCACGCAGATAACGTCTTCGCAAAGGAAAACTATAGTGAACCGACCGCCAAGAGTGAAAAAGATCTTCGACAGAGATAAACTATTGTCCTCACTACATTCCGAGAGTTGGACGGACGTCTACGAATGTGAAGATGTGGATGCTTGTGCGAGTACATTTCTAAGGAAATTGAAGACCTATATTGATCAGAGTACATGTGTGAGGCAGAAGAAGGCCTGTGAAAGGAAAAAAAATCATGGACAACGGAGGGCTTGGTGAGGTCAATAAATGAAAAAAACAAGTTATATAAAATTATGATGAAGGATCCCACAGAGTCGAATAAAACAAATTATAAAAAATTCAGAAATAAATTGAATGAATTAATAAAAGTTGCAAAGAGGGAGTTCTATCAAAAATTGATTTTGCAGAACAAGTCTAATTCTGCTGGTTTGTGGAGATGTGTTAATGAGATCACAGGGAGCAATCCTAAGAAGAACGAAGTGGAAGAAATACGGCTGACGTCAGGATATGTAAGTTCAGATAAAAATGTGATCGCAATGGAGTTCAATGAGCACTTTGCTAATGTGGGAAGGAGACTGAATGAGAAGATCAGGAGAGGTTTGAATGTGGTGAGACCTAGAGGGGCTTCAGTTTGCGGTTCATTCTATTTGGCCGAGGTTCAGGAGAATGAGATAGTAAAGATAATAGACCAATTGAAAAATAAGGTGGCGCCAGGAGTTGATGGTTTGAAAGCTGAAACACTTAAGTATTTGAAATGGGAAATAGCTGCACCTTTAACATATTTGATGAATTTGTGCTTCAGGACTGGAGGAGTACCAAACGCTTTTAAGCATGCCATCGTAAAGCCAATTTATAAAAAGGGGGACAAACTTAACGTTGATAACTACAGACCTATATCTTTAATATCAAGTTTGTCAAAGATCTTTAAAAAACTACTGAAAGTGCGTATGGATGACTATTTATGTACGATAGCAATAATGTCTGACAAGCAGAGTGGCTTCAGGGAGGGTAGGTCTACCGAGGACAAATTAGTACATTTGACAGCCATTCTAAGTAAAAAAATCGACGAGAAAAGCCCCACTCTGTGGATATTTGTGGATTTAATAAAGGCATTCGATACAGTCAGCCATGAGTTGTTGCTTCTTGTCTTGGAGAGTGTAGGATTTAGGGGGATTTCGGGTGAACTGCTTCATAGTTATTTGGAAAAGAGGAGTCAGAAAGTACAGATCGGAAATATAAAAAGCGATAGTGCGTTTATTGAGTGTGGTGTTCCACAGGGAACTGTGTTGGGTCCCCTTTTGTTCGATCTCTACATCAATGAGATCTTTAAAATCAAGATTGATGGAGACATATTGGGTTTTGCAGACGATATTACCCTGATTTACAGTGCTAAGGACTGGGAAACTATGAAACAAAAAGCAGAGGTAGATTTTCTGAGGGTAATTAAATGGTTTTATAGCCGTATGTTGGCTATAAATTATGAAAAGACATACTTCATGCCGTTTACATCTTATGCGCCATATTTACCACAGTTCCAGGCTATGAAAATAAATTGTAACGGATCCCCAATAGAGATCACAATGAAGTCTGAAATCAGGTACCTTGGGGTGTAACTTGACAGTCACCTCAGATGGGGTGAACAAATCAATTATGTAACTAAAAAGCTACGAAGTATTATGTATAAGATCAAATGTTTGACTCAGATACTCACCCTGGAACATCTGAGAATGATATACTACGCTATGGTGGAGAGCCATCTGAGATATGGGATTATAGCATGGGGTTCCTCATTGAAAGTATATGTAAGTAAATTGGAGAAAACTCAGAAATGTATCCTCAAGATCATCTACAAAAAACCCCGAAGATATCCCAGCAACCAACTTTACTTGGAAGCGGAGATATTTGACATCAGACTGTTTTTCCTCGTGGCAACTTAAAGGTAACATAAAGGTAACATTGCGATTACTCCTAGACCTGAGAAATCTATTATACAGCGGTGTCATACGTATTTACCGCCAAAGTTCTATGCGCAGATTCCCCCGGAATATAAGAGATACAACTCGGTTGAACTGTTTAGGACAAGGATGAGGAGGTGGTTGACTGAAAGACCTAGACTTTGGGTGCACCAGTGTGTTGATGTCAACAGTACCTACTACTATTGATGTGGTATTTTTCCGTTGCTCTCATTGCTGTTTAGGATTTTTGTGTTGTGTTTTTTATATTATATCTTATATGTATTTATATTGTATTGTTTCACACCCTGGGTTGCATATTAGTTTCGGTTGAGTGGAATTTTCTATTGTTATATATTATACTTTACGTTAGTCATTTTGTGTATTAGGTCATTAATCATTTTGTGGTGTGATCCCGCTTTCAAGGTTCGCCTTTAGCGGAATTTCGGTTTATTTGAGATCAATAATGTTTATACGATGTTTTGCACACCTTATGGAGGTGAAAAATGTACTTATTTCTACAAATAAACTCGTTATTATAGGCTTGCTGACATTTCAGATTGACATATAACCAATACAAATTCATTAAATCATGTTTAGCCTTAAAAAGCTCTATCTACTTCTTATCCGGTCAGTTTTATTAGTGATCCTTACTAATGGACCGCAAGCATCGAATGCATTATCAATTGTGACAATGAATGATTTGAAACATTCATCGACGTGATTATGCCTATAGATTTCATTAAACTTAGAATTCTTTATTTCATACAAAAAAAATTCAAAATGGTCATATAGCTAGCGACGTTTTCATATGAAGTTTGTTAAATCAACTGAAGTAGGTGAATAATAAGCTCTCAGATTAATGTTTTTATTTGATAGATACACCTAAATGAACAGAACTACCTTTGTCGGTAGCTTCAATATGCACCTAGAGCTGCAGATGCGCCTCGTTACACATTTATCGATTGAAACCAGTGTAAACAACTCTATGCCATTATTTTTATCACCAGATCCTAATTATCAAGATCAAGTTTCAAAACCAATCAATTTATGATGGGAGAGACAATATGTAAAAAAGTCACTAATTAAAAACGAAATATTCATTATCGATCAGCAGATGACCTGTTTTTTCATCTTATTCTATTACCCAATCTCTTGCAGTACATCTCAATATCAATCGTAATTATCGTTAATTAACTGCAGATATTATTAGTCACTCATTGGATAACATGATTCCACAGATTTACCTTTGAGCTTACCGATATCGTTTTACCAAAGCGGATATGTTACTTTCTTCAGCAATGCTATCTTGCCATCGACTGGCAAACGTATAAGCCCAGTCCTACATTGGAAGCGGATTTAGTCTGGCCAGCCAACCCGACCCGATTTGATTCTCTTCAGAGCAGTCCAGACCAGATCGAACACTGCCTCCAATGTAGGAGGAAAGTACGTTTTCTTTGTTTTTGTTTCCTCCAGACCCAGCCAGACCCTCCAGACTGTCTGATCTGGAGAAATTCCGCTTCCAATGTAGGACTGGCCTAAGACTTGGAGGTGTACATCAAGTAATCAGTTGTCAAGAAACTGACATCAGTAAAAACTATTGTCATCGAAGTTATTTTTTTGCTAAAAGAGCATCATTGCATACCAATCGTTACTACGCTTCGTAGATTCTCAACACTTTTGTTTTATAGAGGTATTCATAATTTTATTTGATATGCAGGATTTTATTAAATTTACTATATAATATAATTAGACTATCGACGTTCCGGGCAGCGCCCTTTTTTCCAGCCACTAGAATAAAATAAACACCAGTGGCGGCTCGTGACCAAATAGTATGGTGAGGCACATATGAAAAAAACTTAATGTAATATATATATATATATATATATAAATTTTTTTGTTTGTTTTTATCAAAGCACAAGAAACTCTAACAAAAATATATATATATATATATATATAGGGTTTACGTGGGGAACAAAGTTTATATAGTGAACTCTACTTCGTCAGTTGCATAATAAATATATTAAAAAAATTTTCTTCACTAATGCTTGGAATTTTGATGAATCCTCAAATTATTTATATACATATCACTTTATTTTATTCAGCAAAAAGCCATTAATTTAATTGTCCCAATATATTATGAGCTTATTTTTCGATATACTGAATTGCTCAAAAATATGAAAACCATTATTATGCAGCTGTACAGCAAGAACCAACGTGGAGGTGTAGAGCATTCCTGCCACGTGTGGGATGGGAATGAAGGATATCGGATCAGATCAAGTAGGAAATTCTCAAAATAACGAAATAATCTCTAAATAAATAAAATAAACTCTAAAAAAAATTAACACTGAATAAAAAAATTAAGTGGCAGTGTAAAATAGGATTTATTCTGAAAGTTATAAATGAAAATTATTTTAAATCGAGTTCTCAATATTAAAATTTTTTGTAAATCAATGGAATTCTACGATTTTTCTGATCAGCGAAATGGTCTATAACCTTGTCAATAAAAATATTTTCGTCCTGTGATTTTATGAATCCTTTTTCGATCGAAATTTTAGCCATATTACTCAGCCGCGCCTGTCCAGTTGTATTCCTAATATAATTTTTAATCCTTTTCAACGCAGAGAAACTTCTTTCTGTGGAAGCAGTTGTCAAATTTTCCGAATTTTGAAGATAAAAATTGAAATAGATCATCAGCAGAACGCCCAGAACTAACATCATAAAATCTCATGAAGCGCTCAACAAGTTGGTCATCTATTACATAACGAAAAATGACTGATAACTGGGAATGACAGCTTATGTCAGTTGTTTCATCAACTTGCCAAGAAAAAAACAATGATTGTGAAATTTCGTCCTCGATTTGTTAATTCACGACAAAAGCAACCGAATCAATTAATTCATTTTGAATGGTTTTAGATGTACCAGGAAATGCCGATTTACTGTTGGTGTCATTTTCTGAAAAGGTTTTTATATTCGTGTCAAATTTACTTACAAGAACTACCAATTCTTTGAAATTTCCGCGATTCAAAGACTCATTCGATTCATCGTGCCCCCTAAAAGGTAACTCTTGCATACAGAGGTGTATTGTAATATCTATTTAACTTCTTAGAAATTGTCGATTTTCTATGACTTTAGCATTGAAATTTTCAATTTCTATTTGACGCGCATTGTCTACTGCTGTGGCGATATTTTGTTTTCTCATAACGGTAAGCTTGCAATTAGATGAAATATGCCGAGCATTTTTATTGTGTAGCGATAGATCCCGAGATAAATTTTTCAAATCACTAAAACCACTTTTCGACCAAACTCTGTCGGAATTTCCATTAGTTGCTGAGAATAAAATGCACGGCCAACAAAATATTTTTTTCAAAGCAATACAGCAATGCAGCAATACATTAAGCCAGTCGTACTTGTCATACCACGTATTTTGGAATCCCCGATTTGATTTACCGACCCCACCACTAGACACTAGAGATTTCCTCAAATCTGGAACAGGTCGCTTAACTTTCTTAATTAAATATAATTTATCATCATACGAATGAGTCGAAAAATGTTGCTTATTTATTAAAAAATTAACAATATCACAAGTACACTGAACATGTTCCTTAGGAATTTCAAAAGATTTACTATTACTAGGTCCCGCTGAATCCATTTCGCGATCTGGTAGTCACTTTCGATAAAAAAGATTTATATTTCAGAAAAAAATCACCTAAAAATGATTATAATCATACGCGATACCTCTAAATAACGGCAAAGTGAACTAACCCTATTTCTTATTTCCCGCCTTCCGATTAACTCGAATAAAAACCTGAGGCCAGCCTCTAATTCCTCAAGAAGCCGCCTTCAAAGCTGTAGATACGTTCTCACCGCTTCGACGCAGATAACCCGCTGGACATCGCAGAAACGAAACCATCTCAGATCGGCTAAGATCGCGCAGAGGCCAGCCTCGGATTAATCCTAGAACGGCTTTCCATTACGTTCTCGTAGGTCATCGAAGTATGACACGCTAATTCAGTCAAAGAAGCCTGCGTTAGGCATGCCTCCAACCGTTTATTCAAAGAGGATTTGATTTGTTATGAATAAACAAGGAACGTGAGATTGGGAAAAATATTGAGGAAAAAAGTAATGATGAAAGGAAATGAAGAAATTTACCGTTTAGAATTTTTTTGATGAGGCACTGCCTCACCTGCCTCATAGGACAAGCCGCCACTGATAAACACTAACTATAACAATAAAAGCAGAGGTCAGAAGCTTTTTTTACTCCCGAACTCTGCAAAATGTGATACAAATACAACTGCCACGAAGAATGAACAAATACATATCTCAAATTAAAAATAACTATACACGATAGAAATAATTTTAGATACCTAAATGCGGGCAAACGGCTAAGTAAATTACTGAATTTTCTTCGGGATTATCGTTTCAGTGGTCTATATATCCAAGACTGAACCGCCGCATTTCCTGGGCTTGCCCTGAAGTTTCTTCTCGATCTCTAATAAGACTGGTGGCCTTCTTCAAGATGCCTCACTGTGTTGGCGAGGAAAGTTCCCTGAAATCAGTCCAAAGTTGTACTTGAGGTCTTGATTCTCTGGGACATCCTACGTCAATCATGGCCAGCTCGCACCATGGGAACAATAATTCTTAGGGATTATCGTATAGTGTAGTGACTATGATTATACTGTATAATGAAAAAAATTTATTCAATAAGAGTAATTAGAATAAAAAGATTTTATTCCTTTTTCTCTACCACTAATTGTCCGGTATGAACGAATAACGAAATAAGCCGAAATATTCGAACATTCAAATCAAGCCTCATAGTTCAGTTCAGGAATCATTAGGCTCATGATCGGACAGAATCTATTTTAGCTAATACGATCGACACCATTTTTGGCAGAGAATTACGGGAATTTTGGCAAATTTAAGAGAACTCTGCTCAGATTCTAAAGTCTTATCCTGTATTCTGATACAGTGTGATACTAATACAAAATACAACCACCACAATTAATGAGTAAATCTCAATTAGGAAGAAACTTTTATAACCATTTATATCTACTCGATGAAAAACCATTTAGAAATTGACATTTTTCTTCGAGTAAGCTCTTGTTCTTTGAAATACCGTATTAATTCAAGTCCAATTCACAAAAAAGTGATCATTCTTCGGAATCGAATCTTCTGAAACCTCTACAGGACCTTAAGGAGGATTGATAATCTCCTAAGACGTAGCGCTACGTTAAATTTTCTCAGAGTATGATTTTTAGTAAATGAAAAAACTCTTCTTTTCGTGATAGAACGCTACTATATTGAATTCTAAGAATACGAGTATGTAAGATATTAATGATCTCCATACATGCATACATTTTTATTGAAAAGCAACTAATAAATTATGAGAAATTGTGTGTTAAAAAGTTTTTTTTGAAAATTTAAAGAAAATTTTCTTGGATGATGTTTTCTTCGAAATTTGTTTCATTCTCATTCAAACATCTTTCAGCTAACAACTTGATCGAATAGATGAATATTCGTTGATCCTAGAACTAGGGGTTATCGAGGAAACTAAACTTCAGATGCTCAAAATCTTGAGCAGAAGCGTTATTAGCTGTTAATGAATTCTTGGCTTGTTTAACTCATAGATAGATAGATAGATAGATAATTTATTAATCCTTCAAGACAATACTAAAGTTGTATAGGACAAGTCAATCAGCTATAAATATTCTATATAATATCAGTACACTAAAGTATATATAAAAGAAAAATATATAATATATAAAAATAAATATATACACAAATATAAGATGAGAACATTCACAAACATAAATCCTAGCATACAGATGTAGACACCTTTGTAAAAACAAAACTTCCAAATAATTACATAATTTAACTATAGTAAAATTACCGAGACAAATATATAGCTTTATCACTGAGGTATTCCCCAACATTGTAGTAAGCTTTGCACAACAATAACTTTTTAATTTCTTTTTTGAAAATCACCTCATTCATACTTCTGAATGAAAATGGAAGGTGGTTATAGAACAATAGTCCCTGGTATAAGGGAGAAGTTTCAAATTTTGTTGTTCTATGCAGCGGAATACTGAGCCCATCAAGGTGCCTAGTTGAATATTTGTGGAAGCAAGAATTCTTTCTTAGTAGATGTAACCTAGTCCTGATGTAAACCAATATTTTGTAGATATATATGCATGGTAGAGTTAGGATATTGCCACTTATGAAATGTGGTCGACATGATTCTCTCGGAGGAATCTTGAATATAAGGAGCAAAATTCTCTTCTGAGCAATGAATAATCTGTGGCTACTGGTGGAATTACCGAATAGAATTATATTATAGGAAAGATGACAGTACACAATCCCATAGTACACGCTCATAAGGGAGCTGACTGGCATTGTGTGGAGTAAACGTGATATCGCATAAAAAGATTTGTTCAATCGCTTACAAAGACAGTCCACATGCACATCCCAGCGAAGGAACTGATCGATATGTATACCCAGAAATTTAACCGCATTTTTGGACTGGATTTTAATGTTTCTTATTCCTAATTCAATATTTCTTATTGAGCTTATATTGGCGCCAAAATGCAAACATTCAGTTTTTGACACATTTGCCATAAGGCCGTTTCTGTCACACCAGTCTACAAATTTTTCCATAAGGCAATGCAGGTATCTCAGTAAGTCCTCAAAAGTATTAGCTGTCAGAATGAATGACACGTCATCAGCGAACAAAATTAACATATTGGCACCCATACACTCCGGCAAGTCGTTCACGAACAGAAGAAACAACAGTGGTCCCAGAACAGAACCCTGTGGAACACCATGATTCATATCATAAACTCCGGAGAAAGAATTTTCAACCTTTGTTCTTATAGTCCTGCCCATCAGAAAACTCTGCAACCAGTCCGCAAAAACACCCCTAAAACCCAATCGATATAGTTTCTCGCGCAGAAAGGTGTAGTTCAAAGAATCAAAAGCCCGCGAGAGGCCAAAAAATAAACCGGCAACGTGTTTACCCGAGTCAAGGGACGAATACACATACTCTGACAACGAGCTAGCAGCCGACTGGGTCGACCTACCCTTTCTAAATCCATGTTGCGAGTCCGTGATAACATTGAATTTATCCAAGAACCCCAGCATTCTATCGCTTACCACCCTCTCAAATACCTTAGAGAAGACACCAAGGATGGATATAGGCCGATAATTAATCATATCAGCAGGGTAATTCTTTTCTAGAATTGGCAAGACTAGAGCAGTCTTCATGGCTGTGGGAAATTTACCTGTAGTGACAGATAAATTTATAAGATGAGCAAGAGTCTCAGAAACACAAGGTGATATAAATTTCAATACTCGAAATGTTCGATCAACGTATGAAGGTACAGTGCAGTCTGTAGAGATATCACGTCCAAAACGCTTCCTCAACTGGTCTTCAGTTACAGTAGCAAAATAATTTCCAAAAACTTCCGCAACAACGGATGGATCAGAATATACCACCTCATCTAGTTTTAGGGATACTTTAGCCACAATTGCTTCACTTCAACTTTCTGGCTTAGACCAGCATCTGTATAATGACGTAATTTCTTTGCTTATAAGTGAACCGATCACAAACTGCAAAAAAATCAAGCAAAATATGACAGGAGCAAATATATGATGTAGAAAATTTGAATCCGGAAGTAGAATAACTACTCATTTTCAAAACTTCCTGTGTAAAACAATCGATTGACCGCTCTATAATGGAAATTACAAAAACACGTGTTCCACTTGCGCGCATAGATCCAACGCTATTTAATTAAAAATCCTTAATGCGATTATCTTGTTAATGCGTCAAAGGCACACTAAATATATTATGAAAACGAGGAAAATAGTAATTATCTTTTACGTACTAGGTGGCTGTTATGATCAGCTTTTAATTGGGGGTTTCCGAAGAATAATAATTGTTATATATTATTTGGTGATCAGCGTGTTTTTCGGAGAATTCCTAATTTTTCTTTGACATGAATACATATTTTTTGAAGAAACGGAATGTGTTTCGATCGATCGCTTATTAAACAAGATGTCGGACGAGTTTTTGCTTTACCCCAATTAAACTGTTTCCAAACTCAGTTATGACGCTGCATGTTATACTGTAATGCATATATTTTCAAATATCGCATAAAGGTTGATCGGTTGATCAACCCGTTGATTGCGCGATTCTATGCCTGAAATTTTGTGAATTCGGCATTGCCATTGGTCAATGAGACGTATTCGTTGAAGTATTCTATGAATCCTTCGATCAATTACTTTTATTAAACACGCTTATGGTAGTTAGCCACAGGGTACAATAGGGCCTGTTCAATTGAAGATTAATCACGGTGTTATGGAATCCCGGGATCAGTGTTAAACTCTGTATTAAGAAGTTGATCGTTGTTCAATGTGGAATCAACACCGGATTACATAATCCATAGGCGGATTTGGAAACAATGCAAACATTAAAAATCTAAAAAAGTTCTGTTCTGTTTGGGAGAACTTGAAAGTGACTAGGTGTTTCAAGTGCTACTCGTTCAACCATAAGATGAATGACTGCAAATACAGCGGACCTCCTGTGTGCTCCAAGTGCTCAGGACCACATGATTATAAAACTTGTAAGTCTGAAGACAATTGTTGCATTAATTGTATTCAAAGTAATACCAAATATAAAACCGATTTCGATGTATGTCATTCTGCGCTTGATACGGGGGTGTCCCCTGTATGAAATACAAATGAAAAGAGTTGAAGACAGGACAGACTATAATATTTTGAGCATATTTGATTAGTTATGGATAATTATATAAATGATTTTGATAGGAACGAAATAAGGTTGGAAAATAAATGTTTTTTAAGTGTTCAAGATGTGAATGATTTTATTAAATTAGAAAATGCCTTCAATGTTAGGATATTTCATGTTAATATTCGTAGCCTCAATAAAAACTTAGATTCCCTGAAGATTGTTTTGAGCCAAATAGAGCTTTCTTACGATTTTATCGTCCTGACAGAGACCTGGAAAATTCAGGATATATCGTTGTTTGAAATTCCGGGGTATAGTTTGAAATATAATTATGGTAGTGTGAATCAAAATGATGGGGTAGCTATCTATATAAGAGATAATATAAATTTTGTTCATCATGTTGTAACTGTTGATTTGCTGAGTGTGATTCAGATCGAGGCTTATTACGAGGGTTGTTCTATGAGCCTGGTTGCGGTCTATAGACCACATGATATATTGAAGGATGCATTCAACAGATGTCTTCAAGAGTTTCTTACTAGAAATGGACAAAACAAAAATATTAATATAATAATAGGTGATGCAAATTTCGACTTGTTGTCTGATAATGATTTGGATGAAGAATATCATAATATCTTGACTGAGTATGGTTATACATCACTAATAAACACAGTAACAAGACCAGAGAGCGGAACATGTCTTGATCATATTTTCATCAAAACTGAAATGCCGAGGGAAGACTACCAGGCATCAGTTTTTCACTATGATCTAACTGACCACTACCCAGTAATGCTATTCATAAGAAATTCATTGCAGAGATCAAAAGATTACAGAAAATCAAGGAGCTTCATAAATTATCCCAGGCTCAATACCGCATTGTCTAGTCAAGATTGGCGTTTGGTACTGGAGGAACAAGACCCGAATGTCTCCACTGAATCGTTCATAGAAATTTTGAAATTTCATATTTCAGAAAATACATACGAAAAGGTCGAGAAAAAAAAAGACATAAAACGCAAAGAATGGATAACATCGGGTATTGTCAGGGCTATCAATGAAAAAAATAAACTTTACAGGCAGATTAGGGCCAATCCTCGGAATCAGACACTAATAAATAGATATAGAATCTATAAGAACCTCCTTGAAAAACTAATAACGAATGCAAAAAAAAATTATTATGGAAGCAAATTGAAGAAATATGAGAGAGACCCAAGAAAATTGTGGAGTTTCCTAAGTGATAAACAAAAGATCAATATAGAACCTGGGCCCATAATAAATAATAACGTTCTGCTTGAGAAAGATCAGGAAATAGCGGAAACTTTTAATACATACTTTTCGAGTGTTGGTCCTGCTCTGGCCGGTGAAATTGATCGAAACGGCGTCAGTGTGGTGGATGACAGAAACATCAATGAATTAACTCTGGAACCAGCAGATGAGGCTGAGATGCTGAAAATTGTAAAATCCCTGAAATCAGATAAAGCTCCAGGATTGGATGGTATAACGACGAATACGCTGAAGAACATTGCCTCAAATATCCGGGTTCCTCTCTGTCATGTGGTCAACTCGTCAATGGAGTTTGGTATCTTTCCCGACGTTCTCAAAGAAAGCTTGGTCAAGCCGGTATACAAATCGGGAGATAAGAAGGATGTAACCAATTATTGACCAATTTCCCTCACGTCAAATTTGTCAAAAATACTTGAGAAAATCATTCATAAAGAACATCTGAATTTTTGGAAGGCTGTCAAATTTTGAAAGAAGGCCAATTCGGTTTTCGTAAGGGAAAATCAACACAGGATGCTGTAGCGCAACTAACGGCCAATATATATCGCTCCCTTGACACTGCTAAACCATGCCTATGCCTATTTATCGATTTAAAAAAAGCTTTCGATACCGTAAATCACGAAAAATTGTTGGAAACACTGGAAGGGTATGGAGTTAGACATCGAGCTTTGAAATGGTTTGGGAGCTACTTGTCCGGCAGAAGCCAACGTGTCCAGGTACGAGATCATCTTAGCGCCTCTTCCCCATCCAATGTGGAGTGCCTCAGGAACGATCTTGGGACCACTATTGTTTATAGCATATCTCAATTCAATTTTCACAATCAATATTGAGGGCGAATTGACTGCTTTTGCCGATGATGCGGCCATTTTTTACCATGCTGATACCTGGGAGATGCTGAAAGAACTGGTTGAGAGAGATTTCGTTGAAGTGGTTAACTTTTTCAGTTCCAAACTCTTGACTATAAACTATGAAAAAACATGTTTTATGCTTTTCTCTGCGACATCTGTCAGGTTGCCTTCTTTCAGGTCGCTATCGTATCGCTCGAGAACAGGAGAGTCGTATGAAATAAAAATTGTTGATAAGTTCAAATATTTGGGAATATACCTGGACAAACATCTGAGGTGGAACTATCACATAGAACATTTGGCCAAAAAATTGCGTATACTGATACCGCGTTTCAGAAAGTTGAGAGATTTTTGCAATTTGGGGCTCCTGAGGAGAATCTACTTTGTTTTGGCACAGACGCACCTGAATTATGGAATATTGGCCTGGGGTGGATTGGCGAAGGGTTGCCTGAGGAAACTTGAGATAGCACAGAAGTGGTTACTGAAGATAATATTCAGAAGACCATTTCGTTTTCCAACCGAGAGATTGTATGCGGAGAGCGGAATTATGGACCCGCGAAAACTTTTTTTCCTTGCGCTATCCATACATCAGAAGAAACATTTGGTGTCTGCGGTATTTAATGATCATTTATATGATACAAGAAATAGAGGAGCGTGGATAACTCATTCGAGGACGAACAGGACAATAGGTCAAAGATCTCATGCCTATCTGGCTCCGTTCATATTCAATAAAATACCGCCTGAAATTAAAAATGTTGTAATGAACGCCTTCAAAAGAAAAATTAAAGAGTGGCTTGTCTCGCTGCCGACATGGAAAATTTGCCAAATGATAGACTTGAAGAATTCTTATATCCATACTTAAAGACGAAAAAATTAACCATGGCTCATAACAAATGACATTCTATCATTAGGTTTTCTTTCTTTGTGCACTTTTGTAAATACAGTATGAACTTTTGTTTATTTCATAATGATTCATGAATTTTCCTCACAAGACAATTTCATGAAATTGTCTTCGGAAAAGAATTATCTGGGATGTTTTTTCAACAGTATATTTATGCATAGAATGAATTGGAAATGTGTGGAAATTGTTCTTTTTTCTTTGTTTTTGTGACAATATAGGATGTAACTACTGGTCGAATAAGCGTCATAATTATTATTATTATTATTTATAAATCTAACTGTAGAACACCTAATTTTCATCCCTTCTTTGGAAAAAGAAGACTATCTTTTGTATGTGTTGATATATGTGTACGATTGAAATACGAAATATATATATATATATACAGGGTGAGTCTTTGACCACTGCGTTAATTTCAACCATAGATTCTTGACGTCAAAAGAAACATTTTTTCCCTATAACATTTTTCCAAATTTGGCCCCGTTCAAAAGATATAAGGTGTTGAAATTTCATAAAAAAAATTGCATTTTCACCTGTAATATTCAAACGACAACATCAATTGAAATGATCTCCTGTAGAAGGTTTTTAATAACAGTCATGCATATTTTGGCATCATTAGATTTATTCCATTTCTTGTGGGTTTCTCACTACTACTCTATAGATTGGTTAAATTGCATGAAAAACAAATATCGCTTGAACTAAAGGTCCGTATCTTGTAATTTCTATAATCATTAGTCTTTTTTGCAGATAAAATCATTTCTGATCTTTCCTCCTAAATTGCACCATTCTTGAGGTTGAAAAAATTAAATCGATCTAATTTTGTCCAAATTTTCTGATTTTCCCAAATCCAACTCTGTGTTGAAATGATTCAATAATCAGATTTGTTCAATAGTGCCATATTTTATGTCTTTATTAAATATTTCTACAAAAGGTTGGAGAAATCTCTCCAGTCTATGGTTCCACCACTAAACACTATAGATGAAATTAACCACTGAACAATTTTTGTCTTACATTCACTACAAAATCTAAATTGCCATTTGCTGTATTCATTATTAATGATGTCTAGCACCTTGTTTAATAATCCAGAGTAATATTCCTTAATGAATAGAGAAAAAGATATACATAGGTACTTCGGTATATTCTCATGACCGTTGAAATAGGTAATGTATTTTCTGTCAGGACCTGTTAAATTCAAAACTTGTCTTTATGAAGAGCTGGTTCTTTATAGCTTTAGATTTTCAGGGTTCATCAAATTATATCTATTCTAACATAAGAATGCTTCAAATTAAGCTCATACGAGTTTTAAAAACTTCGAACCAAGTCTCCTAGATTTGTATTGTACCTTTATAGAAGTTTTTCACATCTATATTTCATACACCGATTCAACTTGGTTCACAAAGTTAGAAGATAATAGAATTAAAATTCAATCAATATTGAAACTGGAAGATATAGGGTCATAAAGAAGAAAGATTAGAATAGATGATGAATTAGAATGATAGATCATTTCATACTGAATTGAATAATTTCAAACTATCGAAATTATTATTATTATTATTTTAATATAATATTTTCCACATTTTTTTAACGTACACATAACTGTTGACAGTTTCAAACAGAATCAAAACTACAAGGAACCACAGAACACTATTTTATTGGAAACTACCGACCACAGAGACGTTATAATAACATTTTAATGTGATAATAATTCACTCTAGTTATTCTGAGATAAATTATAACTAAAAATCAATAATGATTACAGATATTATCTTTCATTTAAAAAAAACTTTGCAATTATTAATTTTTTTCTCTCCTGGGGTTCGGTAATGAATTAATATTTTATGGTTAGGCATTAAAATTTGACATAATCTATGAATAACCATTATTCAATATTTATGTTTTTGTGTACATAATTAAAACAGATATTCTGATTATAAAAACCAAAAATTTACGCATGTTAAGTAATTCATTATAGTCTGAACAGAAAAGATTCATACTAATGATCTAACAAAAATTTTTTTATTAAAGAACACGTAGTTGGTTTTTCAGAATCAAATTTAGGTGATCAAACTCAATTTCTTCAAGCAAGTATAATTGCACACCTAAATCTGTGAATACTTGTAATCTATCTGAGTAAATTGTTATTGGAATTCAGTAGAGAAAATAATCATCAAGCAAGTATGATATCAAGAGACCTCATAGACCTGTTGACTGGTCTCTGTCAAGGAGAAGAAACTTCAGAAATATCAGTGTTTAGAAAATCATAGATGATTTTTTCTGGCTTTGAGTGAAAAAAAAGCAATGTGACAACCTCTTGCCTTGGAAGTTTTCATAGAAATGGAGAATGGAGGAGGACCACAGAACTGGCCCTCTCGATCCCCGGATCTCAATCCTCTCGATTTCTCTATTTGGGGACATTTACAGCATTTAGTTTATCGTACTCCTATTCGCGATGTAGAGGACTTGAGAAACCCCATCATCGATGCGTGCAGGGTAATCAAAGAGACTCCAGGAATATTTGAGCGAATACGTGGCTCAATGCGCCGACGTATAGACGCATGCGTGATGTCTGAAGGTAGACATATTTATTGTATTGTAACTTTTTTGGTGCTTGTGAAAAAAAATGTTATACAAATTTTATGTACCCCCTTTGACGGGCTGTATCTTAACAAGGGATGCTCCAATGAAGTTTATTTATATGAAAGATCCTATCTTTTTTTCGATGAGGAATATTTTAAATATATTACACTTATTAAGTTACACCCTGTATATGTTATAGAAAGACAATAACCACGGCAAGACCTTTTTTCCTAAAGCTGATCTCCTGAATATGTGTAATTTTTTCTTCATATTCTTCATTTTAGATTGAGATATATTAACTGATTCAGATACATCAACTAGGCGGCGAGCGGTTAATCTTGAATCAATGTTTGATGATGATGTGGCAAGAGCAGTAGCTTCACCTAATTTTCTCAATATATCCCATGAACTCCTACTCGAATTTGTGATATTCATTTTTGATACAGCACTATTCCATTTCTCTTTTCGGCCTGTATTGATAGAATTCATAAGCCTTTCACATTTATCAACGGATGGTGATGTTTGATAGTCCTCATACAAATTATCGTTTTCTTTCGACCAACCTGGAATATAATCTTTCCGGAAACTTCTTCGAAGGCACTTTTTTGCTGCTGCTTTCACAAAACCTAAGAATCTGTGATAGTTATCGTGAGTGGATTTAATCCACCTAATATCACTGTCTACCTATGAAATTAAAAATTGATTCAAGTTTACGCGAATCAGATGAGAAATATTCACAACTTATCATATTTGATTGTACTTCTCCAACGAATGTGCAGAAATTGAAAAGTGTGAGAGAATACATGATGACTTTAACCTGCATAAAAAAGTTAAAGTGGTGACAGGGTATAAACATAACAGTGTTAGTGCAATATTGGACAAGAATGGAAGCCTAATCGTGGAAACAGAGGACAAGCTAAAAAGATGGGTAGAGTATATTGAAGAGCTATTTGAAGATGAGCGAAACGCGGATCATGGCGTACGGGAAAACATAACTGGACCACCAATTACCAGGGCTGAAACAGAGAGAGCCATTAAATTGGCAAAAAATCAGAAAGCAACGGGACCAGATAAAATTCCGACTGAAATACTGAAAATATTGGGAGATAGAGCAGTTGCATTATTGGTTAGGTTGTTTAATTCAATATACGATGGAGCTTATATACCCTCTGACTGGCTGAAGTCAACGTTTATCCCGATTCCTAAGTCGGCAAAGACTAGAAATTGCAGTGAACATCGCACCATAAGTGTGATGAGTCATGTCTTAAAGTTGTTTCTAAAAATAATACACCAAAGAATTTACCCCAAAATTGAAGAACACATTGAAGATACTCAGTTCGGGTTCCGTAAGGGCCTAGGTACAAGGGAAGCTCTGTTCAATATACAAGTGCTGACTCAGAGATGTCGAGATGTGAACTGTGATGTATTTATGTGCTTTGTTGACTTCGAGAAGGCGTTTGACAGGGTGCAACATGAAAAAATGATTCGAATACTGAAAACAACAGGAATTGATGACAAAGACTTGAGAATCATTGCCAACCTCTACTGGCAGCAAAAAGCCAACGTGAAAGTAGGAAATAATATGACCGAAAGCATCTCAATAAAAAGAGGGGTGAGGCAAGGTTGCGTTCTGTCACCATTGCTCTTCAATTTATACTCGGAGACAATATTCCGAGAAGCTTTAGAGAACATCGAAGAAGGAATAAAAATTAATGGGGTAATTGTTAACAACTTGAGATATGCAGATGACTCCGTCCTTCTGGCAGATAATATTAACGGCCTTCAAAAACTCCTAGATCAAATAGTGGTTTCATGCAGCCGGTACGGTCTTAAACTTAACGTCAAGAAGACCAAATTGATGGTTGTAACGAAAGAACCGACTAGACATGCAGAACTGTAGATCGGCCGAAGTAAACTTGAAAGGGTAAAGAAGATTAAATATTTGGGACAATTATTAAGCAAAGACTGGGTCCATTCACTGGAAATAAAATCAAGAATTGAACAAGCAAGAGCAAGATTCATACGTATGAGGAAAGTGTTGTGTGGACACGAACTTAAAATTGAACTCAGAATGAGAATGGTCCGATGATACGTGTTCTCAGTCCTGTTGTATGGAGTGGAGTCTTGGACTCTCACAGAGACTACTTTAAAAAGACTGGAAGCTTTCGAAATGTGGGCTTATCGGCGCATGTTGAGGATAAGTTGGATGGATCGGGTCACTAACGTAGAGGTTATGAACAGAATGATGAAAAATAAAGAAATCATTTCCAACATCAAGATTAGGAAACTCTCATACTTCGGCCATGTTATGAGACATCCTGAAATATATAACATCCAGCATTTGATAATTCACGGCAAGATTGAGGGAAGACGAGGCCCAGGAAGAAGAAGAACATCTTGGTTGAAAAACCTACGACAGTGGTTCGGAAAATCAGCAACTACGCTGTTTAGAACATCGGTGAATAAAGTAATGATAGCCAACATGATTGCTAACATTCGGTAAACGGATATGGCACAAGAAGAAAAAAAGAATCATATATGTAATTATTCATTCCAAGTATTAAAAAGTGTACATCTAATATTTTCCTTCTTTCATTGTGACACCAGGTCCCGAGCTTAATCAAATTGTATGGAAGAAAATTAGACCTATTTATTGTAAAACTCAAATTCATGAAAATATTACATTCGAGGAAAATGAATATTTCTTACTATAAAAACTTATATAGTAACAGTAATATAAGTGATTCTTGTTCTTTATACAGGGTATCCCGTACCTCAACGTCAAGCGGTTTCTGGACGATATGCTAGGTTATACCAGTTCTAGCAAAAATAAAGAACAATTAAAAAAGATTAAAATAAATTAAAAATAAAAATAGAACAATTGTACTTAACAATGGATTTGTGACTGCAATCAATAGCATGGTTATTAAGGATTACGTTAAAAAAAAATCACTGCAAAATTGGAAAATTTGTGACTACTAAAATATACCTATTACCACTTAACCAAGTGACACAGAATTTTTTTTAAATTTTTGCTAGAACTGGTATAACCTAACATATCGCCCAGTAACCGCTTGACGTTGAGTTACGAGACACCCTGTAGATACTCCGATAATGAAATTTCAAGGAATCATTCACCTTCATATAGGTACTAATATTTGTTGCCTTCTGAATATATTGAAATTGTTTTAACCTCACGGTTCTCACAAAATTTCATGATCTTTTATGTTTCAACCTTATTAGATTGTTTTTCAAGTTACAAATTGCTCAGCTGTATATTTTCCCCGAAAACAAATTCTACAAAAGATCTAGGTTATAGGAAATATAAAAATTAACAAGTAAGTTTCTTAGAGGAACTTGGTTGTTTATTGAGAGGATAATTTTGAAAGAATATAGAAATGTTTTCTATTGTGTGGTTGTCTGGAAATTTAACGATTCTGAATAAACTCCCAAGCTGTTTTTTTCTTCAAAGTGATTACCCTCGAAAATTCCAGAACGTGTCGACCGAATTAGTTTTATGATAAAATATTGAAGTTAGCAAATACCAGATATGCCTTGGATTTTTGCATCCGTCAGCACTATATTCCCAAATTAATCTTTTGTCATAAAAATATTCCATTACCATAAAAAAATGCCAATTAAGTATATAATCGGACGATATTTTCACTCTTGAAAGTATCTGGAAATTTAGCGCAACATTCTTCTATGATGCAATGATATTTTAGGAAATTCTCAAAATGAAATGATTCATTTCCGGGAATATGTGATTCGTTGTTTTTTTGCAATTCGGCGAACGGAGACACCAAAACTAAAGGTCATTCGAATGTATTTGTGAGCTTATTCCAAGTATAAGCTATTGTTTTTCCCAAATGTGAATTCTAGGTTTTCAATGTAATAATAATATATATTTATTCTCATAAACTTCATACACAAGTCAATCGGCATAGAGAATACGCCAAAGAAAAAAAAACACAGCAAAATAATATAATAAGATACTTTCATTATTTGGCAACATGGAAGAGACACTATAGATGGATTCCTTCAATATCTAAACAATCTAGAGGAATCAATTAGATTCATAACTGAAATCGAGAAAGACAGACAACTTCCATTCTTAGATGTACTCGTACATAAACAAAATGGAATCCCAAGAACCACTGTGTATAAAAAGCCAACGAACACAGGACAATATCTACATTTTGATTCAAACCACCAACTAAACACTAAATTGGGAGTAGCAAAATGTTTATTTGATAGAACAATAAATATTTGTTGCACTGAAGAAGACCAAAATGAAGAAATAAATAACATCTCGAAAACTCTTAGAAGCAATGGCTACCCCAAAAAGATATTAGAAAAAGCTAGACGAACAAGAGAAAGTCAACCTGAACCAACAGATATAAATCAGACCATTAAAACCGTAATTCCTTATGTAAAAGGTTTGTCAGAGAAAATGAGAAGAATTGAAAATAGATACAACATAACGACTGCATTCAAAACTCAAGACACTATCAGAGCTAAACTTACAAAAATTAAGCCTAATAATGAGACACAAAGGACAAAGAACTGCATATATGAATTACCTTGTGAGTGCGGAAGATCTTACATCGGAGAAACTAAACGCCCGCTGAATGTACGAATAAAAGAACATCAGAAGCTTCTACGAGTACTAGACAGCGACAAATCCAGGTTGGTCCAACATGCTGTAGATGAGAATCATCGTATAAAGTGGGATGAAGCATCAATAATATCCAAAGAAGAAAAACTTGCAAGAAGAAAAATCAAAGAAGCATTACACCTGATTCCATAAGTGCTCCATCTATAGATCTACCAGAAGTTTGGACGCCGATAGTTCGATCCAACTTAAAAAGATCATCATATCACAGATGAGTATATAACATCGTTCATTTTCCTTCATGACTTCCGTCAATATTGACTTTTTGAAAATTGATAATTTTCAAAAGGTTTCTTACTTTTCTCCTTGATAAAGATAGAAGATGTCTATCGAAACGTCGGAAATCATTACATCCACAATAGATGATGGTAATAGCCCAAACAATCATTCAACACAAAATAATTAACTATAGGTTCTTGAGATCAAAAGAAACACTTTTGCCATTACGGTTTTTCTATATTCAGCTTCGTTGAAAAGTTATAATCATTTTAAGTTTTCACATTGGGCAAATACCCCTCTGTAGTCCAGTTTAGTTTGAATGAAAAATACCTTCCACAGCATCCACTATTGAATCTGAATTGTTTGAAAATATTATTTTCCCTCTATGAAATGATTCACTCACTCATGTTTCATCCGATGAGGTCCATATCCAGAAGGAAGATACAAAATACTAATTTTCTGGTAAAAAAAATTCAACACCATAAACATAGATTTTTGTTGTTCTACTATATTTATCTTTCTACTTCAAGATTATAAACCATGCCTTTCTAGTGAGAAATTCCAAAAAAACCTCAGAATTATTGGGTGTTATCATCATACATTTGTAATTTTCTTCTTAAAATTTCCAAATCATGAAAACCATCATTTCTATGAAAACTTCCAAGGCAAGAGGTTGTCACTGTGCTTTTTTTCACTCAAAGCCAGAAAAAATCATCTATGATTTTCCAAACACTGATATTTCTGAAGTTTCTTCTCCTTGACAGAGACCAGTGAACAGGTAGGTTTATGAGGTCTCTTGATATCATACTGTTAAAAATATGAAAATCCTTTTCGAAATCTTCAACAACAATGAATGATGTCACTACGAATAATCATTTTAAAGTGATGATACTTTGCTTGATGATTATTTTCTGTACTGAATCCCAATAACAATTTACCTGGATTGATTACAAGTATTTCCAGATTTAGGTGTGCAATTATACTTTCTTGAAGAAATACCAAAATTTGATTTTGAAAAATCAACTAGGTGTTCTTTAATAAAAAATTTTTTGTTAAATCATTAATATGAATCTATTCTGTTTAGACTATAATTACTGATTACTGATTTTTATAATCAGAGTATCTGTTTTAGTTACATAAATAAGAACATAAATATTGAATAATGGTTATTCATAGATTATGTCAAATTTTAATTAATACCTTACCATAGAATATTAATTTATTACCGAAACCCCAGGAGAGAAAAAATGAAAGATAATATCTGTAACTATAATTGATCTTTAGTTATAATTTTCCTCAGAATAATTAGAGTGAATTATTATCACATTAAAATATTATACCGTCTCTGTGGTGGGTAGTTCCAAATAAAAAAGTGTTCTGTGGTTCCTTGTTATTTTGATTCTGTTTGAAACTGTCAACAGTTATTTGTAGCTTTCTTTCAAAAAAATGTGGAAAATATTGGAAGGATAATATCGATAGTTTTAAATTATTCAATTCAGTATGAAATGATTATGGTCAGAAAATGCATTCTATTCTAATCTTTCTTGTTTTCATAAAGCTCATGCTTATAGCTTCCAGTTTCAATATTGATTGAATTTTAATTAACCATGCATCATAACAAACATTCAGAAATATTAAAACTAAGTCAAATTCTGTTATCTCCTAAGTTTGTGAACAAGGTTGTATCGGTGTATGAAATAAAGATAATAAAGGTGTAAAACAAATCTAGGAGACTGGGTTCGAAGTTTTTAAAACTCATATGAGCTCAATTTGCAGCATTCCTATGTTAATGCTGTAATAATTTGATGAACCCTGAAAGTCTGAAGCTATAAAAAACCAGCTCTTCATAAAGAAGAGTCTTCAATTTAACAGGTCCTGACAGAAAATACTTTACCTATTTCAAGGGTCAAAATATGGTGCTAGACATCATTAACAATGAATACAGCAATTGGCAATTTAGATTCTGTGGTGAATGTAAGACAAAAATTGTTCAGTGGTTGATTTCATCTATAGTGTTTAGTGGTGGAATCATAGACTGGAGAAATTTCTTCAACCTTTTGTAGAAATATTTAATAAAGACATAAAATATGGCAACATTAAACAAATCTGATTATAGAATCATTTCAGCACAGAGTTGGATTTGGGAAAATCAGAAAATTTGGACAAAATTTTATCGATTCAATTCTTTTCAACTCCAAATATCTCAAGAATGGTGCAATTTAGGAGAAAAGATGAGGAATGATTTTATATGCAAAAAAGACTAATGATTCCAGGAAGCACGAGATACGGACCTTTAGTTTAAGCGATATTTGTTTTTCATGCAATTTAACCAATCTGTAGAGTAGTAGTGAGAAACCCACAAGAAGTGGAATAAATCTATTGATGCCAAAATATGCACGAGTGTTATCAAAAACCTTCTACAAGAGATCACTTCAATAGATATTGTCGTTTGAATATTACAGGTGAAAATGGAATTTTTTTATGAGATTTCAACAACCTATATCTTTTGAACGGGGTCAAATTTGGAAAAATGTTATAGGAAGAAAATGTTTCTTTTGACGTCAAGAATCTATGGTTAAAATTAACGCAGTGGTCAAAGACTCACCCTGTATACATTCCTGACTAAATGATAAATTTGCACGTAACGTTCAGATCTTATTCTGCAAGGAATTTAGGCTGTTGCCTATAGATTGGATATTTTGATGGATCAATACACATTCAATTAGACGATTTTTCGTCTTCTTCTTAGGTGAAGTAAAAAATTGTTAATCCTACAACCTTCTGGTCAAATATCCGGATTTTTTAACAGTTCAAATTCACCAGAAGGGACCCCAATTTTAAAAGAGGAATACTACCCAAGTAGCATTTTTTGTTTTATAAAAGTGCGAATACACTCTTCGACACTGCCTTATAAAATTAAAAGTTATATAATGTTGGTACAATAAATTTTCCCTGTCCCCTATATATCCTTTATTGGCCTTAAATGATATAATTTATAACTTCCCTATAAGTGTCGACAAAGACTTATGGTTTTTCCGATAACCATTTGAACACTTTTATAATCCTATCTATACGACTGTTATAAAACTCCCATATGGAGACGATACTGTTTCCGTTACCTTTCTGTTGTGTTTCAATTACTTTACTGGATGAAAACGCGCATGCGCAACATTGTCGTATTGTTTCACTCTAATTCAACGTCACGTATTATTCATCTTTATTTATCTGTTGGTTTATTGGTTAGTTGAATTCAGAAACAACCCAATATCATTAAATATGAAGTTGAAGATACGTAGTTGGTTTTATTGAACGCTTACATGTTACATTTCTTATAAGCGCAAAATCTTGAAAGTACTTGAGCAAACACTTGCAATTTTTTCTACACTGTATGAAATCGAATTTTACCTCCGAATAACACGTGCGCCCTCGATATACGAAAGTTTTGAATTTTTTATTGAATAATATACAAATCAATTTCAATTATTTTTTTTTTAATGTAGCAATTTTTCAATACATGCACTAAGTTTTTAATAATAGTATCTTCAAATTAAGAAAAAATTCATTTTCAATCCAATTTCAACTTTTTTCTTTGTTCTAAATTTTTCACAAAGCTGAACAAAACACGACATTTTCAATAACAATATGGCCGTGTCGGATATTTAGTCATGCTCAACACTTGGACTCATATAAATTATTTCACATCCCTAATATAAATACACTGCCTTTTTGTTCTACAATAATTTTTGAAATATTTATAATCACCTATTTAAGTGATAAAAATTACTGAATAAAAAAAAGTACGAGCTTTATAAACTTAAAGTAATTTACACCACCGCCATTCCTGTATTATAACTGATGGTAACTCAAATCACCTTGAAATGACCAGTAGTTCTCACGCATGCGAATTAATCTGGATGCGTGAGAACTACTGGTCATTTGAAGGTATCGCTCTCTGAATGAAAACATAACCTAATATTTTTGACGCAAGTTTTCACTCAAGATATTGTGTACTATTTTAAATAATTGTGTTTAGGTGTGGACATGTCTTTCAAAATAGTTCAAACCGAAGAAACAGGAAGAGATATTCTTTCTCTTACAATTGTTCCTGAAGTTTGGGAACAAAACGGCAACCTTTATTGGCCCAAATCAAGGAATGCAGCTGTGCAGTACGAAATCCGTTTTCAAAGATTGAAAACAGTATCCTTGTATTAAGAAGAGAGACAAATTTTTGTTATACAAGGCTGCAGAAGAAGAAATATCTGCAATGCTGCAATATATGGACAGTGATATAGCTCATTCAACGAACTTTCCTGGAAAAAAAGGATTAAATGGAAAGAATTTAAATCACCTTGCAGAAGAATTGGATAATAGATATAATATAAATGAATAATATCAATAAAGAAATTTTTCTCCCGATGTTTGGGTGTAATTTTAATAATTTTTATAGGTTATTCTTCAAACTATGAAAATGCAGTGATGTCAAACAGTTTCAAGTAGTTATGAAATTGTATTTAAAAACACTTTTTTATTACCTATTCTCATCTTGATTTATAAGGGTGCTCAGTTATTGGACATACATGATTTTTATGTATATAAAAGACTTGATAAAAACTTGAAAACACTGAACACTATCGGTTACATTACGAAGTTTCAAAAACTTCTATAGAGCGCCCTATAATAACTGTTGTATCTCCTTGCTTCTGATGTTTCATAGGAGGGTTTCTGCCACCTTTATAAACCCATATTATGAACCTTTTGGTACTATAACCTGAAGTTTTTATGAACAGTTGAAAATCTATAGTTTATAGAAACTTTTGGGAATCAATAATTTTTGCAACTGCTATATGAACTAAAACACCACAGGTACTTAGCACTTAGCAAAACCATTCACTTTCAAATGCTGAGCCAAAATTACTTCATCCAGAGAGGGGTGTAAGTTGCATACATGGATATACCCAAATTTTGGTGCTGCTTCTATTGATATTTTCGCAACTTTACCACTGCCTAGAATGCTTTTATCAGATCTCTTTGAGCTTTTCTTCCTTTCGACCATCGTGAAATTCTCCTCTTCCGCAGAAATTTGACCACTCAAGTCGTAATTTTAAGGACTAACTGGCATGGTGTTAGATACAGTTTTCTCGGTTTGTTGCATGTCACGATTGTCAGTTTTGGTAGGTTTCGAATTAATTTGTCTTTCGTGCATCTTGTGTGAATCATTTATTTTCGGCTCTTACGAGCGAAAACATCATTCATTATATTCTCACCGCTTCTAACCTGTTTCTTCAGATTTGAAGATAATTTTGTAGGTGCGGCAACATAATCCTTTGAAAATTTTGTGTTCTGTTTATTTTCTAATAATTGTATAATAACGACTATGTCGTTAATTATTTTCTCTAAATCGTCTATAATCCTTCTAGAATACTTCAATTCGGTTTCTAAAATATCCCAATTGAGGTTAGGTCCATTGACTGGAATTTCAGGATCATCCTGGGGATCCGGCTGTACACTTTCCGCTTCAATTAAAGCGCGAAGTTCTGGACTTACTGTTAGCCCCCTCGGCACTTTTTTACTAACAATTATATCGATTAAAATTTCTTTCTTTAGTTTAGTTAGCTCGTTTACGACTTGTGCATTTGGCGCTATCTTGATATTTATTATATATGGTATAACCAGAAAGGACCTCAAACTATTTTTTCAATTCCCTGATCAAGAACATGGTTAAAGCTTAGTAGGTCTGACCATTGTCCAGCCGTATATATTTTTATATTTTATTTTCACTTTATTTTTCTACCTCTATGTGTAAATTTGAGATCAGATAGTTATATATTTCTTTGGGTATTCGGCAAATTATTATAAGGACGATTAATGATAGTCAATTTTCATCACTTCTACAGGGTGTTTCAAAAAAAGGTGACCCCCTCTCTAGGATAGGTAGAAAACTGAAAAATAATTGGGGTTTGCTCAGTAAAAAATTTTCGGAACGCCATCCGTTTTCAAGATGTGTTGAAGAAAAAAAAATTATACACATTTTTTTAAATTTTGCAGAAACTATTGGCAACATTGTAATGAAATTCAATACGAATATGTTTTGGAAGTTGATACATCCAATAAATTCGTTTTTATGTCTTACTCTCGTAAAAAGCGCTAGTTACACGGTTCGTACCAAGTAGTATTGTAATGTTGAAGCACTTAAATAAATATATACGGCTGAACAACGCACAGAACTATTTAACCACGAGTTCTTGATCAGGGAGTCGAAACTTATCTTTTGAGACATTTTCTGGTTCATCCGAATGACTTTGACACTTGGTGACTCCGCTGGTTAGTTAAATTGCAAACGAACTATAAATTACAAGTTCCCGGAAGGGAATCATTTTATTTTGAGAATTCTCTAAAATATCGCAAATAGCAGAATGTTTGACTACATTTCCAGAACCTTTCAGAAGTTAAAGGAACGTCCCATTCTATACTTAATTGACCTTCCTTATTTCAGTAATGGAATATTTTAATATTTTTATGATGTGAGATTAATTTGGGAATACTGCTGACGGAAGCCAAAATTCAAAGCATATCTGGTACTGCTAAATTCAAAATTTCATAATGAAACCGATTCGTCCGACAAGTTCTGCTGTTTTCATAGTAAATCGCTTCGAAAAAAAAAGACTGAGTTTTTGTATTAATTATTCAATTTTCATAAAACTGCACAACAAAGATTTAGCTTGCATAAACCCTACCTGCCAAAAGACGAAATATTTTATTATTTGTAATTGAAATTAAATTAATTACCCTCATTAGTCACACTGTAGTGATGCCACTAATTGTAGGTTAGTATGTGGTATGAAACTGATGCAAAAAAATCTTTCCAAGAGGTTTCCAGAAGGGAAATGTGTTTTAATGCATTTGTACCGGCTTGGCAAAGTAATCTAATAAAAAGGAATAACAATTCCGAAGAACCATCGCATCGCGAGCTATTATATATTTGAATTTGGGAGTCACGTGTTGTATTAATCTTTCAGAGGAAGCGAGGCTCACGTTCTTTGTTAAGACTAGTAGCCTCCTTCAGGATCATCTGTGCCACACTGTGATGAGAGGCATTCACTTCAAAACCGGTCCACAATTGCATTGATTCTCTGGGATATCATACGCCAATCGTGGCTAGCTCGCACCATTGTAATGGTTCTTCAGAATTGTCGTTCTTTTTATTTGGTTTCCAGCAAAAATATATTTCGGGTCGGTCAAAATAAACCTGAATAAGGACAAAACAATTTGCGTCTGATATATTTCTGTCAATGTTCGATTGAACTAATCGATACAGAATATACTGATTTTTTTGAGTCGTACTTTTTGATCACCAAAAGTTTGAAGTTATATTCAGAGAAATGGTTTCGATGAACCTCAATAATATTCCGTTAGGCAGACTTATAATGAGATATTTTTGTAACCACAAAGCTTCCATTTTATCAAAATATTTTATATATAATATCAATCTAGTTTGAATTTATTCCGTAAATATAAACGTCAAATAAAGGGTGTTACTCATGATCTTTAAATTTCTTATTTTCGTTCTTATTATTATTATCATATCTGTGTTTATCTACCATGCTGATATTTATAAAAAACGTAACTTTCCGCTAAACCTTTGTGTTAGAACAGACGAAAATAATTCAAATTGTGCTTTTTAACACCCTACATATATTTCGAAAAAATTCCAAAATATAGTACGTATATAGCAATATAGTTCATTTTATTTTATTGTAATATAACTTCTTCAAAGTTCGTACAACTACGTGTTAGAACCGTATCAGTTGAAGAGTAAGATCTCAAAATCTCTTGTCCTCACTTCTTAGCTTTTCTATATTTTTTAATTTATCTAATTCAATCACCTACAATAAGAGTTATTTCAAGAATTCCGAATTAGTTTCAAGAATAAATTATAGCATCATGTCATTTCAAAATTACAATTGAATTAGAATTTGAAAATCTCCTAATAATCCATATTCGTGAATCACGGTTTATGGTTGATAAATTGTATAAATACGTGATTTTCATGCAAACATAATTTCTTGATGGATGGGAAGTAGACACTTTTGCATAATTACAATATTCTGAACAATCAACAAATTAAAATAATGACATGATATCATGTTACAACAGTAGATTATTTCATGCTCCAGATAGTTTTCCGGTAAATTTTTTTATCTAAAGGCATAAGCTATAATAAAAATCTTTATTTTAATCTGCCTTCGGCGAAACGCAAGATGGGCCTTTTTTAATATTCGAAAATTCCAAACTATTATACAGGGTCTTTATAAATAATTTAAACATCGCAGATAACTCTTATGTTTACCGCTACAAAATTAGGGTAACAAACTATAATAAAAGAAAATTTTTATGTGGAAAGCTGCCCTTGTACCCTGCGTGATAAAAATCTGTAGGGTCAGGAGCTTTTGCGCGCTTGTTTTGAAAGTCTTTTCCCGGATTCTTGAACAGCCGCCATAAAGAATATGAAGGAATCATCAAACGTATCTTAAATTGAAAATCAATGTTCAATTTTTCATATATTATTATTACTATTATTCTCTCACGCGGGTATCTTGTTTCGGAATTTATATTGAGTAAGTATTTCAACTCCTGATGATATGTTCCATAGACTACCTATAGATAGGCAACTCTGGCATGAATTTGGTCCCGATTTCGAGAGCTCAACTTACAGCGCCATCTTTAGTTATTCCCTAGTTGATTATATATTCCATTCGCACAACGTTCCGTCTCGTGGCGCCCTCTAGTGCATTTTATATGAGTTATCATAGGATTCCACGCAAGCGCAGGTTGAATCCCATATTTTTATTGGATTTTAAAACAAATTCATTTGAAATGAGCATTATTTTAATCTGCTGAAGATTGTCACAATTTCAATAAAAAAATATCATTTGATCAGAAAATTGTGACAATTTGCAGCAGATTAAAAGAATTACGGTCATTTAAAATATATCTGCCCTTCAAATCGAAGAACATACTAATCTTTAGAGGATGAAAGGAAATAAACAAAAAATAAACTTTGTTAATATATATATAATGCAGTATATAATCAATTTACAAAAATTTCAATATCGAGGGAAAGAATAAACGAACCAACAATAATTATGCAACAATTACTCATCAAATTATGAAAAATACATCAAAAGAAAAAATTAGAATATTAGTGACAAATATATCAATTTAAGCATGAAATGCATAAGATTTATACTTTTATGACAGAAACAATTTCTTAAAGTCTATTTTCTTTTTCTTTTAGATACTTTTTCGGATACCATCTTCATTATTGGATCATAAGATCTTATTGTTTTTTTCCTGATGAAATTTTATTAATAGTTCTGCCATAAAAGTACAGAATTAATTTTATGGCAAAATCAATAAACTTATTAACTGAAATTTCATGAATTTTTCGTTTCAACGGTAAATCTCACATATCCGTTGAAGTATTCTAGGAATCTTCTGATAAACGATTTTTATGAAACCCACTATTAATGAAATACCCAAAAATATAATCAATGACCATGAGCAGTTCACTTATACAGGGTGATTCCGGAGGAGACCGTCAGATTTTAGGTTAAGTATACAGTAGTCAATATAGTTTCGGAACAATGTTGGGTTTATGATTCGGGGCCTCCATTGAGAGTCTAAAGGGTGATTTGTCCGATTCCACCGATTTTTCTTTTATTCATAACTTTGGTATGACTTGATCAATCTTGATGAAATTTTCAGTGTACAACAATATAATTATCTTCTTTCAATAATTCCAACACTTTCTCAAAAATACAGGGTGGGAATTATGATAAGTTCAGATCAAGTTTGCAGGTTGAAAAAACACCCTGTAGGGCATTGAGAATATTCTGAACTAGATGGTAAAGCTGTATCGTCCAATAATACAAAGCTCTTCCTGAGTCCTAAAATAAATTTTCCAATTTCGAAATTCATTTTTGATCGCTCATTTTCTGATGTATAAAATCATTTAATTAAAAAAAATTCTTTATACGTACGTGAACCAAAAAATCTACATACTACTACTACAAATACAGAATAAACATTCGAAACATATGAAAGGCAAAATTATGGATTAACATAAAATTGAGTCATTATTCAGGTGATTTTCGGCACACTTCCGGTTTTCTATGAAGCGAATATTCCTAAAGCATAGTAGTTTCATTTCAAAAATGTACTCACTTATGGCCTTATGGTATGTAAAATATTGAATTACAAATGTATGATAAATAGTTTTAATGAAATTAAAAATTCTCCATGAAAATTAAATCTCTATTTAAATCAAGTTCTTTAAGATCCATGGTTACCATAACAGTGAACCACAGAATGAGAATATTTAATAAATAATCTGTCACAAGAAGTGTATTGCAACATGCCTCAATTATTTACTCATGCGGAATATGCGGATATGATTTTTGTTTATAGTTTTTCTAACGGGAATGGAAATGAAGCCAAAATGGAATACCATAGACGATTTCCCAACCGACGTCAACTAAATAAATGTACTTTCGGACGAGTATTCCATTATTCTGAAGAACATGGCAATATTCTAGTAAGGCAGAACACATTGATAGGCCTAGTCAAAATGAAATTTCGATTCAAATTGTTGAACGGGTGTAGGAGGAGGAACCGTATATTAGTACTCGTCAAATTAGTACCGAATTAGGAATTTCGCAGAGCAAAGTGAGCAAGACTTTGAAGAAAGAACAATTCCACCCATACCACTACCAAAAGGTGCAGGAACTGTTGCCACAAGATCTGCTCCAACGATTACAATTTGGTCGCTGGGTTATTAGTCACCAACGAACTATTTTTCGTATTCTATTCAGCGACGAGGCTATCTTCACTAAGAATGGAATTTTTAATATCCACAATTCCCACAAATGGGCAAGAGACAACCCGTATTTGAAGAAGGCTCATAATACACAACACAGATTTCCTGCCAATATTTGGCTTGGAACAATAGACGGAAATTTAGTTATTATATTTTACCAAATCTATTGGAAAATGTACATATCCGCTCTATGTACTTTCAGCATGACGGAGCACCACCTCACTTTGCATTGAATGTGAGAAATCACCTGGATGTATTATCCGAACAGATGGATTGATCGTGGAGGCCCTATTGCTTGGTCACAAAGATCGCCTGATTTGAACCCTTTAGACCATTTTGTGTGGGAATATCTGAAAACAAGAGTTTATAAAGTTGAAATTAGAAGTAGAGAACACCTAGTTGAAAGGATTTTCGAGAAATGTAATAACTTGAAGCAAAATCAATCCCTCATTAGAAGGTCAATTGGAAATTTAATAAAAAGATCTCGAATATGTATTCAAAAAAGGGGAAATTATTTCGAACATTCTATGTAAATTTTGTGTTAATCCTTAGTTTTGCCGTTCATGATATGTTTCGAATGTTTATTCTGTATAAGTTGTAGATTTTTTGGTTTTAAGTAGGTAGGTATAAAGATATTTTCTGGATTAAATGATTTTATACATCAGAATATGAATGATTAAATATGAATTTCGAATTTGGAAGAACTACTTTAGGACTCAGGAAGAGCTTTGTATCATTGGACGACACCGGTTTACATTCTAATTCAGAATATCCTCACTGCCTTGGAGCGAAATAACGATATTGTTCATCCTTGAAAATTTTTTCTAGGAAAACTGGATGTGTGCCAAAAAAACTAAAAACGCTCCAGTAATGTTAACATATAATAGAATCTGAAGCAGAAAATTTTTGAAAACGGAATGTACAGGGTGTTTTTTCAACCTGCAAACTTAATCTGAACTTATCATAATTCTCACCCTGTATTTTTGAGAAAGTGTTAAAATTATTCAAAGAGGATAATCATATTGTTCTACACTGAAAATTTCATCAAGATTGATCAAGCCATAGCAAAGTTATGAATAAAAGTAAAATCGGTCGAATCGGATAAATCACCCTATAGACTCTCATTAAAGGCCCCCAACCATAAACTAAACATTGGTTCGAAACTGCCTTGACTAGTGTATACTTCACCTAAAATCTGACGGTCTCCTCTGGAATCACCCTGTATATAAATACCTTGTTACCTCAAACTTTCTTCAGGAGTTCTGGAAGGTAGAAAAAATATGTCATCATTATGAGGGCGGCTTACATAATCTGATAGATTATTGGAATTACAAAAATGATAATCATAGGGAGTAGAACGAATTACTTGGCAAATGAAGTGTTGGTAGAGCAAATCTTTTTAGCTTTCCATGTGGGTCTATACAATCCATATGAAAATGCTTTATGCAAATAACGATTTTGAATGAATGAAGACATGGATTTCCGATTCTTTCCAACCAAACATTTCTAACACCCTCAACTTGTGTAATGAAAAACCTAGCAAGAAAACAGTGTAAGAAACTGTCCCAAATTTTTACTAATCAGAAATTACTACACGAATATGAAATTGCTACAGAAAATATCAATTCACAGTACATTTTTAGTGAGTTATAAGTTAATCCAAAACCACTACTTATATGAATGCAACACACACCTTTTGACATTACTATCACTGTAGCAATTGGGAACACAGCAAGAATAAACCATTTCAAATAAATTAAATTGAATAAGTTGAAAATGAATACCGCTCTAGCTGAATGACACTACTTTTTGAATAAAAAAATAGTAGTCCATGTATGGAATAAAGCTAGAACACGACATGGGAGAAAAAAATGGCGTTGGCATAGATAACATGAAAGTTCATACTCGTCAAAGAATAGTTTCTTATTCGTCATAAAGTCCATGAAGACCGAGATCCGATAAAATCCGTTTCTACCGATCATTAGGTACTGAGAATTCCTAATTTACCGATCCGCTTCAAGAATGACTAAAGATGTCTCTGCCGCTCGTCGAAGAAAAACGTGACCACCTTTGTAGTGTACTTTTGTAATATTTCCGCAGCTGTTGTGAGCATAGCCCAAAGTATTACACCTCACATCCAGCTGTGGTTACAGCGAAGCTGGTGAACGTACCTAACCATTCTTCAGCTAAAATATATTTTTAGGAGCGGAAAAATTTTAGTAACAGTAGTTTTGACAATTGTGAAATCCCTATACCAATAGTATTTGCACTTTATACGATGATTCTTTCTTATTTACAGCATGTTGGACCAACCTGGATTTGTCGCTGTCTAGTACTCGTAGAAGCTTCTGATGTTCTTTTATTTATTTTTTATTCGACTGCATTCAAAACTCAAGATACTGTCAGAGTTAAACTTACAAAAGTTAAGCCTAATAATGAGACACAAAGGACAAAGAACTGCTTATATGAATTACCTTGCGAGTGCGGAAGATCTTACATCGGAGAAACTAAACGCCCTCTGAATGTACGAATAAAAGAACATCAGAAGCTTCTACGAGTACTAGACAGCGACAAATTCAGGTTGGTTCAACATGCTGTCGATGAGAATCATCGTATAAAGTGGGATGAAGCATCAATAATATCCAAAGAAGAAAAACTTGCAAGAAGAAAAATCAAAGAAGCAGCATTTATGAAAATAACACCTGATTCCATAAGTGCTCCATCTATAGATCTACCAGAAGTTTGGACGCCGATAGTTCGATCCAACTTAAAAAGATCATCATATCACAGATGAGTATATAACATCCGTTCATTTTCTTTCATGACTTCTATCAATATTGACTTTTTGAAAATTGATAATTTTCAAAAGGTTTCTTACTTTTCTCCTTGATAAAGATAGAAGATGTCTATCGAAACGTCGGAAATCATTACATCCACAATAGATGATGGTAATAGCCCAAACATCATTCAACACGAGCTCCATCATCAACAATATCTCGTCATCAAATTACCCATATTTGTCATCATCTTTCAAATGGAAATAAAATAATTCCTTAAAATCTCCAATCTTCAGTGGATGAGTGTTCTCTTATGTATGGAAATCCGAATGGTGGTAAGCAATAGCAATATCATCAGCATATACAAATTTCTGAGATGATGTGGTGGGTAAATCACTGAGATATAAATTGAAGAGTCTCTTTAACCTTGTGGAAGTTCGTTTTTTAAATGTTTGAAAGTGTACCATTTTCCCACACTTCATATGGGTATAGAGTTTGAAAAATAATTCATCTTTTCAGACAGTAGCATATGCCAAAGATAAAGCTATGAAAGCAACTCCTGCTTTTAACCTGTTATTTATTGAAGTCTGATTCTGTGAAAGTTGTATAAGGTTGAAACCAGATCTGAACAATTCCTAGTTTTTCTGAAAACCTCCTTGGAAATTTAGTAGAGCACTTTCTACAGTAGATTCAATTCTAATAAAAAGAATCAACTTTTCTAATATCTTGAAAGCGACATTCGATAAACTGATTAGTCGATAACTATCATCAGAATTATTATGACAACCCTGTATATGGAACAATTATCCAAATGCTTCCAATATGTCTGATAATGGATGATCAGAAGAAAAAAGGATGGCATGGTCAGTATTTGCAGAATTTCTATAAATAAAAACTGTCATTCGTTCGCAAGACGGATTATCTTTACTCATAACGTTTCCACTAGAGTCCGAAGATCATGAAAAGTATTTGGTATAGTTAGCGCGAGGTCTCAAAATTTTTATCGAATTGTATATTCCCTTGAGAGAATAATCTAGTCTTTCGATTATATCGGCAATTAGGATATTGATTCTAACGAATGAGTTAATCAGTATTAAAAATTACCTGTTGAAGTCGCTCATAGATCAAAAAATATTCAATCTTCATGTTTTTTTTTGTGACAATTAAAAGTATATAAACGGCAGAAAAGAAGTCGACCTTCTCGCGAGTTATTAATCCATATCATATAGGAATGAGGTTCGTTCTAAATATATATTATCCAAGTTTATGGGCGGATTCCGATTTTTTCTGTCTATCGATCATCTATAAAAACTAACCTTTATTCAAGATGATAAAAAACGTGTAAAATTGAAACAAGAATCAATTATTATCAAACAATGTACAATTGTATTCCAAAATTGACACAAGTCAAACATTTCTGGAAACATTGACGTGAAACCATAAGCTTTAGCGCGCTTATTCTCCCCAAGTTAGTGCTGTTATCTGTTATTACCTTACTTCTGAATCAGCGGTGAAATACAGGTTGTTTCATGTTACAAAAAAATGTTTGATTCTTAACTTATAAATACAGTCCCAATCGACATTTATCATTTTGTGTTGACAAAAAATCGACAATGTTTCAAGAGTGTAATCAGGATGAGCATCACTGCTGGAACTTCTGGTATGTTATAATGAAAATTTCCAATTTTTTTAAAACCTTAATAATTTGTCATTTTTAATGGCTCATTTCTATATTATGAATAGCTATTTTGTATTACCTGTGCATTAAAATGGTTGGTAAAATTCGATACGCGTGGTAAACGATATTAAAATAATAGCTTGTCGGTTGAAATACTTGGTCATAATTGAGAAAACGCGTGAAGAAAATGTATGTGTGTCTTTCGCTTGAGTGTCTCAATATTTGTATTCAAAAATTGTTCAGTTACTTGCACCTTTCAACTCATTTTCTTCACCCTTCAAATAAGTTTGTGAAAATGTAGCAGAGCTCTGCTGCGAGGTTAGAAACTTTATCGTGTTTGTGATTCCGAACAAATAAAGTTTATTCAAAGTAGTTATCTTTTAAAACGGTACCGGAACATTGATTAGGAAAACACATCGAGGTAGAATAAAGAGGACACATGACATGCAGTCGAGCAAGGAAAAAATGGCACCACTCGTTTGGCATATAAGTAGCACAAATATGGCGGAAGAATAAGGTTAGAATATTGTTTAATTTCCAAACAAATGTATGCTTTGGGTAGTGAGCACTCTTGAATAATATTTGAAGGGAATAGGTGGAATTTGGCTGCATTTATTTATACAGGGTTATGATATAGTAGTGCACAAAATTCATAAAACGTACAACGATCACTTTTGAAAAAAATGCAGAAACACGTCAAAAGGTGTTTTATATTCCGCATCTCTTGACATAAGTTACAAAAATAACAAGTCAAATTTGTCAAAGTTATGACGTCATCAACATATTTTTTTAATGGGAAGCTAAGATTTTTATTACATTATGTGATAAAGCTTGTTTTTTTACACTAGGGAAAAATAGTTGCAGTAGAGCTAACATAAGAAAAAACGAGAAAATGAATAAAAAACGAAATAAACGTAAGTTTCATAATAACTTTTCAATTAACTAAACAGTCCATTAAACCAAAACTATTTCTTACAGGAATTGTTCAAACTGTGTCCTGTTTACTATCTGACATAAGCCAAGACCATGATAGACCGCATTTACAGGGTTTTCGATCATCTGCGGAGTTAATAAAATACATAATAAAGGCTCTTTATTATATTATTATTATAAGAGCCATTTTGTGTCTAATTCGTTCCATTAAGTCTTCTAAATTGTCTGGCCGGTTAATTTAGACCCGACTTTTCAAATGTCCCCAGAGAAAAAAATCAAGGGGGGTAAGATCAGGTGACCTAGGTGGCCACTCCATTGGTAGAGGGTATTTCTAAGGACAAGTGTGATTATATTTCTAAATTAGCAAAGGACTATGGTGCTGAGATTATTCTTCTTCAAGAGACACATGCGGATACTGAAAAAAATCTTCGTCAAAGAGGAACCATAAAAGGTTATGTATTCATTGATTATCTCCTTAGTAAAATTTACGGTTTAGCTTGTTATGTTAAAAAATCATTGATTAACAATATCGAGTTAATCCAAAAAGGCGAATTTGAGGGTGTTTTCTTTATCTTTTTCAAATTTTGTGATATTTCTATTGTTAATATTTATAAACCTCCAAATACTATTTGGCCAAGAAACTTGAAAATGAATCTTCCTCATCCTTCAATTTATTGCGGTGATTTTAATTTTCACCACGTAATGTGGGGTTATAATAACAATGATAGAAGTGGAATAGCTTTAGCTGACTGGATGGAAGATAATAATTTCTATTTCATTTTTGATGGAAAAGATGTACCTTCTTTTCATTCTTCTCGATGGAATAGAGGCTACAATCCTGATCTTTGCCTAGTGTCTTGTGGCAATACTTGCAAACCGCTTCCTGTAAAGCGTCAAATTTTAGGAGTTTTTCCTCATAGCCAACATAGGCCTATACTGTTGACTTCAAGAAGTTTGTAACGCCCTTACGTGCAGTTCCTTTATCAGTAAACTCGGGCGCCAGACTATTTGCTTCTGAGGGCGTCACCCTCACCTATCGAGCTCCTCCGGAATGTCCAGAAGCTCGAGCCTAGGTAGACTCCAGTGGAGAATGAAGTGGGTAGCTGTTGGAGGTGGAGGTGTCACCAATAAAACACGCGATTAACTAAAAAATTACTCTCTATTCATACCAAATAAACAAACATTCCAAAATAATAGGTCTCACAGTCCTTAAAACTAATCAACAGTTCCTATTCGGTACATCAGTCCTTAATCTAAATCACAAAATCTTCACAGTCCTTAACCTCTAAAACCCAAATCCCAAAACTACTTGTCCATCACCAAAAGTCCAGTAACATTCCGTGAAGGGGTTAGAGTGCACACAAAGCGATTACCGTGGCGAGTTACTCGATGTATTAGGCATCAGAAAGAATTAGGCAAGCAAAATGACGTAGGCGTAAAAATGACTAAGGCCATGTGATAAAAATGAGAATGTCTCGGAGTAAAAGCGAGAGGGGGCGGAAACCAAAGCCTCACTCAGGCCAACCTGGACCATCCAAGCGGGGGGGTCCCTGGGGCACGATTCCGCACGGCGCAACTAGTGTCCGTGCGCAACAGAACCCCTCGAAGAGAACTGCCAAGGCCCAGCCCAAATCGGAGTGACCGGCGGTATGGTGTGCGCATGCGCAAACCACCGCGCGTCCACCCGCGATGACGACAGGACCGAGGTCGAACCAAGTGCCTGCCGCACAGCAGCCCACGCCACGGAAAAACTTCGGTCTCAGCACGATTGAGCTTTGCCCATCTCGCACATCGACGTCAGTCCCGGGAGATGGACAGCAGGAGTCCGCCAAGGTAAAACGGCCCACAACCTAGGGACGATTGAGTTTCCTCATCTCGGCACCCAGATGTCGGATACGCAATACCGGCTAAAGGACCCAGCCGACACCCGTGACGAATCCCGCACGTCCAAAGATCGGGCCAACCCAGTGCCTGCCGCGCAACAGCCCACGTCACGGAAAGCTTCGGTCTAAGCACGATTGAGTTTCCTCATCTCGTACATCAACGTCAGCTCCGAGAGATGGACAGCAGGAGTCTGCCGAGGTAAAACGGCCCACAATCTAGGGACGATTGAGTTTCCTCATCTCGGCACCCAGACGGCGGAAACGCAATACCGGCTAAAGGACCCAGCCGACACCCGTGACGAACCCGTGCCTTCCAGGGGTCGGTTCGACAAACGACAACAGGGGGCACACCACGACCCTCACCGCGCAGCAGCCCACGTCACGGAAAGCTTCGATCTAAGCACGATTGAGTTTCCTCATCTCGTACATCAACGTCAGCTCCGAGAGATGGACAGCAGGAGTCCGCCAAGATAAAACGGCCCACAATCTAGGGACGATTGAGTTTCCTCATCTCGGCACCCAGATGTCGGATCCGCAATACCGGCTAAAGGACTCGTAAAGGACGTGACGCCCTAAACGCCCTCCTGCAGCCGTCGTTCGGTCTCAACGATCGAACCTCACACTCACCTCCTGGAATCTCGTCCTCCACAAGTGGTCCTCCGGTCCCCTCTCTATACCCCTTTCCTACCTTGGTATGTCTGCCTACCACTGAACTCACTACCAGCACTCACAACACTGGCTGGACCTTCCACTATACGGTAGAGGCCTTGATTTATTTTGAGTTCCGCGCCGTGCGAGGAACTGCCGTTCCAGTGCTCGACTCGCCTATAAATACCATTCTCGGTCCCCTCCACCACATACGTCGTGCGCACTGCTGATGGAGGTGGGAATGATCGGTCGGTGTCCCCACCGCTCGGCGTGATCTCGCTGGAGTCGATCAAGGTCAACGGGTTTCTGCCACGCAAACAAAACTACTTCGTTACACTCTCCCCTCACTTCCATAAAAAAAAAGAATTTTTTTTTTCTCTTCCCTTCCTGACCACAAAAAGGATGAAGAAAAGACCTTAGCCTAATAAAATCCCAGAGAAAATCTTAGTCCAAATCAACAATATAAGAGAAAATCTTATCCTAAAGCAACAATATAAGAGAAAATCTTAGCCTAAATCAACAATATAAGAGAAAATCTTAGCCTAAATCAACAACATAAGAGGCAATCTTAGCCTCAATCAACAACATAAGAGAAAATCTTAGCCTAAATCAGCAATTCTCTCTACTGTTCGTCGGCGTCGGTGATGCGCACGCTGCGTTCCTTTGGGAGGGCGGTGACGCGCACTTCTGTCATGTCGGAAAAAGACGCGCACTATGCGTTCATTTGGCAGGGCGGTGACGCGCACTACTGTCATGTGGGGAAAAAGGACGCGCACTCCTGTCATGTGTGGAAAAAAGAAGCGCACTACTGTCATGTGGGGAAAAAGGACGCGCACTATGCGTTCATTTGGGAGGGCTGTCATCGCGCACTACTGTCATGTAGGGAAAAAGGAAGTGCACTGTGCGTTCATTTGGGAGGGTGGTGACGCGCACTACTGTCATGTCGGAAAAGACGCGCACGAAACATAGGAAGCATTAGCGGGCTTCAGGTCCTTTATATGGATATGCCTTAATTTCTTGCCCGATCCGTCTCGCAAGTCGTAGACCACCGGTGAAACTACTTTGGTCACCACATATGGCCCCGAAAATTTCGGCGCTAATTTGCCCGAAAACTGGTTCGCCGCTGAGGACAGTGGTCGTTCCCGGCGCCAGACTTCATCTCCCACTCTACATCTCCATTCCCGTCGCCGGAGATCATAATAGTGGCTTTGCTGGGTAAATACCCGACCCAACTGCACCCGTACCAATTCAAACACTTCGCGTAGCCGTTTTACCCGACTCGCGTGACCTCGTACCTCCTCACGATTGGTGTCCTGAGCATCTTCTTCCTCTGCTTCGGAGTCTTCTGGCTCCTCTCTAGGACCATCGTCATCAACAACCACTCTTGGTATGTTCATTTCCCGGCCGAAGTTGAGGAACGACGGAGTAAATCCGTCGACTCGTGTCTCGCCGAATTCGTCGCCATAGCCAGCTCGGGTAGTCTCTCGTCCCATTTACGATGATCGCCTTCACAAAATTGCGCTATCATCGTCTTCAACGTACGATTCGCCCGCTCGACCGCATTCGCTTGAGGGCTGTACACCGGTGTGAACCGTACTCGAACTCCCAATTGCCTCAATAAGCTCCGGAATTCTCGACTAACAAACTGTTTGCCGTTGTCGCATATCACCGTGCGAGGACAACCAAACTTTGCAATCACCTGCTCGAAGAGAGCCCTTGTTACTGCTGGTGCTGTCGCCTTGCGTAGAGCACGAAATTCCACCCACTTGGTGAATTTATCCTGAGCCACAAATACAAAAGTATTCCCTCTGGTAGAACGCGGTAATGGACCGATCAGGTCAACGCAAACTTTATCCCAGGGGTCCTTTCCTATACTTGGCTGCATCTTTCCAGGAGTCTGTTGCTGCGAAACTTTATATCTTTGGCAGGACTGACATGATCTCACGAACTTAGCTATATCCCTAAACATTCCTGGCCAGTAATATAGTTTAGCCATCCTGCAACTAGTTTTCGCTATTCCCATATGTCCGGCGGTTGGAGCATCATGATTTTCCCGCATAAAAGCCTCTCTTTGGTTGGCGGGCACACACAGCTTCCAGGGTCGGGACATATCGGGCTCAGTCAAGTCGTTTGATTCGAAGAAATGTCGATATAATTTGCCATCGCTCACGCAATAGTCGGGCAACGCCTCGGGATTATTTCGACTTCGGCCAACTTCCTTGTATACCATTTGCATTTGGTCTCCTCAGACAAGCAAATCTCTCCCTCGGTTGGGCCAGGTAATGGACTTCTTGACAGCGCATCGGCCACTCTATTGAGGGATCCTTTTCGGTGTTTTATGTCGAAATCAAATTGTTGCAAATAGACTATCCATCTGGCAATACGTCCTGCAGGGCTCTTTACTGAATTCAGCCATCGGAGCGACTGATGGTCTGTCAATACTGTAAAGTGGTATCCCTCAAGGTAGGGTCGCATCTTCTCCACGCCCCATACGATAGCCAGACACTCTTTCTCTGTTGTCGAGTAATTTCGTTCAGCCGGTGACAACGTTCTACTAGCATAGGCTATAACTCTTTCGACCTCATCGACACTCTGGGTCAGCGCTATGCCCAATCCTTGGTCCGAAGCATCAGTCTGCAGCACGAACGGCTGCTCAAAATCAGGACACGCCAAAACTGGGGCCTCCGTGAGTTTCTTCTTCAGCATTTCGAAAGATTTTATTTCCTCTGTCTCAAAGCGCCATTTCTGCTTTTTGCGTAGTAGGCGAGTCAACGGTGCCACAATCTGGGAAAACTCCGGTATGAAGCGACGGTACCAAGATGCCACTCCGAGAAATCTTCTAATTTCACGGACACTTCGGGGTACTGGTATTGCCTGTATCACCACCACCTTGTCAGGATCGGTCTTGATTCCGTCCGAGGAATCGTCAAATTGTTCAAGTTCCCCGTCCAGAAAGCGGTTGAGCTCTCGTCTTTCTTTCTCAGGAAGTTCCAGTTCTTCATGGTTATAATCGGCTTTCGAGCAGGACAGTGATTCCTCTCCGACAGATCTCAGTAATCTACCTCTGTAGTAGCAGGACACAGATCTTAGTTCAATGCTAAAATCGTAGTCACTCAGTACGTCCATCCCAACTACTATGTCTATCGGTAAACTCTCCATATACAGCATATCCACCGTGATATAGTCGTCGTGCAACTGCAATGGAAGTCTATAGCTTCTGGGAATTGATACTGACTGTCCATCAGCTATCTTCGCCGTAGCCTGGTGTGTGAAAGATGGTATGTTCATTCGATCGCAGTAATCAGCCACAGTTCTTCCCAGGAATGACTTCGTAGCACCAGTGTCCAGTAACGCTCGAAAGTTTCTCCCTTCCACACTGACATAAATTATAGGTCGGTTATCTGGCGGATGTCTCTGAATGGTATTTAGCTTCGAGGCTAGTCTTCCAGAGGATTGCGGATGCCTCGTCTTCGCGCAATCCTCACTTAGTTTTCCGAACAACCACATTCTCTTGCAAAAACGCCATCTCTTCCACACCGTGGACAGGAAATCTTGGGGGGGTTTCGGCAGTTTATTCGCATATGTCCTGTCTCTCCGCACCTAAAACATACCATCGTGTCCTCATTGAATCCAACAGTTCTTCGGTTGGTACTAGGCCGTGGTTCCTGGGCGACAACGTTCGCTCTAACGGCCGTGTCACTATTCCTGTGTGGTAACTCCATCGACATTCTAGTCGGTACCTCAGATCTATTCATGTCCGATACATTCGGTCTGGTTTGCGGACTTTGGTACACGAGATGAGGCTCTGGTGTTACTATGGCATTCTTTACTGGAGGTGGGTTATACTGTTGTGCCTGCCAATGTACCAACTCAAACACCTTGCCCTTATTCAGTAGTTCCTCAATTGTATCGGTATGCTGGAATGCGAGTGCTCTCTGAAAATGTGGCAACAAGCCTCGTCGGATAATTGTGACTTGCTCGGTCTCAGTTACGCAGTTATGCCCCAGCTTTCGAAATAGGTTTTGCATTCGAGTCACGTACAGTACCAGTTTTTCATCTTTGCCTTGCGTTCTCTTTTTAATATCATCGAGAAGCAATTCTTCGTAATTCGGTGGCAAGAAGGCTTCTTTGATTTTGGTCTTAAAATCTTCCCAGCTCTCTAAGTCTCCTTTTCGTGGCACATACCAATCTCGTGCATCACCCCTTAATATCTCGTAAATTGACTTAAATAATTCTCCATGTGTCAGGTTTCTCGACTCGGCTAGTTGTTCGATCTCGTCCAGAAACGCTGTGATACTTCCCGAGCCGTCATAATGTACGTTCCACATGTACAATGGGACTGTGGAGGCACGGGTGGGGCAGATGTGGTACATACTCCTCTCGTCCTCCCGTTGTGGTGGAATTGGTGTTTCTCTCTCTTGTCTCCTTGTCTGCACCGGTAGTGGGGTAACCACAGACTCCACTGACTCTATTGTCTCCCCTACTATGTTTGCATTCTGTACTGATGCTCTCCTCGTTGATTCAGTAAATCCACGTCTTGGTATCTCTGTCGTCGTTGGCACAGCCTCTCTGCGCACCCGGCTCCGTAATGACTCAAAAATCCGGCGATTGATGGAACCGGTCGTCGTTCGTATCCCACAAGATCGCGTGTTAGTCCCAATAGTTCGAAATTCCTCGTCTCTGCCGTCGATGTCAAATGACAGCATCTGGTCTCTAACTTCTCTTGCTCGGTAAGTCCTATCGGTCATCGGTACCAAAACCGGCATATTATCTACAGGTATCGGCGCATCAATTAAAGACGGCGTCTCAGTCGCCTCCGTGGCCAATCCAGCGATGCTACGTGCATCCTCTAACGCTATTCGAGCGTCCTCCAAAACTTCCATCATTCTATCTCTCGTCAGTCCTTCCTCCATGGTGCCTGGCTTCACCAACCTCAATCTATGCTCAACATGCTCCAGACGGCTGAACATCCTCCTATATACATTTCGTGCATTTCCAGCGCCAACCTCCGGAACATCTTCCAACAATTCGCTGAGTTTCGTAGCGCAGATCGCCAGCTCCACTGGGGTATCCAGCTCCACATCCTCGGGAATGTCTATCCCTCTCGACAGCGCTCTTCGCAGCAACAGCCTATCCTCATCCGTAGTGGATCCAACTTCCAACCTCCGGGCACGCAACTCCCATACGAGTTCGTCACTCCGAAGCATATCCACATCCATCCTTACTTCCTCAGGATATCCAACAACGTCCAAACTCCAACAACCTCAAACTATAACAACCAAGGTCCAAAATAAAGAAAAAATCTCTATTATATTCCAACACCAGCCTCCAACAACCTGCTGTCCCTGCTCGGGCGCCAGAATTGTAACGCCCTTACGTGCAGTTCCTTTATCAGTAAACTCGGGCGCCAGACTATTTGCTTCTGAGTGCGTCACCCTCACCTATCGAGCTCCTCCGGAATGTCCAGAAGCTCGAGCCTAGGCAGACTCCAGTGGAGAATGAAGTGGGTAGCTGTTGGAGGTGGAGGTGTCACCAATAAAACACGCGATTAACTAAAAAATTACTCTCTATTCATACCAAATAAACAAACATTCCAAAATAATAGGTCTCACAGTCCTTAAAACTAATCAACAGTTCCTATTCGGTACATCAGTCCTTAATCTAAATCACAAAATCTTCACAGTCCTTAACCTCTAAAAACCCAAATCCCAAAACTACTTGTCCATCACCAAAAGTCCAGTAACATTCCGTGAAGGGGTTAGAGTGCACACAAAGCGATTACCGTGGCGAGTTACTCGATGTATTAGGCATCAGAAAGAATTAGGCAAGCAAAATGACGTAGGCATAAAAATGACTAAGGCCATGTGATAAAAATGAGAATGTCTCGGAGTAAAAGCGAGGGGGCGGAAACCAAAGCCTCACTCAGGCCAACCTGGACCATCCAAGCGGGGGGGTCCCTGGGGCACGATTCCGCACGGCGCAACTAGTGTCCGTGCGCAACAGAACCCCTCGAAGAGAACTGCCAAGGCCCAGCCCAAATCGGAGTGACCGGCGGTATGGTGTGCGCATGCGCAAACCACCGCGCGTCCACCCGCGATGACGACAGGACCGAGGTCGAACCAAGTGCCTGCCGCACAGCAGCCCACGCCACGGAAAACTTCGGTCTCAGCACGATTGAGCTTTGCCCATCTCGCACATCGACGTCAGTCCCGGGAGATGGACAGCAGGAGTCCGCCAAGGTAAAACGGCCCACAACCTAGGGACGATTGAGTTTCCTCATCTCGGCACCCAGATGTCGGATACGCAATACCGGCTAAAGGACCCAGCCGACACCCGTGACGAATCCCGCACCCCCAAAGATCGGGCCAACCCAGTGCCTGCCGCGCAACAGCCCACGTCACGGAAAGCTTCGGTCTAAGCACGATTGAGTTTCCTCATCTCGTACATCAACGTCAGCTCCGAGAGATGGACAGCAGGAGTCTGCCGAGGTAAAACGGCCCACAATCTAGGGACGATTGAGTTTCCTCATCTCGGCACCCAGACGGCGGAAACGCAATACCGGCTAAAGGACCCAGCCGACACCCGTGACGAACCCGTGCCTTCCAGGGGTCGGTTCGACAAACGACAACAGGGGGGGGGCACACCACGACCCTCACCGCGCAGCAGCCCACGTCACGGAAAGCTTCGATCTAAGCACGATTGAGTTTCCTCATCTCGTACATCAACGTCAGCTCCGAGAGATGGACAGCAGGAGTCCGCCAAGATAAAACGGCCCACAATCTAGGGACGATTGAGTTTCCTCATCTCGGCACCCAGATGTCGGATCCGCAATACCGGCTAAAGGACTCGTAAAGGACGTGACGCCCTAAACGCCCTCCTGCAGCCGTCGTTCGGTCTCAACGATCGAACCTCACACTCACCTCCTGGAATCTCGTCCTCCACAAGTGGTCCTCCGGTCCCCTCTCTATACCCCTTTCCTACCTTGGTATGTCTGCCTACCACTGAACTCACTACCAGCACTCACAACACTGGCTGGACCTTCCACTATACGGTAGAGGCCTTGATTTATTTTGAGTTCCGCGCCGTGCGAGGAACTGCCGTTCCAGTGCTCGACTCGCCTATAAATACCATTCTCGGTCCCCTCCACCACATACGTCGTGCGCACTGCTGATGGAGGTGGGAATGATCGGTCGGTGTCCCCACCGCTCGGCGTGATCTCGCTGGAGTCGATCAAGGTCAACGGGTTTCTGCCACGCAAACAAAACTACTTCGTTACAAGTTTAATTCAATATTCAGAATGTTTAAAAAGACCTCGTTGGAATTTCAAGAAAGCAAATTGGATTGAATTTGCTAAGAAGGTAGACAGTGATATTAGATGGATTAAACCCACTCACGATAAAAATTGTTCAAAAGAATATATATATACTCCATTGGTCCACGTCTTCCAATCCACCGTCCTTCAAACTGGTTATCCAAAAACCTTCGAACAGTAAGACCATAATGTGGTGGTGCGCCATCTTGTTGGAACCAAGGACTGGGATCCAAGTATTCCCCATTATTTGGATTCGAAAATGCGTAGTAGGTCCGGAAGCACTGCCATACGAAGATGTTCCAAATATCGTTCAGCTGTTAAATTCCTGCGAAAATAATAAGGACCAATAAATCTTCTCTGTCGATTCCTACCCAAACATTAATTTTTTGAGGGCGCTGAGTGTGTTTTGTCTGCATCCAGTAGGGATTTTCCCGAGCTCAGTAAGCGACAATTGTGTCGATTTACAGAACCACTTAGACAAAACGTTGCCCCATCGGAAAATACTACACTATTAAGAAAATTTGGATTTTCGTCACAATGCCGCATGAAGATTTTACAAAATTCCAAAACGTCTGCCCGGATCATCTTCTGAGAGTTCGTGAACAAGTTGAAATTTGTGTGTAGTGTGGGTGTAGTTTTTCTTTTTTTAACATCTTTACTATAAACGACTGACTAACATTTTCTTGTAAAGCAATTTCTGTTGTAGTTGCGTGAGGGTTGTCTTCTACTGACAGCAAAATATCTAACTTCACATCGTCGCTTATTTCTGGTCGTCCAGATTTTGGAGCATCCCTCACGCTTCCCGTTGCATTAAATTTTGCAACAATTCTGCTTACTGTGCTTTTAGCAATTGGAGGACTTTCCAAATGTGTTGCGTTAAATAAAGCACATGCTTCTTCATGACTTCGAAGGCGATCGCCGTAACCTACCATCATTAAAATTTCTATCCTTTCTTTTTCGTTTAAACAAGCCATAATAATAAAACTGGTGTCACACTAATTGTACGCCTGACACTGACACACCGTTGTTTTAGTAAATCAATCAAAAAAATTGATAAGAACAGATGTTCTTACTAGATAAGTTTAAGTTTGACCTCTTTTTATAATTGGTTTTGTTTTTCGTTTCTTATTCATTTTCTCGTTTTTTTCTTATGTTGCCCACCCTGCAACTATTTTTCCCTAGTGTAAAAAAACAAGCTTTATCACATAATGTAATAAAAACCTTAGGTTCCCATTAAAAAAATATGTTGATGACGTCATAACCTTGACAAATTTGACTTGTTATTTTTGTAACTTATGTCAAGAGATGCGAAATATAAAACACCGTTTGACGTGTTTTTGCATTTTTTTCAAAAGTGATCGTTGTATATTTAATGAATTTTGTGCATTACTTTATCATAACCATGTATAATCAGTATTTTACTAAGGTAGACAAAGTCGATTAAATATTGAACAAATTTCAAAATTTGACTAAAATCGCGTATCAATATGGCGGAACTGATCCCATTTTTCTCATCTCATGTATCTCTTCTCTATTCTTTCTCGATGGGAAACCATCAGTAAATAGGACGTGGAAATCGTTTTACAAACAAATATTGGAAAAAGTTTTTATTTTAAGATAAAACGAAATAACACCTTATATACCTAGGTTGGTTCCATAATTTATTCATAGAGGATGAGCCTTTGTTAATGACATTAATTATAACAATAAATTCCTGAATTCGAAAAGAACACTTTTTGCCGGCGAATGAGAACGTATTTTAAAGGTGGTGACCCCACGAGACATATCTCATATCTCCAGATTTATATCATACAAGTTCCATTAATGTGAAAAGTTCACAAATGTATTTTTGCGCGCTAGTTGTAGTAGAACAGCTTGTTATCGTTTTGTCGAAATGTCTGTAATTTTCGAATATCGAGCCCAAAATGATTGGATTTGACTTACTGATGAAGAATACAGGTTCAAAATTTGAGTATGTCCGTCTTGCTGGCAGTATGAACGAATGAGTTTTCATATTTTCAGAATAGGTTAACCCGTTCAAATATCTCGGTCATGTTCCTTATTGGGCTAAATCCGTCTAATGGTTCTGGAGTTATGACCATCTGAAATTTGGATTCCTCTATATCTCCTAGAATATCCATCGGATCAAATTGTAACTTGAAAGATATTTGATCATAATTTATCTTATTCAAACAAAAATGAATATATGGACATTATTGATATCTTATATATTTTCAAATTCTAGCTTTTTTCTTCCTAAAGATATAATCATTTTTTATTAATCAACACATGCAAGTTGAATTGCATGTTGATTAATTTTGTTGAAATTTACGTTCCTTGTTTATTCATTGAAACTTTGGGGCGGCGGTCGAAAACGAAACTACTTATAGAAAGAACCCAAAATTATTCGTCTGAAAATAAGTGTAACATTTAAAGTGAGACAATAGTGTCCCAATTCATCAATTCCGTTTATGCTTATTTGGACACTCTGACATGACTTACATGTCGTGTGTTCGTTCAATAGTATAAATATTTTTGTTCAGTAAACTGGTAGAACAGCGTGTTATAATTTCGCCCAAATTGTTGGATATAAAGGGAAAAATGTGGAACCATATAATGAAGGCCTAACATATGGAGAACGAAAATTAAATTTTATGTATTGGGTGTGACATTTAAAATGAGACAATAGTGTCCCAATTCCTCAATTCCGTTTATGCTTATTTGGACACTATGTGTAATGGATTAAATGACTTATTAAATGGAAGACGCAACAACGTGAATAATTACGTAGATGAGAATGAAATCTATATCGAAATTTAATATCATCTATTTTTCGCAAAAACCAAACATTTTCGAGACAAGGATCAGTTTTAAAAATATTTTAGAGTGCTGACGAGAAATTGTTGATGTTGAAACTCGTACAGAATTATTATTGGGCAATATCTAACATCTATTACACAGGCCTACAAAAAAATTTTTTTTTGGTGCCTAGAATTTTTGAGTTGATTAACTATATTTTTATTGCTGGATCTAAATATGAGTTTTTCTGTATCAGCTCTAGATTTTTAGATAAATTTACTTATCTATCAATGCTTTTTCCTATTTAATACTTTCAAGTATGAGTGTTGTAAAATTTATACAAGAGATAGATTCTTGTATATTTTCCTTATTATCAGTCTTCATTTGTAACAAATTGTATTTAAAATATTAATATTTATTATAATTATTCTTTTAATTCATTTATTACTAATAGAAGACTAACAATATGAGATATATAACTGATTGGTTGACAATCTGTTAATAAGTGGGATTTAATCCTATTTTGTGTCATCTAGATAGTTCCATAGAAATGCGATATATGGAGCTGTCCAGTCTGAAGTGAACTTCAACTGCAGTTGAGAGTTGAGGTACGTTTGTGAATTCCCGCGATGCAGATAGTAGAACTCAGCGTCATATGAAATTTTTTTTTAGTAACGAGTTGTTGAAAAGTAAATCTAAAAAGTAGATTGTAAATGTGAATTGTTGTATTTGTGTTGTTGAATAGAAATGAGTTCAAGTAGAAGAAGCTGTGTACATCATCCTGATAATTTTTGCTACATATGCGGAGAATACACGTTCTTGGAAAACAGAAAATCTATTAGTGACTTTGTAAAGAGGGCTTATCTGGGATATTTTGGTGTTAAGCTTGGTGATCAGGATAAAACCTGGGCACCACATATTGTCTGTAAAAATTGTACAGAGCATTTACGACAGTGGACTACCGGGAGAAGGAAAAGTCTGAAATTAGGAGTACCAATGGTTTGGAGAGAACCAAAAAATCACTTCGATTACTGTTTTTTCTGCCTAGTAAATATTACTGGAATCAATCGAAATTACCGTAACAAGTGGACTTATGCAGATTTTGTTCTTCTACATACTGGGAACAAATATGGCTCAATACCAATTGCTCACTCAACGAAAATGAAAGAGCAATATGACAACATAGCTTTGGTTTTGGAAAAAATAAAGTATCATGAACACCAATGGGTGATTTGTGTAGACTTAAAAATGGTAAACTTTCTCCTTGGACAGCAAAGTGGCCACACCAAGTATCCTTGTTTCTTGTGCCTCTGGGATAGCAGAGACAAAACGCAACACTGGGTTAGAAAAGAGTGGCCTAGAAGAGAAAACATGGATGTTGGGGGAAAGAATATCATCAATGATCCTTTAGTTCCGCGAGAGAAAATCATGTTTCCACCCCTGCATATCAAGCTGGATCTAATGAAGCAGTTTGTATAAAGGCTCTTCATAAAAATGGATCATGCTTTGCATATATAGGGAAAAAAATGCCTCAGCTGATTAAGGAAAAAATTGAAGCAGGAATATTTGATGGCCCACAAATAAGACAGCTGATTAAAGACCCTGACTTCATAAATTCAATGATTAAGATTGAACAAAATGCCTGGAATTCATTTGTTTCAGTTTTCCAAAATTTTCTGAGTAAACACAAAGCTGAAAACTATGTTGAATTAGTCAATGAGATGCTAAATAATTTCAGATCACTTGGGTGTAACATGAGCATTAAGGTGCACTATTTACACAGCCACTAAGACCGTGTTCCTGATAATTTAGGCGACATTAGTGAGGAGCAAGGTGAAAGATTTCACCAAGATATCAAATGTATGGAGGATCGCTATCAAGGAAGATGGGATACTCACATGATGGCAGATTACTGCTGGTCTTTAAAACGGGATTGTTCTAAAATACATTCAAGAATGTCACGCAAAAGAAGTTTCCGAAATGTTTTGTAATTGGTTTAAATGATGACTTTTTCTGTTTTCTATAGTATATAATGAATAATATCTGTAATATCTGTGTAATATAATAAAAATTCCTTAATTAACTTGTTTCTTTAAACCATGGTTTTTCTTTTAAAATAGTGTAATGTATAATTCACAAAAATGTTCATATCTTAAAAATTCGAGCTGACAGGCAAAAACTAATAGTATATTCGAATTCAGGGCATCAAATTCATATGAAATCACCACCAAAGCCACTGTTGACCAGTGTTATTGTTCTCCTTCTTAACATTTCAACAGACATCTCCTGTCGTTTTCAAGGTAAAGATTAGCTTTTACAAAAGATGACAATTTCAGAAAATGTTTCAATTTTAATAAATGTTAAATACATAATAGTTTTCGTAGTCTGTCTATTTGACATTTATGAAAGTTGGTAAATATTTTGAAATTGTCAGCTGTTATAAAAGCTTACCTTGACAACGACAGAAAATGTTGAAAGAAGAACAATAATAGCTTATGGTTATTGCACAAATAATTCTATTTTATAGTGCCTTGATATATTTTGAGAACTTTGTTCCTAACGATCATCCTGCAGAATGCATAATTTGACTCTTTTCAAATTATACTCATTGTTATTTTTCTTCCAGGAGCGCAACCCTGCAGTAATGCCAGCTCTGCGTTTTTTCGGCAGAAAGTGGTTGATAGCCTCTGACGATCTTGTGTTTCCCGGGCTATTCGAAATAGTACTCCGAATTCTATGGTAATTATGAATCAACCTAATAATATGAAGGGGAGAGTGAAGGAAAAATCCACTTTCTTACAAATATACTATATCCACCAGAATTGTAAAAATTGAGAGGGCGCTAGTGCAGCACAATGATTTTATTTACCGATTTTCACCTCCCATTATTTTATTGAATTAAGAATTAGTGAAATTTGAGCAACAATTTATAAATATGAATGATTAAAGAAACAATAATTTTTTTGATACAAGTTATTGACCTGTATAGCTCATGACTGTCCAATAATTAATTGATAGGTAGGGTTTTAATTGCAAAATAATTTGGCGACGTTTCGGGTTGTGCCCTTTTTCAAGCCACTAGACCTAGGTTATAAATTTTCATCTGAATTACAAATTTAACCAAATCCATTTTTTCAATTTAATCTTTTTACAATAACGACTGTTGAAAATTTTTTTGTTCGTTCGGAAGCAAATTAAAAACATTTGCTTTCACAAAACTACTCTTACCACTGACTGTTTTTAATCTTTGAGGAAATCGACTACATTTGATTCGTCTTTTAATTTGTGGAAATGTAATTTCAATGACTCTAATGAAAAAAGCTGTTCCATTGTCACAGAGGTTATTGTGGACGATTTTACCTTCACTGACTATTTTAAGGATTCTTTATTGATGGTTTTTCAATTGGTTCAGACAGTTAGAATAAGCTCCACCCCATGCAGCCATTCCATAACTTTTAACATCATGAAATAGAGAATAATGAAGCATCTGAAGGAGTTCAATATAGAATTCGTTAAAAATGAAAGCCATGTATTCTGTTTTCTTCAGTAGATATTCGATATGTTTTTCCCATCTCATATTGCTGTCGGAGACTTTCCCTAAGTAATTGACTGATTCTACTCTTGTTATTGATTTACTGTTTATACCGATGTTCAAAGAATTTGGAACACTATTTATTGCATGAATTGCCAAATTCCCAATTACAAATTTTTTTATATAGTTACTCATATTTATTTCAACTTCTTTCCAACTATCACCAGTCGACACAACAGCAGTGTCGTTTGCAAGGTACAGGCTCACTTCTATCAAGTCTCTGATAAATAAGATTAGTTGAGTGATTCAAAGCGATTTGGTACGAAATTTTTTCCATAAAACCAAATTGTCTATTTGATTTTAAACTATGTTTTTGATGAATTCCGAAATTCTGAAGTGAATTATCTTTCCAAAATTTTTTGCGAGACTGGATATCATAGGTCTCTAATTTGACATATTATGCTTGTCTACAACTTCATGAATTGGTTTTATAATAGTTTTTTTGAAGACATCTGAAGGCTTTATCAATGCTCGAATCTATGATATGGGCAAGAGGTTCAGCAATAATGTTGGCTAAAGCAAGAACAACATTTATGTCATCATCTCCACCGCTCTTCATTTTCATCTTTTTAATTATACAGTGATAGGCAAATGTGTGGAACCGAACAAATATCTCTGGAATTATTGTTGATGTCAAAATAAAATTTGGAAGATAGATACTGCAGCAGATGACCTATATGTGTTCATATTTTTCAACAATTTTGAACTTCCGGTTTTACCGGAAGTAATGTCAATTTTAAAATTTACAATGGAACACCCGGTTTATTATTTTAGTTACTGCTAAAACATTTTATTACGAGTACAAAATGTCGTGTTCGATATTTTTTATTTCAATACCTACCGAGATATTACCAGAAAAGTAACTGAAAAAAAAGGAAAAATTCAATGGTATCTAGTAATCCATAAAATACATTGAGGAAGTGACAGAAGTTGTCGAAATAAAATATAAGTGCTTGAATTTAAACATTAAATTGTTTTAATTTGATCGTAAAATGGCCGAATTAAGCGACAGAGAAAGAATAGAAATTGATGACGAGATATTGTTGATGATGGAGCTCGTGTTGAATGATTATTTGGGCTATTACCATCATCTATTGTGGATGTAATGTTTTCCGACGTTTCGATAGACATCTTCTATCTTTATCAAGGAGGAAAAGTAAAAAACCTTTTGAAAATTATCAATTTTCAAAAAGTCAATATGACAGAAGTCATGAAAGAAAAATGAACAATGTTATATACTCATCTGTGATATGATGATCTTTTTAAGTTGGATCGAACTATCGGCGTCCAAACTTCTATAGATCTATAGATGGAGCACTTATGGAATCTGGTGTTATTTTCATAAATGCTGCTTCTTTGATTTTTCTTCTTGCAAGTTTTTCTTCTTTGGATATTATTGATGCTTCATCCCATTTTATACGATGATTCTTATCTACAGCATGTTGGACTAACCTGGATTTGTCGCTGTCTAGTACTCGTAGAAGCTTCTGATGTTCTTTTATTCGTACATTCAGAGGGCGTTTAGTTTCTCCGATGTAAGATCTTCCGCACACGCAAGGTAATTCATATATGCAGTTCTTTGTCCTTTGTGTCTCATTGTTAGGCTTAACTTTTGTAAGTTTAGCTCTGATAGTGTCAAAACGGACAAGCCAAGCCCTTATGAGAGAAAGACTGAATCAACATCGATTCAACAAAGCCAAATTACTTACAACATGCGAGAACCTTAGATGTAGCATTCAATCAAAAACTAATGCTGAAGATTATGTAAATATTCTGGGAGCTATTAAACATAACTATGAAAGAATATATGAACAACAAAAACAAGTCCAAAAAAGGAAAATGGAGAAACTTATGAAGGAGTCAAGAAAATATGAACCCTTAGATCATTCAAAATCCGTGATCAATTTATCTAATAAGAACTTAAGTGAAGATCAGATATCTCTCCTCAACAAGGGTCTCAAGGTCTCTATAGCCCCTAAGACGATACTAAAAATTGAAATCATGTTGGCGGCAGAAGAAACTGCACAGAAAATTCGAGAACCTGAAAAAGCCGACTCAAGACACTATCAGAGCTAAACTTACAAAAGTTAAGCCTAACAATGAGACACAAAGGACAAAGAACTGCATATATGAATTACCTTGCGTGTGCGGAAGATCTTACATCGGAGAAACTAAACGCCCTCTGAATGTACGAATAAAAGAACATCAGAAGCTTCTACGAGTACTAGACAGCGACAAATCCAGGTTAGTCCAACATGCTGTAGATAAGAATCATCGTATAAAATGGGATGAAGCATCAATAATATCCAAAGAAGAAAAACTTGCAAGAAGAAAAATCAAAGAAGCAGCATTTATGAAAATAACACCAGATTCCATAAGTGCTCCATCTATAGATCTATAGAAGTTTGGACGCCGATAGTTCGATCCAACTTAAAAAGATCATCATATCACAGATGAGTATATAACATTGTTCATTTTTCTTTCATGACTTCTGTCATATTGACTTTTGAAAATTGATAATTTTCAAAGGTTTTTACTTTTCCTCCTTGATAAAGATAGAAGATGTCTATCGAAACGTCGGAAAACATTACATCCACAATAGATGATGGTAATAGCCCAAATAATCATTCAACAAGAATAGAAATATCAATGATGTTTGTATATGGGGAGAGGAAAGGGACGCGGCAAAAAGTTTTGTGACCTTTTTTATATTGTTAATCTTAATGTACGAATATTCCGTTCAGTAATGACGAAAACTTTGCGAAGATACGTTACAAGTGGAACAGTTAGCAATGTACCAAAAAATGGACTGTTATAAAGTGCAAATAATGAAGGTGTAGATCAAAAAGTTGTTATATCTTTGGAAGAAAATCTTCACTTATCCACTACAGACCTCGCCAATATGCATGGAATTAGCCGTCGTTCAATAGGAAGAATATTAAGGCGGGAAAAATATAATCCATACAATATTCGCCTCGTTCAAGAACTGTCCGAAGGTTTATGTTGATAGCCAAATAATTTGCAATAATAAGCTGCAGGATTAAGGCTGTACATCACCTTCTTTGTGCCTATACTATTTCAATGCTTATTTACTTCAAGAATAACTCATAAACCGTTTGTCGGATTTCATTCAAAATTTGAGTGAGCATTGGCATGAGTATTCCCTAGTGCGTACCTTCTGCCGATTTTTGATATGATGCATAGTTTTTGGCTAATTACACTTTGAAAATTGAAATACTCTTCAGATGCAAATATTTCCTCAAGGAAATATTTTATCGAAAAAAACTCATAGGTAGTCGTTCGGTATTACATTGAACTTTGAAATTAGCTAAATTTTTTTTTCACTTTTCTCAATTTTTCGAGTTATTCTCGTTCTTGTATTAAATAATTTTATTTGGCCCGCCTCCCAATGGTTGACACCTCTTTACGGCAGATGGGCCAATAGAATCTTATCCTTCATTTATGATCATTTATTACCCCAGGTATGGTACTATTTTTACCAAATTCAGGGACAATGAAATATATGCCGTAGAGAATATTGCGACTTGATTCTTTATTGCGATAATGATTTCCATGTGCAAACCATAATAAGGGATCGGAATTTCTGGAGATATACGATGCTTCCAAAATTAGAGGACTTTTACAAGAAGTGCATTCTTCCAGAAATAATAGATGGCAGAATACCAAGAGGAATGAGTGTCCGCGAGATAAATTGAAATTATTATGGAAGTGGGTAAGAGTTTCTCACGAACGAAGCCTACATTCTACTCTCTCAGCGGAAAAAATTATATCGAATTTTTTCAGATGCAGGGTCGAACACCCGTAGAAAGTTATATTTTTTGACACGGGGCAGGGTTTTTCTGCTGAGGTTTTTCCTGGGCCATTGTATCATACGCAGAATTGTATGGTACCCCGTGCACCAACCTCAGCTAGGGACATTTGGTTTCAATATGTATTGCATTATATCAGCCTCAATCCAAATAATATATTTTAAAAACAAAAATTTTTATTTTCCATGTTTGATATGCCCAGGAAAAATGATTTGGAGACATGGAAATTTTATATGCTTCTTCAACTGATTAGATTTGTCCGAATAATTTTTTTTTTCATGTAGTATAGCACCCAATGTACAAATTCAAGAGATTGTTTTAATTAATTTGCATCACTCACATTCACATAAATAATTATAGGGTCAATTTAGACATTCGGGGTTACATTAATTCCCAACAAGCTGAAAGTTTGGTGCAATTGTTCAGAACCTAATTATCAATAAAATTTGAAAGTTTTTCATTATTCCGCTGTACGGAAATATTCAAGTCAAGGTCAAAGGTCAAGAATGCGTTTTTCGCGATTTTCAGCAAAAAGGCAAGTTTTATCACAAAATTACTCCAGAAAAAATTGTAGAACATATATTATCTATAAAATATGTATCAACTTTTTTTTTCCTAAAAACCACCCTTTTTGAGATACAACGTTTCAAAAAGTTATAAAAGTTGTAATCGTCATAATATGCATTCTGGGATATGAGTTTATCCATCATACTATACTTATTTTTCAATGTACCCCCAGATAGCTCGATACACAATTTTGACTCACCCTGTATACGTGGCCAAATCATGTATATTATGACGATTACAACTTTCATAATTTTTTGAACCGTTATATCTCAAAAACGGTGACTCTTTGGAACAAAATATTGATACACATTTTATAGATAATTATATGTTCTACAATATTTGTCTGGAGTAATTTTAACATAAAACTTGACGTTTTGCAGAAAATCGTGAAAACCGCATTTTTTGGCCTTTAACCTTGAATAAAATTTTTCCATACAGGGAAACTAATATTTTATTCATAATTATGTTTTGAACAATTTCACCGACTCTCAGTTTGTAGGGAATTTATGTAACTTCACCCTTGTTATTTGGTCCCAATTGACCGGTCTAAATAGAATGAACTCTGTATTTACCATTCTCTTCAAAACCAACAAAAACTCCATAAACACAAATTTACGTTCCGTTTCGATCCTACTCACCGGCGACAGTACCTAGAAAGTTTATTAGGGGTCATAAATACCGTACAGACCTTCCTGATTCGTACAATGGGCGTGCCTGTTTTCAGTTCCTTGAAATTTTCGCTTGGTGCCATCTAGCGGAATTCGAGTTTTGCCGCAAGGTGGTGTACAGCCTTAACTCACGAAATACAGAGATTTCCTTCAGAAGAAATAGCTGATATTACTGGAGACTTTATGAACCAACTTGCTTATTGTCAAAAAGAAAACGGTGCTCAGTTTGAACATCTAATATATTAAGTTTTGTTAAGTTTCAATGTTTTAGTTAATATTTATTTCTTTAATGGATATTAGATTTTTACTTTCTTCAGATACTTTTCTGGTAAAATCTCGGTAGGTATAGTAGTACTCGTAATAAAATGTTTCAGAAGAAACTAAAATAATATACAGCGTGTTTCATGGCAAATTTTAAAAATGACATCACTTCTGGCAAAACCGGAAGCACAAAATTGTTAAAAAATATGAAAACAAATAGGCTTTTTACTGCAGTATGCATCTTCCTAATTTCATTTTGATATCTCTAATAGTTCCAGAGATATTTACTTGGTTCCAAACATTTACCCATCACTGTATTTATTACCGCGTATTAGTCAGTAGGTAACAGGAAAATATAATGGGGGAAGTCTAATTTGAGTCATACTTGGCTGTCGAACACCGCCTCCAATTTGGACAAACATCGGTGTTACTGTTTTTGTCGAGTTTTTTATAAATAGTACAATTCTTTTATCATAAATATTTTTTTATTACCTTATCAATAACTCTTACATAATTTTCAGTTTCAGATATTCAGGTTGCATTTTCCAATTGGAATATAACATTTCTTTTCTTTAATTTTAATAAACCTTTAGTTACCCAAGGGCTGCGAGGAACAGTCTCCATTTTTTTCTTATTTTTTATCTTAGCAAAGTTAATACATTCAGGGATTAAATTGATAAGTAAATCACCTGCTTAGTTGGATTATTTATCAGCGTCACTGAATTCCAGTTAGTCTTAGTGGATTCGCCTAATTTTTCTATTTTTGTATTTGTAATTGATATTATATTATATTATTTTATATACATATATAAATTATAGCAATTCAAAAAAATTAAAATCAACACGTATTATAAATTCGGAAATATAAAGATAAAGTCTTCTGTACAGCGTGGGCATATTTCGATGTTCTGGCACTACAACCAGAGGAGATAGACCCAATCTAAAACTCCATTCTCCTTCTCTTTTTTGAGAAAATAACAAGAGTTGTATTAATTTTTGTCAACCTTCTTTTGTTTTCGAGTTATAAGCGAAAATTGCAATTATGACAGAGCTCTGAAATTCTGAAAGCTTAATGTCCGAAAAGCTTCTTTATCTGAGTCTCAATAGTTTCAACTGTTAATGAGCACAGAAAAGTAGAGCCTCCTATAGCAAGAGCTCTCTTTTTCTGCCAATTTCATTATTTCTATGCTTTCAACTCGTTTCTGCGAAATTCGAACATGGATATATTTCCCAACCTTTCATATCTCAAAACATATTATGAAATAACGAAAATATCTACATGATTCACCGTTCAATCGATATGGTTATAATGAGACAAATGCAGCTGGAAATATAAATCACAAAACAGTTTTTGATCTCTGTTGGGAATCGATTCTTAATTTATCACTCCAGGCAAAGAAATGTCAATTGGATCTTATTTAAGAATGCTCCGATTCGTTACCTAGTGACAGCGATTTACCGAATTGCTAAATAGTGTTTCAATTTTCACTGAGAAGAATTTTACTTCTTCTTGAGATGAACATGAAGGAGAAAACATGAGGAAGCAATGAACTCACGAAAAGTACCGAAAACTTGCATCTGCTAATTAAATAATCTTGAAATATAAATGGCATTGAATATTTTAACAATTCAACACTTAATCACCGCCGTAAATAACACATGAGAAATAGAATTAAAAAAGAATTTAATTACTCTGAAAAAAACTTATTTATATTTACTGTACAGTTATGGGTGAAGGAATCAATAAAAATCTTTGTTCTAAAGCGACGTTTCGATGAATTTTATATCTTCTTCAGGCTAAAATACATAAAATACTCGTGAACTTAATAAACAAAGAATGGCAAAGTATAAAGAACAGACAGAAATGCATCGAAACGTCGATTTAGAACGAAGACTTTCATTGGTTCCTTTACCCATAACTTTACAGTGGGTCTATTCTTGGGAACGAGAACTTACACTGTCTATACTTATTTATAATTCGTTTTCAAAAATATCCCTGTAAGCACCTTCTCGCTTCTTTCACTATTATTAATAATAATAATAATAATGTTTATTTCAAATATAAATATAACTACAGTGATTTACATACAGTTCCACAAACATCGTAGAAACCACAGAAGCATCAAATGTTGCTTGTATGTGGTGAAGATAAATCAGAAAAATTGAAACACAACAATCAACACACTACATAGATAAACCATGAACAATAGATCCATGGCCAATATAAATCGAATATCAATAATATAAAGTTGTAACAACACTGGGTGACATAAAAATAGCACGTCTTGCTCACTTAAAATCAACAATAAATATAAAATCTTGTACACATATATAAAGATAAACTATGGACAACAGGTCCATCCTTGTAAATAAAATGCCCGTTATATAGAATTGAAGCAACAAGAGATAAAATAACAGTAAAGCAACATAAGAAACGTCACCAGTTCAAATATAAAATCATGCAGATATAAAATCAGTCTTACAAGTATAAAATCACAAATATAAAATAAATGAGGAATAAAAAATACACAGAATCAATGTCGAAACAATAATATCCACTGAACTCGGATATACTGAGGAACAGAGCAAACGGTTTGTCTGACTCTCCTCTCATCTATTCAAAAAGTCGTAGAAGTTCAAGTCTCGGATCCTGAAGAATATACTGCTTCAACTCTTTTTTGAAGCGGCTGACATTTGAAATGGATTTGATACTCTCAGGAATTCGATTATAAAGTTTAGGTGCAAAGTAAGCATATGACCTCTGAGTGACGAATTTCACCATTAAAAGTACGGTATACTGATCCCTCTGACGAGTGTCATATTGATGTGAAGGCAGCGATGCTGTATGTTTATGTATATGGTATCTGGAGCAAGAACACAAAAAGTACAACTGTCTTATGTCCAACATACCAGTTTCAATGTATAAACTATCAGAGGGGTATCTACTATCTTTTGAGAACATCAACTTGAGGAAACGCCTTTGCATAACTTCAACCTGGTGAATATGACTGTTCGAAGCCCCTCCCCACACTGCAATTCCATAGCGAATATGACTCTCCACAAGCGAAAAATATAATGTTTTGAGGTATCTCAAGGGCAGAAGTTCTCTGAGTTTTCTGAACCTGAATAAAATGGTCCTCAATTTATTAACAACATATTTAATATGGAGGTCCCATCTCAAATTGGCGTCTACAATTATTCCTAGGTATTTAGTTTTTTTTTCAGGAAAAATGTGGAATGATGTATTTGTGTTTATTGTTAATTCTTTGAATGGAGGGGCCCAGCTGCATTACAACAGAAAGGTAGATAATGAGTCTTGTCAACATTCACAGTCAGTAACTTCTTATCCAGCCAGTGCTTGATGAGAGAGAATTCACCTTCAACTTTCGTTCTCAGAGAAATCCAGTCGTCCGCCCTGTAAAAGATGGCAATGTCATCTGCGAATCCGACCATGTTTCCGTAGCCCACTGAAAAAATTCCGTTTATATATATATTAAATAGTGTTGGTCCCAACACGGATCCCTGAGGTACTCCACAATCGATCACTTCATCACTGCTCAATGTATCACCAATTCTCACTGCCTGTTTCCTTCCCGTCAAATAACTCTCAAACAGTCTCAGTATGTTACCTCGTATTCCTATCTCCTCCAATGAATTCACGAGCAGACGATGATTAACGGTGTCAAATGCCTTAGAAAGGTCAATGAACACGCATAAACTCTTTTTGTTCTCATTCAAAGCCTCAGTTACCTTCGAAGTCAGGGCAAGTACTGCATCCTGGGTGGACAGTTTCTCTCTAAATCCGAACTGGCTATCAGAAATCAAATTGTACCTATTGAGGAAAGAAACGAGTCTTTTTTGGATTATCTTCTCGAATATTTTTGAGAGATGGGTAACCAAAGAGATAGGACGATAATTTGTGACAAGAGACGTGTCACCTCCCTTGAACAGAGGAGAAACGACTGTTTTCTTGAATTCTCCGGGGTATACACCTCCCTCCACACATCGATTGAAAACATAAGTGAGAGGATCGACAATGTAATCCGCTATCAGTTTTATGCTCTCTGACCTCAAGCCATCACATCCCACCGCCCTATTATTTTTAAGCTCTAAAATTGTGCTCTTAAGTTCAGTCGGATCAACTGGTTCAAAAAGGAATGAATTCGACATTGAAGCCCCACCGATTTCATCAGGCGTACCGTTCGCAAACCTTCCAGCAAGAACTCTACCCGTCTCTGCGAAAGTCACATTGAACGCATTCGCAATAAGCGTTGGATCAGTTAAAATTGTGTTGCCTGTGGGATCCTTAATTTTATCTATTACATTTATTTGTTTTTTGGTTTTAGAGATTTGCTGAGCTACATCCCATAGCAATCTTGAGTCACCCGGATTCCTGTCGATTTGCTCCCGGTAATAATTAGATTTAACTTTCTTGATCAACAATGTCAACCTGTTACGGTACATTTTATATTCCTCTTTCAATCTGACATTGCCACTATTCCCCTGCATGTCGCGAAACATGACATTTTTTTTGTTTATGGAATTCAACAATCCACTCGTCAGCCAGGGTGCCAACTTGGTATCCTTTCTGCGAATACGACGCTTATCCGTGCATCCATCCAACGCTCTCAAGGTAACTTTTATGAACTCCTCTGTAGCAGAATCCGGTGTTGACGCAGAGTAGACACCATCCCAGGAAACACAACCGAAGCAACCGTGCACTCTGCTAGTGTTGATGAATTTTGTAAACTTTTTTTTGTTTTGACTTATTTTAACCTTTTCCGTAAATACAGTCTGAAGCAAACATGAGTAGTGATCTGTTATTGTCGTCTTTAACACAATAGGAATAATATTTTCAGTTGAATCAGGATCTTTCGACTTAAAGAAAATATGGTCTAAACATGATTCACTATTGCCTTGTACCCTAGTGGGTGCGTTTATTGTGGAAATATACCCAAATTCATTCAACGTACTCAGATATTCGATTGTATTTTTGTCATCCACATCCAGCAAGTCAACATTTATGTCCCCTAGAAATATGGATAAGTCAGCACTATCACGGTGGTTCTCAAACAAGCTACACAGATTTACATTGAACTCTGGTATACTAGATTTAGGTGATCTATACATGGCTGTAATAAGTATTTTCTTCTTGCTCATTTCAAGTTCGATTCGGAGGGCATTCATCCCATCAGAAATATGTACTATCTCATACGTGAAACTATGATTCAACCGCATATAGGCAACTACTCCATCGTTCTGGTTATAACGACTTTCGTTATATATCATGTTATATCCATTGATATGAAAAACACTCTTGTCAACTACCTCCCTAGTCTCTGTCAGGATAATGACATCAATACCAGACCCCAACTCTCGCAGCATGACGAGAAACTCATCCAGGTTTTTACCAATTCCACGAATATTCATATGCAGAATCTTGAAATTTTCATGGCTCTCGTTTATATCCAGTATCTGGCTACACTCTTCAGTGGCGTCCAGGCTATAAGTCTCAACAGGTTCAACTCTAAAATCACGAATGTAGGGCTCCATACCACAAGGTCAGTCAAATAGAAAGAATATAAAAAAAACACACAGACAAAAAAAAAAGTCACGTCAAACACGTCTCCATAAAAATTGCGTGAGCGATCATTTCTAAACCAATGCTGGTGTACCAACATTAAAAAAAAAAAAACCAATGGCTGAACGAAAAATCCATACTCTCCTCGTCCCATCCATTCACTTCTCGTATCCTTCTCTCTCTCCCCCGACAGCAGCATCCCACATAACCAAAAGAGCACTGAACCCGTGCTCAACAAAACAAAAATTATAAGTGCAGCAGTTTGAAATTGACTATAATGCTTCACTTATTAGATCTAAGCCTACTCCTAGTTATTTCCCTGGATAATGGTGCCCCCGTCTGTTTAGAAATCTTTTTTCCTGTAGTTGTTCTGGGAGTGCTTGGATGTTTTCTACCTGTGTTTCCTTCCTCGTTCTTTTGGGATCGGAGATTCACAGTAAGCTCAGTCTCCAGTGTCGGTACGCTACAAGAGCCCAGCGTGGGAGTGCCTGGATGTTCCCTGCCTGTCTTTTCCTCCTCGGCGTTCTTTGGGAACGTAGATCCTCAGTCAACTCACTCTCCAGTGTCGGTATGCTACAAGTGCCCGGCGTTGGAGGGGCGCTGTTACACTTCTGAGTCAAAACCTCTCCCTGAAGTAAATCCTCTACCCTATATTCGATGTTATCTACATAAAGCCTGTGTCAATAGATGCTGCAATCATTTCCGGGTTTCGACGAATTTCCTCAGCAGTTGATTCAATTCGTTGAATAAATTCTACCCAGATCAATTAGTCGAGAAGCGTCAGATCTGGTGAACGAGGAGGCCATGAAACCGGTCCAAATCGATCAATTCATCGGCGGGGCTATTTAGCATCTAAATACTCCCGTACACATTTTACTGTGTGAAAAGGAAAACCTTCATATTGTTACCGAATTTCTTGAAAATGGCGCAAAGGAATATCTTCAATAAGATTCGGCAAAGTCTACCTCAAGAATTGTCTCGCATGTATTTCCAGTCAATGTTTGAGGGAGAATGTAAGGTCCGATGAAGAATCTACCCTTCATACCAGCCCAAACATTAACTGAAAACCTATTCTGGCTTGTAGCATGCGGATTCTCCCCTTGCCATATAAATTTTATTTTACTATTGAAGAATTACTTTCTATGAAACGTAGCTTTATCTGGGAATAAAATTTTACTGAAGAAATTCCTATCAGTACGGTTTTTTCTAAGAAGTCAGTTCAATTATATTTAGTTAATGAAGTCGTCAAAATGCGAGATTTGAATGGTCCTAGTGAATAAACCGTTAGATATTTTTCAATTATGTTTTTGGAATCGTGTTCGGTAGCAAAGGAAGTATCGCCGTAAAAAATTTCAACAATTTCGGGTAATTTTTTTTTCGCTGTAGACATGTAAACAAGTTTCTCAATTTGAAGGAAAATTTCTTGTACAGAAATTCTTATGAAAACGAGCAGTGTCAGAAAATAAAATTCAAATTTGCAACCGACATAAAAATGGAGGAACATTTCAGGTTTCCCGCCATTATGATTTTTTTTTATGAGAGCGTTTCGACGTTTTTGAATAAAGTACCCAAATATACTGCAATGTGGCTAGAAAGTATAACTTGAAATATTATAGAAACTAACGATAATGAATTGAAAATTGATCAAACGAGACGATTATCACCCTGTACCTCGTTTATGCCTCAAAAACGAGGCATATGTCATGAGCCAAAAACAATTATCCCAATGCCCCCTACAAGCCATAAGAATTTGTTCAGTTTATAACGAAACAACATCTTGTAGATATGATTGAAATCATTAATTCAATTAAAAAATCAATAAAAGAAAAATAGTTTTTTTAGACATACTAGTGATAGTCATTAGGTAGTAAATTAGAATGAGGAATAAGATTCAAAGTAGATGCTCAAATCGTTCACCATCCACAGCAATGCACAGACACCTCTTCTCGAAAATTCGCACTGTATTCAATAGATGAATATTTAAAACTGTGCTCGGACAGCGTAGAAAATTTGTAGGATCATTTCTATTATTTAATATGTTGCCGACGCCATTTATGTTATTGTTGCTATTACAAAATGGCGAGCACGCTGGGTTGAATTAGTCGTGATAACCCAATTCGTAAATCCCTAATATTGCCGAGGGCTTGTTGAAGCAGTTGCATAGATAACAAAGAGCCCTGAGGCAAATTACAGATTGGGGTCCCTTGTTATGTGAACTGATTAGGTTTTATCAAATAAAAATATGAAATATACAACTACTGTGCACTGCAGGGCAGGTAATAAAAATATTAAACAGTAAAAACACAACTTAAAATTAATACTTGGTGTAGGTTTGGCTAAGAAAACGAAATAGAGAATGCTCAAGGGTTTATTATACAAGGTCGTCCAAAAGTCTGGTAACGGTGAATTTATTTTGAGTATGGGTGAAAAATAGGAATTCTGATACTGGGATCTTTAGTAGTTTCACCCGAGGAATTGAATGGGCCAATCACATTTTGGGTCCGATGGGGCCTTATACGAGATATGAGGCCCAACTTTGAAATTTCAAATGCAAATCTATTTTTATTATTGCAGATTCGGATTCAGCAGGAAATTTTACATCCGAATTAGTTGAAAACAAAAAAATTTTCGTCCATTTTTGGGCCGTATGCAGCGTTTTTTGCTCAAAAATCCGGGAGCGTCTGAATCATTCAGACCAGGGAACCCAAATTGTTATTCTGATACAAGATTGTCTCTAATACAGGGCTCAATAGAAGTGTGATATATTTTATTATGATTTTAACTCAACCATTTAAAACTCACAGGCCCATAGGGCAAGTAAAGGGTTACGCCTTGGAATTCAAATAACAATCTACATTTTATTGCGCATTTTACTTTATTTATAACTTGTCACGGTACTGTACATGATTATTTTATAAGATATCAATCCACTGCAGTGCAGTGCGCGAATCGTTAATAGATTTCCTCATTCGCTCGTCCCAAAATCTCAGGGGTTATCGTGGCTGACACCTTCACTATCCTTCACTGGAGTTCTTCTATATTCACAGGCTTGGTTTCGTAGATTATATATTTCAAATAGCCCCAATAAAGAAACTAAAGGTGTGAGATCTTGTGCTGGCCACTCGATGGCGCCTTTTCTGCCTATCCAGCGCCCACGAAATACAACCTTGAGAAGCTCCCTAACGCGCAATGCAAAATGAGGAAATGCTCCATCTTGTTGATATCACACGTTCTCAAATCAATCTCCAACAACTGCACGAATTGCTGGAATGATATACCATTTTAGCATCTCCAGGTAACGGGTGTTACTGAAATTTTCATGTAGGAAAAACGGCCCAATTATTTGGTTGTTCAAAATACCAGCCCAAACTTTGATTCGCAGCACTGTTATATGACCTCTGTTTGTTACCGTATCTACGTATTATCAAGATTTTTATTCTCTGACGGGTAGTTCAGGGCATATTTAGCTCGAAGGAAAATTATCGATTAGAGCACGATTTATTTCTTGTGGTGACTAAGATTTTTCACACGCAATGACCACGTTCAACTGATTTGCGTTTACGTTTGTCATTAGAATATAGATGATGATTTCCCTTTGAATGGGTTCCATAGCAGACTTCAAACATCAGAAGATCTGAAAAATCGTCACTTGGACCGCAAGACCCGATTCGAAGAATCGTCCTTGCAGATTGGCGAACAATTTTGTTTGCAGAAAAAATACACATATTCAGGAGATCAGATGTGACATGTGTCCCATCCATTCAATATAGATGAGTTGAGGCTGCAATCAACTCTACCAAATCTCGAAAAGCAGCAGGTTTTGACGGAATTTATCCAGAATTCATCAAACATTTAGGAGAAAAGGCCTTGTCTTGGTTATTGTTTTTCTATAACAATATTCTGAATTCAGGAAACTTCCGAATTTCGTAAGGCTAAAGTAATAGGTATTTTGAAAAGAGGAAAAAATCCTTATGATCCTAGTAGTTATCGACCCATCAGTTTATTGAGTGTTCCTTTCAAGATATTAGAAAGGTTAATTCTTTTTAGAATTGAATCTTCTATAGAAAATGCTCTACAAAATTTCCAGGGAGGCTTTAGGAAAAATAGAGATTGTTCAGATCAGGTTCTCAGCCTTACAACTTTATAGAATCAGGCTTCAATTATTCAATGAATATAGAAAACAGGAGCTGCTTTCATTGATTTATCTTCGGCATATGACACTGTGTAAAAAGATGGATTCATTTTCAAACTGTATACCCATCTGAAGTGAGGGAAAATGGTACGATTATTAGAAAATATATTATCTGATAGAAGGTTTCGGGTTTTTATTGACAAGAAGAGTAGCAATTTCGAAACATTGAAAAACGGTCTTCCTTAAGGATCAGTTTTAGCTCCTTTACTTTTCAATTCAGATCTAAGTGATTTACCCACGACATAAATTGTTATGTTAAAAAAATCCTTGATTCACAATATCGAGTTAATCCAAAAAGGCGAATTTGAGGGTGTTTTCTTTATCTCTTTCAAATTTTGTATTTTTGTTATTCAGTTCTTTTTTCTCCTTTTGTCTTTTTATTTCCAGATTTGATGTGGGCAACTTGAAGAAGTATCTGTCTTCATCAATAGAAGACCACTCTTGAAGAAAGAAGCCCCTTAAATATATTCCAGCTTATTTTTGTACATTACACTTAGGCGGGGAGCCAGGGTATTTTTTACTGGGTTTTTTTCCCTAGGCTTTTATGTGATACGCCGAATTGTATGACACCCCGTCACTAACCCCTGATCTATATGCATCATATATACACTTCTTCGTTCTTTGATTCTCGTTATCGGGTTCAACTTTTGTTAGATTAGCAGCCCTGATGGTATCTTGTGTCTTGAAGACGATTTGTCTATTGTACCTAATTCCAATTCTTCTCGTTTTTTCTGATAAACCTTTCACGACGCTTTTTATAGTTAGTTGCATATCTTCTTGTGCTGTATTGGATTTGATTTTCTGTTATTTGTTTTGTTCTTTCCAATATCTTTTTAGGATAACCATTACTTTGGAGTGTTTTTGTTCTGTCAATTATCTCCTCATTTTTATTTTGTTGGGTAGAGCATATATTTGTTGCTCTATCATATAAACATTTTGCCACGCCCAATTTAGTATTTAGTTGATGGTTGAAATTGACTTGTGTTTGTTGGTTTTTTATATGAGTATACACTGGTTCTTCGGATTCCGTTTTGTTTATGAACAAGTACATCTTAAAATGGAAGTTGTTTATCTTTCTCAATTTTCATTATAGATACTTCTTTATTGTTAAGATGTTCGAATAATCCATGTATAGTGTTCCTTCCATGTTGCTAAATGATGATAGTATCGTCTCCATATATATTGTCTTATATTCGTGAAATTAGAAAACGTTGTTGACAAAGGCTCACCCTGTATGAATAAATTGTGAAACCAAACTAGGATTTCATATTACTGTACACTACCGAGAATTATATTAGAGTCATTTCGTTGGTTTGTTTCATTCTAGAATTGTAAATTTTTCAAAAATAAATATTTAAATAATTTTTTTCGCTAATTCCATGAGCGATTTATTGATGTTCTTTTAGTCAACGTTTGTTTAAAAATCACAAATACGCAGTTTCGGATCTCGCGTCAGTGCTCTTCTACATTTTCACAAATTTATTTGAAGTGAATAAAAAAAGTTGAAAGTTGCAACTAACTGCATAATTTTTGAATTTCAAATATTGAGAAACTCAAGTGAAAGACGCACATAAATTTTCTTCAGGTGTTTTCACAATTAAGGCATTTCAACCGACAAGCTATTATTCTAATACAACTTACCACGCTATACCGATGTCCGGGTTAATGGGCAGGTAATACAAAATAACTATTTATAATACAGAAGAAAGCGATTAGAAATAAGAAATTATTAATGTGGGTTTCAATAAAATTGGAATATGTTCATTATACAAAGTATTTCACCCGTGATGCTCATCCTATTAAGTTTAAGTTGTCAAACATTGCAGTTTTCGAATTTTCTAAACCTAAATGATCAATGTCGACTGGGACTGTATTTTGAAGTCATTTTGGAAAATGAATGGTGTCAGAAAAGTATTAGGAGCCACAAATGTTTTTTTTTTCAACATGGAATAATCGGTATCTTACTGCTGATTTTGAACTATAGAGATATAGGACTAGGTTGAGGAGAACAAGCGCACTAAAGCTTCTGGCCTCACGTCAATCTTTTCAAAAATTTTTGACTTATGTCACATTTGGAATACCATGTTGTATATCTTGTTTGATAATAATTGATGAAATAACTTATTCTTATATTTATTCTTCACATTTTTATTATAATGAAAAAAGGTCAGTTTTTACAGATGATCGGTCAGCTATAATAGAGGAAGTCTTGAAGATGCTGCAATTACATAACATTCAGATCGGTTTAAAATTGGAAATATCGAACACGTTGCCCCTCCTATAAACCTGACGCTGAAGCACCGAAAAGACCCTACACATCTTGATGTATGCTGCGATGCAGGCATCGACTCTCATGTTTCATGAGATTTGCATCAGTTGCATAACGACTACGCAAATCGAATCTTAGTGCGATTAGTAATACATGCCATAATACTATAGGGATCGATAGTAAACTTCATCAGTGCTACTCCCAGAGTTGATTGTTTCTCGCCGAAAACTGCATCGCATCGTATGTATTTTTCTAATCACAAAGTCCTTATTGCATTTGGAAATTTATCCCTGCATTTTTTATTCATATGCTGTTTCTATCTGAATACTTTTTAGCCTTTGTATTTCAGAGACACACATGAAAATAGTAAATGTATAAAAACTCTTCCCAAAATTGTTGATCACTTTCCATCATGTAGTTTCTTACTAGAACAACAAACTACCTAACCTTTGAAATGACGAGGGAAAATAAATAATATAGCCTTTGCATCGATGCAACGGCTGACACTTGCATGAGCATGACCGACTCAGCATCGTGGCTCTCCGACCAAAACGGTATTCCAGACTGCAACGCAGCAAGCCGCAACTGATGCCGTACCATACACACGTGATTCCGTACCATACAAACTGAAACATAAGAGTCATAGTTTTTATACAAACCACAGATATATGGTGTCAGGGATGTTATGCTGTTGTTCAGGCGTAATCTCATAGGAAAGAAATGAAGGGTAGTGATTTCCATGGAATTTTCCAATTATGTTCCAAAGGACACGCGAGTGGATATCGGAGTACTGCAGGGGAGTATTTTGACCCTTTGTTGTACACTTTATATATATATGATCATCACGATCATAATTATTCTGTATCAAATTTGTGTTTTTTTTTTTTCTGGCGTTTATGAAGTCAAATCTGGTTCCCCGGAGCGATGATTTCAGTCTGGATAAAAGAAAAAAGGTACGCGGACCTAGATCAGCCGAATAAGATAGCTGTTTGATGGTATTTATCGAGTGTTTGATGTTAAAATCGTTAATAATCGTGGCTCGATGAGATGATACGTTAAATCGAAGGATTGTTTTGTTACAAATCCGCCGTTTACGGCGAATATTTTCACGCAAGCGTCTCAAAACAGTTAAATAGAAGTCCTTTTTAACCGTTTCATCTTGAGGAACGAATTCATGATGAACCACATCACGAATATCAAAGAAAACAATAAGCATCGTCTTGACTTCCGAACGACTTATCCGAGGTTCTTTCGGTTTCTGCTCATTTTTCCCACCTGTTTCGATGAAAGCTGTCTCATTTGTGTGTCTTATTCATAGACCCATCCCTCGGCACCAGTTATGATCCACCCTATGAACGTGGGATCAGAATTCATACGTTCCAGCATGTCTGCAGCTGCTTGCATCCGATACTGTTTTTGAAGGCAATTCAACGCTTTAGATAAGATCCGAGCGGTGACGCGTTTCATGTCCAATTGTTTCACCAAAATCAAACGAGCGGTTTCACCAGAAATGTAGTGATTACGAGCTATCTCTTCTAACAATGGCATGACAATTTTGGAGCACAATTTTCTAGATTCTTGCGACATTATCGTTGGTTAAAGACTATTGGGGTTTTTTCCCTAGGCTTTTATGTGAAACGCCGAAATGTATATATATATATGCTTTATTGTTTGCTGACTAAATATTGTAAACCAAAAGTTCAAAAGAATATATATACATATATTTGTCCCACTATATTTAGGTCCTCCATCAACACCCGATTTACATATCATAGGTCCTCCGGGGTCGATAGGTCTTCCGTATATGGAGGACCTAACACAATCAATGCTAAACGCTTACAAACATCACCTGAGTCTACCATAAAATTTTCAGATGGACGACTGAAAACTGGAATTTCGCATTTTTATATAATTTAGTTCAGCGCTTTGCACACTCGCTCATTGGTGGCGCTCTCGCTCGCGTATACCCTTATGAGTATATGCAATTTACATTTTACGGTGGATCACTCCTCCATGTATACGTCAGAACTAACTTACAGTGGATAGGTCCTCCGTAGAATTGACAACGTTGCATTCACCAAGAATGAATCCAAATTAAATGAGAATATCGCCTATTCTGCAAGTTTGGCGTGAGATTGGAGAGATCGCCGAGTAGAAAGAAGTGCGTTCACGATATTTGTCCGACTTTCTTCTTCATAAGCGTAAAGATACTTTACTCTATTGAATAAATAATAAATAATTGAATAAATGTATAGTTGTATAGGGTTATGTTGGTCGCATGTGTTTTTTGTTAGGTCGCAAGGGGTTATAAGAATGATTCATTTCGTCATAATTCCTAATCTACTGATGATACATAAAAACTAATAACAGATTAGGAATCCACGCCCTCGATCTGGTAAATAACGAGATCCACGTTTTCTTGAACAAAACATTGTAGTTTTCCAATTGGTAGTGAAACTCGAGAAACGTTTTTGTCAATTGACAAATTATCTAATTTCCCCATATCTCTCAAAAAGATAGGGATGCAGAAAACCTAAACACATAAAAATCAACAACGGGCTCTGACTAGTAATCAAGGAAAAATCGTTAATCGAGAAATATAAATTGTAGATTTCCGTCTAGGAGTTTTTCGCTAATTTTCGGGTCCGAAGTGTCGAGTCGAAAAAATTTTTCCACTTTATATCGATGCAGGTCTCGTCATTTACTAAATCGAGGGCGTAGATTTCGAATATAGTTTTTCGTGTTTTCAGCAATTTGGGAAATAATCCACTTTTAGTGAAAAATTTGTCAAAATTGGTCAAATTTGATCAAACACACAGCTCAGATGGAGCTAAGTAGAAAGATGCTGATTTTTGGATTCACATCGTTTCTTCATCTATCAAATAATTCTAAAAACGACACCTCTGGTCGGTACCTACCGTTCGAAAGTTACGGTTTTTTCCCAAAGGTCTTTTTTCTCGGATAATTCAGATCGCGATAATTTCCTGGATTAATTATTGAAAAAATTAGAAAAGCACTGACTTGAGGTCAGGACTACCGATTAAACGAGAGTAATTTTGCTCTGAGTTCAGTTCAGTACCCACATAAATATTTGCTAAATAATAATAATAATATTTATCTTTATTGATCCATTAAGACTACAAAAGTATAGGACAGATCGGCAAACCAAGGTATAAAGAGATACAGATAAAATAATCTCATATCACAAATCCAACATGGCGTCATTCGTGAATTCCGCCACCGAAGATGATTGAAAAGACGTATGCTCTGATATAAAGGAGAGCGCTCTTATTTAGATTTTGCATGAACTGGCACTTCCGAAACACTGTTATGTCTTGTAGAATAATGATGACGACTCGATAATTTGTGCATAAAGCTTTCATTATTCTTAACATAAAGGAGATACTTATATATACAGGGTGTTCATAAATTGAACGTACAAACGAAAAGGGGAGATTCCTTAAGTGATTTTAAGAAAAAAGAGTCCCATAAACATGGGGTCGCAAACGTTTCGTTTTCGAGATACAGAGTGTTGAAGTTTGAATTTTTTTTCAAGTTTTTTTCTCATAGTATCTACACTTCACGAGATATTCAACTGAAATTTGGCATATATATTACATTTGAGAGTTCTCACCACGTGAGATTGCAATTTCGATAGATAATCTACAGGGTGATATTTATTCTGGAACACTGCCACCTGTTCTTCTGCAGAACTTTTTTTTGGTGAGCAACTGTTAATTTGAAAAAATGTTAAAAGAAGCTTTGTTCTTATACTAAACTTTTCGGTCTCATGTAGTTTTGTCGTATCTACCAACGATTTCGAGAAAAAATTTTTGATCGATTCTCTCGAAATCCTCGTGAAAATCCAAATTATGATCGAAAGGTCAGTTTGTAAGCTGTGGTCAATGAATTCAGTGTCAGTTTTTATGGAAATTTTCCTGATCTGTATCGATGATTCATAAAGATTCGATAAACTCGTATAATCAACACAAGAAATGTATTACAACAGGAAACGTAAAACTAAAAAAATCATAACAAGACACCTCATCAAGTAACCGCAAAAGACTGAACTACAGCAATTGTTGAAAATGTCCTCTCCCAACTGTTATACAAGTTTCTGATCTTCGTCTCATAGACGACCGAACTCTTTCAAACACTCCCGGAATATTCCTAACTGTATCAAATGCGCCTATTTTCTCAGTTCTTCTACGGTGTTCACGGGTGTCGAGTATAGTAGAGATTTCAGGTGGCCCCATAAAAAGTAATCTAAACATTTAAGTCTGGGGATCTGGCGGGCCATGACTGAGGACTACCCCGTCCAATCCACCTGTTTTCATAATTTTCGTCCAAATACTTTCTTGCCAGAACTGAAAAATGAGCAGGAGCACCGTCATGCATGAACCACATTTCTCGTCGTAGCATAAGAGGTATCTTCCAATAACAAGGCCAAATCGTTTTCTAAAAAATGTCTTTTTGATTGACCTGTTAGTCGACCTGGCAAGAAGAAAGGACCAATCAAATCATCACCAATATTACCACCCCACACATTTTGTGAAAATTGCTCTTGAAAAAGGGTTTCTACTTATCCATGCGGATTCTCCTCAGCTCATACGTATTCATTATGAAAATTGATAATTGAAGTCCTTGAGAAACAGGCTTCATCAGTGAAAAGAATTTGGCAATCAAAATAAGGATTTATGAATAGTCTACTGACGTACCACTGACAAAAACTAACCCTCGGATGAAAATCTCGAGGCAGAAGAGCTTGCACCCTCTGAATGTGATAAGGATATAGCAGAGAATCCAGCAAGATCCGCCAAACAACTTGATGACGTGCATTCAAAAGTGCACCAATTTTTCTTGTACTAGTTCTTGGATGTTGTTCTATTTCGTTCATAACTGCCTCGAGTTGTGGTGTTCTCACACTGCGTGGTCTCCCAGCATTAATTCTTTCCGTGGAAAAAGATCCAGCTTCTGAAAGACGCCTATGAATATCAGAGAACATTCGATGATTTGGTATCACTCTATTGGGATAGCGTTCCATGTAAAGACGCCTAGCTTCTCTTGCATTTCCATTTGCAAAACCATACATGAAATGCATATCAGTCATTTCGGAATTCGTGAAATTCGGCATGTTTTGGTATTGAAATGTGTAAAGGTTCTAATTTCTGATCAAATTATTGTTGTAACAGTCATAAAAATCGTAATGAAAATAGTAGTCTAACTACATTCAAAAAAATAAATAGCTACAAATGCAACCACCTTCACTTTAAAAAAAAAACAAACGCTCAATAATTTGATGTGTCAAAACTGGCACTGAATTCATTCACCACAGACTACAAACTGGCCTACCAATCATAGTTACGAGAATTTCGATGGAATCGTTCAACATTTTTTTTCTCAAAATCGTTGGTAGATACGACAAAACTAAATGAAACCGAAAAGTTTAGTATAAGAACAAAGCTTCTATTCACATCTTTTAAAGTTAACAGTTTTTCACAAAAAAAAAGTTCTGCAGAAGAACAGGTGGCAGTGTTCCAGAAAAGATTTCACCCTGTAGATCTTCTATCGAAATTGCCATGTCACGTAGTGAAGAACTCTCAAATGTAATATGTATGCCAAATTTCAATTGAATATCTCGTGAAGTGTAAATACTATGAGAAAAAAATTGAATAAAATTCAAACTTCAACACTCTGTATCTCGAAAACGAAACGTTTGCGACCCCATGTTTATGGGACTTTTTTCTTAAACTCACTTAAAGGATCTTCCTTTTCGTTTGGTTCAATTTAGGAACGCCCTGTATAAATACATGACATGTCAGAATATGATTTGCTATATAATATGGTCGACAAGAAGGTAAATGTGACAAATTGAAAATAACTGGGATTATCCTCTTTTGACAAATCAACACCCTTTCCAGTTCGGTAGATCCTCCCCAGATAAGAACATTATATGCCATGCGTGGATAAGCTATACAATAATACACATTCAAGAGTGAATGCAGGGAAAACAAATTTTTGATCTTATTTATGGCAAAATATGAGTTGTTCAGTTATTTACAAACCGAATCAATATGGTGGTTCCATCGTAAGTATTCGTCAATTTTTACTCCAAGAAATCTAGGGGAGCCACTTGAGTTACTGACAGTTTTCACAAGTGAAGACAGATCGTTTTCCACCGAAATTTGTCAGTTTGAAGTGAATGCATACTATTTTTTTCTGTGTTAACAATCAAATTATTCCTACGCCACCAAGTGGTAAACGTTTGAAGTAGTAGGGCTATCAGGTTCTCAAGCTCCCAAAGCTCCCCGCAGTTACCAAAAATGATGAATCATCCGCGGAAAGTATGATCAAATGAGCAAGAACACAATCCGTCAAATCATTTATAAACATAAACGTGCCTAAAGAAGTTTTCACTTCAAAAAGAGTTCACAACTCCCAATTCAATAGTATGCTGATCATCTAATGAACGAGTGGGACTCCACGTCAGTGCATGTGGCATTCAAATGATATTCGAAGTTGAAAAATTTGTCTTGGTTCATGTGATTTCTGATTGCCTTTTGGACGAGAGCTATTGGCTTCAAGTGTCAACAATTTTCAATCAATTCAAGTTCCAGTGATTTATCAGTGATTTAGATATTGGGATGGGGATCAGAGTGACAATATGTTGGCGCTTTTCATATTGAAATAGAGGTGAAAAATATCCGTTGAAACCGTTTATTGAAGTAGATTGTTTTTGACAGTACGTCATTTCTATCGAATTTTAATATTTTCCCACTCTTCCGGGTTCGAACCTCACTCGAACTGAATTTTTCATTCAATAAATAACCAATAATCTATTATTATTTGTAACTGGAAATATTTTTTCAACTCTTCTTTATTTGCTGCCAAACTTCTTGCATCTTCCTGCGGCGTAGCACTCTCGCCTTCCAAATCTGCCTATCAGCTCTCTTCCTCCATTCTACGGTTCCTCTTAGATATTGCTTTCTGTATAACTCTCATCAAGGTAAATTTTGGTGGAAAAGACACTTCACTGTAGCTGTTGGGTACATGGTTTTAACGAAACGTTCATAATCACCTGTGATGGGTCCTACGATGACTGAAAAGAGCTTTGCCACATTCTGAACATTCGAAATTAGTGCTGAAGGGTTTCTACGTCTGATTGATATAGCCAAAAGAAGCACGCCCTTCCCGCAGCATTGGCTACAGGCGTGACATTTGGTTTATCCATGGCACAGAAGGTCTGCGACGATGAGCCTCTTGTCAGGCCTTGGGTAGCCTGGAGTCTTATTACTTATACTCCTTCATGAGCTCTTGGGTTTGTTCACGGCAGAGCCTCGTTTTTGGATAAATGTGCACCACTTGAAAGTGAAGTTAGTATTTCGGTAGCAGGGCTTGAGTTCGTATATTTACCCTTGCTCTGGCAAAGTAGAAATTTAAATTCTCAGTGGACAATTAATAACTTCACTCATTATAAAAACTTAGCTTAAAATTAATACTACCATCACAGATACTTATAGATGATCACAGTGGTGTGAATCCATGGAGAAATATAATCTGTAACATCATTTTTACAAAATCTCTTATATCTTCTGGAAATTGAACGCTATGATGATGAAACTTCAACATATGCTAAGTACCTATTTTGTTCATAAAACCCAAAATTTTGTTGTCTGTTCTGACTAATAACTGATGAGGTAACGAGTATTGAGAAAAATATTTTGGGATTTTTTAAAAAATGTTCTATCGAGCCGATTCCTTCGAAACTCAACACACTCCTTTCTGCCAACGTTATGTAAACATTTTTGAGTTTGAAATTGATTAGAGGAATATTCAAGGAATTATTACATGAACCAAATTTCAACGAACTCAACCGAGATATTTAGACAATCAACCTATTCTGAAAATATAAATCTCTAGGTCCCTTCGTTCGGAAGATAGAAAGTACGCGACCGGCCGGAGGACCAGGAACACTCAAATTTTATCATGGATTCTTCATAAGGAAGTCAAACCCAATCGATTGAGAATATTTTCAACTCGATATTCGAAAATTAAAGACATTTGGACAAAACGATAGCTCGCTGTTTCACTAGAAACAATGTAACCAAAAATGTAACCTGGTACCATATTTCACGATGTTTCTTCATAACTCAAATCTGCATAAAACATTTAACAACATTTGAAAGTAATTTCCTACTTGGAATCTTTCAGAGCTGCACCATACACTGACCATAGTTAACTGAATGATGTTTATAGGGCGACTATCAAGAGCCGAAACGTAGAATAACGATAAAATAGCGCGCCAAATTGTCGTGATCACAACATCATATGATTGAAAAGATGGCAACCATGTCGGTTGACCTAACCACTGTAAGGTGGATAATATTTACCCTCCGGAGGACCAACGGTTTGCAGTGTAGTAATGGAAGTATACTCGAGGTGGACCTACATACTGTAGTTTGAATGGTTGACCTATGGATAGGAATTCTGAAGGAAAATGAATAAAAAAGTCACTGATATTTCGTTGGATTCGTATTAAGGACATCAAATTATGTAATATACTTTGAGAATATTCTGCCTATACGCTTTCTTTCTGGTGGAGGATATATGTCTGCGTTTTAGGATGAGGACCTAAATATAGCGGGATGTAAATATATATATATATATATATATCGAAGCGGTCGACGTCGTTCTAAACGAGACAAATTTTCAACGGTCTCTGACCGTTTTTAAAGGCTCATACATTTCTTAAATTTGAGTTTTCGATAGAACAGAGTCTCCATAAGCCTTTTCCAGCATTCGCAACCGCGCTTATGAAATAATTATCGTTGTACAGTTACCGCCATGTGCAGTTATTTATAATGAAAATATGAATATAAATACTAGTTTCCATAACATAAACACTGAAATGCAACCTTGAGAATTCACCCCAAAAACTTTTATAAACGTCACCTCTATACATGAAATGAGATAAATTAATTGTGAATATCCATTCAGTTTGTTCTTTATGATTTATGATCAAGTGATCAAACTTTTTTCTAGCCTAGCATCACAAAAAGTTTTATGGCAATAACAGTCTTCTTTTTGCAAAACTAATGCCTTCATTATGTTTTTCAAAACCGAATGGCCTTTCCTTACCTAAATTTTATCGATGTTATACAATTTTGTTTTTATTTTCAGGCTCTCTCTAATTGTGGTAATTTACATAAAATATTACCATCTAACATGGGACTGTACTCATGGTGGAATTTTCGTTCGCACCTACATTCTAGGCATGATGGCCCTCCTTACTCTCATCATTCTCATAGTGATTGCCTTGGTAAACAGAAGTGCCAAAGGGTCAATCTCAGACGTGAGCGCAAGGCGACACGTACCTCCATTATTGTTAACAAAACTGTTCCTAATCATTCCAGAAACGATCATCAACGTGTTCGGGACAATATGGGCCTTTTGCCAAGACGTGGTAGTATGTCCTCAAGAAAACTTCGTGAAGGCTCTCATAGAAGGTACGTGTGATCCCCATACTCCGATGAGGAAGAACGAGAGATATATTTTTCTGTATGAAGATATCCATTAAACGATTTTGCGTGCTTGTTCTAGAATTTTTTCATGCACTCGAAAACAATGTAATATGAAAAAAAACCGACAATAACAACAATAGCTATATCTCAAATTCGAAATAACTATTCACGGTTCTTCAGTTTTCTTCACTGGCCTAACTTCGTGCGCATGAAAAATGATTTTTCCATCGAAATTCAGATAGAAATTGATCTTTGTTTCCGTTGTCTCTTGTCCTCTGGAATGCGTTATTTATTCAAGTGCAAATTACGGAGAAGTCGCCTCAAAGCAATCATTATCAAGATCTTCTTGGGGATAAAGTGTGAAATGAACCACTTCAGGTGATTCACGTAAAATCCTTAATTGACTATAAGCATTCTCAATTTTTGAAACAAACCTGTGGTTATATAGAACTCATCAAATTCTTTTATAAATTTCAGTAATTCAATACAATAGATAATATGCGTTATTGTAAAATTAACTTGAACACAAAGTTCAATTTATGAACTTTAGATTTTAACCATTTATTATTCGTAGAAGTTTAAAAAGGAAAATCCATTCTTAGCTTTATCCTATGAACTTCTATAACTTCAATAGATGCAAAAAACTCCTATGTATTTCCGTGGGTTTAGTCTACGACGATAAATTGTCAGAATATGGAAGAAATAAATATGCTCCACATATGCACAAATTTATGTGGAGATCCGGCGAATATTAAGAGGAAATTTTTTATTAATTTTTTTTATTTTCTAATTTGACGATTTCCACAAAATTTGCTACTCTTCCAACGTTATTCAAACGATATTTAGGTTTCTATTCGAAAGGTTAGATATTCTGAAAGTTTGAGGAAAACAAATTTCAGATGCTCATAACTGCTGAAGTATTTGACGGATTTAGCCTAATAACGAACTTTACCCAGGAATTTCTACGATATATTCTCACAATATGAATACTCTGACCCGTATCTGTAGGAAATAGAGAGTATACGGCCTGTCGGACATAAGTACTCAAGTTTGACCACGGATTCTTATTAGGAATTCGAACCCAATCGATTGAGATTATTTTTGTTTCGATATTCTAAAATTACAGAAATTTGCGCAAACCGATAGCATGCTGTGCTACTAGTTTACTGAACTAGAACAAGCTCGCAAAATGAGCCATTGTCCTTGCATATAAAATACGGGTATATAACAAAAAACTAGTCTACCTGCTTCTTTTTTGATCGATGGCTACACTTTTTCATACAGTATGCTTCCAGATACATACTTCAACTATTAAACAGATAAATTGCTCTAGTTCTTGAAATGCAATTCAACAATTTCAAAACGCATATTAGAAAAATTTACAACATGAGAAAAATCGGGTGTAGTTACGCTATATAAGAATATAATAATCCATTTGAATAATCAATCATTTCCATTTCAGCCCTTGTAGTATTCAATTGGGTATTGTTCGGTCTAGCCATTTTCGTAGTAGTCCTCGTTTATGACCCTTTAGGATCGAGAAAATACAGTGACTTACAGGAAAGTCCAAGTACTGGAGAATCTATTAAACATAGGAAATCAACTAGTCTTTGGCAAAGACGATTTCGTTGGGCATTTTGCTGGGTAAGTGAATTTGAATAAGGCATGAGCTCTAAATGAAAAATCTGTATACATCAATATAGAATCAAATTCAGTCAGGTTCCCACATTCATCAACGCTCGAGCTTTGAAGTTGAATTAAAATAAGATTAAACCTAAGCTCCTTTTAATTATAAAATATCTATAGTTCCTTCATCGAAGCTATGAAATGATTTCTCGGATGGCGGATCATTTTCGTCAACTGAAACCACTGCAGCAATTCACCGGCAAATTCGGCACCCCTTAATTTTGTAATTATCATCTTACCGCAAACTATTGATAAAATTGAATTACAATTAATACGTAAATTCATCATCCGTTATGATGACATAACGTTGATAATTAATTAGTATATTTTATTGAAAGTTTTTAAAACTGTGTTTCAAATGTGATTTTGTTTTTTCGAATCGCTGAGGTTATTTTATTGATTCAGTGAGTTAAGTTACTTAAGAAATGACTAACTTATATTATAGGTAAGATCTGATGAACATGGACACGAAGCCTTCCAACAAGTTGCCGCTCTTCTAAGCTCTCTATTCAGGAGCACAGATCTAGTACCAACTGATATACTAGCTGGTTGTGTTCTTTTAAGGGTGAAACAAAAAAGAGAAACAAGGGAAATGAGGCGGATATACCTGCTATCAGACGATGAGCCGAAATATTCAACAGGTAATATGAATGCAAAAAACGAAAACCAGTTTATAAATGACAAATTGATCTTTTTTCAGATATAAGTCGGGTGTTCTCTATGGCTCCACGATGGATGAATTTGGAAGATGCCGCCCATTTTCTTAGGCTATCTATGGCAGCTTACGGTTGGCCGTTTGTTATGTACCAATATTGCATGACAGGTGCTTTCAGATTGATAGGAAAAATTACGTGTTGTGCTTGTTTCAAACAGCGGCCAACCATAGTCACTGATGATAATTGCTGCTTATGTCATTTGGCAGGAGTGAAATACATATCAAAGTTGGATGAACAGCATATTTTGTTTGCTTCCTTCAGAAACCATGTCTTCGAGGTTTGTATATTTTATACATTGTGATTTAATTATAATAAAGGCAAGAAAAACTCAGCCCATGATTGTCAATACCAAATAGTATAAAATAACAGAAGTGAGCACAAGCTCTGAAAGCAAAAATCGGTAATGTTCATGCGTTATGGACGTAGACTTATTCAAATTACATCCTACGTCAAAAAGGTCTTGCCAATAGTCGACTACTTGTTTTCGAGAAAAGAATAGAACCGTGGCATAGGAGGAAAGTCTTCATTTGAAAATAAGAATGCTACGGCATTAGATATTGAATAAAATCATAGTCCGCACAAGATATATTGTCATCAAGGTTGGTTACAAAAAGTTACTGAAATGTGCTTGAACTATAGAAATAATTATAACTTCGTTTTTTGCCCGATCCTCTCTTATGAATAATTAATTGAAGACTCAAATATTGCATCTTCAAGATGCTCGAGTAACTATCGATTCAGTACTGTGGACTCCCTTAAAGTGAAAGTTCTCTTGGATCCCCTCAAAATAAAATGCTTAAGCTGAGTTGCATATGAGTGATAGATTTCTCCTGTTCTCTGACCCTGGTAATCCCAGGAAGATTCCCTGGTTTAACCTATTTATTTATTCAGAACTCATTTTTTATGTATAAATCTTCTTACCTTTCAGTTACCCTTTTGTGTGATAGCAGATCATAAAACTTCCAATATTGTCATAGCGATAAGAGGCTCTATTTCCTTAAGAGATATATTCACAGATCTCACAGCTACCAGTGACAAGTTTGAAGCGGCAGGTCTACCCCCTGATACCATGGCACACAAGGGGATGATCATAGGAGCCAATTATGTACTTAAAAGGTTAGACCATGCTGGGGTGTTGGAGAAAGCTTTAGCTAAATATAGTGATTATGGTTTGGTTTTAACTGGTCACAGTTTGGGGGCTGGGGTAGCAATTCTATTAGCATTCAAATTGAGATGTAGATACCCCGATCTGAAAGTATATGCCTTCTCAACGCCAGGTGAATATCATGAACTAATTTTCTTGATGAGAATGTTGAAAATGACTTTTTATGTTCAAGCTGGACTGATAAGTCGAGAGGCAGCTAAAGTTTCCGAAAGTTTTGTATTTACTGTAGGAGTAGGAGACGATTTCGTGATGAGGTTAGGAGTAGACAGCATAGAAAATTTAAGGACTGGGATTATTCAGGTCCTCCAGGCCAGCAGATTACCAAAAGTAAGTTATGTGGTTATATAAATTTGGTCTTTTTTTTTACAAAAAACTGTTTTGCAGTACCGCATTCTTCTCAACGGCTTCGGGTATGCGTTATTTGGTGTTCCTCCAGGTGATTTGGAATCCACATGGCGTGATGAAACTGTATTACCAGGACGTTCTCCATTGTTAGGTTATCATTTCATTCCCACAGTGGCTGCTTCAACGGTGAGAAATTTTGCACAAATTCTTAAGGATTTTGGGAATTTAGTTTAGGATAGGCATGAAGACGTAATCAAGTTCCATAAAATTTTATTATGCTTTTGTGCTTGTAACTTGCCTTATTCACATTTATTTGTACTAGAGTGACTAGAACTTCTTTTAAAATTAGTTAGTTAAATTTATAATATTCGGAAGATAAATCACTGAACATAAGATTTTCAACGTATTAGAAGTATGTGCCGCCGATCTAAGACTCAATTGGTAGAAAATATGGAATTAGAACTCTATTGCGAGCACCCACTAAAAGTTTCCAATTGCTCTTTATTTTTCTTTGGAAGTGCAAAATTATAAAACTGCTTCGAAATATATATAGGTTTCCAGTGAACCAAATATTTTTTTTATAGATTTCACAAAAGATCTAGAAAGCATGATAACAATAAGACCAAGTTTGGACAACTTTCAATGTGTTGATCAATGCAGCAGGCCATATAGATTTCCATCTGTTGAAGTATAATTTATCACTATCTTAACAATAGGATACGTATGTCAATAGATAAATCCGAACACTTCATACAAGAATAATGAATACTGAACTTACTCCTGTATATAATGAACGTGAAAATATTTTCAAACAATCTGTAATAACAATAACAATTGAGACTACTGAACACTTATACAAAGTATAAAATAATATATGTATTACACTTCACGCAAGTAGAGGCATATTTGGTGGTACCATCTTCAAGATAGTACGATAGTACAATCTTTCATTTCATATCGTACTATATAGTATATGATAAAAAAATAAAATTGATAAATTGATATATTATTGCATCGTGTTTCACTTTTAAATATTCACAATGATCTTTCTATTATTGCCTTTGGCTGAAATGAATTTGGTTATAATGAGATGCTGAAAATAATAGTAAGATGACTAAGTTCTCATCTGAGTCATGCAATTGAAGAAAAACTGTGGAAAAAAGGTGGAAATGATTTTCCACAGCCCATGTTATTTGGGAGTTAAATTTCACCAAATCACAAATGAACATGGAACTAAAAGATTTTCACCTGACCTCTTCAAAGGTAATTAAAATCTCTATAAGATGAAAAAATTAAATAAAGAGTGTAAGATCAGGAATAAATACCTAGTTTCAAAATGTTGCCTCATCTCTGTACCCCAGTAGTTTTGAATAATTATCAATATTCATTGTCATTGTCCTAGTTTTTGGATCGATGCCTAAACGAAAAGTCGGAATATCCCATTAAGGGCAAATTTTAAGCACAGACGTCGTTGCACCTTACTAATTTTTGGATCTTATGTCCAGCGTATTGATTTCCAAATCTTGTTCTTAATAAATGAATAATGTAGTGACTTGGCAGCTTTTTTTGGCTAGAATTCATAGTGAATAATGATTTGTAAAGCTGTCAAAATATTTGACATATTTTCTATCTATCAATGATGTTCAGAAAGGACCAGAAGTGGGATGGCAAACATTATATATTAGAAAATAAAAATTTTATGTTGGCTCAATTAGACTCTTTCTATACCACTTCTGGGAGTCCTACTAGTGCCATATACTTTGTTACAACTTTAGTATTGTTATTCTAGGAAGCTGCCCTTTTATCAAGAAATATAACTGTCCGGAGGTTTTCTAAAGCAAGGCTTTTTACTGCTGGAAGAATACTTCATATAGTCAGCAGGAAAAGAACTAAAACAGAAAGGTATGTAAATAAAAACTCAACATTGAATATTGAGCATTAATAACCAATACTTTCATGTCTTCAGGAAACAGGGAAAAGGTGGTCCCAGTTTCGAGATGAGATGGGCAACTGCTGAAGATTTCATGGAGCTCAAGGTGATGCCAAAAATGCTTGTGGACCACCTTCCCGACAATGTTTACAGAACTATAGAAACAGTTTTGAGTGAACAAAAAGAGGTTAAAAACGAATTATCAGTGTCACCAGCTACACCTATTACTGAAATCACATAACTCAAAGAACAATGAAAGAATCAGTATTTTTTTAAACGCTAAAGAGATGCTCAATATTTTGAGAAATAAATTTTATACTCTATTAAATTATGAAAATATGTATATAAAGATGAATTATTTATAAAATTTCGACCGTTTATTAGTAACACTATTAAATTTTTCAGAAACCTCATTCGTATTATTTGTAATATTCCTTGATAGAAGTTAAGCCAATATCATATTTTTGCAATATCGAATCTTATAATAAGAGGTATGTATTTTATCTCGCCATTGTCAAAATTGACAAGCCTTAACGCCTTCACCAATTCAACAATATACTTTTATAAGACATAGAAATTCCCCTTGAAAGGAAATTAAAAAACAACATTTAGGCAATAAATAAAACAAGAAGAAAAAAGCAACTAATTTCAAATAAATATTCAGTTAGTTGGTATTCTATCCCTCAAATATGAGAGAATTGATTCAGTCCCCTGTTCTAGAATGGTGTATCTTGGTTGACGGAACAAATTACCTTGGATTTCCAAGCTTCTAAAAAGTTATTCATAAAATTCCAATTTTTTCAGCATAAACTTGAATCAAACAATTGACTTACCTGAGTTGTTTTAGCAGTCCCAATTCTGGTGGCACCTGATTAATACTGTTGTTTGACAAATCCAAAACTGCCATATTGGTTAGTTTCCTCAAACCATCCACGTTTATTGCTGATAATTTATTGTCGTTGGCAAGTAATATTTCCAATCCTTTCAGTTCATACACACAATGCGGCAAATCCAGAAAACTTAGAGTACAGAATAATTCAATTTACCTATGGAATATAACATTCAGCCATATACATACCAATTGTTCGAGAGTACCAGTTCTCTCAAATAAACCAAAGAACTCAATGTGAGGGGTAAATCCGTCAACTTGTTAGTGCCTAAATTCAAATAAAGAAGATGCGAGAAATCCCCAATAAAATGGGGAATCTCTTTCAGCATGTTGATGGATACATTGAGTTCCTTCAAATGATCTTTTACAAGATTTATTCTGCAAAATTGAATTATTATTTTGATGATTAAGACCAGCAAGTTTGATATATTTACCCTAGCGGAAACTCTGATATTTTATTTCTGCATAAATCAATACATGAAACCTCGGCCCAATTTGCATCTTTGAACACTTCATCTGGTATAGCTGTAAGATCTTTCATAGAAAGATTCAATGTATGAGCATTCCTCATAGCAAACCTTGAATTCAACAAGATTAATAAAATCTTATAAAGCACTGACGAAGTCGAATCTTTGGATAGTGATACAATGAATTGAAAGTAAGAGGTATATGAAACAGAAAATTGTCTCAAAGAACCTTTATACAAGGTGTTTCAAAAAAGGTGTACCCCCTCTCTAGGATAGATAGAAAACTGAAAAATAATTGGGGTTGGCTCAGTAAAAAATTTTCGTAACGCCATCCTTATTCAGGAAACAGGGCCTTGAAAAAAAATATATACACATTTTTTAAAATTTTGCAGAAACTACTGGCAACATTGTAATGAAATTTAATACGAATATGTTTTGGAAGCTGATACATCCAATAAATTCGTTCTCGTAGCGGGCGCTAGTTACACGGTTCGTACCAAGTAGTATTGAACATAACTTTTTTAATATTAGATTTATTAAGCAAAATTTCAAGCGTACTTAAACATCATTCAATTTCACACGAAAAAGTTACTCTTGGTAAAACTTGATACTTTGCTTCCACCATGTATACCACAGACTATCCAAAGTTCTCTGTTTCAAAATGAACTGATTAATAGCTGTGGATATCATATTTTTTGTTTTCCTGCTTCTTCACAAACCAGGCTCGTTAATTGATTTATTTATGATGCCACTCAGTAATACTACTAGCAATTAATCATATAGAACATAAGAAAATACTCTAAATTATGTTGCAGTAGAGAAGTGCATTGCTCAGCGAAAATGAAGCAAAAAAAGGTACAAAGCTTCTCCTAAAAATATTTGTGGATCTCGAGCCACAACCAAACAACAGAGCAGTATATGAGCTGCAATACATATGCAACACAAAAATCACCATGGAACCAAAAAAAAAAAAAAAAAGAGGTATTGTTCAGTGCATGAGATGTCAGGAATATGGTCACTCCAAGACTTACTGCTATCGACCTTACAACTGTGTAAAGTGTGGAGAACAACATGACTCCAAAAGCTGTCGGAAACCAAAGAATATTCCTGTAAAGTGTGCACTATGTGATGGTAATCACCCAGCCAACTACAAGGGATGCCAAGTCTATAAAGACCTTATTCAGAGAAGCCAGCCAAAAACTCCTAATCACGCACCAACAGCCAATATGAAAATACCTACAGTTCACTCAATAGCTCCAGAGCCACAACAACAAAACAACATGCCTTATCGAACATATGCACAGGTAACGAGCAATGTAAATCAAGAAGACACACATCACAATTGAGCAAACAGCTAACAACCTTCCTTGACGAATTTAAAAACATGTTTTGTCTTGAAAAAACTTCCATAATGGACAACAAAATCCTACGCTAATGGTTTGATAAACCATAAACAAGAAATCCTGACGTTTCTAGATATGAATAAAATCGATATTCTCCTAATCTCTGAAAGCCACATCACCAACAGAACAATGTTTACTATTCCCTACTACTCCGTCTATCACACTATTCATCCCGATGAAACAGCACATGGTGGTTCTGCAATCATAATCAGAAACTCAATAAGTCACCAAGAAGAAAAGAGTTTTCAAACAAACGCTATTCAAGCAACCACAGTAAAAATCAAAATGAATTCTGATCATATACATATAACATCAGTGTATTGTCCACCACGTCACACAATTACAACCGACACCTACAAGGAGTTCTTTGCTACCCTTGGAAACAAGTTCATTGCTGGAGGAGACTGGAATGCCAAACATACATATTGGGGTTCCAGATTAACAACAACTAAGGGTCGTAACTTGCTGCAGGCCTGAAGAGACAAAAATTATTCACCCTACTCAAACGGTGAACCCACATACTGGCCAACAGATCCAAGAAAGCTACCTAATCTTTTAGATTTCTTCATACTGAACGGCATCCCAAAGCAAAACTGCTCATTAGAGTCAAACTACGACCTAACATCTGATCATTCACCTGTCATCATGAACCTGAAAAGCTCGCCTGTCAAAGTTGACACCCCACCAAAACTCGCCACAAAACACACTAACTGGGACCACTTCCAAGAATACATAAATGCAAAACTCAACTGCAACACTGTCATTACAAAATCAACAGAAATAGATGAAGCCACCAAACACTTTACGGAAACAGTACAACAAGCAGCCTGGCACTCTACTCCATGGATAAAAGAAGAAATTCCAAAAGCCTTCAGTACACCCCTACATATAAGACAACTGATAGCTGAAAAAAGGAGAGCTAGAAGATTGTGGCAACGGTCACGCAACTTAAATGATCTTCACCTATACAGAAGACTGTCCCGTAACCTAACAAAGACACTAAAAAACAACCAAAACGCTTACTTCGAACAACATACCGAGCAACTGACCACCGAGGATCACAGTTTATGGAAGGCTACAAAAAAACTTAGGAGGCCAATACAAACAGTTACACCCATAAGGACACCAAATGGCTGGGCACGCTCAAACGACGAAAAAGCTGAGGCCTTTGCATCATACCTTTCTGGAGTATTTGAAGAGCCAATGGAAGTACCAGGCTTTGAAAACGACATACAAGAATTCCTAGATGCACCCTGTCAAATGCCACTTCCTTTTGAGCCCGTATCACCCAAAGAAGTAAAAGCGGAAATACGCAGACTGAAAAACCGCAAAGCGCCTGGACACGACTTGATATCTGCGCAAATCCTGAAAAATCTGCCGAGAAAAGCAATAGCTTTTCTCACTACCTTGTATAACCGTATGTTGACCTTGGGCTATTTTCCAATACAATGGAAACTCGCACATATCATAATGATCCACAAAATCGGAAAACCTCCACATGAACCACCATCATATAGGCCAATAAGTCTTCTCCCTCTCACTGGGAAAATATTCGAGAGAATACTCCTCAAAAAAATTCAAGAAGATTACGAATCAACAAGTATCATTCCCCAGTACCAATTTGGTTTTCGCCAACATGTGTCTACACTTCACCAGACTCATAGAATAGTCAATGCAATTGCAACTTCACTGGAAAAAAAGCATTTCTGCAATGGTGTCTTTCTGGATATTTCCCAGGCATTTGACAGGGTATGGCACGCTGGATTATTATACAAGATAAAAAAAAATTCGACAAGTACTACCTGATACTGCGATCATACCTCCTTGACAGAAACTTCCAAGTCAGATACAATGACACATTGTCAACCTATAGATGCATTAAATCCGGTGTACCACAAGGAAGTGTACTGGGACCGTACCTGTTTCTACTTTAATACTGCTGACATGCCAGAAGATCATGATACAACCATGGCAGCATTTGCAGATGACGTCGCAATACTAGCTTCCGATGAAGATCCGAATATATCCTCTAGAAAGGTCCAAGAACACTTTGACAAACTGAACAATCGGTATAAAACCTGGAGGATGACACTAAATCATAACAAATCGACACAAGTTGTATTCACCAACCGCAACAACACCTGTCCCAGCTTAACACTGGATGGCATTACTATACCCGCCAAGCAAAATGTCAAATACCTTGGACTGCACCTGGACCAGAGACTCACGTGGCAAAAACACATAGAATCTAAAAGAAAACAGCTAGACCTGAAAGTTCGGAAAATGCACTGGCTTATTGGAAAGAGATCAAAGTTGACCATTCAGAACAAGCTGCTCCTGTATAAGGTGGTACTTAAACCTGTCTGGACCTACGGTATACAGCTGTGGGGCTGTGCAAAACCATCATTAAGAAACTCCATCCAAAGGTTCCAGTCCAAAACTCTTCGGTTGATAGCCAATGCTCCATGGTATGTCACGAACCAGAGAATTCATGAAGACCTCCAAATACCCTACATAACAGAAGTCATACAATCCACCTCCACCAAGTACCAGGAAAGACTACAAGCTCATTCGAATGAGTTAATAGAGAACCTCTATAATAATGGATCAAGAATCAGACGACTAAAAAAGACGTGGCCTGAAGACCTCCCGCTCTGAAACAGCAATCGAGTAGAAGTGTCACTGGACATTTCACTCTCATCTTCTCCCTTTCACTTATCTTTTTTTTTTTTTTTGTTGTCTCCCTTTTTATTATAGCCAACACAATTACTTAATACCTATATGTGTAGATTGTATATTGAGCAATAAATATTGAGAGAAAAAAAAATATATTTCCTATCCAAAGATCGGACTTCGCCTACCAATTATGTGCCTACAGTATATGTAAAGTTAATGGGAAATACGAACTTATCAGGATATTGGGCTGGAGTGAATATCGAATCCTCAGATAAATTCATGTCTTTGATTTCCTCCGCTAACATATTTTCTCTTAGATGCTTCATTATTCTACAGGTACCAGCTTTAATGATATCATTTCGAATTTTTTTCAATCTATTACCTTCTAATTGCAGATTCTGAAGATGTGGTAAAAGACAAAGAGAACTCGGAAGCCTGAAACATGGATAATCAGAAAATTTGAGACATCAATTTTATATAATGAATATTAAAAAATTAAAATGCTACCTAAAAAGCTATGCTATGCTATGGACGCAGTATCTAGAATCTAGACAGAAAGTTTTCTGCTATGCAATTGGTTGGAATCGTTTTCCAGCATTGTTACCTAACTGCATTTTTCCTAGTTTAGCATAGAGAACAATTTCCATATAGGAACTTATTTCTGTTTTCCCACTTATTTGCCTTCATTTTATTTTCAAACCTGTTATGGCAGAAAATCAATTTCACTTATTATTTTGTGTCATTCATTATTACAACTCATAAACTAATGAAAGCTAAACACGATATGTGTAAATTTTACTGGAAAACAACATAGGATTTTATTATTCACGCTATTGCCACTTTATGCGACGTTCAGCCGTAATTGGCTTGGTTTGGAATAAGCAGAAGAAATGCAAAATATTTCATGATCAAAATCTGGAATATTTTGCCCCAAGCTTGATACAGCAGTTCAGTGTTGCAGTTTAAGAGTCTGAAAAAGTTTTTATTAGCGATAGCCTACTACAGTTTCTTGGTTACAAATTCTTTGATGGATTTTAATTCCAATTGCAGTCTTTTTTGTGGTTCTCCATTTATCATTGTATATTTGTATGTTATTTTGTTACGTGATCAACAATCTGTATGATTCCAGATCAAATAAAGGCTATCTATTCATAATCTATCTAATATTCTATAATAAGAAATGATAGTTGCTGCGATTATTATACTAGGTACTTACGAATCAATATCGTTATTAGTAAGATCTAATCTAATCAAACTTTGTAACATGCCAACATTTTGGGGCAGCTCCTCAATTTTATTGTCTCTCAGATCCAAAATCTTCAAATGATGAAGATTTTCGCAAAAAGCAGGCGTAATAGTCTGCAGCAAAACATCGAAATAAATAAGTATAGTTAGTCAACTATCCATAGAAATTTAGAAGAATTGCTATTTCTCTTCAAAACATCACAGAATTAATGAATTTTGAAAGTTATAAGAGTAATCTACCTTGATATAATTATTTCCTAAGAAGATCTCTTGAATACATTCAGAACCTTCAACATCTGGCATTTCCTCAATGTTATTGTGTTGTGCAAAGAGTAGTTCTAATCTTCTCATTTCACCAATTTTGGGTAAGAGTTTTAATTCATTGTGGGTTACATCCAACTTTTTCAAACCTTATAAACATTAAAAAATAAGAGTAATGACAAAAAACTTCAGAGAGTTAATACCCCTCATACTGGCTATATCAAGTGGTAATTGTATTAGTTTATTGTTAGAGAGATCTAATTCTGTTAGTCGAACCAAATAGCCTAGTCCAACTGGTAATTTGATTAAACAATTATGGGAAATATCCTGCAATAGAAATATTAGTTCATTAATTCAGATAGTATTTTCAGAATATTCTGCATAATATAAAATAACAAAGGTCTAGCGTTGGCAGGATCTTGACTTATTATATTAATTTATTCTGTATGCCAAGATTAATATATTACAATATGCTACAACAAATGCTTTGGCACAAATGAAATCTTTATTTTTTTATCCAAATTATAACGTAACACATGGATCAATAAGTCCCGAGACTAACAATGAAAACAAAATTTTTTTATTCATCAACATAATCACCTTCTAGGGTGATACAATTGTTCCAACGCTTTTCCAATTTATCAATACCATGTTTATAAAAAAAATTATCTTTCGCTTCAAAATAAGCTTCAGTTTCAGCGATGACCTCCTCATTTGAGCCAAATCTTTTTCCCTGGAGCATTTTTTTAAGATAAGCAAAGAGCCAGTAGTCACTGGGGATAAATCTGGCGAGTATGGGGGGTAGGGAAGCAGATCAAAGCCCAATTCGTTCAATTTTGCCATTGTTTTCATCGACTTGTGACAGGGTGCATTGTCTTGGTAGAAAAGGATTTTTTTCTCTACATGTGCGGTCGTTTTTTTGCGATTTCCTCCTTCAAACGCACCAGCAAGTCAATATAATAATCACTGTTGATCGATTTACCTTTTTCGAGGTAATCAATGAAAATCGGGCGTTTCGGACGGCTTTCGTCAGCTGTGCGCCACTCAGATGACTGCCGCTTCGACTCTGGAGTGTAGTGATGTATCCATGTTTCGTCCATGGTCACGTGACGACGCAAGAAATCTTTTTTGTTGCGAGTAAATAGTGATAAACAGCTTTCTGAATCATCGATTCGTTGCATTTTTTGATCCATCGAAAGCAATCGCGGCACCCACTTCGAAAAAACCATTTTCATGCTCAATTTTTCATGAAGGATAGTAAATACACTTCCATATGATATCTGTGTCATCTCAGCAATCTCACAGAGCTCCACTTTACGATCTTTCATTATAATTTTTGTCACTTCACCCACATTTTCCGGTGTAACGGCTTCCATAGGTTAAAAAACAATGTTATATCAGAACACGAAACTCGGTTTTTTCCATTTTTTAAACAAACTACAAAACGACTTTACTCCAACCTCGATAACTCAGCTGTTTCTGGTCTGATCGACTTAAAATTTTGACACGTTTCAAGCAAAGGTTAGTACTCTAGAAAGACGTGGTTACTGTTTTACTAAGAGCGCCATCTCTGGGTTAGTCTCGGTCATATTGATCCATGTTGTAATTTGCAAAGATCGTAGTACAAAATCAGTTTTCAAGTAGGTTACCCTAACCGTTGAAGAGGAAGAGCAGGACCACAACCCTGGCAGCCAAGATCACCAGATTTGAATACTTTGGATTATTCTTTGTGGGGCTGATAGTTTACTAAACTCCAGTCCAAAACGAACAAAATCTAACAAACAGGATATTTGAACCGTGTGCCATTATTAATCAGACGCTAGGTATATTCGAAAGAGTATATCAATCAATCATCATCTAAAATTAAAATAGGGAACAGATTGTCAAGTCCATTTCATGTGAATAAGGGATTACGACAAGCATGCACCATATCACCCACTGTATTTAAAATTTACATAAAGCAGGCTTTAATACAATGGAAACGAAAATGTTCAGGGATGAGCATACCCTTGAATGATACGAACATCTTCACCCTACAGTTTGCGGATGACCAGGTATTAAACGCAGGAGACAAAGATGATTATTGTATTGGGGATTAGAAATAAATCTGGAGAAGACTAAATATCTCTGTATTGGGGGCGAAATGAGTGAATTAGATGTTGGTACTGAAAGAATACAACCTTGCGAAGAATACAAGTATTTGAGAGTTCGACAGAGGCGGTATAGATGAAAGTGAGATAAGATCAAGAGTAATAAAAGTAAGAAAAGTAATTGGCTGTTTGAATGGAATATTGTGGAGCAAAAATATTACCAGATCACGAAAGTTCAACATCTACAATACAATGATCAAAAGCCAGTTAACATATGGATCTGTAACATGGAGGTTGACACTCCCTGTCTAGTTTTCCGTTATACACCTATTTGATTTTTTACAAGTTGGACAGGTATGAACAGTTACGTTTGGCTCTCCATACTTAAAACAATATTTAGATTTATAACCGCTCTGCTGACAATTCCAACATTTCAGAACATTAACCGTAGAGCATTTTTCATTTTGCGATGTAGATAGAACACTTGAATTAACATCGACATAAGCCAAATCAGGTTCTAAGTCACCCTTTTTTCGAGAAGGTTTACTGAAATTTTCTATATTTTGCTTTTTAGTCTCCAATTTCGCACACAACTCAACAAGATGATCGATTGAATTAACTTCGACTAAACCGAGATGTAGTTGATAATATGGATTTAGATTTTTCATTATTATTTTCAACTGAGTTGATTCTGGAACAGTACAGGTTAGTCTAGAGAAAACTTTTTTCCTGTTAGCAACAAAAATTCCTATATTCTCGTCATCACCCTGTGTACGTCTTTTAGTTTCCTCAAATAAACGATCGTCGTAATCCGGCGGCTGAAATTGTTTCTTCAGTCCAAGAGCTAACTCGTCCCAACTACTTACTCGAGAACAATTCGAACTAAACCACTTTTCGGCGCTACCACTAAATAAATCGAAAGCTGACTGAAATACTTCACCCTTATTCACATGTCTAGCCTGGCGAAAAAGCTACTGAAAATTTTCTATCATCTCCTGAGAATTTCAAATTCCATTCATAAACTGGAACAGATTTAACAGATGTAGTCGCGGTCTTAAGAGATTTCTGCCTCGAAGTTCCGGGCGTAGCAGTAACATCAGCGCTATTTTCATCCGATTCATCGCCACTCAATCCCAAATTCAAAAGACTACAATCCAATACGATGGTTTCCTGATTTTGAACGATACGAATGCGATTCCTCAATTTAGGCATCAACGTCAAACTCTTGCAATTTGCTACGGATTTTCCGAGTATCATCATCCTCACTAGGTATCCCATCAACACGTTTCACTATATGAGCAATCTTAGATATAATTTTCTTATATGGTCCACTATTAACATCATCAGAAAAATTTTCGATCAACCCCTGTATCTCAATGATTTTATCCTCAACAATTCCAAATTCTTCTTCAGATTTGAAGTTATACGAAGGGTAAGTAAGTTTTTGTCCCGATTTCTCCAATTTTAAAACATTTCGTAAGCAAGTCCGCATTTTTCCGACCGAACCGACATCCTCAAATCCCCTTATTTTCAATTTGTAAATAAGTTCGTCCCTAGCCAGGCGATTACAGTCGAAACTCAATTCCATATTGAAACAAAAATCAACCGACAAAACCCAATATATTCAAAAATAGAAATGAATCCAATGAAAAGACCTGAAAACGTAAAAAAAACTTCCGCAATTTGACAACCCCAACAATGCCGCAAACTTAATACCAACTTAAAAATTTTGTATCGACTTATTTCCAAATAGAGCAAGAGCCGTGAGTGCCAGACCTTCGGAGTTTTATAAAAGCTGAAAATTTTTCTATGTGTGTCCCTAGTACAGGTAAGAATGATCCCCATCTATGAAGCTGAGGCAGCGGTGGCTTTGGCAGGTAACAGGTAACAAAGGTGAACTAGTTACTGTATACGTTCCTTGCTCACTTTGAATGCGTCTGGCAAGATGATAAAACCGTCGAAACTGTCCGGCTATTATGTAAACATGGATTAATAAGGCCCCAAAATTATATATAAAATTTAGGTTTTATAATATAACGTAAGTATAATTATAAATTATAATAGTTTAAGGGTGTCCGACAGAGGGTTGCAACCATACTAACTGTCTGGCAATGGGCAACGCGAGTTTTGATATTATTATGAATCAAATATAAAAAAATTCAGTTTTATTTTATGATGAATTTGAGATGGAATTTTATTCACCTTTGTTACCTGTTACCTGCCAAAGCCACCGCTGCCTCAGCTTCATAGATGGGGATCATTCTTACCTGTACTAGGGACACACATAGAAAAATTTTCAGCTTTTATAAAAATCCGAAGGTCTGGCACTCACGGGCTCTTGCTCTATTTGGAAATAATTGATACAAAATTTTTAAGTTGGTATTAAGTTTGCGGCATTGTTGGGGTTGTCAAATTGCGGAAGTTTTTTTACGTTTTCAGGTCTCAGCTTTCATAAAAATCCGAAGGACTGGCACTCACGGGCTCTTGGACTTAAACAGTGCTCGATTAAAACGACGGAAATAATAAAAAAAAACGCAGGAGAAACAATAAATCAAAGCAAGAAATGCCAACATATGCTCGTATTTTTACGAGGCGATAAGGTAAATGAAAGAATAATGAACTACGCAATACCTCTGAAAATATCGAATTGTGGTCAAAATAGAAATATCAATGCTATTTGGAATTATTATAATTTCAAAAATGCTAGGGCTTTTTTGGCGCTCTTGTTCACCCGAACAGAGTGCCTATCATTTTGCCCGAATGTCTGTAATTTTGGAATATCGAGCCGAAAATGGTCTCGATCGATTGGGTTCGACTCCCCGATGAAGAATCCGTGGCAAAAGTTGAGTCTGTCCGGCCGGCCGTATCCTCTCTAGCATCCAAAAGAGCTGAGCTAGAGTTTTCATATTTTCAAAATAGGTTAATTGTCCAAATATCTCGGTCAAGTTCGTTATTGGGCCAAAGCCGTCGGATAGTTCAGTAGTTATGAGCATCTGAAATTTTGTTTCCTCAATAACTACTAGAATATCCATACGATCAAGTTGATACCTGAAATATTGTTGAGGGAGGCTGCAACAAAACGGCTCGCAAATTTTCGCAGAAATCGTCACGCTAGAAAATTTTTAAAAATTCCAAAAAAAATTTTTTAATCCGCAATATCTCATAAGATATTTTTCGGATTTCAATAAAAATTCGTGAATATATTGAGGTGATCGATATCTTACTTATCCTCAAATTTCATTGCCGTAGCTCTTTTCCATCTAAAGATATGATCATTTTTATCATTTACACAAGAGAAATGACATACGTCCCGATGATTTTCTTTGAACGATGGCCATCACAGATCAATATTCGATTGACAAATGCCGGGCTCATTAATCAGTGTCAGTTGGCGTAATATTAATCAAAATTTTTCATAACGGGAAATCATAGAGAGAGAATTCAATCTCGATGGCTGAAATAATATACGTTGTCAAAATTCAGAAAAGCACTGACGTCAGTTTTTAGGAAAAGGGAATTATAGCTTCGAAGAAAACTTGTGGAAAATTATGAATAGATTTTTAATTTGAGATATAGGTTTGTTCATTCATTAGGCGTTCATTATTTGCAACACATTATCCCAATATACGGGATAAGACTATTGTTCACCTGATCAGAGTGCTTATAGATTTGTTATGGTTTGAATATTTACTCGCAAGTAGCTCAACAAGAGCGCCAAAGCAATCTGACCTCACGTCAGTGCTTTCTAAATTTTTTTTATATTAAATTGAATAATTATTAAGACAATTATTAAGATTATGCTAGTGAAAACTGACTATGGGGGAGCCCTACGTAGAGTGCCAAATTTATATGTTACATGATAAACTGAATTTCAACCTGATTCACAGATACGGTAACATACAAGTTATTTTCAGGGGCGCAGCTCGCGGCTTAGCTGCAGTGGTGAAGGGGGTAGGTTTAAGAAAATTTAAAAAGAATTAATTTGAGGGCGCCAGGTGGTTCCCAAAAATATAAAATCCCTGAAAATATATGATATAAATCACCAAAATATCTGTACTGTATAGAATCTGATCAAAATGATAGCACAGGATAAATAATTTCGTAATATATTGATCTAAATAACACACAAAGTTACTGTGAGAGAGGTTCTTGAAATTTTATACAGTGCCTGAAGGGCTTAGATTAATGATTGCCGGCATTCATTCACAAGATATTATTGTGATAAATAAATCAAATTCACAAGTAAGGAGAAAGTGTGAAATCATCATCTAACAAAATAAGTTGATTGATGAACTCAATACTCTTCTTCTCTTTGTGTTTCTCGCTAATGTTCAACATAAGAATGAATTTTAACCTTTAGACGTAAATTAAATTTCGCATATGTGAATTCGAAAGATAAAAACTTCCCATGTATCTATGGTTATCTATCTCACTATTGGAATTTCGCATCCGCCAAAATTTTGTAACAAAGTGAAGTAAGTTTTATTCCTCCCTCACTAAACCGTATAGCTACTGTTTCCTTTTATTTTTTGGGGTGACATGATGAATATTGAACCAAGTGGGCTTTTGGTAACAAATTGTTGATATAATCCCATTGTTTCTTCTTAAAGAAACATCCAAAAATGAGATAATTCCATTTCTTCTTTTTCAGTTGTGGACTTTATGCTTGCTTAAAAACCATTGAAGAATTCTAAAACTTCGTCTTGTTTTCCCTCTTTTATAGATAAAATAATGTTATCCATATATTTGTGGTAGAAACCAACAATTATTTTCAACAACTTCCTTATTTCTTCCTCAATATACTCCTTCACTAAATAAGCTATAGATGCTGCTATTGGGTTACCCATAGCAATTCCTTCCTTCTGCGAGTACCCATTTCATTTATATGAGAAGTAAGCATTTTCAAGGCAAAATTTTACTACAGCCAAAAACACGAGAACATGATCAGTGGGTATTTTAATTTTCCTTATAAAATCAACAAACTTCCAAGTATCCTTGAGATATGAACCCGTATTTTCTAACTATGTTTTGGAGAATATTATTTAGAAAACAGCCATAATTATAGGATTGGGAAGCCATGCTAGCCACAATGTGTCTCAATGGTATCCCCTATTTATGGATTTTCAGTCAATATACTTTAGAACAAACAGATGTATAGCATATCGATTTATTATAATCCTATAGTGTTATAAGATTTTTTTATTTTCAATCTTTAATGACCTTTTAATCAAGGAAGGTGCTGAACTTGATCAAGAAAACGACTCATGATTAGTATATAAACTGAGTTTCAATATGATTCATAAACAAAAACTAGAGGCAAATTGACATCGTGTTGCAATAAAATTCCTTATTAAACATGGAAAAATGCTCAAAGCATTTTGAATAATATTCCATCCCCTCCATTCCACAAACTTTTGGACTTCCCAAAATTTGTATGGTGGAATTAATAGGATTTAAATCAGTCGGCATGCTAGGTTCATAGGTCCATACTTGGTATTAGGTTTTTTCTTATTTATACTATCAGATTCAATAGTTTTGATCTAATAGAGGCAAAAATCTTCATTATCTAGCAACAACGTTTGCCACATTTTGTGAGAAATTTGATGAAGAAGTCATGGAAACACGAAAGTATATAGTAATTTAGGTGAATTAATCATTGATTGAACTAGCAAAATATTCAGAAATCGATGAAGTGTTGCAGCAATGGCCTCTTAAATTAACAATGTCTTTACACATTAACTATTTGTCGGTATTATTACATTTTTTCAAATCTGTTTATTAATTTTACTTGATCTCAACTTTGAGAACAACAGTGCTGTGTTCCTCAAAATCTCAAAAGGCACATCTGACGGTAGCTCAAGAAAGTGAGGGCTGCTGTCTAGAATTTCAAAGTTGACCTTGACTGAATGAGCAAAACTGGAGGAACATCTACTTTGGCAATTCATAATAAATTGCTTTCAACTCAGTTAGCACTTGATGCTCCCCTATAGATGGATAATTAGCATAGAACCCAATGCTTACCAAGTGTCTCAGCATCACCATATCCGATAATTTTTCATCAATTTCCTCAAAGGAATTGTGAGCTAGAGAAAGCCATTCCAGTTCCACTAAGTTGAAGAATTCAACAGGTAATTTTGAGAGTTTATTTCTAGACAAATTCAATTTTCTCAAACGCTTCAAATATCCAATGTTGGAAGGTAAAGAAAAAATGTTATTATCCTGCAACTGAACCCTTGATTATTATTGTATTAATGCTGGAATTATATTCAGCACTTGCCATGAACGTTTCTAAGCTGTCAAACATTTCTATTTCTGATGGAATTTCCTGTAACTGATTCGAACTAAAATCTAAATAGATCATCGGACTGAAATTCCACCAAGAATCCTCATTTTCATCAGAATTCTTACTAAAATCAACATGACTAGAATAATCCTGGTCGGTAAATTCATATATCTTAAAAATCCTTGAAGGAACTGAAATCATATAATCTCAGTGAAATATAGATTACACTTTTCTAATTACTCTTCTACCAGTAGCAAGGCTTCGTCCAGATAAATTCAAACTACCCGTTCTTCTCACCACCTTCATTATAGCATTGGTAACAACTTTTTCTTCTTCATCTTTGGTTTGTAAATGAAAAAGTGGAGCTATAATTTTCCTCTTGCTCTTAACGAGAGATTGTTTAGCCATTTTCTTACATTCATTGATCAAATCACAGTAATTTGCAAGGTCATTGGAGCATTTAAATGAGTTAATTTGTAAGCTGCCGCCAAGACCACCTGACCTGAAATGTTTATTTTTTCTGAAGTCATGCGCATGTCATGTGTCAAATTAACTAAACTCATAGATATAGATAAATAAAAGTATATAGCCCATAGAGATAATTATAGTTTTAGTTTTGGGCGCTTGTTTTAGTAGAAAGCAGAACTGCGTGCTATCCTTTTGCCCTAATGTCTGAAATTTTAGAATATTAAGCCAAAAATGCTCGCAATCAATTGGGCTTGACTTCCTGATGAAGAATCCGTATACCCTCTATCTTCCGGAAGAAATGAGCCAGAGCTTTTATTTTTTCAGAATAGTTTAAGTGTCCAAAACTCGCTCAAGTTCGTTATTGAGCCAAATCCATCCAATGGTTTTCAGGTGTTATAAGTAGGTATCTAGAATTTTGATTTTTTTATAACTCCTAGAATATTCAGCGGATCAAGTTGGAAGATATTTTTATTAGGTTGAAACAACAAGGTTTGCAAAAATTTCGCAGAAGTCGACAATAGAACATTTTTAAAAAATTCTCAATCATTTATGGCCCATAAGATATCCGAAGTATTTAAACAAAAATTTGGGCATGTTTGGTCGTTATTGATATCTTACATATTCTCACATTATCGAAACATAAGCCATAGACTACCTATAGATAGGCAACTCTGGCATGAATTTTGGTCCCGATTTCGAGAGCTCCATTTACAGCGCCATCTTTAGTTATTCCCTAGTTGATTACAGATTCCATTCGCACAACGTTCCGTCTCGTGTCGCCCTCTAATGCATTTAATATGAGTTATCATAGGATTCCACGCAAGCGCACCTTTGTAGTAGGCCAGTTCCCACCCCCTGACTTAAGCGTGGCCATCCTTTGTCGGTGCGGCCAGGTGACCGCTACCTGAGGTGAATTGAATTTTGCGGACGGGTGACGCCACCAAAGCAAATCTGCGATATCTCGCCAGACTAAGGAAGTATCGTACATGCTAGGACAGGCGTCTTAAATATCGTTGGAAGTTACAGATATGGGAATTCCTTTTGTTTTCTCAGTGTCAATCGTCTGCTTTCTAACAGCATGGGGTAAAGATTTCCATGCCTTCACGTCAAGGCTATCAATGAAAGTTGTAGATATTTTTGATTTCCTACTTATGCGTTTCGTCCTTGGCACACATACACTGAAATCATCAATGTGACTTTTCAATTTGTGCGCTATGCCATAGACGGGATTTATTCTATTCCAAATTTTTCTCCGGCAACCTACACAAGCATGAGTATCTGCCACATACACGCTCTGATCTATCTGCGCAGGTATACTTGTGCTATTTCATCTCTGTTAGACCGTAGTGTGTGCGGCCGGCATCCTTCTGGTTTTTTGTTTTACTTATCCATTCATCGTTTAGTAATAGAAGACCCAAAGTTTCTAATGTGTCACCAAGCTAATTCTCTGGACTTGAAAACTTGTAATTTTTATGAGACATATGTCACGTTTTTTCCACACTATCCAAGCACCATCAAAATAATTGTAAGCAGAATCTTTTCTGCGGGCTTGTTCTATTAGAACAGGGTACCATAATTTTGCTCATATGCGTGCAACTATCGCATATTGAGACGAAAATGGCCTCAATCGATTGGGTTTGACTTCCAGACGAAAAATACTGAGTCTAACTTGACTATGTCCGCCGGCCTGACTAATTCATTGTATCTTCCGAAAGAGATTAGCGGGAGTTATCATATTTTCAGAATAGGTTAGAAATAGAAAAGGAATTTATTAATTTCAACACAGCAGAATGTGATCAAAAAGTGAAACAAGTCAGAGAAAAAAATCTCAAAACCTACGTTGTACTAATCTAAATAAATTGAGCTAAATGTCTAAATATCTCAGTCAAGTTCGATATTGGGCAAAATCCGTCCGATAGTGAAGGAGTTATATGAACATCTGAAATTTGGTTTCCTCTTTAACTCCTAGAATATCCATCGATCAAGTTGTTACTTGGAAGATATTGGAATTAGGTTGCAATAAATAGGCTTGCAACATTTCGCAGAAATCGACAAGCTAGGAAGTTTTTAAAAAATTCCCAAAAAAAATATTTCAATACTTAAATCGAACAAAAACGTGCATGTATGGGCGTTATTGATATTACATATTTTCAAATTTTCTTGTCATAGCTTTCTTCCTTCAGAAGATAGAATGGTTTTCTCATTTACAAGCATGAAATTAAAGTTAATTAATTACGTTAACATTTACATCCAGTGACGATTCTAGGCTCATTAAAATTTTGGGACGGCCATCTAAAACAACACTACAGGAAATTTCCCATATCCTGATAACCCTCATTCACTTCAAACTTATAGAAAAACCCCCAAAATATTCGTCTGAAAGTACGATAAGAAAAATGACAAAAAGTCCAGAAATTTCAATGCTCGATGCTGTCGCAGATTATTGGATTGATATTTGTCATTAATTAATTCAGTTTCAGTTAGTGAAAAATTAATGGTAATACTTCATTTACGGTGAAATGATGTATGATGTCAAAATTCACAAGCCAAATTCGTGTTCTGAATAGGTTTAATGTAATGCTCGTAAAAGTCATTTAGAGGTTTCAGAAGATTAGATTCGGAATAATCATCGCTTTTGTGTAATTTGGATTTAAATATATAAGGTATTTAATGATAAAAGCTTACCAATAGATAAATTTTCGTGATTATGTAGCCATATGCATTCAAGTGATTATTTTTTTAAGTAGTACAGTTTCAAGCGGAACAGGATTGTGACTGAAATGAAACTGAAGGAAAACTGTTCGTCTTGTTATTATTATGAGATCAAGATATTTGTAATTTGACTCGAATATATAAAGTACTTCAAAGGGCTCAGTGAAAGGCAGATCTTTTGAATGGTTTTCGATGCCTTCTTTTGATTGGTTTTTAGGAGAAGGGAATTTGAGCTTCAAACAAAACTATATAAAAACTGAGATATATAGATTTGTTTATTCATCGGCGACGTTTTATTAGTATCATACTGTTCCAGAGTACAGGATAGACTAGAACAAGCGCGCAAATTTTTTAGATGAAAAATATTCATACATAATAGGAAAAGTAATTGATATTTTACTAGTAGTCAACTTTATTGATATTGATAGTTTTATTATTGATATAATGTTAATCATTTCAATTATCAATGAACGAATTCCATAGAAAAATGTTTGACTTGAACAATACTCACAAGGACTGAATACCATTACTTTTAATAGGTATATATACATATTTATTTGGTATGCAGTTAAAATTGACTAATACTTTGAAGTTAAGGCACTACAATATATTCCACTGAATGACTTTTCATATAAGTAGTATATGATTCTCAAATTTTTTTATCACCGGTCACTATCTAACACTAGTCAAATATTTACAACATACTTCATCCCGATGTTTCCATTAACATAAATGGAATATGAAACAAATTTTCAGTACTTGAACACATTTAGATTTTTCTCAAGTCCCTTGGTGATTTAGAAATTTCGCACACTATGGTTTGGTTTATGTATACAGTAAAACAGTAATTAAGCATTAACAACTTTGACACATAGTTCTATGTATTACAATGTACAATTTAAAAGGTACTGTTACTACATAAAAAATTAAATAATATAATAAATAAGATTTTAAAAATCAACTCTTATTGTAATATATACCAATAGCATAAAAGCTTTTTCTTTATATACTGAATGGTATAATTTGATAACTACACTTTCAAATCACCATTTCATATCACGTTTATATCTATATCTTTTAGAGTAATTTCTGGTTAATATTTGACAGAAATAGATTTGAGCAAAATTAATACTTAAATATAAATTCTCAACAGCTGGAAGGCACATCCCAAAGTCTGTTGCTTGGAAGTAATGGTGATGGTGGAGGGGGAGCCTGCTGTTTATTAACGACTAGAAAAAACAATTGATAATAAGGAAAAATTCAATTGAAGAACTCTTGTGGGTACTGACAAACGGTGTATGAAATTATCAATTCTAATAGCGGTCAAAATAAGAATGAATTTTCACAATATCTAACCTTCAAACAAGAAGACTATGATAAATCATTTCAAGTTCATCGGGAAAAAAAGGAGTTTTCAAAACACCGTTTCTCAATTCCCAAATTCAGGCAAAATGGTATTTACAATGCAGAAAAAGATGGCATGCAAATAAAAAAATTATGATGCAATTGGACAAAATCTAACATAAGCTAACATGTTTCGTCTGAATATCGAAGCAAAAATTATTATTGCATCATTTTTTATCCATTATAAAGAATATATACAATACACTTACATACAAGCTTAGGATCGCTACAACTATGGAAAAAAGCTAAATAATAAATAAAAATAAAATCAATTACTTATATTGTTGTTAGAGCTTGCTCACAGACAAATGAACATGCAAGATGATGGTTTTAGCAGTCCGAGCCTGTTGTGGAAGAAAAATATAAATAAAACCATTAATAATAAATAAACATGTATAATGAAATCAATATATAAATGAACGATTGTTGATAATGATATAAGTAGTTGTTTCATAATTAGGTACACCATAAGTTAATGAAGTTGATATGGACGCATGACAATATAACGCTTCTTGTATTTTTTTTAATAAATTTGCTCATATGAAAAATATGTAAGGATAAAATAGGCTGGGTTGTTATAATTAATATTGCACTTTGGTTTTCTATCAAAACTTCTCCTTTGGCTAAAACATTGGGGTAAAATTTTGAAAAAGCTTGTTGGCGTGCAAACCGTGTTATCTCTAACCAAAGTATTTTTTTGGAAACAATTTGAAATATGCAACATATTCAGTACATAGCGTAAGATCGATTTCAGACAGAACAAAATGCTCGATGCTCAACTGAGTATCTTTGACGATGAGGAATGGTTGGCTCTACAATTTACGATTAATTATAATCAAGAACAGAAAAATATATTAATCCTATAAACTTTATATTTTCATTAAATGAATTCGTGTTCTATATCAATATCGGAAAAACATAAAAAAATAACATCTTGAAACGTTCTTGATCTTATGGAATAATATTTTCGGATGTAGGTACTACTACTCAAAATCACATAACTGAAAACTTAACATTAAATACGACAGGGAAGACAAATAAAATTCAGCTTTTTTTCAGTGATAATGATGTTCAACAAACACAGTTAGGAGGCCGAAACTCTCCGTTATAAGTAAAATGATAATGTCTGACCCAACGCTTGGGCTCACATCCTTTCCTCCTACTATTCCATTCGTTCCAGATGAGTTTCAACCCTGCGGTGTGAAATGAAGTGTCAATTTTCACGTTACACTTACGCATCTGCAATAATTCTCATGAGAATAAGAATGAAGAGAAAGCTATACATATTTATACGTATCACCACTTAAGAAAGTTGCATTTAATTTATTTTTCTTCTTCAATACAGAACGACACCTAAAAAGTAATTATTTATGAATGAAGAATGTTAATACTCAGTAAACAGAGTATGCCGAATACACGTCATAACTGAGTAATTTTCATGAAGTACTAGTGAAATGACGAAATCACAAATCAACTGGTACGTTCAGTTTAGTTCATATAAATTATAAATGATGTAATTTTATTGAGGCCGACGAAGCATTTTTTTGGGTCAAAATGTAACATGAAATTCACAGCCAATTCAAATCATTTTGGCAAGTTCTCAAAATCCATTATTGATCAAATTTCACTTTGACTAGTCATACGAAAACGTCATATGAGCTCATAAATAACATTTTTTTCGACATGAAAAATATTAATGATAACAATGAATTCTATTTTCACATAATTTTGGGAATATGGGCTGACAAAAAACTACATCCAGCTAATGCCAACGTTTCGTAAATATATTTCCACTTCTTTAGGACAAGGTTGAATTTATGTTTCACACACAAAAGGTTCAACCTTGCCCTGAAGAAGTGGAAATATATCTACAAAACGTTGGCACTGGTTGGGTGTAATCTTTTGACATCTTACATTGCCAAAATTCTGAGAGAATAGATTTCATTATCATTTTGCCCGAATGTCTGTAATTTTGGAAGATGGTTTTAATCGATTGGGTTCGACTCCCTGATGAAGAATCCGTGGCGAAAGTTGAGTCTGTCCGGCCGGCCGTATTCTCTCTAGCACCCAAAAGAGATGAGGTAGAGTTTTCATATTTTCAGAATAGGTTAACTGTTCAAATATCTCGGTCAAGTTCGTTATTGGGCCAAATCCTCGGATGGTTCAGTAGTTATGAACATCTGAAATTTTGTTTCCTTAATAACTACTAGAATATCCATCCGATCAAGTTGATACTTGAAACATCGTTGAGGGAGGCTGCAACAAAACGGCTCGCAAAAATTCGCAGAAATCGTCACGCTAGAAAATTTTTTTAAATTACCAAAAAATTTTTTCAATACTCACTATCTCATAAGATATTTTTCGGATTTCAATAAAAATTCGTGAATATATTGAGGTAATCGATATCTTACTTATCCTCAAATTTCATTGTCGTAGCTCTTTTCCATGTAAAGTAATTATCATTTTTTTCATTTACTCAAGAGAAAAGAGAAATGAAATGAAGTCCCGTGATTTTGTCTGAACTAGGGCCATCACAGATCGATATTCGATTGACAAATGCCGGGCTCATTAATCAGTGTCAGTTGACGTAATATTAATCAAAATTTTTCATAACGGGAAATCATAGAGACAGTATTCAATCTCGGTGGCTGATATATATATATAATATACGTTGTCAAAATTCAGAAAAGCACTCACATAAGTTTTTAGGGGAAGGGAATTATATCTTCGGACAAAACTTGGGGAAAATTATGCGTAGTTATTTTTAATTTGAGATATAGGTTTGTTCATTCATTAGGCGTTCATATTTGCATCACATTGTACCATAGTCGAGAAAAGACTATTGTTCACTTGATCAGAGTGCCTATAGATTTGTTATGGTTTGAATGTTTACTAGCAAGTATCTCAACAAGAGCGCCAAAGCAATCTGACCTCACGTCAGTGCTTTCTAAATTTTTTGTCCTATTACTCTGAATAACTTTCTATCCTTCGAAGAATTTTTATTATTTTCCTATCAGAAACATACCTACCTACGTCTAAATTATTATTCGTATATCGTATGCAAGGAAATTCAGCTAGGAATTGGTCATAATTGCCGATGAAAACTATATTAGTTTTCGAATTAATAAAGTTTGAATTTCAATTTCGTCAAATTACAAAATTTCCTTTTACCATAAATATCGGATATCTAGTTTATTCAGCCTTATTTGTTTTTTCATAGTCCTTGATAGGTCCATTTCTCGCCGAGATATCGGTCTTCAAATAGAACAGGATCCTCTTGTTTTTGATTCTTTGATATCTCAGCAACGAATGATAGCACAGAAAGTTAAAGGTTGGTTTCAGAAACTTAAATAAACACCCTTAACAACTGGCCAGTGTTTTTTTCCGAAAAAAAGGTTTTTCCTCTCGTCACATGAATTCACAAATGCAACAAAAAACGGTTTTGGTGGGTCTTTGGAAGATCAAGACTGGATTGAAAATATTGAGGAAACCAATAATGTTGATTGTGCCTTCAACAGTTCAATATGACCACAAAAACTCAAAAAGAGCCAAATTTTGGTAAAAATAATGGTGTATGCACTGATAAGATTTTGTTTTACAGGTTTGGGGACAAAATTACTCATTCCTATTCTTTTCGCTAGATGGCACTATACAGTATTTACGTCAATTTGATAAGCCTTGTATCAGTTTCGCGATTTAGATTAAAAGATATCAGGCGAAATACAGCTATTCAGTAAATATTTCAATTGATTTCCACAAGAAAACTTGTTGAAAGTCACAAAAACAGAATGAAATATCCTGTAGGTTTTGAAATTAAGAATTCTGTTATGCAAAATGACGTTCAAATGAATGAATGTTAACAAAAATGTGTAAAATATGTATGAATGCAAAATGTCTTAAATAACGGTTAAATAATTTCGTTTCCCAGATTTTAGGACAAAAGAACTCTTTCAGTTTCTTCCCGCTAGATGTCGGTTTACAGTATTTACATCGACTCAATAAGTCTGATAACCCTTTCACGTCTAGAATCAAAATAAAAATACAACGTAGTATTGAAGTCTTCATTTTTCAGCTTCATAAGAAATATTGAAAATACAATTTAAATATCATTCAAAATCCTAAATATAGGACTCGCCTGTTTAATAAGAGTCGAACATTTCTTCACGTTGTTGAAATCACAGAGGTGTGAATCGTAAAAAAAATTAGCCCAATCGTCGCTATGAACGGACTACTTGATACTTCATTCGACTATTAAACTTTTCACCTTTATGGATAAAAAAGACATTTCAAAATATGGCAAACTAACGAGTCTTTTTGAAAGATAAACCACGGGGATACAAACCAAAGGACTTCAAGACAGGGGGTTAGCGGGTGTCTGTAGATGCCATGAATTGATAAATTTGAAAAAAAAAAAAAGAATATTCAAGAGGAAGGGGAATATTTTCACGGAGGTTTGTCAGATAATTAAACGAAAGAAATCGATTTTTCACCCTTCACCCTACTTGAAGAAGGTTTTTCAGTCGCCTCGATTAATTTGTGGTAAAATTACATCTATTGATACTTTCAAGAAGTGTAAGACTATAATTGTCAATTTTAGATAGATATTTTTGGTTTATTTACCCTTTTAAGAATAGACTTGTTCAATTAAATAACATGTATTGGAGATTAAGCAGCTTTTTTGTTTTTCGGGTGTGTGTGGGAATAAATACGTGGTCCAAGATACCTTCAAAAATTGAAATTGGAGGAATAAACTCTCTACACAGATGATTGCCTGAGAAGATCTTTAGCTATTCTTTTGGCCTATGCAGGGTATAACACGACTACTTTGCGTCGAAGAGTATTGTAATCCTCGACAGTAGTAGAAGGATACCTAGAAGACTCGTATAATGAAATATAAATAAGGATAAATTAAACATCAGTAGCTCTACCGCTATGGAAACGTCTGGTTTCAATGAACCAAAGAATTTTACAATGAAAAGACTGCCTACAAACAAAATATTGATCTCAAAAAACAGTCAACTTACGTTTATTATATTGGTTCCTGGACGTCTTAAAAATGTATAATGTACGATGTCTGTGATGAACTATTGTTAGTAATCTAGTAAATACCATTATACGATGTCATCAATATACGACGTTATCATGTGAACGTTTTAATGACGTTGAACTTGAGCCAATGACACTCGAAAATATGACGTCTTATGGACACGGCATCACCACCAAATGCGATTCAGTATATGACGTCAATTGCCAGTGAAAAATACGCCGTATTTTTCATGTATTCATGTCATATTCATGTTTACTGAGTAAAATTTTAGAGAAAACAAATAGTGATGTTGATGTTTACAAGTAAATGATACGAAAATATACAAATAAAAATATAATCTTTATTCTTGATCATTCAACAAAATTTCAAACGACCGTTGTAGAAAGACAGAGAGAAAAACAAGAGTAACAGAACATGCATTTAAGTCAGAAAAGAAATTCGAGTAGTATATCATGCTTTTATCGATCCACTTCATAGACAAGACAAATACCAGTGTTAGTTTGCAATGTATACTGACCTTGTCTGTTGGAATAGATTTTTAAAACGTTCCTAAATGGCGGTGGTTTTGGAAAAGATGTTGGTGCCATGAACATTTCTTTGAACCTTTCATCGAACTCAGTTACAGATGACTGCTTTTTGTACACGTTGTTTTGATCTCTCATGGATGAGTTTCTCGGAGGAGGTGGGGGAGGTGGTGTCTGACTAGGTGAGAACTGTGAATAAATTTTTAGTATGAAATCGAAACTGTGAAAGGTAACAATAGAATGAATTAAATTAGACTAAAAACAGCATAATAGCCGCTTTCCAGTCAAGTGCTTGTGATGCTGGGTGAAACTCTGGTGCTTCTCACCCACTCTATGACGAGAAGACAATTAATGCAATTAAACTGACTAATCGAATGAAATATATATATTACTTATGTACTTACATTCGTTCCCGAGGGCTTTGGAGGTAAAGTTTTGTGTGGAGGAGGTGGGGGTGGTGCATGATTAGGAGGTTGAGGTAATATTCCTGGGGGAGGGGGTGGAGCGTGATTGGGAGGCTTCATCATCGCAGTCTTAGATGGCGGCGCAGGAGCCGATCCTGGTATTGAAGGAGGGGGAGCTGATGGACGTCCGTTCAAGGTCATCTTTGATCTGGAGTTCAGGTTATTACCTGAAATTGATATTTTTCGTCACCACGAGACCCTAATATTCAATACTCCGAAACAAAGTCGACATGTACCAAGCTGATAATAAAATGTGAGATAGTTCATAAAAATTTTTATATATTTAAAGATATTTCAAGATATCTTCTTGGGCAGACTATAGTCAATTATTTTCAGGGATTGATTTTTAGATGAATATTTTCACAAGTTAATAAAAATTTTTTAATGACAAAGTATAAAACATGTTTTACAAAAACTGGGTAATTATTGGTGATATAATATATAAATAACATTTTTTCATATGTAACTCAAAATATAAATCGGAGGAATAGGTATACTAAGCTGGCCAAGGCTGATCTAGGTATATTTGTTGTTTGTACTGAAAATCACTAGCTGCTGCTGTCATTTGGTTCTAACTTAAAAATAATCGATAGGTTCTACTTGTTTTCATATTGGTAATATTATTAATTGTGAGCAAATTGTTACAAAAGTTAATCATTGGTATTTCCGCAGCTTTATGTGCTTCAGAAATCTGTGAAATTATTCACGATACATACTTTATAAAAAAAAGGAACGCAAACCAATACATGTGTGCTACTGTAAATTCTTCAAAGTCTACTTATTAGCCGTATCATTAATCATGTCACCCCTATTCCAAGTACCTACTAACTTGAACTGTTTTTTTATGATAAAATTGATCATAATATTGGAATAATGGAATTTTTATAAAAATTACAGATAAACTCATGCATATTATGTATGCTTATTTTGATCATTGAAATACACATTACTTATTTTATATTGTAAAAAGAAATTTTGTAAAAAACAAGAATGTCTCTACAATATAATGGAATGTCATAAGGGAAAAGCTGAATTTTGTGTAATCTTGAAAATAATCCAGTCGTGGCTAAGTCCAATTTGAAACGGGGCAGAATTGGAAAAAGTGGTATAGGAATGAAGTGTTTCTTTTGGCTTCAAGAATCAGTAGTTAAACTCAACGCAGTGGTCAAAGGCTCACCCTGTATAAGAAGAAGAATTTGGAAATAAACTCAAGAATGTAAAACAAATGACAAGAAGTGACATAAATTACGTGAACTATTTGCAGTGAGAGAGCAATGACTGCACATTTTACCAGGAAAAAATTTGGATGTTGAAATATTATTTTCTCAATGTACTCGATCCATTGTATTATCAGCTGAATGAAGTTCAATTTCTTAGAACATAAAAACTTAATTGATCCATACCTATAGAATGACTCAGAACCGAACTCATATTTCTCACAGTACCGTATTTGATGGCAGAATCTAGCGGAGAGTCTGAAGGTTGCACTGGTGGTGACCTTGGATTCTTCAAACTGTGAGCCCTACTCACAAGTTTCCCAGTAGTGACTATCCTCTTAGGTAGTGCAGCTTTTGGTTTACCTAAAAAAGATCATTATGAATCTAGTCGATACAAAAAACTGATAGTGTATTACCATTCAGTATTGGTGGTTTTGGGGCCAAATTAGGCTTGCCATGGTTTATTGATCTTGTTGAGGCAGACAGAGTTGAACTGGGCAACTGAGAAATTGCAGTATTCTCCAAGGAGCTAAGGTTGACGTTGCTCTGAGTTTTCCGATGTAGGGAACTATGATTTGCTGAGATGCTTGTTTGTACAAAATTACTGCTAGAATTACTCTGTTGTAGAGATAGATGGCTTAGCTCTGAAGTGACCTGGAACAAATTTATTTTGATCATATACTAAATATTTTTATTGCCCAATGCTCATCTTGACATAAAAAAGAAACGTATTAAATGATAGAAGAATTCTAAATATGAAATTCAGTTCATTTTGCGTTAAATGTAGTAATATCCTAACTGTATTATGTAGTTATAGAACTTTACTTTTCTTATGCAAACATCCATATTGGTTTGAGAAGGTATAAAAGCCATAATACAATTAGGAGAACCCAGGAGTATTTTTTTTCCGATTCGTTAATGTTTTAAAACCGAACATAACGCGTTATATAATTGGAGAAGATTCCATAATCTTCTGACGCTCTAAATGTAAGAAATATAAATTTGAACGATGGTTGCCTTTTATATTTCGAGATTGGACAGCCCTGCCAACTGACAGCTCTATTGTAAAGCTTGACATTTTTGAGGCTATACGAAGTCAGAACGTTTCGACATACGAGCGCTATTTGTGTTGTTTACAATAACTTAAATGATTCATCTCGCCCAAAAGATGGAATTAAATCGGGAACATTTTCGTGTTATTATTTGTTACAACTTGCGACGTGGATTAACTTAATTCAATTTTTAGCGATGAAGCTCCATCAAGGACCAGTGTTTCCCGATGGTATGGTAAATTCAACCGGGGTCGTAGTTCAATCCATGTAGAATTTCGTGAAGTTCTTCCAAAATCAGTTCTTGTTCCGAAAACCATTGAAATAGATATAGAAATATATTTATTTATCTCAATGTTACAGACTTGTCGTTATAATAATCAATAACTCGGTAGTAAAAATCCGATATTATAAAGATATACAATATTCAAAAGGATAATGACACAACAAACTAATCACATATGTAAAAACAAGCACAATACGATGGAACAAACGCGAAAAACAGTACGAGGTCTCCGGGGCCAAAAGGACACATTGATGCTGTGCGTCAACTAATATTGCAAGATCGTCATGTGACCTATCGTGAGATTGAGACAACCTTAGGTATTTTTGTTATTCAGTTCTTTTTTCTGCTCTTGTCTTTTTATTTCCAGATTCAATGTGATGTGAGCACCTTGAAGAAGTCTCTGTCTCCATCAATAGAAGATCACTCTTGAAGAAAGAAGTCCCTGAAATATATTTCAGCTTATTTTTGTCTTTTCACACTTAGACTGGGAGCCAGGGTTTTTTTTACTGGGGTTTTTTCCCTAGGCTTTTATGTCATACGCCGAATGACACCCCGTCACTAACCCCTGATCTATATGCTTTATTGTTTGCTAACTAAATATTGTCAGCCAAAAGTTCAAAAGAATATATATATATATAGTGAGACCAGCTTACATTCAATATTGCATGAACATTTGACCGTCAAAAAGATTTGTTCTCGTTGGATCCCACACAATTTGTCAATCGCTCAAAAAAACACTCGCGTCGATTGATCGAAAGAAATTCTCCATAGACAATATATGAAATTCTCCAAGAATACGATAGCGGTGCTTCGAAGCACGTCTATGACATCGTGACAGGTGATGAATCGTGGATTTAAGCGTATGAGCCGAAAGTAGAATAACGCAGAACAGTCAATTCTGAGTGGTACCAATCATTTATTTGCCAGTTGTCTTCCAAAAGACATCCGCCGAAGACGGTCAATGTTTTTTCGACCTGAAGAAGCGGTTGACGCGTTCAGAATGCATGTTTTGGAGATACCTCAATCTGAATGGCAAAACTGCTTAGAGAATTGGTTCAAACGCATGCGAAAGAGTATAGATCTTAATGGAGAAACAATAAAGCTTATCTCTTATCCCGAAATATAAAAGGAAACCCTCGTAAGACGCATTCAGGAAGTTTATATTATGATTTAGACTAAATTGTGAGCCACATAATATTGGCTATCTCGAATATTTTGATTTCAAATTGTTTCATCATCGAACTACTGGTCAATAAACGAGTATATTCCGATGAAGAGCCCTGAAAGGATGGTGCACTAATAAAGAGAAATTTTTCAATGTAGTCGAATTGTATGGAGATCTTTCATTAGGTTTCCATTTTTTTTTATCAGCGCTTTTATTCTCAATTTGATTTCTTTTCCATTTCTTTGTTTGAGAGAGAAACCTGTTCTGCATAAGAATTAACATACAATTAAACATTGACTTGAAACCCAGATGTCACTTCTATATAGGATAGGTGTTGGCGGCATATGTATAATACCAGTTTATTCATTCATGAAGATAAATTTTCATAGAGAGGTTCTACGATTTTTGATTACCTTGCCTAATTTTCATCAGTAATCGAATTCGTTTAACGGATTTTTCAATCTGAAAATCAGTTGCATTTATTTAATTATTCGCACTTGTATAATAGAAGTGCAATAATTTCTTTATTGGATCTGGCAAAGACAAAATCTTCTTATCAACATCTTGTAAGTGTTTTCACTTCACTTCGCAGTTCTCAATTTGATTTCGTCCTGTTCTACGTTACCTAGAATATTGTTTTCTCTGCTTTGGGATTATATTGTCGTATCTACCCCATACGATCGAAGTTTTTGGAAATTAGAAGCTGTGAGGAGAGTATTTGCAGTTGAGGATTGTTTGTATATAAATGGAATGTTTGGCTGATTCTAGCCGAATACCTTGAAGCACGGACCTAGACCGATTGCATCGCGAAGAAAAATCTTGTTGCCTTGGGAGCTCGAATGTCCAGTTATATTATTTCAAGATCAGGAAGGAAAAGGTCAGATCTTTCTAGTTATTACTGAACCTTTATAAGGTCACTAATTTCGTTGACTTTATGACGGATGTATTTATTCATAATTTGATTTTAGGATAGAAAAGAGTGAATCAAGATATTCGTTGTCGGAAATAAGGTCCCTATTTCCATTCTCCCAGCTGGGCATAAATCGTTTTTTCAATTTCTTGTAGATGTCTATTTATATCTCGAAATGCGAGGGAGTATTTTTTTTTACTGGAATGGAAAAAATTCTCATATTCCCAATTTAGAAAAAGATATGGCTCTCCAGAAAGCTCTAATCATTACTTGAAACACCCAGCATTGAATGAATTTTGAATTGAACAACTGAAAGACAACTCTCACCGCACACACACACATACACACACACACCAAGAACCAACGAACACAAATTGAAAACTCTCAATAGAGTACCTGATTACTGTGAAAATGAAGATTTCGCAAAACTATCATCTGAATGAAAAATTTAAGATCTTATATTATTTTCAAATCAATTTAATTACCTGTCTTCACAAAGTGAGAAATTCTCTTCAATTTGATGATATATCGAAAAACATAACTACTTTAAACGAAACCCACATTAATTTAATCCGCAGATAGCGGGGACCGTGAAAATTTAGTCTACATAATCAATTCAATGAACAAAAGAATAGTATATTCTGCAAGTTGATAAAAGAACAATTGATTAGAACTTGATGTGACGGCAGGAAATCATGAAGTTATGGAATATCCGTCATTAACAGTAGAATATCCGGAACTGAAAAAAAACCTTTTAATAGAGAGAAATATATTATAAAATAAATGCAATACAGGGTGGGTATAAAGGAATGCACCAAATTCCAGGTGTGTACAGGTATCCGGTCTATATTATACACGTGAAAATAATTTTCTCTATTTCAGTGTCGTAATGAGTTCTTTACAGTACTAAAAACAGTGCTGTAATAAACTCATTACAACATTTTTTTTAGTTATATTTTTCGTTTTGTGGTTGACAACACTGACATCCTATCCTTTGATGATTTCAACACGTACTTCACTAGTATAGCATCGAGAATTGTGAAGATATCCCAAATTTTGGTGAGATTGTTCCTGAATGTAAAAAATTCGGTAGCATGTTCGAGTTTAAGGTCACTTCTGCTGAAATCAGAGATATTGTCGAATCTCTTAAAAACTCAAAATCCAGAGATATTTATGGACGGCCCGAGTGACCAACGAAAATGTCCTACGAAGAATAAATAAAGAACGTGAATTGCTGCTGACGATCAAAAAAAAAGAAAAACTGCATACTTAGGGCATATAATGCGAAACCCGAAATACCAGCTTCTACAATTGATTATCGATTGTAAAGGAAGGAGAGGAATGGGAAGAAAGAGGATGTCATGGCTACGTAACATAAGACAGTGGACGGGCTTGCGAACAATGGAAAGCCTAATACATACAGCTAGAGAGGGGATAGAAATGAATCGTGTGGTCGCAAACATTCATTAGTGAATATGCATTAGAAGAAGAAGAAGAAGTACAGATTTTGAAGCGTAATATTAACACGATATGTATACCTCTCACAAAAATGTAGAACAAATGTATCAAAGCTGGAATATTTCCCTCTGACTTGAAGGTGGCAAAAGTATTGCCCCTTTTCATGGATGGTGATAGGGATGATGTTTCAAGTTACAGGCCTATTTCAGTGTTGCCGATTTTTTCTAAGGTATTCGAGAAAGTTTTGAACATACAAATAGTGAATTACTTTGAACGAAATCAATTATTTTGCGATAATCAATTTGGCTATAGAAAGGATAGGAGCACTGCTTCGGCTATTGGTATCGTTCTTAGATTTAAGCAAGGCCTTCGACTGCGTCTCGCCTCGGATTCTTCTGGCCAAACTCAGAAATTATGGATTTTCGGATAACAGCATTGAACTACTCCAATCTTATCTCTATGATAGGTATCAAAAGATCGTTGAAGAGGGTAAGGAATCGCATATGGAAAATATCAAACTGGGTGCACCTCAAGGTTCTATTCTTGTACCGATCTTATTTTTAATTTACATAAATGACTTTCCAACTAGTCTCTCAGACACAATTGAGTCTATTTTATTTGCAGATGATGCTTCACTTCTTTTAAGGGGTCGCGATTTTGATCGGGTTATGGAGGGTTCGCGCGAGGCGCAGTCGAGAGCGAAGGATTGGTTCGGTGGGAACGGTCTAATGCTTAATCAGAACCAAACAAATGTTTTAGTGTGTACCTTGAAACCACTGAACGCTGAATTGAAACATAGTTTTAAGTTTTTGGGCTTACCTTTGGATAACAAATTATCATGGGATGTTCACTGTGAAGAACTTTCGAAAAAGTTGAGCAAGAATATTTTTGTAATTCGTACTCTATCATTTAAAGTTTCAGTGGAAACATGCTGACAGCCTACTATGCTCTATGCCACTCTATTATAAAGTATGGAATTTTAGTGTAGGACCACACTCCACACGCCGCTAAGATTTTCTCACTTCAGAGAAAAGTAGTCAGAATTATAGATAATCTGGATTACAGAGCAGATTGTAGAAGCTCTTTCCAAAAGTTTGGGATTCTTACTTTTCCGAGTACATATTTTCATTTTTAAATGCTTGAAATTTATGCACGATAAGCACACACATGCACTCAATGCAGATATTCACGATCACTATACAAGAGCAAGGCTGGATGTAAGAAAAGAATTCTGCAAGTTATCTAAAACACAAAATGGTCCAAATTTTTGGTCTTACAAATTATATAATAGGATTCCTCATTCAGTAAGAAACATGAAATATCAATTCAGCAGTGTTATCTCTCTGAAAGAGCATTCTATTCTATAGAAGAATTTCTTGTGAAGAAGATGATGTAAATTCCAGATTTTTGTAGTGACGAATGTAAATCGAAAGATGTTGGCATGAATAAGCGTTATTATTATTATTATTAAATGAACAAATTCCCATATCTTCTCCTGATAGAAAGCTAAGATAATGAAATTTGAGAATGATGTAAGATATCAATAACCTCTATACATGTACAAATTTTTGTTAAACTCCGACGTTTAACCACTAAGATATCAAGAGAAAAAATTTTTTGGGGATTTTTTAAAAATTTTCTAGCGTAACGATGTCAACGAAATTTTACAAAAAATGTATCGTAAATTAAATGCCAATAATAAAGGGACAAACAAGCATTATAGTTTTGGGATTATTAGAGCTCACACTTTGATCTTAGGAGGGTACTCTTTATGTCCTCTCCATGAGGATTTTCCATTGACCAATTGTTACTCTGAGTACAAATCACATTAAGGATAAATAAATATGCACTCATCAGACAACATTCTCAACCCAATAATTCATTTCTTGGGAAATTGCAGATGCAGATGTTGACTATATACATCAGATAGAACAATATATTTGATATGTGTTATGAAGAGTTCGAGTGCCTCAGCTATTTTTATTTAATAATTTTCCAAATCAATATTACAAAGAATTTTATTCCATAAGTGGTAGTACAGGGATACTTTATAGATGTTGACAATTTATGTACAGGATAATTTTTTTTTTATATTTCAGTATAAGCTCTCTTGTTTGTTGTAACTGAACAGATTTGTTCGTTCTTGAATAAAAACATTTTAATGCAGGGCATACACGCTCCGGTCGACCGGAGAGGAAAACCTGTACAGGTATACCTGCGCAGGTCGACCGGAGAGGAAAACCTGTACAGGTATACCTGCGCAGGTCGACCGGAGCGTGTGTGTCACAGTTTTCAAGCCTGCACAGGTCGCGGAGCAAATTCGAAATACGACTCGGTCTACTGGGACCGTACGGTAGCTGCTAACGAACACACGACCCGTCCGGTGTACCGGAACGTACCCACAAACGAGGCAGACCTGCGCAGGTATACCTGTACATTTTTCCTCTCCGGTCGACCTGAGCGTATGCATTAGAATGTTTTTCTTCAAGAACGAACAAATCTGTTCAGTTAACACAAGCAAGAGTGCTTATACTGAAATATAAAAAAAATTATTGTCCTGTACATAATTGTCAACATCTGTAAGGTATCCCTGTATTACCACTTACGGAATAAAATTCTTTGTAACATTAATTTGGAAAGTTATTAAAAAAAAAATTGCTAAGGCACTCGAACTCTTCAATTCAGCTGTGCGTTTTATAAATTCGAATGTACAGGGTGATTCGTTCAAGTCCGCCCTACTCGATGTCTTTTTCTTCAAATTTTAAAGTAACATATACCGGCAGAATAGATAAAATAATCAATCCACATTATTTATTCATATTTTTTTACTATTTTTAATTGTGTGCATTTGTGGCAAAAAGTCATTAATGTAGGTTTTATTTCATTTTGAATTGTTTCAAAATACGTATGAAAACCAGTTCCGATTGTTGATAAGTTCCTACATTTTGGCTAATGTGAAAATATCAATTTCCAGAGTGATTCATTCTAAAATTTAACCATGCCATATAAGACCATTTAATACAGTTTGTTAATCAGTTCAATGGGGGACTTGAAAATGTACAAATATGCAATGCCCATTTAAAGAAAAATACATCGACTCCAGCGGACATGCGCGAGTCACTTAGTACATTTGAATTTATGTTTAAATTACGTACATTCAAGTTTACGTGTCTCAGCATTTTTATAATTTTCTGAATTAACATAGACTTTTATTACATAAGTGGTTTCCATACTGTGTGTGTCTTAAAGTGAATATTAATTTAGTTAATAGGATTAAACTTTTCAATAATTTTGAGATGATCAAGAAAAATATCGAGGAATATTCGGTTAGTATGAAATCATGGTCATACGAGGGTTGCCTTTTATATTTCGGATTAGAGATAAACAAAAATATTGATAATCGAAAATAGCTTTATTGTTTTTAAAAATAATCCCCTTAAAGATCTATACACTTTTGCATGCGTTTGAATCAATTGTCGAAGCACTTTCGCCACTCTGAGGTATCTCCAAAACATGCATTCTGAACGCATCAACTGCTTCTTCTGGTAGAAAAACGTTGACCTCTCATTTTATTTTTTACGTACGGGAATAAAATGGAGTCATTCGGTGCCAAGTCTGGACTATACGGCGGATGACTCATCAAGTCGAATGTTTCAAGTGCTCAAAAATGCAGCTGTTTGAGCCGATGTGTGAGAGCTTGCATTGTCGTGGTGAAGGATGATCCGTCTTCCGCCGTTAGTTTTCCTGATTTCTTGTAGAACAACTGGCAAACTGATGGTTAAGCAGCACTCAGAATTGACAGTTCTACGTTGTTCTAGTGGTTCGATTGCGACATGTCCAGTTTTTTCGAAAAGACAGGAGACCATTTTCTTGGAAGTGCTTCGTGCGCGAGTAACTTCTGTTGGATTTGGTTCATCTTGAATCACCCATACAGTCGACTGCTGTTCACTTTCGGGCTTATACGCCTAAATCCGCGATTTATCACCTGTCACGATGTCATAGACGTGCTTTGAAGCACCGCGATCGTATTTTTGGAGCATTTCCTTCAATTAATAGACACGAGCCTTTTTGAGCGATTAACAAATTGCGTAGGATCCAAGGTGAACACAATTTTTTGACTGTCAAATTTTCATGCAATATTGAATGTATGCTGGTCCTACTAATGCCTAAGGATGTCTCAATCTCACGATAGGTTGACGATCTTCCAATATCAGTTGACGTAAGCATCAATCGTTTTCGGAACAACAACTGATATTGGAAGACCTTCACGAAATTCGTCTTGGAGTGAACTACGTCCTCGGTTGAATTCACCATACCATCGATAAACACTGGTTCTTGAAGGAGCAACAATGCGAAAAATTGAATTAAGTTCATTGATGCACTGCTGTTGAGTTGTAAAAAATAATCTCACGAAAATGTCCAGGATTCAATTCCATTTTTTTGGCAAGATGAATCATTCAAGTTACTGTAAACAACACAAATAGTGCTCCTATGTCGAAACGTTCCGACTACGCATAACCTCAAAAATGTCAAGCTTTATGATAGAGTTGTCAGTAGGCAGATTGCAACACTAGGGTTGTCCAATCCCGAAATATAAAAGGCAACCCTCGTATTATGATCATTTGAAGTGATTCAATTAATTTAAAATTTTGACTTTGTTCATTATTTTTTGTACATATTATAGAATAAAGAAACGTTAGAATTTCCTGCTTATTGATGACTTTAATTTTATATGGAACTACCAAACCAGACAGACATCCTGCACGAGATATTTTAAGCCATTAAAATATTCAACATTAATAGATTTCCAATCAGGTGCATGTGTCCCTAGGGCTTCCAGTTCTGATTCTTCTCATCCTCTATATGATGGGAAGCATCCAATCTCAACCTTTCAGTTCATCCTCATATTAATAGTGTCTTTATTTATAAGACAAATACAAAAAAGGAATTCACCATATTTTGGACCTGAAAGAATATTAATACCAAAAAAAAATTAACACAAAATATAATTCGAAACTGAAAATGAATGTGAGCATCACAAGAAAGAAAAGTTACCAGAACTCAAAACTAACACTGACTAAGCAACTTCATTTTCACTTCTCTCCTCAATGCCCCGACAGAAACCACTCCATACAAAACCAAAAATTCATTATGCAATTTCACTGCATGAAAAGTGAAAGAACGCTGAAACATAGCTGAACCAAATCGAGGAAGCATAAGCCTTCCCCTATGCCTTATAGCGACACCGTGGACATCACGTCTAAAAACTACCTTCGCCCTCAAATATGGAGGACTGGTTCCTGAAATTCGATGAACCAGAACAATCATATGGAGCTGGAAAACATTTTCAACCCTCAGCCACCCCAACCTATTTAAACCACTACTAATTCTCTTATCATGTTTTCTCAAACCCAAAATATAACGACAACACGATTTTGCATTTTTTTGCAACCTATATTTCTCTACAGAATCAAGACTTGGGTAAAAAACTATCAAACCGTAATTCAGCCTTAACGATACAAGGGTCAAGGGAACGTCTTTGACGATATAAATACCGAAGCACTAGGAAATAACTCCTCAACAGAAACGAAACATGCTCCATGAATCTTAGCTCACCATCGAAAAAAATCCCAAGATTTCTGTAGCAAGTGAAGGACGGAATTTCATCAACGCCTACCTTAATATGCACCTCTCCATTGAACGATCTTGGGAAGAAAAGAATGTGAAAACATTTATTCACCATTATTCCAAGTGTGCAATAATGCATTTTTCTGGACAAGTCTTCATTAAATCGGTCGATAGCTGCAGAAAGTATGGAAGGACAGAGTGGTGAATTTGAGTATCATCACAATAAAAATAGATGACAACAAATCTAACCACTCTAAAAATATCAGCAATGTATATCAAGAAAAGCAGAGGGCCTAGAACGGAACGCTGAAGGACACCTAAGTCATTATTATATATTATTATTCTACTCGGCATTCAAAAATGTTTGGTATGGAAGTTTTTTTCATTCAGCATATCATCAAAACACAACGAAAATCTAAATACCTTTCAAATAACTCCAATAGTGAGTATAAACAAAGTGTAAACGTTTGAAATTGACGTATATCGGCTGTGAGGGCATCAAGCCACGCAAATTCGGCTGGTTCTCAAGGGGAAGAGAAAAATGTATCACAAATGCTAGATATCGTTAACTGGAAAGGGTTAAAGCAGATCGAGCGCACCAGAGGCGCTTCCAGAGCTTCTTAGCTGGTGACTGGAAAGCGCCACCTGTAGTGCTAATGTGAGAATTTTATTCTCACTTTCAAGGGGCGTTTTGTTTCTCCGATATAACATCTCACGCATTCGTCGGTTGAATTCACCATACCATCGATAAACACTGGTTCTTGATGGAGCAACATCGCGAAAAATTTAATTAAGTTCATTGATGCACTGCTGTTGAGTTGTAAAAAATAATCGCACGAAAATGTCCAGGATTCAATTCCATTTTTTTGGCAAGATGAATCATTCAAGTTACTGTAAACAACACAAATAGTGCTCCTATGTCGAAACGTTCCGACTACGCATAACCTCAAAAATGTCAAGCTTTATGATAGAGTTGTCAGTAGGCAGATTGCAACACTAGGGTTGTCCAATCCCGAAATATAAAAGGCAACCCTCGTATTATGATCATTTGAAGTGATTCAATTAATTTAAAATTTTGACTTTGTTCATTATGATTTTTTGCACATATTATAGAATAAAGAAACGTTAGAATTTCCTGCTTATTGATGACTTTAATTTTATATGGAACTACCAAACCAGACAGACATCGTGCACGAGATATTTTAAGCCATTAAAATATTCAACATTAATAGATTTCCAATCGGGTGCATGTGTCCTTAGGGCTTCCAGTTCTGATTCTTCTCATCCTCTATATGATGGGAAGCATCGAATCTCAACCTTTCAGTTCATCCTCATATTAATAGTGTCTTTATTTATAAGACAAATACAAAAAAGGAATTCACAATATTTGGACCTGAAATAATATTAATAAAAAAAAAAATTAACACAAAATATAATTCGAAACTGAAAATGAACGTGAGCATCACAAAAAAGAAAAGAAAACCAGAACTCAAAACTAACACTGATTAAGCAACTTCATTTTCACTTCTCTCCTCAATGCCCCGACAGAAACCAATCCATACAAAACCAAAAATTCATTATGCAATTTCACTGCACGAAAAGTGAAAGAACGCTGAAACATAGCTGAACCAAATCGAGGAAGCATAAGCCTTCCCCTATGCCTTATAGCGACACCGTGGACATCACGTCTAAAAACTACTTTCGCCCTCAAATATGGATGACTGGTTCCTAAAATTCGATGAACCAGAACAATCATATGGAGCTGGAAAACATTTTCAACCCTCAGCCACCCCAACCTATTTAAACCACAACTAATTCTCTTATCATGTTTTCTCAAACCCAAAATATACCGACAACACGATTTTGCATTTTTTTTTGCAACCTATATTTCTCTACAGAATCAAGACTTGGGTAAAAAACTATCAAACCGTAATTCAGCCTTAACGATACAAGGGTCAAGGGAACGTCTTTGACGATATAAATACCGAAGCACTAGGAAATAACTCCTCAACAGAAAGGAAACATGCTCCATGAATCTTAGCTCACCATCGAAAAAAATCCCAAGATTTCTGTAGCAAGTGAAGGACGGAATTTCATCAACGCCTACCTTAATATGCACCTCTCCATTGAACGATCTTGGGAAGAAAAGAATGTGAAAACATTTATTCACCATTATTCCAAGTGTGCAATAATGCATTTTTCTGGACAAGTCTTCATTAAATCGGTCGATAGCTGCAGAAAGTATGGAAGGACAGAGTGATGAATTTGAGTATCATCACAATAAAAATAGATGACAACAAATGTAACCACTCTAAAAATATCAGCAATGTATATCAAGAAAAGCAGAGGGCCTAGAACGGAACGCTGAAGGACACCTAAGTCATTATTATATATTATTATTCTACTCGGCATTCAAAAATGTTTGGTATGGAAGTTTTTTTCATTCAGCATATCATCAAAACACAACGAAAATCTAAATAGCTTTCAAATAACTCCAATAGTGAGTATAAACAAAGTGTAAACGTTTGAAATTGACGTATATCGGCTGTGAGGGCATCAAGCCACGCAAATTCGGCTGGTTCTCAAGGGGAAGAGAAAAATGTATCACAAATGCTAGATATCGTTAACTGGAAAGGGTTAAAGCAGATCGAGCGCACCAGAGGCGCTTCCAGAGCTTCTTAGCTGGTGACTGGAAAGCGCCACCTGTAGTGCTAATGTGAGAATTTTATTCTCACTTTCAAGGGGCGTTTTGTTTCTCCGATATAACATCTCACGCATTCGCATGGTATCTCATATATGAAATTCTTCGTTCTTTGATTCCCGTTATCAGGTTCAACTTTTGTTGATTAGCCCTGATGGTATCTTGTGTCTTAAAGGCTTCTTTTTTTTTATGAACCTTTCACATAAGGAATGACGCTTTTTATGGTTTGTTGCATATCTTCTTGTGTTGTATTGGGTTCGAGCTGATTTTCTGTTATTTGTTTTGCTTGTTCCAATATCTTTTTGGAATAACATTACTTTCGAGTGTTTCTGTGATGTTATTCATTTCCTCATTTTTATCTTGTTGGGTAGGGAATATATTTGTTGCTCTATCAGTAGTATTGGGAGTGGCAAAAAAAGCTAATTTTTGCCTCGAAAACAACAGAAGATGTCTGTTGAAACATTGGAAAGAAGAAGAATAAGGAGTGCTGGTTATTATCCAAAAAATAATTCTACACAATTCAATAGCGCTGAATCAATATCATAACCTGAATACCAGTTATATGATTCCTACCTGTCAGAATAAAGTCTAAACGATATAACGAGATACTGCAACTGAATGCACACTTCAAGGGCTTGTATTAAGGCTGCTATTATTTCAATTGCGATAACTTATATACTCTTGTTTTCCAATAATTTTAACAAACTACAATTACAAAGAGTTTTTCATCTGTTATGCCTTTTTTCTAGATATGGATTGTGATGCATATCCAATTGAAACGACTGATTTAACTTCAAACAGTTTTTTGTATAAAACATTTACAACAGTAAACCTGGTTCAACTCAATCATAGTTACCGAGCATTATAGTTAGTGTACCATCTTAATCATTACTTTGATTAATCATTGTCTTCAGAGTTGATGAAGGCAAAAACCTTGATCAGAGGAGCCATCAGTTGATTAATAGAGAGACAAGACCTCGGAATCGGTTTGATTTAGTCAACAGAATTTCAAACTTACATTATCTGCAGAGGGGGTAGGCGGAGGTGGACCTCTATCTCTGTTATCATTAGCAAGCTTTTTCTTCACTTCATTTTGAATACTTGCAAAATTAAAGGACGGGGCGGGTTGTACAGGCGACCTCTCCCTTGGAGTTTTTGGTTTACCATTTTGTTCGAGGTTGTTACTACTGATACCTGAAAAGCGAATACATACATCAATGAAGTTTTCAGTTTATACTGATTTATATTGAGCTTTATGATTAGTCAGCTGATAAAACACTAATTGTACTCATAACTCATCAAGCAGTTATTTAATCATCAAATTATGGAAAGTGCATACACCATTATTTCGGACATCTTACGGTCGTTTGCACCGACTTTTTCTTAAGGGTCAGTTAGGCTAACGTTCCTTTAAATAACACTTAGCAGTCAGTGCGTGTTGCACCGTTTTGAATGACATAAACAACTTAGTAAGGTGGAAGTTTTTGATAAGGTCCTCGAGGAGAATTATGCGAATTTTTTTTTATTATTCTAGGTTATGACCAAAACAAATGATAATTATACAGGGTGAGTATTTGACCACTGCGTTAATTTTAACCATAGGTTTTTGAGATCATAAGAAACACTTTTTCCCTTATCGTTTTTCCATAATAAGCTGCGTTAAAAAGTTATAGGCATTTTAAGTTTTCACATTAGGCAAATACCCCTTTGAAGTCCAGTTGGGTTTGAATGAAAATTACGTTCCACAGCATCCACTATTGAATCTGAATTGTTTAAAAACATTATTTTCCCTCTAAAGTAATAATTCACTCTCTCATGTTTCATCAGATGAGGTCAATATCCAGAAAGAAGATACAAAATACTAATTTTCTGGTACAAAAATTCAACACCATAAACATAATTTTTGTTGTTCTACTATAATTTCTTTCTACTTCAAGATTATAAACCATCCCTCTCTAGTGAGAAATTCCAAAAAAACCTCAGAATTATTGGATGTTATCATCATACATTTGTAATTTTCTTCTTAAAATTTCCAAATCATGAAAACCAGCATTTCTATGAAAACTTCCAAGGCAAGAGGTTGTCACTTTGCTTTTTTTTTTTTCATTCAAAGCCAGAAAAATCATCTATGATTTTCCAAACACTGATATTTCTGAAGTTTCTTCTCTTTGACAGAAATCAGTGAACAGGTATGAGGTCTCTTGATATCATACTGTTAAAAATATGAAAATCTTTTTCGAAATCATCAACAACAATGAATGATGTCACTACGAATAATTATTTTAAAGTGATGTTACTTTGCTTGATGATTATTTTCTGCACTGAATCCAAATAACAATTTACTTGGATAGATGGTATTCCGAGATTTAAGTGTGCAATTATACTTGCTTCTGAAAAAAACAACTAGGTGTTTTTGTTAGATCATTAATATGAATCTATTCTGTTTAGACTATAATTAATTACTGAACATGCGTAAATTTTTGGATTTTAAATCAGAGTATCTGTTTTAATCATGTAAACAAAAACATTTATTTATTTATTTACAATTAAGACCACCAACCATCACATGCAAGTGATGTTTACTGTGGAATCTAAGATAATTAATTCTACAGAGACATGGAAATCAAAAACTCAATCACTCCTGCACTATGTCATCAGGTAACTCCTCAATAAATTCTTGAACTTCTGGAAGCTCGCATCAAAGTCCTTGAATGGAAGTTTGTTGTATTCCTGGGTGCTGGCATACACTGGGACCCCTGGCGAGTTCGGTTCTTGCCTTTTTAGCAATAAATTGCTCCTATTCCTTGTATCATAGGTGTGAAAGCCGCCAACTTCCTTCAGTAGAGCTTCAGTTTTTGTCAGCTTATTTTTTATTTTGTAGATGAGTTTGCACTGATTTGATATTCTAAGTAACGGGTGGTCCATCTAGTGTTTGGAATTTGAACTACCGATTATTTGACATTATAAACGTCAACTATTCTTTTGACGTGACTAATATTTAGTTGAAAGTTTGAAGTTTAAGAAATGGGACGCTATTCGCTTGAAGAAAGTTATATAATAATAATTTAAAATATTAAAAACTTAATTCCAAAGTAACCGTAACCGTCAATGCCGAGCGCTACCGCGCAATGTTGAACGATTGGTTCTTTCAAGAAATTGAAGCTAACGACTTGGACGATGTTTGGTTTCAACAGGACGGTGCAACGAGCCATACAGCACACGCCACAATCGATGTTTTAAGCCGCATTTTCGGAAATCGAATAATCAGCAGAAATGCTGATGTGAATTGGCCACCAAGAAGCTGCGATCTGACGCCATTGGATTATTATCTTTGGGGAGCGGTGAAAGATAAGTGTTACGCCAACAATCCAGAAACAATTCAAGACCTCAAGACCGAAATTCGAGCTGCTATTGGTGAAATAGAGCCCCAAACAATCGAAAATGTATTAAAAATTGGGTGGAACGAATAGGCTACTGCCAAGTCAGCCGTGGTGGTCATTTGGCCGAAATTATTTTCATAAATAAATGTCATGAACCAACCTTTTAAATAAATGTTCAACCATTGGAAATTATTGAGCAGCTTTTTTTATAGCAAAATTAAATTCCAATTTTTAAATGGGCCACCCATTAGATCAAACTTAAGAACTGGAACCAACTTGTAGAGTTCTGTAGTTGGAGTATCATACTTTATACCATAGAGGGTTTTTAGTACCTTATTCTGAACTCTCTGAATTCTGGCCCTGTTGAACTTTGACGTAAATATTGAATAATGGTTATCCATAGATTATGTCAAATTTTAATACCTTACCATAGAATATCAATTTATTACCGACCCCGGGGGAAGAAATTAATAATTGCAAAGTTTTTTAAATGAAAGATAATATCTGTGACCATTATTGATCTTCGGTTTTAATTTTTCTCATAATAACTAGAGTGAATTATTATCACATTAAAATGTTATTATAACGTCTCTGTGGTGGGTAGTTATAATAATAATAATAATAATAATAAGGTCTTTATTTCACAAGAAATCTCAAGGGGAAGTTCACCCGAAGGTGCTCTACCACTTAACCCTTGTTATATACAAAATGCACATTTGAACATATCTTAATCTAAAATTAGAAACAAAGAGAAAATTGTAAAAAGTCAACAAAAGCAAAATATATAAGTATGAGCATTTATAGAGACAGAAATTCACAAGATGACAGAGGAACTATAGTGATGGGGAATCGAGAAGATAAGTCTTGATCTTTTTCTTGAACATATGCTGACTCAATAGTTTCAAATGATGAGGAACACCATTGTACAGCTTACATATATTATAACTGAAACTTCTTTTAAAAGTGGATGTTCTGTGACGGGGACACGACAAAATATTTCTTCTACGTATGTTGATGTTATGTACGTCCGTTCTGTATACCAATCTATTAAAGAGATATGGTGGGCTTCTCTTTAGAATGATATTGTGAAATGCACACAAAGAAAAAAATTCGAAACAAGTCCTCATCGGAAGCCAACCCAATTCTCCCAACTTATGAGACACATGATCATATTTCCTAATTCCATAAATGAACCTAATACAGGAATTCTGTACACGTTGGATCCGGTCCAAAGTTTCTTTGTCCAGACAAAAACTATAGACAGGTGAACAATAAGTGAACTGCGACAGGACCAAAGATTCGCACAGAACCCTCTTGGTATGCACTGGAAGGTACGACCTATGTGGGTACAGAATTCTTAACGCACCATACGCCCTCCGAACCACACTCACCACGTGCTCACGAAACCTGAGAGAATCGTCTATTATCAGACCCAAGTCTCTTGCGTTATCAACGAATTGGATGACATCATTATTTATTGTCGGTTTGTATCTGTCCTTAATAATTTGTTTGTTCTTGTTCGATCTGAATACGAGAGCAGATGATTTTTCGCATTCAGTTTCAACGCATGTTTCGCGGCAATGTCGGCCAGTTTATTCAGATCCTCATTCATCTTCAATGCTGCATCATCCAGGTCATCTATGGTGAAATCATAATAGAGTTGAAAGTCATCTGCGTACATAAGGACCCTACAATATTGAATAAAGGTGATGAACTGGCAGGTGTAAACCAAAAAAGGAGAGGGCCCAGGATCGAACCTTGAGGAACACCATCTAGAATATTCCTAGCCTGGCTGGTTCTACCACCCAGCTTCACACTCTGTGAACGACCCGCCAGGTATGACTCGAAAAGGCGCAGAGCATTCCGCGGACTCCACACGATTCCAAAATAGCCGAAAGAACATCATGTTTAACCGTATCGAAGGCCCTGCTAAAGTCTAGCAAAAACAAAGCCACACACTTAGAGTCATCAAGTGAGCGCAGGATATCATCCGTCACCCCCAGCATTACGCCAGTGGAGCTGTATCCCGGACGAAAACCCGATTGAACTCCGGGCAAAATCGAATTTCTTTCAAGATATTCGGCAAGTTGGTCAGCCATTATTTTTTCAAACAGCTTGGATAAACCTGACAAAATGCTGATGGGTCTAAGATCAGAGAGTTGCTGAGGACTACGATTTTTGGGAATAGGGGTAACCTGAGCATGCTTCCAGGATGTAGGGAATTTTGAATCAAGCAAAATTGTATTAAAGATATATTAAAGTTCCCAATAAAATAGTGTTCTGTGGTTCTGTTTTAATTCTGTTTGAAACTGTCAACGGTTATTTGTATCTTCAAAAAAACAGTGGAAAATATTGTATTGTATTTCGATAGTTTGAAATCATTCAATTCAGTATGAAATGACTATGGTCAGAAAATGCATTCTATTCTAATCTTTCTTGTTTATGAGCCTATAGCTTCCAGTTTCAATATTGATAGAATTTTAATTAACCATGCATCATAACAAACATTCAGAAATATTAAAACTAAGTCAAATTCTATTATCTCCTAAGTTTGTGAACCAAGTTGAATAGATGTATGAAATAAAGATGTGAAAACAAATCTAGGAGACTGGGTTCGAAGTTTTTAAAACTCATATGAGCTTAATTTGAAGCATTCCTATGTTAGAATAGATATAATTTGATGAACCCTGAAAGTCTGAAGCTATAAAGAACCAGCTCTTCATAAAGACAAGTCTTCAATTTAACAGGTCCTGACAGAAAATATATTACCTATTTCAACGGTCATCATGAAAATATACTACCTATGTGAGTGATGGAAATCTTTTTCTCTATTTATTATGGAATATTACTCTGGATTCAATATCAAACAAGGTGCTAGACATCATTAATAATGAATACAGCAAATGGCAATTTAGATTTTGTAGTAAATGTAAGACAAAAATTGTTTAGTGGTTAATTTCATCTATAGTGTTTAGTGGTGGAACCATAGACTGGAGAAATTTCCTCAACCTTTTGTAGAAATATTTAATAAAGACATAAAATATGGCAACATCGAACAAATCTGATTATTGAATCATTTCAGCACAGAGTTGGATTTGGGAAAATCAGAAAATTTGGACAAAATTATATCGATTTAATTCTTTTCAACTTCAAATATCTCAAGAATGGTGCAATTTAGGAGAAAAGATGAAGAATGATTTTATCTGCAAAAATGATTAATGATTCCAGGAATTATATGATACGGGCCTTTAGTTCAAGCGATATTTGTTTTTCATGCGATTTAACTAATCTGTAGAGTACTGAGAAACCCACAAGAAATGGAATAAATCAAATGATGCCAAAATATGCATAACTGTTATGAAAAACCTTCTACAAGAAATCATTTCAATTGATATTGTCGTTCGAATATTACAGAAAAAATGCAATTTTTTTATGAAATTTCAACACTATATCTTTTGAACGGGGCCAAATTTGAAAAAATGTTATAGGAAGAAAATGTTTCTTTTGACGTCAAGAATCTATGGTTAAAATTAACGCAGTAGTCAAAGACTGACCCTGTATATGTACGGCACCCTGAAAAGATAATTTGGACCATTCTCTACAAGTTTATTACTGAAGAAATATCCGTAAATTTGCTGTTGAAATATGACGAATAAATGAAATCCCCCGGTTGAATATCACGGACAACATTGACAGCACACACTGTATACATCATATCAGTAAAGAACATAAGCAACTTGATATCCATACTAGAGAAATTAATAGATTGATTGGGATAAGAAGTAGTCGGACCTTTGGAAAATAAGATACTCATATATACATGGCATTTCTCAAGCCTATCTGGACACCTCAGATATACCAAAAAGAAGTTAAACAATAATAGCCACTTTCGCGGACGACACCACAATTCTCACAAGTTCAAGGGTTACAAACGCAATAGAAAGAAGATTACAGGAACATTGTAACACGATCGAAAAATGGTAGAGCAAAAGAGGGATTAATTAAAACTACAAAAAACCAAAGCCTTGTTATTCTATCATAGAAAAACTAGCAGCAAACCGACGAAAACAATCAAAATAAACCACATTCCGATTTCATGGAAGAAAACAGCCAAATATCCAGACGAAAAAATGAAACTGTGAGCAATTAGAGAAACAAATACGAAAGCTAAAAGGATCAACGGCTTTCTTTACCCAATAATGAACCAAAAGATCAAACTAAACAGCAGAAACAAACTGAAAATATACAGTATCATTAGGCCCACCATGACTTGCGCAACAGCCAGTTGGATGCAGACAGCGGTCATTAACTTCGGAAAAATCCAGACATTTCAAAATATTTGCTTAAGAGAGGTGTTGAATGACCCTTTGTACCACACCATAGCGCTTATTCACAAGGAAACTCAGACACCAACATTAATTGAATACATGAACAAACTGAACGAGAACTTTGAAGAACGATGTCAGATATCATAGTACTCCACTAATTAATGAATTAGTGGCTTAAAAAACCGAAATAACCACTGTTAACCAATTATAAGACGGCGGAAATAAGCAGGAAACTTCGCTCTGCATTAACCAGAGAACTATCTGGACATAATATGGCATAGAGCTAGCTCTGGGTGAGTGCCTAAAATTCGAACACGGCCATCATCATTCTCGGGGTCCAGTAGTCTAGTTATGAGTTCAAAATGACGTTAATAGGGCATACTTTCACTAAATTTTTAGAACTATAGCTCATTCGATTTGGGATTATGTCTAGATCATTGTGAAAAAAAATTTCATTAGTACATTGAAAGATCTAAACAATTGAAGATGGTTAAAAAGAAATGTATGGTTTTCATTGATATTTCAAGTCTGTGGGTCATTTAGTACTAAAGTTATGCGAATGCAAAGTTTATGACGCTCACTCACTCACTCATGATCATCAAAATAGAACTGGTAGTTCCCATGATTTCAGAGAGCTGAAATTGGTATCGAGTTAGGGTTTAAAGGCTACATAAACTAGGATAATCGAAGATCTGGAGAATATAGTGACCACAAGAGCCCAACCAAACTATTAGAGATTGACATACACTTAAACCGTCTAAAAGAATATTAAATGAACGCGAATGGACAAAACGAAAAACTGTTGCTAGTGTACAAGAATCAGAAGCGGAAAAAAATAAATGACATTTTTAATAATAACAAAACTTAACCTAAAATGAAAAAAAATGTGTCGATAAGAAAATCCATAATATAATAAATCAATATGCCCAAGTTTCTACAAAGGGAAGTGAAAGTCATACAAAAACATTCTGTAAAAAACTAGCAAAGTCTCGATGGAGCAGCTTGTTCATCTCTAAAAAGTAATGAAATCTAGACAAATTCGTGCCAAATCTAAGGCTCCTTACCTACACGATATTAACTATAATAATAAAGAAATCGCAGTAAGGAACCTTATAATTGGTACGAACTTATCTAGATTCCATTACTTTTTAGAGATGAACAAGCGGTTCCTTTGAGACTTGGGTGGTTTTTTTTTACAGAATGTTTTTGGTTGGATGATTATTTCTATCAGTCTCCCGCTGAACTTTGTTCATCATCCAAACACTCATTTAACGATTCACAGGAATAATCTGTAAGTATTAACGGCTTCCATCTTTTCTTGAAGCTCAAAATATCATGCGGATGACCAACGATTCGAAACAACGACTATCTGTAAGACGAAGTCACCAAGTTTGTCTACAGGAAGGCGATGAAACTTTCGAGGCTGGTTTGGAAAAGACGAATCGGGAGAAAATAATGAATGAGAACGGTCTTACTTCTCAAACGCCCCCATATATCAGCATATCTAATAAAAATTGATTGTTCGTTAACGCATATGAGAATCGAGAGTAAAATCGGGTCACTGTTAATCAAACAACCTACCTAATCTGTTCTTTGTTGGCTTCAGCTTAGGCATGCCGCCAGCAAACAGTCCTCCCAAAGCCATTCCATTGGACATCGTTGATCCTCCATAACCAGCTCCACCGTTATTCGTGGCCGGGGTTGTAGTTGAACTCGTTACTTTTCCTAAAAATTAAAAAATGTATTGAATTATTTTCAAGAAGTGATTGAACGAACTATGGCCGCAACCGAACAAAAAACCAAATTCACGGAAACACATGACAAATCATTTCCGCGAGGTTTTAATGATAGTTAACATTCCTCATCATAATTGATAACTATTTCTTGAATGTCATAACTTCCATGAGATTCTCAAGATATTTTTTTAAATAATTCTGGATTTGACAATTATGAATAAAATGTATGTTCTTCTATGAGAAACAATTAATGCATAGAGTGTATTCTTTGCTCCATAGAGTAAACGCTTATTTTAAACTGTGCTTTGCTCTATGAATTCATGGTTAGTCATAGAAAAGGTTCATTATCTGTGACATAAAATTGTCAAGTGTAAACCTCAACCGACCAACGAAATAGGGATGGATATCGATTAATCGGGAAAATTGATCATTTTATAAAATAACGAATTCATATTTCCAAAGATCGATTAATCGTATTATCGATGTTTTTTGCTACGATATTTTCACATTCAACCCCAGTAAGTATTTATAATTATGAGTAAGGGTATAAAGTTTCGAATCGGAAGAATCATCATTTCTTTTTAATCAAAATTTTTTATGTGCATTAATAGAACAAGTAAAATCATAAAATTTAAATATGTTAATTTGAGAAGGAGTAAGAAGAGTTTCACCTAAAAAAATCAATTAAATATTATACTTGTAAAACAAATGAAGGAAACATTCCCTGCGGTTTCTTTAATTGAATTGAGATACGTACCTACAGTGGCAATTTCTGTACCTACAGAAAGAATTAGATCGACTGCTCATCTGGTAAACAGATTTTTTTTCAATCTCAAAATGTATCATTACGAGAATGGATTGATAAGTACTTGTGTTTGCAAAGAAAAGTCTTTTTTTTTTTTCAATTTTTCCTTTTATTTTCAACATAATCTCCTATTAGCTCGATACACTTAGCCCAGCGATATTCCAACTGTTTCATGCCTTCCAAAAAAAGGCCTCCAGCAATGACCTTATTTGACATAAACCGCTTTCCATCGAGCTTTTTTTCAAGTTTTGAAATAAAAAGAAGTCACATGGTGCCAGATCTGGTAAATATGGTGGGTTAGGTAATAATTCGTAGCCCAATCCGAACAATTTGCAGTGGCGACAGCTCATAAATGGGCCGGTGCGTTGTCGTGGTGAAAGAATCATTTTGTTCGGTACGCAAGGTTGCGTTTTCCTTTATTGCGGCATCAAATCCATCCAATAATTCACTGCAGTATTGCCTTGTCATTGTATTTTCCTTTTCCAAGTAGTCAATGAGGATTATTCCTTGGGAATCTCCAAAAACAGTGGCCATAACCTTTCTGCCTTCTTCGAAGTCCAACGATTTGACTGTTCATTCTTGCATCAATTTTCATTTAAACCACAGAGAAACAACAAATTCATAGATCTTCGCTCCATGTACAAATCTACCAATAGCGGAAAAACTTAGGGGACCTGACTACGTCCCTTGTGGATTTGATGCCGTTTTTGCTTACTCAACTGACACTCAAACTCACAGTTATCAACTATGAATAACGTCAGCCACTCAAGGGGCCGTACTTAGCATTGAGTACGGACTATGAAAACGGCCCTAAGCGACGACTGGAGCAGCTCTAGCCGTGTGGCTGTAGCCGTTCCTATGATGCGACAGGCACCTCGCTACGGAAGCGGCTTTAGTGACTCGACCAGTTCAGTCGTAACGGCCGCGACCACCGGAGCTGTGTGCTAGTATTTATGTGATTCTTATTGGTGTGCCAAAGCAACGCAAAAATAGAAATTTCAACACAATGTAAAAAATCAAGAGAAAGTTTTGAAGAAGAAAAATTCTGAAAAGAGATCAAAGCTAATTTCAAATATTCTCAAGAATCCAACAGAACAATCAAAAGAAGATCATCGCATTGTTACGTTTTTTCAAAGTTTGGCAATGACAATGTGCTATTATTCCTTCCTGCAGAGCCGAATGGCTGTTTGACTTTAAATATTTTTTCTTCGGTTTACTTTGGATGTACGTTAATATGTTATCAAGCGATTTAAACGAAAAAATTTTCTGAACATTGAATCACCCTGCAACAGATGCCTATTTATTAAAAATTTTTGAAATCCCTCTCGAAAGATCCAATTGATGTGACTATTCATTCTCTTTTATATTGGCCAACAACATATCTTCTTCGTCTCCTTCTTGTAATAACAAATGGGTTAGGCCCAACACTGATGTATTTCCATGACGTCCAAGATATAACTACTCAAACCTCCCTTAAGAAATGTACCTGTCGGCTGCAGTCGTCACGACCACGACGTTAGGGCCACTTCAGTCGTCGCTTATACAGGACATACACGCTACGGTAGACCGGAGAGGAAAACTGTACAGGTCTACCTCGTGTGTGGGGACGTTCCGGTAAACCGTACGGGTCGTGTGTTAGTTAGCAGCGACCGTACGGTTCACGGCGACCTATGCAGGCGTGAAAAACTACAACACATATGCTCTGGTCGACCTGCGCAAGTATACCTGTACAGTTTTCCTCTCCGGTCTACCGTAGCGTGTATGCCCTGCATTAGGAATTCTACCTTACCGCGCCGCTATGCCCTTGCGGCTAGAGTCGCTTAGGAATTTCAAATTTAGACTCTGTGAACTGAACAATGAGGTTTTCGTTGAACATCAAGCCAAAGATATTAAATATCGCATTACGCAGACGAAGTCGCATGTTATTCCGTTTTATGAATTCAAACTTACCAAGCACGGGTGCACTTTTGTCGTTCGTAACGGTTTTCTTAAGTTTTGTGCCTTTCTGAATAGATTTCAACAATGCGGCACGATCGTCCGTTGATGATTTCGGCGGATTGAAAACAGGTGGTGGTGCCCCCATCATGGGAGGTGGGGGTGCCACCGGAGGCGGTGGGGGCGGCATAGGCATCCTGGCCAATCTGAAATAAACAAAGAAAGGATGGAATACCATTCATACATTTCTAAAGTATTGAATATTTTGTATGAGTTTTGTGGAATAAAGGGATCCTATATCAATGACGTTAGGACAGAAGCTCTACGTGCGTACTCTCTGAAATTTGGTTTAGTCTATAAGCACTTTGTTCAAGTGAACAAGAACGCAAAAATGCCTCAAATACACAAAGTGAGTGTTATGCTATCGAATTTAAGAAAAAAACAAATACTTTCAATCCACCATCAAGATGAAAATTCTAAGTAGGCCTTCTTAATTTTCATTGATCCATAGACAAGGTGACATTTTTCTAATCTATCAAATTAAAAATTCTCAATGATGATAATGATTTTGAATGGTAGTTTGAATTAAAATGTTGATATATTAGTGAAAATTTAAAATATTTCTAATATTGTTAACTTTATTAAAAGCTTATTTTTTGCCTTGGAAACGACAGATGATGTTTGTCGAAATGTTGAGAAGAAGAACAATAAGAGATCATGATTATTGCCAAATAATAATTCTACATGAGTACCATCATCAAATTCTCATGTCCACAACTCCTCGCCGGTTTTCATTCATGATTTTTAGTCCTGGGGGTTTTGGTTAGGTTAGTATAGCTTTTGACTGTTTTGGTTTTGTCCTAAATCCCAACTAATTCAGGAAAATAATGAAGCATCAGAATAAATAAATAATAACAAATGCATCAGATTCATAAACATAACCTAAATGTAACACAATCCCAAACTGACAGCGGTTACTGTAAGGTAAGTTAGTGAACGCTTTGTGCGGAGCATAGCATCGAGTATACTTGTTATCAAATGATCATACTCTTACTCTACTCTCGTAGTAAGTTTATGAACGCCACCTTTAGACAGATGGTGACGGTGATATTTGTTAGGCGATTCTTCGATTACTGCGCATCTTTGTAATCGTACAACTTTTGCAGCACCGACTTAGGTTTGTGTTCACCAGGATTTGATACCCATCTGTACCTGACCTCAATCCCCATACCTGAATGCAGTAGATATTTCTTCTGAAGATGCATAGAAAAAGTCTACACGAAAGTAATAATAATAATAATCTTTATTCATCCCCTAAGACATTAATTGTATGAGACAAGTCAAAAAAAATACAGGAAAAAGTATATATTTACAAATTTTGATCTGAAAGGTCGACTTGAAGAGAAAAAAATATTGATATCAAATTACAAATGATCAACCATATATTCATTTAGACTATAATAGCCTTTTTTACATAACATGAATTTAGTCTCCCTCTTGAAAGAAGCAAAATTCATATTTTTAAAACATTCTGGTTATTTATTGTGAATTTTAATACCTTGGTACGTAGGTGTTCGAACTTCGTCGTTCGGTGCTTAGACAAAGACAGGATGTTGTCATTTCGCGTTGTATAGGAGTGGTGACTGGACAATCTTTCTAGGGTTTTTAAATTTTGCTTGACTTATAAATATATATACAAGGACTATCAAAATTTTATTCTCCACAAAGAGTGGCCTGCAGGAAGATCTCGAGTCTATACCAAAGATCAAGGACCCTCTTCTGAGCAACAAAAACTCTATCTACATCAGTGGAATTACCCCAAATTATATGAAATGTGGCTGTAAACCAAACAATAGTATAAATCAAGCAAACATTCAAGTGAAAAATAATTTTTTACTCGGTTTATTGCATAATATTATGAATTCAAATTTTTTCTCATTATGTCTATGTGATTAGTCCACCTAAGATATTCGTCAATGTATATACCTAAAAACTTTATATATTCTTCAGATTTCATTGAAGTATTAGAACAGCTGATACTCAAAATGTCACGGTTCATGTTTTTCAGACCAAAGTAAATACAATTAGTTTTTTCAACATTTAACAGGAGTGCATTCCTTTGGCTCCAATCCATGAGACATTGAATAATACCTTTACAGGCATCAACAAGTAACACTCGAGGCTGTAACGGCAACAGAAACAGAATCTATCAGAACATCGACAAAAAATTGATGCAGCTCCTACCCAAATATTCTTGTATTAAGGTGTTAACACTACCATTTGATTACTCCAGCGTGTCGGCTATCTTTTGCATTCAATTTGCGTTTGCCCATAATTTTCAAGGTTTCTTCCATGTTTTATGGAACAATTGCTTCATTTGGCCTACCAGGACCGACCAGCATCAGCGGTGTCCGGTCGGGCACGTTTGAAACAGGCAAACCACCGTTTATGGTCGTTCTCGGTGGGGCAAAATTCAGATTATATTTTTCAAGCCAAACCTGAGCTTGAACGATGTTTATTCCCATAAAAAAGTAGTGATATATCAACACAAGAAATTGCTTTGTAATCGTCATTTTAAAACTACTGTAGATCGATAAATAATAAACCAAACGTCTTGAAATTTAGACATATAAAGCTTGGCACTTTCGAAATATCACTAAGATATTTCGTTAGTGGCGTCATATAGTAGTTAGGCCCGGAACTTATCGACCGTTAAGATATGTGTAACGGAGAAAAATGTTAATTTTTAGCGTTTCTATTCACCCGAACAGAATGCTTACCGATTTGCTCTGAATTTTGTAATTTTTTATCCCTCAACTGAACTTATCTAAATGCATTAAGGTTAACTGAAGTCATTGTAGAATATACCTTGTTGGCGGTGTGCACATCTCCAACCTGCGATCTCTGGCCTTAGCGATTATTATATTTCAGGACACACAAAAAAAAATCAACAGGAGATTAATCTGGCGATCTCATTAAGAAGTTTTGCACAAAGGGAATGTTTACAACCACCCAAACAAAAAACATTAATGTAGTGTAATTGGTTGATGACGTTTTAGTACTTCCATACTTCACATCACTTGGCTTGTTCTTTCAACTATCCTTCCGTTATGATAATCCCAGATAGATAGTGATGACTGATTATGAATGAAATTGTGTAATGTAAGCGTGCAAACTTCCTTGCGGCTTTGTTTTTTCAGTGCCGATTTACGAGGTATGTTCCAAAAGTAGCCGACAGACGTTCGTAGTGACTAGTAAGGGAATGGCGACAATGAGTGTTCAATTTTTGATCGGATCCGTTATGAAGAGAATGAAATGATTTTTGGCCCTCTTGTTCACCTGAACAGAGAACTTCTAGATTCGTCCAAATGTATGTATTTTTCGAATATTTGGGTAAAATGGTTTTGACTCATTGACAAAGAAAAATCAATACTATCCGTGAGCCCCACTACTTCCGAACGGAATGAGTTAGAGATCTGAAATTTCAAGGCTAGGTTCGAGTCAGGAAGGGACCGAAATTTCAAATGTGGAACTTTGTGGTGATATTTACTGTCTATTCAAGATTTATTGACGTCAAGGGTGGTTATGAAAAATCGAAATCAAGCTGGAAACGGCTGATCTAGGCACCTTTCAAGGTGTTGAATTCAAGTTGTTCGTACTGAAAATCACGAGCTGCTGCTAAACTATCATTTAGTTCTTGACTTAATTCATAATTTTCACAAGTTTTTACATATTGTTATATTATATAAAAATAAATAATTTTTTTTGTAGGCCTGTGTAATCAATACGTAATATTTGATATGTTATTTGATCAGTAATAATTTTTTAATATGCAATAGTGAATATTTCATCCCAAATTCTTATAAATATATTCTATGACCTAAAACAACATTCAACTAATGAAGTTGTTTGTTGCAAACATATAAAAAAAATTAGAAAGCACTGGACGTGAGGTCAGATTGCTTTGGCGCTCTTGTTAAGCTACTTGCGAGTAAATATTCAAACCATAACAAATCTATGAGCACTCTGATCAGGTGAACAATAGTCTTTTCCCGTACTATGGGACAATGTGATGCAAATATGAACGCCTAATGAATGAACAAACCTATATCTCAAATTAAAAATTACTATTCATAATTTTCCCCAAGTTTTGTTCGAAGGTATAATTCCCATTCCCTAAAAACTTACGTCAGTGCTTTTCTGAATTTTGACAACGTATATTATTTCAGCCATCGAGATTGAATTCTATCTCTATGATTTCCCGTTATGAAAAATTTTGATTACTATTACGCCAACTGAAACTGATTTATGAGCCCGGCATTTGTCAATCGAATATCGATCTGTGACGGCCATCGTTCAAAGAAAATCATCTGGACGTATGTAATTTCTCTTTTCTCTTGAGTAAATGAAAAAAATGATAATATCATCAGATGGAAAAGAGCTACGGCAATGAAATTTGAGGATAAGTAAGATATCGATCACCTCAATATATTCACAAATTTTTATTGAAATCCGAAAAATATCTTATGAGATAGTGAGGATTAAAAAATTTTTTTGGGAATTTTTTAAAAATTTTCTAGCGTAACGATTACTGCGAAATTTTGCGAGCTGTTTTGTTGCAGCCTCCCTCAACAATATTTCAAGTATCAATTTGATCGGATGGATATTCTAGTAGTTATTGAGGCAACAAAATTTCAGATGCTCATAACTACTGAACCACCCGACGGATTTGGCCCAATAACGAACTTGACCGAGATATTTGGACAATTAACCTATTCTGAAAATATGAAAACTCTAGCTTATTCATTTTGGATGCTAGAGAGGATAATGAGCGTGAATCCAGCAACGATTTCTCCAGCATCACTTTTATCGCTTAGCGGACGGTGCCTTGCACATGCCGTAACTATTGATCCCGGCTGAAAATTTGCTCTAAGGAATTATTCGCTTCTGAGTTTCAACAGTAGACTCTTTGAGTTGTTATTATAAGATAATAAAGGAAATATATGATATAAAATGTTCGGCGTGATCCATTGCCATTCGCTTGAGGTGCTACAAATAGAATTTGAATCTATGGAATGGGCTATTCGATAGAGTAGGACGAATTCCTGAGAAGACGTTGTCGCATATGTTTAATGAAATTAAAGTGATATTTATGACTTGAATAATCATTAGAATCGATGAAATACAGTGTCACGCTTCAGGGAGGGTACAGAGGGATTGGAAAAAATGCAAAGTCCGATAAAAATCAAAAAAAGCGTTGTCGCACCATCTGACGCTATTGAGGTTGTTAATTTTGATATTCAGAATACTCTGTTATCAATGGAATTGATTGTCGGGTCTCAGGAACGGCAGGACCGGACTTTGAAAATTTCTACCAAAAATAATTAAAAGTTCAACAAAAATTTAAAAATGCGTTGTCGCACCATCTGACGCTATTGGGGTTGTTAATTTTGATATTTAGAATACTCTGTTATCAATGGAATTGATTGTCGGGCCTCAGGAACGGCAGGACCGGACTTTGAAAATTTCTACCAAAAATAATTCAAAGTTCAATAAATATCAAGAAAAGTGTTGTCGCACCATCTGACAATATTGAGGTTGTTAATTTTGATATTTAGAATACTCTGTTATCAATGGAATTGATTGTCGGGCCTCAGGAACGGCAGGACCGGACTTTGAAAATTTCTACCAAAAATAATTCAAAGTCCGATAAAAATCAAAAAAGCGTTGTCGCACCATCTGACGCTATTGAGGTTGTTAATTTTGATATTCAGAATACTCTGTTATCAATGGAATTGATTGTCGGGCCTCAGGAACGGCAGGACCGGACTTTGAAAATTTCTACCAAAAATAATTCAAAGTTCAACAAAATTAAAAAAAGCGTTGTCGCACCTTCTGACGCTATTGGGGTTGTTAATTTTGATATTTTAAATACTCTGTTATCAATGTAATTGATTGTCGGGCCTCAGGAACGGCAGGACCGGACTTTGCAATTTTCTACCAAAAAAATCAAAGTTCGATAAAAATCAAAAAAGCGTTGTCGCACCATCTCACGATATTGGTGCTGTTGGTATTGATATTAAGAATACTCTGTTATCAATGGAATTGATTGTCGGGCCTCAGGAACAGCAGGACCGGACTTTGAAAATTTCGACCAAAAATAATTCAAAGTCCGATAAAAATCAAAAAAGCGTTGTCGCACCATCTCACGATATTGGTGCTGTTGGTATTGATATTAAGAATACTCTGTTATCAATGGAATTGATTGTCGGGCCTCAGGAACGGCAGGACCGGACTTTGAAAATTTCTACCAAAAATAATTCAAAGTTCAACAAAATTAAAAAAAGCGTTGTCGCACCTTCTGACGCTATTGAGGTTGTTAATTTTGATATTTTAAATACTCTGTTATCAATGGAATTGATTGTCGGGCCTCAGGAACGGCAGGACCGGACTTTGAAAATTTCTACCAAAAATAATTCAAAGTTCAACAAAATTAAAAAAAAGCATTGTCGCACCATCTGACGCTATTGAGGTTGTTAATTTTGATATTTAGAATACTCTGTTATCAATGGAATTGATTGTCGGGCCTCAGGAGCAGCAGGACCGGACTTTGAAAATTTCTACCAAAAAAAAAATCAAAGTTCGATAAAAATCAAAAAAAGCGTTGTCGCACCATCTCACGATATTGGTGCTGTTGGTATTGATATTAAGAATACTCTGTTATCAATGGAATTGATTGTCGGGCCTCAGGAACGGCAGGACCGGACTTTGAAAATTTCTACCAAAAAAAATTCAAAGTTCAACAAAATTAAAAAAAGCGTTGTCGCACCTTCTGACGCTATTGAGGTTGTTAATTTTGATATTTTAAATACTCTGTTATCAATGGAATTGATTGTCGGGCCTCAGGAACGGCAGGACCGGACTTTGAAAATTTCTACCAAAAATAATTCAAAGTCCGACAAAAATCAAAAAGCGTTGTCGCACCATCTGACGCTATTGGGGTTGTTAATTTTGATATTGAGAATACTCTGTTATCAATGGAATTGATTGTCGGGCCTCAGGAACGGCAGGACCGGACTTTGAAAATTTCTACCAAAAAAAATTCAAGTCCGGTCCTGCCGTTCCTGAGGCCCGACAATCAATTCCATTGATAACAGAGTATTCTAAATATCAAAATTAACAACCTCAATAGCGTCAGATGGTGCGACAATGCTTTTTTTTTAATTTTGTTGAACTTTGAATTATTTTTGGTAGAAATTTTCAAAGTCCGGTCCTGCCGTTCCTGAGGCCCGACAATCAATTCCATTGATAACAGATTATTCTAAATATCAAAACTAACAGCACCAATATCGTGAGATGGTGCGACAACGCTTTTTCTGATTTTTATCGGACTTTGATTTTTTTTTGGTAGAAATTTTCAAAGTCCGGTCCTGCCGTTCCTGAGGCCCGACAATCAATTCCATTGATAACAGAGTATTCTAAATATCAAAATTAACAACCTCAATAGCGTCAGATGGTGCGACAACGCTTTTTTTTTAGTTTTGTTGAACTTTGAATTATTTTTGGTAGAAATTTTCAAAGTCCGGTCCTGCCGTTCCTGAGGCCCGACAATCAATTCCATTGATAACAGAGTATTCTAAATATCAAAATTAACAACCTCAATAGCGTCAGATGGTGCGACAACGCTTTTCTTGATATTTATTGAACTTTGAATTATTTTTGGTAGAAATTTTCAAAGTCCGGTCCTGCTGTTCCTGAGGCCCGACAATCAATTCCATTGATAACAGAGTATTCTTAATATCAATACCAACAGCACCAATATCGTGAGATGGTGCGACAACGCTTTTTTTGATTTTTATCGAACTTTGATTTTTTTTTGGTAGAAAATTGCAAAGTCCGGTCCTGCCGTTCCTGAGGCCCGACAATCAATTCCATTGATAACAGAGTATTTAAAATATCAAAATTAACAACCTCAATAGCGTCAGATGGTGCGACAACGCTTTTTTTAATTTTGTTGAACTTTGAATTTTTTTGGTTGAAATATTCAAAGTCCGGTCCTGCCGTTCCTGAGGCCCGACAATCAATTCCATTGATAACAGAGTATTCTAAATATCAAAATTAACAACCTCAGTAGCGTCAGATGGTGCGACAACGCTTTTTTTGATTTTTATCGGACTTTGAATTTTTTTGGTAGAAATTTTCAAAGTCCGGTCCTGCCGTTCCTGAGGCCCGACAATTAATTCCATTGAGAACAGAGTATTCTCAATATCAATATCAACAACACCAATATCGTCAGATGGTGCGACAACGCTTTTCTTGATATTTATTGAACTTTGAATTATTTTTGGTAGAAATTTTCAAAGTCCGGTCCTGCTGTTCCTGAGGCCCGACAATCAATTCCATTGATAACAGAGTATTCTTAATATCAATACCAACAGCACCAATTACGTGAGATGGTGCGACAACGCTTTTTTTTGATTTTTATCGGACTTTGATTTTTTTTGGTAGAAATTTTCAAAGTCCGGTCCTGCCGTTCCTGAGGCCCGACAATCAATTCCATTGATAACAGAGTATTCTTAATATCAATACCAACAGCACCAATATCGTGAGATGGCGCGACAACGCATTTTTTGATTTTTGATGGACTTTGCATTTTTTCCAATCCCTCTGTACCCTCCCTGAAGCGTGACACTGTATTTAATCGATTCTAATGATTATTCAAGTCATAAATATCACTTTAATTTCATTAAACATATGCGACAGCGTCTTCTCAGGAATTCGTCTTACTCTATCGAATAGCCCATTCCAAATATTCAAATTCTATTTGTAGCACCTCAAGCGAATGGCAATTCATCACGCCGAACATTTTATATCATATATTTCCTTTATTATCTTATAATAACAACTCAAAGAGTCTACTGTTGAAACTCAGAAGCGAATAATTCCTTAGAGCAAATTTTCAGCCGGGATCAATAGTTACAGCATATGCAAGGCACCGTCCGCTAAGCGATAAAAGTGATGCTGGAAAAATCGTTGCTGGATTCACAGCCGTGAGAGGATACGGCCGGCAGGACAGACTCAATTTTAGCCACGAATTCTTCATCAGGAGTCGAACCCAATCGATTGAGACCATTTTCGGCTCGATATTCCAAAATTACAGACATTCGGGCAAAATGATAGGCTGATGACGAGATATTGTTGATGATGGAGCTTTTGTCGAATGATTGTTTGGGCTATTACCATCATCTATTGTGGATGTAATGTTTTCCGACGTTTCGATAGACATCTTCTATCTGTATCAAGGAGAAAAGTAAGAAACCTTTTGAAAATTATCAATTTTCAAAAAGTCAATTGACAGAAGTCATGAAAGAAAAAATGAACGATGTTATATACTCATCTGTGATATGATGATCTTTTTAAGTTGGATCGAACTATCGACGTCCAAACTTCTGGCAGATCTATAGATGGAGCACTTATGGAATCAGGTGTTATTTTCATAAATGCTGCTTCTTTGATTTTTCTTCTTGCAAGTTTTTCTTCTTTGGATATTATTGATGCTTCATCCCATTTTATACGATGATTCTCATCTACAGCATGTTGGACCAACCTGGATTTGTCGCTGTCTAGTACTCGTAGAAGCTTCTGATGTTCTTTTATTCGTACATTCAGAGGGCGTTTAGTTTCTCCGATGTAAGATCTTCCGCACTCGCAAGGTAATTCATATATGCAGTTCTTTGTCCTTTGTGTCTCATTATTAGGCTTAACTTTTGTAAGTTTAGCTCTGATAGTGTCTTGAGTTTTTAATGCAGTCGTTATGTTGTATCTATTTCCAATTCTTCTCATTTTCTCCGACAAACCTTTTACATAAGGAATTACGGTTTTAATGGTCTGATTTATATCTGTTGGTTCAGGTTGACTTTCTCTTGTTCGTTTAGCTTTTTCTAATATCTTTTGGGGTAGCCATGGCTTCTAAGAGTTTTTTAACTACACTAAGCGTGAATGCAATTATGGAAATGCTTTCTATTTGTATTAAAACAACATATTTCCAATTTGAAGAAATCTCTTATCAACAAGAATTCGGAATGGCCATGGGTTCACCACTATCACCAATTTTAGCTGATTTATATATGAAAATTTTCGAACAGAAGGCATTAGAAAAATATGTACTTAAACCCAAACTGTGGAAAAGATATGTGGATGATACTTTCATTATTTGGCAACATGGAAGAGACACTATAGATGGATTCCTTCAATATCTAAACAATCAAGAGGAATCAATTAAATTCACAATTGAAATCGAGAAGGACAGACAACTTCCATTCTTAGATGTACTCGTACATAAACAAAATGGAATCCCAAGAACCACTGTGTATAAAAAGCCAACGAACACAGGACAATATCTACATTTTGATTCAAACCACCAACTAAACACTAAATTGGGAGTAGCAAAATGTTTATTTGATAGAGCAATAAATATTTGTTGCACTGAAGAAGACCAAAATGAAGAAATAAATAACATCTCGAAAACTCTTAGAAGCAATGGCTACCCCAAAAAGATATTAGAAAAAGCTAAACGAACAAGAGAAAGTCAACCTGAACCAACAGATATAAATCAGACCATTAAAACCGTAATTCCTTATGTAAAAGGTTTGTCGGAGAAAATGAGAAGAATTGGAAATAGATGCAACATAACGACTGCATTAAAAACTCAATAGTCCAGTAAAGGAAGGGCTGAAATCACTTTTTCTCGGGAAAGAGCTGCATTTTTGATATGTTGGTTGTTATAACGAGAGAAACATATGGTCAAAAATGCAGGTGTTAAAATTTTCAGGAACATTGAAAAATTCTTGAAAATATAAAGAAAAATACGGTTTTTTTGATATTTTCGCGAATTAGAAGGTTTAGTAAGAAAAAGTTTTAAACAAAAGTTGTAGAGCGGAAAATTCTAGTCCAAATGATGTACTTTAAGGTTCTCGAAAGTGATTTTGTATATTGATTATTAAGGTATTTCTCTAATGCGGCGATAACAGTGAATTCGAAATTTGGCGCCTAGTGCAAACCCGAGCGAGCGGTCCTAGACATCTGAAGTTCTAGAACAGGGTAGGATTCAGCACAAGTTGTCTGGAGAGTGTGATTTGAAATTCTTGGTCTATTAGAATGAATAACAGCTCGCTTGGGATATCAATAACATGTAATCATTGGGTTTAAACTCATTAGCTTGAAATCGATATTTAGGTGACGCATTGAAATGAATAATTGCCCCACCAAAATTTCATTTTCTCAAATAACTCGTTGACGGGATTTTGAATACTTACAAGAACAGATTATTATATAGTTAGTTATGGGGAGAAAACTTTCTCAACAATAATACTTTCATAAAAAAATTTAAAGAGAAATATAGTAACGTCATTATCATCGAACAACATAGTGGGTAGCAACCGGTTTTCTTTTACAAATCTCCCAATATAATGGAGCTTAGTAAATATTGGCTTTTAATCCCGATTCTCTCAGTAATTATCAAAAAATTTAATTTTACGGATAGCTGGTCAAATCGTTGGAGCTGATATAAAAAAAAAAAAACAAGATTATAACTATGAAATTTATCCCCTCTCAAGTAAATTCTTGGATAGCACAGCACTATATCTGAAATTCCGAAAAGTTTGAAAACTCCCTATTCCATTTACTAGATTCAAAATGTAGTGCAAGTAAAGATGTGAAACGTGATACAATAGCACATTCCATAATTTCCATTGTTCGTTCAAGAATATTCATTTCCAAATTTCAGTTAGCTGTAGGAACTTATGTCTACAGAAAAAAAAAAAAAATTAGGAGTATCGGCTTCATACCACAATATTCATTTATATGAAGCTTCCGTTATTAGGCAACCTGCAAAATTAACGCATCCAAACTCTTTCATTCAATTCGTTTTTGATAACATATATCACAATGTAAATACGTCGGATGGTCATGAAACATTTCACTGTTTGGGGGGTATTAAAGTCATTACACCAGAATAGGATGTTGAATATGAAGGAGGTTCCAAAAGGCTGATGGAAATGCCACCTGATTCTATTTTTGCTTCACATAAGAAGATATAATTGATACCATTCAGTTACACGAATCCTGATGAATTGAAGAGTGTAGAGTTCGTTGATAAATCAAAACTTCATATAAAAGTACAACCTGAAGTTCCAAAATTATATGTTATGTGCGAAATCTCTCGAAATAGAAAATATTCCAACATGGCAGGGTTTTCATGATATTTTATCACGAGACGTTACATATATGATGTCGCATGTTAATTGACTCCCATTCATTAATGCACCACCATCCAGTTTAACCACATTACACACAGCTTTGCTCTATGTGGTTGAAGAAACGAAGAGAAATAAAAGTAGAACAACTTTTGTAACATTCGATCAGCATCCTTATTTCAAAGCTAACTCTATCATTGTGCAGTCGTGCAATCCTGAATTTAGGAATATTGCTGTGAGATTAGGAGGGTTCCATTTATTGATGTCATATATGGGCGCCATTGGCTTTATCATGGATGGGAGTGGTTTGAAAGATCTTTGGGCTACTTCATATGCTGCATAATCAGTGAAGAAAATGTCTGAAGGGCTTTCAGCAGAGCTTTACGTGCTCACATATTAACTTTCACTGCTATAGGAATTCATATTTTGAAAACAAGCAATACAACTCCGACTGATGTAATTGAGAAACAAGTGAAAATGATGTTCGAAAAATGGAAGGAAAATTCTCCTACTTTGGGCGATTGTAATATTGGCCCAATGATAGTATGTTCAACTTGGAAATTCGAGGAAACACTTCAATATTTGAAGATCGTGATTATTTTACTCCAGTTTGTCGAAGCAGAACGTATTGAGATTGAGATTTGCACTTAAGCAGTGTCATGAAAATGTTAGCAGTTAGTGCTCAATGGTACTTACAGGATATGGTGCATTTGGAAACAAAGATGGATCCATTAGAATTCGACAGGTTCACAAAAGAAGGATATTTCACTATTCTCAGGACATACAAAGCTTGAAGTGGTGTCTGGAGTGATATGTGTATAGAACAAACACTAAATAGATTTTTCGGTACCGATTTAAGGCATGGTAGAGGAGTCACACCCAGTGTTGTTGCGCGTTATCTTCTGGGGATGCCATTGGCATTTGACGTCATGGAATGTTTGGAGGCATAGGCTGATTTGAGAACAGCGAATAGTGAACAGCACGTGAATTTATCTGAAAGTCGTATGAAAAGAGATAAAGAAGACATAGAAAAAATTGTATTCTGGCTAAAATGCCATAATCCTTTTGAGAAAAGAGATTGTCTGATGTCTCTTTCTACAGGTATTATTGGTAGCGACTATATTAACTGTCATAAGGCATTTCAAGGACGCAAAGGAATGGAAGCAATCGTTGGAAAAAATTTGTGAAATATGACTTTGTCATCAAAATTTAAAGGTGAGAATTTATGAGAGCCAGAATAAAATTCGTATTCCTAGAGGTACATCTTTTATAGACTCATCTGCATTGTTGCAGAGAATGGATCAAAGAAAAAAAGAGGCAATTTCTTACGAATTGTCGCCATATCCACTATCTCCTTCGACGAATATGGATTAATAAGAAAAACTGTTAACTCTGACCTCTATAAATTATTCCCAACGCATCTTCAATTACAATCCTTGCTTACTGGTATGATATATCTTATAGATGGTGAATGGTTATTACACCAAGTTGTATGGCCTCACAGTAAGAGATTCGTAGATGTGTTAGAAATATATAAATAGTCCATATTGAAAAAATTTGGACAGAATTGTAAAATTGTATTCAGCGGTTATTGGGATGAAATCGTCGGAATAATATCATATGAACGATTCCGCCGAAAAGAAAAAGTTGTTCCCTCTGATGTACAAATTGATGAAGACAAAATAGTAACAATGACACAAAAAAAAATTGTCAAATATTGGGAATAAATATACATTTATCAAAATACTGTCCAATTTTCTACGAAAACATATTGTAGAAGTAAATGTAGCAGAAAAAGATGCCGACGTAGATATAGTAATGGCAGCCATCTCTCTGAAAGAGAGAGATCTCTAACACCAGATCACAGCAATAGATCACGGAAAAAATAGTGAGATATCTGTACAACACAAGTGGGGAAAATTTTAGCATCGGTGAACTGAGATATAAAATATTCACAACCCCAGTTTTAGGAACCAGGAAAACATCACCCCTAGTAATGCTTCCTCCAACAGAGTTAGCATTGATTGAACACACCAGACGAGTTTATTATCAAATTCAGGTTTGGCTAGGACGACCGTAGTTGAAACCTGAACATTGGGGTTGGCATAGATCACATTGTATGCTACTTCCTAAAATGATGACAAAAGCCGTAGCTCCACAGGAATTATTGAATAATGTGATCAAATTCATTCACACCCTAGTTTTATTAGTTTCAAAAATTTCAGAAATTCACGCTTATTCTTGTTTTTATTTATTCACATTTGTTTAAGGTATTCTGCAGCTGTAATGGAAAATGTGATACTTCTCGCTACAGTTGCAAAAAAGCAGGACTGAAATGTACAAGGTTCTGCAAAATGTGTAACGGCATAACTTGTGAAAATGTCTCTGACCTGATAAACAGAATATAAATGAACTCTGATGTCGATGAAGACGAATGGGATCTAGATGACGGTGAGGAGATGATATTGATGCATTTAATTGAAGAATTATTAGTAAAAATGAAAAAACAGTTTTCCTGATATTATTCAATGCAGAAACTTTAATTATTATTCATTAATGCCATGGCTCTTCAAATAATTACTACAGTTTTTTAATTAAACTCTTTTATCCCATTACTATGAATAAATTTCTTTCTTTCGAAGAGTTACTATTACTATCACAAACATACCTACCTACGTCTGAATTATTATTCGTATATCGTATGCATCTTAAGGAAATTCAGCTAGGAATTTGTTCATAATTGCGGCTGAAAACTATTTTAGTTTTTGAATTAATAAAATTTCAATTTCAATTTCGTCAAATTACAAAATTTCCTTTTTATAATTCATCCAATTTTTGACTTTTCTATTTTTCATATTACTTCTAGCCTCCATTGAAGAATCTATATCGCCTTCGCTAGCACATCAGATTAGAAAACCGAACATCATTTTACCCAAACTGTCCGTTTCCAAACAACTCAACATTATATGATAGGGTTCCATGTAATAAAAGCAATACAATAACAAAACGAGTAGAGTCCAACTCTGGCGAATATCTTCCAGATGTTTGGTTCTCTCTACAGGTAGTCATTTCATCGAGCGCCAAATTTGAAATTCGTTGGTATTGCGCTACTAAAGAAATACGCTGTTTATCAGTATACAAATTCACTTTCGAGAACGCTAATTACATAATTTGGACTAGAATTTTCCGCTCTACAACTTTTGTTTAAAACATTTTCTTACTAAACCTTCTAATTCGCGAAAATATCAGGAAAACCGCATTTTTCTCTATATTTTCAAGGATTTTTCAATGTTCCTGAAAATTTTAACACCTGCATTTTTGACTATATGCTTATTTCATTATAACAATCAACATATCAAAAATGCAGCTCTTTCCGAGAAAAAGTGATTGCAGCCCTTCCTTTACTGGACTATCAAGACACTATCAGAGCTAAACTTACAAAAGTTAAGCCTAATTATGAGACACAAAGGACAAAGAACTGCATATATGAATTACCTTGCGAGTGCGGAAGATCTTACATCGGAGAAACTAAACGCCCTCTGAATGTACGAATTAAAGAACATCAGAAGCTTCTACGAGTACTAGACAGCGACAAATCCAGGTTGGTCCAACATGCTGTAGATGAGAATCATCGTATAAAATGGGATGAAGCATCAATAATATCCAAAGAAGAAAAACTTGCAAGAAGAAAAATCAAAGAAGCAGCATTTATGAAAATAACACCTGATTCCATAAGTGCTCCATCTATAGATCTGCCAGAAGTTTGGACGCCGATAGTTCGATCCAACTTAAAAAGATCATCATATCACAGATGAGTATATAACATCGTTCATTTTTCTTTCATATTGACTTTTGAAAATTGATAATTTTCAAAAGGTTTCTTACTTTTCTCCTTGATACAGATAGAAGATGTCTATCGAAACGTCGGAAAACATTACATCCACAATAGATGATGGTAATAGCCCAAACAATCATTCAAAATGATAGGCACTCTGTTCGGGTGAACAAGAGCGCCAAAAAGGAATATCGTAATTTAATTTTTCATACAGCTTTTCCCTTCAATTAGTACAGTATATAGTAGTATATGAAATATTTAATAATCTAGAAGGTAACTCAAGAAGAAAACGTTAATTCATAATGCAATTGTTACTCCCAAAATGTACCTTATGGAAAAAGTATAGCCAATATTATTATCCTTATCTTATTTACAGGCGAAATGAATAAACAACACAAATATTGAAATTTCTTGGAGTACGTAAGGGTACTTCATACACTTTTGAGAAAAATTATTCTTGTAGACAAATGGCGACCAAAAATGATCTGAATTTCATAATCCATAGTGGTGTTGAAGTCGTTTTGATATTTTAATTTCTAGAACTGCATCAATTTGAAATCTGAAAGTTGAGACTACCGGCCGGTTTCCGAATGGCTGATCAACATAGAAATCAACTAATCAACTGTTAAATCTATGATCAACTGTCATTTGAGTTACTTGAAGGATCATAAACTAGTTTAATTTGACCAACCGGTCATGTCTGTAGCTGCAGTTAACACAGTGGTCAAATATTTCAGGTAAATTGTACAAGTGTCACTTTGAGTTTCTGGATCGAAAATTAAGGTTAAATCAGGGGTCAAAATAGTGTCAGAGAAGTTGTCGACTAATCGGTACTTATCGGCAAATTAACTTGTAAGAAATCATTATTTATCGGATTTGTTGCCCGATCAAGACTTTTCGATATTATAATGCACACGTTTTTGAGATTTTCAAAACTCGGAAAAATATGAAGAAAAGGTAATATTTGTTTATAACAAACTATTAATGTAATATAAATAATGAAATTATTGATAAAAATATTTTCTTCCAATTCATGGAGAACTC